>CM077307.1:100348696-101598696 GCA_039655065.1 Glossophaga mutica | reverse complement strand
CAGTGAGTTGACTATGTTTCAAGAGAAGAGGAAATCCTTCCACTAAGAGAAATAGCTCCTCCTGGTCTGGAGAAATCAAAGAGAAACCAGTGGGAATATCACTCCTAAAATGCAGAAAGCTATGACTGTGGATATGATTTGAAAATTGAACATTTCTCTGAGGCCCTCATCTTCTTAGCATTTCTCTATACTTAAGAAATAAGCCAAAAAAGAAAGAAAGAAAGAAAAAGAAATAAGCCTCTTCTGCACAGTTGGTTGGAATGCTGTCCCATATAATAAAACACTGTTCATTTGATCCCCAGTTGAGGTGCATATGCGAAGCAACCAATCAATGTTTCATTCTCTCTCTCTCCCCCCCTCCAGCTCTAGCTCTAGCTCTCTCCCTATCTCTATCTCTATCTCTATGTCTGTCTCTCTCTCCTTACTATCTCTCTCTAAAATCAATAAGCATATCCACAGGTAATGATTAAAAAATATTTTTCCAGCACTTGACCTAAATTCTCATCAGTAAATGAATGGATCAAAAAG
The DNA here is from genome assembly GCA_039655065.1 of Glossophaga mutica. NCBI lineage: Eukaryota > Metazoa > Chordata > Mammalia > Chiroptera > Phyllostomidae > Glossophaga > Glossophaga mutica. The sequence continues at coordinate 101,598,168 of CM077307.1, read as the reverse complement.
TATGCTACACTTACAGAATGGAATACTATGCAGCAGAAAGAAAGAAGTAACTATTAGAGAGCTAACATTGTGGCAACGTAGGTGTGAAAGGAGCCCAGTTCTCCCTATGGCCAGCTGAAACACCTAGCTGACCTTTGAGGAACGGAGTGAACAGCCAACAGAATCCCAGCTTACATGAAGTTCAGAGGCCAAAAACTATAGAGGACATTGAAAAACAGATGGTGAGGAAATTGCACTGGGACAGTAAGGTCCTCAGGATCTGTGCAGAGACCTAGGCCACTATAGCCCCCAGCCGGGCGCCTGCCACAGGTTACAGGGAGGAGAGTTAGATCACTAGCTCCCTCCCCTACCTGAGCAGGGAGGGAAGCCTGGCACCAGGAGGGACCTGGATGCTGGAAGTCACTGGGGGGAGTAGAGATGAAGAGAGAGACACACAGGTGATAAACCTGCTAGGACTGTGGACATTAGCACCAGAGAAATTAAGGAGCCAGGTGACACCTGGAGAAAGGAGGATTTGGGCCATGTTGGACCCTGACTCAGACAGTCTCCAGACTGGTTAGAAAGTTGGGCTGTATGAAAAATTGTGGGCTTTTTAAAAATGGTGGGAACCTGCTTTATAAGGGACTCTCCAGCAGTGGCTGGCTTGCCCAGTGGGTGATTTGAGCTGCACATGCTCATAGACCGAGTGGCCGAGTGGACCATGCTCCTGTGCTTGACTTGAGCTGCACACCCAGAGACTGAGTGGATGATTTGAGCCTGGTAGCTCACAGAGTACTTGAGCCAGAGGCTAGGCAACTGTGAATATTGCTGCACAGACCTGGACCCCATCCTCTCAAAACCATAGAAAGGCAGAAAAGCAAAGCCCACCCCCCTCTTCCTGTGTCATCCAGGAAGACAAGTAGAACTCACTCAATGGATTGAAAGTCAGCTGGACACTTGTTTGTTTGTTTTTTTTAATTTTCCTCTCTCTTTTTTTTCCATTTTTCTTTCCCCTAATTGACACAGTAAGACATGGAGTTATGAAAGGTGCAAACATATTGAAAGGAGGAGCACAAGGCTAACCCCAAAAATTGAGAAACTGAAACAAATGTCACTTTGTTATCCCATAGAACTGCAATTTTATTGTTTATGTGTATTATTATTTTCATTATTTTTACTACTTTTATTTTATCAGTATTTTTTTATTTATCTTCCTTATGTTTCATTTTCTTCATTCTATTTCTCTATTTAATTGCATTGTTTCATTGTGTTTGCTTTTTCTCTCTTTATTATATTTTAATTTTCTTTCACTTCATTCATGTGCCAATAACACACTACTCTTGATTGTGTACTTTCTATTCTGGTGACCCAAATAATATATTTCTTGTCATATTATTGTTGTTCCAATACTATTATAAATAATTGTTGTTCCATACAATTGTACATAGTACACAGAAATGCTCCCTGGTCTTAGGGCACTTCACTTTATTCCTGAGCATTATGATTGTTATTGTTAACTCTATACTCTCTCATACTATGCCAACTTTCTATCCTTTACTCTCACTATATCTCATTATTTAACCTTGCACAAGTGCTCTGTTTTCTGGATTCAGCTCACAATCCTCATCCCCTCTAACAAGTGTTGTATCTCTTTTCACCTTTTATAAAAAGTGGCTAGTTGAGTGAAATATCATAGTTAATGCTATACTTATCCAAACAATCTCCTATCTCTTCTCTACTTGCTAGTACTTTAAATACCATGAAATACTCTCCCATTGTCTTAATTCATTTTGCCTTCCCCCTGCCACTGATCACATATGAGAATAAGTGGGAGCTGTGAACATCAGTATACTTGCTGGAGGAGAAAAACCATCAACAAAGGAATGATGAAAAGGTAAAAACCCGAGTTCAACAAAAGAGCCCACACAAAGAAGAAAAGGTCAACTCTAGAACATCCAGACAAGGAGAAGAAACAGACCAGACTACTGAATCCCACATAATTCCTACCGTAGAAGTTCACCCTACAAAGACAGCTAGCAAAGCAAAACATCAGGAAGCCCAGAACGAACAAAAAGAGTGACTTAAAGTGGAGAGACAGAAGACCTTGCAATCAAAAGAAGTGGAAGAATCCCCACTAAAAGAATTACATGAAATGAACGTAAGCAAACTATCAGCTATAGAATTCAAAAGTAACATAAAAATGTTCATGGAACTCACAGACAACTACAACAAACTGAGCGAGAACTACAACAGTATGAAAAAAGAAATAGAAACTATAAACAAAAACCAGGACAAAATGAACAATAAAATCTCAGAAATAAAAGACACTAGAAGGAATTACAAGCACCTGGATGAAGCACAGGATCAATTCAGTGAGCTGCAGGACAAGGTAGAAAAAAACACCCAGAAAGAGCAAGAAAAGGAAAATAGACTCAGAAAGAACAAAGAGGTGGTAAGGGAACTGCAAGACAACACGAAACATCATATTATCCACACAATAGGGATGCCAAAAGGAGAAGAAAAAGAACAAGGGATAGGAAACCTGTTTTAAAAAGTAATGATGAGCCTTGGCTGGTGTAGCTCAGTGGATTGAGCGCGGGCCTGCGAACCGAAGGATCTCGGTTCGATTCCCGGTCAGGGCACATGCCTGGGTTGCCAGGCCAGTTCCCGTCAGGGGACATACGGGAGGCAACCGCACATTGATGTTTCTCTCCCTCTCTCCTTCCCTTCCCCTCTAAAGATAAATAAATAAAATCTAAAAAGGAAAAAAAAAAAAGTAATGATGAAAAATTTCCCTAAACTGATGAAAGAAAAAGCTGCACAAATCCAGGAAACACAGAGAGTACCAATCAAGAGGAACCCAAAAAGGCCCACTGCAAAACACATTATAATTAAAATGGCAAAATTCCAAAACAAAGAGAGAATATTAAATGAAACAAGGGAGAAAGAGGAAGTAACATAAAAGGGAGCCCCAATAAGACTAACAGTTGACTTCTCAATGGAAATGCTAAAAGCCAGAAAAGAATAACAAGGGATATTACAAGTAACAATAAACAGAGGCCAACAACTGAGATTACTCTATCCAGCAAAACTCTAAATTTAAATAAAGGCCAATCAAGAGTTTCCCTGACAAAAGAAGTCTAAAAGAATATACCTCCATGAAGGCAGCTCTGCAAGAGATGCTATAGGGACTGCTCTGAGAAAAGGAAGGAAAAGAGTGAGACAGAGGAACACAGGTACAAAAAAGTGGCAATGAATGAGCATCTATCAATAATAACTTTAAGTGTAAATGGATTAAATGCTCCAATCAAAAGACATAGAATAGGCCCTGGCTGGCGTAGCTCAGTGGATTGAGCTCGGGCTGTGAACCAAAGGGTCGCGGTTCGATTCCCAGTCAGGGCACATGCCTGGGTTGCAGGCCAGGTCCCCAGGGGGGGCCATGTGAGAAGGCAACCACACATTGATGTTTCTCTCCCTCTCTTTCTCTCTCCCTTCCCCTCTCTCTAAAAATAAAGAAATAAAATAAAAAATAAATAAATAAAAATGTTAAAAAAAAAAAGACATAGAATAGCTGAATGGATAGGAAATTATGACCCACACATCTGCTGCTACAAGACACCCACCTTAAAACAAAGGAGCTGCACAGACTGAAAGTGAAGGGCTGGGGAAAAATATTCTGAGTGAATACACAGGGAAACAAAGCCAGGGTAGCCATACTCATATCAGACAAAATAGACTTCAAAAAAGGGGGGCCATAAAAAGAGACCCAGAAGGAAGGACACTTCATAATACTCAAGGGAATAATCCATCAAGAAGTCGTAAAAATTGTAAATATATGTGCACCCAACATAGGAGCACCCAAATATATGAGGAAAATCTGGGAGGACTTCAATAAAGATATTGACAACAACACTAGTAGGGGATTTCAACCCCCAGTGTCAAAAATGGATAGATCTCCCAAACAAAATATCAAAAAGATATTGCAACATTGAACAATGTCCTAGATCAATAGGACTTAACAGGAACATATAGAGCCTTTCATCCCAAAGAAGCAAAATACACATTCTTCTCAAGTGCACATGGAACATTTTCAAAGATAGACCACGTAATAGGAAACAAATCTTGCCTCAAAAAATTGAAGAAAATTGAAATCATATCAAACATTTTCTCTGATGATAAGAGAGTGAAACTAGAAACCAGCTTCAAGGAAAATACTCAAAAGAACTCAAACTCATGGACATTGAATGGCAAGAGATTGAATGTGTCAAGAATGAGATCAAGAAATAAGTCAAAAGATTTCTGAAAACAAATTAAAATGAACTCACAATAGTCCAAAACTTATGGGACACAGCAAAGGCAGTCCTGAGAGGGAAGTTCATAGTGATACAGGCCTACCTAAAAAGTACAGAAAAATTTCAAATAAACAACCTAACCCTACACCTACAAGAACTCAAAGAACAGCAACAAAGATAGTCTGGAACAAGTAGAAGGAACGAAATAACCAAGATCAGAGTAGAAATAAATGACATAGAGACTAAAAGCACAATTCTAAGGATCAATAAATCTAGGAACTTGTTCTTTGAAAAGATAAACAAAATTAACAAGCCTTTAAGCAGACTCAACAAGAAAAAAAGAGAGGGTACCCAAACAAACAAAGTCAGAAATGAAAGAAGAGAGATTACAACTGATACCACAGAAATACAAAGATTGTAAGAAATTATTACAAACAACTATATGCCAAGGAATTTGAAAACCAATGTAAAATGTACAAGTTTCTAGAAAAATACTATCTTCCAAAACTGAAAGAAGAAGCAGAGAGCCTGAACAGACCAATAAAAGATGATAAAATTGAAGCAGTAATCAAAAAACTCCCAACATGAGACTTCCAGCCAAGATGGAGGTGTAGGTGAACATACTATGCCTCCTCACACAATGAAAATTAAGGAAAGCAAAGATATAGAAATAAGAAAACAATCAGAACTGATAGAAATTGAACTACACAGAAGTCCAACAACCATTCATCCGGACCAGTAAGAGGGGTGGAGTTGCGGCAGGAAAAAGTGGAGGTGCAGACCCGAGCATGCAGGCAGCAGTGGCTGGCAGTTCCCAGGCATACAGCTGGCAGCTGAAAGACCCCAGGCGCATAGGAGGCAGCCAGCAGACTCCAGGGACACAGGCGGCGGCTAGCAGACCCCGGGCATGGTGTGTCAATGATGCAGACACAGTGAGGCCACGCAAAGTGGCTGGCTGACCAGATGGTCCCACATTCTCATGCTGATAATCCAGGCAAAAGGGAAGTAGAGGAAGGGACTGGAATCCGAGAGAGAGCTGAGCAAACACCATTGTTCCCTCTCGGACCCCACTCCCACATACAGCATCACTACCCAGCAACTGGGCTGTCCCGCCCTGAAGAATACCTAAGGCTCCGCCCCTCACTACGTAATAGCCAGGACCAGACCCCCCCAAAAAACAAAAATGGCTCAAATGGGAAAACAGATCAAAGCCCCAGAGCCAATTCATCTAAGTGATCAAGAGATAGATGTGCAGTTCAAAACACTGGTGATCAGGTTGCTCACAGAATTGGTTGATTTTGCTCACAAATGAGATGAACAAATGAAGACTACAATAAGTGAAATGAAGGACAACTCACAGGGAACCAATAGAGATGGGAGGAAAACTGGGACTCAAATCAATGGGGTGGACCAGAAGGAAGAAAGAAACAAGAAAACAGAAAAGAAAGAAGAAACAAGGATTCAAAAAAATGAGGACAGGCTTAGGAAGCTCTAGGACATCTTTAAATGTCCCAACATTCGAATTACAGGGCTACCAGAAGGGGAAGAGGAAGAGCAACAAGTGGAAAACTTATTTGAACAATTAATAAAGGAGAACCTCCCTAATCTGGCAAAGGAAATAGACTGCTAGGAAGTCCAGAAAGCTCAGAGAGTCCCAAAGAAGTTGGACCCAAAGAGGAACATACCAAGGCACATCATAGTTACATTAGCCAAGATGAAAATGAAGGAGAGAATTCTAGAAGCAGCAAGGGATAAGGAGACAGTCACCTACAAAGGAGTTCCCATCAGACTGTCAGTTGATTTCTCAAAAGAGACCTTATAGGTAAGAAGGGACTGGAAAGAAGTATTCCAAGTCATGAAAGTCAAGGAACCACATCCAAGAGTGCTCTATCCAGCAAAGCTGTCATTTAGAATGGAAGGACAGATAAAGTGCTTCCCAGATAAGGTCAAGTTAAAGGAATTCGTCATCACCAAGCCCTTATTATATGAAATGTTAAAGGAACTTATCTAAGAAAAAGAAGATAAAAAATGTGACAGTAAAAAGACAGCAAACTCACAGATATTAACAACGATACCTAAAACAAAAGCAAACAACTGGAACAGGAATAGAAACACAGAAATGGAGATCACATGAAGGGTTAGCAACAGGGGAGTGGGAAGGGGGGGGGAAGGTATAGAGAATAAGTAGCATAGATGGTGGGTAGAAAATAGACAGGGGGAAGGCAAGAATAGTGTGGGAAATGTAGAAGCTAAAGAACTTATGACACATGGACATGAAGTAAAGGGGGGAATGTTGGTGGGAGGGGGTGTGCAGGGTGAAGGGGAATGAATGGGGGAATGGGACAACTGTAATAGCATAATCAATAAAATATATTTAAAACAAACAAAAAAGAGTGAGAGAGATAGGAACACAGGGAAAAATGTATACACATATCTATCAATAATAATCGTAAGTGAATGGATTAAATGTTTTACTTAAAAGACATAGGGTAAAATGAATACATATCTATCAATGATAATCTTGACATATCTATCAACATATCTATCAATAATAATCTGTATAAAGGGAAAAATAAATACAAAGCTATCAATAATAATCAAGTGAATGGATTAAATGTTTTACTTAAAAGACATCGGGTAGTTGAATGCATAAGAAAGCATCACTCACACACATGCTACCTACAAGAGACCCAACTCAGAATAAAAGACCAACACAGACTTACAGTGAAGGGCTGGAAAAAATATTCCAAGCAAATGGACAGGGGAAAAAAAACTGGGGTAGCACTTCTTTTATGAGATAAAATAGACTTCAAGGAAAATCCATATGAAGAGATGCTGAAGGACACTTCATAACGCTAAAGGGAAGAATCCATCAAGAAGACATAAACATTATAAATATATATGCACCCAAAATAAGAGCACTCAAATATACAAGGAAAATCTTGGAGACTTCAAGAAAGTTATTAACAACAGCACAATTATAATAGGAGAGTTTAACACCCCATGTCAACAATGGAAAGATCGTCCAAACAACACATCAGCAAGGATACTATGGCACTGAACAATGCCTTAGATCATATGGAAATAATCGAAATATATAGAACCTTTCATCCCAAAGAAGCAAAATACATATTCTTTTCAAATGCTCATGGGACATTCAAAAATAGACTACATGATAGCACATAAAACAAATCTCAACAAATTTAAGAAAATTTAAATCATCAAGCATTTCTCTGACCACAAAGGACTGAAACTAGAAACCAACCTCATGGAAAAAACTCAAAAATGCCCAAACTCATGAACATTGAATAGCATGTTATTAAACAATAAATGGGTAAAGAATGAGATCAAGGAAGAAATAAAAAAAAATTCTGGAATCAATCAAATGAAAATTAACATACAAAAGTCCAAATCTTATGGGAAACAGTAAAGGCAGCCCTAAGAGGGAAGTTCATAGTGATACTGGCCTACCTAAAAAAGATAGAAACATTTCAAATAAACAACCTAACCCTGTATCTACAAGGCCCGGAAAAACAACAACAAACCCCAGATTGAATAGAAGTAAGAAAATAACCAAGACCCGAGAAGAGTTAAACAACATTGATACTAAAAGAACATTCCAAAGGATAAATAAATCCAGGAGCTAGGTTTTTTTTTAAAGATAAACAAAATATATGACCCTTTAAGCAGATTCAAGAAAAAAGGAGAGAGCATCCAAATAAATAAAATAAGAAATGAAAAAGGACAGATTAAAATTGATCTCACTGAAATAGGAAGGACTGTAAGAAAATACTACAAAAAATATAGGTCAAGAAATTTGAATACCTGGGTAAAATGGACAAATTTCTAGAAACATGTAGTTTTCCAAATCTAAACCAAAAAGAAGCTGAAAGCCTGTACAGATCAATAACAGCCAGAGAAATGGAAGCAGTAGTGAGAAAATGCCTAACACACAGCAGCCCTGTACCACATAGTATCACAGGAGAATTATTCAAATCACTTAAGAAAGAGCTGACTCCTATCCTTCTCAGGCCACCCCCAAAATCCTAGAAAATGGAAAACTCCCAAACTCTTTTTATGAAGCCAACATCATCTTAATGCCAAAACTAGATAGACAACAAAGGAAGGAAACTACACACCAATATTTTTATTGAACATGGATGCTAAAATCCTCACCAAAATATTAGCAAAATGCATCTGGCAAAACATTAAAAAGATCATACAGCATTATCAAGTGGAATTCATCCCAGGGATGTAATGATAGTACATTCAAATAAGAAACTAAAAATCACATAAACAGATGATAGACAAAAATCACATGATCATATCAATAGGTACAGAAAAGCATTTTATAAGGTACAGCACACTTATATGAAAAAAACACTCAGAAAAGTGAGAGTAGAGGAAGCATACCTCAACATGATAAAGGCCATATGTGTGAAACCTACAACCAACATCATACCCAATGGCCAAAAACTAAAAGCTTTCCCACTAAGATCAGGAAAAAGACAATTGTGTATACTTTCACCACTTCTATTCAAAATAGTATAAAAAGTCTTAGCCACACTGGTCAGACAAGAAAAAGAAATAAAAGGCATCCAAATTGGAGAAGACAAAGCAAAAGTGTCATTGTTTGTAGATGACATGATAGTGTACATAGAAAACCGTATAAACTCCACCAAAAACAACTCAACCTAATAAGTGAATCTGGCAAAACAGGGGGATACAAAGACAATATTCAGAAATCAAAGTTATTTTTGTACACCAACAATGAAATATCAGAAACTGATTATCAGACAAAAAATCCCATTTGATATAGAAAGAAGAAAATGTATAGTACCTAGGAATAAACCTAACCAACAATGTTAAAGACCTGAAAGAAATTAAGGAAGACACCAATAAATGGAAGCATATACCATTAAATTCATCAAAATGTTTATACTACCCAAAGCAGCCTATAGATTCAATGCGATCCCTATTAAAATACCAATGATATATTTCACAGATATACAACAAACATTTCAAAAATCTACATGGAACCATAAATGACCCTGAATAGCCTCAACAATTTTAAGAAATAAGAACAAAATTGGAGGGATCACAATACCTGATGTGAAATTATATTACAACACCACTGTAAGGATGGAAAATGGCGGTGAGGTAGGTGGGTGCAGAACCCAGTTCTCCCTGTACCCAGCTGGAACACCTAGCAGATCTTCTGAAGAACATTGTGAACAGCCAACAGAATCCCAGCTTATGTGAAGTCTGGAGGCCAAAAATTATAGAGGACATTGAAAAACAGATGGTGAAGAGATTACAGTGGGACAATAAGGTCCCTGGGATCTGAGAAGGAACCTGGGCTTCAGTGGGCTGCCACCTGGCACTTGCCACCGGATACTTGGAGGAGAGTTAGATCACCAGGTCCCTCCCCTGCCAGAGCAGGAGGGCAGCCTGGCATCAGAGAGACCTGGATGGCTGAAGTTGCTGGGAGGAATACAGACAAAGTGGGAGGAGACACACAAAGGAGGAATACACCTACTGGGACTGAAGATGCTGGCTAGGTCATTACCAGAGAAATTGGGGAGCAAGGCAACACTTAGAGAAGAGAAAGTGTTTGGGCTGTGTTGTCTGTCCCAGATAGTTTCCAGTCTGGTTAGAAAGTTGGGCTGTGTGAAAAGTCAGGTGCTTGTTAAGAACAGAAGGCATAAAACTATATTTGAATAACAATAAAAGGAAAATCACTTAAAAAATAAAGTAAAAAAACAGTGGGCTTAAACAGGAGGCTTTCACTCAAAACAAACAAACAAACAAACAAACAAACAAACAGGCTCACAGCTGCTTTGTAAAGAACTCTCACACTGGGGCTCCCTTGCCCCAAGAGTGATTTGAGCTGTGTGCTGGTGCTTGGCTAAGCCACATGCTCAAGCACTTCCCTCAGGCAGTTTGGAGGCAGCTGATTCACCCCACTCACCCTGAGGCTGATTGGAGCCACTTGCCATAAAAAGAGACCCAGAAGGACACTTCCCTGGACTCAAGGGAAGAATCCATTAAGAAGACATAAACAAGGAGCTCCTACCCTTTGCAACAGCATGGTTGGAACTTGAGAGCATCATGCTAAGAGAAATAAGCCAGGCAGTGAAAGACAAATACCATATGATCTCACCTTTGACAGGAATCTAATCAACAAAACAAACAAACAAGCATAATATAACCAAAGACATGGAAATTGAGAACAGGCTGAAAGTCACCAGAGGGGAGAGGGGAGGGAATTTCAGGGGGAAACGGAAAGGATCTACAGGAACAAGTATAAAGGACACATGGACAAAAACTATGGGGGGTAGAAATGGGAGGGAGGTGGGTAAGGCTGGGGTGGTGGGTTGGGGTGAGAATAAAAGACAGAAAAGTGTACAAGATCAACAATTAAAATTAAAAAAAAGACATAAACATTATAAATATAGATACACCCAACATAGGACCACTCAAACACATAGAGAAAATCTTGTAGGACTTCAAATAAGATATTAACAGCAACACAATTAGAGTAGGGGATTTTAAGACCCCACTATCAAAATGGATAGATCTTCCAAACAAAATATCAACAAAGATTTTGCAGCATTGAACAATGTCCTAGATCAGATGGACGTAACTAATATACAGAGAACCTTTCCCCACAAACCAGCAAAATACACATTTTTCTCAAATGCACATATAAAATATTCAAAGATAGACCATGTGATAGGACACAAAACAAGTCTCAATGAATTCAAGAAAATTGAAATCATACCAAGCATTTTCTCTGACCACAGGCAATGAAACTACAAACTAACCTCAAGGAAAAAAAATCAAAGAAATTCAAACTTATGGATATTGAATACCATGCCATGAAATAATAATTAGATCCTGAAAGAGATCAAAGATAAAATCAAAAAGTTTCTGGAAACAAATGAAAATGAATTCACAACAATCCAAAACTTATGGGGCACACTGAAGGCAGTCCAGAGAGTGAAGTTCATAGAGATACAGGCCTACCTAAAAAAACATAGAAACAATGCAAATAAACATCCTACTCTTACACCTACAAGAACTGGAGGAGCAACACAAAGGCAGCCCAGAGCAAGTAGAAGGAAGGAAATAACCAAAATCAGAGCACATTTAAATGACATTAACACTAAGAGTACAATTCTAAGGATCAATACATCTAGGAGCTGGTTCCTTGAAAAGATAAGCAAAATCAACAAGCCTTTAAGCAGACTCTTCAAGAAAAAAAGAGAGAGGACCCAAATAAACACAATAGAAATGAAAGAAGAGAGATTAAAGCTGATACTGCAGAAACCCAAAAGATTGTAAGAAATTACTATGAAAAAATATATGCCAAGAAATCTGAAAACCTAGGGAAAATGGACAACATTGTAGAAAAATATAATCTTGCAAAAATGAATGAAGCAGAAAGACTCAACAGACCAATAACAGCTGATGAAATTGAAGTAATAATTTAAAAAAAACTCACAGCACACAAAAGCCCTGGACTGGACAGTTTCACAAGAGACTTCTACAAAGCATGTAAAGAAGAGCTAACCACCTCCCATCATTCACAGACTATTCAAAAAAATCCAAGAAGATGGAGACCCCTGAACTCTTTTTATGAAGCCAGCATCATCCTAATCCCAAAACCAGATAAAAACACAACAACAACAAAAAAAAGAAAACTTTAGGCCAATATAGCTCAAGAACATAGACACTAAAATCCTCAACAAAATATTGGCAAACTGCATCCTGCAATACATTAAAAGGATCATACATCATGATCAAGTAGGATTCAACCCAGGGATTCAAGGATGGTACAATATTCCCAAATCAGTAAATGTAATACATCACATAAACAAAACAAAAGACAAAAATCACATGATCGTACCAATAGTTGAAAAAAAAGCATTTGAAAAGGTATAGCACCCATTTATGATAAATCACTCAGCAAAGTGGTAATAGAGGTAGCATTCCCCAACATAATAAAGACCATATGTGAGAAACCTACAGCCAACCTCATACTCAATGTCCAAAAATTAAAAGCTGTCCAACTAAGATCAGTAACAAGACAAGGTTGTCCACTGTCTCCACTTCTATTCAACATAGTATTGGAAGTCCTAACCAGAGCATTCAGACAAGTAAAAGAAATAGAAGGCATCCAAATTGGAAAAGAGAAAATGAAACCGTCATGGTTTGCCGATGACATGATAGTGTACATAGAAAATCCCATAGACTCCACCAAACAGCCGCTTGACCTAATAAATAAATTTAACATAACAGCAGGATACAAAGACAATATTCAACAGTCAAAAGCATTTTTGTAAATCAAAAATGAAATATCAGAAACAGAAAGCAGGGAAAAAATCCCATTTGATATAGCAACAAGAAAAATAAAATACCAAGGAATAAACCTAACTAGAGAGGTAAAAGATCTGTACTCAGAAAAGTACACAACACTGAAGAAAGAAATTAAGGAAGACATACAAAAAAGAAAACATACCATGTTCATGGATTGGAAGAATTAACATCAATAAAATGTCCACACCACCCAAAGCAATTAATAGATTCAATGCAATACTTATTAAAGTACCATTGCCATATTTCACAGATATAGAACGCATGCTTCAAAAATTTATGTGGAACCATAAATGATCCTGAATACTTGCAACAATTATGAGAAAGAAAAACAAAATAGTAGTGATCGCAATACCTGACATCAAACTTTATTACAAGGCCACTGTAATAAAAAAAAATAAAATTAAAAAAAAAAAAAAACCTAGTACTTACATAAGAACAGACACATGGACCAATGGAACAGAATCAAAAGCCCAGAAAAAACTTAAGTCTGTACAATCAATTAATAATTGACAAAGGGGGCAACAGCATAAAATGGAGCAAAAATAGCTTCTTCAACAAATGGTGCTGGGAGACGTACTTATCCCAATGTTCATAGCAGTGAAAGAATGAAACTTGACAACCAACTTATACCATTCACAAAAATAAATTCAAGGTGGATAAAAGACTTCAGTATAAGCCATAACACCATAAAAGTCCTAGAGGAGATCAGGAAAATCTCAGATATCCCTCAGAGCAATATTTTCACTGATATGTACCTAAGAGCAAGGGACATAAAGGAAAGAATAAACAAATGTGACCTCATCAAAATAAAAAAGCTTCTGCATGGCTAAAGAAAACAGCATTAAAAATGAAAAGGGACCAACCATATGGAAAAACATATTTGCCAATGATACCTCAGACAGTGGTTTGACCTCCAAAATATATAAAGAACTCACATGACTGCACCCCAGGAAGACAAACAAACCAATTAAAAATGGGCAAAAAACTTAGACACTTCTCCAAGGAGGACGTATGCGGGGGTCCCTATCCTGGGCACCAGATGTGGGGGGGCTCCACCAGCAAAGCCCCATCCCTCCATCATGGATGCAAATAAAACTACCAAGACATGATCTGCTTGGGGAGGAAAGGTGGTCAAACTCTTAAAGGAGAATGACCCAGAGCCCCTTCCTCACTAGGCTTTTATTGGGTTCCAATACACAGGAATACAGGTTTAACATGTCAAAGAAATCTAAGGGCTTAATCTGAGTCAGTGTCTGTCAGGAAAGGGGATTGCAAAACTTTGGGAGACATACTCATTTCCTCCTCAGACCCTTATCACTTAAATGAGTGCACTCTTAGCAAAGCAGGTTTCACAGGACTTTAGGAATTCTTTCTTATGCCCGATCACCCAGGGAACTGTCCTGGCCGGCACAGGCTGCACTGCTTGCCCTCGTAGTTTCAGGCTTTAAGCCAATTAGGCTCAGGAAGCAGAAGATATCTCCCAGATGGAAATGGGGACTTGGGCTATCTCAGAATAGCCGGGGGGGGGGGGGTGAGGGTCTATCACATCCTCTTTGCTGCAGCACCCCCAGTCCTTCCATGAGGGCCTCCCAAGTGGTCGTGTCTGGCTTAGGTTGCCCCTCCCATGAGGAGTCTTACCCCTCATTGATTAACCAATCAAGCATTGGGGCAAAAGATGGATGAGGCAGAAGCAGCACTCCTGCCAAGGAGATAAGTTTTGTTTCCTTAGTAGGTCACGTCCTCTTGAAAGAACAGACCCAGATGAAGTGGGTCCCTAGGCTCTTACACAGCCCACCACGGGGTGAGGGTTACAACTCCTGAAACCAGGCTGAACAGTCCACAACAGACATACAAAGGGCCCAGATACATATGAAAATATGCACAGTATTGGCACCCATCAGAGAGATACAAATTAAAACCACAATGAGATACCACTTCACAGTGGTCAGAATGGCCATCATAAACAAAGCAACAAACAACAAGTGTTGGAGAGGTTGTGGAGAAAAGGGGACCCCAGTACAATGTTGGTGGGAATGCATACTGGTGGAGCCATTGTGGAAAACAGTATAAAATTTTCTCAGAAAACTAAAAATTGAACTGCCTTTTGACCCAGCAACTCCACTGCTACAATTATATCCTAAGAACACTGTAACGCCATCCAAAAAAACCTACATACCCCAATGTTCATAGCAGCACAATTTACAATAGCCAAGTGTTGGAAGCAATCTCAGTGTCCATCAGTAAATGAATGCATCAAAACACTACAGTACATCTACACAATGGAATACAGCTGAAAAAAGGAGCTCCTACCCTTTGCTACAGCATGAATGGAACTGGAGAGCATCATGCTAAGTGAAATAAGCCAGGCAGTGAAAGACAAATTCTATATGATCTCACCTTTAAGTGGAACCTAATCAACAAAACAAACAAGCAAGAAAAATATAACAGAGACATTAAGAGTAAGAACAAATGTACAATAACCAGATGGGAGCGGATAATGGAGGGGGAAAGGGTGATGAGTTTTCCAGAACAACTATAAAAGACACATGGACAAAACCATGGGGGTGTGAGGGACAAAATCAGGGGAGGGAGATGAGGATGTTGGGGTGGGGAAGAGTGGGGATATATGGCAGACAACTATACATGAACAACAATAAAATAAAATAATGAAAACAAATTTTAAAATAATAACTATCAAAAATAAAGAATACGGAAAAGTTGGGCTTCCCCTCTAAGAACTTAATAAAAGTTTTACTTTGGAAAAAATCATTTTAAATGGTGTAATTGTGTAATATATAATGAATTATTATTACTGAAATTACTGCAAAATATTTTAATGTACAAAGTCTGGAAAAATGTCTTTATAGAGTTTAAGTTATTTGAATGTGAATCTTCTGCTTTATAGCCATAAAAATGTTTCCATGTCCTTCCTTCTATATGTTTTGAAGGAATATCACTTTTGTTACATATTTTATATGTAGTTTCTTAAAATTGGGGGGAAAATTTTTTCTAAGTTAAAAAATATCCTTTTAAAAGTGAAAAAAAACTACTATTGTAATCAAAACAGGTACTTCAGTCCAACACAGAGGAATAGGTGGATAAACTTTCCCTCCTTGCACAGCTTAAAAAATGACAAAACCAAATTTAAAAACAAAAAATAACCAGAACTCCCAGAAAATTGAATTGTTTGGAAGCCCAACAACAAAGGAGTTAAAGAAGAAACATTCATCCAGACAGGTAGGAGGGTCAGAGACAAGCAGTTAGTGTGGAGAGGACTCATGGCAAGCAACAGCTGGAGGACAAGGCAGACCCACGTTGCATGCAGACAAACTGGAAGGAACAATTGGGAAGAAGACAGACTACACAACCCAGGGTTCCAGGGTAGGAAAGTAAAGCCTCAAAACTTCTAACTGAAATAATGTGTGGGGGTTGAGGAAGTGGGAGAAGCTCAAAGCCCCACAGAACACTTCACTGGAGATGCCCAGAGGGTACCAGAATGTTCATAAACCCACCCAACCAGGAATCAGCACTAGAAGGGCCCAATTTGCTTGTGAGTAACAGAAGATGTGACTGAAAGATGGCAAAGAGCTGAACAAATGGAATTTTTCCTTCTCCAACCCTTCTACCACATATAGTGCCACAACACAGCGATATGGGCTGCTTGCCCTGACCAATATCTAGGCTCTGCCCCACACTATGTGACAGGTGAACCAAGAAAAAAGAATATGGTCCAAATGAAAGAACAAATCAAACCTCCAGAAAAAATACAAAAAGTGATGAAAGGATAGCCAACCTATTAGATACTCAGTTCAAAACATTATTAATCATGTTGTTCACATAATTGGTTGAGTATAGTTGCAAAACACAAGAAAAAGTGAAGGCCATTAAAAGTGAAATGAAGAAAAATGTACAGGGAACCAACAGTGATGGGAAGGAAACCAGGACTCAAATCAATGGTTTTTTGCAGAAAAAAGAAATAAGCATTCAACCAGAACATATTGAAGAAATGAGAATTAAAAAAAAAAATAAGGAGAGGCTTAGGAACCTCCAGGAAAACTTTAAACATTCCAACATCTGACTCATAGGAATGCCAGAAGGAGAAGAGGAAGAGCAAGAGAGTGAAAACTTACTATCTGAAAACATAATGAAAGAGAACTTCCCCAATATGGCAAAGGAAAATAGACTTCCAAGAAGTCCAGGAAGCTCCAAGAGTCCCAAACAAGTTGGAACCAAGGAAGCACACACCAAGGCACAACATGATTATATTATCCCAGATTAAAGATAAGGAGAGAATCTTAAAAGGAGTACGAGAAAGGGAGGGAGTTCCCTACAAATGAGTGCCCATAAGACTATCAGCTAATTTCTCAAATGAAACTTTGCAGGCAGGAAGGAGCTGGAAAAAAGTATTCAAAGTCATGAAAGACAAGGACCTACATCCAAAATTACTCTCTCCAGCAAAGCTATCATTTAAAATTGAAGGGAAGATAAAGTACTTCCCAGATAAGGTCATGTTAAAGGAGTTCATCATCACCAAGCACTTATTATATAAAATGTTAAAGGGACTTATTTAAGAAAAAGGAGATCAAAACTGTGAACAGTAAAATGACAACAAACTCACAAGTATAAACAACTGAACTAAAAAAAAACTAAGTAAACAACTAGAAGAGGAACAGAATCACAGAAATGGAGATCACATAGAGAGTTATCAGTGGAGAAGGGGAGGGGAGGAATGAGGGGAAAGGTACAGGGAATATATAGAATAACTGGTAGGTAGAAAATAGACAGGAGGAGTTTAAGAATAGTATAGGAAATGTAGAAGCTATAAAACTTATATTATGAAGCATGGACATGAACAAAGGTGGGGGAATGATGGTGGGAAAAGAGTATAGGGAGGAGGGTAATAAAGGGGAGAGAAAAAGGGACAACTGCAATAGCATAATCAATAAAATGCATTTAAAAATATAAATAGAAATATATTTATTTTAGGAAATAGGCCATAAAAATGTTTAAAACTTTTTAAAAAGCAGCCTGGTGCTGCACAAGAACAGACAAAGATCAATGGATCCAAATAAAGAGCCCATATATAAATCCATGTGTCTATGACCAATTAATATTCAACAAAGGGGGCAGAAACATAAAATGGAGTAAAAATAGCCTCTTCAACAAATGGTGTTGGGAGATCTGGACAGCTGTATGCGGGGGGAAAAAAAAGGATGGAAGAAATTTGGCCACCAATTTACAGCAATTGCCAAAAGAAACTCAAAGTGGATACAAGACTTACATATAAGTTGTGACATGATAAAAGTCCTAAAGGAGAACACAGGTAGGAAAATCTCAGATATTCCCCAGAGCAGTATTTTCTCTGATATGTCCCCAGAGTACGGGACATAAAGGAAAGAATAAACAAATGGGACTTCGTCAAAATAAAAGAGAAATCTAGGACACTGTTGGTTGGAATGCAGACTGGTGCAGCCACTGTGGAAAACAGTATGGAATTTCCTCAAAAAACTAAAAATGGGACTCCCACCTGGCAATTCCACTGCTGAGATTTTACCCTAAGAATGCTGAAACACCACTTGAAAAGAACCTATGCACCCCAATTTTCAAAGTGGCACAATTTACAATAACCAAGTGTTGGAAGCAACCTAAATGCCCACCAGTAAATGGATGAAAAAAACTGTCATACATTTACACAATGAAATACTCTGCTGCAGAAAAAATGAGCTCCTATCCTTCATGACAACATGGATGAACCTTGAGAGCACTATGCCAAGTGAAATAAACAAGGAGGTAAAGAACAAATACCATATGATCTCATCTATAAGTGGAATTTATGGGTGAATCAACAAGAGAAAGGAGTGAGCATAATAGAAGCAGAAACATGGAAATAAAAAACAAACTGATAGTGACCCTAGGGGTGGTGAGAGGGATAGTGGGAGAAAGAGGGGGAAGTGTCAAGTCAAGGAATATGTATATAAAGGACCCATGGACAAGGAAAATAATGGGGGAGGACTGAGTGAGGGACAGAAGGTCTGGGCAGGGCAGGGGAGAGAAATGGGGGAACTGGGAACAATTGTAATTGTACAGCAATAAAAAAAATGTATACATTCTCCTTGATGACCAATACTTGGAGAAAGCCAAAAGGTTAAGGATAGAATTTGAAATACAGGGATGAGTAGGACAAGGGAAATTTTAGGGGAAGAATGCAGTCAACTGTACTTGAACAACAGAGAGAGAGAGAGGGAGAGAGAGAGAGGGAGGGAGGGAGGGAAGAAGAAGAAGAGAAGAAGAAGAAGAAGAAGAAGAAGAAGAAGAAGAAGAAGAAGAAGAAGAAGAAGAGGAAAAGAAGAAGAAAAGAAGAAGGAGGAGGAGGAGGGAGAGGGAGGGGGAGAAGGAGAAGGGAAGGAAGGAAGGAAGGAAGGAAGGAAGGAAGGAAGGAAGGAAGGAAGGAAGGGAGGGAGGGAAAAATTCTTCCAGCCAAGATGGAGGTGTAGGTGGACACACTGTGCCTCCTTGCACAACCAAAATTAAGGACAACAAATATTTAGAAACAAGAAAACAACCAAAACTTATAGAAAATTGAACTGTACCGAAGTCTGACAACCATTCATCCAGACCGGTAAGAGGGGCGGAGTCGCGGCAGGAAAAAGTGGAGGTTGGTGGACTGGGTGCACATACAGTGGCTGGCAGATCCCAGGTGCACAGGCGGCAGCTAGCAGACCCCCAGTATGGGGTGGCAAGGGCAGAACCAGTGAGGCCAAGCAAGGTGGCTGGCTTACCAGGCAGTCCCATATTCAAGCACAGATAATCCAGGTGAAAATGGGAAGCGAGACAGACCTGGCAACCCAGGGCACCAGCACCAGGAAATAAAACCTAAAAACACCAGTTGAAAACACTTGTGGGGATTGAGGTGCCAGGAGAGACTCCCAGTCTCATAGGAGAGTTGGAGAGACCCACAGGTTGCTAGAATGTGCACAAGCCCGCCCACATGGAAATCAACACCACAGGGGCCCAATTTGCTTGGGGGAAGCAGTGGAAGGGACTGGAATCAGAGAGAGCTGAGCAAGCACCATTGTTCCCTCCTGGACCCCGCCCCCACATACAGTGTCACAACCCAGCCACTGGGCTGCCCCACTCAGGGAAATACCTAAGGCTACACCACTCACTACGTAACACCCGCAACCAGACCAAAAAACAAAACAAAACCAAAAATGTCTCAAACGAGAGAACAGATCAAAGCTCCAGAGCCAATTCATCTAAGCAGCCAAGAGATAGCCAACCTATCAGATGCACAGTTCAAAACACTGGTGATCAGGATGCTCACAGAATTGGTTTATTTTGGTTGCAAATTAGATGAACAAACGAAGGCTACAATAAGTGAAATGAAGGAAAATACACAGGGAACCAATAGTGATGGGAGGAAAACTGGAACTCAAATCAATGGAGTGGACCAGAAGAAGAAAGAAACAAACAAACAGAAAAGAATACTGTTTTCTTTAGCTGTGCAGAAGCTTTTTATTTTGATGAGATCCCATTTGTTTATTCTTTCCTTTATGTCCCTTGCTCTAGGGGACGTATCAGTGAAAATATTGCTGCGTGAAATATCTGAGATTTTCCTGCCTACGTTATCCTCTAGAATTTTAATGGTGTCATGGCTTATATTTAAATCTTTTATCCACCTTGAATTTATTTTTGTGTATGGTGTAAGTTGGTGCTCGAGTTTCATTTTTTTGCATGTAGCTGTCCAGTTCTCCCAGCACCACTTATTGAAGAGGCTATTTTTGCTCCATTTTATGTTGCTGCCCCCTTGGTCGAATATTAATTGACTGTAGAGACTTGGGTTTATTTCTGGGCTCTCTGTTCTATTCCACTGGTCCACGTGTCTGTTCTTGTGCCAGTACCAGGCTGTTTTGATTACAGTGGCTTTGTAATACAGTTTGGTATCAGGTATTGTGATCCCTCCTACTTTGCTCTTCTTTCTCAAAATTGCTGCTGCTATCCGGGGTCGTTTATGATTCCATATAAATTTTTGAAGTGTTTGTTCTATGTCTGTGAAATATGCCATTGGAACTTTAATAGGTATTGCATTGAATCTGTAAATTGCTTTGGGTAATATGGACATTTTGATAATATTAATTCTTCCGATCCATGAACATGGTAAATGCTTCCATTTGTTTGTGTCTTCCTTGATTTCATTCTTCAGTGTTGTGTAGTTTTCTGCATACAGGTCTTTTACCTCCTTGGTTAGGTTTATTCCTAGGTATTTTATTTTTCTTTTTGCTATATGGAATGGGATTTTTTTCTTGATTTCTGCTTCTGCTGTTTCACTGTTGGTATACAAAAATGCCTTCGATTTTTGGATATTGACTTTGTATCCAGCTATTTGGCCAAATTCATTTATTACGTCGAGCAGCTTTTTGGCCGAGTCTATAGGATTTTCTATGTACACTATCATGTCATCTGCAGTATTAAAATAAAAAGAGAACCAACTGTATGGGAAAACATATTTGGAAATGATACCTCAGACAAGGGTTTAATCTCCAAAATATATAAAGAACTTACAAGACTCTACTCTAAGAAGACAAGCAACCCAATTAAAAAATGGGCAAAGGATTTGAAGAGACACTTCTCCGAGGACATACAGAGGATCCAGAGACACATGAAAAGATGTTCGATATCTCTAGCTATCAGAGAGATGCAAATTAAAACTACAATGAGATACCACTTGACACCAGTCAGAATGGCCTTCATAAACAAAGCAACAAACAGCAAGTGTTGGAGAGGTTGTGGAGAAAAGGGGACCCTAGTGCACTGTTGGTGGGATTGCAGATTGGTACAACCACTATGGAAAACAGTATGGAATTTTCTAAGAAAACTAAAAATGGACATACCTTTTGACCCAGCAATTCCACTGCTTGGATTATATCCTAAGAATCCTGAAACACCAATCCAAAAGAATCTATGCACCCCTATGTTCATAGCAGCACAATTTACAATAGCCAAGTGCTGGAAGCAACCTAGGTGCCCATCAGTTAATGAATGGATCAAAAAACTGTGGTACATTTACACAATGGAATTCTATGCAGCTGAAAGAAAGAAGGAGCTCCTACCCTTTGCGACAGCAGGGAAGGAATTGGAGAGTATCATGCTAAGCGAAATAAGCCAGGCAGTGAAAGACAAATACCATATGATCTCACCTTTAACAGGAAGCTAATCAACAAAACAAAGAAACAAGCATAATATAAACAAAGACACTGAATTTGAGAACAGTCTGACAGTGTCCAGAGTGGGAGGGGAGGGAATTTCAGGGGAAAAGGGGAACGGTTTAGAGCAACAAGTATAAAGGACTCATGGACAAAAACTATGGGGGGGTGGGCTGGGGCGGGGTAAAAGACAGAAAACTGTACAATATCAACAATTAAAAAATACTGATTAAAAAAAAAACAGAAAAGAATGATGAAACAAGAATTCAAAAAAATGAGGAAAGGCTTAGGAACCTCCAGGACATACTTAAACTTCCCAACATCCTAATTATAGGGGTCCCAGAAGGAGAAGAAGAAGAGCAACAAGTGGAAAACTTATGTGAACAAATAATAAAGGAGAATTTCCCCAATGTGGCAAAGGAAATAGATTTCCAGGAAGTCCAGGAAGCTCAGAGTCCCAAAGAAGTTGGACCCAAGGAGGAACACACCAAGGCACATCATCATTACATTAGCCAAGATTCAAATGAAGGAGAGAATTCTAGAAGCAGCAAAGGATAAGGGGACAGTCACCTACAAAGGAGTTCCCATCAGACTGTCAGTTGATTTCTCAAAAGACACCTTACAGGCAAGAAGGGGCTGGAAAGAAGTATTCCAAGTCATGAAAGGCAAGGACCCACATCCAAGAGTGCTCTATTCAGCAAAGCTTTCATTTAGAATGGAAGGGCAGATAAAGTGCTTCCCAGATAAGGTCAAGTTAAAGGAGTTCATCATCACCCAGCCCTTATTATATGAAATGTTAAAGGGACTTATCTAAGAAAAAGAAGATAAAAAATGTGACAGTAAAAAGACAGCAAACTCACAGATATTAACGACCATACCTAAAACAAAAGCAAACTAAGCAAACAACTGGAACAGGAACAGAAACACAGAAATGGAGATCACATAGAGGGTTAGCAACAGGGGAGTGGGGAGGAGGAGAGAGAGGGAAAAGGTACAGAGAATAAGTAGCATAGAGGGTGGGTAGAAAATAGACAGGGGGAGGGCAAGAATAGTGTGGGAAATGTAGAAGCTAAAGAACTTATGACACATGGACATGATCTAAAATGAGGAATGTGGGTGGGAGGGGGTGTGAAGGGTGGAGAGGAATGATGGGGGAGAAATGGTACAACTGTAATAGCATAATCAATAAAATATATTTAAAGAAAGAAAGAAAAAGAAGATATAAAGCAGAAAAATAATATAATAAAGTATGTTCATAGCTCTCTAAATCTACCTCAAGAAACAAACCAACAAAATATATACAATATGATATTACAACTAAAGGAAATAGGAAAAGAACTAACTAAACACAAAGTAATAATGAATATAAATAATAATAAATATAAGGCAAAATAAACAAAATCAATCCTAAACAATATCAAAGATTCATAAAACTAAAAATTTCTTTTCTTGATTAGATCAAGAAAATTGACAAACCTTTAACCAGAGTCATCAAAGAAAACGGAAAAAGAACCCAAATAAATAAAATCAAACATTAAAAAATGGTTACAAATGACACTACACAAAAACAAAGGATCATTAAAGAATATTACAATTATAGGCCAATAAATTGACCCATCTAAAAAATGGATAAATTTCAAGAAACATTCATCCTTCCAAGAGAGAACCACAAAGAAAGAGAAAATCTAAACAGACCAATAACTATCAACAAAATTAAAGAATTAATTAAAAAACTGAAGCATTAATTTATAAGGCCCAACAACGTTCAGAACAATAAAAGGCTTCAAATGTCAATTCTACCAAACATTCGAAGAATTGACACATATCCTTCTCAAACTATTCAAAAAATTTGAAGAAGGTATAGTTTCAAGCACATTCTATAAGGCCATCGTTACTCTGATACCAAAATCAGGAAAAGAGAATATAAAAAATTACAGAACAAAATTGTTAATGAATGTAGATGCAAACAATCTCAACAAAATTTTAGTAAACCAAATTCAAAAATATATTAAAGAATTATACACCATGATCAAGCATCAGTGGGTATTAATAACCACATATTAATCAAAAGGATATGCCACATCAACAAAAGTTAAGATAAAAAATATATATTCATCTTAATGGATGTTTAAAAGCATTTAACACAATTTAACAATTACTATTTTTAAAAACTAAAGAAGTTGTTATAGAGGGAACATACATAAACATAATAAAAGCTATGTATGACTAACCTACACTTAACCTCATGCCAAATGTTTAAAACTAAATTCTTTTTCTCTAAGATCACAAACAAGACAAAAATATTTACTCTCATTATATTTATTCAAAATAGTATTGGAATTCCTAGCCACAGCAATTAGACAAGAGAAATAAAGACATTCAAGTTTGAAAGAAAGAAAACTGTCACTATTTGCAAAAAGATTTTACTATAAATAGAAAACCCTACATATGTCACAAAAAAACTATTACAACTAATAGTGAATTCAGAAAAGTTGCAGAATACAAAATTAGTATACAGAAACTTATCATGTTCCTATACAATAATAATCAGAAGACATTAAAAATCAATTCCACTTACATGCATAAAAATAATATAATAAGTAGGAATAAACTTATCCAAGGAGGTAAAAAAAACTGTACTCTGAATATTATGTCATTGAAGAAATAAAATGAAGTGGACAGAAACAAATGGAAGGATGAACTGTGCTCCTGCAATGGAAGAATTAGATTGTTAAAATGTCCTTACTGCCTAAAGCAATATACAAATTCAATGCAATTCCTATCAAAATACACAATGGAATTCTATGCAGCAGAAAGAAAGAAGGAGCTCCTACCCTTTGCGACAGCATGGAAGGAATTGGAGAGTATCATGCTAAGCGAAATAAGCCAGGCAGTGAAAGACAAATACCATATGATCTCACCTTTAACAGGAACCTAATCAACAAAACAAAGAAACAAGCATAATATAAACAAAGACACTGAATTTGAGAACAATCTGACAGTGACCAGAGGGGAAGGGGAGGGAATTTCAGGGGAAAAGGGGAACGGTTTAGAGCAACAAGTATAAAGGACTCATGGACAAAAACTATGGGGGTTGGAAATGGGAGGAAGGTGGGGAGGGCTGAGGTGGTGGCCTGGGGCGGGGTAAAAGACAGAAAACTGTACAATATCAACAATTAAAAAATACTGATTAAAATTAAAAAATAAAATAAAATAAAAAAATAAATAAAAAGAATACCAATGACATTCTTCTAGGAACTGGAACAGGTAATCTTAAAATTATGTGTGACCACAAAAAACTTGAATAGTCAAAGCAATCTTGAGAAAAAAAATAGAGTTTATCACCCTTTCTAATCCCAAACTATACTACGAAGCTATAATAATAAAAACAATATGGCACTGACACAAGAATAGCCACATAGATCAACAGTTCAGAATAGAAAGGGCAGAAATAAACTCTCACTTATATAATCAATTAATATACAACAAAATAAACAATATACAGTGGGTAAATTACAATCTCTTTATTAAGTGGGATTGAAAAAATCTGAGAAATACAAACAGAAATATAAAGCAAACACTTTCTTACACAATTTACATAAATAAAGTAAAAAATGGATTAAAAACTTAAACATAAGACCCAAAATCATAAAATACCTAGAAAAAAGATAAACAATAAAGAGTATCACATCTGTCTTAGGAATATCTTCTTAGTTTTGTTTTTTTTTTCTTTTTTGCCTTTTCATTCTTTTTTTCATTGCTGTTCAAGGACAGTTGTCTGCCTTATCCCCCCATGCATCCCCACTATAACAGCTCTCCCCACCTCCTTCCCTGGTTTCCACCCACCCCCTTGTTACTGTCCATGTGTCCTTAATAATTGATCGTGTAAAACCGTCACCCTTTTCCCATTACCCCCTCCACTCTCCACTCTGGTAACTGTCAACCTATTCTCAATTTCAATGTTTCTGTTTGTACTTTGCTTGCATGTTCATTTTATAATTAGGTTCCAGTTAAATGTGAGATCATATGGTATTTGCTTTCACCACTTGGCTTATTTCACTTAACATAATGCTCTCCAGTTTCATCCATGCTGTCACAAAAGGTAGGGGCTCCTTCTTTCTTTCTGCTGCGTAGAATTCCATTGCGTAAGTGTACCATAGTTTTTTGACCCATTCATTTACTGAAGGGCACTAAGGTTGCTTCCATCACTTGGCTATTGCAAATTGTGCTGCTATAAACATTGGGGTGCATAGGTTCATTTGGATTGATGTTTCGGGGTTCTTAAAATATAATCCTAGCAGTGGAATTTCTGGGTCAAAGTGCAATTCCGTTTTCAGTTTTCTGAGGAAATTCCATACTGTTTTCCATAGAGGTTGCACCAGTCTGCAATTCCACCAATGGTGCACTAGGGTTCCCTTTTCTCCACAACCTCTCCAACACTTGTTTGTTGCTTTGTTTATGATGGCCATTCTAACCGATATAAAGTGGTATCTCATTGTGGTTTTAATTTACAACTCTCTGATGGCTAGCAATAATGAGCATCTTTTCATATGTCTCTGGACCCTCTGTACACCCTCCTTTGAGAAGTGTCTGTTCAAGCCTTCTGTCCATTTTTTAATTTGGTTGATTGTCTTCCTGGAGTGCAGTCAGTGAGTTCTTTATATATTCTGGATATCAAACCCTTGTCTGAGGTTATCATAGACAAATATGTTTTCCTTTACAATTGGTTCTCTTTTCACTTTAAAAATGTTATCTTTAACCATGTGGAAGCTTTTTATTTTGATGAGATCCCATTTCTTTATTCTTTCCTTTATGTCCCTTGCTCTAGGGGACATATGAGTGAAAATATTGCTGCATGGAATATCTGAGATTTTCCTGCCTATGTTCTCCTCTAGGATGTTTATGGTGTCACAACTTATATTTAAGTCTTTTACCCACCTTCATTTTATTTTTGTGTTTGGTGTAAGTTGATAATCAAGTTTCATTCTTCTGCAGGTAGCTATCCATATCTCCCAACACCATTTGTTGAAGAGACTATTTTTGTTCCATTTTATCCTGCTGCCCTCTTTGTCAATTATTAATTGACTGTAGAGACTTGGATTTTTTCTGGGCTCTCGATTCTGTTCCATTGGTCCCAGTGTCTGTTCTTATGCCAGTACCAGGCTATCTTGATTACAGTGGCCTGGAAAAACAATTTGATATCAGGTATTGTGATCCCTCCTACTTTGCTCTTCTTTCTCCAAATTGCTGCACCTATTTAAGGTTGTTCATGGTTCCATGTAAATTTTTGAAACATTTGTTCTATATCTGTGAAATATGTCATTGGTACTTTAATAGGTGTTGCATTGAATCTATGAATTGCTTTGTGTAGTATAGAGATTTTGATGATGTTAATTCTTCTGATCCATGAACATGGTATATGTTTCCATCTTTTGTGTGTCTTCCTTAATTTCTTTCTTCAATGTTGTGTAGATTTCTGAGTATAGGTCTTTTACCTCCTTGGTTAGGTTTATTCCTAGGTATTTTATTTTTCTTGTTCCTATATCAAAAGGGATTTTTTTTCCTGATTTCTGTTTCTGATTTTTAGTTGTTGGTATAAAAAATGCCTATGATTTCTGAATATTGACTTTGTATCCCACTGTTTTTGAAAGTTCATTTGTTAGGTCAAGTGGCTGTTTGGTGGAGTCTATAGGATTTTCTTCAGACACTATCATGTCATTTGCAAACAATGGCAAATTTTTTTTCCAATTTGGATGCATTTTATTTCATTTTCTTCTCTGATTCCTGTGGCTAAGACTTCCAATTCTATGTTGAAAAAAAGTGGTGAAAGTGGACAAACTTTTCTTGTATCTACTCGTAGTGGGAAAGTTTTTAGTATGATGTTGGCTGTGTGTCTCTCATATATGGCCTTTATAATGTTGAGAAATTCTCCCTCTATTCCCACTTTTGTGAATGTTTTTATCATAAATCGGTGCTGTACCTTATCAAATGCATTTTCTTAATCTATTGATATGATCATGTGATTTTTGTCTTTGCTTTTGTTTATGTGATGTATTACATGTATTGACTTGTGAATATTGTACCATCCTTGTATCCCTGGGATGAATCCCACTTGGTCATGGTGTATGATCTTTTTAATGTATTGCTGGATGCATTTTGCCAATATTCTGTTGAGGAATTTAGCATCTATGTTCATCAGTGATATTGGCCTAAAGTTTTCTTTCTTTGTTGTGTTTTTATTTGGTTTTGGGATTAGGATGATGTTGACTTCATTAAAAGAAATTAGAAGCCTCCCCTGTTCTTAGATTTTCTGGAATAATCTGTGAAAAATAGGGTTTAGCTCTTCCTTAAATGCTTGTAGAATTCTCGTGTGAAACCATCTGGTCCAGGGCTTTTATGTTTTGGTAGTTTTTTGATTACTGCTTCAATTTTGTCAGCTATTAATGTTCTATTCAGTCTTGCTGCTTCTTCTTCATTCAGTTTTGGAAGATCATCATTTTCTAAAAATTTGTCCATTTCACCTAGGTTTTTAAATTTCTTTGCATATAGCTCTTCATAGTAATTTCTAACAATTCTGTGTATTTCCATGGTATCAGTTGTAATCTTTCCACTTTCATTTCTAATTGTGTTTATTTGGGTCCTTTCTCTCTCTTTCTCTTTTTTTAATGAGTCTTCTTAAAGGCTTGTCAATTTTGTTTATCTTTTCAAAGAACCAGTTCCTGGAATTATTGATCCTTACAATTTTGTTTTTAGTCTCTATGCTGCTTAATGTGGCTCTGATCTTGGTTATTTCCTTCCTTCTACTTGCACTGGGCTCTTTGTTGTTGTTTCTCAAGTTCTTGTAGGAACAGGGTTATGTCTTTTGTTTGAAATGTTTCTATGTTTTTTAGGTAGGCCTGTATCACTATGACCTTACCTCTCAGGACTGCCTTTACTGTGTCTCATAAGTTTTGGATTGCTGTGAGTTCATTTTCATTTGTTTCCAGAAATTTTTTTATTTTATCCTGGATCTCATTCTTGATCCATTCATTGTTTAATAGCATAGTATTGAAAATCCATAAGTTTGAGTGCTTTTGAGTTTTTTCCTTGAGGTTGATTTCTAGTTTCAGTCCCTTGATGTCAGCAAAAAAATGCTTGGTATGATTTCAATTTTCTTTAATTTGTTGAGGCTTGTTTTCTGTCCTATCATGTAATCCATTTTTGAAAATGTTCCATGTGCATTTGAAAAGAATGTGTAATTTGCTTCTTTGGGATGAAAGGCTCTGTATATATCAGCTAAGTTCATTTGTTCTAGGACATTGTTCAATGCCACAATATCCTTGTTGACTTTTTGTTTGGAAGATCTCTCTATTTTTGTCAGCAGGGTGTTGAAATCCCCTTCTCTAATTGTGTTCCTGTCAATATCTTTCTTGAAGTTCTCCAAGATTTTGTTTGTGTATTTAGGTGTCCTTATGTTGGGTGCATATATATTTAAAATGTAGATGTCTTCTTGATACATTCTTCCCTTGAGTATTATGAAATGACCTTCTGGGAATCTTTTTGTGACCCCTTTTATAAAGTCTATTTTGCCTGGTATGAGAATTGGTACCCTCACTTTTTTTTCCTGTCCATTTGCTTGGAATATTTGCTTCTATACCTTCACTTTCAGTCAGTGCAGGTCTTTTGTTCTGAGGTGGATCTCTTGTAGGCAGCATATGTGTGGGTCATGCTTTCTTATCCATTCAGCTATTCTATGTCTTTTGATTGCAGTATTTAATCCATTTACACTTAAGGTTATTTTTGATAGGTATTTATTCATTGCCATTTTATTTCCTTCGTACCTGTGTTCCTGTCTCTCGCACTCTTTTTTTTTTTTCTTTTCTTAAAGCAGATCCTTTACCATCTTTTGCAGTGCTGATTTGGAGGAGACCTATGCTTTGAGGGTTCTTTTGTCTGGGAAACTCCTTATTTGGCCTTCCATTTTAATTGGGAGCCTTACTATAGAGAATAGTCTTAGTTTCAGGCCTTCGTTGTTCTCTACTTGGAATATTTATTGCCAATTCCTTCTCATTTTTAGCATTTTCTTTGAGAAGTCAGCTGATAGTGTTATCGTGGCTCCCTTTTATGTTATTTCCTCTTTCTCCCTTTCTGCCCTAAGATTCTTTCTTTGTCTTGGAATTCTTCCACTTGAATTATGATGTGTCTTGAAGTGGACCTCTTTGGGTTTCTCTTGATGGGGACTCTCTGTGTTTCCTGGATTTGTGTGACTTTTTGTCTCATCAAAAGAGGGAAATTTTCCATCATTTCTTTTTTAAATATGTTTTCTATTTCTTCTTCTTTCTTCCTCCTCCTCCTCCTTCTTCCTCCTCCCCCTCCTCCTCCCCCTCCTCCTCCTCCTTCTTCTTCTTCTTCCTCTTTCTTCTTTCTTCTTCTTCTTCTCTTTCTTTTACACTTATTATATGGATATTATTATTGTCCATGGCGTCTTGAAGTTCCCTTAACACCTCTTCATTCTTTCTGAGTCTTTTCCTTTTCTTGTCCTTTCTGGGAGTTTTTTCTACCTTGCCCTCCAGCTTGCTGATCCAATCTTCTGCCTCATTTAGCCTACTTTTGATTCCTTCTACTGTGTCCTTCAGTTCAGAAATTGTATTCTTCATTTCCTCTTGGCCCTTGTTGATAGTTTCCATTTCCTTTTCATATTGATATATTTTGAAGTGAGTTCATTGTAGTTTCTCAGTAGTTTTTGGTAATTCTCTGTGAGCTTATTGAGCTTCCCGATAACCATTGCATTGAACTCAATATCTGACAGTTGACTTGCCTGTATTTCTTTTAGCATTCTTTCTGAGGCTTTCTCCTTTCTTTTCATTTAGCTTTGTTTGTTTGTTTGTTTGTTTTGGCCTCCCATTGTTTGTGAGACTCTTCTTGTTTGCCTCTGCTTCTTAAATTGATCTGTTCTGAATCCCTGGATCTGTGGTGTGAATTTCTATGGGTGGATATTTTGAGGTGTAGTGGTGCAGTTTCCTTAGTATCCTGAACTTGATGCTCTTGGGCTGTTGTTTATATTGGCTCTCTGGTTGTATTTGAGTTTTAATTGTTTTTGGGTCTTTCTTTGGTGGGTCCTTCCCTCCAACTGGTTAACTAAGGGTCATTTCACCCACCATGTCTTGTATGCTTATGTGCAGGTGCATACGGGTTTTGTTGAATCTGGTTCTTCTGTCTGTCTGACATTATCCACCATTTAGTTGTAATTCCAGATTGGTCCTAGGTGGAGGTTAATGTGGCTTTCACTCACTCCTCCACCATCATCGTTATCTGTTTGTGGTTCTTTTGTTGGTGGGTTCTCTCTTCCAGCAGGTATATTGGTATTCAAAGCTCCCACCTACTCTTTTATGTGATCAGTTGGAGGATAAAGGCAAAATGGATTCAGACAGCAGGAGTGTATATTATGGGATTTAAAATACAAACCTGTAGAGAAGAGATAGGATATCCTTTGGATAAGTCACAAGCTTCCTTTTAAATTGTTGTTCAGTTAAGTTTGTCCCACTTCCCCCCATTACTCTCCCTGTCCTACCCACCCCCATGACCCACCTTCAGTCTTCCCCCCGTTGTCTTTGTCCAAGTGTCCTTTATATGTGTTCCTTGATGACCCTTCCCTTTCTTTCCCCTGTGGTTACTGTCAGTTTATTCATTGTTTTCTTTTTTCTGGTTCTATTTTGCTCACTTGTTTGTTTTGTTGATTAGGTTCCACTTACAGGTGAGATCAAGCTTTTATAGGTTCTAAACTAATTTTCCCCCACTGCAGAATCCTTTAAACCATTTAATGTGGGGGGTGCTCCACCTGTAGAGCCCCCTGTACACCACAGATGACAATAAGTCTACCAAGACATGATCTGCTTGGGGAGGAAAGGTGGCCAATCTCTCAAAGAAGAAGGACCAAGACCCTTTTCCTCAATGGGCTTTTATTCAGTTCATTTTTCACAGGAATACAGGTTCATTAATCATTGTCAGGCAGTAAGGATCTAACAGTAGACAACATACAAAGAACTCTGAGGGCCTATTTTGAGTCAGGTTCAGATAGCTAAAGAGCAATAAAACTTTGAGGAACAAACTCACTTCTTGCTTATACCCTTATTTAATTAAAAACTTTCTAAATAAAGCATGTTTCACAGGATTTTACATATTCTTTCTTAGGCCTGATCACCTGGGGAACCCACCCTATCCAGCACAAGGTTGCATTGCCCTCTTTCATTGTTTCAGGCTTAAGTCAGGGGGAGTAAGTAAGGCAGCCAAGAGATTACAAGGCTTCTTGCAGACAGAGTGAGGACTCAGGCTATGTCAGGATAGACGAGGGGTGAGGGTCCATCACCCCCTTTTGCTATAGCCCCCCATGTCCTTCCCTGGGGTCCCCATATGATTGTGCCTGTCTTAGGTCATTCCCCCCTTGGGGAATCTGACCTGTCATTGGCTAACCATTCAAGCATTGGGGGCCAGTTATGGATGAAGTAAAAGTAGTAGAAGTGGTGCTCCTGCCAGGGGGATAAGCTTTGTCTCCTTAGTGGTTTATGATCTGAAGGTCACTCACTCAGCCTTAACTATCGGGGGGGTTACAGCTTCTGAAACCAGGCACGGCAGTTCCCCAAAATTTAATACTTGTTAACCTTTCTACTGAGAGGAAAATTATACACAACAATGATAAAAAAGATAAACAAGCCAGTTGCCTACTATGAATTATTCCAGCTTTGTTTGACAATGGATGAAACTCTTTTCTCATATCCTCATCTGTTTTCCTAATGAAGTTGTGCTTCCTGACTATTGACTGGACTTTCAGATTTGGTTCTTGCAGCATGGCTGAATTGATGCTAAGATAAAAGATACATCATATGTTGGACTCCACTGGTTCAAAAGGATATCTAAACATGCTATCATCAGCATACACATGTGGATGAAATATTTTGGATAAACACCTAACAGTTGAAAGTTTATTTTGATATTCTTCAGGAAAATCTATAACTAGTTTTGAAGCACCATCTTGAAAGTGAGTCTCTTCGGGTGCAAATTTAACTGTATTCCAGTGCTTGATGTTGTTTCCATCAGTTCCCACACTGATGGTGTGCCATTGGCACCCACAGCTGTGCTCTCTGGTAATCACTTGAAATCCACATGAGCCTCCTCTGGTCCAGGGTGGTTGTGCTTCCTAGCCACCCCCAATTAGTCTAAGAAATAAAATGCTTTAAAGAGTATCTGACACACATACATATACTAATTGCTAACTATTGTCTCTATCATTATTGTTATTACCATATTCCTCTCTATCCTAGCAGATATCAAGATAACAATGAATCTAGATATATTCAGTATTCATGGCTCACAAACACAGGTTGATTGCCTAAATCCTGAGATAAAACTTCCTCTTTGGGAAAAAATTCCTATATAATAAATAATTCATAATAAATTATTAATGCTTTAAGTGGATGAAAGAAAATAATTTTTCACAGCACAGAGCTGCAAACAAACAAAAAAGTTTGACAGCAGCCTATGTGCTTTGGCCATAGTAAGGAACTATTATTCCCTGTGAGTAGAGCAAAGATGACTGTTTTACCCAACATGTCCCTTGGGCCTTGGAAACATGTCCATTAAAAATATATTAATTTGATCAAATAAAGAAAACATTTTCCTTAGCAGTAATTGACTCTGCACAGGTCCCTCCCCACTCTTTTATCCAGGTTGAGTATCATTCATTACAACAAAGCAACAGATCCAACGGCTTTTATAAGTGAAAAAGATTAACCATTCAATCCATTAACTCAGATGTCAGGGAGACTTTTACCTTAAATACAATTATAAAATCAATTAAAATTAGGATGTAAAGGAAGAGCCTCCTGGCACTCTCTTGAATCCTGATACCTAAAAATGCAGGAAGTTCAGCAAGTGAAAAGAAATAGAAAAAGATTGAGGGGATCCTATAATCTCACTGGTAACCAGGGCAGAGCAAGGGCTGGAGACAGCACAAAGTGAAGTAAGTTGTGTTATTCCTACAATTTAGTGTCTATATCTGTCCACTACAGTAGGCTACAATCCTTTGCCTGTGGTTATTTGTAAAATTAACAGATATAGTTAAAAGGCAATACCTAGACATAAATGTAAAGGATTTCAAAATTATAGAAGAAAGATCAGGTGGCCCAGTGACATTCAGACTTGAAGGTAAGGAAATCTTTTCCAATAAATATCTTTCTTTTTAGAATTTTGCATTTTTAGTAAGGATGGGAAAAATCTCTAAATAAAGTAAAACATTTTTGCAATTATTGGGTTTCCCACAATACAGTGAGCATTGGAATCAACAATGTGTGGTCATGAAGCATTTTTAGTCCTCCATCAACTACCACAAATAAGAATTTTATAGAGTGAAGTAATTTCCAGCAAAGAACTAAATTATGTTTACCACCTGGACATTCCAGCTTGTGGTACATTGCCAGAAATTTCTCATCAAAATAAAATTGCCCTCTGAAGAATGCTATTTAAAGATCTTTGAGTGTGACATATATCAAATAATCCTGAGTGAAGGAAATAATGCTTAAAGAATATGTGACTGGGAGAGCTTTCACCAGGCTGAAAGCATTGGTATATATGCTTCACTTCCTTGCATAACAACAACAACAACAAAAAGGATAACAACCAATTTAAAAACATAAAACAACCAGAACTTTCAGAAAATCAAACTTTGTGGAAGTCTGACAACCAAAGAGATAAAAAAGAAGCATTCATCCAAATTGGTGGGAGGGGCAGATACAGGCAACCAGGGTAGAGAGAACACATGGCAAGACAGCAGCTGGCAGATTGGACAGATGAGGCAATGACTGGCAGAACAGGTGGTCCTACATTTGTATGCAGATACACTGGAAGGGACAACTGGGAAGTGAGAAAAAACATACAACCCAGGGTTCCAGTGCCAGGAAAAGAAAGTCTCAAAATCTCTGGTTGTAAAAATATGTAGGGGTTGCAGCAGCAGAAGAAACTGCATCTCACAGGAGAGTCCTTTGGAGGGGCCCACAGGGTCCTAGAACTTACACAAGCCCACCCAACCAGGATTCAGTACCAGGAAAGCAGCAGGAATGTCACAATTTGCTTGTAAGAAGAGGGGAAAGTGACTGAAAGTGGGGCAGGAGCTGAATAAGCAGCACTGTTACCTCTCTTACATCTACCACACAACTCAGAAAAGCTGGTTGCAATGTCTGGGCCAATACCTAAGGTTCTTCCCTTTGCAATGTAACAGGGATATTGAGACAAATAAATAAGGCCCAAATGAAAGAACAGATCAAATGCCAGAAAAAGAACTAAGCAATAAGAAGATAGCCAACCTATCAGATGCAAAGTTCATAATACTGGTAATGAGGATGCTCAGAGAAATAGTTGAGTAGGGCTGAAAAATAAAGGAGGAAGTGAAGGTCATACAAAGTGCAATAAAGAAAAATATACAGGGAACCAATAGTGAAGGGTAGAAAACTATGACTCAAGTCAATGATCTGGAACCAAAGTAAGAAATAAACAGGGGAAGGGTTTACAGGAACAAGTATAAAGGACACATAGACAAAAACTATGGGGGGTGGGAATGGGAGTGAGGTGGAGAGGGCTGGGGTGGTGGGCTGGGGTGGGAGTAAAAGACAGAAAACTGTATATGATTAACAATTAAAATAAATTTTTTTAAAAAAAGAAATAAACATTCAATCAAAACAGAATGAAGAAACAAGAATTCAACAAAATGAGGACAGGCTTAGGAAACTCTGAGACAACTTCAAACACTCCAACATCTGAATTACAGGGGTGCCAGAAGAAGAAAAGGAAGACCAAGAAATTGAAAATGTATTTGAAAAAATAGTAAAAGAAAACTTCCCAAATATGGTGAAGGATATGATATAGCTATACAAGTCCAGGAAGCTCAGAGACCCCAACATGTTCAACCCTAATAGTAAGACACCAACACAAATCTAAGTTAAATCGCCAAAGATTAAAGATATTAGAAAATCTTAAAGGCACAAAAAGACAGTTTCATTTTTAGTTTTCTAAGGAAATTCCACACGGTTTGCCTGAGTGGCTGCACCACTCTGCATTTCCACCAATAATGTACTATTGTTCCCTTTTCTCCCCAATCTCACCAGCACTTGTTGTTTGTTGATTTGATTATGATGGTCATTTTGACCAGTGTGAAGAAGTGTCTCATTGTGGTTTTAATTTGCATCTCTCTGATGGCTAGTGATGCTGATCATCCTTTCAAGTTTCAGAGCTCTCCATACATCCCCCTTGGAAAACTGTTCATGTGCTTTACCCATTTTTTAATTGGATTCTTTCTCTTTATGCAGTGGAGTCATGTGAGTTCTTTATATGTTTTGGAGATGAAACCCTTGTGCGAAGTACCATTGGCAAATATATTTTCTCAAACAATTTGTTCCCTTTTAATTTTGCTAATGATTTTTCAGACATGTAGAAGCTTTTCATTTTGTTGAAGTCCCATCTGATTATACTTTCTTTTGTGTCCCTTGCTCTAGATGAAATATTGGTGAAAATATGGCTGTATGGAATATCTGAGATTTTCCTGCCTGTGTTCTCCTTTAGGACTTTTATGGTGTTGTGACTTATACTTAAGTCCTTTATTCATCTTGAGTTTGTTTTTGCATATGGTGTAAATTGGTGGTTGAGTTTCATTGTTTTTTAAATATATTTTATTGATTATGTTATTACAGTTGTCTCATTCCCCCCCTTCACCCTCCTCCACCATGCACACACCCTCCCACCCACATTCCCCCCTTTAGTTTATGTACATGTGTCATACTTATAAGTTCTTTAGCTTCAACATTTCACATACTATTCTTACCCTCCCCCTATTTTCTACCTACCATCTATGCTACTTATTCTCTGTACCTTTTTCCCCTCTCTCCTCCTCCAATTGCCCTGTTGCTAATCTTCCATGTGATCTCCATTTCTGTGATTCTGTTCCTGTTTTAGTTCTTTGCTTAGTTTATTTTAGTTTATGTTTTAGGTGTGGTTGTTAATAATTGTGTTTGCTGTCATTTTACTGTACATGGCTTTTATCTTCTTTTTCATAGATAAGTCCCTTAACATTTCATATAATAAGAACTTGGTGATGATGAACTCCTTGAATTTGACCTTATCTCAGAAGCACTTTATCTGCCCTTCCATTCTAAATGAAAGCTTTGCTGGATAGAGCAATCTTGGATGTAGGTCCTTGCCTTTCATGACTTGGAATACTTCTTTCCAGCCCGTTCTTCCCTGTCAGGTCTCTTTTGAGAAATCAGCTGACAGTCTGATGAGCACTCCTTTGTAGCTAACTGTCTCCTTTTCTCATGCTGCTTCTAGGATTCTCTCCTTCATTTGAATCTTGGCTAATGTAATGATGATGTGCCTTGCTGTGTTCCTCCTTGGGTCCAACTTCTTTGGGACTCTCTGAGCTTCCTAGACTTCCTGGAAATCTATTTCCTTTGCCAAATTGGGGAAGTTCTCCTTCATTATTTGTTCAAATAAGTTTTCCACTTGTTGCTCTTCCTCTTCTCCTTCTGGTACCCCTATAATTCGGATGTTGGAACGTTTAAAGGTGTCCTGGAGGTTCCTAAGCCTCTCCTCAGTTTTTTGAATTCTTGTTTCTTCATTCTTTTCTGATTGGATGTTTCTTTCTTCCTTTTGATCCACTCCGTTGATTTGAGTCCCAGTTTCCTTCCCATCACTATTGGTTCCCTGTACATTTTCCTTTATTTCACTTAGTGTAACCTTCATTTTTTCATCTAATTTGTGACCAAATTCAACCATTTCTGTGAACATCCTGATTACCAGTGTTTTGAACTGTGCATCTGATAGGTTGGCTATCTCTTCTTCACTTAGTTGTATCTGTTCTGGAGCTTTGACCTGTTCTTCCGTTTGGACCTTTTTTCTGTGTGTGTCAGAGTGATTGTTACATAGTGAGGGGCGGAACCTTAGGTGGTCATGAGGGCAGGGCAACCCAGTTGCTGGGTTGTGACACTGTTTGTGGGGCAGGGGTCTGAGAGGGAACAATGGCACTTGCTCCGCGCTCTGTCGGATTTCAATCACTTTCTCCATTTCCCATGAGCAAATTGGGCCCTTCTGGTCCTGATTCCCATGTGGGTGGGTTTGTGTACATTCTAGGACACCGTGGGTATCTCCAATGAACTCTCCTGTGAGGCTGGGAGTTTCTCCCAGCACCTCAGCCCCCACAGGTGTTTTCAGTCGGTGGTTTGAGGCTTGGCTTTATTTCCTCATGTTTGGACCCTGGGTTACATGGTTTGTCTTGCTCCCCAGTTTTGCCTGGTTTATCTGTGAGTAAATGTGAACTAGCCTGGTCCTCTAGTTGCCTTGTGTGCTCCACCTCTCCACAATTCGCTGCCTCACTTGTTCCTCCCACTGCTGCCTTGTGCGCCAGGGGTCCTCCAGCCACTGCTTTTCTGTGACCCCTCTCCACCCAGCCACCTGACTCTGTCCCTCCTACCAGTCTGGATGAATATGTCTACTTTAACTCCTTCATTGTCAGACTTCCATACAGTTCAATTTTCTGTCAGTACTGATTGTTTTTGTTTCTGAATTGTTGTCCTTATTTTGGTTGTGAGAAGAGGCACAGTGTGTCTACCTACACCTCCATCTTAGCCGTAAGTCTAGTTTCATTGTCTTGCATGTAGCTGTCCAGATCTCCTAACACCTTTTGTGGGAGAAGCTGTTTACTCCATTTTATGTTTCTGCCCCTTTTGTCAAATATTAATTGACCATAGAGACTTGGGTTCATTTCTGGGCTCTCTATTGTATTCCATTGATCTATGTGTCTGTTCTTATGCCAGTACCAGACTGTTTTGATTACAGTGGCATTGTGATCCCTCCTACTTTGTTCTTTCCCAAAATTGTTACCAGTTTTAAGGGACATTTATGGTTTCATGTAAATTTTTGAAATATTTGTTCTATATCAGTGAAATATGTCATTGACCCTGCAATTCCACTACTGGGATTATATCCTAAGAACCCTGAAACACTAATCCAAAAGAACCTATGCACCCCAATGTTCATAGCAGCATAATTTACAATAGCCAAGTGCTGGGAGCAACCTAAGTGCCCATAAGTA
Source organism: Glossophaga mutica (assembly GCA_039655065.1). Taxonomy (NCBI): domain Eukaryota; kingdom Metazoa; phylum Chordata; class Mammalia; order Chiroptera; family Phyllostomidae; genus Glossophaga; species Glossophaga mutica. Next base: position 101,559,202 of record CM077307.1, on the reverse strand, counting down.
AATTAGTGGATCCAAAAATATGGTACATTTACAAAATGGAACACTATGAAGTATAAAAAAAGGCTCCTAACCTTCATGACAACATGGGTGGAACTGGAGAGCATTATGGTAAATGTAATAAGCCAGGCGGTGAAACACAAATATCATGTGATCTCCCTTATAAGTGGATCCTAAAAAAAAAAGAAGAAGAAGCAAGCAAAATACAACCAGAGACATTGAAATAAAGAACAAACTGACAGTAACAAGAGGAGAGGGGCTAAGGGGATAGTGGGGGAAAGATGAGGAAGAGTTGTTAAGGGCCCATGGAAACCAAAGGGGAATAAGATTGAGGGTATGAGGTGGGGTGTAGGGCATGTGAGAGTGGTGTGGGGGAAATAGAGATAAATTTACTTAAACAACTATAACAAAGGAAAAACAAAAACTATAAAAAACAGCAAGATAAAAGCAGAAAGTTACCTACAAAGGAGTTTTCGTAAGACTATCAGCTGATTTCTCAAAAGAAACCTTACAGGCAAGAAGGGGCTCAAAAGAAGTACTCAAAGTCATGAAAAGTAAGGACCTACATCCAAGATTATTCTATCCAGCAATGCTATCATTTAGAATGGAAGGGCAGATAAAAGGCTTCCCAGATAAGGTAAAGTTAAAGAAAGGCCTTTACCATCATCACCAAGCCCTCGTTATATGAAATGTTAAAGGAACGTATCTAAGAAATAGGAGAAGATCAAAAACTATGAACAGTACAAGGATAACAAAATCATAACTATCAACAACTAAACCTAAGAAAAAAACTAAGCAAAGAACTAAAACAGGAACAGAATCACAGAAATGGAGATCACATGGAGTGGAGAGACAGAGGTGGAAAATTGGGGACAGGTGCAGGGATAAAAAGCATATTGTTAGGCACAAAATAGACAAGGGAAAGTTAATAAGTATAGAAAATTGAGAAGCCAAAGAACTTATATGTAGGACCCATAAACATGAACTAACAGTGGGCAGGGGGAGGAATGCTTTAGGGAATGGGTACCACATGAAGGGGGGAAAAGAGAAAAACTTGAGACAACTGTAATTGCATAATCAATAAAATATTTTTTAACAAAACAAAATATGTGACTGAGAAAGAACAACTGCAAAGTTGGAAGGCCTATACTGAATTGCATTTTATGCTATTTTAATGAATTATATTTATAGACTATCAAAATTTGAAGTGTCAATGAAAATTAATTTTTAATATGTATGTTTAGGATGCCTCAGGTTTAGGTTTGGCTTGTATGTCTGCTTTATACAGCTCTTTGCTGTTGATTTATTCCATACATTTGCTCTTATAATAGACACATATCACTGTATTTGTATGTAGTGGGAGTAGGACTCTATATGTGTTGTTTCCATCTATAATAAAAAGGAATAAAATTTTTTAAAAATAATTTATGGGGAGTAGAAATGACTCATTATTCCTTTTTAACTATAAAAGATGAGAAGAAATAATATTCACCTCAAAATAATATATTTTTGTTGAAAAATAATAATCTAGTTATAAACCATAGATACATAATGCAAAATTACATAAAAAGTGTGAATGTGAAGAGGTACAGAAAATTCTGCGTTTTCCCTTACACCTTTAAGACTGTTGGTAAGAATGCAGACTGGTGAAGCCACTGTAGAAAACAGTTTGGAATTTCTTAAAAAATCTAAGAGTGGAACTGCCCTTTTACTCAGCAATTCCACTGCTCAGATTATACCCTAAGAATCCTGAAACACAAGTTCAAAGGAACCTGGGCACCCCAGTGTTCATAGCAGCACAATTTACAATAGCCAAGTGTTGGAAGCAACCTAGGTGCCCATCAGTAAACGAATGTATCAAAAAACTATGGTACATTTACACGATGGAATTCTATGCAGCAGAAAGAAAGAAGGAGCTCCTACCCTTTGCAACAGCATGAATGGAACTGGAGAGTATTATGCTAAGTGAAATAAGCTAGGTAGTGAGTGATAAATACCATATGATCTCACCTTTAACTGGAACATAATCAACAAAAGAAAAAAAACAAACAAAATATAACCAGAGACATTGAAATTAAGAACAATCTAACAATAGCCAGAGGGGAGGGGTGAGGGGACAGTGGAGAGAAGGGTTTTCAGGAACTACTATAATGGGCACATGGAAAACACCAAGAGGGAAAGTGGAAGCAAAGGACGGAGGTGGGTTTGGCTGGGGTGGGGGGAGTGGTGGGGAGAAAATGCAGACAACTGTAATTGAACAACAATAAAATAATTTAAATTAAAAAAAAAAAAAGACCTGGAAAGCAAACTGCCAAAACAACAACAACAACAAAGAATCCTGAAACACCAATTCAAATGAACCTATGCACCCTGATGTTCATAGTAGCATAATTTATAATAGCCAAGTGCTGGAAACAGCCTAAGTCCCCATCAGTAAATGACTGAATCAAAAAAAAAAAAAAAAAATGTGAAGCATTTACACAATAGAATGCTGTGCAGTAGAAAGAAAGAAGGAACTCCTATCCTTCATGACAGCACGTATGGAACTGGAGCGCTTTATGTTAAGTGAAATAAGCCAGTCAATGAAAGAAAAATACTGTACGATATCACCAATAAGTGGAACCTAATCAGCACAACAAAATAGAACCAGAGACACGAAAATAAAGAACAAATTGACAGTTATCAGAGAGGAGTGGGGAGGAGAATAATTGGGAAATGAAGGAGAAGGGTCAAATCAATGAACATATATAAAGGACCCATGGACAAATACAATGGGGTTGGGGAGGACTGAATGTGGGAGGTGAGGGGTGGGTAGGGCAGGGGAAAGTAATGGGGGAAAATGGGGACAACTATAACTGAATGACAATAAAAAAAGAAAAAAAGAAATTACACAAAATCAAGAAGGTGAAGCAATAAACATTATAAACTCTATCCTTGAAATAGTAGTGAAAATTCTGCAGTTATGAAGCACAAAATGGAGGGGTTTCCTGGAAGCATTTAAGGTCAAACACAGAATAATGCAAAAATAAAATTTCTGCAGTTTTAAATCCTTACAATAAAAATCTACAGAAGCAGGGCTCTCCTGGGTAAGTGATACAAATTGAGGTGCAAGATCCATTATCTCTTAATTACTTCTGAAGGATTGGGAGCATGGCTAGTGATAAGAGTCATGTGGGCCTGCTTTGGTCACTAGAAAGGAGTATCAGATACAAGGATGGATGAGGAACTACATTGTTAAGCCATATTTGCAGGAAGCAAACAGTCTGTGTTTGGAAGAAAAAGAAAGTCTGTGCTGTAACCATTAGCTTCTATTCTTCGGTTAAGAAGAAGGAAAGGAGTAATAGTGAAAAAATAGAAACATTGTCCTTAAAAATGTATGAGAGAAAGATACCTATAGCCCAGAAGAAAAGTGGGAAAATAACATGGAAGTTTCATAGATACAAAAATGCAAATGTTTCAAACATGGGAGAATAGTTTCAATCTCACTTTTAAAAAGAATGCAAAGTTACACAGTGATATTTTCACTTATGTAATCAACAAAATTCCAAAATCATGATAGCAAACTGTGTGAGTGACAGTGAAGGGAAATAAACACCTCCTCATACATTGCTTGTGGAAGAGCAAATTGGTACCAGTTCTGTGGAGAGCCATTGGTCATAGCTCTTAACATGTGGAATTTGACTCAATAATGCCACTTCTAGGTGTATTTTTTAACATCAAAAGTATGAAAACAATCTAAATGTTCATAGTATGCAGATGAATAAAGTATGGCATAATCATACAGTGGAATATTATGCAACTTTATAAAACAATGAAAGAGATCTGTACATACTGATATGGATGGCTCTCCAAGACATACTGTCCAGTTCAAAAAACAGAGATCCAGAAAAGTGTTCTGCTGCCACTTGCACAGGAAAATATAAATAAGTAAATCTATGTTTTCTTATATGTGTAGAGAACATGTCTGGAAGCTGGCAGCAGTGATTGTATGTGGGGAGAGGGAAATATATGACAAAGAAGGTAAAACAGGAGGCACTCAAGCCACTAAAGTGTGTGTTTGTATGTGCATGCATGCCACACATATAAAGAAAAAAAACATTGAAATTTCCTCCAAAGTGTTTACTGCAGTTCTGTCTGTATTATAAGATCATGGGTGATTTTTCTCTTTGTAGTGTTTTGAGTTCACAAATATTCCACAGTTAAATAAAGTGCTTTTATTCTTTTTAAAGGATATTTTGCCATTCTAAATTTCTCAATTATTTAGTCAGTTTGTTCTATGAAAACACATCTTTTGTTTGTGTGGCCCTCTGTGTGGCCAGCTCTCTGTGCCCAGGTGCCTGCCAGTGGCCCCACCTCTGTGAACCAGGCATTCCAGAAGCCCATGCTCCTGGCACTCCACAAAGCCCTGAAGGCCAGAACATTTGTTCACCAAGTTGCACTTATTGTTTCTCTCAGTTAAAGGCTTTCCCCAAATGGTGATGCTATCAGAATTAGACTTGTAGCTATTTTGGTTGCATTCTTGGCTTTAGGAGACAGGTTTCCTGTTAATCCTGTTGTGGCTTAGATTGTTTGGGTCTCTCCAGCAGGAGACCAGATTTAGATCAAACGCACAGGATCCTCCCACTGAAATAAGAACATACGGGGAAGTTAAAATCCCCACTTTCAGAGGGTGGGAAACAGGTCTGGGGCACTTTCTCTGCTGCCCTGGGAGGCCCAATGAAGAAAGGCCCATCCATCTGCCTGGAGCCACACAAAGCCAAGTCTGCTGGGCCAGAAGCTTGGACATCAAAGCAGCCTTGGGCCTCCTGCAGAAGGCAGGTCCTTCTCTGTGGCCCTGGACCAGGGTAAGGAGGCCCACACAGTTATATTTCACACAGGGTCTTATTCAGAGTTTTCATGAAGCTGTTTAAGACCTGCCACTGGTCAACCATCATGTGAGCCTGCAAATATGGAACCAAATAAAGCATGGTTCAAGGTCTGTCCAGATCCCTTTGAGACTCAGGCAACCAGGTAGATGCCCTTTACAGGCAGGAAAAACCACTAATGAAGGACCTGAGCATTTCAGGATCTAGTACATTTCATTCTTATATGTAAACAAGGGGTACTCCCCAGACTGGGTGGTACCGAGCCAACCTGCCCGACACACATATGCACACACTCCTGTGAGTTGCCTCTTCAGCCACCACATCCTGAACTAGCCCAGGCCTCTGAAACAGGCAGGAAAGTACCAACTTGTCACAAGAGTCCCAGAGCAGTTCAGTGTTCTAAGTGAGAGAGACTTACTCTTTATTCCATATTTGGGCTCCATATTCCCATTATTGGGACTAGGAAAGTTGCTACAGCACCTGAATTTAACAGGGAAATTCCTTTTCACAGAGCCAGTCTTGATTAACAGAGAAATCTTCAAATGGGTTCAGAGTTTGGCTGCAAGTATCTGTCATTTTACTTCTGAAAAGGCCAAGCATATTTATGTCCAAGATCTTTCTCTTTGAACCTTTGTTTGACTGTAGGCCTGGAAACTTGCATTTATAGTCTCTTCCCTAATACAATCTTAAATCATCTGAGTGATCGTGGGAAGAGGTCCAGGCCTGTGCCACCCATCATGGACCTCTTCACAAAAGGGCACAACTCTCTATCCCAGAAGCTGGATGATAATTACCCCAGCAGTCAACAAGTACCCAGATGCAGTTCTGTTTTCAGAGGTTTGGAAAAGTGGCCAACATGCTTTCTCCTGTTGTAGATGATAACCTGGAAAGAAAAGTCTTGACTTTTAGTGAAAGCCTTGATGTTAAGTAATGGGAAAAAAGTGTTAAAAACACATTAGAAAAAAGCATATTTCCTAACAATTCTGCATCATTAGACTCATGCTACAAATGTCAGAGAAATATCTAAGCTTCAGCTAGCAAAGAGACAAAAAATCCTATGGGAACCTAAATAAAATTCAGAATCCAGGAGAATGTGCATGAAAATTCCTTATTATCTGAAATTACTGAGACCTGACTTTATACCATACTTGCCACTTGAAGCTCCATGCAGCATATATATGTACTTGCAAGATGTTGATCTTACCTACAGCATGGGCTGGACCAGGTTGTCTAAAGTCCACTTGTTCATCCCCTTTACTTTTACCAGCCATTGGATCAGGGTTAGCCACAGGACCTCAGTAGCCCCAGCAGGATATATGTCATAATTACTGCTTAGAATTCTGGAGAGAGTTTCCACCCTTCTTCTGACATCACAGTGTGGGGAGATGAAGCCTGGAACATTCATCACCAGGTGGAAACAAACTTTAGAATTAAGCCCACCGCAATAGGAATGTAAAAGAATATAGTAGATATGGAAAATCTGGCAGTTCCCCCCAAAATTAAACATATAATTATTCTATGATCCAGCAACTCCACCTTGGGGTATATGTAAAAAAAATGGAAGCATGAAATCAAACAGATACATGCACATCCCTGTTCATAGCAACATTGTCATAATAATCAAAAGGTGAAATCAATCCAGTGTCCATCAATGGATGAACGGATAAACAAAATATAGTACGTGCATAAAGTGGAATGCTATTCTGCCTTAAAAAGAAAAAAAATTATGATATATACTACAACATACATGAACCTTGAGGGCATTATATCAAGTGAAATAAGCCAGTGATAAAAAGAGAATATTTGTATATAGACTTCTGACAAAGATGGAGGCATACGTAGACACACTGTGCCTCCTCACACAACCAAAAGAAGGACAACAACAAATTTAATAACAAAAAACAACCAGAACTCCCAGAAAATCAAAGTAAACAGTACTCCGACAACCAAGGAGTTAAAGAAGATACATTCATCCAGACTGGTAAGAGGGACAGAGTCCAGCAGCCAGGACAGAGAGGGATTGCAGGAAAGCTATGGCTGGTGGACCCAGCGAAGCCCCACATTCATGCACAGATAAATCAGGGGAAACTGGGGAGTGGGTCGGACCATACAACCGAAGGCCCCAGTGCAGGGAAATAGAGCCTAAAAGTCACTGATTGAAAACACCTGTGGGGGCTGAGGTGGCAGCAGGAGAAACTCCCAGCCTCACAGGAGAGTTCGTTGGAGAGACACACAGGGTCCTAGAATGTACACAAACCCACCCACATGGGAATCAGGACCAGAAGGGCCCAATCTGCTTGTGGGAAGGAGGGGAAGTGACTGAAATCTGACAGAGAGCGGAGCAAGTGCCATTGTTCCCTCTCAGACCCCTGCCCCACAAACAGTGTCACAACCCAGCAACTGGGTTGCCCTGCCCTCATGACCACCTAAGGTTCCGCCCCTCACTATGTAACAATCACTCTGACACACACAGAAAAAAGGTCCAAACGGAAGAACAGGTCAAAGCTCCAGAACAGATACAACTAAGTGAAGAAGAGATAGCCAACCTATCAGATGCACAGTTCAAAACACTGGTAATCAGGATGTTCACAGAAATGGTTGAATTTGGTCACAAATTAGATGAAAAAATGAAGGTTACACTAAGTGAAATAAAGGAAAATGTACAGGGAACCAATAGTGATGGGAAGGAAACTGGGACTCAAATCAACGGAGTGGATCAAAAGGAAGAAAGAAACATCCAATCAGAAAAGAATGAAGAAACAAGAATTCAAAAAACTGAGGAGAGGCTTAGGAACCTCCAGGACACCTTTAAACGTTCCAACATCCGAATTATAGGGGTACCAGAAGGAGAAGAGGAAGAGCAACAAGTGGAAAACTTATTTGAACAAATAATGAAGGAGAACTTCCCCAATTTGGCAAAGGAAATAGATTTCCAGGAAGTCTAGGAAGCTCAGAGAGTCCCAAAGAAGTTGGACCCAAGGAGGAACACAGCAAGGCACATCATCATTACATTAGCCAAGATTCAAATGAAGGAGAGAATCCTAGAAGCAGCATGAGAAAAGGAGACAGTTAGCTACAAAGGAGTGCTCATCAGACTGTCAGCTGATTTCTCAAAAGAGACCTGACAGGGAAGAATGGGCTGGAAAGAAGTATTCCAAGTCATGAAAGGCAAGGACCTACATCCAAGATTGCTCTATCCAGCAAAGCTTTCATTTAGAATGGAAGGGCAGATAAAGTGCTTCTGAGATAAGGTCAAGTTAAAGGAGTTCATCATCACCAAGTCCTTATTATATGAAATGTTAAGGGATTTATCTAAAAAGAATATAAAAAATATGTAGACTGAAATGTCAGCAAACTCACAATTATTAACAACCACACCTAAAACATAAACTAAAACAAACTAAGCAAACAACTAGAACAGGAAGAGAACCACAGAAATGCAGATCACATGAAGGTTTATCAACAGGGGAGTGGGAGGGTGAGAGAGGGGGAAAAGGTACAGAGAATAAGTAGCATAGATGGTAAGTAGAAACTAGACAAGAGGAGGGTAAGAATAGTATGTGAAATGTAGAAGCAAAACAACTTACAAGTATGACACATGGACATGAACTAAAAAGGGGAATGTGGGTGGGAGGGGGTGTGCAGGGTGGAGGGGAGTGAGGGGGAAAAATGGGACAAATGTAATAGCATAATTAATAAAATGTATTTAGAAAAATGGGAAAAAAACAAAAACAAACTAAGCAAACCACTAGAACAGGAACAGAAACACAGAAATGGAGATCACATGGAGGATTATCAACAAGGGAGTTGGGGGGGGAGGGAGGGGAAACAGTACAGAGAATAAGTAGCATAGATGGTAGATAGAAAATAGACAGGGGGAGGGTAAGAATAGTATGAGATATGTTGAAGCCAAACAAGTTACATGTATAACACATGGACATAAACTAAAGGGGGGAAATGTGGATGGGAGGGGTGTGCAGGGTGCAGGGGAGTAAAGAGGGGGAACGAGACAACTGTAATAGCATAATCAATAAAATATATTTTAAAAAAAAGAACCTATGGACCCCAATGGTCATAGCAGCACAATTTACAATAAGTGCTGGAAACAGCTTAAGTTCCTATCAGTAAATGAGTGGATCAAAAAACTATGGTATATTTATACTATGGAATACTACACAGCAGAAAGGAAAAAGAAACTCCTTCCTTTTGTGACAGCATGGATAGAACTGGAGAGCATTATGCTAAGTGAAATAAGCCAGGCAGTGAAAGACAAAATACCATATGATCTCAGCTAGAACTGGAACCTAATGAACAAAACAAGCAAGCAAAATATAACCGGCAACATGGAAATAAAGAACAAACTGACAGTAACTAGAGGGGAGAGGGTAGGAGGATAAGAGGGGGAAGAATTTGAAGGAACATCAAGGAACATGTATAAAGGATCCATGGACAAAGACAATAAGAGGTAAAGATTGAATGTGGGAAGTGGGTTGTGGGCAAGGTGAAGGAGAGTAATGGGGGGAAATGGGGACAACTGTAATTAAACAATTAAAAATATATTTTAAAATTAAAGAAAATACTATATAATTCCACTTACATGAGGTTCCAATTGTAGCTTATAGAAACAAAAAGCAAAATGGTGAATTTCAGGGATAGCATGGAGGTAGAAATGGGGTTACTGTTTAGTGGGCACTGAATTTCAGTTTTCCAAGAGATGATGAGTTTTGGAGATGGATGGTGGCAATGGCTGTGAAAAATGTGAATGTATCTAAGGCCACTGAACTCTTAAAAATAGTTAACATGGTATATTTTGTGTGTATTTTACCACATATTTTTAAAAATTCTAAAAATACCTGGCTGGTGCAGCTCAATAGATTGAGCTTGGGCCTGTGAACCAAAGAGTTGCTGGTTTAATTCCCAGTAGGGGCACATGTCTGTGTTGTGGGCCAGGTCCCCAGTAGGGGGTGTGTGAGAGGCAATCACACATTGATTTTTTTTCTCCCTATTTTTCTCCTTCCTTCCCCTCTGTCTAAAAATAAATAAATAAAATCTTTTCAAAAAATGCTAAACTTAATAATTAAATCCACATATAGAGGATGACCAACTTGAGAGAACAGCATAAAAATAGACATAGATATTCTTAATCAAGCTGCCCATGAATCTGATCATATAACAAATTTCTATGGTGTTTAAGCCCATTTGTTTTAGGCTTTCTAACACTAAAGAACTAAGTCATTCTTACTGCTACATTGTAGATGAAAGAAGACATTACTGTTAGCTTCCAGAAAACCAACACAGTGGAGCTTCCAGTCCATAGCCATTCTCTCCTTCAGATAAGGCATTATGTAATAGGGAATAAAAATTTTATACTACTGTGACTAACCATAAAATAGAATTAGAAAAAAAAATGTTCTAGTGAACTAATAAAAAGAACTCACATACTGAGAGTTTATTTCTAAGCATATCACAAGCACCCGCAGTTCCAATTCCTTCTTATATAAGATGTGGCCTTGATGATGACTTCAGTTGATACAGATCACCAAATAGCAGGAATTTGGCTGGCACTGACCAGATCCAGTATGCTGACATTAAAGATCCATATCAGAATCAGCAAGAACACTGCCTGCATGTCCAGAGCCTCTATCTACATATAAACACCCCTGTCTGCACTGAGATGAATTTTTTCTTTATTTTTAATTTTATTGTTGTTCAAGTACAGTTGTCTTCATTTTCCCCTGACTGCTTCCCTTGCCTAATCCCTCCCTGCCTCCCACCCTCAGTCCTTTTTCCACGTGGCTTTGTCCACGTGTACTTCATATATATTCCTATTTCATTCCATTACCCTTCTCCACCCTCCCCTCTGGTTACTGTCAGTTTGTTCTTCATTTCAGTGTCTCTGGTTATATTTGGCTTGCCTCTTTGTGTTGTTTACTACATTCAACTTACAACTGAGATCATATGGTATTTGCTTTTCACCACCTGGTTTATTTCACTTAGCACCATGCATTCCAGATCCATCCATTCTACTGTGAAGGGTAGGACCTCCTACGTTAGTGATGTGTAGCATTCCATTGTGTAAATGCACCATGCATTTTCGCTGCATTCATTTACTGATGAGCACTTAGGTTGCTTCCACCATTTAGCTATTGTAAATAGTGCAGCAATAAACATTGGGGTATATAGGTTCTTGAGACTTGGTGATTCAGGATTCTTAGGATATAATCCCAGCAGTGGAATTGTCAGCACAAAGGGCAGTTTCATTTTTAGTTTTCTGAGGAAATTCATTACTATTTTACACAGTGGTTACACCAGTCTGCATTCCCACTAATAGTGTACAAGAGTTCTCTTCTCTCTACAACCTCAACAACACTAGTCATTCCTTGATTCTTCTTTTATTTATTTATTTTTTCCTTTATTTTAATTGTTGTTCTTGTACAGTTTTCTGTCTTTTACTCCCATCTCGGCCCACCGTCTCAGCCCGCCCCACTTCCCTCCCATTTCCAACCTCCCTAGTTTTTGTCCATGTGTCTATTATACTTGTTGCTCTAAACCCTTCCCCTTTTCCCCTGAAATTCCCTCCCCTCTCCCCTCTGGTGTCTGTCAGCATGTTCTCAATTTCAATGCCTTTGGTTATATTTTGCTTGTTTGTTTGTTTTGTTGATTAGGTTCCAGTTAAAGGTGAGATCATATGGTATTTGTCTTTCACTGCCTGGCTTATTTCGCTTAGCATAATACTCTCCAGTTCCATCCATGCTGTGGCAAAGGGTAGGAGCTCCTTCTTTCTTTCTGCTGCATAGAATTCCATCATGTAAATGTACCATAGTTTTTTGATACATTCGTTTACTGATGGGCACCTAGGTTGCTTCCAACACTTGGCTATTGTAAATTGTGCTGCTATGAACATTGGGGAGCATAGATTCTTTTGGATTGGAGATTCAGGGTTCCTAGGATATAATCCTAGCAGTGGAATTGCTGGGTCAAAAGGTAGATCCATTTTTAGTTTTCTTACAAAATTCCATACTGCTTTCCACAGTGGTTGTACCAGTCTGCAACCCCACCAACAGTGCATTAGGGTCCTCTTTTCTCCACAAACTCTCCAACACTTGTTGTTTGTTGCTTTCTTTATGATGACCATTCTGACTGGTGTCAAGTGGTATCTCATTGTGGTTTTAATGGGCATCTCTCTGATAACTAGCAATATCGAGCATCTTTTCATGTGTCTCTGGATCCTATGTATGTCCTCCGTGGAGAAGTGTCCATTCAAGTTCTTTGCCCATTTTTTAATTGGGTTGCTTGTCTTCTTGGAGTGGAGTCGTGTAAGTTCTTTGTATATTTTGGAGACTAAACCCTTGTGCGAGATATCATTGGTAAATATGTTTTCCCATACAGTTGGTTCTCTTTTTATTTTAATACTGTTTTCTTTGGCCGTGCAGAAGCTTTTTATTTTGATGAGATCCCATTTGTTTATTCCTTCCTTTATGTCCCTTGCTTTAGGGGACATATCAATAAAAATGTTGCTCTGTGAAATATCTGAGATTTTCCTGCCTATATTCTCCTTTAGGATGTTAATGGTGCCACAGCTTATATTTAAATCTTTTATCCACCTTGAATTTATTTTTGAGTGTGGTGTAAGTTGGTGCTCAAGTTTCATTTTTTTTTTTACACATAGCTGTCCAGTTCTCCCAACACCACTTTTTGAAGAGGCTATTTTTACTCCATTTTATGTTGCTGCCCGATTTGTCAAATATTAGTTGACCGTAGAGACTTGGGTTTATTTCTGGGCTCTATGTTCTGTTCCACTGGTCCATGTACCTGTTTTTATGCCAGTACCAGGCTGTTTTGATTACAGCGGCCTTGTAATACAGTTTGGTATCAGGTATTGTGATCCCTCCTACTTTGCTCTTCTTTCTCCAAATTGCTGCAGCTATTCTGGATCATTTATGTTTCCATATAAATTTTTGAAGTGTTTGTTCTAACGTCTGTGAAATATGACATTGGTACTTTAATAGGTATTGCATTGAATCTATAAATTGGTTTGGGTAGTATGGACATTTTGATGATGTTAATTCTTCAAATCCATGAACATGGTATATGTTTCCATTTGTTTGTGTCTTCCTTGATTTCTTTCTTTAGTGTTGTGTAGTTTTCTGCATACAGGTCTTTTACCTCCTTGGTTAGGTTTACTCTTAGGTATTTTATTTTTCTTTTTGCTATATTCAATGGGATTTTTTTCTTCCTTTCTGTTTCTGCTCCTTCATTGTTGGTATACAAAAATGCCTTTGATTTCTGGATATTGAATTTGTGTCTGGCTATTTGGCTGAATTCATTTATTACATCAAGGGGCTTTTTGGTCAAGTCCATAGGATTTTCTAAGTACACTAACATGTCATCTGCAAACAATGATAGCTTTGTTTCCTCCTTTCCGATTTGGATGCCTTTTATTTCCTTTTCTTGTCTAATCACTGTGGCTAAGACTTCCAATACTATATTGAATAGAAGTGGTAAAGGGGGGCAATCTTGTCTTGTTCCTGATCTTAGTGAAAAAGATTTTAGATTTTGCCCGTTGAGTATGATGTTGGATGTAGATCTCTCATACATGCCCTTATTAAGTTGAGGAATGCTCCCTCTATTTCCACTTTGTTGAGTGTTTTATCATAAATGGGTGTTGTACCTTATCAAATGATTTTTCCGCATCTATTGATATGATCATGTGATTTTTGTCTTTGCTTTTTTTAATGTAATGTATTTACAAATTTGTGAATATTGAAGCATCCTTGCATCTGTGGGATCAATCCCACTTGGTTATGGTGTAGGATATTTTTAATGTATTGTTTCATGCAGTTTGCCAAAATTTTGTTGAGAATTTTAATGTCTATGTTCATCAACAATATTGGCCTGAAGTTTTCTTTCTTTGTTGTGTCTTTATCTGATTTTGGGACTAGGATGATGCTGGCTTAATAAAAAGGGTTTGGGAGTCTTTCATCATTTTGGATTTTTTTGAACAGTCTGTGAAGGAGAGGTGTTAGCCTTTCCTTAAATGCTTTGTAGAATTTTCCCATGGAACCATCTGGTCCAGGGCTTTTGTGTGTTGGAAGTTTTTGGAGTACTGCTTCAATTTCCGCTGCTGTTATTGCTCTGTTCAGGCTTTCTACTTCTTCTTCATTGAGTTTTGGACGATTATATTTTTCTAGACACTTGTCCATTTCACCTAGGTTTTCAAATTTCTTGGCAGACAGTTCTTCATGTAATTTCTTACAATCCTTTGTATTTGTGCGGTGTCAGTTGTAATCTCTCCTCTTTCATTTCTGATTGTGTTTATTTGAGTCCTCTCTCTTTTTTTCTTGATGAGCCTGCTTCAAGGCTTGTCCCTTTTGTTTACCTTTTCCAAGAACCAGCTCCTGGATTCATTGATCCTTAGAATTGTGCTTTTAGTGTCTACATCATTTAATTCTTCTCTGATCTTGTTTATTTCCTTCCTTCTACTTGCTCTGGGCTTTCTTTGTTGTTGTTCTTCAAGTTCTTGTAGGTATAGGGTTAAGTTGTTTGTTTGAAATGTTTCTATCTTTTTTAGGTAATCCTGTATGGCTATGAACTTCCCTCTGAGGGCTGCCTTTTCTATGTCCCATAAGTTTTGGGCAGATGTAAGTTCATTTTCGTTTGTTTCTAGAAACTTTTTGATTTCCTCCCTAATTTCATTCTTGACCCATTCATTGTTTAGTAGCATGCTATTCAATCTCCATGATTTTAAATGTTTGGGTTTTCCCCTTGGGGTGGGTTTCCAGTTTCAGTCCCTTGTGGTCAAAGAAAATGCTTGGTATGATTTCAATTTTCTTGAATTTTTAGAGCCCTGTTTTCTGTCCTATCATGTGGTCTATCTTTGAAACTGTTCCATATGCAGTTGAAAAGAATGTGCATTTAGTTTCTTCGGGATGAATGGCTCTATGTATATATATCAGTTAAGTCCATTTCATGTAGTGTCATTCAATGTGACAAAATCTTTATTAATATTGTGTTTGGAAGTTGTGTCCATTTTTGACAGTGGGGTGTTAAAACCACCTACTATAATTGTGTTGCTGTCAATATTTTTCTTGAAGACTTCCAAGATTTTCTTTATGTATTTAGGTGCTCCTATGTAGGGCACATATATATTTTCAATGTTTATGTCTTCTTGGTGGATTCTCCCCTTGAGTATTATGAATTGACCTTCTGGGTCTCATTTTATGGCTCTCCTTTTGAAGTCTATTTTGTATAATATGAGTACTGCTACCTCAGCTTTTTTTCCCTGTCTGTTTGCTTGGAAAATTTGTTTCCAGCCCTTCACTTTGAGTCTGTGTAGGTCTTTTGTCCTGAGGTGAGTCTCTTGTAGGCAGCATATATGTGGGTCATGCTTTCTTATCCATTCAGCTATTCTATGTCTTTTGATTGGAGCATTTAATCCATTTACATTTAAGGTTATTATTAATAGATACTGATTCATTGCCATTTTCTTACCTGTGTTCCTCTCTTTCTCTCTTCTTCTTTCCTTTCCTTAAAGTAGTCCCTTTAGTATCTCTTGCAGAACTGGTTTGGTAGAGGTGTATTCTTTTAGACTTCTTTTGTCTGGGAAGCTCCTTATTTTGCCTTCTATCTTGATTGAAGCCCTTGCTGGGTAAAGTAGTCTTGGTTGCATGCCCTTGATCCTCATTACTTGGAATATTTCTTGCCATTCTTTTCTGGCTTGGAGCGTTTCCATTGAGAAGTCAGCTGCTAACCTTATCGGGGCTCCCTTGTATGTTACTTCTTTTTTCTCCCTTGCTGCCTTTACAATTATCTCTTTGTCTTGGAACTTTGCCATTTTAATTATGATGTGTCCTGAAGTGGGCCTCTTTGGGTTCCTCTTAATGGGGACTCTCTGTGTTTCCTGGATTTGTGTGACTTTTTTGCTCATCAAATTAAGGAAGTTTTCCATCATTACTTTTTGAAGTAGGTTTTCTATCCCTTGCTCTTCTTCTCCTTCTGGTATCCCTGTTATACGGATATTGTTATGCATCATATTGTCTTGCATTTCTCTTAATCCCTCTTCATTCTTTCCTAACCACTTTTTCTTTTCTTGTTCTTTCTGGTTGTTTTTTTTTTTCTACTTTATCCTCCAACTTGCTGATCTGATCTTCTGCTTCAGTGATTCTGCTTTTCATTTCTTCTACTGCGTTCTTAATCTAAGAAATTGTATTCTCATTTCCTCTTGGCCATTGTTGATAGTTTCTATTTCCTGTTTCATGTTGATATAGTTTTCAGTGAGTTCATTGTAGCTTCCCTGTAGTTTCTGGTAGCTCATTGAAAGCTCATGGAGCTTCCTGAAACCATTGCTTTGAACTCAATATCTGATAGTTGAGTTGCCTCTGTTTTATTTAGCATTCTTTCTGGGGCTTCCTCCTTTCCTTTAATTTGGAGATTGTTTCTTTGTCTTCCCATTGTTTGGGAGACTCTTGTTGTTAGCCTCAACTTCTTAAATTGATTTGTTCTGGCTCCCTGGGTTTATGATGTGAACTTCTGTGGTAGAGTACCTGTGAAATTCACTGGTGCAGTCTCCTTTGGGTATCCTGTTGTTCACAGCTTCCACTGTCTCAGCTCCTGGTACGCCCCCTCTTGGGTTCCAACTCTAATTTTTTTCACAGTTCCAGGTGTTTTTTGTCTCGCTTGTGGGTATTTAAAAAGATAAAAGAAAAAGAAATGAAAAAAAGAAGGAAAGAAGTGGAAGGAAGAAGAGATAAAATTAGAAAGAAATGGGGAAGAAAAAAAACAAGAAAGAAGTAAAGAGAAGCAAAAAGAATTGAGGGATAATAAAGATAAAAATAGTAAAAAATAAAAAATATATAATTAAAACAAAACAAAAAACCCACACAAACTAAAAATAAACAAACAAAAAACCTCTTGCTGTTTTTAAACTGGCCAAACTGGTTTTTCTGGTCTTGCTGGCTGCAACAGGCCAAGGGGAGTCTGGTGTCACTTTTTTCCCTGTTCCACACTCATTCAGCTTTGGGCCACTCTCCTCAGTGCCAGCTTTGCACTCTCCCCTGAGCTAGCCACACACTCTCCCAAGAGCTAGCTGGTGCCTCTCCTGTATACAGCCTTGGTGTGGTTTGAGTCTCCTGCAGATCTTGCTCTTTCCCACGTTTATGGTTGTGAGCTCCAGGTCTCCTACAGGGTGCTCACCTACCAGAGTTTACAGGTGTGGGCTCCATGGGTTTTCTGCATTTCACGCACTCACCCTAGGATCATGGGTGTGAGCTTCAGGTCTTCCACAAAGCCCCCTCCTCTGGTTACAGGGCCGCCTCCAGTCCCAGGGCCGCCTCTGGTCAGGGCCACCTCCGATAGCTTGGCCGCCACTGGTTGCAGGGGCTTGGGCATGCACTCCTCCCAGGGCTATGCATGGGTGCTCATAGTCCCTTTGTGTTTGCCACTCATACCTTAACTCCCCTCCCTGCAATTTCAAGCAACCAGGTCTTTCCCGGTGCTGCTCAAACCTTGTTTGGCTCAGGAGGGAGTGATTGACCCAGTTCCCTCCCTAGAGCCTTGTGGCAGACCTGGCGAGTGCCCTCCCCGGGCTTCAGCCACCTTGGTCTCCAAGCTGATACCTGGGCCCTTATTGTTCTGAGATCTTCTCCTTACCATCTGGTTTTTCAATGTCCGCTACAATTTTTGATCTCCTATTTTCAACTATTCTGTGTTACTATTGGTTGTTTGCTCTGTTCCTCCAGAAATAGACTAGGTTTTTCTCCCATTTAAAGGGGGAAGTGGAATCTGCTCCCTCCTACCACAGCGCCATCTTCCCTCTCCACAACACACATACTTTTCAAAAGTACACAGAATGTTTTTAGAGATAGACCACATGATAGGAAACAAAAAAAAGCTTCAACAAATCAAGAAAATTGAATTCATATCAAGCATTTCCTGTAACAACAAAGGACTGAAACTAGAAACCAACCTCAAGGAAACAAAACAAAACACTCAAACTAATTGAGATTGAATAGCATGATTTAAATAATGAATGGGTCAAGAATGAGATTAGGGAAGAAATCAGAAAGTTTCTGGAAACAAATGAAAATTAACTCATAACAACTCAAAACTTATGGGACACAGTGAAGATAGTCCTGGAAAGGAAGTTCATAGTAATACAGGCCTACCTAAAAAAGATAGAAACATTTCAAATAAACAACCAAACCCTACAGCTACAAAAACTGGAGGAACAACAACAAAGACAGCCCTGAGCAAGTAGAAGAAAAGAAATGACCAAATCACAGCTGAATCAAACAACATAGAGACTAAAAGCATAATTCTAAGGATCAATGAATCCAGCATCTGATTCTCTGAAAAGATAAACACAACTGACAAGCCTTTAAGTAGACTTATCAAGACAAAAAAAGAGGATCCAAATGAACACAATCAGAAATGAAAGAGGAGAGATTACAACTGATACCACAGAAATACAAAGAATTGTAAAAAATTACCACAAACAACAATGTGCCAAGATATTTGAAAACATAGCTGAAATGGACAAGCTTCTAGACAAATATAATCTTCCAAAACTATATCAAGAAGATGAAAGCCTGGATAAACCACTAACAGAAGACAAAATTAAAGCACTAATAAAAAAATTCCCAATACACAAAAGCCCTGGACCAGACAGTTTCACAGGAGAATTCTGAAAATCATTTAAATAATTGCCAACCCCTATCATACACAGATATTTCCAAAAAATTGAAGAACACAGAAGACTCCCATACTCTTTTTATGAAGTCAGAATCATGCTAATCCCAAAACCAGATAAAGACACAATAAAGAAAGAAAACTTCAAGCCAATATTGCTGATGAACTTAGACACTCAAATGCTCAACAAAATATTGGCAAAAATGCATCCAGCAATACATTTAAAATATCATACACCATGATCAAGTGGCATTCATCCCAAGGATGCAAGGATGGTACAATATTCACAAATCAGTAAACATAATACATCACATAAACAAAAGCAAAACAAAAAGCACATGATCATATCGATAGATGTGGAAAAAGCATTTGATAAGATATAGCACCCATTTATGATTAAAATTTTCAGCAAAGTGGGAATAGAGGGGGCATTCCTCAGATTAATAAAAGCCATATTCGAGAGATGTACAGCCAACATCATACACAATGGGAAAAAACTAAAAACTTTTCCACTAAGATCAGTAACAAGATAGATTGTCCACTTTCTCCACTTCTGTTCTACATAGTATTGTAATTCCTAGCCACAGCAATCAGACAAGAAAAGTAAATAAAAGGCATCTAAACTGGAAAAGAGGAAACAAAACTATTAGTTTTTGCAGATGACATGACAATGCATACAGTAAATTTTATAGACTCCACCCTAACACTGCTCAACCTAATAAACGAATTTGTCAAAACAGCCAGATAGAAAGTCAATATTCATAAATCAAAGGCATTTTTATGCACAAACAATGAAAGATCAGAAACATATATCACAGAAAATATCCCATTTGATATACCTACAAGAAAAATAAAATACCTAGAAATAAACCTAACCAAGGAGGTAAAAGACCTCTACTCTTAAAATTACACAACACTGAAGAAAGAAATTAAGGAAGACACAAACAAATGGAAGCATATAGCATGTTCATGGATTGGAAGAATTAACATCATCAATGTCCATACTACCCAAAGCAATTTATAGATTCAATGCAATCTTTATTAAAGTACCAATTATAAATTTCACAGACATAGAACAAACACTTCTGAAATTTATATACAACCATAAACAACCCTGAATAGCTGCTGAAATTTTGAGAAAGAAGAAAAATGTAGGAAGGTTTACAATACCTGATATGAAACTGTATTATAAGGCCACTGTAATCAAAACAGCCTGGTGCTACAATGAGGACAAACACATAGACTAATGGAACAGAATAGAGAAACCAGAAATAAACCCAAGTCTCTATGGTCAATTACTGTTCAACAAAGGGGAAAACAGCATAAAATGGAGTTAAATAGTCTCTTCAATAAATGGTATTGGGAGATCTAGACAGCTACATGCAAAAAAAAAAAAATGAAACTTGATCACCAATTTACACCACATACAAAAATAAATTCAAGGTTGATAAAATACTTTAATATAAGTATACTTAATATATACTTATTATATTTAAATATAAGTAGTGACACAATAAAAGCCCCTCAGGAGAACATAGGCAAGAAAATCTCAGATATTCCACACAGCGATATTTTCATGGATATGTCCCCTAGAGCAAGGGACATAAAGGAAAGAATAAACAAATGTCATCTCATCAAAATAAAAAGCTTCTTCATGGCTAAAGAACATATCATTAAAATAAGAAGAGAGCTGCGGGGGACCCTGTCCTGGGTGCCAGATGTGGGGGGGCTCCGCCCACAGAGCCTCATCCCTCCGTCATGGATAAAAATAAAAACTACCAAGACATGACTGCTTGGGGAGGAAAGGGGTCAAACTCTCAGAGGAGAATGACCTAGAGCCCCATCCTCACTAGGCTTTTATTGGGCTCAAATACACGGGAATACAGGTATGTCAGGCGACAAGGATCAAACAATGGTTAACATTTCAAAGCAATCTGAGGGCTTAATCTGAGCCAGTGTTTGTCAGGAAAGGGGGTTGTCAGACTTTGGGAGACATACTCATTTCCTCCTGGGACATTTGTCACCTCAGGAAGAGCACTCTTAGCAAAGCAGGTTTCACAGGACTTTAGGAATTCTTTCTTATGTCCGGATCACCCACGGAGCCATCCTGGCCAGGACAGGGATGCACCAGTCACCCCCACAGTTTCAGGCTTTAAGCCTGATTAGGAAGCAGGAGACATCTCCCAGATGGAAATGAGGACTCAGGCTATGTCAGAATAGCCGGGGGGTGAGGGTCCATCACATCCTCTTTGCTGCAACCCCCCTGAGTCCTTCCATGAGGCCTCCCAAGTGGTTGTGTCTGGCTTAGGTTGCCCCTCCCATGAGGAGTCTTACCCGTCATTGACTGCCAACCAAGCAATTGGGCCAGAGAGGCAGAAGCAGCACCCCTGCCAGGGAGATAAGCTTTGTCTCCTTAGTAGGTCACGTCCTCGTGACAGAACAGACCCAGATGAAGTGGGTCCCTTGTCTCTTACACAGCCCACCATGGGGTGAGGGTTACAACTCCTGAAACCAGGCTGAACGGTCCGCAACAGAGAACCAACCATATGGGACAACATGTTTGCCAATAATAACCCAGACAAGGGTTTGCGCTTCAAAATATATAAATAATTCACACAATTCTAGTCTAGGAAGACAAGCAACCCAATTTAGAAAATGGGAAAAGGACTTGAACAGACATTTCTCCAGGGAGAACATAAAGAGGGTCCAGAGACATAGGAAAAGATCCTCAGTATTGCTGGCCATCAGAGAGATGCCAGTTAAAACCACAATGAGATACCACTTCACACCAGTGAGAATGGCCATAATAAACAAAGCAACAAACAACAAGTTTTGGAGAGGTTGTAGAGAAAAGGGAGTCCTACTCCACAAAAAGGGAGCCCAGTTGGTGTGATTGCAGACTGGTGAAAGGGAACCCTACTATATGGTTGCTGGAATTGCAGACTGGTGCAACCACTGTGGAAAACGGTATGAAATTCCCTCGGGAAACTAAAAATGGAACTGCCTTTTGACCCAGCAATTCCACTGCTAGGATTATAACCTAAGAACCCCAAAACACAGATCCAAAGGAACATATGCATCTCGATGTTCATAGCAGCACAATTTACAGTAGCCAAGTGCTGAAAGCAACCTAGGTGCCCATCAGTAAATGAATGAATCAAAAAACTGTTTCAGGGACTTCCAGCCAAGACGGAGGTATAGGTAGACACACTGTGCCTCTTTGAACAACCAAAAGAAGGACAACAACAAATTTAAAAACAAAAAACAACTATAACTGACAGAAAATCGAACTGTATGGAAGTCCAACAACCAAGGAGTAAAAGAAGAAACATTCATCCAGACCAGTAGGAGGGGCAGAGACAAGAAGCAGGGTGGAGACGATTTGCAGCAAGGCAGTGGATGAAGAATCAGGGTGGGCAAGGCTACAGCTAATGGGCAAAAGCATGGCTGTCAGACCTGATGTGGCGGTGGATTGCAGACTTGGTGATCCCACATTCACATGCAGATAAACCGGGAGGAACAACTGGGGAGCAAGACAGAATGTGCAACCCAGAGTTCAAGCACAGGGAAACAAAGCCTCAAACCTCTGATTAAAAACACCAGTGGGTGTTGAGGCAGCAGTGGGAGAAACTCCCAGCCTCACAGGAGAGTTCATTGGAGAGACCAACAGGGTCCTAGAATGTGCACAAGCCCACCCACCCAGGAATCAGCACCAGAATGACCCAATTTGATTTTGGGTAGCAGGGGAAGTGACTGTAAAACCAGAGAGTGGATCAAGCAGCATTGTTCCCTCTCAGTCCTTTCCCCCACATATAGTATCAGAATGCAGTCATGGGTTGCCCTGCCCTGGTGAACACCTAATGCTCCACCCCTTCTATTTAACAGGCTCACCAAGACAAAAAACAAACAAACAAACAAACAAACAAACAAAAAGGCCCAAATGAAACAACAGATCAAAGCTCCAGAAAAAAATACAACCAAGCAACAAAGAGATAGCCAAAATATCAGATAAACAGTTCAAAACACAGGTAATCAAGATGTTCACAGAACTGGTTGAATATGGGAGCAAATTAGAGGGAAAAAAATGAAGGCTATGCTAAATGAAATAAAGGAAAATGTGCAGGGAACTAACAGTGATGGGAAGGAAACTGGGACTCAAATCAATGGACCAAAAGAAAGAAAGAAACATTCAAATAGAACAGAATGAAGAAACAAGAATTCAAAAAAATGAGGAGAGGCTTAGGAAACTCCAGGAAAACTTAAACCTTCCAACCTCTGACTCATAGGGGTACCAGAAGGAGAATAGAAAGAGCAAGAGATTGAAAACTTATGTGAAAACATAACGAAGGAGAACTTCCCTAATCTGGCAAAGGAAAATAGATTTCCAGGAATTCCAAGAAGCTCAGAGAGTCTCAAACAAGTTGGACCCAAGGAGGAATACACCAAGGCACATCATCATTTAGTTACCCAAGATTAAAGGTAAGGAGAGATTCTTAAAAGTGGCAAGAGAAAAGGAGACAGTTACCTACAAAGGAGTGCCCATAATGCTGTCAGCTGATTTCTAAAAAGAAACCTTACAGGCAAGAAGGAGCTGGAAAGAAGTATTCGAAGTCATGAAAGGCAAAGACCTACATCCAAGATTACACTCCCCAGCAAGGCTATCATTTAGAATGGAAAGGCAGATAGAGTGCTTCCCAGATAAGGTCAAGTTAAAGGAGTTTATCATCACCAAGACTTTATTATATGAAATGTTAAAGGGACTTATCTAAGAAAAAGAAGATTGAAACTATGAACAGAACAAACAAGCAAAATATAACCAAAGACACTGAAACTGAGAACAGGTTGACAGTGACCACAGGGGAGGGAATTTCAGGGGAAAGGTGTGAAGGGTTAGCAAGAACAATTATAAAGGGCACATGGACAATAATGGGTGGGGGATGGAAACAGAAGGGAGGTGGGGAGGGCTGGGGGTTGGGCTGGGGTGGGAGGAAAGGCAGAAAACTGTACTTGAACAATGATTTTTTAAAAATATAAGAGAATTAATATTTTAAAAAGCTGTGAACAGTAAAATGACAATAAACTCAGTTATTAACAACTGAACCTTAAACAAAAACCAACTAAGCAAACAACTAGAACAGGAACAGAATCACAGAAATGGAGATCACATGGAGGGTTATAAGTGGGACACATAAGAGGGTTATAAGCAGGTGGGGAGAGAGGGGGGAAGGTACAGAGAACAAGTAGCATAAATGGTAGGTAGAAGATAGCCGGGGGGCAGGGGGCGGGGGGTTAAGAATTGTACAGGAAATGTAGAAGCCAAAGAACTTATATATGAGATCCATGGACATAAACTAAAGGTGTGGGGAGAATGCAGGTGGAAGGGGATGCATAGGATGGATGAGAATAAAGGGGGGTAAGTGGGACAGCTGTAATAGCATGATCAATAAAACATATTTAAAAAAACTACTGTACATTTACACAATGGAACACTAAGCAGCAGAAAGAAGGAACTCCTACCATTTGTGACAGCATGGATATAACTGGAGAGCATTATGCTAAGTGAAATAAGCCAGGCAGTGAAAGACAAATATCATATAATTTCAACTTTAAGTGAAACCTAATCAATAAAACAAACAAGCAAGCAAAATATAAACAGAGACATTGGAATTAAGAACAAGTGGGCGGTAACCACAGAAGAGATGGGAGGGGTAATGGCGGGGAGTGAAGGGTTTTCAGAAACAACAATAAAGGACACATGGACAAAACCAAGGAGCAGTGGAATCAGGGGATGGAAGTAGAGATGGGCTGGGGTGGAGGGAAAGGGCAGAAAACTGTACTTAAACAACAATAAAAAATTTTTAAGCTTTTTAAAATTAACATTTGTCAATTGGACCATAGGGTGTCAGATGGAGCATGGTTCAAGAACAGACCACAGGGATATTTAAATCATATGTTTATTATTGAAAGTTCCTGGAAGAATTATGTGGCATGCATTGAGGGGCCACACAGAGAGGTGAAGACAGTATACAAGCAGAGAGCAGCAGGATCTGAAACACATGCATTTATTGGGACCCATAGGTAGAGTGCTTTGGGGTTCTAGAGCTGGACTGGTTGATTCAGACCAAAAGAGCAGGGTTTTGGTAAGGGGTCTTATCTAAGAGGCACATAAGGCATAAAAGCCTAGGAAGTGGGGGAGACCACTACTCACAAAGGCTGTTGGGGATGTCATATAAGGAACTTACATTTGTTTGTAACTCTGAAGGCTGCTGTTTGAGCATTTGATCACACGAGGGGGCTAGGGTCAGTTTAAAATTCCAGCAGGCCACTTGGCCAAACAAAATGGATGTCAAGGCAGCAACACCATGGGGTAGCTTAAATAAATGCTCAAAAAACCCTTTATCGTAATCTGCTATCCCTATACTCCTTATGCCATTCTATGTCCTTTAAGCTCTGGACTCCACTTTCTTTATGATGTAATGGATCAGTTAATAACTCCTTTAAAGTGCCTCAGCCATGTTCCACAGTCAGTTCTCTCTCTTTTTCCCTAAAGTTTTTCTCCTTTACCATTGTCCTTTAACACCCCAGGCATTTCTGCTCCACATGCTATGTCTTTCCTCTCCTATATTTGCAAGCCATCTCTGTTTCTCTCACTTTTTCTTCCACACTCACTCTTATTTTCCTCTGTTTTTTCCCATAACCTATTAACATACTTTAGTCTTCCCATGTTTCCCATGGTTAAATAAATATGTGTCTCAACTGCCTATTCCATTTCAGCTGCCACCTTATTACTCTCTTTCCCTTCACAATCAAGCAGTTCAAAACACTTGCCTCCATTCCTTGTTCCCATTTCCTAATATTTCTAGCCTACCACAGTCAGGCTATAACCACTGTAATGAAAACATTCTGTTTAAAATGACATACTCCTCCACACTGCTAAATTCAACTGATCTGTTTTTCAATAATCCTCTTCCCTGAATTCCCCATAACATTTATTAAGATTTCTTTGGTATTTCATGCTCCCTTGGCTTCTGGAACAATACTGCTTCTACCTCTTTCATATTCCTCCAAAGTTGCTTTATGAGAGACACTTTACCTGATTATGCCTAAGAGGTTGGGTTGCACTGCTCATGGCCTTATTGTTTTTCATCCCACTTAGCTGTTCCATTTATTTCATTCAATTCCATGTGTGCAGGAAAGGCTTGATTCAGCAGGACTGGGCTTTACAAACCCTGCATATTCCAATGAAAGATCTAGACATCACTTGCCTCCTAGAAAATCACTTCTAAGCTCTTGTAATACCCTACCTGATAGGAGTGTCTATTTTTCTTGGGCCTTGAACCATGCCAGATAGTTTATGCTACAAAAGTGATGTATGGTAGAGGTCTTGAGCCATGCAGTAACAATTTGACCTCTGCAGAGGCTGAAGATTGAGTAGCTAAGGTCAGTTATGTGGGAACCCCATGACTATGACAAAACCAAAACAAATCCATGGACACTATGGTATTGGTGAGATCCCCTAGCTGGCAATCCTCCATACATGTTTTCACACATAATTATTAGGATAAGTGAGTGCCATCTGCACAAATGCCCTAAAGAGGAAAATAAAAAGCTTGTCACTGAACTCTGCCCTCCCAGCTTTTGCCTATGTGAATTTTTGTCTCCTTTCACTATAATAATCCATAATCATTAGTATAATAGCTTTTCCAAATTCAGAGTCTCTCTAGTGAATCATTAAACTTGAAGGTGGTCTTGGTGATGCCTAACTAAAATCATCATCATCAAAAGTCATATGCAAATGATTCATGAATCCATATTTTTTTCTGTACATTCTTCCTGAGCACCAGTTCTACAAAGATATAACCAGATGTCTCAATAGTGCTACAAATTTAAATTTTCTAAAATTTATCCCCTTGTATTCTACTCCAAACTCATTTATCCTTATGTTTTGCCACAAACCCAGTCAACCATATCTAGAATCTGGCAGTTGTCTTACATTCCTACTTCTCTCTCATCCATCTTCCAGGCCTAACACTGAAAGCTGTTCACTGACATCTCCAGGTCTTTTTCTTCTTTCCATGCAAATGCTTCCCTTGATAAAGGTCCCCACTGTTTCTCATTTCTGGACAGGTGCTCCCTACTTGTAGCCACACTCTTCCAATTATCCCCACTACAGAAAAAGTAAACTTTTTCAAAGAGGAAAACCAGAATTCCAGTTAAAGAGGATAAAACTAATATTAAGGTACATAACCATAAAAACATTATGAAGGCAATTTGTGAATAAGATATTTCAGCAATTTTTACAGAATGAAAAAGTAAATGAGAGAAGGTTAAAGATAAATGAGAATGAAAAAAATAACACATTACACAACCTTCAGAGAAGCTTTGGATTTGGATCTTTCTTTTTTCTAATTGTTGTTCAAGTACAGTTGTCTCTATATCCCCTACATCACTCCCCCCACTCCACCCACCCCCACATACCACCCTCAAACCTTCCCCCACTTATCTTTGTCCATGTGTCTTTTATATATGTTCCTTCATGGACCTTACTATATTTTCCCCATTATCCCTTTCCCCCCTCATCTGGTTATTGTCAGTTTGTTCTTTATTTCAATGTCTCTGGTTTGTTTTGTTGACAAACAACATGCTTGTTTGTTTTGTTGATTAAGTTTCACTTATAGCTAAGATCATATAGTATTTGTCTTTCACTGTCTGGCTTATTTCACTTAGTACAATGCTTTCCAGATCCATCCATGCTTTTGAAAAGGGTAGAAGCTCTATCTATCTTTCTGCTAGGTAGTATTCCATTGTGTAAATGTACCATACTTTTTTGATCTACTCCTTTAGAAATGAACACTTAGGTTAATCCCATATTGTTTTGTTTTTTATTCTCCTTTCCATGTTGCATTTTAATTTGTCTTCTTTCACTTTACTCATATTCCAAATAAATCACTACTCTCTATCTTTTAATTTTTATTCTTTTTATTCAGATTATATATTTCTAACTATGCCATTGTTATTCCAAATCCACATAGCACCATTCTCTGGTCTTAATCCATTTCACCATTTTCCTGAGCTTTATTACAGTTTGTATAAACTTTATTTTCTCTCACACTATGCCAAGTTTCTATCCCTTACTCTCACTATTCCTCCTCTAACCCTGTATAAGCACTCTACTCTCATATGTCACCTCACATTTTTTCCCTTTTGTAAGAGCCTTATTTCTCTTCCACCTTTTATTAACAGTGGCTAGTTGGGTGAAATACCATGGTTATTACCATACTTCTCCAAAGGAACTTTTATTTATACACTCTTTGTTTTTGTACTTTAAATCCTATAGAATATCCTCCCTCTGTCTTACTCCATTTTGCCTTCCCCTTGTGCCTGATCAGTTCATTGAGGAATTTTGTTTCATTGTTCTCTCTCTCTTTTTTCTTTTCCCCCCTCTCAACTTGGGCTTTGCTCCTTATTCTTTTTAGTTTGCTTCCCTTATCCTCTCTCAAAATTATTTTTCTTTATTGTAGACATCTCATATCCACTCTTCACTTTGATACAATGTATTTATTTAGTTATTCCCATTCAGATTGTGTTAAACTTTATTCAGTTGTTCTTATTTACCCTGCTGTGGTTTTTCTGCAGTTTTGCTCCTGTTGGTTGAGTACACTTACAATTTTATGTCAAACCTCAGGGTATACTCTTCCCTTTTCTTTTCCCATTTGTTCCCAGGGCCTTTTAATGTTTTAATTCATTTAAAATTTTGTTCTCTTCCTTTCTTCACCTCAGTTCTATCCCAACTCTTATCGATTCTCCTCTTTATTACCACTCAACAGCATTTCCCCTTCTTTTGAAATATCACATTGACTTTAACATATCTTATAATAACTGCAATCTCTCCTCATCTTTATTAATGTTAGTTCAACTGAGGTTGAGATTTCTGATATTGTAGAGGGGTTCCCTTTACAGACATAGGTTTGGTTGTCTGATAATACTGATTTCTTAACCAGCACCTGTACAACAGCATACAAGTCAAGGTAGTAGTTGTGACTATCAGTGAGCCCGTAGGTAAGGAAAACCCACCAAAAAAGAGTACATGAACAAGTACAGCCCAGTACAGAAAGACAGCCCACACAAACAGAAGAAATGGCAACCCTAGAACAACCAGACAAGAATATCAAAGAGACCACACAACTGAATACTACAACCTCTACCACAGAAGTTTACCCCACAAAGACAGCTGGCAAAAACAGAGTACCCAGAATAGCAGAAACAAACAAAATAAATCACCCAAAATAATGAGACAAAGAAAGAACTCAAAATCAATAGGAATAAAGGAATCCCCAGTAAAAGAGCTAAAAGAAATGGAGAAAAGCAAACTATCAGATACATAATTCAAAAGAATGGTTATAAGGATGGTGAAGGAACTTAGTGACAACTACAATGAAGTGGGTAGGAACAACAACAGCATTAAAAGGAAGTATAAACTAAAAATGAGAACCAGAAAGAAATAAAGAATACAATATCAGAAACAAAAATACAGTAGAAGGAAACACAGGCAGGCTGGATGAAGCAGAGACTGGATTAGTGAGCAGGAAGACAAGGTAGAAAGAAATAACTAAGTAGAGCAGCAGCATGAAATAACATTTAAAAAATATGAGAATAGCTTAAGGTAACATCAGGACAACATTAAACACACACAAAAAAAATTTAAATCATACAAATGTCAGAAGGAGAAGAAAAGGAACAGTGTATAGAAAAAGCATTTGAGAAAAATAATGAGATAAAACTTCACTAACCTGGAGAACAGAAAACCACACAACTATAGGAAGCACAGAAGATCCCAATCAAGATGAACCCAAAAGAGCCCACTCCAAGACATATCATAATTAAAATGGCAAAATTCGCCCTGGCTGGCGTAGCTCAGTGGATTGAGTGCGAGCTGCGAACCAAAGGGTTGCAGGTTCGGTTCCCAGTCAGGGCACATGCCTGGGTTGCAGGCCAGGCCCCTAGTGGGGGTCATGTGAGAGGCAACCATACATTGATGTTTCTCTTCCTCTCTTTCTCCCTCCCTTTCCCTCTCTAAAAATAAAATAAATAAATAAAATCTTTAAAAAATATATTAAAAAAAATAAAATAAAATGGCAAAATTCAAAGACAAAGAGAGAATCTTAAAGACAGTAAGGGAAAAACAGGAGGCAACATACAAGGGAGTTATCATAAGGCTAACAGCTGACATCTCAACAGAAAGAGTACAAGCCATAATGGAATGGAAAGAAATATTGCAAGTAATGAAAGGTGAAAGTCTGCAACCAAAATTCCTCTAACGAGCAAGACTCTCAATTAAAATGTAAGGCAAAATAAGGAGTTTTCCAGACAAATGAGGGGTGAAAGAACACACCTTCAACAAACCAACACTGCAAGATATGCTAAAGGGACTGCTTTAAGAAGAGGAAGAATATAAGGTGGGTGTAGCTCAGTGGATTGAGTATGGCCTGTGAACAAAAGGGTCATTGGTTCAATTCCCAGTCAGGGCACATGTCCGGGTTGCGGGCCAGGTCCCCAGGACAAGGCACATGAGAGGCAACCACACGTTGATGTGTTCCCCCCTCTCTTTCTCTTTCCCTCCCTATCAAAAGTAAATAAAAAGAAGAGGAAGCATAAGTGTGTGAGAGAGAACAAAGGTAAAAAAGGGGGAAATAAATAACTATCAATAATCACCTTAAATGATAATGAATTAAACACTCTAATAAAAAGACATAGGGTTGCTGAAGGGATAAGAAAACATGAGCCACGTATATGCTGTCTACAACAGACCCACCCCAGAAAAAAAAAATTGACACAGACTGAAAGTGAAGGTTTGTAAAAACATATTCAAGAGAAACAGACAAAAAAAGAAAGCCAGGGCAGCAATTCAAAACAAAGACTGTAAAAAGAGACAGTGAAGGACAATTAACAGTACTCAAGAAAAAATTTTTCAAAAAAATAAAGTAAAATAAACTGTGCTAAAGTTAAAAAAAAAGAAGAAGAAAAAACATAATAAATATATATGCACCCAAGACAGGAGGACAGAAATATATAAGAAAAATCTTGGAGGACTTCAAAAAAGTTACAGACAACGACACACTTAAATTAAGGGATTTTTAACACCCCCAAAAAATGGATAGATCTGACAAACAAATTATCAACAAGGATATTATGACACTGAAAATGTCCTAGATCAAATGGCCTTAACTGACGTATATAGAAATATTCATACCAAAGATACAAAAATACACATTCTTCTCAAATGCACATAGAACATTTTCAAAGACAGACCACATGACAGGACACAAAACAAGTCTCAACAAATTCAAGAAAAGTGAAATCATATCAAGCATTCTCTCTGACCACAAGGGACTAAAACTACAAACCAACCTCAAAGAAAAAAACTCAAAAATAATCAAATTCTTGGAGATTGAATAGCATGCCATTAAATAATCAATGGGTTGATAATGAGATCAAGGAAGAAATCAAAAAGATTCTGGAAACAAATGAAAATGAACACAAAACATTCCGAAACTTATGGGACATGGGAAAGGCAATCTTGAGCAGGAAGTTCATAGTGACACAGGCCTACCTTAAAAAGACAGAAACATTCTCTCCCCACCAAAAAAAAAAAAAAAAAAAAAAAAAAAAAAATGTAACCCTACATCTTTAAGAACTGGAGGAAAAAGAGCAAACAAACCTCACAGCAAGTAGAAGGAAGGAAATAACCATGATCAGAGCAGAATTAAACAACATACAGAATAAAAGAACAATTCGAAGGACTAAAAATCAATATGCTGGTTCTTTGAAAAAATAAAGAAAATCAAGAAACCTTTAAGCAGACCTCTCAAGAAAAAGAGAGGACCCAAATGAACAAAATAAGAAATGAAAGAGGAGAGATTGAGACTGATAACACAGAAATACAAAGGATTGTCAGAAATTACTAGGGACAACTATTTCTTGCAAAATTTAAAAATCTGGGTAAAAGGAACACATTTATAGAAAAATATAATCTTCCAAAAGTGGATCAAGAAGAAGCAAAAAGCCTGGACATATCAATCACATGTAGTGAAACTGACTTAGTGATCAATTAACTCCTGGCACACAAAAGCCCTGGACCAAATGGTTACACAGAAGAATTTTATGAAAATTTAAGGAGGAGATAACCCCTTTCCTTCCCAAGCTATTCTTAAAAATCCATGAAGAGGAAAAACTCCCAAATTCGTTTTTTTGTTTGTTTGTTTTTGTTTTTGAAGCAAACATCATCCTAATCCCCAAGGCAGATAAGGATACAACAAAGAAAGAAAAATACAGGCCAATATCACTAATGAACATAGACGCTAAAACCCTCAACAAAATATTGGAAAACTACATTGAGCAAAACATTAAAAAGATCATACACCGTGATCAAGTGGAATTCATCCCAGGATTACAAGGATGATACAATATTCACAAATCATATACGTAATACATCACAGAAATGAAAGGAAAGACAAAAATACATGTGATGATGTATCAATAGATACAGAAAAAGCATTTGTAAGATACAGAGATGTGGGGATCTTGCCCACAAGGCCCCCCAGGCCACCAGGGATGTGAATAAGTCTACCAAGACATGATCTTCTTGGGCAGTAAAGGTGGCCAATCTCTCAAAAGAGAAGGGTGAAGACCCTTTTCCTCAATGGGCTGTTATTGGGTTCAATTTGCACAGGAATACAGAAAAGATCATGAATAACTGTCAGGCAGTAAGGATCAAGGAATATATAACATACAAAGAACTACAAGGGTTTATTCCGAGTCAGGGTCTGTTAGCGAAGGAGCTACAAAACTTTGGGAAAGAGAATCATTTCCTGCTCGGACCCTTATAATTTAATTGAGAGCATGCTTTTTTAAAATATATTTTATTGATTACGCTATTGTCCCATTCCCCCGCTTCATTCTCCTCCACCCTGCACACCCCCTATTACCCACATCCCCGCTTTAGTTCATATCCATGTGTCATAAGTTCTTTAGCTCCTACATTTCCCACACTATTTTTGCCCTCCCCTTGTCTATTTTCTACCCATCGTCTATGCTACTTATGCTCTGTAACCATTCCCCCTCTCTCCTCCTCCCACTCCCATGTTGCTAACCTTCCACATGATCTCCATTTCTGTGGTTCTGTTCCTGTTCCAGTTGTTTGCTTAGTTTACTTTTGTTTTAGGTGTGGTTGTTAATAGCTGTGAGTTTGCTGTCTTTTTTACTGTCATACTTTTTATCTTCTTTTTCTTAGGTAAGTCCCTTTAACATTTCATATAATAAGTGCTTGGTGATGATGAACTCCTTGAACTTCACCTTATCTGAGAAATGTTTTATCTTCCCTTCCATTCCAAATGACAGCTTTGCTGGATAGAGCAATCTTGGATGTAGGTCCTTGACTTTCATGACTTGAAATACTTCTTTCCAGCCCCTTCTTGCCTGGAAGGTCTCTTTTGAGCAATCAGCTGACAATCTGATGGGAACTCCTTTGTAGGTGACTGTCCCCTTATCCCTTGCTGCTTCTAGAATTCTCTCCTTCATTTGAATCTTGGCTAATGTAATGATGATGTGCCTTGGTGTGTTCCTCCTTGAGTCCTTCTTTGGGACTCTCTGAGCTTCCTGGACTTCACGGTAGTCTATTTCTTTTGCCAGATTGGGGAAGTTCTCCTTTATTATTTGTTCAAATAAGTTTTCCACTTGTTGCTCTTCTTCTCCCCCTTCTGGTACCACTATAATTTGGATGTTGGAACGTTTAAAGATGTCCTGGAGGTTCCTAAGCCTTTCCTCATTTTTTTTGAATTCTTGTTTCTTCCTTGTTTTCTGTTTGGTTGTTTCTTTCTTTCTTCTGGTTCACTTCATTGATCTGAGTCCCACTTTTCCTCCTCTCTATTGGTTCCCTGTATGTTTTCCTTCATTTTACATATTATAGCCTTTATTTGTTCATCTAATTTGTGAGCAAAATCAACCAATTCTGTGAGCATCCTGATCACCAGTGCTTTGAACTGCGCATCTGATAGGTTGGCTATCTCTTGGTCACTTAGATGAATTGGCACTGGGGCTTTGATTTGTTCTTCCATTTGAGCCATTTTTGGTTTTCTTTTCTTTTTATTCTTTTTTTTTTTTTTTTTTTGGTCTGGTTGCAGCTGTTATGTAGTGAGGGCAGAGCCTTAGGTGCTCCCCAGGGCAGGGCAGCCCAGTTGCTGTGTAGTGACGCTGTATGTGGGGGTGGGGTCCAAGAGGGAACAATGGCACTTCCTCTACTCTCTCTCAGATTTCAGTCCCTTCTGCCACTTCCCCTTCACCTGGATTATCTACAAGCTAATATGGGACTACCTGGTCAGCCAGCCACCTTGCACAGCTCACTGGGTCTGCACTGTTGCCACCCCATGCCCAGGGTCTGCTAGCCACTGCCTGTGTACCTGGGGTCTGTTAGCCACTGCCTGCATGCCTGGGATCTGGCAGCCACTGCTGCCTGTGCACCCAGGTCCACCAACCTCCACTTTTTCCTTCCACGACTCCACCCTTCTTACCAGTCTGGATGAATGGTTGTTGGACTTCCATACACTTCAATTTTCTATCAGTTCTGGATGTTTTCTTGTTTCTAAATCTTTGTTGTCCTTAATTTTGGTTGTGTGAGGTGGCACAGTGTGTCCGCCTATGCCTCCATCTTGGCCAGAAGTCCTTACTTGAAAGCATTCTTAGCAAAGCAGGTTTAACAGGATTTTCTGTATTCTTTCTTTGGCCTGATCACCCAGGGAACCTGCCCTTTCCAGCACAGGGCTGCACCACCCTCTGTCATTCTTTCAGCCTTAAGTCAGGCAGGTGAAGTAAGGCAGCCAAGAGATTAGGAGACTTCTTGTGGACAGAATGAGGACTTAGGCTATGTCAAGGCCAGGGGCAAGGGTCCATCACCCCCTTTTGCTATAACCCCCCAAGTCCTTCCCTGGGGGCCCCTGTAGTTGGCTATTACCCATCATTGGCTAACTGATCACACATTGGGGGCCAAGCAGAATGAAGTAAAAGGGGCAGAGGTCATGCCCCTGACAGGGAGATAAGCTTTGTCTCCTTAGTGGCTTATGATCTCAAGGTCGCTCACTCAGCCTTAGACATGGGGGGGTTACAGCTTCTGAAACCAGGCTGAGCAGTTCCCAACACGGATATATTCATGATAAAAAACTAAGCAAAATATGAGTAGAGGGAGCATTTCTCAACATGATAAAGGCCATATATAAGAAACCTACAGGCAACATCATACTCAATGGGAAAAACTTAAATGCTTTCCCAGTAAGATCCAGAACAAGACAAGATTGTCCACTGTCACCACATCTATTCTATATAGTATTGGAAGTCCTGGCCACAGTGATCAGACACAAAGAGAAATAAAAGACATCCAAACTGGAAATAAGGAAGTAAAACTGTCACTGTTTGCAGATGATATGATACTGTACATAGAAAAACATATCTACTCCACAAAAAATCTACTTAGCCTAATAACCAAATTTGGCAAAACAGCAGAGTTCAAAGTCAATATTGAGAAATCAAAGGCATTTTTATATACAAACAATGAAAGATCAGATTCAGAAATCAAGTAAAATTTCATTTGCTATAACAAGAAAAATAAAGAACCTAGGAATAAACCTTACCAAGGAGGTGAAAGACCTATATACAGAAAATTACACAACACTGAAGAAAGAAATTAAGAAAGACACAAACAAATGGAAGCATGTACTGTCTTCATGGATTAGAAGAATCAACATCTGCCCTAGCTGGTGTAGCTCAGTGGATTGAGCGCAGGTTGTGAAATGAACAGTCACCAGTTCAATTCCCAGTCAGGTCACATGCCTGGGTTGCAGGCCAGGACCCCAGTGGGGGCTGTGTGAGAGGCAACCACATATTGATGTTTCTGTCTCTCTTTCTCCCTCCCTTCCCCCTCTCTAAAAATAAATAAAATAAAATATTTAAAAAAAAAAAAGAAGAATCAACATCATCAAAATGTACATATTAGGTGGGATTCAAGATGGTGGCATGGTAGAAGGAGGCAGATTCCACTCCCCCCTGCATATGGGAGAAAAACCTAGCCTATCTACAGAGGAACACAGCAGACACCAACAATACCACAGCATATATGAAAATAGGAGATCAAAATCTGTAGTAGACATTGGAAAACCAGATGTGGTGGCAGAGTGAGCAGAGGCAGCCCTGGAACCAGGACGGAGGCGGCTCTGTGACCAGAGGTGGCTCTGAGACCAACAGAAGGTGGCCCTGGGACCTAAGGCAGCTCTGCAACCAACCAGAGGCAGCCCTGCGACTGCAGGTGGCTCTGAGACTCAGCGACTCACCAGAGGTGGTCCTGCAACTGACTGGAGGTGGTCAAGCTCCTGGAGGTGGCCTTGGGATTAGAGACGGCCCTGTTCTGGGAGGAGGGGGCTTTGTGAAAGACCCGGAGCTCACACCCGTGATCCTAGGGTGAGTGCTCGCAACTTGGGAAACTCAGAGTCCACGCCCGTAGACTTGGGTAAGTGTGTGTGCCCTGTAGGAGACCGGAGCTTACAGCAATAAATGAGGGGAGTACTGGATCTGTAAGAAATTCCAGCTCAAACCCATAAACTTGAGAAAGCACATGCTCTGCAGGAGGCTCAGAAATCACACCCAAGGCCCTGCATAGAGAGTGCACTGCTAACCCTGGGGAGAGTGAGTGGCTGGCACTGAGGAGAGTAGCCCAAAGCTGACTAAGTATGGAACATGAAGAAAAGAGGTACCAGTCGCGCCACAGACTGTTGCAGCCAAAAAGACCAGAAAAGCCAGTTTGGCCAGTTTGAAAACAACAAGAGATTTTTTTCTGATTTTTTTTCCTTTGGTTTGGTTTTTGGGTTTTTTTTTTTGGGGGGGGGGGCGTTGTTTTCTTTTGTTTTAATTATATATTTCTTATCTTTTTTATTATTTTTATCTTTTTTATCCCTCGATTCCTTTTCCATCTCTTTACTTCCTTCCTGATTTATTCCATCTTCCTTTATTTCCAATTTTATCTCTTCTTCCTTCCTCTTTTTTTCTCTTCTTTTTTCATATCTTTCTTTTCTTTTTTTAAACACCCACGAGGTGTTTAAAAAAAAATGTGGAACTGTGAAAAAAACAGAGTTACACCCAAAGAGGGGGGATCCCAACAGCTGAGACAGTGGAAGCTGTGAACAACAGGATACCTGAAGAAGACTGCACCACTGAATTTCACAGGTAGTCCACCACAGAAGTTCACAACATAAACCCATGGAGCCAGGACAGATAAATTTAAAAAGCTGAGGCTTACAAGAACAGTCTCACAAACAATGAGAAGACAAAGAAACAATCCCCAAATGAAAGGAAAGGAGGAAGCCCCAGAAAGAGAGAATGCTAAATGAAATGGAGGCAACTCAACTATCAGATATTGAGTTCAAAGCAATGGTTGTCAGGAAGCTCCATGAGCTCTCAATGAGCTACCAGAAACTACAGGGAAGCTACAATGAACTCACTGCGAACTATATCAACATGAAAAATGAAATAGAAACTATCCACAAGGACCAAGAAGAAATGAAGAATACAATTTCTGAGATGAAGAACACAGTATAAGGAATCAAAAGTAGAATCAACTAAGCAGAAGATCGGATCAGCGAGTTGGGGGACAAAGTAGAAAATAACATGGAGAAAGGGAAAGAAAAGAAAAAGAGGCTCAAAAAGAATGAAGAGGGATTAAGAGAAATGCAAGACAATATGAAATGTAATAATATCCATATAATAGGGATACCAGGAGAAGAAGAACAAGGGATTGCGGGGGCCCCTGTCCTGGGTGCCAGATGTGGGGGGCGCTCCACCCGCATAGCCCCATCCCTCTGTCATGGATGAAAATAAAAACTACCAAGACATGATCTGCTTCGGGAGGAAAGGTGGTCAAACTCTCAGAGGAGAATGACCCAGAACCCCTTCCTCACTGGGCATTTATTGGGTTCGAATACACAGGAATACAGGTATGTCAGACGGCAAGGATCAAACAATGGTTAACATTTCAAAGACATCTGAGGGCTTAATCTGAGTCAATGTCTGTCCAGAAAGGGGATTGCAAAACTTTGGGAGACATACCCATTTCCTCCTGGGACCCCTATCATTTAAATGAGTGCACTCTTAGCAAAGCAGGTTTCACAGGACTTTAGGAATTCTTTCTTATGCCTGATTGCCTGGGGGGTGGGGGGGGAACCGTCCTGGCCGGCACAGGGTTGCACCGATTGCCCTCATAGTTTCAGGCTTTAAGCCCATTAGGAGGCAGAAGACATCTCCCAGAAGGAAATGAGGACTCGGGCTATGTCAGAATAGCCGGGAAGTGAGGGTCCATCACATCCTCTTTGCTACAGCCCACCCCCACCTGAGTCCTTCCATGAGGCCTCCCAAGTGGTTGTGTCTGGCTTAGGTTGCCCCTCCCATGAGGAGTCTTACCCATCATTGACTAACCAACCAAGCATTAAGGCCAGAGATGGATGAAGCAGAAGCAGCACCCCTGCCAGGGAGATAAGCTTTGTCTCCTAAGTAGGTCATGTCCTTGTGACAGAACAGACCCAGATGAAGTGGGTCCCTTGGCTCTTACACAGCCCACCATGGGGTGAGGGTTACAACTCCTGAAACCAGGCTGAACGGTCCGCAACAAGGGATAGAAAACCTATTATATGAAATGTTAAAGGGACTTATCTAAGAAAAAGAAGATAAAACTATGACAGTGAAAAGACAACAAACTCATAGCTATCAAGAACCACACCTAAAACAAAAGCAAACTAGGCAAACAGCTAGAACAGGAACAGAACCACAGAAATGGAGATCATAAGGAGGGTTAGCAACAGGGGCATGGGAGGAGGAGAGAGGGGGAAAGGGTACAGAGAATGAGTAGCATAGATAATGGGGAAAAAAATAGACAGGGGGAGGGCAAGAATAGTATGGGAAATGTAGAAGCTAGAAAACTTATGACCCATGGACATGAACTAAAGGGGGGAATGTGGGTGGGAGAGGGTGGGTAGGGTGGAGGGGAATGATGGGGGAGAAATGGGACAACTGTAATAGCATAATCAATAAAATATATTAAAAAAAAAAAGAAAACCTATTTGAAAAAGTAATGATGGAAAACTTCCCTAATTTGATGAGAGAAAAAGTCAAACAAATCCAGGAAACACAGAGTCCCAATCAAGAAGAACCCAAAGTGAACAGGCCCACTTCAAGACACATCATAATTAAACTGGCAAAATTCCAAGACAAAGAGAGAATCTTAAAGGCAGCAAGGGAGAAAAAGGAAGTAACATACAAGGGAGCCCCGATAAGGTTAGCAGCTGACTTGTCAATGGAAATGCTCCAGGACAGAAGAAAGTGACAAGAAGTATTCCAAGTAATGAGACCCAAAGGCCTGCAACCAGGACTACTTTACCAAGCAAGGCTTTCAATCAAGATAGAAAGACAAATAAGGAGCTTCCCAGACAAAAGAAGTCTAAAAGAATACACTTCTACCAAACCAGTTCTGCAAGAGATATGAAAAGGACTGCTTTAAAGAAAAAAGAAAAAGTAAGAGAC
The DNA here is from genome assembly GCA_039655065.1 of Glossophaga mutica. Taxonomy (NCBI): domain Eukaryota; kingdom Metazoa; phylum Chordata; class Mammalia; order Chiroptera; family Phyllostomidae; genus Glossophaga; species Glossophaga mutica. The sequence continues at coordinate 101,520,044 of CM077307.1, read as the reverse complement.
AGAGAAATACAGGTACAAACATGGCAATGAATCAGTCCCTGTCAATAATAACCTTAAATGTAAATGGACTAAATGCTCCAATTAAAAGACATAGAGTAGCTGAATAGATAAGAAAGCATGACGCACACATACGCTGCCTACAAGAGACCCACCTCAGGACAAAAGACCTACACAGACACAAACTGAAGGGATGGAAACAAATTTTCCAAGCAAATGGACAGGAGGAAAAAAGCCAGGGTAGCAATATTCATATCAGGCAAAATAGACTTCAAAAGAAGAGCCATAAAGAGAGACCCAGAAATTCACTTCATAATACTGAAGGGAAGAATCCACCAAGAAGACATAAACATTGTAAATATATATGCACTCAAGATAGGAGGACTTAAATAAATCATGAAAGTCTTAGAGGGCTTCAAAAAAGACATTGACAGCAACACAATTATGGTAGGGGATTTTAACACAACACTGTCAAAAATGGACAGATCTTCCAAACAAAATATCAACAAACATATTGTGGCATTGAACAATACTCTAGATGAATTGGAATTAACTGAAAAATATAGAGTAGTTCACAAAGAAACTAAATACATATTCTTTTCCAATGCACATGGAACATGTTCAAAGATAGACCACATGACAGGATACAAAACAAGCCTCTACAAATTCAAGAAAATTGAAATGAGACCAAGCATTTTGCCCGACCACAAAGGACTGAAACTAGAAACCGACCCCAAGGGCAAAATCCACAAGACCCTCAAAATCAGGGGGATTGAATAGCATGCTATTAAACAATGAATGGGTCAAGAATGAAATTAGGGAGGAAATCAAAAAGTTTCTGGAAACAAAACAAAAACGAACTCACAACAACCCAAAACTTATGGGACACAGTAAAGGTAGTCCTCAGAGGGAAGTTCATAGTGATACATGCCTACCTAAAGAAGATAAAAACATTTCAAACAAACAACTTAACCCTATGCCTACAAGAATTCGAGGAACAACAACAAAGACAGCCCAGAGCAAGTAGAAGGAAGGAAATAACCAAGATAAGAGCAGAATTAAATAATATAGAAAACAAAAGCACAATTCTAAGGATCAATGAATCCAGGAGCTGGTTCTTTGAAAAGATCAACAAAATCGACAGGCCTTTAAGCAGGCTCATCAAGAAAAAAAGAGAGAGGACTCAAATAAACACAATCATAAATGAAAGAGGAGATTACAACTGACACCACAGAAATACAAAGGACTGTAAGAAATTACTATGAAGAACTGTATGCCAAGAAATTTGAAGATCTAGGTAAAATGCACAAGTTTCTAGGAAAAATATAATCTCCCAACACTCAATGAAGAAGAAGCCGAAAGCCTGAACAGACCAATAACAGCTGATGAAATTGAAGCAGTAATCAAAAAATTCCCGACACACAAAACCCTGGACCAGATGATTTCACAGGAAAATTCTACAAAACATTTAAGGAGGAGCTAACCCCTAGCATTCACAGACTATTCAAAAAAATCCAAAATGATAGAAAACTTCCAAACTCTTTTTATGAAGCCAGCATCATCCTAATCCCAAAACCAGATAAAGACACAACAAAGAAAGAAAATTTGAGGCCAACAGCGCTGATGAACATAGATATTAAAATCCTCAACAAAATATTGGCAAACTGCATCCAACAATACATTTAAAAGATCATACACCATGACCAAGTGGGATTCATCCCAGGGATGCAAGAATTGTTCAACATTCACAAATCAGTAAATGTAATACATCAAATACACAAAAGCAAAGACAAAAATCACATGATCATACCAATAGATGTGGAAAAGGCATTTGATAAGGTACAAAACATATTTATGATAAAAATATTCAGCAAACTAGAAATAGAGGGAGCATTCCTCAACATAATAAAGGCCATAAATGAGAGACCTACAGCCAACATCATACTCGATGGGCAAAAATTAAAATCTTTTCCACTAAGATCAGGAACAAGACAAGGTTGTCCACTTTCACCATTTCTATTCAACATAGTATTGGAAGCCTTAGCCACAGCAAAGAGACAAAAAACAGAAATAAAAGGCATCCAACTCAGAAAGGAGGAAACAAAACTATCATTGTTTGCAGATGACAATATAGTGTACAGAGAAAATCTTATAGAGTCTGCCAAAAAGCTGCTCGACCTAATAAATTTATTTGGTCAAACAGCCAGATACATAGTCAATATGCAGAAATCAAAGGCATTTTTGTATACCAACAATGGAACATCAGAAGCAGAAATCAAGAAAAACTCCTACTCAATATAGCAAAAAGAAAAATAAAATACCTAGGAATAAACGTAACCAAGGAGGTAAAAGATTTCTATGCGGAAAACTACACAACACTGAAGAAAGAAATCAAGGACAACACAAACAAATGGAAACATATACTGTGTTCATGGATTGGAAGAATTAATATCATCAAAATGTCCATACTACACAAAGCAATTTCCAAATTAAATACAATACCTATTAAAATACCAAAGGCATATTTCACAGACATAGAACACTTCAAAAATTTATATGGAACCATAAACGACCTAGAATAGCTGCAACAATGTTGAGAAAGAAGAGCAAAGTAGGAGGGATCACAATACCTGATACCAAACTGTATTACAAGGCCACTGTAATCAAAACAGCCTGGTACTGGCATAAAAACAGGCACATGGACCAGTGGAATAGAACAGAGAGCACAGAAATAAATCCAAGTCTCTACCGTCAATTAATATTCGACAAAGGGGGCAGCAACATAACATGGAGTAAAAATAGCCTCTTCAACAAGTAGTATTGGAAGAACTGGTCAGCTACATGCAAAAAAAATGAAACTTGGGCACAAACTTACACCATACACAAAAATAAATCCAAGGTGGTTAAAGATTTAAATATAAGCCATGACACACTTAAAGTCCTAGAGAAAATTATAGGCAGGAAAATCTCAGATATTTCATGCAGCAACATTTTTACTGATATGTCCCCTAAAGCAAGGGACATAAAGGAAAGAATAAACAAATGGGATCTCATCAAAATATAAAGCTTCTGCATGGCCAAAGAAAACAGTATTAAAACAAAAAGAGAATCAACTGTATGGGAAAACATATTTGCCAATGATACCTCAGACAAGGGTTTAGTCTCCAAAATATATGAAGAACTTACACGACTTCACTCTAAGAAGACAAGCAACCTAATTAATAAATGGGCAAAGGACTTGAACAGACACTTCTCCAAGGAGGACATACAGAGGATCCAGAGACACATGAAAACAAGCTCGATATCACTAGGTATCAGAGAGATGCAAATTAAAACCACAATGAGATACCACTTGACACCAGTCAGAAAGGCCATCATAAACAAAGCAACAAACAACAAGTGTTGGAGAGGTTGTGGAGAAAAGGGGAACCTAGTTCATGTTGGATGTAGTGCAGACTGGTACAACCGCTATGGAAAACAGTATGGAATTTTCTAAGAAAACTAAAACTGGATCTACCATTTGACTCAGCAATTCCACTGCTTGGATTATAATGCATGATGCTAAGCGATATAAGCCAGGCAGTGAAAGACAAATACCACATGATCTCACCTTTAACAGGAGCCTAATCAACAAAACAAACAAACAAGCAGAATATAACCAAAGACAGGGAAATTGAGAACAGGCTGACAGTCATCAGAGGGGAGGGAATTTCATCGGAAAAGGGGAAGGGTTTAGAGCAATGAGTATAAAGGACACATGGACAAAAACTATGGGGGGTGGATATGGGAGGGAGTTGGGCAGGGCTGGGCTGGTGGGCTGGGTGGGAGTAAAAGACAGAAAAGTGTACAAGAATAACAATTAAAATAAAAATTAAAAAATGTACATATTACCAAAAGCAATTTATAGATTCAATAAAATCCTTATTAAAATATCAATAGCATATTTCATAGACATAAAACAAACATTTCAAAAATTTATATGGAACCTTAAACAACCCTGAATAGCATCAGCAATTTTGAAAAAGAAGAGCAAAGTAGGAGGGATCACAAAACCTGATATCAAGCTATGTTACAAGGCCTCTGCAATCAAAACAGTATGGTAATGGCATAAAAAAAGACACACAGACCAATGGAACAGAATAGAGAGCCCAGAAATAAGCCTGAGGTTTTATGGTCAATTAATAATTGACAAATATGGCAGAAGCATAAAATGGAGTAAAAATAGCCTCTTCAACAAGTGATGTTGGGAGAACTGGACAGCTACATGCAAAAAAAAAAAAAAAAAAAAAAAAAGGAAACTCGAGCACCAACTTACTCCATACACAAAAATTAATTCGAGGTGCATAAAAGATTTAAATATAAGCCATGACACCATTAAAATCCTAGAGGAGAACATAGGCAGGAAAATCTCAAATATTTCACGCAGCAACATTTTTACTGATATATCCCCTAATGCAAGGGACATAAAGGAAAGAATAAACAAATGGGATCTCATCAACATAAAAATCTTCTGCACGGCCAAAGAAAACAGTATTAAAACAAAAAGAGAATCAACTGTATGGGAAAACATATTTGCCAATGATACCTCACACAAGGGTTTAGTCTCCAATATATACAAAGAACTTACATGACTCCACTCTAAGAAGACAAGCAACCTAATTATTAAATGGGCAAAGGACTTGAACAGACACTTCTCCAAGGTGGACATACAGAGGATCCAGAGACACATGAAAACATGCTCAGTATCGCTAGTTATCAGAAAGATGCAAATTAAAACCACAATGAGATACCACTTGACACCAGTCAGAATGGCCATCATAAACAAAGCAACAAACAACAAGTGTTGGAGAGGTTGTGGAGAAAAGGGAACCCTAGTGCACTGTTGGTGGGACTGCAGACTGGTACAACCACTATGGAAAGCAGTGTGCAACTTTCTAAAAAAAACTAAAAATGGATCTGTCTTTTTGCCCAAAAATTCCACTACTAGGATTATATCCTAAGAACCCTGAAACACCAATCCAAAAGAACCTATGCACCCCAATATTCATAGCAGCACAATTTACAATAGCCAGGTTTTGGAAGCAACCTAGGTGCCCATCAGTAAACGAATGGATCAAAAAACTGTGGTACATTTACACAATGGAATTCATGCAGCTGAAAGAAATTAGGAGCTCCTACCCTTTGCAACAGTATAAATGGAACTGGAGAGCATTATGCTAAGTGAAATAAGCCATGCAATGAAAGACAAGTACCATATAATGTCACCTTTAACAGGAACCTAATCAACAAAACAAACAAGCAAGCATAACATAACCAAAGACATTGAAATTGAGAATAGGCTGACAGTCATCAGAGTGGAGAGGGGAGGGAATTTCAGGGGAAAAGGGGAAGGGTTTAAAGCAACAAGTATAAAAGACATGTAGACAAAATCTACTGGGGGTGGAAATGGGAGGGAAGTGGGTAGGGCTGGGGTGGTGATCCAGGATGGGAGTAAAAGGCAGAAAACCTTACAAGAACAACAATTAAAAAAAAAATAGGACTTCATCAAATTAAAAAGTTTCTGCATGCCTATAGAAAACATCAGCAAAATGAAAAGGCAACCAACAATAATGGAAAAAATATCTGCCAATGATACTTCAGGCAAGGGTTTGATCTCCACAATATATAAAGAACCCACATGTCTTCACACAAGGAAGAGAAACAGTCCAATTTAAAAAATCGGTGAAGGACATGAACAGACACTTCTCCAAGGAAGACATATAGAGGGCCCAGAGACATATAAGAAAACTCTCAGTATCATTAGCTATCAGAGAGATGCAAATTAAAACCACAATGAAATACCACTTTACACAAGTAAGAATGGCAATTATAAACAAATCAAGCAACAACAAGTGCTGGCAAGGTTCTGGAGAAAACTGAACCCTAGTACAATGCAGACTGGTACAGCTATTGTGGAATAAATTATGGAACTTCCTTAAATAACTGAAAATGGAACTGCCTTTGGACCCAGCAATGTCACTTCTGGTAGTATACTCTAGGAATCCTGAAACACAAAATCAAAAGAACCTATGCATCCCAATGTTCATAGTAGTACCGTTTACAATAGCCTAGTGCTGAAAGCACCCTAGGTGCCCATTGGTAAATGCGTGAATCAATAAACTGTGGTACATTTACACAATGGAATACTACACAGAAGAAAAAACTCCTACACTTTGCAACAGCATGGATGAAACTGGAGAGCATTATGCTAAGTGAAAAGAGCCAGGTGGTGAAAGACAATCACCATGTGATCTCACCTATATGTGGAACCTAATCAACAAAACAGACAAGCAAGCAAAATATAACCAGAGACATGGAAATAAAGAACAAACTGCCAGTAGCTAGAATGGAGGTGGCGCTAATGAGGCAAAGGACATCGCTGTGTTGTTCTCAATCTTTAAGGGGAATGCTTGTGATTTTTCCCATTGAGTTCATGCTGGCATGGTTTTGTCAGATATGGCCCTTATTATGTGTATGTGTGTTGCCTTTTCTTCCACTTTGCTGAGAAATTTTATCTTCAATTGGTGCTCAATTTTATCAAGAGCATTTTCTGCCTCTGTTGATATAATCATGCAGTTTTTGTCCTTCATCAAGGAACATGTATAAAGGACCCATGGACAAAGACAAAAGTTGAAGAGGATTGAATGTGGGAGTTGGTGCTGGGTAGAGAGCATGGAGAGTATGAGAAAATGGGGGCAGTTGTAACTGAACAATTAAAATTTAAAAAATAATGCAACTGACTTCTAGATATTAATTTTGTATCCTGCTACTTTGCTGAATTCATTTATCAATTCTAGTATTTTTTGCTTGAATCTTTGGGACTCTCTATGGAATCATGACATCCATAAATACAGACAGTTTTCCTACTTCCTCTTCAGTTTGGATAACTGTTATTTCTTCTTCTTGTCTGATTGCTGTGGTTATGACTTCCAGTGCTATGTTGAATAAGAGGAATGAAAGAAGACATCCCTGTGTTGTTCTCAGTCTTTAGGGGAACACTTGTAGTTTTTCCCATTGAGTTAATGCTGGCATTGTTTTGTCATATATGGCCTTATTATGTTTATGTATGTTTCCTTTTTTTCCACTTTGCTGAGAATTTTTATCTTCAATGGTGCTCAATTTTATCAAGTGCTTTTTCTGCCCCTGTTGATATAATCATGTGGTTTTTGTCCTTCACTTTGTTTATGTGGTGAATAACATTTATTGATTGCAAATGTACCAACCTTGCATTTCCAGAACAAATACTACTTGGTCATTATGTATAATCTTTTTGACACATTGCTGTATTCAGTTTGCTAATATTTTGTTGAGGATTTTAGCCTTAATGTTCATCAGTGCTTTTAGCCTATAATTTTCTTTCTTTATAGTGTCTGTACCTGGTTTTGGAACTAAGATAATGCTGGCATCATAAGATGAGTTTGGGAGCCTTCACTCCTGTTTCATTTCACAAAATAGTTTGAGAAGCCTAGGTGTTAGTTCTCAGGATGTTTGATAACATTCCCCTGTGAAGAGATTTGGTACCAGGCTTTTGTTTTTTGGGACCAAATCTCTTTTTTATTTTTTATTTTCCCTTCAATTTTTCCATGTATAAGCTGTTTATGCAGAATCTCTGATTCCTCCCAATTTAGTTTTGTAAGACTGTATATTTCTAGAAATTTTTCCATTTCATCAGGTTGTCCAGTTTGTTGGTATATCAAACCAACAAATATTTTCATAATATTTTCTTATGACCCTTTGTATTTATTTGGTGTCAGTTGTTATTACTTCTTCACTTCTGATTTTATTTACTTGGGTCATATCTCTTTCTTCTTGATGAATCTGGTTAAATGTTTGTTTATCTTGTTTATCTGTTCAAAAAAAGCTCTTGAATTCATTTATCTTTCGTATTGCTTTTTAGATTCTATTTCATTTATTTCTTCTCTGATCTTTATTATGCACTTTCTTCTACTCACTTTGGGCTTTGTTTTATTTTTCAAGTTCCTTTAAGTGTGAAGTTAGATTGTTTTTTTTGGGGGGTGGGGCTTTTCTTGTTTTTTGAAATAGGTCTTTAATATTATGAATTTCCCTCTTAGCATGGCTTTCCCCATGTCCTGCAGATTTTGGATATTGTGTCCCTGTTTTCATTTGTTTCAAGGTGTCTTTTGATTTCTTCCTTGATCTCATTGTTGACCCATTCATTGTTTAATATCATGTTATTTATCTCCCATGGCTTTGCATGTTTTTCAATGTTCTTCCTGTGATTGATTTCTAATTTCATAACACTGTGGTCAGAGAGATATTTTTTATAATTTCAATCTTCTCCCAATTTACTAAGATTTTTTTGTGACCTAACATGTAATCTATGCTAGAAAAATGTTCCACATGCATTTTAAAAGTATGTATATTCTACTGCTTTGGATGGAAATTTTCTGAAGATATGAATTAAATTCATTTGATTTTGTATTTAATTTAAGGTTGATTTTCTGTCTGGAAGGTCTTTCCATCGGATTCAATGGGGTGATATAATCCCCACAATTACAGTATTTCTGTCAGTCTCTCCTTTTGTGTCCATAAAGATTTGCTTCACATATTCCTATCTTGGGTGCATAATCTTTACCAGAGTTAGATCCTTTTGTTGGATTTTTCTCTTTATCGTTTTGTAGCATCCTTCTTTGTCTCTTACTCTAGCCTTGGTTTTAAGTTATATTCTGTTATATATAAGTAATGCTACCCCAGGTTTTTTTTTCTTTTCCATTTTAATTAAACATTCTTTTCTATCACTTTGCTTTTAGTCTGACTGTATCTTTCAATCTGAGATGGCTTCTTGGAGGCAGCATATATATGGGTCTTGGTTTCTTATCCATTCAGCTACCCTATAACTTTTGGTTGGAGCATTTAAGCCATTTACCTTTAAGGTGATTATTGATAGATATGCGTAATGCCATTTTATTGTTAGACTGTTTTCCTCTGGTTCTTTCTCTCTCTTTCTTTCCTTCTTTCTTCCTTTCTTTCTATCTTTCCCCTGCTCCTCTTCCTCTTCCCCCTCCTTCTTCACCTTCCTCTTCCTCTGCTTTATAAAGGAAGTCCTTTAATATTTGTTACAGTGATGGTTTGGTGTCAACAAAATTTTCAGGTTTTTCTTATCTATGAAGCTCCTCAATTCTCCTTGGATTTTAAGAAATAGCCTTGCTGAGTAAAGGTAGCCTTGTTTCTAGGTCCTTGTTTTTTTTTTTTTCTTTGTTTTTTAAAGCTTGACTAAAAAATTTAATTATCTTATTATTGTTCAAGTATGCTTGTATGCATTTACTCCCCAACACCTGCCATCCCCACCTCCCCTCTCTGCTTCCACTCCCCTTGGTTTTGTCATGTGTCCTTTATTGTTGTTCCTGAAAACATTTCTCCACTTCCCCCCAATTATCCCATCCCACCTCCCCTTTGGTTACTGTATGTTTCTTCTTAATTTCAATGTCTCTGGTTAAATTTTGTTAGCTTGCTTCTTTTTGTTGATTAGGTTCTATTTAAAGGTGAGATTATATGGTATTTTTCCCTCACTGCCTGGCTTATTACACTTGGCTTAATTCTCTCCAATTCCATTCATACTGTCACAAACCGTAGGAGTTTCTTCTTTCTTTTTGCTGCACAGTATTCCATTGTGTAAATATATCATAGTTTTTTGATCCATTCATTTACGGATGAGCATTTAGGTTGCTTCGAACAATTGGTTATTGTAAATTGTGCTGCTATGAACATTGGGGTGCATAGGTTCCTTTGGGTTGGTGTTTCAGGGTTCTTAGGATATAATGCCACCAGTGGAATTGCCTGATCAAAAGGCAGTTCCACTTTTAGGTTTCTGAGGAAAATCCATACTATTTCCCATAGTAGCTGCACCAGTCTGCCTTCCAACCAAAAGTGCACCAGGATTCTTTTCTCTATAACCTCCCCAACACTTGATGTTTCTTGAATTGTGTAGGATGGCTATCCTTATCCGTGTGAAATGGTATCTCACTGTGGTTTTAATTTGCATCTTTCTGATGGGTAGTGAAGATGAGGATCATTTCATATGTTTCTAAGCCTTCCATATACCCTCTTTCGAGAGGTGTCTGTTCAGGTCTTTTGCACATTTTTTATTGGGTTGTTTGTCTTCCTGGAGTGGAGTTGTGTGACTTCTTTATATATTTTGGAGATCAAACCAGTGTCCGTGGTATCATTGGCAAATATGTTTTCCCATGTAGTTGGTTCCCTTTTCATTTTAATACTCTTATACTTAGCCATGCAGAAGCTTTTTAATTAGATGAGGTCCCATTTCTTTAATCTTTCCTTTTTGTCCCTCGCTCTAGGGGACATACCTGTGAAAATACTGCTGTGTGGAATGACTGAGGTTTTCCTGCCTATGTGTTCCTCTAGGACTTTTATGGTGTTGTAAGTTAAACATAAGATTCTTATCCACCTTGAATTTATTTTTGTGTGTGGTGTAAGTTGGTGATTGAGTTTCTTTTTTTTTTTCTTTCTTTCTTTTTCTTTTTTTTTTTTTTTTGCATGGAGCTGTCCAGATTTCCCAATGTCATTTGTTGAAGAGGGTATATTCACTCCATTTTATGCTTCTGCCTCATTTGTCAAATATTAATTGACCATGGAGACTTGCATTTATTTCTGGGGTCTCTATTTTATTCCATAGGTTTATGTGTCTGTTCTTATACCAGTACCAGGCTGTTTTGATTACAGCAGCATTTGATACAATTTAATATCAGGTATTGTAATCCCTCTTATTTTGTTCTTCTTTCTCAAAATTGCTGCAGCTATTCAGGGTTGTTTATGTTTCCATATAAATTTTTTGAAGTGTTTGTTCTATATCTGTGAAATGTATAATTGGTACTTTAATAGATAATGTATTGCCTTGGGTAGTTTGGGCATGTTGATAATTTTAATATTTCCAATCTATGAAGAGGGTATATGTATCCATTTGTTTGTGTCTACTTTAATTTCTTTCTTCAGTGTTATATAGTTTTCTGAGTACAGGTCTTTTATCTCCTTGGTTAGGTTTATTCCTAGGTAATTTATTTTTCTTGTTGTTACATATAAGTGGATTTTTTCCTGATTTCTGTTTCTGATATTTCATTGTTGGTATACAATAATGCCTTTGATTTCTGAATATTGACTTTGTATCCTGCTGTTTTGCAAAATACACTTATTAGGCCAAGTAGTTTTTGTGTGTGTGTGGATGTATAGGATTTTCCATATATACAGTCATGTCATCCACAAACAATGACTGTTTTGTTTCTTCCTTTCCCACTTGGATGCCTTTTATTTCTTTTCCTTGTGTGACTGCTGTGGCTAGGACTTCAAATGCAATGTGAAATAGGAATGTTAAAAGCAAAAATCCTTGCCTTATTCCTGATCTTAGTAGGAAAGCTTTCAATTTTTGCACATTGAGTTTGACAATGGCTTAGGTCTCTTGTATATAGCCTTTATTACGATGAGGAATGCTCCCTCTATTTCCACTTTGCTGAGTGTTTTTATCATAAATGGGTACTGCACTTTATCAAATGCATTTTCAACATCAATTAATATGATTATGTGCTTTTTGTCTTTCATTTTTAATGTGATGTATTACATTTATTGATTTGTGAATATTATACCATCCCTGCATCCCTGAGTTCACATCCACTTGATCATGATGTATAACCTTTTAATGAATGCTGGATGTGTTTTGCCAATATTTCGTTCAGGATTTTAGCATCTATGTGCATCAGTGATATTGGCCTGAAGTTTTCATTCTCTGTTATGTCTTTATCTAGTTTGGAGATTAGGATGATGCTGGCTTCATAAAAAGCACTTGGGAGTCCTCCATCTTCTTGGATTTCTTGGAATAGTCTGTGGAGGATAGGGGTTAGCTCAATGGCTAATGCTTTGTAGAATTCTCCTGAGAAACCATCTGGTCCAGAGCTTTGTGTGTCAGGGGTTTTTTATTAGTACTTCAATTTCATCACCGGTTATTGATCTGTTCAGGCTTTTTGCTTCTCCTTCATTCAGTTTTGGAAGATTATAATTTTCTACAAATTTGTCCATTGCACCAAGGTTTTCTAATGTTGTGACTTATAGTTGATTATAGTAATTTCATATATATGTATATGTATGTGTATATATATATATATATATATATATATATATATATATTTTATAGATTATGCTATTACAGTTGTCCCATTCCTCCCCCATCAATCCCCTCCACCCTGCACACATCCTCCCACCCACATTCTCCCCTTTAGCTCATGTCCATGTGTCAAAAGTTCTTTAGCTTCTACATTTCCCACACTATTTTGCCCTCCCCCTGTCTATTTTCTACCCACCATGTTACTTATTTTCTGTACCTTTTCCTCCTCTCTCCTCCTCCCACTCCCCTGTTGCTAACCCTCCATATGAATTCCATTTCTGTGGTTCTGTTCCTATTTCAGTTGTTTGCTTAGTTTGCTTTTGTTTTAGGTGTGGTTGTTAATAGCTGTGAGTTTGCTGCCTTTTCACTGTCATACTTTTTATCTTCTTTTTCTTAGATAAGTCCCTTTAACATTTCATATAATAAGGGCTTGGTGATGATGAACTCCTTGAACTTCACCTTATCTGAGGAGCACTTTATCTTCCCTTCCATTCTAAATGAAAGCTTTGCTGGATAGAACAATCTTGGATGTAGGTCCTTGCCTTTCAAGACTTCAAATACTTCTTTCCAGCCCCTTCTTGCCTGAAGGTCTCTTTTGAGAAATCAGCTGACAGTCTGATGGGAACTCCTTTGTAGGTGACTGTCCCCTTATCCCTTGCTGCTTCTAGAATTCTCTTCTTCATTTTCATCTTGGCTAAAGTAATGATGATGTGCCTTGGTGTGTTCCTCCTTGGATCCAACTTCTTTGGGACTCTCTGAGCTTCCTGGACTTCCTGGTAGTCTACTTCCTTTGCCAGATTGGGGAAGTTCTCCTTTATTATTTATTTAAATAAGCTTTCCACTTGTTGCTCTTCTTCTTTCACTTCTGGTACCCCCATAATGTGCATGTTGGGACATTTAAAGATGTCGTGGAGGTTCCTAAGCCTCTCCTCGTTTTTTTGAATTCTTGTTTCTTCCTTCTTTTCTCTTTGGTTGTTAGTTTCTTCCTTCTGGTCCACTCCATTGATTTGAGTCCCAGTTTTCCTCCCATCTCTATTGGTTCCCTGTGCATTTTCCTTCATTTAACTTATTGTAGCCTTTATTTGTTCATCTAATTTGTGAGCAAAATCAAGCAATTCTGCGAGCATGCTGATCACCAGGGCTTGAACTGTGCAGCTGATAGGTTGGCTATCTCTTTGTTGCTTAGAGGAATTGGCTCTGGGTGTTGCGGACCGTTCAGCCTGGTTTCAGGAGTTGTAACCCTCACCCCATGGTGGGCTGTGTAAGAGCCCAAGGGACCCACTTCATCTGGGTCTGTTCTGTCACAAGGATGTGACCTATTAAGGAGACAAAGCTTATCTCCCTGGCAGGGGCACTGCTTCTGCCTTGCCCATCTCTGGCCCCATAGCTTGGTTGGCAGTCAATGACAGGTAAGACTCCTCATGGGAGGGGCAACCTAAGCCAGACACAACCACTTGGGAGGCCTCATGGAAGGACTCGGGGGGTTGCAGCAAAGAGGATGTGATGGACCCTCGCCCCCCGGCTATTCTGACATAGCCTGAGTCCTCATTTCCATCTGGGAGATGTCTCCTGCTTCCTAATTGCCTTAAAGCCTGAAACTGTGGGGGTGAGCGGTGCAGCCCTGCCCTGGCCTGGTCGGCTCCGTGGGTGATCCGGACATAAGAAGAATTCCTAAAGCCCTGTGAAACCTGCTTTGCTAAGAGTGCTCTTCCTGAGGTGATAAGTGTCCCAGGAGGAAATGAGCATGTGTCCCAAAGTCTGGCAACCCCTCTTTCTGACAAACACTGGCTCGGATTAAGCCCTCAGATTTCTTTGACATGTTAACCTTGTATTCCGGTGTATTGGAACCCAATAAAAGCCTAGTGAGGAAGGGGCTCTGGGTCATTCTCCTCTGAGAGTTTGACCCCTTTCCTCCCCAAGCAGAAGATGTCAATGTAGTTTTTACTTTCATTCGTTACGGAGGGATGGGGCTCTGCGGGCGGAGCACCCCCACATCTGGCGCCCAGGACAGGGTCCCCCACATCTGGGTATTTGATATGTTCTCTCATTTAAGCCATTTTTTTTTTTTTTGGTCCGTTCGCAGCTGTTATGTAGTGAGGGATGGAGCCTTAGGTGTTCCCCAGGGCGGGCTAGCTCAGTCGCTGGGTTGTGATGCTGTATGTGTGTGTTTTTGGGGTGGGGGTCATAGAAGGAACAATGGCACTTTCTTCGCTCTCCCTCAGATTCCAGTCCCTTCTGCTGCTTCTCCTTCACCTGGATTATCTGGGCATGAATGTGGGACAACCTGGTCATCCAGCCACCCTGTGCGGCCTCACTTGGTCTGCACCTTTGCCAACCCATGCCTGGGGTCCTCTAGCCACCACCTGTGCACATGGGTTCTGCTAGCCACTGCTGCCTGCATGCCCGGGTCTGCCAACCTGCACTTTTTCCTGCCTCGAATCTGTCCCTCTTACCGGTCTGGATGAATGGTTGTTTGACTTCCGTACAGTCCAATTTTTCCATCAGTTCTGGATGTTTTCTTGCTTCTAAATCTTTGTTGTCCTTAATTTTGGTTGTGTGAGGAGGCATAGTGTGTCCACCTATGCCTCCATCTTGGCCAGAAGTCTGACTATAGTAATTCCTTACATCCTTTGTATTTCTGTAGTATCACCTGTAATCTCTCCTCTGTCATTTCTGATTGTGTTTATTTGGGTCCTCTCTCTTTTTTTCTTGATGAACCTGCTCAAAGTCTTGTTAATTTTCTTTATCTTATCAAATAACCAGCTCCAGTATTTACTGATCTTTAGAATTGTGCTTTTAGTCTCTACGTCATTTAATTCTGCTCTGATCTTGGTTATCTCCTTCCTTCTACTTGCTCTGGACTGTCTTTGTTGTTGTTCTTCGAATTCTTATAGGAGTAAAGTTATGTTGCTTGTTTGAAATGTTTCTATCTTTATTAGGTAGGCCTGCATTTCTATGAACTTCCCTCTGAGGACTGCCTTCATTGTGTCCCGTAAGTTTTGGATTGTTGTGAGTTCATTTTCTTTTGTTTCAAGAAACTTTTTGATTTCCTCCTAAATTTCATTCTTGACCCATTCATTGTTTCATAGCATGCTATTCAATCTCCATGATCTTGAGGGTTTGGGGTATTTCCCCTTGGGGTTGGTTTCTAGTTTCAGTCCCTTGTGGTTAGAGAAAATGCTTGGTATGATTTCAATTTTCTTGAATTTGTTGAGGCTTGTTTTGTGTCCTATCATGTGGTCTATCTTTGAAAATGTTCCATGTGCATTTGAAAAGAATGTGTATTTAGCTTCTTTGAGATGAAGGGCTCTATATATACATATCAGTTAAGTCCATTTCATCTAGGACATTGTTCAATGAAGCAAAATCTTTCTTGATATTTTGTTTGGAAGATCTGTCCATTTTTGATTGGGGTGTTAAAATCCCCTACTATAATACTATATTGTGTTCCTGTCAGTATCTTTCTTGAAATCCTTCAAAATTTTATTTATGTATTTGGGTGCTCCTATGTTGGGTGCATATATATTTACAATCTATGTCTTCTTGGTGTATTCTTCCCTTGAGTATTATGAAGTGACCTTCTGGGTCTCTTTTTGTGGCCCCTTTTTTGAAGTCTATTATGCCTGATATGAGAATTGGTACCCTCACTTTTTTTTCCTGTCCATTTGCTTGGAATATTTGTTTCTAGCCCTTCACTTTCAGTCAGTGTAGGTCTTTTGTTCCGAGGTGGGTCTCTTGTAAGCAGCATATGTGTGAGTCATGCTTTCTTATCCATATAGTTATTCTATGCCTTTTGATTAGAGCATTTAATCTATTTATGTTTAAGGTTATCATTGATAGGTGCTTATTCATTGACATTTTTGTACCTGCGTTCCTTTCTCTCTCTCTCTTTTCCTTACTTTTTTTAAAGCAGTCCCTTTAGCATCTCTTGCAAAGCTGGTTTGGTGGAGGTTTATTCTTTTATACTTCTTTTCTCTGGGAAGCTCCTTATTTGGCTTTCTATCTGATTGAGAGCCTTCCTGGGTAAAGTAGCCTTGACTGCAGGCCTTTGGTTCTCATTACTTGGAGTATTTCTTGCCAATCTCTTCTGGCTTGCAGGGTTTCCATTGATAAGTTAGCTGCTAACCTTACCAGGGCTCCCTTGTATTTTACATCCTGTTTCTCTATTGCTGCCTTTAAGATTCTGTCTTTGTCTTGGAGTTTTGCCATTTTAATTATGATGTGTCCTGAGTGGGCCTCTTTGGGTGCCTCTTGTATGGGACCCTCTGTTTTCTGGATTTGTGTGACTTTTTCTCTCATCAAATTTGGGAAGTTTTCTATCATTACTTTTTCAAATACGTTTTCTATCCCTTGCTTTTTTTCTCCTTCTGGTATCCCTATTATATGGATAATGTTATGTTTTATATTGTCTTGCATTTCTCTTAATCCCTCTTCATTCTTTCTGAGCCTCTTTTCCTTTTCTTGCTCTTTCTAGGTGTTTTATTCTACTTTGTCCTCCAACTCTCTGACCAATCTTCTGCTTCATTAATACTGCTTTTGATTCCTTCTACTGTGTTATTCATTTTGGAAATGGTATTCTCCATTTCCTCTTAACCCTTATTGATAGTTTCTATTTCCTTTTTCATGTTGATATAGTTTGCAGTGAGCTCATTGTGGCTTCCCTGTAGTTTCTGGTAATTCATTGTGAGCTCATTGAGCTTCCTGACAACCATTGCTTTTAACTCACTATCTGATATTTGGGTTGCCTTTATTTCATTTAGCATTCTCTCTTTCTGGGCCTTCCTCCTTTCCTTTCATTTGGGGATTGTTTCTTTGTCTTCCCATTGTTTGTGAGACTCTTCTTGTTAGTCTCAGCTTCTTAAATTAATCTGTTCTCGCTCCCTGGGGTTATGTTGTGAACTTCTGCAGTAGAATGCCTGTGAGATTCAGTAGTGCAATCTCCTTGATCTCCCAAGCTCACTGGTCTTGAGCTGTCATTTTAGTTGGCTTTGTGTGTGTTTTGGTGTTTTGATTATCGTTGCGTCTTTCTTTGGTGGGTCCTTCCCACCATCTCATTAACTTAGGGTCACTCTGTCCACCACCTCCTGTATTTTGTGGTGCTCATGAGGGCAGGTTGTGTTGAAGCTGGTTCTTCTGTGTGTACAAGGTTTTGAGGATTCTCTCTTGCTCTTGTTCAGTTGTTTGTACTGGGTAGTTTCTCCACTATTTGTTTGTATTTCCAGATATGTCCTGGATTGAGATTTGTTTGGCTTCTACTCCCTCCTTCATTTTCTTCTGTTGTTATCTGTTGGTGATTCCTTTGTTGTTGGGTTTCCTTTTATAGTGGGTATCCTGGTGTTCACCAATTCCACCTACTCTCTTTTTTGGTCACTTGGAGGGGGAAGGCAAAATTGTTTAAGAGAGCAAGAAACTATTGTATGATATTTACAATAGCAGCTGGTAGAGAAGAGACAGAAGATCCTTTGATAACACTATGTACAGTGTTAACCATGATATTCCACCCAACTACCCACTTTTTAGAAAGGATGGAAATAAGATGAGACTCTTGTTGGGAAGGGAAGGATTGTGAGTTGAATCTAGAAAGCAGTGAGGTTGTGGGAAGTCAGAATCTGAGGTAAGGTGAGAGTAAAGGATAGTAAATAGGTGTGGTGTGAGAGAAAATAGAGTTAACCATTATAGAGTTCAGGAAACTGAAGTGGGCTAAGATCTGGGAGGAGTGTTGTAAAGTATTTACAATTGTATGGAACAGCTATTATTTACAATAATATTAGAGCAACAATCATATGATAGAATCTGTGTGATCTCGATAACAAAAATAGGAAGTATAGGACCTTGAGTAGTGTGCTATTGGAACACAAGTGAAGAGAAGGACAGTAAATTAGCAATACACTATGAAAGAGAGAACAGGGGAAACCTGTGAAATTATACAATATATCCACCCAAGCAAAGAAAACTATACAGAAAGAAGAGGAATAGAAAAATACTATTAAAATAAAAGATATAAGAATAATGAAAAATAGTAATAATACAAATATTCAACATCTTGAAGGTTCTCTGTAATAACAAAGTGAAATTTGTCTCACTGTCTCATCTGTTCGGATGTCCCCTCTTTGGGTCCAAATCTGGCTTTTTCACAGTTCCAAGTTTGTTTGTTTGTTGTTGTTGTTTTCCTTGCTTGTGGATATTTTTTAAAAAGGCAGAAGGAAGGAAGAAGAGATAAAATTGGAAAGAAAGAAGAAGGAATAAAACAGGAAAGAAGGAAAGAGAGGAAAAAGGAATTGAAAGATAAAAATAATAAAAAGTAAACAAATAAAAACTTACTTAAAAATAAAAGGGGAAAAAAGGGTCTCTGGTTGTTTTTCCAACTGGCCAAACTGGTTGTTCTGGTCTTGCTAGCTGCAGCAGGCTGAGGGTGGTTTGGTATGGCTTTTCTCTCTCCACTCAGTCAGCTTACTCTCCCTAGAGCTAGCCTGGTGCCTCTCCCCAGCACCTTGGGTGTGGGATCCAGGTCTTCCTCAGAGTGCTCTTTCCCTGGGGTTACCTCTGTGGGCTGGGATGCGGGCATGCAGGCGCTCAGCCAGGTTCCCTGGGTCCCACGGGTTTGGGCATGCACCCTTCCCAGTGCTACAGGGATGCTCAAGGCCTTCTGAGCAACCTCACAATCACTGCCCAGCTGGGTGGGGAGGTAGCTGGAGTGGCTGCTGCAGGAGAATTCCCCAAACAGTGTCTCTCTTTTCACTTTTTTTTTTTTTTTTTTGAGAAATTCCTCCTACTCAAGCCTACTGCTTGGTACAGTGGCCTGGCCTCTGGCACAGCCCAATTTCTAGCCAGACCAGGGACTGTTGGGGTCAGGGCCCGTCACTGCGTGACTCTCAACTCTCCCCAACCACCATCCACAGACTTTGTGGGTGCTCACAGCCCCTCTGTGTTTGCCACTTAATCCTTATTCCCCTCTCTGTGTATTCAATCAGTCAGGTCTCTCCCAGTGCTGTTCAAACCTTGTTTGGCTGGGGAGGAAGCAATTGACCTGACTCTCTCCCAAGGACTCTGGCAGACCCAACGGGCACCGGACCTGGGGCTGCCACTACCCTAGTCCCAGCACTGGTCCCTGGGACCTTATTGTCCTGAAGCACTCTCCTTACCATCTGGTTTTTCAGTGTCCACTACAATTTTTGGTCTCTTATTTTCGTATATGCTGGGGTACTGTTGGCTGTTTGCTCTGTTTCTCAATAGATCAGCTAGGTTTTTCTCCCATGCATAGGAGGAAGTGGAATCTGCTCTCTCCTACCTTGCCACCATCTTCCTCCCCCTCACTCTTTTTTTTTTGGGGGGGGGGGGGCGGGGGGGAGCGCATCTTTTAGTATCCCTTGCAGAGCTGGTTTTCAGGAGTTTGTTCTTGGAGGCTTCTTTTGTGTGGTAAACCCCTTATTTGGCCTTCCATTTTAATTGAGAGCCTTGCTGGATAAAGTATTCTTGGTTGCAGGCCTTTGTTTTTCACTACTTAGAATATTTCTTGCCATTCCCTTCTGGCTTGGAACAAATCCATCCAGAAGTCAGCTGCTAGTCTTACTGGGGCTCCCTTGTATGTTACTTCCTGTTTTTCCTTTGCTGGCTTTAGGATTTCTCTCTTCATATTGGAATTTTGCCATTTTAATTCTGATGTGTCTTGAAGTTGGCCTCTTTGGATTCCTCTTGATTCGGACTCTCTGTGTTTTCTGGATTTGTGTGACTTTCTCTCATCAAATTTGGGAAGTTTTCTATCATTACTTTTTCAAACAGGTTTTCTATCCCTTGCTCTTCTTCTCCTTCTAGTATCCCTATTATGCAGCTATTATTCTGTTCCATGATGACTTGCAGTTCCCTTAATACCTCTTCATTCTTTCTGAGTCTTTTTTCTTTTTCTTGCTCTTTCTGGGTGTTTTTTTATACCTTGTCCTCCAGCTCACTGTTTTGATCCTCTGCTTCATCTAGCCTGCTTTTGATTCCTTCTACTGTGTTCTTCAATTCAGAAATTATATTCTTCATTTCCTCTTGGCCCTTGTTGATTGTTTCTGTTTCTTTTTTCATGTTGATACAGTTTGCAGTGAGTTCATTGTAGTTTCCATGTAGTTTTTGGTAATTCTCTGTGAGCTCATTGAGGTTCATTATAACCATTGTTTTGAACTCTACATATGATAATTGACTTGCTTCTATTTCATTTAGCATTCTTTCTGGGGCTTCCTTTTTTTCTTTCATTTGAGGTTTGTTTCTTTGTCTTCGTACTCTTTGTGAGATTCTTTTTGTTAGCCTCTGCTTTTTAAATTGATCTGTTCTGACCCCCTGAGTTTATGGTGTGAACTTCCATGGTAGGAGACCTGTGATATTCTGTGACACAATCTCCTTGATCTCCTAAACTTGCTGCTCTTTGGCTATCATTTATGTTGGCTCTCTGGATGTCTTTGGGTTTTGATTATTGTTGGGTCTTTCTTTAGAGGGACCTTCCACCTAGCTGGTTAACTGAAGGTCACTTCACCCACCACGTTTTTATGTTGGTGTGTGCATGAGAACAGGTTGTGTTGAAGCTGGCTGTTCTGTCTGTCCAAGATTTTGTGCTTTCTCTCTTGCTATTTTTCAGTTGTCCTGGATAATTTCTCTACTGTTTAGTTGTAATTCCAGATTAGTCCTAGATGGAGATTAGTGTGACTTCCACTCACTCCTTCACCTTCTTTTATTATCTGTTGGTGGTTCCTTTGTTGGTGGGTTCTCTCTTGCAGCAGATATACTGGTTTTCACAGCTCCCACCTACTCTTTTATGTGACCGCTTGGAGGGGGATGATGGAATGGATTAAGAAATTAAGACAGCAGAAGTGTATTCTATGGGATTTAAAATACCAATACACAGAGAAGAGATAGGAGATCCTTTGGATAGTATAGTGGTAATCGTGATATTTCTCTCAACTAGCTACTTTTTAGAAAGGGTGGAAAAAAGATAAGGCTCTTGTTAGAAGATGGAAGGATTGTGAGTTGGATCCAGAAAACAGTGATCTTGTGGGAGGTCAGATTATGAGATATAGTGAGAGTAAAGGATAGAAAATAGGTGTAGTGTGTGAGAGACTAGAGTTAACCACAACAGTAATAAATTTTCTGAAACTGTGAAATGGGCTTAGATCTGGATGCTATGCATTATTTACAATTGTATTGGACAACAATTATTTACAATAATTTTGGAACAACAATCATATGACAGAATCTATGTGATCTGAATAACAATAATAAGTACATGACACTAATTCCTTGCTTTTCATTACCTTGAATATTTCATGCTACTCCCTTCTGGCCTGAAATGTTTCTGTTGACTACTCAGATGCCTTTCTAATGGATATTCCCTTGTGGATAACTACCTGCTTTTCTCTTGCAGCTTTTACAGTTTTCTGCTTGTATTTAAGACTTGTCATTTTAATTATGATGTGTCTTGGTTTAGGCCTCTTTGGATCCAACGTGTCTGGGACTCTCTAAGTTTCCTGAACTCGTTTCTTTTTCCTTCATCACTTAGAGAAGTGTCATTCTTTATTTCTTCAAATAGGTTCGTGATCCCTTGCTCACTATCCTCTCTTTCTGATATTCCCATGATGTAGATGTTGTTTTACTTCATGTTGTTGAAAATGTTTCTAAAGATCTCCTCATTTTTTTCTATTTTTTTTTCTTTTTGATGCTCTGCTTGAGAGTTTTTTTCTACCTTGTCTTCCGAGACACTGATGTGATCCTCTGCATCATCTAACTTACTCTGTATTCTTTCTAATGTATTATTTATTTCAGATATTGCATTCTTTATTTCCCACTGTTCCTATTTTTTTGGTTTCTATGTCTTTTTCCATGCTTTTGAGTATCCTTATAATCATTATTATAAACTCTCTATCAGGTAAATTGTGTGCCTCCATTTGATAAAGTTCTTCTTCTGGAGACTTCTCTTGTTCTTACCTTTGGGGTCTATTTCATTGTCTTTGCATTTGGCTGCTTCGTTGTATTTTCTATCTCCGTAGTTAATCAGCAATCAAACTGATCTGTTGTTGATCTAATCAAGCTGTAATCAGCAGCCCAGTGTAAGCTCCATACAATGGGGCAGAGTAATTCCTGTGGGAAGGGTTCTTTCTTCCCCTCGGGCTAATGCCAATTGGAGTGCTCTACCTGGGGAAGATGGCTTCTGCAATATGAGGAATGAGCACAGGGAACCTGGCAACCTTTCCTTCAGTTATCTTTCCAGAGTCCCCAAACTCAGACTCTCTCAAGTGTCTCCAGTTCACTCTGGCCTTCCTCTGCCGGGTCCCAGAGTAAGTGGCTGCAAACAAAATTTAGTGCACTAGCCCTTTAAGAGGCTCTTTGCATCTCTAGCCATCTCTCCCTGGCAGACGGAAACCCTGTTGCTTTTCACAGCTGGATGTCATCTGGGTTCCTTTACATTTGAATGTAAAGTGCTGTTGAATGTAAAGTCTTCTAGTGCTGAATACTGGGGATCTCTGCTTAGAGGTTAGACCCCACACTTCTCAGCGGGATTCCCTTAGCTGCTGAAATATCCTTTTGGATCTTCAGCTGCCACCTGTAGGTGCCCAGACAGCCCTCATGTTTCCATACTCCCTACAAGTCATGTTATGGTGAAGTAGTTTCTTCTGTCTGTCCATGGTTATAAGGCTTCTCTCCAACTAGTATTCAGGTGGTTATTTAAAATGATTTCTCCAAAATTTATTTGTAATTGCACATTGGTGCTTGGAGGAAATTGCTGTAGCTTCCACTTACTCGTCAACCATCTTGGACCTCAAATCTGCTATTTTAAAGACAAGGAAACAGAAAACACTGAATCAGAACATCCAGACATTTTTTAAAAGAGGATGGTTTAAGGGGCCTCTGAAACAATATGAAGTATAACAACATCAGATCTTAGGGATACCAGAAAAAGAAGACACAGAGCAAGGAGTTGAGAACCTATTTAAATAAATAATGACTGAAAATTTTCCTACTGTGGTGAAGGAAAAAGACACACAAGTCCAGGAAGTGCAGTGAATCCCAAACAAGATGAACCTAAAGTAGCCCACACAAGACACATCATAAATAAAATGCCAAAGGTTAAATACAGAGAGTCTTTTTTTAATCTTCAACCAAGAATATGTTTATTAATTTATGAGAGGGAAAGAAGGAAGGAAGGAAGGAAGGAAGGAAGGAAGGAAGGAAGGAAGGAAGGAACCTCAATGTGAGAAAGAAACATTAATCAGTTGCCTCCCATATGCACCCTGACCAGGGATCAAATGTGTAACCTAGGTATGTTTCCTGACCATAAATCAAACTCACAAGCTTGTTTTGGAGTATGGGACAATACACCAGTCAACTGAGCCACCTGGGCAGGGCAAAGAGAGAGAGTCTGAAAAGCCACAAAAGAAAAGCAGTTAGTTACCTATAAGCACACTCCCATAAGACTGTCAGCTAATTTCTCAACAGAAAGTTTGCAGGCAAGAAGGCATTTACACCAAATATTTGAAGTGACAGAAAGGCAAGAACCCACAACCAAGATTGTTCTAGGCAATCAAACCATTATTTATAATCAAAAGACAGATAATGCGCTTCCCAAACAAAGCTAAAAGAATGTATCACTATCAAACCAGTATTATCAGAAATGTTAGTCTTCTTTAAAAAAAATTTAATTATAAAATTATGAGTAGTAAAATATCAATAAATACATATCTATCAACAATTACTTTAAATGCTAATGGATTGGATGCTACAATCAAAAAACATACAGAGGCTGAATGTATAACAAAATAAGGCCCTTACATAAGCTGTCTACAAGAGACTAACTTCAGATGGGAAGATAAAGAGACTGAAAGTAAAGTGATAGAAAAAGAAATTTCAAAAACAAATGCCTGGGTGTCAATACTTATACCAGATAAAATAGACCTTAAAACAATGGCTATATAATAAGAGACAAAGGATCCTGGAAGATGGCAGCATGGTAGAAGGAGGCAGATTCCACTTCCTTCTACACATGGGAGAAAAACCTAGCTGATCTACAGAGGAACAGAGCAAACAGCCAACAGTACCACAGCAAATATGAAAATAGGAGATCAAAAACTGTAGCAGACATTGAAAAAACAGAGAGTAAGGAGAATTCTTCAAGACAATAAGAGCCCAGGTATCAGCATGGAGACCAGGGTGGTTGAAGCGTCGGCCTGGCAATTGCTGGGTCTGCAACAGGACTCTAGGGAGGGAGCCGGGTCAACCACTCAGTCCCCAGCCAAACAAGGGTTGAGCAGCAACGGAAGAGACCTGGTTTCTTGAAGTCGCAAACAGAGAAGTTAAGGTCTGAGTGGCAAACAAGCTGGACCTGTGAGGACTCATACAAAGCCTTGGGTGGAGTACACACCCCGGCTCTCCCGACCCGTAAACCAAGGATGGTGCACGAACGCCCCCTAGAAGACTCGGAGCTTATACCCATATACTCGGGGAAAGCACCCACCATGCAGCAGGCCCAGAGCCCAGGCCCCGAGGCCTAGTGCAGAGAGGAGCCAGCTAGCTCTAGGGAGAGTAGCCCAAAGCTGACTGAGTGCTGAACAGGGAGAAAAGCAATACAGGTGCCCCTCAGCCCATTGCAGCCAGCAAGACCAGAAAAACTGCATTGGCAAGTTTGAAACCACCAAGAGGATTTTTGGGTATTATTTTAATTATATTTTTATTATGTTTTATTATTTTTATCTTTTTTATTCCTCAATTCCTTTTGCTTCCCTTTGCTCCTTTCTTGTTTCATTCCTTCTTTCTTTCTTTCCAATTTTAACTCTTCTTCCTTCCTCTTTTTTTCATTTTTTCATTTTTTTGTTTCTCTTTTTAAATACCCACAAGTGAGACCAAAAAAAAAAAAAAAAAAAAACCACAACCCTGGAACTGAAAAAAACAGAGCTGGACCCAAAGAGGGGGTATCCCACCAGCTGAGACACCAGAAGCTGTAAACACCAGGATAACTGAATCTCACAGGTATTCTGCCACAGAAGTTCACACCATAAACCCAGGGAGCCAGGACAGATCAACTTAGGAAGCTCAGGTTAACAAGAAGAATCTCACAAACAATGGGAAGACAAAGAAACAATCCCCAAATGAAAGGAAAGGAGGAAGCCCCAGAAAGAGAGAATGCTAAATGAAATGGAGGCAACTCAACTATCAGATATTAAGTTCAAAGCAATGGTTGTCAGGAAGCTCCATGAGCTCTCAATGAGCTACCAGAAACTACAGGGAAGCAAGGATGAACTCACTGCAAACAATATCAACATGAAAAAGAAAATAGAAACTATCAACAAGGGCCAAGAGGAAATGAAGAATACAATTTCTGAAATGAAGAACACAATAGAAGGAATGAAAAGCAGAATCAATGACGCAGAAGATCGGATCACTGAGTTGGAGGACAAAGTAGGGAAAAAAACAGAAAGAGCAAGAAAAGGAAAAGAGGCTCAGAAAGAATGAAGAGGGATTAAGAGACATCCAAGACAACATGAAACATAATAATATCTGGATAATAGGGACAAAAGAAGGAGAAGAAGAAGAAGAACAAGAAATAGAAAACCTATTTCAAAAAGTCATGATGGAAAACCTTAATTTGATGAGAGAAAAAGTCACACAAATACAGGAAACCCAGAGAGACCTAATCAAGAGTAACCAAAAGAGGTCCACTTCATACATATCATAGTTAAATGGGCAACATTCCAAGACAAATAGAGAATCTTAAAGGCAGCAAGGAAGAAACAGAAAGTAACACACAAGGGAGCCTCAATAAGCTTAGCAGCTGAATTCTTAATGGAAACCCTCCAAGCCAGAAGACCATGGCAAGAAATAT
Organism: Glossophaga mutica; assembly: GCA_039655065.1. Lineage (NCBI taxonomy): Eukaryota > Metazoa > Chordata > Mammalia > Chiroptera > Phyllostomidae > Glossophaga > Glossophaga mutica. Next base: position 101,494,032 of record CM077307.1, on the reverse strand, counting down.
TTCAAGTAAGAGAACCAAAAGCCTGCAACCAAAACAACTTCACCAAGCAAGGCTTTCAATAAAGATAGAAGGCTAAATAAGGTGCTTCCCAGAAACAAAAAGTCTAAACAAATACACCTATACCAAACCAGTTCTGAAAGAGATGCTAAAGGGACTTCTTTAGAGAAGGGAATGAAAAGAGATAAAGAGAAAAAGAGAGAGACAGAGAGAGGAACACAGGTATGAAAATGACAATGAATCACTACCTATCAATAATAACCTTAAATGTGAATGGATTAAATGCTCCAAACAAAAGACATAGAATAGCCAAATGGATAAGAAAGCATGACCGACACATATGCTGCCTACAAGAGACGCATCTCAGGGCAAAAGACCTACACAGACTCAAGTGAAGGGATGGAAACAAATTTTCCAAGCAAATGGAGAGGAAAAAAAAAAAAAGCCACAGTAGCAATACTCACATCAGATGAAATAGACTTTAAAAGAAGAGACATAAAGAGAGACCCAGAAGGTCACTTCATAATACTCAAGGGTAAAATCCACCAAGAAGACATAAACATTATAAATATATATGCATCCAACATAGGAGCACCTAAATATGTAAAGCAAATCTTAGAGGACTTCAAGAACAATTTTGACAGCAGCACAATTACAGTAGGAGATTTTAACACCCCACTGTCAAAAATGGACAGATCTTCCAAACAAAATATCAACAAAGATATTGTGGCATTGAACAACACTCTAGAAGAAATGGACTTAACTAATATATATAGAGCCCTTCATCTCAAAGAAATTAATACACATTCTTTTGAAATGCACATGGAATATTTTCAAAGATAGACCACATGATAGGAAACAAAACAAGCCTCAACAAATTCAAGAAAATGGAAATCATACCAAGCATTTTCTCTGACCACAAGGGACTGAAACTAGAAACCAACCCCAAAGGGAAAAACCCAAAACCCTCAAAATCATGGAGATTGAATAGCATGCTATTAAACAATGAATGAGTCAAGAATTAAATTACAGAGTAAATCAAAAAGTTTCTGGAAACAAATAATAATGAACTCAAAACAACCCAAAACTTATGGGACACAGCAAAGGCAGTCCTGAGAGGGAAATTCATAGTTATACAGGCCTACCTAAAAAAAGATAGAAACATTTCAAAGAATCAACCTAACCCTATGCCTACAAGAACTCCAGGAACAACAATGACAGCCCAGAGCAAGTAGAAGGAAGGAAAAAATCAAGATCAAAGCAGAATTAAATGACATAGAGAGTAAGAGCACAATTCTAAGGATCAATTAATCCAGGAACTGGTTCTTGGGAAAGGTTCTTAGAAAAGGGACAAGCCTTGAAGCAGCATCATCAAGCAAAAAGGACAGAAGACCCAAATAAAGACAATCAGAAATGAAAGAGGAGAGATTACAACTGATGTCACAGAAATACAAAGGATTGAAAGAAATTACTATGAAGAACTGTATGTCAAAAAACTTGAAAACCTATGTAAAATGAACAACTTGTTAGAAAAATATAATCTTTCAGGACTTTCGGCCAAGATGGAGGCATAGGTGGAAACACTGTGCCCCCTCTCACAACCAAAATTAAGGACAACAAATATTTAGAAACAAGAAAACAACCAGAACTCATAGAAAATTGAACTGTACGAAAGTCCAACAACCATTCATCTAGACTGGTAAGAGGGGTGGAGTTGAGGCAGGAAAAAGTGAAGGTGCGGACCCAGGAATGCAAGCAGCAGCAGCTGGCAGTTCCCAGGTGCCCAGGCGGCGGCTGGCAGTCCCCGGGCACAGGGGGGCAACTGTGCAGACCCAGTGATGCTGCACAAGGTGGCTGGCGGACCAGGTGGTCCCACATTTGTGCGCGCAGACAGTACAGGCAGAGGGGAAGTGGCAGAAGGGTCTGAATTCAGGAGAGAGCAGAGCAAGCACCATTGTTCCCTCTCAGACCCAGCCCTCACCTATAGCGTCACCACCCAGCAACTGGGCTGCACTGCCCTGAGGAACACCTAAGGCTCCACCCCTCACTACATAATAGCCGTGACCAGACTAAAACCAAACCAAACCAAAACAAAACAAAAAAACCACCAAAAATGGCTCAAATCAGAGAACAAATAAAATCCTCAGAGCCAATTCCTCTAAGCGTGAAGAGATAGCCAACCTATCAGATACACAGTTCAAAGCACTGGTCATCAAAATGCTCACAGAATTGGTTGATTTTGCTCACAAATTAGATGAAAAAAATGCAGGCTACAATACGTGAAATGAAGGAAGATGCATGGGCAACCGATAGAGATGGGAGGAAAACTGGGACTCAAATCAATGGAGTGGACCAGAAGGAAGAAACTAACAACCAAACAGAAAATAAGGAAGAACCACATGTAAAACAAAAGCAAACTAAGCAAACAGCTAGAACAGGAACAGAACCACAGAAATGGAGTTCATATGGAGGGTTAGCAACAGGGGTGTGGGAGGAGGCGAGAGGGGGAAAAGGTACAGAGAATGAGTATCATAGCTAGTGGGTAGAAAATAGGGGGAGGGCAAGAATAGTATGGGAAATGTAGAAGCTAAAGAACTTATGACACATGGACATGAACTAAAGGGGGGAATGTGGGTGGGAGAGGGTGTGCAGGGCGGGGGGAATGACGGGGGAGAAATGGGACAACTGTAATAGCATAATAAATAAAATATTTTTAAGAAAAGAAAAAAATAAACAAAACCTACTTAAAATGCCAAAAAACACATATACATATATATATAATCTTTCAAAACTCAATGAAGAAGAAGAAGAAAGACTGAATGGACCGATAACAGCAGATGAAATTGAAGCAGTAATCAAAAAATTACCAACACACAAAAGCCCTGGACCAGATGGTTTCACAGGAGAATTCTACAAAGCATTTAAGGAACAGCTAACCCCTATCCTTCACAGACTATTCCAAAAAATCCAAAATGAAGGAAGACTCCAAAACTCTTTTTATGAAGCCAGCATCATCCTAATCCCAAAACCAGATAAACACACAACAAAGAAAGAAAACTTCAGGCCGATATCGCTGACGAACATAGATGCTAAAATCCTCAAAAAAATATTGGCAAATCGCATCCAACAATACATTAAAAAGATCATACAGCATGACCAAGTGGGATTCATCCCAGGGAAGCAAGGATGGTTCAATATTCACAAATTAGTAAATGTAATACATCACATAAACAAAACCAAAAATAAAAACCACATCATCATAGCAATAGATGCAGAAAAAGCATTTGATAAGGTACAACACCCATTTATGATATAAACACTCAGCAAAGTGGGAATAGAGGGAGCATTCCTCAATATAATAAAGGCCATATATGAGAGATCTACAGCCAACATCATACTCAATGGGCAAAAACTAAAATCTTCTCCACTAAGATCAGGAACAAGACAGGGTTGTCCACTTTCACCACTTCTATTCAACACAGTAACGGAAGTCTCAGCCAGAGCGATTATACAAGAAAAGGAAATAAATGGTATCCAACTCTGAAAGGAGGAAACAAAACTATCATTGTTTGCAGATGGCATAACAGTATACATAGAAAATCCTATAGACTCACCCAAAAAGCTGCTCAACCTAATAAATGTATTTGGGCAAACAACCGGATACAAGTCTATGTCCAGAAATCAAAGCCATTTTTGTATACCAACAATGAAACAGCAGAAGCAGAAATCAAGAAAAAAAATCCCATTTGATATAGCAAAAAGAAAAATAAAATACCTAGGAATAAACCTAACTAAGGAGGTAAAAGTCCTGTACGCAGAAAACTACACAACGCTGAAGAAAGAAATCAAGGAAGACACAAACAAATAGACACACATACCATGTTCATGGATCAGAAGAATTAAAATCATCAACATGTCCATACTACCCAAAGCAATTTACAAATTCAGTGCAATACCAATTAAAGTACCAATGGCATATATCACAGACATAGAACAAACACTTCAAAAATTTATATGGAACCATAAACAACCCCAAATAACTGCAGCAATCTTGAGAAAGAACAGCAAAGTAGGAGGGATCACAATACCTGATACTAAACTTTATTACAAGGCCATTGTAATCAAAACAGCCTGGTACTGGCATAAAAAAAAAATGCACATGGACCAATGGAACAGAACAGACAGCCCAGAAATAAACCCAAGTCTCTACAGTCAATTAATAGTCAACAAAGGCGGCAGCAACATAAAATGGAGCAAAAATAGCCTCTTCAACAAGTGTTTTTGAGAGAACTGGACAGCTATGTGCAAAAAAAAAAAAAAAAAAATGAAACTCAAGCACCAACTTACATCATAGACAAAATAAATTCAAGGTGGATAAAAGATTTAAATATAAGCCGTGACACCATTAAAGTCCTAGAGGAGAACATAGGCAGGAATAACAGATATTTCACGCAGCAACATTTTTACTGATATATCCCCTAAAGCAAGGGACATAAAGAAAAGAATAAACAAATGGGATCTCCTTGAAATAAAAACCTTCTGCACTGCTGAAGAAAACAGTGTTAAAATAAAAAGAGTACCAAGCATATGGGAAAACATATTTGCCAATGATACCTCAGACAAGGGTTTAAGCTCCAGAATATATAAAGAACTTACACGACTCCCCTCTAAGAAGACATGCAGCCCAATTAAAAAATGTGCAAAGGACTTGGACAGGCAATTCTGCAATGAGTACATACAGAGGATCCAGAGACATATGAAAAGATGCTCGATATTGCTAGCTATCAGAGAGATGCAAATTAAAACCACAATGAGATACCACTTGACACCAGTCAGAATGGCCATCATAAACAAAGCAACAACCAGCAAGTGTTGGAGAGGCTGTGGAGAAAAGGGGCACCTAGTGCATTGTTGGTGGGACTGCAGACTGGTACAACCACTATGGAAAAAAGTATGGAATTTTCTAAGAAATCTAAAAATGGATCTACCTTTTGACCCAGCAATTCCACTGCTTGGATTATATCCTAAGAACCCTGAAATACCAATCCAAAAGAACCTATGCACCCCTATGTTCATGGCAGCACAATTTACAATAGCCAAGTGTTGGAAGCAACCTAGGTGCCCATCAATAAATGAATGGATCAAAAAAACTATGGTACATTTACACAATGGAATTCTATGCAGCAGAAAGAAGGAAGGAGCTCCTACCCTTTGCAACAGCGTGGATGGAACTGGAGAGTATCATGCTAAGCGATATAAGCCAGGCAGTGAAAGGCAAATACCATATGATCTCACCTTTAACAGGAACCTAATCAATAAAACAAACAAACAAACAAGCATAATATAACCAAAGACACTGAAATAAAGAACAGCCTGAGAGTCACCAGAGGGGAGAGGATAGGGAATTTCAGGGGATATGGTAAGGGTTTAGAGCAACAAGTATAAAGAACACATGAACAAAAACTAGGGGGGTGGAAATGGGAAGGAGTCGGGGATGACTGGGGTGGTGGGCTGGGATGGAAGTAAACACAGAAAACTGTACAAGAACAATTAAAATAAAAATTTAATAAAAGAGTCTGGTAGAAATTGGTGTGTGATGGGATGCAGGAATTTTATTTAAAAAATATTTCATGAAGGGGGATGCCACATAAAATGGAATAAAAATAGCCTCTTCAACAAGTGGTGTTGGTCGAACTGGACAGCTACGTGCAAAGGAATGAAACTTGATTACCAACTTACACCATAGACAAAAATAAATTGAAGGTAGATGAAAGATTTAAATAAAAGCTGTGACACCATTAAAGTCCTAGAGGAGAACTAAGCAGGAATATCTCAGATATTTCACACAGCAATATTTTCACTGATATGTCCCCTAGAGGAACAGACATAAAGGAAAGAATAAACAAATGAGATCTCAAAATAAAAAGCTTCTACATGGCTAACGAAACAGGATTAAAATAAAAAGAGAACCAAGCATACGGAAAAACATATTTGTCAATGATACCTCAGACAGGGGTTTGATCTCCAAAATATATAAAGAACTTACACGACTCCACTCTAAGAAGACAAGCAACCCAATTAACAAATGGGCAAAGGGCTTGAACAGATACTTCTCCAAGGAGGACATACAGAGGATCCATGAAAGGACATACAGAGACACATGAAAAGATGCTCAGTATCGCTAGCTATCAGAGAGATGCAAATTAAAACTACAATGAGATACCACTTCACACTGGTCAGAATGGCCATCATAAACAAATCAACAAACAAGTGTTGGAGAGGTTGTGGAGAAAAGGGGACCCCTAGTGCACTGTTGGTGTGATTGCAGACTGGTACAACCACTATGGAAAACAGTATGGAATTTTCTCAGAAAACTAAAAATGGATCTACCTTTTGACCCAGCAATTCCACTGCTAGGATTATGTCCTAAGAACCCTGAAACACCAGTCCAAAATAACCTATGTTCCCCAATGTTCACAGCAGCACAATTTACAATAGCCAAGTGTTGGAAGCAACCTTGGTGCCCATCAATAAGTGAATGGATCAAAAAAACTATGGTACACTTACTCAATGGAATTTTATGCAGCAGAAAGAATGAAGGAAGGCAATGAAATTGAGAACAGGCTGACAGTCACCAGAGGGAAGAGGGGAGGAAATTTCAGGGGAAAAGGCGAACAATTTAGAGCAACAAATATAAAGGACACATGGACAAAAACTGGGAGAGGTGGAAATGAGAGGGAGGTGGGGAGTGCTGAGGCGGTGGGCTGGGCTGGGAGTAAAAGACAGAAAAGTGTACAAGAACAACAATTAAAATAAAACTAAAAAAGAAAAAAATAAATATAAATAACTGGAAAAAATAATAAATGCAACCTGTCACTAATCAACTAAAAAAAAGAGAGAGAGAGATAAAGAAGGATCCAGCAATTCCACCTCTGGGTATTTATTCAAGAAATCCAGTCCACTAATTCAAAAAGACATATTCATCTATATGTTCACTACACCATATTTACAATAACCAAATATGGAAACAGTCTAAGTATCTATCAATGGATGAATGGATGAAGAAGTGCAAACATACACAATTGAATATCTCTCAGTCATAAAAAATAATAAATTTTTGCCATCTGAAACAACAACATGGATGGACCAAAAAAATATTGTTCTCAGTGAAATAAATTAGACAATGAAAGAAAACTGCCATATGATTTCACTTATATATGGAATCTAAAAACAAAATAAATGAACAAATATGTACAGAGAACATTTTGACAGTTCTGTGATGGGAGGGAAGTTGTGAGTCTGTGTAAAAAAAAATGGGGAAAATTCTACTTAAACAATAAAAAACTTTTTATTAATGACCCTCCACAAATGTTTGTTAAATATTTAAATTTGTATTTCCTATGACACAACATATTTTGCTATCCCAAGAGCCTGATTCTCTGATGGAATATAATAAAAATTACAATTTCAAGCCTTAATAAAAAAGTAAAGTAATTAAGATGTACAAATTTCTGGTTATAAAATACTCATAGTAATATACATTACGGCAAAAGGAATATAGTCAACAATATTGTAATAACTATATATGGTGTCAGATGTGTATTGAATTTATTAAGGTGATCATTTCATAAGTTCTGTAAATATCTAATACTATGTTGTACAACTGATACTAATATAATGTTGTATGTCAACTGTGATTAAACATAAAACATTTTTAAAAACAAAAATGTAACTTTTAATTTCTGTCCTTAAAAAATTTCTAGACTTCCGACCAAGATGGAGGTAGGCAGACACACTGTGCCTTCTCACACAACCAAAAGGACAACAACAAATTTAAAAACAAAAACCAACCAGAACTAACAGAAAATCAAACTGTATGGAAGTCCAATGACCAAGGAGTTAAAGAAGAAACATTCATTCAGACTGGTAGGAGGGGTGGAGATGGGCAGCCAGGTAGAGAGGACTCCCAGCAAGGCAGTGGGTGGAGGGCAGGACAGGCAAAATGGTGGCTGGCAGACCCAGTGAGGCAGCAGCTTGAGGACTGGGCAGTCCCACATTAGTGTGCAGATAAACTGGGAGGAACAACGGGGGAACAAGATAGACCACGCATCCTAGGGTTAGAGTATGGGGAAATAAAGCTTTAAAGCCTGTGACTGAAAACATCTGTGGGAGTTGAGGAAGCAGCAGGAGAAACTCTTGGCCTCACAGGAGAGTGCCTTGAAGAGATTCACAGGGTCTTAGAACATACACAAGAACATCCACCCACCCAGGAATTAGCACCAGAAAAGCCCAGTTTGATAGTGGTTGGTGGGGAAAGTGACTGAAAACCAGCAGAGAGTGGAGCAAGTGGCACCAGTCCCTTCTCGACCCCTCCCCCATGTACAGCATCACAAGGCAGCAACGTGGGCTGCTCCACCCTGGTGAACACCTAAGGCTCTGCCCCTTACTACTTAACAGGCCCACTGAGATCAAAAAAAAAAAAAAAAAAAAAAAAAAAAAGGCCCAAATGAAAGCACAGATCAAAGCTCCAGAAAAAAAGCAACAAAGAGATAGCTAACATATCAATGCAAAGTTCAAACTACCGGTAATAAGAATGCTAACACAATTGGTCGAATTATGTCACAAAATAAAGGAAAAAGTGAGGGCTGTGAAAAGTGAAATAAAGGAAAATGTACAGGGAGCCAGTAATGATGGAAAGGAAACCAGGACTCAAATCAAGGGTTTAGACTGGAAGGAAGAAAGACATATTCGACCAGAACAAAATGAAGAAGACGAATTAAAAAAAAAAAAAAATGAGGACAGGCTTAGGAACCTCCAGGACATCTTTAAATGTTCCAACATCTGAATTATAGGGGTACCAAAAGCAAAAGAGGAAGAGCAAGAAACTGGAAACTTATTTGAAAAAATAATGAAGGAGAACTTCCCCAATCTGGCAAAGGAAATAGACTTCCAGGAAGTCCAGGAAGCTCAGAGAGTCCCAAAGAAGTTGGCCTCAAGGAGGAACACACCAAGATACACCATCGTTTTGTTACCCAAGATTAAAGATAAGGAGATAATCTTAAAAGCAGGAAGAGAAAAGGAGACAGTTACCTACAAAGGAGTTCCCATTAAAGTATCAGCTGATTTCTCAAAAGAAACCTTGTAGGCAAGAAGGGGCTGGAAGGAAGTATTCCAAATCATGAAAGGCCAGGACCTACATCCAATATTACTCTGTCCTGCAAAGCTACATTTAGAATGGAAGGGCAGATAAAGTGCTTCCCAGATAAAGTCAAGTTAAAGGAATTCATCATCACCCAGCCCTTATTATATGAAATCTTAAAGGGATTTGTCTAATAAAAGAAGATCAAAAATATGAATAGTAAAATGACAACAAACTCACAGTTATTAACAACAGAACCTAAAAACAAAAGCAAAAAAAAAAACTAAGGAAACAACCAGGACAGGAATGTTGGGAACTGCCCTGCCTGGTTTCAGAAGCTGTAACCCCACCCTCCCATGGCTAAGACTGAGTGAGCGACCTCCAGACTGAGCCACTAAGGAGACAAAGCTTATCTCCCTGGCAGGAGTGCCGCTTCTGCTTCATCCATAACTGGCCCCCAATGCTTAGTCGGTCAGCCAACGATAGGTAAGACTCCCTCAAGGGAGGGGTCACCTAAGACAGGCACAATTATGTGAGAGGCTCCCAAGGAAGGACTTGGGAGGCTACAGCAAAAGGTGGTGATGGACCCTCACCCCTTGGCTATCCTGACATAGCCTGAGTCCTCATTCTGTCTGCGAGAAATTTCCTAATCTCTTGGCTGCTTTGCTGACTCTGCCCAACTCTACCCTGAAACAATGACAGAGGGCAGTGTAGAGCTATGCTGGATAGGGTGGGCTTCTGGAATGATCAGGCCTCAGAAAGAATATATAGAATCCTGTGAAAACTGCTTTGCTAAGAATGCTCTCATTTAAGTGATAAGAGTCTGAGCAGGAAATGAGTTTCTTTCCCAAAGTTTTGTAGCCTTTTAGCTGACATACCCTGACTCAGAATAAGCCCTCAGAGTTCTTTGTATATTATTTATTGTTTGATCCTTACTGCCTGACAATGATTAATGAGCTTTACTTGTATTCCTGTGTAAAATGAACCCAATAAAAGCCCACTGAGGAAGAGGCTCTTGGCCCTTCTCCTTTGAGAGATCGGCCACCTTTCTTCCCCAAGCAGATCATGTCTTAGTAGACTTACTCTCATCTGTGGCAGCTGGGTGGGGCCCTGTGGGTGGAGCCGCCCCCACATGAGCAGAATCACAGAAATGGAGATCAGATGAAGGGTTATCAGCAGGGGAGCAGGAGGGGAGAGAGGGGGATGGGTACAGAGAATAAGTAGCATAAATAGTAGGTCAGAAATAGACAGGGGGAGGTTTACAATAGTACAGGAAATGTAGAAGCCAAAGAACTTATATATATACAATCCATGGATATGAACTAAAGTGGGGACTGTGGGTGAGAGGGGTTGTGCAGGGTGAGAGGAATAAATGAAGGGAAATGGGGCAACTGTAATAGTATAATCAATAAAATATATTTAAATATTTAAAGAGTAAAATAATTTTAAAGATTAAAAAATTTCAGCTTCCACCTAAAAAATGTCAATGGCAATAGCTTAAACCAAAAATTAAGAGGTAACAATATAGTATGTTTTGTGGAAATAGAGTTAACACAAATCAGTCATTGTGGGGTTAATGCTGGACCTAGCCAAAAGGCTGCCCAGAGGGCCCCTGGCCAAAAGAAATGTGTATTGTCCTGGAAATAGAATGTAGCTCCTTCCTTTTCTCCCCTGGGAATCAGTTTCTTGTCTGGTGACTGCTTCTTGACCTTTCCCCCATGCACATACACCCTGATGAAATGTGGCTCCAGGCTACACACAGGTTTGTGCAACTTGGACCCATGCCACCTTTGTCAGGAGCCCCTTATAACAAGACTCTGACTAAAGGAGGTATAGTCCTGCTTTGCCAATCTTCCACCATCAGTGCTCCCTGTAATGTGAGTAATAAAAGCTTTGTCTGCTCCACCATGTCCTTCTTGTGCTTTTTTTAATTTATCCGAATGAGCAGTTAAGATCCCTGTGCTTGACCATTGTAATTGGTGTAGTCGGCAGGGTTGGGATACCTCAAAAAATTCTCAAGTTGAGCAATCTGGATGACTCTCTACAGAGTTGTGGGGGCCAGTTCTTGGGGAAGCCTGGACAGGCAAATTTTATGTGGTTTGAGGTTACAGACCTTCTCAATTCATGGGGATGACCATGGGACTTCAGGGGTGGGGGCACTTCCAAAAATCCCCACTGGCCTCCTACAAGTCTTTAAGCATGTGGGAGAGCATTGTGCCCTATAAAAAAAAGAGAAAGACCTCTGCCATACTGCTGCTGCTGATGGTTGGCTAATACTATCAGAGCTGTGGAATGTGACTGAGAAGCAGGTAGTGGCAGAGGCACATGCTGCACATTTAGAAGAGGAACTGAAACTGAAAAGGGACATGTGTCTCTTACAGGTGAATATAAGGATGCCCTAGGGAGAAAATTAGAACAGACTAGTGAAAAATTACAAGACCTACCATGCTGCTTTGATAGGATATAGGGGCAGCAACCAGTGGCCATCTGTATATGAGTAATTGTAACACAGTCTGACTGGAATCCCTGCATCTGGGATCCTACAGCTGAAAGTGAAAGTGACTCAGATATAGACATCTTGGTGGATGAGGATGGGGAGGATATAAAGGTAGAACAAGGGAAATTTATGGCCTGTTCCAATAGGATCCAGATGATTAAGACCAAACAGCTGTGAGCATCACAGGAAGTTCAAGCACTGTCTCCCCAGCAGATCTTGCACACCACAGTGCACCCATACATGTCCTATTCAGACAGAAAGGGTCTAAATTCATTGCAAGGTGGCTGATGCAGCTGTGGGATATTGGGGCTAAGGGCATTTTGCTTATTGGGGATGAGTTGAAACATGATTTCTTCCATCACCACCTATCCCTCTTTAAGACAAAGGATACATAGGACTGGAGCTCAGGCAGGCCACACAACTACCTTTCTCTGAGCTAATGGCTGTTGGCAGAACTGTGTTGCCTAATGAGGGGGATCTACCCTCCTATAACCCATGGTATACCAGTCTGTTGCAGCTCCAGCAGTTCATCTAGAGACTAGGCATGTGACATACCATCTATAACCCACAATCCAATGGGCCAGATATGGAGAGGTTTACTGTAGGAATGAGGGATCAGGTTGTGCAGACAGCACCCCCCAGCTTACTTTGGCACTTTAATTCCTATTTTGCCAACCAAGGTAGGGAATTATGTGCAAGAAGTAGCACAGACAGTGGCTTATTTAGGAGATGTCGAATTACTGAGACCTAAGAAAGGAAAAAGATCAGTAGAAAAAGACAAAGAAAAAAAGGAGAGAATTTAACTGTGAAAAGTAAGAAAAAAAGTTCTGTAAAGATAACCTGCAAACAGCTATAGAATAACTTGGTAAAGCCTAGAGTAAATCAAAATAAAATAGACAAAAATAATAATTGTGTCCTTGTAACCCTGTGGCAGCAACTGAAACCTGAGCAACAATTCCAGCCAATAGCAACATCTACTGTGAGGACATTGGAGTGGACACTCAACTAAACTGGTCCCATTGGCACCCCCACAGCTAACACCCTGTTTGGCTGACTTTCTGGCTACCCTACTTGTGGAGTTGCCTCTGACTCATCCATAGAACAACTCATGAGAGGGATCTTTGCATTGGGGGATGACCAAGGGACCCTCTTATGGGGACCCAGTGGGTATCAGGGGCCACATATAGAACTGGTTATTTTCTGGTCCCCAAAGAATGTACAAAGAGTGTTGGCTTTTGTTGACATGGGTGCAGTGTACTCTTATTTATGGTAACCCAGAGAGGTTTAGAGGACCCATAACTGCCATTAATGGCTATGGAGGACAATCCATTTGGGTTCAAGCTGTGACATTAAGCCTTGGGGTAGGGCATTTACCACCATGTCTCTATAAGATACATGTTTCCCTTAGCCCAGATTATATCCTAGGAATTGACATTTTAGCCAGCTTGCTCCTACAGACTACCATAGGGGATTTTTGCCTCTGATTATGGGTTGTAAAAGCCGTTTTAAGGGGGCATGAAACTCCCTACTCCCCATAAAGTAGTGGCCACCAAACAATGCTGCCTTCTTGGTAGCCGTAAGGAAATTAATATACCAAAGAACTGCCTAGGGTAAACATAACCAGACTGGCACACATCCATACAACTCACCTGTGTGGCCAGTCCAGAAACTAGATGGAACTTGGCACATGACTGTAGATTATAGAGAACGAAATAAGGTAATTTCCCCTCTCTTTGCAGCCCTACTTAACATAGCTAGCCTCCTAGACCAGCTCATCCATGTGCTGGGATATACCATTATGTATTAGACTTAGCTAATGTTTTTGTCTCAATAGACATACATTGCCAGTCAATCTCAGTTTGCCTTCACCTGGGAAGTCTGCCAGTGGACATTTACTGTTTTGCTCCATGGTTACCTACATAGTCCTACTGTTTTCCATGCCTTGTGGCTGAAGACTTAGCTGCATGGACTATCCACTGTTAAATTGTATCATTACATTGATGACATCATCCTAACCTCTGATTACCTTACAAAGGTAGAGCATGCTGCTCCTCAACTTAATTCATCTCCAGGGCTGAGGATAGGCAGTCAATCCCAACAAAACCCAGGGACCTGGACTGTCTGTAAAATTCTCAGGGGTCGTTTGGTTGGGTAAGACAAAAGTGATACCTGCTGCCATCAATGATAAGATTCAGGCTTTCACCATCCTGCAAAAGCTAAAGCAATTACAGGAATTTTTAGAGTTCTTAGGATATTGGCAAGTTTTTATACCACACTTAGCTCAGCTAGCGCACCCTCTATATCACCCAACCCACAAAGGAGCCACCTGGGATTGCGGGGGAAGAGCATGACCAGGGCTTTGAAACTTCTAAATAAGCAATGAAGACCATATAAGCACTAGCAGTCATAGATCAATCTCAGGTGTGTGATTTGGATGTCCATGTTATCCCAAGGACTATGCACGCAGCCTGTGGCAATGGCAAGGGCACACCAGGGTGCCAGTTGGTTTTTGGTCACAGGTCTGGAAGGGAGTAGAGGTTTGATACAGCTCAATAGAATGACTGAATGCTGTTTACCAAGCTCTCCTGGCTACTGAAGCCATCACTGGAACTGCTGAAGTTCAAGTACGTACTACCTACCCCACTGTTGGTTGGGTACAGGATCTTGTAAACCTACCCAAGAGCTCAGTAGCACAGATGGCCACTCTAAGTGGGGTGCAAATCTCCAACAGGGGAGGAAACTGGTGACGAGCCCTCTGAGCCAAGAATTGCAGCAGTTCCTGGCCCGGTTACTTATCAAGATGCCAACATGGAGGTCCTCAGTACACTTCCTATACCTAGACCTGCTATTAAAGACGGACAAGCCCCTGTGCATGAGGATGCCTGGCATGCTGATCACTTTTGCTGGGACAATCCACCCACATGGAGGGCAATAGCCTATCAGCCCAGTACAAATATCCAGCATGTGGATGGAATATAACTCAGGACAAAATATTCAATGGACTGAATTAAGAGCCATTTGGATAGTCATAACCTGAGAACCAGGGGTGGTAACAATTTGCACAAACAGCTGGGCAGTGTATAGAGGACTAATTCTATGGTTGCTCCATTGGCGACAAGATGACTGGCAAGAAAGTGACAAGGCAACCCTTGTGTGGACAGGACCTATGGAATGAAATTTATGAACATGGTCTGCAGAAGGTAATAACTCTTCCACATCAGTGGACACCAACCTCATCAAAGGCCAGGCAATGCTGAGGCTGACTACCTGGCATGCATCCACTGATTAGAAGAGGCTCCAGCAGAATACATGGCCAAATGGCTCCACAAAAAAATACGTAACATGGGGCAGAAGACTTAGGGGAAGTTGTAAAAGCTTGAGGCATACCCCTCCATTATTTTCAAGTACTTATGGCCTGTAAGTAATACGCTATCTGTGCAGAGAAGCACCTCTGCCAGCCACCCAAAGACATGGGTGGCCTACAATGAGGGATATCCCAATCACCCACTGACAGGTTGACTATGTTGGACCCCTACTGCTATCTGAAGGCTCACACTATGCCTTGACATGCTTGGTCATGACTACTGGTTTGCCACAAGCATATCTATGCAAAAAGAAACACAAATTGAGCCCTGGCTGGTGTAGCTCAGTGGATTGAGCGCGGGCCTGCGAACCGAAGGATCGCGGTTCGATTCGCGGTCAGGTCACACATGCCTGGGTTGCCAGGCCAGTTCCCGTCAGGGGACATACAAGAGGCAACCGCACATTGATGTTTCTCTCCCTCTCTCCTTCCCTTCCCCTCTAAAGATAAATAAATAAAATATAAAAGGAAAAAAAAAATCTTTAAAAAAAAGAAACACAAATTGAGCCATCATCTGAGGCCTAAAACAGCTATAGGAAGTCTGTGGAACCCATAACACCATAGAAAGCAACCAGGTATGTTGCGGACCGTTCAGCCTGGTTTCAGGAGTTGTAACCCTCACCCCATGGTGGGCTGTGTAAGAGCCCAAGGGACCCACTTCATCTGGGTCTGTTCTGTCACAAGGATATGACCTACTAAGGAGACAAAGCTTATCTCCCTGGCAGGGGCACTGCTTCTGCCTTACCAATCTCTGGCCCCATTGCTTGGTTGGCAGTCAATGACGGGTAAGACTCCTCATGGGAGGGGCAACCTAAGCCAGACACGACCACTTGGGAGGCCTCATGGAAGGACTCGGGGGGTTGCAGCAAAGAGGATGTGATGGACCCTCGCCCCCCGGCTATTCTGACATAGCCCGAGTCCTCATTTCCATCTGGGAGATGTCTCCTGCGTCCTAATTGCCTTAAAGCCTGAAACTGTGGGGGTGAGCGGTGCAGCCCTGCCCTGGCCTGGTCGGCTCCGTGGGTGATCCGGACATAAGAAAGAATTCCTAAAGCCCTGTGAAACCTGCTTTGCTAAGAGTGCTCTTCCTGAGGTGACAAGTGTCCCAGGAGGAAATGAGCATGTCTCCCAAAGTTTGGCAACCCCCCTTCCTGACAAACACTGGCTCGGATTAAGCCCTCAGATTTCTTTGACATGTTAAACTTGTATTCTGGTGTATTGGAACCCAATAAAAGCCTAGTGAGGAAGGGGCTCTGGGTCATTCTCCTCTGAGAGTTTGACCCCTTTCCTCCCCAAGCAGGAATGTCTTGGTAGTTTTTACTTTCATCCGTGACGGAGGGATGGGGCTCTGCGGGCGGAGTCCCCCCACATCTGGCACCCAGGACTGGGTCCTCAGCACAGGTACCCATTCTATGGGACACCAAATATAAGAATAGGCCAATTCCCTAAATATAGATTGGAGATTCCATCTTCCATAAAACCCTACTGGAGGTAGCCTCATTGACAGATACAATGGCCTCTTCAAAGATGCTCTGAAGACTGACTCTGGCTCATTCCAGAGATAGACAACCTCTCTTTCTGACTTCCTATGAACTTTGAACAAATGGGTAAGGGTAGGACAAGCATCTCCTGTCAACCTTCTTACTAAACCTTGAGCAGCACCTATCTGCCTACAATTAAGTACCCACGAGCCTCTGCTGCATCCTAGACCAGGACAATAAAATAAGATACGCTTACCAGCACATCAAGACATACCACCAGGTAAAGCACTCTAACCTGGCCTTGGCAGGTGCAGATAGGGTCCCATTGGTGTTCCTTGGTGGCTCACTGGGGAGAGGGGCTGGTAGTGGAGTTATAGCTACCACCCTTGGTAAAGGCTTCCTGGCCCCTTGCCCTTGTTATAACCCACAGCCAACCTCAATTCCTAAGGGAACTTAGCCTCAGTTTGGCAGGTATACACATCCTCTTGGCCTTTTAAGTACAGGAGAGCCTTAGCCTAAGGCCAGATAGGGCACAGTCCTAATGGCCAGGGCATCCACTGATTAGTGTAACAAACTTAACCAAAGATCAGATTGTTGCTTGTGTATTGCCAGACTGCCAAGATCTGTCTGTAGAGTTTCTATTAAACATCTCTCTAATCACCCCTAGACCCTGCTTTGGTAGCACCTTTCTACAGTGGGCTGGTATGCTAGCAGCCATCAGCATTCATTTTTTTTAAAGACTTTATTTATTTATTTTTAGAAAGAGAGGAGGGAAGGAGAAAAAGAGGGAGAGAAACATCAATGTGTGGTTGCCTCTTGCGTGCTCCCCACTGGGGACCTGGCTGGCAAGCCAGGCATGTGCCCTGACTGGGAATCAAACTAGTGGCCCTTTGGTTTTCAGCCGTGAACTCAGTCCACTGAGCTACACTAGACAAGGCATCAGCAATCATTTTGATCGTTGGTCCCACAATGAATCACTGAATTTCCCATTGCTGCCTCTGCCAGCCTACCATGGTGGGTCCACCCTGTGAACCAAACATACTGGGAATGGCTGCAAGGCTGGAAGGCTTCCAACCTCCTCTTCAAGCAAATGTGTGAAAAGGCATTTTCTCTCATGAAAGAACAGGCTAAATGCACCAAGCCATGGCTCATGTATGCAGTTTAGGATGATGTTGGGTGACTGTCAGTATTAGAGGTAGAAGTATGAAAGCCCATACCCATATGTATTGAGCACAGAAATGGGACTGGAAATGAAACTGTTCAGTTCAGGATGCTGGCAGCCCTATACAAGAATATTACAGTGATGACTGCTACAGGTTACTGGGGACAGTCTACAAATATAATACAGGCCTTTCCCATCCTATGGGGAGCCCTGTGGTCCTGTGGTTAATATGGCTGGCCTTATCTCCCATTTACTTGGATGGGACATTGCACCTGGGGAGTATGGGAACCATATACCCCAGGATGGGTATTGAATACTATTCCAGATGTCCCTTGGAACTGGGACTCATTTCAGGCACATTATTGAGTCAAGCACTCTGGCTTGTGATTCTGCCCCCTAGTGCTTTTTGTGCCCCTTGCAGACATTCTTCTAACCCATGAAGCCATTAAGGCCCTAGAAAACCACATTGCAATAGCTCTTAACCACACCAGTGAACTATAGCTCTTATTTCTGATGAAGTAACTCAAATGAGGAAAGATGTACTGAAAAAGAGAATGGCATTAGACTTACTCACTGCTGCACAGGGGGTCACCTGTCTCGTTCTGCACACAGAGTATGGCATATATATTCCTGATAATGCCCACAACATGCCCCAAGTTATCTGCCCTAGGAGCTGAAATCAATCATATATTGACCATAGCTTCTGACCCCTTTACAACTTGGTAGAATTCTTTAGGTTCTTGATGCTATTCCCTCCTCCTAAGTCTCTTAGGTTTCTGTCTTGTGCTTTTAGTCTTGGGGGATAGCCATTACTGTATCTGTAGTATATGGACGCAAAGTGCCTACATGCTCACCACACAGTTCGCCTATCAGAAGAATTAACACAAAGAATGTGAAATGGAAGAGTAATGCAATATTGGGATGGAGCGCATTGGGGTTAATGCTGAAATGGCCCTTCCACCACCCATGGTAGAAGCCTGGCCAGAGAGACACTGGCCAGAAGGAATGTATATTGTCCTGGGAACAGAATACGTCTTTCTCCTTATCTCTTGTGTGATTGGTTTCTTGTCTGGTGACTGCTTCTTGACCTTTCCCTCCTACACATATACACTGATGTAATGTGGCTCTGGGTTATATAAAGGTTTGTGCAACTTGGACCTGTGCTACCTTTGTCTGGAACCCATTATAACAAGCCTCAGAGTGAGGGAGGCATGGTCTTGCTTCACCAATATATCACCATCAGTGCTCCCTGTAATGTGAGTAATAAAGGCTATGTCTGCTTCATCAGGTTCTCCTTGTAGTTTTTTCAGTTTACTTGAAAGATCAGTTGACATCCCTAGGCTCAATCCCCTGCATTGACTCAAGGAAGCAGACAAAGGGTACAGAGGGCTGCTGAATGTTTTAACAAGACCTTTGAGTTATCTCACTATTTATACCCTGCATTTTCAGTATATATACTGAATATATATACACATGTATATGTATATATATATAAATATTTAAAGTTAAAATTTAAAAGTAAATAAAACATACGAGAAAAATCCATTCAATCTATCACAATAACATATACCTAAAAGGAATTAATAATCTTAGGAATAAGTTAGCACAAACATGCACATATTTGATATATGAAACTTTAAATTTCTAATTAGTATCATAAAACAATATTTGATTAAATGGAAAACTATGCCTTCTGTATAGGAAAACTAAATATTTTAAAGTTCTAAATTCTCCTTTAACTGACTTAGACATTTACATGATCTCAATATAAATAACAAAGGTATTGTGAGAGAGGGGTGTCTTAGTCTGCTCAGGTTGCCATAACAAAACACAAAAGGCTAGGTGACTTTTAAACAACAGAAATTTATTTCTCACAGTATGGAAGCTGAAAGTCCAATATTGAGGTGATGGCAAGGTTGGTTTCTGAAAGGTCTCACTTCTTGACTTAAAAACAGCAGCTTTCTCACTGTGTCCTCATTGGCCTTTCTTTTGTGCACAGGTTCTCTTGTGTCTCCTTTATTATAAGGATAGGAGTCCTAGTGGATTGAGGCCCAATCCTTGTGACCTCATTTAACTTTACCTCCTTCGCTCGGAGGGGACATTACCCCAACTGAAGACAGTCACTTCCTCGCTTTGCCTAATACTTTTACCACTTATGTATACACCCCTAAACAATGCAATTCAGTTTTGTCTGTGTTTAAATTTTATGAAAATGAAAATATATATTCCTTTACCCGTTAAAAAAAAAAAAAAAAAAAGGTCTACCTTCACATTAAGGATCAGGGCTTCAACATATGAACTTTGGGGAGATTAGAATTCAATCCCAATAGGAAAAAATTGACAAAGATAACTTTATGTTGTCAAAAATTGACAACTTTATGAGGGGAAATGTGAGAATAACCAGAAATATATATTTTTTAAGAGTGATGGAGTAAACAAAAAGGGATGGTCAGAACTGACCCTATTAGATATTAGGTTTAACTATTTAAAACTGTCATTTCATATAAAAATGCTTGAATATTTCTCATTTTATACATCTCAATTAATAAACCTTACTCTAAAGCTATAGCACTTAAAAGTTTGGAAATCCAGAAATAAATCCAAATATATAGGAATTTAATATATTAAAAGAGTATCACTTAAAACTATGGAAGAAAATATGGACTATTCAACAAATTATATTAGGACAAATGGCTAGTAATATTGAAGAAACAAGTAGATTCATACCTCTGTCCTTAAAACAAAATGACATTTAGAAAGCTTTGATAATGGTTAGTGGTGATGGTTATGCAACATGGTGAATTTGCTTAATGACACTGAGTTGTACACTTAAATTGTTTAAACTGATCAATTTTGTTATGTATATTTGATCACAATAAAGGAAAAGATTGGGAGAAGAACACATGTGTATAAGAAGTCCTGAGCATTAAGAAGGTAAACCATACATACACAGAAAAAGAGGGGACTGCCAACACCTGTCAGTCTCACAGGAATCTCTTAAAGTGAGGCTGATACTTCTGAATGACAACATTCTTGCAGCAGCTAACTCCTCAAAGTGTGATCTATGGATCAGAACGCAGATGCTGGTTCAGTAGGTCTACATGTGTACAGAGATTCTGCATTTCTTACAACCTACCAGGTGATGCATGGAGTTGCAAGGTTATAGAGCTATGGTTCTCAACTTTGGCAGGCACATTGCGATCTAGGGAGCTTTTTAAAATGTCACTGACTGAAAAAGAGAAAGCTAACTTAGGGCAAGGTAGGTGGGAGCTGAACCCACTTGCCAATACACCCAACTGGAACACCTAGCTGATCTTCTGAAGAAGAGATTGAACCAGCCAATGGAATCCCAGCTTTTATGAAGTTTGGAAGCTAAAACTGAAGAAGACATTGAAAAACAGATGGTAAGGAGATTGCATTGGGATAGTAAGGTCCCTGGGACTGTGCAGGGACCAAGGCTGCTGTGGTCCACAGACCTGGCACATGGAGCCAGATCAGCAATTTTAAGTCTGCAGCACCCTCCCCTGCCAAAGGAGGGAAGGCAGCATCCCACTACTAGAGACCTGGATGGATGAAGTCACTGGGGGGAATAAAGAAGCAGTGGGACATGCACAGAGGTAGTGGTTCCCCTTCTGGGACCGTGGTCTCCAGCTAGAATACTACTAGAGAAATTGGGAAGCCATGTGACACCTGGAGAAGGAAGAAGAGTTGAGCTGTGATGGATTCTGACCCAGACAGTCTCCAGACAGTTCAGAGAGTTGGGCTGTGTGAAAAGCTGGGTGCCTTTTAAGAATGGTGGGTACAAATAAGAGGAAATTACAAAAAAAAATGTTGCTGCATGAAATATCTGAGATTTTCCTGCCTATGTTATCTTCTAGAATTTTAATGGTGTCACAGCTTATATTTAAATCTTTTATCCACCTTGAATTTATTTTTGTGTATGGTGTAAATTGGTGCTCCAGTTTCATTTTTTTTGCATGTAGCTGTCCAGTTCTCCCAGCACCACTTGTTGTAGAGGCTATTTTTGCTCCATTTTATGTTGCTGCTCCCTTTGTTGAATATTAATTGACTGTAGAGACTTGGGTTTATTTCTGGGCTGTCTGTTCTGTTCCACTGGTCCATGTGCCTGTTTTTGTGCCAATACCAGGCTGTTTTGATTACAGTGTCCTTGTAATACAGTTTGGTATCAGGTATTGTGATCCCTCCTACTTTGCTCTTCTTTCTAAAAATTACTGCAGCTATTCTGGGTCGTTTATGGTTCCATATAAATTTTTGAAGTGTGTTCAATGTCTGTGGGATTGCAGACTGGTACAACCACTATAGAAAACAGTATGGAATTTTCTAAGAAAACTAAAAATGGACCTACGTTTTGACCCAGCAATTCCACTGTTTGAATTATATCCTAAGAACCCTGAAACACCAATGCAAAAGAACCTATGCACCCCTATGTTCATAGCAGCACAATTTACAATAGCCAAGTGTTGGAAGCAACCTAGGTGCCCATCAGTTAATGAATGGATCAAAAAACTGTGGTACATTTACACAATGGAATTCTATGCAGCAGAAAGAAGGAGCTCCTACCCTTTGCAACAGCATGGATGGAGCTGGAGAGCATCGTACTAAGCAAAATAAGCCAGGCAGTGAAAGACAAATACCATATGATCTCACCTTTAACAGGAACCTAATCAACAAAACAAACAAACAAGCATAATATGACCAAAGACACTGAAATTGAGAACATTCTGACAGTGACCAGAGGGAAGAGGGGAGGGAATTTCAGGGGAAAGGGGGAATGGTTTAGAGTATAAAGGACACATGGACAAAAACTATAGGGGGTGGAAATGGGAGGGAGGTGGGGAGGGCTAGGGCGTTGGGCTGGGCGGGGAGTAAAAAAAAAAAAAGGAAAAAAAAAGGCTCTCAGCCACTGTTTAAGGAACCCTCACGCAGAGGCTGGAGGGAGAAGGATGGGCATGATTTGCTACTAATCAGGGCACCTCATGGACTGACCAAAGTATGGCAGCAGAGGCTCAGAGGGGTAGCAGTCCTCAAAGAGACTTAATTTAACAGGGGAACTAAACTACCCTGAAGAGACTTTGAGAGTGCTCAGCACCCAGGCCAGCAAAGAGGGAGGAGGTGGGTTGCCAGTTTCTTCTAATCAGGATACCTCACGGGGTGGGATAATGTGGCGAATTGAATGTGTTGGTTTATTGCACATGGACAGTGGGGTCAAGCAGCACTCTGCATGTATGGTCAGGAGGATGGGAACCTGTGAATATTGCAGCCCAGACCTAGCCCCCATCCTAACAAAACCACAGAAAAGGAAAAAAGCAAAGCCCAGCTCCCCTCTGCCTGCAGCATCCAGGAAGACCAACAGAAGTCACTTAGCTGGTTTAAAATCAGCAGGAGGATTCTTTAATTTTATTTTAATTGTTGTTCAAGTACAGTTTTCTGCCTTTTACCCCCATCCTAGCCCATCCCCCCAGCCCTCCCCACCTCCCTCCTGTTTCCACCTGCCCTTGTTATTTGTTCCTGCAAACCTTTTCCCCTTTTCCCCTGAAATTCCTTCCCCTCTCCCCTCTGGTCACTGTCAGCCTGTTCTCTATTTCAGTGTCTTTGGTTATATTATGCTTGTTTGTTTTGTTGATTAGGTTCCTGTTAAAGGTGACATCATATGGTATTTGTCTTTCACTGCCTGGCTTATTTCACTTAGCATAATGCTTTCCAGTTCCATCCATGCTGTCATAAAGGGTAGGAGCTCCTTCTTTCTTTCTGCTGTATAGCATTCCATTGTGTAAATGTACCATAGTTTTGTGGTCCATTCATTTACTGATGGGCACCTAGGTGGCTTCCAACACTTGGCTATTGTAAGCAGTGCTGCTATGAACATTGGGGTGCATAAGTTCGTTTGGATTGGTGTTTCAGGGTTCTTAAGATATAGTCCTGGCAATGGAATTGTTGGGTCAAAAGGCAGACACATTTTTAGTTTTCTGAGAAAATTCCATACTGTTTTCCCTGGCAGTTGTACCATTCTGCAACCTCACCAACAGTGCACTAGGGTCTCCTTTTCTCCACAACCTCTCCAACACTTGTTGTTTGTTGCTTTGTTTATGATGGCCATTCTGAGTGTTGTGAAGTGGTATCTCTGATAGCTAGCAATACTGTGCATCTTTTCATGTGTTTCCTCTGTATATCCTCCTTGGAGAAGTGTCTATTCAAGTCCTTTGCCCATTTTTCAATTGGGCTGCTTCTCTTCTTAGAGTAGAGTTGTGCGAGTTATTTATATATTTTGGAGATTAAACCCTTGTCTGAGGTATCATTTGTAAATATGTTTTCCCATACAGTAGGTTCTCTTTTTATTTTAATCCTGTTTTCTTTAGCCATGTAGAAGCGTTTTATTTTGATTGGATCCATTTGTTTATGCTTTCCTTTATGTCCCTTGCTTTAGGGGACATATCAGTGAAAATATTGCCATGTGAAATACCTGAGATTTTCCTGTCTATGTTCTCCTCTAGGACTTTAATGGTGTCACGACTTATGTTTAAATCTTTTATCCACCTTAAATTTATTTTTGTGTATGGTGTAAGTTGGTGGTTGAGTTTCACTTTTTTGCATGTCTCCCAACACCATTATTTGTTAAAGAGGCTATTTTTACTACATTTTATGTTGCTGCCCCCTTTGTTGAATATTAATTGACTGTAGAAACTTGGGTTTATTTCTGGGCTCTCTGTTCTGTTCCATTGGTCTATGTGCAGCAGGAGGCTTTTTTTTCTCTTTTCTTTTTTTTTTTTCTCCCTTTTCCCAAGTGTGAGACAATAAGACATGTAGCTGTGAAAGAAACAAAGACAGATCCAGAGAGGGACCACAGGGCTAATGCTTACAACTGAGAAATTGAGACAAATTTCACTTTGCTGTCCTATATAATTTGCATTTTATTGTTTATTTTTGTTAATATTTTTAATACTTTTATTTCTTTTATTTGATTATATTTTTTCTCCTCTGTTTAATTTTCTTTGCTTTGTTTAATCGCATTGTGTGACTGGTTTTACTTGTTGTCTCTTTCATATTGCATTTTCATTTTTCTTCTTTCGCTTGACTCGTATTCCAATAACACACTACTCTTGGTATTTTACTTTCTACTCTTTTTATTCAGATCATGTATTTCTTCTGATATTTATTGTTGTTCCAGTATTACTGTAAATAATTGTTGTTCCATATTATTGTAAATATTACACAGCACGTCTCCCTGACTCTGCCCATTTCACTATCTTCCTGAGCTTTATTACTGTTGTGGTTAAATATTCCCTCACACACCAAGGCTAGTTTCTGTCCTTTTTTTACTCCCACTATAGCTCACCATCTAACATCGCACAAGAGCTCTGCTTTCTGGATTCAGCTTACATTCCTTCTCCCCTTGAATAAGAGTCTTATCTGTTTTTCACTTTTATAAAAAGTGGCTAGTTGGGTGAAATATCAAGATTATCACTATGTTTCTTAAAAAGATCTCTTATCTGGCCCTGGCTGGTGTAGCTCAGTGGATTGAGCGCGGGCCTGCGAACCAGAGGATCGCGGTTCGATTCCCAGTCAGGGCACATGCCTGGGTTGCAGGCCAGTTCCCGGCAGGGGACACATGAGAGGCAACCATACATTGATGTTTCTCTCCCTCTCCCTCTCTCCTACCCTTCCCCTCTAAAGATAAATAAATAAATTCTTTTTAAAAAAAAAAAAGATCTCTTATCTGTTCTATATCTCTTATCTGTACTTTAAAATCCCTTGGCAAGAAGGCAGAAGAGTAAGGGAATCCATACTAACCTCCACCCAGGACCAACTGAAATTACAACTAAATTGTGGAGAAATTTCTCAGAACAAACAACTGAACAATAGAGAGAGAGAAGCTTTATAACCTTGGACAGACAGAAGATTCACCTTCAGCACAACCTGTCTAGTAAGGGGTGAGGTGGAGACTCAAGAGGGCTGGCTTGGTGCCCACAGGTGGCAGTGGTGGAGGAATAATTCAGTGGCAGGTTGGATCCCCCTGAGAAGAATGGGGTCTAAACTCTAAGCTAGGATGCCCAGCCTAGAGCACCAAGCCCAAAAAGTATACAGATAACAATCAGCAATGAAAAGTGGCAGGTTTGCTCTCTGCCAGAGACAGACATATGGGGACACAAAGAGACATTTAAAGGGGTAATACACAAATTTTCATTTGCTGTCACTTACCTGGGGTTCCAGCAAAGGCAGGAGCAAACTGGGCTGGAGACACCTAAGGAGAGACTGGGGATGGAAGCTTTGGAGAGAACTGCAGGGATCCCAATGCTGAGTCATCCCCCAAACAGCTACAGCCATCCTACTCAGGCAGACCACACACCTCCGAGCAGCAACAGCCTGAGGGGAAAGAACAGCCTTACCCCCCAAGAGAGACTCTGCACCACCTCTGTGGTGCTTAAGCCTGACTGATGAGTACAGAGTGACTAGATTAATAACTGAAAGAGATAGACACATGTGTAGATGCCTGGCAAAGGGGTGGCAGAGTGGACTACATACACTTGAGGAAAGACTGGAGACAGAGGCTTGGTGGAGAGAACTGAGAGAACATCCACCAGGATACTGGTTCTGAGTCATCACCATACTGCAGCAGCCATCCAGCTCAAGCAGACCACTTGCTTCCAAGAAGCAGCAGCCTGAAGGGAAACGATAGCCCCAACCCTAGGAGGAATTCTTCCCTCCACCATAGGGATTAAATCTGGCTATTGAATGCAAAGTGACAAGATTAGCAACTGAAATAGACAACAATAGGCAGCAGATCTCTGGCACTCACAGAGCAGGCTGCCTAAGATCAGAGGGGGTCAAAATCTCACATCACCAGAGGTGGATCCAAAAAGACCAAAACAGTGGTAAATACTAGAATCTACCAAGATGAAATCCACTGTGGTTTTCTCCATGAGTAGTGATATTTTCTTTCCTGCATAGCTTTTTAACATTCATTTCTTTTCTGGCAAGTATATACATATTAAGTCACTACAATTTATACTATAGATTATTTCCCCCCTTCTTATAATAGTATTAATCTTTTAACACTCTTATTAATACTGGTTCATTTGCTGTTGATACTGAGATTGGGTGGTGGGGGGAGATTTTTGCAGATGAGGGTTTATTCCCTGGGCTTTGTGATTTTCTTCTGGCAGCACCTGAACAACAGCATACAATATATTGTGGGTGGAGTGACCCTTAGTCAACCAGATGGAGGGAAGGACCCACAGAAGAATGCACAAACAAAAATCAAAACCCAATTACATGCAGAGAGCCAAGGAAAACACCATCCAAAGAATAACAATTCAGAAGATGAAGGAGAGGTCACCACTAAATCTCACAGGTCTCTTACTGTAGAAGTTCATATCACAAAGTCAAGGAGTCAAAACAGATCAACTCAAAAAGGAGAGACTAATAAGAAGACTCTCACAAACAATGGGAAGACAAAGAAACAAACACCAAGTGGAAGGAAAGGAGTAAGTCACAGAAATAGTGCTAAATGAAATAGAGGAAAGTCAACTATCAGTTATTGAGTTCAAGACGATGATTATAACAAACCTCAATGAGCTCATTGAGAATTACCAAAAAGTACAAGGAAACTACAATGAATTTATTGCAAACTATAACAATATGAAAAAGGAAATAGAAACTATCAACAAGAGCCAAGAGGAAATGAAGAAAACAATTTCTGAATTGAGGAGCACAGTAGAAGAAATCAAAAGCAGGCTAGATGAAGCAGAGGATAGAATCAGTGAGCTGGAGGACAAGGTAGGGAAAAAAACTCCCAGAAAGAGCAAGAAATGGAAAAAAGTCTAAAAAAGAAAGAATATATGTTAAGGTAACTGCAGGAAAACGTGAAACAGAATAATAACCACATAATAGGGATATCAGAAGTAGAAGAAGAAAAAATGGATAGAAAAACTGTTTTAAAAAGTAATGATGGAAAACTTCCCTAATTTGATGAGAGAAATGTCACACAACTCCAGGAAGCACAGAGAGTCCCAATCAAGAGGAACCGAAAGAGCTGACTCCAAGATACATCATAAATAAAATGACAAAACCCCAAGACAAAGAGAGAATCTTAAAGGCAGCAAGGGAGAAATAGAAAGTAACATACAAGGAGCTTCAATAAGGCTAGCAGCTCACTTCTCAGTGGAAACACTACAAGCCAGAAGGGAATGGCAAGAACAATCCCAAATTAAAAAAACAAATAACAACAACAAAAAAAAACTCCTGCAACCAAGACTATTTTCTTCAGCAAGACTCTTAATTAAAAGAGAAGACAAAATAAGGAGTTTCCCAGACAAAAAAAGGCTCAAAGAATATACCTCCACCAAACCAGCACTACAAGAGATGCTAAGGGACTGCTTTAAGAAAAAGAAGGAAAAGAATGAGAGAGTGGAACGCAGGTACAAAGGAAGTAAAAAGGCAATGAATAAGTACCTATCAGTAATATGCTTAAATGTAAATGGAGAAAATACTCCAATCAAAAGACATAGAGTAGCTGAATAAAGAATCATGACCCACACATATGCTGCATACAAGAGACCCACCTCAGAACACAAGACCTACACAGACTACAAGTGAAGTGTTGGAAAAAATATTCCAAGAAAATGGACAGGAAAAAAGGCAGGATAGCTATAATCAGGTCACACTTTACAAACAAGACTTCACAAAATAGACTTCAAAACAAGGGTCATAAAAAAAGACACAGTAAAACATTTCATAATAGTAAAGGCAAGAATCCATCAAGAAGACATAAACATATATTCAGCCAACATAGGAGCATGTAAATAAGTAAGGGAAATCTTGGAGGACTTCAAGAAAGATATTGACAGCAACACAATTATAGTAGGGGATATTAATACCCCATTGTCAAAAATGGATGGGTCTTCCAAACAAAATATCAACAAAAATATTGTGGCATTGGACAATATCCTGAATCAAATGGACTTAACATATATATATATATATATATATATATATATATATATATATATAACCTATCATACCAAAGAAACAAAATACACATTCTCTTCAAATGCACATGGAACATTTTCAAAGATAGACCACATGATAGGACACAAAACAAGCCTTAACAAATTCGAGAAAATTGAATTCATATCAAGCATTTTCTTAGATGACATGTGACTGAAATTAGAAACCAATCTCAAGGAAAAAATCAAAAAGAATCAAATTCCTGGAAATTGAATAGCATGCTATTAAACAATCAATGGGTTAATAATGAGATCAAGGAGGAAATCAAAAGATTCTGGAAACAAAAGAAAATGAACACAAAACAGTCCAAAATTATGGGAGACAGTGAAGGCAGTCCTGAGAGGGAAGTTCATAACAATACAGGCCTACCTAAAAAAGTTAGAAATACTTCAAATAAACAACCTAACCAAACATCTACAAGAACTGAAGGAACAACAAACAAAGCCCAGAGCAAGAAGACTGAAGGAAATAACCAAGATCGGAGCAGAAATAAATGATATAATGACTTAAAGAACACTTCTAAGAATCAATAAGTCCAGGAGCTGGCTCTTTGAAAAGATAAGCAAAATCAATAAGCCTTTAAGTACACTCATCAAGAAAAAAAGAGACAGGACCCAAATTAACACAATCGGAAATGAAAGAGGAGAGATTACAATTGATACTACAGAAATACAAAGGACTGTAAGAAATTACTAAGGAGAACTATATGCCAAGAAATTTTAAAACCTAGGTGAAATAGACAAATTCCTAGAAAAATATAATCTTCCAAAACTGAATGAAGAAGAAGCAGAAAGCCTGAACAGACCAATAACAGATGATGATCAAAGCAGTAATAAAAAAAACTCCCATCACACAAAGCCCTGGAGTGGATGGTTTCACAGGAAAACTATGAAACATTTAAGGAAGAATTAACCCCTATCCTTCCCCAATTAGTCTAAAAAATCTAAGAAGATGAAAGACTCTGAACTTCTTCTGTGAAGCCAGCATAGATAAAAGGTTTAAATATAAGTTGAGACACCATAAACATCCTAGAGGAGAAAACAATCAGGAAAATCTTAAATATTCCATGCAGCAATATTTTATCAATATGCCCCCTAAAGCAAGTGACATAAAGGAAAGAATAAACAAGTGGGACATCATCAAAATACATAGCTTCTGCATGGCTAAGCAAAAAGTATAAACAAAATGTAAGGGAAACCAATGGCATGAGAAAATATATTTACCAATGATACCTCAGACAAGGGCTTGATCTCCAAAATATATAAAGAACTCACATGACTTCACTCCAGGAAGACAAACAACTCAATTAAAAAATGGGCAAAGGACCAGAACAGACACTTCTCCAAGGAGGACATACAGAGGTCCCAGGAACACATAAAACGAGAGCCCAGGGACATATTAAAGGATGCTCAGCATCACTAGACATCAAAGGGATACAAATTAAAACCACAATGAGATACCACTTCACACCTGTCTCAATGGCCATCATAAACAAATCAACAAACAAGTGTTGGCGAGGTTGTGGAGAAAAAAGGACCCTAATACACAGTTGGTGGGAAAGCAGACTGCGGGGGCCCCTGTCCTGGGCACCAGATGTGGGGGGGGGGGGCTCCGCCCGCAGAGCCCCATCCCTCCATCATGGATGAAAATAAAAACTACCAAGACAAGACTGCTTGGGGAGGAAAGGGGTCAAACTCTCAGAGGAGAATGACCTAGAGCCCCATCCTCACTAGGCTTTTATTGGGCTCAAATACACGGGAATACAAGTATGTCAGGCAACAAGGATCAAACAATGATTAACATTTCAAAGCAATCTGAGGGCTTAATCTGAGCCAGTGTTTGTCAGGAAAGGGGGTTGTCAGACTTTGGGAGACATACTCATTTCCTCCTGGGACACTTATCACCTCAGGAAGAGCACTCTTAGCAAAGCAGGTTTCACAGGACTTTAGGAATTCTTTCTTATGTCCGGATCACCCAGGGAGCCGTCCTGGCCAGCACAGGGCTGCACCGCTCACCCCTACAGTTTCAGGCTTTAAGCCTGATTAGGAAGCAGGAGACATCTCCCAGATGGAAATGAGGACTCAGGCTATGTCAGAATAGCCAGGGGGTGAGGGTCCATCACATCCTTTTTGCTGCAACCCCCCCTAGTCCTTCCATGAGGCCTCCCAAGTGGTTGCGTCTGGCTTAGGTTCCCCTCCCATGAGGAGTCTTACCCGTCATTGACTGCCAACCAAGCAATGGGGCCAGAGATGGATGAGGCAAAAGCAGTGCTCCT
Organism: Glossophaga mutica; assembly: GCA_039655065.1. Taxonomy (NCBI): domain Eukaryota; kingdom Metazoa; phylum Chordata; class Mammalia; order Chiroptera; family Phyllostomidae; genus Glossophaga; species Glossophaga mutica. Next base: position 101,463,095 of record CM077307.1, on the reverse strand, counting down.
GCCAGGGAGATAAGCTTTTGTCTCCTTAGTAGGTCACGTCCTCGTGACAGAACAGACCCAGATGAAGTGGGTCCCTTGAGCTCTTACACAGCCCACCATGGGGCGAGGGTCACAACTCCTGAAACCAGGCTGAATGATCCGCAACAGCAGACTGTGCAGCCACTGGAAAACAGTATGGCATTTCTTCAGAAAAGTAAAAATGGAACTTCCTTTTATCCTGCCAGTTCCATTGTTAGGATTATACCCTAAGGATACTGAAACACCAATTTAAAAGAACATATGCACCCCAATTGTCATAGCAGCATTATATACAATAGCCAAGTGCTTGAATCAACCTAAGTGCTCATCACTAAACAAGTGGATCAAATAACTATAGGACATTTATACAATGGAATACTATACAGCAGAAAGAAAGAAGGAGTGCCTACCCTTCATGACAGCACGGAGGGAATTGAAAGTCATTATGCTAAGTGGAACAAGCCAGATGGTGAAAAACAAATACCATATGATCTCACCTGTAAGTGGAATCTAATCAACAAACCAAACAAGCAAGCAAAATACAACCAGAGACATTGAAATTAAGAACACTCTGACAGTAGCCACACAGGAATGGGGAAAGGGATAATAGGAGGGACCTTCAAGGAACATGTGTGAAGGACACATGGGAAGAGCCAAAGGGGGTGGGTTTGAGGGTGGGAGGCAGGCATGGTTGGGGTAAGGGGGGTGTGTTGGAGTGAAAATGGATACAGCTATACTTGAACAACATTAAAAAAAAGAAAGAAACAGATATGTTAGCCACTAGGCTAAGACTAATGGCAGGACCACAGAGACAGGCAGGTGGAAGCAGTACCTCTGATGCTTTTGGTCATTACTTGACCAACACCTGGGCCTTGTGCTGAAAAAAGCCAGCCATGAAGAGTAGCAAGGACCATCATGGACACAGCCAAGCATGAACGAGACAACAGTAGACTGTGTATCACTTGTAGCTTCAAACATGCTGCCTAGAAGCTAGAAGTTGACAGCATATGACATTAGCTTATACTAACTTCAGACACTAGAGTCATATGCAAAAGGAGAACACAACAGGCAAGCACTAAACTCTGCTGAGACTAATTCCACTTCATCCTTTTTCATTATTTGCATTATTTTTTCTTTTGCAGAGTTTTTAACCTTTTTTCTTCAAATTTCTTCCTATTTTTTCATAACTTTTTTTAAAAATCACATATATTAGTCTCCCCTTTTCTTATTCCATTTGCCTTCTTTCTTTTTAAATTTCATTTTAAATTTTATTTTTCCCAGACTTCCAGCCAAAATGGAGGTAGAGGTAGATACACTTCGCCTCCTCGCACAACCAAAAGAAGGAAAGCAAATTTAAAAAGAAAAAAATAATCAGAACTTCCAAAAAATCAAACTGTATGAAAGTAAGACAACCAAGGAGTTAAAAAAGAAACATTCATCCAGACTGGTAGGAGAGGCAGGGATGGGCAGCCTGGGTAGAGAGGACTCACTTCAAGACTGCAACTGGCAGACCCAGAGAGGTAGCAGCTGGCAGAGTGGGCAGTCCCAAATTTGCATGTGGATAAAATAGAAGGAATCCTGGGGAATGATACAGATCCCAGGGTGCTATATAGAACCCCAGGGTGCTACCCTGGGTTCCAGTGCACGGAAATAAAGCCTTAAAACCTCTTACTGAAAAAACCTGTGGGGGTTGAGGTGGCAGGAGAAACTCCCAGCCTCACAAGGGAGTTCATTGGAGAGACCCACAGGGTCCTAGAATGTACACATAATCTCCCATCTGGCAGTTAGCACCAGAAGGGCCCAATTGGCTTCTGAGTAATGGAGGGAGTGGCTAAAAGCTGGCCAAGAACTGAGCAAGCAACACTGCTTCCTCTATGACCCATCTCCCACACACACCTCCACAACATAGCAAAGTGGGTAGCCCACCCTGGCAAATACCTAAGGCTCCACCCCTTACTACATAACAGGCATTCCAAGACAAAAGAATATGGCCCAATGAAAGAACAGATCAACCTCCAGAAACAATACAACTAAGTGATGAAGAGACAGCCAACCTACCAGATGCAGAGTTCAAGACACTGGTAATCAGGATGCTCACAGAAATGATTGAGGATGGGTGCAAAATAAAAGAAAAAGTAAAAGCTATTAACGTGAAATGAAGGAAGATGCATGGGGAACTGATAGAGATGGAAGGAAAACTGGGACTCAAATGGAGTGGACCAGAAGGAAGAAACTAACAACCAAACAGAAAACGAGGAAGAAACAAGAATTCAAAAAAATGAGGAGAGGCTTAGGAACCTCCGGACATCGTTAAACGTCCCAACATCCGAATTATAGGGGTCCCAGAAGGGGAAGAAGAAGAGCAACAAGTGGAAAACTTATTTGAACAAATAATAAAGGAGAATTTCCCCAATCTGGCAAAGGAAATAGACTACCAGGACGTCGAGGAAGCTCAGAGAGTCCCAAAGAAGTTGGACCCAAGGAGGAACACACCAAGGCATATCGTAATTATGTTAGCCAAGATTAAAATGAAGAAGAGAATTCTAGAAGCAGCAAGGGATAAGGGGACAGTCACCTACAAAGGAGTTCCCATCAGATTGTCAGCTGATTTCTCAAAAGAGACCTTCCAGGCAAGAAGGGGCTAGAAAGAAGTATTCCAAGTCATGAAAGTCAAGGACCTATATCCAAGATTGTTCTATCCAGCAAAGCTGTCATTTAGAATGCATGGACAGATAAAGTGCTTCTCAGATAAGGTGAAGTTCAAGGAGTTCATCATCACCAAGCCCTTATTATATGAAATGTTAAAGGGACTTATCTAAGAAAAAGAAGATAAAAAATATGACAGTGAAAAGACAGCAAACTCACAGCTATTAAGAACCACACCTAAAACAAAAGCAAACTAAGCAAATAGCTAGAACAGGAACAGAACCACAGAAATGGAAATCATATGGAGGGTTAGCAACAGGGGCGTGGGAGGAGGAGAGAGGGGGAAAGGTACAGAGAATGAATAGCATAGATAGTGGGTAGAAAATAGACAGGGGGAGGGCAAGAATAGTATGGGAAATGTAAAAGCTAAAGAACTTATGACACATGGACATGAACTAAAGGGGGGAATGTGGGTGGGAGAGGGTATGTAGGGTGGAGGGGAATGATGGGGGAGAAACGGGACAACTGTAAGAGCATAATCAATAAAATATATTTAAAAAAAAGTAAAATAAAGGAAAATATACAAGGACCCAGCAGTAAAGGGAAGGAAAACAGGACTCAAATCAACAGATTAGTGCAGAAGGAAGAAATAAACATTCAACCAGAACAGGATGAAGAAACAAGAATTCAAAAAAGTAAGGAAAGGCTTAGGAACCTCCAGGACATCTTTAAACGTTTCAACATCTGGATCGTAAGAGTGCCAGAAGGAGAAGAGGAAGAGCAAGAAATAGAAAACTTATTTGAAAATATAATGAAGGAGAACTTCCCTAATCTGGTAAAGGAAATAGACTTCTAGGAAGTCCAGCAAGCTCAGAGAGTCCCAAAGAAGTTGGACACAAGGAAGCACACACCAAGGCACATCATAATTACATTACTCAAGATTAAAGATAAAGAGAGTATCTTAAAAGCAGCAAGACAAAAGGAGAGCATTATCTGCAACAGAGTGCCCATAAGACTGTCAGCTTATTTCTCAAAAGACATCTTACAGGCAAGAACGGACTGGAAAGAAGTATTCAAAACAATGAAAGGCAAGGACCTAAATCCAATATTGCTTTATCCAGCAAAACTCTCATTTAGAATGGAAGGGCAGATAAAGTGCTTCCTAGATAAGGTCAAGTTAAAGGAGCTCATCATTACCAAGCCCTTATTAGGAAATATTAGAGGGAACTATGTAAGAAATAGAAGAAGATCGAAAACAACGAACAATAAAATGACACCAAACTCATAACTATCAACAACTAAACATAAAAAACAAAAGCAAACTAAGCAAGCAACTAGAACAGGAACAGAATCACAGAAATGGAGATCACATGGAGGGTTATCAATGGTGAGTAGGAGGGGGAGAACTGGGGGGAAGGTACAAGGAATAAGAAGCATAATTGGTAGGCACAAAATACACAGGGGTAGTGTTGGGGACCACTCTATGTGGCTTTGGAGACTATAGCCCCACAAGAGCAAGCCTTGAAAGAGGCCAGTAAGTCTCCCTCGAAAACCAGGAAATGCAGGTGATGCTAACATCCAGGGATCCCGTGGGACACCAGGCCTCATAAATACATTGTATCCTTTGAAGCTTGCTTTGCTTTGTATAACCTTGTTGATATAAACTGGATGTTTAAGTTCAAGGCATAAGGAGTAAACTCCTTATCTCATGAAACACATCTTAAAGACCATCTGGCTTCAGTATGTCTCACAGACCCTGATCTAAAACAAATCTGTTTCTTTGATTGTTATCTATAAATAATACCTGTTTTTGTGTGACTATAGCCATTTTATGTTGATTGATGAGCTATGAGTGTATGCTGTATACCCCTACACACACTATTGCCAATAAAAGATGTTTGGGAGAAGGGCTTAGGGCATTTCCCACTAGAGGGAACCGCCACTCCCTCCCTGCACCTCGCCCCTCCCCCCCCATATCAAGAACAACAAGATTATGTCCGGGACGACTTATTCTCATCCGCAGCTGCCAGGAGAGCTCTGTGGGACAGAGTTCTCCCACAGGGTAGGTTAAGAATAGTATAGGAAATAGATAAGCCAAAGTAATTATATGTACAACCCCTGGACATGAACTAAGGGGTTGAATGCTGGAGGGTGGGAAGTGCAGGGTGGAGCAGGGATAAAGGGAGAAAAGAATTGAGATATCTGTAATAGCATAATCAATAAAATATACTTTAGTAAAAGAAATAGCCATGGGGATATAAAATATAAGATGGGGAACATAGTCAATAATTCTTAAATAATTATGTATGGTTTCATGTAGGCACTAGACTTATAGTTATGTAAATACTATGCTGTATACATGAAAACAATATAATATTGAACATCAACTTTAATTAAAAATTAAAAATAAACAAATGAACAAAAGAGAAACTAATAGATTCAGAGAAAAAAAAAGAGATTTGCCAGACTGGTGCATGGTTTGGGTGAAAAGGGTGAAAAGGGATTAAGGATAAAGAGCCTATTATAAAAATAGTCATGGTGATATAAAGTACAGCATAGAGAATATAGTCAATAATATTGCAATAATTATGTATGGTGTCAAGTACTAGACTTAACATGGGTAGTCATGTCATAAAGTATATAAAATCTAGTCACTATGTTGTTTAACAGAAACTATTATAATATCATTTGTCAACTGTAATTTTAAAATAATATTTTAATAATTTTAAAATAAAAAATAAAAGAAATGAGCTACTAAGGTGTTAAAAGACATGGAAGAACTTTAAATGTATATTAGTAAGGAAAACAGCCAATCTGAAAAGTCTGAATACTATATGATTCTAACTATATAACATTCTGGAAAAGGCACAACTATAGAGATGATAAAACTTCGGTGGCTATCAGTGATTAGGGGAGATGAAGGGATGAATAGGCAGAGCACAAAAGATTTTTACAGCAGTGAAAATATTCTCTATGTGATACTATAATGGTGAATTCTCATAATTACACATTTGTCTAAACCCATGGAATGCACAACAATGAAAGGTCCCTAAAGCAAAGGTCCCTTGAGTGTTGTGATGTGTCACTGTAGGTTCATTAATTTTAGCAAATATACCAATCTTGTAAGGGATGCTGATCATGGGGGAGGCCATGCATGTTTGAGGAGCAGGAGATACATGAGAAATCTCTGTACCTCCTCAATTTTGCTGTGAACCTAAAACTTCTCTGAAAAATAAATTCATATTTTTAAAATGAAAAAAAGCGACATTTGGAGAAGTTAGGTAAGTGTCCAAGGTCACAATACCAGTAACTGGCAGGGCTAGAATATGGAATCCTATCTTGTCTGGCTCTATCATCCAAGCTTTCTAATGTATCTATAAACCAAAGTGGTTCCTGACTTAGCTTTGCCTGTTGTTATTGGCCTTTCATGGCTTCTCACACCACAGTTTCTCTTTCCTAGTCTCTGGGCTGATTCTGTGCAGAAATCAAGGGAATCTGTCAGTGGTGCAGCCCTCAGAGCACCCCTGAAGGGATCAACATACAGGATGGACCTAGGCATTACATGCTGCCACCTTCCCTTCTCCTGATAATATAAAACTTAAGGATATTTGGGACACTTAAAAGGAGATTCTAAAGAACAAGAGACAGAAATTGAAATACATAAATGATGTGGCTTGTATATGTTGAGGAATCAAATTAGAAAGGTTAAGGTTTAGGCTGTAGTCAGACTAGGCTTGACTGCCAGGAAATTCCTCACATCGGCCTCCTTAGGTGCCAGAGCTGAGTGCAGTCCGACTCAGAAAAATGCATGTATCTACACAATAGAATCAGCACTATTTAGTCACTGGACAAATAATTACTTTGTAATCAAGATAACTTTATCCATTGCCTCTTAAGGGTAAGACATGAGTAGTTTCCTTGTATTACCAGAGGAAATTCTTCTCAGAAACCAGGTGCTGCCTGGGAAAACTATTTTATCACATATCTGGGTGAATATAATACTTATTTCAAGCAACTACAGGTGATGTCATCAACAAGTACAATGGTCATTGTACACCCAAGAATCAGGGCCATATTTTATCTCTAGGTATAAACTATTTTTAATGCATTTTATAAATCACTGGCAAGGTCAACCACACCAAACATTCCAGAACACACAAGGGATCTCTGTGGGCGTGCTCAGGCCTCCAGGCTGTGGGGATTCATTGTTCTGACACTTCCTGCACTATACACAGAACTGTCCCTTTAGTCTGCAAGTCTGCAGTACCCACAGCAGAGCCTACTGGAGGAGGCAAGTTCACCACACCAATCCCACAAGTGCAGATGGCACCATAATGCACACCACCTCTCATCACACAATGCCATGCCACACTTCTGACTCACCCTCAGTGAGCCCCCGGTTTTCATGCAGCAAATGGAGACCAAATCAGCCCACAGGACTGTGATGAGCATTGAGTGAGGTACTAAACAGAAGCACTATGCACTCAGCCAGCCAAATGGCCCATGCTCAGAAGTGGTCAGGAACAGGTTCACTTTCCCCATCATGGAGCTCCAGTTCATTCAACAATTGGTTCAGCCCTGATGCTTGATATAGTTCATGAATAAATTAATGTATGCATGAATCATGAAACACAAATAAGTGAAGGACTCTATATTTTTTTATGATGAAGATATTAAGGGCCAGGAAACCTGCATTAGGTATCCTCCCTTGAGACAGAGGTAGCCAAGGAGATATAAATAGAAGTTGTGCATGGAACTTCCAGGAAGTTAGGTTAGGAGGGAGATTGACAATTGGCATGAGACTTTCTTGTGCTCCTGTCCTTCCTCTTTCTAGGTGTGAGGATAGAGCTGTGATGGCTGGAGTTCCAGCAGCTATTATGGAATCTGAGTTGACCTTGAAGATGATGGTGCAGGCTAACAGTGGCAAAAGTTAGAAAATATCTGTGTCCCTAACATCTGTGGGGACCATGTTGTCCCAGAGAACACATATCTCATTTTTCCCATGGCAAGGGAGAAATACCCTTCTATATGATAGCAGACAGTATTATGCTTGATCTCTGCTGCTGGAAACCAAATATATTTCTAACTGAAAAATGTCTGTGATATGACGATCTCTTGATTCTGCTCCTCCCAAACTGCCTGCCCTTTTTCAGTCTTCTCTTCCAAGCCTTAGTCTTTTCCCTCTCCAAAAACTGAATTGGTGTAGGTGTCATGCCCCATCTGTCTTCAAATCCCAGTGCTTAAAATATCCACAAGCTAATAATACCCAACTGATATTATTAGCTCAGGCCTCTCCCCCAACTGCAGACTCATATCCAAGTGCCCAGTTGACACCTCCAAATCAGTGTGTCCAAAAGAGAACCTTAATATTCCTCACCTCTCACAACTCCCCCATCTCAGGACATGGCCCCACTGTTTCTCAGGCCAGAAAGCTAAAAATCTTCCTGGATATCTTTCTCTCCCTCAAGATATCAGTAAGTTCTGTCACTCCAAAACATGACCTCCATCAGCCCACATCTTCCCATCCCTGACCACCATTATTGATGCTTCTCTGCCCTTGTAGCCTGTTCTTCCCCTAATGTCAGAGGGTCACTTCTCAGACCTTTTAGTGGTGTCCTGTGGCCCTAATAATAAAATCCATATGCCTTGCTATGGTGCTAGGGTTCTATGATGTGCCCTCACCTCACCCCTCTGCCCACACTACTGCCATCCAGCCACACTTCCTCTCTGCACAGACACGCTGGACTCATCCCCTACTCAGGTCCTTTGCATGCACTGTCAGAGTAACTGGAATGTCCCTCCCCAGGATCATGACAGGAATGGGGTACCTTTGGCTCTTACCTGTCTGAAGCTATGTTCAAGTAGCTTTCCACTAGCTCTATTCTTCCCATCACAAATTACTTTGTTATATTCTTTGTGACCTCATCAATATCTAAAAATCCTCTTATCAATGTCCTTGCTTACTACTGTATTGTTTAGAATATGTACCTCATTAAACAGGAATTCGTTCAGCTTTTATGCCCCACTTCTACACTGTGCTAGCTAAATTTGTATGCATCCATCATGAGTTCAGCAGCTGGGCCATTGTTATTCAGTGGCTGTTCTTGTTTATTACATATCTTTATTCTTCATTCTGATCACTGGCTTTTTTATTCAAATGGACAACATACAGGCATTTATTAATTTATCTCCCCACACCTGCATTGTAATGTTTGACTCTTCTCTCAATTATAACAGAATAAGTTTTAACATATTTTTAGAGCCCTTGCATATACAAATTTTTTGTTGTCTTGACATATAAAAGTCAAATTGGGGGTAATAAACACAATTTCTCTGAAAACTTTAAAGTCATCTGACCATCCTCCAAAACTTACAACTGTGAAGATCTAACATCAACCTAAATGGTGTTTGCTCCTTTCTGAGGAGCCTGTACTCTCAGCCTGAATGCTTTCACACAGATTTTTAAATCACTGGTTAAATTACTAGTATACATCTAAATTTGGTTTTGTTTTTTTTTTTAGCAAATCTGCTTTAAATATTATTACTGAAGTAAGTCTTCTTCTCATTACTGAACCAAGTTTGTATTCCTACTTCAGACATTTTCAAAAATTATATTTTTTATTATTGACTCTTTCCACTTGTTTTATTTCTTCCTCAAAATAACCAAATTATTCAAAGGCTGGGTCTCCTATTATTAGGTTATGTAACTATTATATTTGTTCTTAGTTCTATTTTCATCAGTTTGTCCTCTTTCAGTGAATTTTAGGAGAGCAGTTCAACTTTGACTACAACATTATAGCATTTTGGGGGACTGTTTTAGTTTTCCCCTTTGCTGTCCCTATAGCTCTGCTGTTGCATGGATGTTTCTTTGAAATTTCTTTCCTAATATCAATGTTGTTCTTTACATCTGAGCTCATATCTCAACTTTTTCATCATCCTGATCTCTTCTAATAATCTCACATATTCTTAAGTGTATGAAGAACACAAACTATTAATCTTTAAATTACTTCTTATTTCCTCGTAAAAACAATTTTTTTCAAAAGTTATGTTTTCACTATCTCAGCTGTTGGGATGCCCCTTCTTTGGGGCCAACTCTGGTCTTTTCACAGTTCCAGGTTTTTGGGGATCTCATCAAAATATAAAGCATCTGCTCAGCTACAGAAAATCATATTAAAATAAAAGGAGAACCAACCATATGGGAAAACATATTTGCCAATGATACCTCACACAAGGGTTTAATCTCCAAAATATATAACGATCTTAAACAATTCCACTCTAAGAAGACAAGAAACCCAATTAAAAAATGGCGAAAGGACTTGAACACACACTTCTCCAAGGAGGACACACAGAGGATCCAGAGACACATGAAAAGATGCTCAGTATCACTAGCTATCAGAGATGTAAATTAAAAACACAATGAGATACCACCTCATACCAGTCAGAATGGCCATCATAAACAAAGCAACAAACAGGAAGTGTTGGAGAGGTTGTAGAGGAAAGGGAACCCTAGTGCACTGTTGGAGGCATTACAGACTGGTACAACTGCCAGGGAAAACAATATGGAATTTTCTCAGAAAACTAAAAATGGACCTGCCTTTTGACCCAGCAATTCCACTGCTTGGATTATATCCGAAGAACCCTGAAACACCAATCCAAAAGAACCTATGCACCCCTATGTTCATAGCAGCGCAATTTACAATAGCCAAGTGTTGGAAGCAACCCGGGTGCCCATCAGTAAATGAATGGATCAAAAAACTACGGTATATTTACACAACAGACTTCTATGCAGCAGAAAAAAAGGTGGGGTGGGCTGGGGTGGTGGGCTAGGGTGGGAGTAAAAGACAGAAAACTGTACAAAATTAACAATTAAAATAATTTTTTTTTTAAAAAAGAGGACTTCTGGCCAAGATGGAGGCATAGGTGGACACACTGTGCCTCCTCTCACAACCAAAATTAAGGACAACAAATATTTAGAAACAAGAAAACAACCAGAGCTAACGGAAAATTGAACTGTAAGGAAGTCCAACAACCATTCATCCAGACCAGTAAGAGGGGCGGAGTCGCAGCAGGAAAAAGTGGAGGTGCAGACCTGGGAACGCAGAGGGGAGTGACTGGTGGTTCCCAAGTGTGCAGGTGGCTGTCAGACCCCAGGCACGGATGGCAACTGTGCAGACCCAGTGAGGCCGTGCAAGGCAGCTGGCTGACCAGGTGGTCCCACATTCGCGCTCGCAGATAATCCAGGCGAAGGGGAAGCAGCAGAAGGGACAGGAGCTCAGAGGAGAGCAGAGCGGGCACCATTGTTCCCTCTCAGATCCCACCCCCACGTACAGTGTCACAACCCAGAGACGGGGCTGCCCTGCACTGGGGAACACCTAAGGCTCCACCCCCTCACTACATAACAGCCAAGACCAGACCAAAACCAAAACAAAACAAACAAAAAAAAAAAAAAACACCAAAAATCGCTCAAAACGGAGAACAAATCAGAGTCCCAGAGACAATTCCCCCAGAAACAATTTCTCTAAGCGATGAAGAGATAGCCAACCTATCAGATGCACAGTTCAAAGCACTGGTCATCAGGATGCTCACAGAATTGATTGATTTTGCTCACAAATTAGATGAAAAAATGAAGGCTATGCTAAGTGAAATAAAGGAAAATGTACAGAGAACCAATAGTGATGGGAAGGAAACTGGGACTCAGATCAATGGAGTGGATCAGAAGGAAGAAACAAACAACCAAACAGAAAACGAGGAAGAAACAAGAATTCAAAAAAAATGAGGAGAGGCTTAGGAACCTCCGGACATCTTTAAATGTCCCAACATCTGAATTATAGGGGTCCCAGAAGGGGAAGAAGCAGAGCAACAAGTGGAAAACTTATTTGAACAAATAATAAAGGAGAACTTCCCCAATCTGGCAAAGGAAATAGACTTCCAGGAAGTCCAGGAAGCTCAGAGAGTCCCAAAGAAGTTGGACCCAAGGAGGAACACACGAAGGCACATCATAATTACATTAGCCAAGATTAAAATGAAGGAGAGAATTCTAGAAGCAGCAAGGGATAAGGGGACAGTCACCTACAAAGGAGTTCCCATCAGACTGTCAGCTGATTTCTCAAAAGAGACCTTCCAGGCAAGAAGGGGCTGGAAAGAAGTATTTGAAGTCTTAAAAGGCAGGGACCTACATCCAAAATTGCTCTATTCAGCAAAGCTTTCATTTAGAATGAAAGGGAAGATAAAGTGCTTCTCAGATAAGGTCAAGTTCAAGGAGTTCATCATCACCAAGCCCTTATTATATGAAATGTTAAAGGGACTTATCTAAGAAAAAGAAGATAAAAAAATATGACGGTGAAAAGTCAGCAATTCACAGATAGTAACAACCACACCTAAAACAAAAGCAAACAATTAGAACAGGAACAGAGCAACAGAAATGGAGATCATATGGAGGGTTAGCAACAGGGGAGTGAGAGGAGGAGAGAGGGGAAAAGGTACAGAGAATAAGTAGCATAAATGGTGGGTAGAAAATAGAAAGGGGGAGGACAAGATTAATGTGGGTAATGTAGAAGCTAAAGAACTTATAACACATGGACATGAACTAAAGGGGGGGATGTGGGTGGGAGAGGGTGTGTAGGGTGGAGGGGAATGATGGGGGAGAAATGGGACAATCATAATAGCATAATCAATAAAATATATTTAAAAAATAAAATTAAAAATAAAATTAAAATAAAATAAAATAAAGAAGGAGCTCCTACACTTTCTGACAGCATGGATGGGACTGGAAAGCATTATGCTAAGTGAAATGAGCCAGGCAATGAAGGACAAATACCATATGATCTCACCTTTAACAGGAACCTAAACAACAAAATGAACAAACAAGCAAAATATTACCAAAGACACTGAAATAGAGAACAGGCTGACAGTGATCATAGGTGGGGGGAATTTCAGGGGGAAAAGTTAAGGGTTTACAGGAACAAGTATAAAGGACACATAGACAAAAATTAGGAGGGGGTGGAAATGGGAGGGAGGTGGGGAGGACTGGTGGGGGTGGGCTGGGATGGGAGCAAAAGACAGAAAACTGTACTTGAAGAACAATTAAGTAATTTTTTAAAGGTTATATTTTCAAATGCATTCAGTGTATTCAGTTCAGAATTTGTGCTTTAATTTTGCTTCATATTCATCCTCCATAAAGATCTTGTTGACAGAAGACATGTGGCAAAATTTTACCATATTTGCCCATCCCTGAAACCCTGGTTCCCTCAAGAATGCCCCCCCCCCGAAGATGTGAAGCCAGAAAGCAGAGTTGGTTCAGACCCCCATCCCACTGTTAGTGTTTTGGCATCTGACACTTATTTGGTGTCATTTACTGGGTTGAAGATGGTCAGGTCTTCTGACAGACTTATGGACAATGTATGCCCTCATCAATATGGGGAAGGATTAGCTGTCAGCTACCAGATGCAGTGCATAGAAGACTCTGTTCTTTCTCCCTCAGCCCTGCCAGCAGCATTGCACATTGTGGGAACCACACCTTTCAGCATTCAGCTAGATGGCAATGGGCTGGGAGGCAAGGAGGGAAAATGGTGTTATTAAATACTCTGCTGGGTTCAATGACTTCTTTAGACCTTTTGGGGTTTGTTGAGGGGGAGACAGAGCACCAAGGCATCTTCTCACCTACTTTGGTTCAGCTGAGCAGTTGGCATTACTGTTCAAGATACTGGAAATCCTTTCGAAGGCTATCTATTGTTGATACATTCCTGTCAGTATTTTTGTGTTGTTGTTCTTTAAAATATATGTTTTATTGATTATGCTCTTACAGTTGTCCCATTTTCCCCCTTCACTCCCCTGCACCCTGAACACCACCTCCCAACCACATTCCCCCTCTTTAATTCATGTCCATTTGTCATACAGGTAAGTTCTTTGGCTTCAACATTTCCCATACTATTCTTGCTCTACCCCTGTCTATTTTGTACCTACCATCTATGCTACTTATTCTCTGTACCTTCCCCCCATTCTCCCCCTTCCACTCCCCTATTGATAATCCTCCATGTGATCTCTATTTCTGTGGTTCTGCTCTAGTTCGAGTTGTTTGCTGAGTTTTTTTTTGTTTTACGTATGGTTGTTAATAATTGTGAGTTTGCTGTCATTTTTCTGTACATATTTTTATCTTCTTTTTTCTTAGATAAATCCCTTTAATGTTTTATATAATAAGGGCTTAGTGATGATGAACTCCTTGAACTTCACCTTATCTGAGAAGCACTTTATCTGCCCTTCCATTCTAAATGAAAGCTTTGCTGAATAGAGCAATCTTGGATGTAGATCCTTGCCTTTCATGACTTGGAATACTTCTTTCCAGCCCCTTCTTGCCTGTAAGGTCTCTTCTGAAATCAGCTGACAGTCTTATGGGAACTCCTTTGTAGGTAACTGCCTCCTTTTCTCTTGCTGATTCTAGGATTCTCTCCTTATCTTTCATCTTGGGGAATGTAATTATGATGTGCCTTGGTGTGTTCCTCCTTGGGTCCAACTTCTTTGGGACTCTCTGAGCTTCCTGGACTTCTTGGAAGTCTTTTCCTTTGCCAGATTGGGGAAGTTCTCCTTTATTATTTGTTCAAATAAGTTTTCCACATGTTGCTCTTCCTTGTCTCCTTCTGGTACCCCTATAATCCAGATGTTGAAATGTTTAAAGATGTCCTAGAGGTCCCTAAGACTCTCCTCATTTTTGTTGAATTCATGTTTCTTCATTTTTTTTCTGGTTGGTTGTTTGTTTCTTCCTTCTGATCCACTCCATTGATCTGAGTCCGTTTCCTTCCCATCACTATTGGTTCTCTGTACATTTTCCTTTATTTCACTTAGCATAGCTTTCCTTTTTTCATCTAATTTGTGAGCAAAATCAACCAATTCTGTGAGCATCCTGGTGACCAATGCTTTAAACTGTGCATCTGATAGGTTGGCTATCTCTTTGTCACTTAATTGTATTTGTTCTGGATCTTTGATCTGTTCTTTCATTTGCACCATTTTTTTTTTTTGTCTGATGCACCCGTTACGTAGTAAGGGGTGGAGTCTTAGGTATTTACGGGGGCTGGGTAACCCATGCATCTGGGTTGTGATGCCATATGTGGGGCAGAAGTCCAAAAGGAAACAATGACACTTGCTCCACTCTCTGCTGGATTTCAGTCATTTCCCCTATTTCCCACAAGCAAATTGGGCCCTTCTGGTTCTGATTCCCGGGCATGTGGGCTTGTGTACATCCTATCACCCTGTGGGTCTCTCCAATGAACTCTCCTGTGAGGTTGGGCATTTCTCCCAGTACCTCAACCCCCACAGATGATTTCAATCAGTGGTTTGAGGTTTTATTTTTCTGCTCTGGTACCCTGGGTTGTGCGGTCTGTCCCACTACCTGGTTTCACCTGGTTTATCTGTGTTCGAATGTGGGACCACCCAGTCTGCCAGCCACCGAGTTGCCATGAGTCCTCTCTGCCCTGGCTGCCTGACTCCACCCCTCCTATCGGTCTGGATGAATGTGTCTTTAACTCCTTGGTGGTCGGACTTCCATACAGTTCAATTTTCTGTAAGTTCTGGTTGTTTATTTTTTTATTGTTTTGTCCTTCTTTTGGTTGTGTAAGGAGGCACAGCATATCTACCTACAACTCCATCTTGGCTGGAAGTCTCCTTTCTGTGTTATTTGGTTATTTTTCTGTACTTCCATGTATAATTCAAGGACAAGTAGGTAAAGAGATTATGCAGGGCTAAAATAGCCTCAAATCACAGCTAGTCTCATTCTCTTTGACTCTCTATAACACAGAGCCCAGAAGCTGGAGTACAATATATTTTCAATAAGGAAAGTACAAACGGTTAAGATTTTAGGCTGAGATATTTGGGACCAGAAGCTGATCTGGAACCAGGCTGAGATCTAGGTCAGGAATTGGGATGTGATGTGTCCAAAGAGAAGAGAAGCAGTCAGAAGTCTTCTGAAGGACAGACCCCAGCTGGATGGAAGCCAGGTGTAGGAGATGAGTACAACCTCTGAAGCCAGCTGCTAAGAGTCAGCTGAGGGAATCAGGGAACCAAGGGCTGATGCACAACTGATGTGGGGCCATCAGGGATTCTGAGGTCTTGTCTTTATTCAGGAGCATGTAGATAATAGCTAAGCTTGGGAATGCCACTGATCTACAGTGTAGGCCTCAGAGCTGCAGAATGTGAGACACAAACTCCCTTTCCAAGCCCCCAGGGGTGCTCTGCAATGTCTCTAAGCCAGAGTGTGTCCAGTTGGAGCTCCTCCTCCTACAGGTAAGCAGGCTCCCATTCTCAGCCTACCATGAGCCTTGCTTCCACCACTGGCTGCTCCTGGTTCTTCTGCTGAGACTGCTCCTTCTTCCACTGCAAGACAGGTCATATGAATGTTAAAACTCCCTTTATCTGGGCCCCATGTCCACACAAGATGTGGCTTCTAGATGTCCACTGCTAGGGTCAAGCCCTATGTATTTATTGAGCAAGTGAAGAGTGGGTGGGAACCAGGGTTGGGCCTGGAGTAGCAGTGCCAGGAAGAACCGATGGAGTTGAACCTTCCCTGTTTCACAGAGCTGAGGGCAGCAAGGCCAGAGAAGGTCTGGAATCAGGTTTCTCATTACTTTTGCCCAGGTCATTAGGAGACATAAGAAAGGAAAGCTGAGGAAGAGTGGAAAAGCGAGAATGCCACCAAAGCACTCTGAAATCACCTGCTACTCCCAGAACTGTCCCACACAGGACAGTCATCCCTGCCCCAGCTGCTTCCTCTCCCCTAGAGAATGAGGTCTTGGCAGAAAAATGCACCACCCCACCACATTCTACACCTGGAGAGGTATGAGCAAGCATGCCACCTGCTGAGGACTACCAGCTCTCCAGGACCCCAGCCCAAAAGGGACAGTATCAGAGGGTTCCCAAACCAGCCCTATCTCACTCTTGTAGTAGTCAGGATAGTGATATTCTGCTTTCAGAAAAGAATGATTTTTTTCTTGGGGCATTTCCAACTGCAACTAGTTATTCTACAGCACATTCCACATGCACATTAAAAGGAAATTAGGAGAAGGAAGATGGTGGCGCGGTAGGAGAGAGCAGATTCCACTTCCCCCTACACAGGGGAGAAAAACCTGGCTGATCTATGGAAGAACAGAGCAAACAAACAACAGTAACACAGCATATTTGAAAATAGGAGAACGAAAATTGTAGCAGACATTGGAAAACCAGACGGTAAGGAGAGTACTTTAGAACAATAAGAGCCCAGGGATCAGTGCGGAGTTCAGGGCAGATGAGGCCCTGGCCCAGCACTTGCCAGGCCTGCCACAGGGCTCTAGGGAGGAAGCCGGGTCAACCACTCCCTCCCCAGCCAAACAGGGTTTGAACAGCACCAGGAGAGACCTGGTTGCTTGAAATCTCACAGAGAAGAGTTAAGGTCTGAATGGCAAAAACACTGGGGATATGAGCAGCCTTAGAAGGAGTGCACACCGGAGCTCACACAACCGGAGGCACCGTGCATGACCAGAGACAAGATGGGCGACCATAGGCACCCACGTGCGACCACAGATGGCTGCACGAACATAGGCGCCACCAGACACAGCTGTACGACCACAGGTGCCTGCGCCCGACCACAAAGAGGCTGTGTGACCACAGGCGCCCACGCAGGACTGCAGACAGCTGCAAGACGGGAGGTGCCTGCGCGACCAGAGACCTGTAGCCCATTGTGGGGGTCCCCTATCCTGGGAGCCAGATGTGGGGGGGCTCCGCCCACAGAGAGGGTGAAAAATCAAACTACCAAGACATGATCTTCTTGGGGAGGAAAGGTAGTCAAACTCTCAGAGGAGAATGACCCACAGCACCTTCCTCAATGGGCTTTTATTGGGTTCAAATACACAGGAATACAGGTTTAATATTTCAAAGAAATCTGAGGGCTTAATCTGAGTCAGTGTCTGTCAGGAAAGGGGGTTGCAAAACTTTGGGAGATATACTCATTTCCTCCTCGGACCCTTATAATTTAAATGACAGCACTCTTAGCAAAGCAGGTTTCACAGGACTTTACAAACTCTTTCTTATGCCCCATAACCCAGGAAACCACTCTGGCCGGCACAGGGCTGCACCACTTGCCATCATAGTTTCAGGCGTAAGGGGATTAGAGCCAGGAAGAAAGGGATGAGGGAGACAACTCCCAGATGGAAATGGGAACTTGGGCTATGTCAGAATAGCCTGGGGGCGAGGGCCCATCACCCCCTCTTTGCTTCAGCCCCCTTAGTCCTTCCATGAGGGCCTTCTAAGTGGTTATGTCTGGCTTGGGTTGCCCTTCCCTTGAGGGGTCTTACCCATCATTGACTAACCAATTAAGCATTGGGGACAGAGATGGATGAAGCAGAAGCAGCGCTCCTGCCAGGGAGATAAGCTTTATCTCCTAAGTGGCTCAGGTCCTCTTGACAGAACAGACCCAGATGAAGCAGGTCCCTGGGCTCTTACACAGCCTAGCCATGGGGTGGGGGTTACAGCTCCTGAAAGCAGGCTGAACGGTCTGCAACAGCCCATGCTGGGAAACTGCGGAATGTGAGCGATATGTGGGAGAACCAGAGCCCATGCATGTGAACCCAGGGAGTACACACAATCCATGGGAAACCCGGAGCTCACTCCCATGAAATTAGGGTAAGTGCAGGGAAGCAGGAATTCTGGAATCCACACCCATAAACTCAGCATTTGTGCATGCCCCATAGGACACCTGAGCTCACACCCATAAACTTGGGAAAGTGAACACCACCCGGAGGCTCAGAACCCATGACCAAAGCCCTGTGCAGAGAGGCACCAGGCTAGCTCTGGGGAGAGTTCATGGCTAGCCCTGGGGAGAGTAGCCCAAAGATGGCTGAGTGCTGAACAGGAAGAAAAGCAATACTGTCATTCCTCAGACATTGCAGCCAGCAAGACCAGAAAAGCCTTCTTGGCAACTTTGAAAACAGCAAGAGGTTTTTTTGTTGTTTTTTTCCCCCCTTTTCTTTTTTTAAATTTTTTTTTTTACTATTTTTATCTTTTTTACCCCTCAACTCCAATTGCTTCTCCTTACTTCTTTCTTCTTTCATTCCTTCTTCCTTTCTTTCCAATTTCATCTCTTTTTCCTTCCTTCTTTTTTCTTCTTTTTTTCATTTTTATCCTCTTTTCTCTTTCTAAATACCCATGAGTGAGACCAAAAAAACAAACAAACCTGAAATTGTGGGAAAAGCCAGAGTTGATTCCAAAGAGGGAGCATCCCAACACCTGAGACAGCAGAAGATGTGAACACCAGGATATCCGAAGGAGACGGCATCACTGAATATCACAGGTATTCTACCACAGCAGTTCACACCATAAAGCCAAGGAGCCAGAAGGGATAAATTTAAAAAGCTGAGACTAACAAGAAGAGTCTCACAAACAATGGGAAGACAAAGAAACAATCCCAAGATGAAAGGAAAGGAGGAAGCCCCAGAGAGAATGCTAAATGAAATGGAGGCAACTCAACTATCAGATATTGAGTTCAAAGCAATGGTTGTCAGGAAGCTCAATGAGCTCTCAATGAGCTACCAGAAACTACAGGGAAGCTACAATGAACTCACTGAAAACTATATCAACATGAAAAAGGAAATAGAAACTATCAACAAGGGCCAAGAGGAAATGAAGAATACAATTTCTGAATGAAGAACACAGTAGAAGGAATCAAAAGCAGAATCGATGAAGCAGAGGATAGAATCAGTGAGTTGGAGGACAAAGTAGAAAAAAACACCCAGAAAGACCAAGAAAAAGAAAAGAGGCTCAGAAAGAATGAAGAGGGATTAAGAGAAATGCAAGACAATATGAAACATAATAATATCCATATAATAGAAATACCAGAAGGACAAGAAGAAGAACAAGGGATAGAAAACCTATTTGAAAAAGTAATGATGGAAAACTTCCCTAATTTGATGAGAGAAAAAGTCACACAAATCCAGGAAACACAGACAGTCCCCATTAAGAGGAAGCCAAACAGGCCCACTTCAAGACACATCAGAATTAAAATGGCAAAATTCCAAGACATAGCAAGAATCTTAAAGGCAACAAGGGAGAAAAAGGAAGTAACATACAAGGCAGCCCTGATAAGGTTAGCAGCTGAATTCTCAATGGAAACACTCCAAGCCAGAAGACAATGGCAAGAAATATTCCAAGCAATGGGAAACAAAGGCCTGCAACCCAGACTACTTTACCCAGCAAGGCTTTCAAGCAAGATAGAAGGTGAAATAAAGAGCTTCCCAGACAAAAGAAGTCTAA
The DNA here is from genome assembly GCA_039655065.1 of Glossophaga mutica. Classification (NCBI taxonomy): domain Eukaryota; kingdom Metazoa; phylum Chordata; class Mammalia; order Chiroptera; family Phyllostomidae; genus Glossophaga; species Glossophaga mutica. The sequence continues at coordinate 101,443,163 of CM077307.1, read as the reverse complement.
AAGAATACACCTCTAACAAACCAGTTCTGCAAGAGATACTAAAGGGACTGCTTTAAGAGAAGAAAGGAAGAGAGAGAGAGAGAGAGAGAGAGAGAGAGAGAGAGAGAGAGAGAGAGAGAGAGAAGAACACAGGTACGAAAATGGCAATGAATAAATATCTATCAATAATACCCTGAAATGTAAATGGGTTAAATGCTCCAATCAAAAGATATACAATAGCTGCATGGATAAGAAAGCATGACCCACAAATATGTTGCCTACAAGAAACCCACCTCAGGACAAAAGATATACACAGACTCAAAGGGAAGGACTGGAAAAATATTTTTCAAGCAAATGGACAGGAAAAAAAACTGGGGTAGCAATACTCATATCAGACAAAACAGACTTCAAAAGAAGAGTCATAAAGAGAGACCCAGAAGGTCACTTCATAATATTCAAGGAAAGAATCCACCAAGAAATCATAAACATTGTAAATATATATACACTCAATGGAAGAGCTCCTAAATACATCAAGAAAATCTTAGAGGACTTCAAGAAAAGTATTGATAGCAACACGATTATAGTAGGGGATTTTAACACCCCACTGTCAAAAATGGACAGATCTTCCAAACAAAATATCAACAAAGATATTGTGGCATTGAAAAACACTCTAGAGGAAACGGACTTAACTGTTAGATATATACAGCCATTCATCCCAAAGAAACTAAATACACATTCTTTTCAAATGCACATGGAACATTTTCAAAGATAGACCACATCATAGGACACAAAACAAGCCTCAACAAATTCAAGAAAATTGAAATACCAAGCATTTTCTCTGACCACAAGGGACTGAAACTAGAAACCAACCCCAAGAGGAAAAACCCAAAACCCTCAAAATCATGGAGACTGAATAGCATGCTATTAAACAATGAATGTCAAGAATGAAATCAGGGAGGAAATCAAAAAATTTCTGGAAATAAATGATAATGAACTCACATTGAACCAAAACTGAGGAGACACAGCAAAGGTGGTACTCAGAGGGAATTTTATAGTGATACAGGCCTACCTAAAAATAATAGAAACATCTCAAACAAACAACCTAACCCTACACCTACAAAAACTCAAGGATCAACAACAAAGAGATCCCAGAAAAAGTAGAAGGAAGGAAATAACCAAGATCAGAGCACAATTAAATGACATAGACACTAAAAGCACAATTCTAAAGATCAATGAATCCAGGAGCGGGTTCTTTGAAAAGGTAAACAAAATTGTCAAGCCTTTAAGCAGGCTCATCAAGAAAAAAAGAGAGAGGACCCAAATAAACACAATCAGAAATGAAAGAGTAGAGATTACAACTGACACCACAGAAATACAAAGGATTGTAAGAAATTACTATGAAGAACTGTATGTCAAGATATTTGAAAACCTAGGTGAAATGGACAAGTTTCTAGAAAAATATAATTTCCAAAACTCAATGAAGAAGAAAGAGAAAGCCTGAATAGACAAATAACAACTGATGAAATTGAAGCAGTAATCAAAAAACTCCCAACACACAAAAGCCCTGGACCAGATGGTTTCACAAGAGAATTCTACAAAGCACTTAAGGAACAGCTAATCCCTATCCTTCACTGACTTTTCAAAAAAATCCAAAATGATGGAAGACTCCCAAACTCTTTCTATGAAGCCAGCATCATCCTAATTTGAAAACCAGATAAAGACACAACAAAGAAGGAGAACTTCAGGCCAATATCACTGATGAACATAGATGCTAAAATCCTCAACAAAATATTGGCAAATTGCATCCAACAATACATTAAAAAGATCATACACCATGACCAAGTGGGATTCATCCCAGGGATGCAAGGATGGTTCAACATTCACAAATCAGTAAATGTTATACATCACATAAAAAAAAGCAAAGACAAAAAAAATACATAATCATATCAATAGATGCGGAAAAAGCATTTCATAACGTGCAACACCCATTTCTGATAAAAACACTCAGCAAAGTGGGAATAGAGGGAGCGTTCCTCAACATAATAAAGGCCATATATGAGAGAACTACAGCAAACATCACAATCAACGGGCAAAAACTAAAATCTTTTCCACTAAGTTCAGAAACAAGACAAAGTTGTCTACTTTCACCATTTCTATTCAGTATAGTATTGGAAGTCTTTTCCACAGCGATTAGACAAGAAAAGGAAATAAAAGGCATCCAACTCTGAAAGGAGGAAACAAAACTATCATTGTTTGCAGATGACATGATACTGTACATAGAAAATCCTATTGACTCGGCCAAAAATCTGCTCGACCTAATAAATAAATTTGGCCAAACAGCTGGATACAAAGTCAATATCCAGAAATCAAAGGCATTTTTGTATACTAACAATGAAACAGCGAAGAAGAAATCAAGGAAAAAATCCCATTCAATATAGCAAAAAGAAAAATAAAATACCTAGGAATAAACCTAACCAAAGAGGTAAAAGACCTGTATGCAGAAAACTACACAACACTGAGGAAAGAAATCAAGGAAGACACAAACAAATGGAAACACATACTGTGTTCATGGATCAGAAGAATTAACATCATCAAAATGTCCATACTACCCAAAGCAATCTACAGATTCAATGCAATACCTATTAGAGTACCAACGACATATTTCACAGACATAGAACCAACACTTCAAAAATTTATATGGAACCATAAACGACCCAGAATAGTGGCTGCAATCTTGAGAAAGAAGAGCAAAGTAGGAGAGATCACAATACCTGATTCCAAACTGTATTACAAGGCCACTGTAATCAAAACAGCCTGGTACTGGCATAAAAACAGGCATGTGGGCCAGCGTAATAGAACAGAGACCCCAGAAATAAACCCAAGTCTCTATGATCAATTAATATTTGACAAAGAGGGGCAGCAACATAAAATGGAGTCAAAATAGCCTCTTCAACAAATGGTGTTGGGAGAACTGGACAGCTACGTGCAAGAAAATGCAACTTGAGCACCAACTTACACCATACACAAAAATAAATTCAAGGTGGATAAAAGATTTAAACATAAGCCGTAACACCATTAAAGTCCTAGAGGAGAACATAGGCAGGAAAATCTCAGATATTCCACGCAGCAACATTTTTACTGATATGTCCCCTAAAGCGAGGGACATAAAGGAAGGAATAAACAAATGGGATCTCATCAAAATAAAAAGCTTCTGCATAGCCAAAGAAAACAGTATTAAAATAAAAAGAGAACCAACTCTATGGGAAAACATATATACCAATGATACCTCACACAAGGGTTTAGTCTCCAATACATACAAAGAACTTACACGACTCCACTCTAAGAAGACAAGCAACCCAATTAATAAATGGGAAAAGGACTTGAACAGACACTTCTCCAAGGAGGACATACAGAGGATCCAGAGACCCATGAAAAGATGCTCAGTATCACTAGCTATCAGAGAGATGCAAGTTAAAACCACAATGAGATACCACTTGACACCAGTCAGAATGGCCATCATAAAGCAACAAACAACAAGTGTTGGAGAGGTTGTGGAGAAAAGGGGACTCTAGGGCACTGTTGGTGAGATTGCAGACTGGTACAACCATTATGGAAAGCATTATGGAATTTTCTAAGAAAAGTAAAAATGGACCTACCTTTTGACCTAGCAATTCCACTACTAGGATTATATTCTAAAAACCTTGAAACACCAATCCAAAGAACGTATGCACCCCGATGTTCATAGCAGCACAATTTACAGTAGCCAAGTGTTGGAAGCAACCTAGGTGCCCATCAGTAAAAGAATGGATCAAGAAACTGGTACATTTACACAATGCAATTCTATGCAGCAGAAAGAAAGAAGGAGCTCCTACTGTTTGCAACAGCATGGATGGAACTGGGAGCATTATGCTAAGTGAAATAAGCCAGGCAATGAAGGACAAATACCATATGATCTCACCTTTAACAGGAACCTAATCAACAAAACAAACAAACAAGCAAAATATAACCAAAGACATTGAAATTGAGTAGAAGCTGGCAGTCATCAGAGGGGAGAGGGAAGGGAATTTCAAGTGAATTAGGGAAGGGAATTTCAAGGGATTAGAGCAACAAGTATAAAAGACACGTGGACAAAAACTATGGGGGATGAAAATGGGAGGGAGGTCGGGAGGGAGAGGGGCGAGGGAAGGGAATTTCAGGGGAAAAGGGGAAGGGATTAGAGCAACAAGTATAAAAGACTTGTGGACAAAAATTATGGGGGGTGGAAATGGAAGGGAGGTTGGGAAGTGGGGTGGTGGACCAGGATGGGAGTAAAAGACAAAAAACTGTACAAAAACAACAATTAAAATAAATAAGTAAGTAAGTAAATAAATAAATAAATAAATGCTTCAAAAAATAGTGTCAACAATAAAAAAAGAATAATGATGCCACAAATATTTGTATAAAAACATCTCTTCAAGTCAATTCTTTTGCCTCTTTTGTGTATATGCTCAGAAGTGAATCATATGGTAATTCTGTTTAATTTTTTGAGGAAGTGCCATAATGTTTTCTAGGGACTGTGTCAGTTTACATTCCTACCAACAGTGCACAAGCATTCCAACTTCTGCACATCCTCATCAACATTTGTTATTTTTGGAGAGAATATAAATAATTATATTATAGAGTTATATAGTTATATAGATAAATAATTAATATATAAATATATATTCCAGAAGGTATCCAGCCATGTAATATGAAAAATGGAGCATTCATTGAAGAAGATACAAGAAACATTGTACATATGACAATGATGCTTCAGTCCCCTTTAAAGTAGGCACCTTGGGATCTCACACAATTTCCCAATCACCATCAGCTGCCCTGTCATATTTTCCTGAAAATCTCATTGATGGTCTGAAATATCTTTCCTTTCAAAGGTGATTTAAGTTTTGGGAAATGCCAGAAGTTGCAGGATAGCACCAAACTGGGTTATAGTGGGGAACAGACATCTGGATGATTTGAAATTTCACCCACCAAAAAAAGTTTCTATGCAGGAACGTTCGAGCTTAATGAAAAATTTGATGTGGTTTCTTTACTGTACCCAGTCATCTGGAATGCAATGGCCACACAATACACAGGCTCACTCAGTGGTATCTACCAATCCCACTTACTAGTACAGTGAAGTCATCATTGTTTACACATGTGCATTCCAGTCTACTCTCCTGGGCTTCCAGGTTACATTGATGTTTCACAAACCATTCTCACTATATTAACAATGGCTGGAGTTTTTTCCAGACAGATCTCGTGTGTGTGTGTGTGTATGTGTGTGTGTGCACCTATCAAATACGGGGTATATATTTATACCATTATATTGGCTGAGAAGTGGATCTTAATGTGCTTTTGATTTTTCCTTTATTTAATTTTTAAGTATATTTTATTGATTATGGTATTACAGTTGTCTCAATTTTTGTCCCTTTGCTACCCTCCACATGGTATCCCCCTTCTCTCCATCAATCCCCACCCTTAATTCATGTCCATAGATTCCACATGTAAATTCTCTGGCTTCTCCCTTTCCTATACTATTCTTAACACCCCCCTATCTATTTTGTTTCTACTAATTATGCTTCTTGATACCTACACCACTTCCCCCTCTTGTCCCTCTCCCCCTCCCAGCTGATAACCCTCCAAATTTTCCCCATACATGTGATTCTGGTTCTGTTCTGGTTGTTTGCTTAGATTGCTCTTGTTTCTGTTTTTAAGATTCAGTTGTTGATAGTTGTGTTTTTTGTCATTTTTTATTGTTGTTCAAGTACAGTTGTCTCCATTTTCCCCCACTATTATCCTCTGCCTCACCACCCCAATGTCCACCCTCAATCATTTGTTGCATTGTTAATGTTCACAGTTTTGATCTACTTATTTTTTTTCAATAACTCCCTCTAACATTTCATGTAATAATGGCTTGGTGATGATGAACTCCTTTAGTGATGATAAACTCCTTTAGCTTTACTTTATCTGGGAACCACTTTATCTGTCCATCCATTCTAAATAATAGCTTCGTTGGATAGAGTAATCTGGGTTGTAGGACCCTGCTTTTCATCACTTCGAATACTTCTTTCCATCCCATTCTTACCTGAAAAGTTTCTTTTGAGAAATCAGCTACAATCTTATGGGCACTCCTTTGTAGTTAACTCTCTGCTTTTGTCTTGGTGCTTCTAAAATTCTTCCTTCATCTTTAACCTTTGGCATTTTACTTATGATGTGTCTTGGTGTGGTCCTCTATGGGTTAAACTTGATTGGGACTCTCCATGCTTCCTGGGCTTGCATGTCTATTTCTATAAACAAATTAGGGAAGTTTTCTTTCATTATCATTTTTCAAATAGATTTCAAATTTCTTGCTCTTCCTCTTCTTCTGTCACCCCTATGATGCAAATGTTGGACCTCTTGAAGTTGTCCCAGTGGCTACTTATGCTATATTTTTATTATTTTTTCTTCTTGTTCTGACTGTTGTTTTGTTTTTGCTTTCTTTTGTTCCAAATTATTGATTTAATTCTCAGCTTCATCAAATCTATTGTTGCATCCCTGTAAATCATTCTTTATGTCAATAACTAACATCTTCATTTCTTACTGGCTCTTTTTTATGCTGCTGAGGTCCTCGCTAAGTTCCTTGAACATCCTTATAACCAGTGTTTCTAACTCTGCATCTGATAGATTGCTTATCTCTGTTCTGTTTCACTCTTTTTCTATATTTTTGATCTGTTCTTTCATTTGGTCCATGTCTCTTTGTCTCATCATTTTGTCAGGTTCCCTGTTTATTTCTATATATTATGTACAGCTGCCCTAACTCCCCATCTTGGTAGTATACCCTAATTTCTAGGTATCCTGTAGATCCAATGACTCGGTTTCCCCTTTAACACAAGCTGGGTGTTTGAGGTGTGCCCTTCATGTGGGCTGAGGGAACACTCTCTTGTAGTCGAGACTTGGTTGCTTTGGCAGATCATTTGGAGGGATTTTCCCAGGTCAGTCATCTGTCAGGTTTGGCTATGATCACGTACCACCAATTTCCATCCTACACTGAGGATCAGCTGTGCAGGGGCAGGATGGTGATTCTTGGAAGGGGTCTATAGTTGTCCACTGGGTGCACTGATCCTGGGGTATCCCAGGTGGTGCAGGCCAAGGTCTGCCCCCATCTGCGTTTTGCCTGGGGTCACTCTTCCTGAGCTATAAAGCAATCTAAGAATTGCTGATACTTGTATTGGGCTTAGAGATTCCCAGTAGAAGCTAAGCTGTGAAACTAATCTTGATGCTGCTAGTGTCCAGCCTTGAGTTCACTGCAGGCAGCTATGGCTTGTTTGATAAGATTTAGGGAGGTTCAAAGCATGATCCAAGGCCAGTTATTCACATGGAAAAGCAGATTGGATGGGCCAATAAGTTGTGTTGGGCTGAGTCTCTGGGGATCTTCAAGGCATATCAAAGAGTGTTAGCCTGGTTGATAGCGTCTTAAATATAACACCAGTCTCTGGCTTCATGGCTCTGCAGGGGGAAGGCTCAGAAAAGGGATAGTGTCCTCTGCTCGGCCCAATGTGAGACACAAGATTCCCTCAGTATTCCACTGGTGCCCTTCAAGCTGCTACCCAGTACTAGAGCTCAAAAGACAGTGAATCTAAGTGGGTGAGTCTCTGTGTGGAATTTTTGAGAGGAACTACTTGGAGCTCCAGGATTTTCTTCCACTGAAACAATTTCCATTAGTTTTTGCCACCAGAATTTATGTGGATTTATCTTCATGGTACTGGAACTCAGAACTCAGGGTCTTATGTAGGGCTCAGACTCATTCTTCCCAAGACATCCACCATAATCCCTCTGCTGCCACCCTGTGATCACAATTGGTTGGTTTTTCATTTCTTTTTTTGCTTTGTATTTTTTTACTTTTTATTTTTTAAAATATATTTTACTGATTATGCTATTACAGTTGTCCAATTTCTCCCCCATCATTCCCCTCCACCCTGCACACCCTCTCCCACCCACATTCCCCCCTTTAGTTCATGTCCATGTGTCATAAGTTCTTTAGCTTCTACATTTCCCATACTATTCTAGCCCTCCCCCTGTCTATATTCTACCCACCATCTATGCTACTTATTCTCTGTACCTTTTCCCCCTCTCTCCGCTTCCCACACCCCTGTTGCTAACCCTCCATATGATCTCCATTTCTGTGTTTCTGTTCCTGTTCTAGCTGTTTGCTTAGTTTGCCTTTGTTTTAGGTGTGGTTCTTAATAGCTGTGAGTTTGCTGTCTTTTCACTGTCATATTTTTTATCTTCTTTTTCTTAGATAAGTCCCTTTAACATTTCATATAATAAGGGCTTGGTAATGATGAAATCCTTGAACTTGACCTTATCTGAGAAGCACTTTATCTTCCCTTCCATTCTAAATGACAGCTTTGCTGGGTAGAGCAATTTTGGATGTAGGTCCCTGCTTTTCAAGATTTCAAATATTTCTTTCCAGCCACTTCTTGCCTGGAAGGTCTCTCTCTTTTTTTCTTTTTTTTTAAATTCACCATTTTAATTATTATTATTATTTTTCAGAACTTTTTTTTTAATTTTTATTTTCATTGTTGATCTTGTACAGTTTTCTGTCTTTTATTCTCACCCGAACCCGCCACCCCAACCTTCCCCACCTCCCTCCCATTTCCACCCCCCATAGTTTTTGTCCATGTGTCCTTTATACTTGTTCCTGTAAATCCTTCCCCTTTTCCCCTGAAATTCCCTCCCCTCTCCCCTCTGGTGACTTTCAGCATGTTCCCAATTTCCATGTCTTTGGTTATATTATGCTTGTTTGTTTGTTTTGTTGATTAGGTTCCTGTTAAAGGTGAGATCATATGGTATTTATCTTTCACTGCCTGGCTTACTTCGCTTAGCATGATGCTCTCAAGTTCCATCCATGCTGTTGCATAGGGTATGAGCTCCTTCTTTCTTTCTGCTGCATAGAATTCCATTGTATAAATGTACCACAGTTTTTTGATCCATTCATTTACTGATGGGCATCTAGGTTGCTTCCAACACTTGGCTATTGTAAATTGTGCTGCTATAAACATAGGGATGCATAGTTTCTTTTGGATTGGTGTTTCAGGGTTCTTAGGATATAGCCCTAGCAATGGAATTGCTGGGTCAAAAGGTATATCCATTTTTAGTTTTTTTAGAAAATTCCATACTGTTTTCCACAGTGGTTGTACCAGTCTGCACTCCCACCAGCAGTGCACTAGTGTCCCCTTTTCTCCACAACCTCTCCAACACTTGCTGTTTGTTGCTTTGTTTATGAGGGCCATTCTGACTGGTGTCAAGTGGTATCTCATTGTGGTTTTAATTTGCATCTCTCTGATAGCTAGCGATATCGAGCATCTTTTCATGTGTCTCTGGATCCTCTGTATGTCCTCCTTGGAGAGGTGTCTGCCCAAGTCCTTTGCCCATTTTTTAATTGGGTTGCTTGTCTTCTTAGAGTGGAGTCGTGTAAGCTCTTTGTATATTTTGGAGATTGAACCCTTATCTGAGATATTGGCACATATGTTTTCCCACACAGTCGGTTCCCTTTTTATTTTAATACTGTTTTCCTTGGCCATGCAGAAGCTTTTTATTTTGATGAGATCCCATTTGTTTATTCTTTCCTTTATGTCCCTTGCTTTAGGGGACATATCAGTAAAAATGTTGCTGCGTGGAATATCTGAGATTTTCCTGCCTATGTTCTCTTCTAGGACTTTAATGGTGTTACGGCTTATGTTTAAATCTTTTATCCACCTTGAATTTATTTTTGTGTATGGTGTAAGTTGGTGCTCGAGTTTCATTTTCTTGCACGAAGCTGTCCAGTTCTCCCAACACTACTTGTTGAAGAGGCTGTTTTTACTCCATTTTATGTTGCTGCCCCCTTTGTCAAATATTAATTGACTATAGAGACTAGGGTTTATTTCTGGGCTCTCTATTCTATTCCACTGGTCCACGTGCCTGTTTTTATGCAGGTACCAGGCTGTTTTGATTACAGTGGCCTTCTAATACATTTTGGTATCAGGTATTGTGATCCCTCCTGCTTTGCTCTTCTTTCTCAAGATTGTTGCCGCTATTCTGGGTCGTTTATGGTTCCATATAAATTTTTGAAGAGTTTGTTCTATATCTGTGAAATATGCCATTGGTACTTTAATAGGTATTGCATTGAATCTGTAGATTGCTTTGGGAAGTATGGACATTTTGATGATGTTAATTCTTCCGATCCATGAACACGGTATGTGTTTCCATTTATTTGTGTCTTCCTTGATTTCCTTCTTCAGTGTTGTGTAGTTTTCTGCATACAGGTCTTTTACCTCCTTGGTTAGGTTAATTCCTAGGTACTTTATTTTTCTTTTTGCTATATCAAATGGTATTTTTTTCTTGATTTCTGCTTCTGTTGTTTCATTGTTGGTATACAAAAATGCCTTTGATTTCTGGATATTGACTTTGTATCCGGCTGTTTGGCTAAATTCATTTATTAGGTCGAGCAGTTTTTTGGCCGAGACTATAGGATTTTCTATGTATACTAACATGTCATCTGCAAACAATGATAGTTTTGTTTCCTCCTTTCCAAGTTGGATGCCTTTTATTTCCTTTTCTTGTCTAATCGCTGTGGCTAATACTTCCAATACTATGTTGAATAGAAGTGGAGAGAGTGGACAGCCTTGTCTTGTTCCTGATTTTAGTGGAAAAGAATTTAGTCTTTGCCCATTGAGTATGATGCTGGCTGTAGGTTTCTCATATATAGCCTTTATTATGTTGAGGAATGCTCCCTCTATTCCCACTTTGCTGAATGTTTTTATCATAAATGGGTGCTGTACCTTATCAAATGCTTTTTCCGCATCTATTGATATGATCATGTGATTTTTGTCTTTGCTTTTGTTTATGTGATGAATTACGTTTACTGATTTGCGAATGTTGAACCATCCTTGCATCCCTGGGATGAATCCCACTTGGTCGTGCTGTATGATCTTTTTAATGTGTTGTTGGATGCGGTTTGCCAATATTTTGTTGAGGATTTTAGCATCTATGTTCATCAGCGATATTGGCCTGAAGTTCTCCTTCTTTGTTGTGTCTTTATCTGGTTTTGGGATTAGGATGATGCTGGCTTCATAAAAAGAGTTTGGGAGTCTTCCATCTTTTTGAATTTTTTGGAATAGTCTGTGGAGAATAGGGGTTAGCTCTTCCTTAAATGTTTTGTAGAATTCTCCTGTGAAGCCATCTGGTCCAGGGCTTTTGTGCATCGGTAGTGTTTTGATTACTGATTCAATTTCACCAGCTGTTATTGGTCTGTTCAGGCTTTCTGTTTCATTTTCATTGAGTTTTGGAAGGTTATATTTTTCTAGAAACCTGTCCATTTCACCTAGGTTTTCAAATTTCTTGGCATACAGTTCTTCATAGTAATTTCTTACAATCCTTTGTATTTCTGCGGTGTCGGTTGTAATATCTCCTCTTTCATTTCTGATTGTGTTTATTTGAATCCTCTCTCTTTTTTTCTTGATAAGCCTGCTTAAAGGCTTGTCGATTTTGTTGATCTTTTCAAAGAACCAACTCCTGGATTCATTGATCTTTAGGATTGTGCTTTTAGTCTCTATGTCATTTAATTCTGCTCTTATCTTGGTTATTTCTTTCCTTCTACTTGCTCTGGGCTGTCTTTGTTGTTGTTCCTCGAGTTCTTGTAGGCGAAGGGTTAGGTTGTTTGTTTGAGATGTTTCTGTCTTTTTTAGATAAGCCTGTATCGCTATAAGCTTCCCTCTGAGGACTGCCTTTGCTGTGTCCCATAAGTTTTGGGTTGATGTGAGTACATTACCATTTGTTTCCAGAAACTTTTTGATTTCCTCCCTCATTTCATTCTTGACCCATTCATTGTTTAATAGCATGCTATTCAATCTCCATGATTTTGAGGGTTTTGGGTTTTTCTCCTTGGGGTTCGTTTCTAGTTTCAGTCCCTTGTGGTCAGAGAACATGCTTGGTATGATTTCAATTTTCTTGAATTTGTTGAGGCTTGATTTGTGTCCTATCATGTGGTCTATCTTTGAAAATGTTCCATGTGCATTTGAAAAGAAAGTGTATTTAGCTTCTTTGGGATGAAGGGCTCTATATATATCAGTTAAGTCCATTTCCTCTAGAGTGTTGTTCAATGCCACAATATCTTTGTTGATATTTTGTTTGGAAGATCTGTCCATTTTTGACAGTGGGGTGTTAAAATCACCTACTATAATTGTGTTGCTGTCTATATCTTTCTTGAAGTCCTCTAAAATTTTCTTGATGTATTTAGGTGCTCCTCCGTTGGGTGCATATATATTTACAATGTTTATGACTTCTTGGTGGATTCTTCCCTTGAGTATTATGAAGTGACCTTCTGGGTCTCTCTTTATGTCCCTTCTTTTGAAGTCTATTTTGTCTGATATGAGTATTGCTACCCCAGCTTTTTTTTCCTGACCATTTGCTTGGAAAATTTGTTTCCAGCCCTTCACTTTGAGCCTGTGTATGTCTTTTGTCCTGAGGTGGGTTTCTTGTAGGCAGCATATGTGTGGGTCATGCTTTCTTATCCATTCAGCTATTCTATGTCTTTTGATTGGAGCATTTAATCCATTTACATTTAAGGTTATTATTGATAGGTAATTATTCATTGCCATTTTCGTACCTGTGTTCCTCTCTCTCTTTCTCTCTCTGTCTTTTCCTTTCTTCCCTTAAAGCAGTCCCTTTAGTATCTCTTGCAGCATTGGTTTGGTAGAGGTGTATTCTTTTAGACTTCTTTTGTTTGGGAAGCTCCTTATTTGGCCTTCTATCTTGATTGAAAGCCTTGCTGGGTAAAGTAGTCTGGGTTGCAGGCCTTTGGTTCTCATTGCTTGGAATATTTCTTGCCATTCTCTTCTGGCTTGGAGCGTTTCCGTTGAGAAGTCAGATGCTAACCTGATTGGGGCCCCCTTGTATGTTACTTCCTTTTTCTCCCTTGCTGCTTTTAAGATTCTCTCTTTGTCTTGGAATTTTGCCATTTTAATTATGATGTGTCTTGAAGTGGGCCTGTTTGGGTTCCTTTTGATTGGGACTCTCTGTGTTTCCTGGATTTGTGTGGTTTTTTCTCTCACCAAATGAGGGAAGTTTTCCATCATTACTTTTTCAAACAGGTTTTCTATCCCTTGTTCTTGTTCTTCTCCATCTGGTATCCCTATTATACGAATATTATTCTGTTTCATGTTGTCTTGCACTTCTCTTAAACCCTCTTCATTCTTTCTAAGCCTCTTTTCCTTATCTTGCTCGTTCTGAGTGTTTTTTTCTATTTTGTCCTCCAACTCGCTGATCCGATCTTCTGCTTCATCGATTCTGCTTTTCATTCCTTCTACTGTGTTCTTCAGTTCAGAGATTGTGTTCTTCATTTCCTCTTGGCCCTTGTTGATAGTTTCTATTTCCTTTTTCATGTTGATATAGTTTGCCGTGAGTTCGTCATAACTTCCCTGTAGTTTATGGTAGCTCATTGAGAGCTCATTGAGCTTCCTGACAACCATTGCTTTGAACTCGATATCTGATAGTTGAGTTGCCTCTGTTTCATTTAGCATTCTTTCTTGAGCTTCCTCCTTTCCTTTGGTTTGGGGATTGTTCTTTTGTCTTCCCATTGTTTGTAAGACTCTTGTTGTTAGCCTCAGCTTCTTAAATTGATCTGTTCTGGCTCCCTGGGTTTGTGGTATGACCTTCTGTGGTAGAATATCTGTGAGATTCAGTGGTGGATTCTCCTTCGGGTATCCTGTTGTTCACCGCTTTCACTGTCTCATCAGCTGGTATACCCTCTTTTGGGGGCCAACTCTGGTTTTTGTTTTTGTTTTTGTTTTTCCCCACAGTTTCAGGCTTGCTTGTTTGTTTGTTTTGTCTCACTCGTGGGTATTTACAAAAAGAAGAGGGGGGAAAATGAAAAAAAGAAGCAAGAGGAAACAAGAGGAAGGTAGAAGAGATACAATTGAAAAGAAAGGAAGAGGGAATAAGAGAAGAAGGAATTGAAGGGAGGCAAAAGGAGTTGGGAGTAAAGAAGAAGATATAACCAATGAAGAAGGAGTAGTTAAAAACTCGTATAGATAGACAGGCTTACAAACAAAAAGACACTAACAAACTGGCAAAACAAAAAAGAGACACGCACACAGACACCCCCACACAAATATAAGCAGCCGGGCGGGGGGGGGGGAGGAACAAGCAAAGCACAACAAAATATTTAAAAAAAAATAAAATAAAATAAAAATATATTAAAAAAATAAAATTAAAAAACTGAAAAAACAAAACAAAACAAAACAAACAAGGAAAAAAACACCCTCTTGTTGTTTTCAAACTTGCCAGCCTGTTTTTCAGGTCCTGCTGGCTGCAATGGCCGAGGGGTGATCTTACTGCTTTTTCTGTGTTCAGAACTCAGTCCTCATTGTGCTATGTATCCCAGCGTTAGTGGGCGCCTCTCCCCACAGGGTTTCCAGCGTGTGATCTGAGCCTCCTTGTGTGTGCGCACTTCACCGAGTTTATGGGTGTGTGTTAGGTTCTCCAGACGTGCACAGCCGCCTGCCTTTGTCCCTGGGAGGTTTTCAGTGTTCGGGCACAGCTGCCTGCCTTTGTTTCTGAGAGGGGCCTGTGTTCCAGCTGCTATCCGGCGCCTGCACCTTGGGCCTGAGCTGTCCGCGTTTGCACCTCTGGCTCCACAGCTGTCTCCAGCGGCCTGCGCCTATGTTTTCACGAGTGTCCACTCGTCCGCGACCGACCTGTGCGGTCCCCTGGGAGTGTCTATTTTCATGCAGATGTCTCACTTCACCCGCGCCTCTGTCTCTGTTGGGGGGCCTGTGCTTTCATAGTTGCCCGGCGACCACGAAAACTCGGTTCAAAGTCGCGCAGTGACCTGGTGCGGGGCACCCACTTTCGCTCCCTCGAGGGGCACCCACTTTTGCTCGGGCGCAGTCGCGTGGTGGCCCCTGAGATCTCCCAGCTGGTTCAGCGGCTGACCCAGCTCCCTCCCCAGGGCCCTGGGGCAGGCTTGGCGGAGCGCCAGGCCGGGGCCTCAGCTGCCCCGCTCTCCGTGCGCTGGAACCCTGGGCTCTTATTGTTCCGAAGAGCTCTCCTTACCGCTTGTTTTTCAGTGTCCGCTACAATTTCCGACCTCTTATTCTCCAATATGCTGTGTTACTGTTCCTTGTCTGTCCTGGTCTTTCAAAGATTGGTTTGGTTTTTCTCCCGTGTGTAGAGGGGGAATAGGGTGTGCTCCCTCCTTCCACGCCGCCACCTTCCCCGAGTTGGAAGGTCTCTTTGGAGAAATCAGCTGACAGTCTGATGGGAACTCCTTTGTAGGTGACTGTCCCCTTATCCCTTGCTGCTTCTAGAATTCTCTCCTTCATTTGAATCTTGGCTAATGTAATTACGATGTGCCTTCGTGTGTTCCTCCTTGGGTCCAACTTCTTTGGGACTCTCTGAGCTTCCTGGGCATCCTGGAAGTCTATTTCCTTTGCCAGATTGGGGAAGTTCTCCTTTATTATTTGTTCAAATAAGTTTTCCACTTGTTGCTCTTCTTCTTCCCCTCCTGGGACCCCTATAATTCGGATGTTGGGATGTTTAACGATGTCCCGGAGGTTCCTAAACCTCTCCTCATTTTTTGAATTCTTGTTTCTTCCTCATTTTCTGTTTGGTTGTTAGTTTCTTCCTTCTGATCCACTCCATTGATTTGAGTCCCAGTTTTCCTTCCATCTCTATCAGTTCCCCATGCGTCTTCCTTCATTTCATGTATTGTAGCCTGCATTTCTTCATCTAATTTGTGAGCAAAATCAACCAATTCTGTGAGCATTTTGATGACCAGTGCTTTGAACTGTGCATCTGATAGGTTGGCTATCTCTTCACGACTTAGAGGAATTGTCTCTGGGGTTTTCATTTGTTCTCTGGTTTGAGCCATTTTTGGTGTTTTGTTTTGTTTGGTTTTGGTTTTGGTCTGGTCGCAGCTACTAGGTAGTGAGGGGTGGAGCCTTAGGTGTTCCTCAGGGCGGGGCAACCCAGTCGCTGGGTTGTAACTACAGGTGGGGGTGGGGTCCGAAAGGGAAGAATGGCGCCTGTTCCGCTCTCTCCTGGACTCCGGTTTCTTCCACCACTTCCCCTTTGCCTGGATTATCTGCGCACAGGCGTTGTTACGTAGTAAGGAGTGGAGCCTCAGGTGCTCCCCAGTGTGGGGCAGCCCAGTCGCTGGGTTGTGACACTGTATGTGGGGGCAGGGTCTGAGAGGGAACAATGGCGCCTGCTCCACTCTCTCCTGGATTCAGTCCCTTCCGCCACTTCCCCTCTGCCTGGACCGTCTGCGCGTGTGCAAATGTGGGACCACCTGGTCAGCCAGCCACCTTGTGTGGCCTCACTGGGTCTGCATAGTTGCCCCCCTGTGCCCGGGGTCTGCCAGCTGCTGCCTGTGCACCTGGGAACTGCCAGCAGCTGCTGCTTGCATTCCCGGGTCCGCACCTCCACTTTTTCCTGCCTCGACTCCGCCCCTCTTATCAATCTGGATGAATGGTTTTTGGACTTTTGTACAGTTCAATTTTCTATAAGTTCTGATTGTTTTCTTGTTTCTAAATATTTGTTGTCCTTAATTTTGGTTGTAAGAGGAGACACAGTGTGTCCGCCTATGCCTCCATCTTGGCCGGAAGTCTGTATTTTTATTTTAATTTTTAAAGTTTTTATTGGTGTTCAATTACTTTTGTCTCTATTTTCAAACAGCCATATTCCCTTGCCCAACTCATGCCCCATGACAACCCTCAATCTTACACCTATTTGGCTTTGTTCATGGGATCTTTACACATGTTCCTTGATGACTTTTCCCCTTCTTTCCCCCATTAACCAACTCCCCACCCTTCTGGTTACTGTCAGTTTGTTCTTTATTTTAATGTCCCTGATTATAGATTGTCTGCTTGACTGTTTTGTTGATTAGGTTCTATTTATAGGTGACATCATATGGTATTTGTCTATCATTGCTTGGCTTATTTCACTTAGTATAATGCTCTCCAGTTCCATACATACTGTCTCAAATAGTAGGAGCTCATTTCTTTCTCCTGCATAGTATTCCATTGTGTAAATGTACCATAGTTTTCTGATCTACTCATTACTGATGAGCACATAGGTTGCATCCAGCACTTGACTATTATAAATTGTGCTGCTATGAACATTGGGATGTATATATTCTTTTGAATTGGTATTTTGGGATTCTTAGGGTATAATACCAGCAATAGAATTTTCAGGTCAAAAGACAGTTCCAATTTTAGTTTTTTTCAGGAATTTCCATACCAATTTCCATAGTGGCTGAAGCACTCTGCATTCCCACCAATGACACACTAAGGTTCCTTCTTCTCCACAACTTCTCCTGCACTTATGGTTTGTTGATTGGTTTATGATGCCATTCTGACCACTGTGAAGTGGTATCTCATTGTGTTTTTAATTTGCATCTCTCTGATGGCTAGTGATGCTGAGCACCCTTTCATTTGTCTCTGGGCCCTCTGTAGCTCCCCTTTGAAGAAGAGTCTTTTCAAGTCCTTGGACCATTTTTTAATTGCACTATTTCTTTTCATGGTGTGGAGTCATCTGAGTTCTTCATATATTTTGCAGATGAAACCCTAGGCTGAGGTATCATTTCCAAATATAGTTTCCCATATGGTTGATTCCCTTTTCATGCAGCTGATGTTTTCTTTAGCCATAGAGAAGTTTTCAATTTGATGAAATCCCATTTGTTTATTCTTTCCTTTATGTCCCTTGCTCTAGAGAATATATCAGTGAAAATACTGCTGTGTGGAATATCTGAGATTTTTGTGCCTATGTTCTCCTTTATGACTTTTATGATGTCATGACTTATACTTAAGCCTTTTATCCATCTTATTTTTGTGTATGGCATAAGTTGGTGGTCCTTATCTGGTTTCATTTTGGGGGGGAATGTAGCTGTGCAGATCTCCCAACATCATTTGTTGAAGAGGGCATATGGACTCTATTTTATGCTTCTGCCCCCTTTATGGGGGTTAGAAGCATAATTCCACATAGGGTTATAACACAGGGGGTTATTTCTAGGCCCTCTATTTTGTTCCATTGATCTATATGTCTGTTCTTATGCCAGTATCAGACTGTTTTTATTACAGTGGCCTTGTAATATAGTTTACTATCAGGTATTATAATCCATCCTACTTTATTCTTCTTTGTCAAAATTGCTCAGGCTATTCATGATTGTCAGTGTTTCTACATAAATATTTAAAATGTTTCTTCTAAATCTATGAAAATTTTATTAGTATATTAATAGGTATTTTGTTGAAACTATAAACTCCTTTGGGTTGTATGGACATTTTGATGATGTTAATTCTTCTAATATATGAACACAGTATACACTTCAATTTATTTATATCTTTCTTCAGTGTTGTGTAGTTCCTGAATACAGGTTTTTTATCTCCTTAGTTAGGTTTATTCCTAGGTACATTATTGTTATTGTTGCTATATAGCAAATAGCATTTTTGTGCTAATTTCTGTTTCTGATATTTTGCTGTTGATGTGCAAAAATGCCTTGGATTTCTGAATATTAACTTTGTATCCCACTGTTTTGCCAAATTATCTATTTAGGTTGTGCAGTTTTTTGATGGAGTGTATAGGGTTTTCTATGTACACTATTATGTCATCTGAAAACAATGACAGTTTTACTTCTTCCTTTCCAATTTGGATGTCTTTTATTTCTTTTTCCTGTCTGATCACTGTGGCTATGACTTCCAATATTATGTTGAATAGAAGTGGTGAAAGCAGATATCTCTGTCTTGTTCCTGATCTTAGTGGGAAAGCTTTTATTTCTCACCCATTGAGTATGATGTTGGCTGTAGGTTTCTAGTATATGGACTCTATTATGTGAGAGTATGATCCCTCTATTCCCACTTTGCTGAGTGTTTTTTATCATAAATGGGTGCTATACCTTATTAAATGGTTTTTCCTCATCTATTGATATGATTGTGGGATTTTTGTTTTTCCTTTTGTTTATGTGATATATTACATTCATTGATTTGTGATATTGGACCATCCTTGCATCTGTGGGAGGAATTCCACTTGATCATGATGTGTATGACATTTTAATGTATTGCTCTATGCGGTTTGACAATATTTTGTTGAGAATTTTAGTGTCTATGTTCATCAGTGATATTGGCCTGTAGTTTTCTTTCTTTGTTGTGTCTTTATCTCATTTGGGGATTAGGGCAAGGCTGGCCTCACAGAAAGAGTTTGGGAGTCTTTCCTCCTCTTGGATTTTAGAATAGTCTGAGGATAGGGGTTGGCTCTTCCATAATTATTTTGTAAAATTCTCTGGTGAAACCATCCAGTTCTGAGTATTGTGTGCTGGGTGTTTTTTAATAACTCCTTCAATTTCACCAGCTGCTATTGATCTGTTCAGGCATTCTGCTTCTTCTTGATACAGTTTTGGAAGATGGCTATTTTCTAGAAATATGTCCATTTCATCTAGGTGTTCAAATCTTGACAAATAGTTGTTGGTAGTAATTTCTTACAATTCTTTGTATTTCTGTGGTATCAGTTGTAATCTCCTCTTTCATTTCTGATTGTGTTTATTTGGGTCCTCTCTTTTTTTTCTTGATGAGACTGCTTAAAGGCTTGTCAATTTTCTTTATCTCTTCAAAGAACCATCTCCTGGAATTATTGATCCTTTGAATTGTTCTTTTTTTCTTTGTCATTTTATTCTGTTCTGATGTTGATTATTTTCTTCCTTTTACTAGCTCTGTGCTTTTTTGTTGTTATTCACTAGTACTTTTACATGTATGGTTAGGTCATTTGTGTGAAATGTTTCTATTTTAGGTAGGCCTGTAGTGTTATGAACTTCCTTCTCAGGATTGACTTTGATGTGACCTAAAGGCTTTGGATTATTGGGTGTTAAATTTCATTTATTTCTAGAAACTTTTTGATATCTTCCTTGATATCATTATTAACCCTTTTTTTGTTTAATAGCATTGTATAAAGTGTTCATTTGTTTCAATGTTTTTGAGTTTTTTCCTTGAGGTTGGTTTCTAGTTTCAAGACCCTGTTGTACAAGAATATGCTGGATATGATTTCAATTGTCTTGAATTTGTTGAGTCTTGTTTTGTGTCCTATCATGCCATCTGTCTTTGAAAATGTTTCATGTTCATATGAAAAGAATGTATATTTTGCTTTTGGAGGACAAAAGGATACACACACGCGCATGCACACACACACAAACACACACAGTTAGTCCATTTGATCTAATTCATCATTCAGTTTCTATTTGGATGTTATATCCATTGCTGACAGTGGGGAGTTCAAATCCCCTATTATAATTGTGTCACTGTTTATATCTTTTTTGAAGTCCTCCAAGATTTTTCTTATATATCTGGAAGCTCCTAAGTTGGGCGCATATATGCTTACAATATTTATGTTCTCTTGATAGATTTTCCCCTTGAGTATTATGAAGGGTCTTACTGGGTCTCTTTTCATGGTCTTTGTTTTGAACTGTATGTAAGTATTGATACCACAGCTTTTTTCCTGTATATTTGCCTGGTATGTTTTTCTTTCAATCCTTCACTTTCAGCCTGTATAAGACTTTTGTTCGAACATGGGTCTCTTGTAGAGCATATGTGTGGGTCTTCTTTTCTTACCCATTCACCTACCTCATGACTTTTGATTGGAGCATTAATCCATTTACATTTAAGGTTGTTATTGATAGGTACTTATTCATTACCATTTTACCTCCTTAGTACCTATATTCCTCTCTGTACCACTCTTTTTCTTCATCCTCTTAAATCAGTCCCTTTGGCATATCTTGCAATGCTGGTTTGATGGAGGTGTAATCATTTATTCTCCTTTTGTCTTGCAAAATCCTTATTTCACCTTCCATTTTAATGGAGAGCCATGTTGGATAGAGTAGTCTTGTTTGCAGGCCTTTGATTTTCATTTCTTGGCATATATCTTGTCATTCTCTTCTAACTTGTAGTGTTTCTGTTGAGAAGTCAGCTCTTAGCCTTTTGGGGACTCCCTTGCATATTACTTCCTGTTTCTGCCTTGCTGCCTTCAAGATTCTCTCTTTTATTTGAATTTTGCCATTTTAATGATGATGTGTCTTGATATAGGTATCTTCAGGTTCATTTTGATTGGGATCCTTGAGTTGCCTGCATGTGTGACTTTTTCTCTCATCAAATTAGGGACGTTTTCCATCATTACCTCTCCAAAAAGGTTTTCTATCTTTGCTCTTCTTACCCTGCTGTCATCCCTATTATATGTATTTTATTACATTTTGAGTTGTCCTGCAGTTTCATTAACCCCTCTTTGTTCTTTTTGAGTCTTTATTCCTTTTCTTGCTCTTTGTGGGAGTTTTTTTTTTTTACCTCATCCTCCAGCTCGCTGAATGGATCCTGTGCTTCATTCAGCCCAAATTCCATTCAGAAGAAATTTTGATTCCTTCTACTGTGTTCCTCAATTCAGAAATTGTATTCTTCATTTCCTCTCAGCTCTTGTTGACTGTTTCTATGACCTTTGTCATGCTGATATAGTTTGTAGTAAGTTCCTTGAAGCTTCTCTGTGGCTTCTGGTAATTCTCACTGAGCTCATTGAGCTGCCATATAACCATTGTTTTGAACTCAATATCTGATAGTTGACTTGCCTCTATATCATTTAGCATTATTTCTGAGAAGTTCTCCTTTCCTTTCTTTTGGTGGTTGTCTTCCCATAATTTGTGAGACTCTTCTTGTTTGCCTCTGTGTCTTAAATTGATCCATTTTGACTCCCGGACTTTGTAATGTGAACTTGTACAGTAGGAGACCTGTAAGATTCAGTGTTGCTTTATCTCCTGAATTCGATGCTCTTGAGATGCCCTTTATGCCATTTATGTTGGCTCTCTGGTTGTAACTGGGTTTCGATTATTGTTGGGTCATTCTTTGGTGGGTCATTCCCTCCAGCTGGTTGACCAAGGTTCACTCTGCCCACCACATCTTGTATGCTGTTGCACAGGTGCTGCCAGAACAAAACCACAAAGCTAGGGAACAAACCCATATCTGCAAAAATATCCCCAATCCCCACAAACCCATTATCAACAGCAAATGAACCAGTATTAATAAAGGTGTAAAGAGATTAAGTCTATCATAAGAAAGGAGAGAAATAAACTATAATATAAAATCTAGTGACTTAATATGCACAAACTTGATGGACAAGAAATAAACATTAGAAAGCCATGCAGGAAACAAAATATGGCAAATCATGAAGAAAACCAGAGTGGATTTCATTTCAGTAGCCTCTAGTATTTACCATTGTTTTTTTCTTTCTGGATCTACCTCTGATGATGTCCAATGTTGATCTTGTCTGACCTTAGTCAGCCAGTTCAAGACTTCCAGGGATCTACTGTCAGTAGCTGTCTTCAGTTATTAATCGTGTCACACTGTATGTACACAGCAGTCAGGCTTAAGAACCATGGGGAAGGGCAGAGGCCCTCCTGAGTTCAGGGCTATTGTTCCCCCTCAGGCTGCTGCTGCTCTGAGGGGAGTAGTCTACCTGAGCAGGATGGCTGTTGCCATATAGGGGATGACTCAGCACTGAGGTCCAGAGCTACTCTCTCAGTTCTCACCACAAAGTTTCCATCTCCTGTCTCTCCTCTAGCCCACTCTGCCCCTGCCTTTGCCTGAGGCCAGGGTAAATGACTGCAAATGCAAAGTTGTGCATTGGCCCTTTAAATGGATCTTTGTGTCTCCATTGATCCATGTTTGGCAAAGAGCAACACTTCCACTTTTCACTACTGGTTGTTATCTGTGTACCTTTGGGGCTCTGGTACTCTAGGTTAGGGATCCCAGCTTAGGGATTAGAAACCACTCTTCTAAAAGGGATCGAACGGGCCACTTCCTCCCGCACGTGGGAGAAAAACCTAGCTGATCTACAGAGGAACAGAGCAGACAGCCAACAATACCACAGCATATATGAAAATACGAGATAAAAATCTGTAGCAGACATTGGAAAACCAGACATGACAGCTGAGCGACCGGAGGTAGCCCTGTGACCAGAGGTGGCTCTGCAACTGATGGGAGGCGGCGCTGTGACCAGGACAGAGGTGGCGACACAGGCCTACCTAAAGAAGATAGAAACATTTCAAACAAACAACTTAACCCTACGCCTACAAGAACTCAAGGAACAACAACAAAGACAGCCCAGAGCAAGTAGAAGGAAGAAAATAACCAAGATCAGAGCACAATTAAATGGCATAGAGACTAAAGGCACAATTCTAAGGATCAATGAATCCAGGAGCGGGTTCATTGACAAGATAAACAAATCCACAAGCCTTTAAGCAGGCTCATCAAGAAAAAAAGAGAGAGGACTCAAATAAAAACAATCAGAAATGAAAGAGGAGAGATTACAACTGACACCACACAAATACAAAGGATTGTAAGAAATTACTATGAAGAAGTGTATGCCAAGAAATTTGAAAACCTAGGTGAAGTGGACAAGTTTCTAGAAAAATATAATCTTCCAAAACTCAGTGAAGAAGAAACAGAAAGCCTGACACACCAATAACAATGGATGAAATTGAAGCAGTAATCAAAAAACTCCTGGCACACAAAAGCCCTGGACCAGATGATTTCACAGGAGAATCTACAATGCATTTAAGGAAGAGCTAACCCCTATCCTTCACAGACTATTCCAAAAAATCCAAAATGATGGAAGACTCCCAAACTTTTTTTATGAAGCCAGCATCATCCTAATCCCAAAACCAGATAAAGACACAACAAAGAAAGAAAATTTCAGGCCAATATCACTAATGAACATAGACGCTAGAATCCTCAACAAAATATTGCTAAACCACATCCAACAATACATTAAAAAGATCATACACCCTGACCAAGTGGGATTCATCCCAGGGATGCAAGGATGGTTCAATATTCACAAATCAGTAAATGTAATACATCACATAAATAAAAACAAAGACAAAAATCACATGATCATAAAAATAGATGCGGAAAAAGCATTTGATAAGGTACAACACCCATTTATGATAAAAACACTCAGCAAAGTGGGAATAGAGGGAGCATTCCTCAACATTATAAAGGCCATATATGAGAGACCTGCAGCCAACATCATACTCAATGGGCAAAAACTAAAATCTTTTCCACTGAGATCAGGAATAAGACAAGGATGTCTACTTTCACCACTTCTATTCAACACAGTATCGGAAGTCTCAGCCACAGCGATTAGACAAGAAAAGGAAATAAAAGGCATACAACTCGGAACAGTGGAAAAAAAACTATCATTGTTTGCAGATGACATGATAGTGTACATAGAAAATCCTATAGACTCACCCAAAAAGCTGATTGACCTAATAAATGAATTTGGACAAACAGCTGGATACAAAGTCAATATCTAGAAATCAAAGGCATTTTTGTATGCCAACAATGAAACAGCAGAAGCAGAAATCAAGAAAAAAATCCCATTTGATATAGCAAAAAGAAAAATAAAATACCTAGGAATAAACCTAACCAAAGAGGTAAAAGTCCTGTGTGCAGAAAACTACACAACACTGAGGAAAGAAATCAAGGAAGACACAAACAAATGGAAGCATATACCATGTTCATGGATCGGAAGAATTAATATCATCAAAATGTCCATACTACCCAAAGCAATTTACAAATTCAATGCAATACCTATTAAAGTACCAATGGCATATTTCACAGACATAGAACAAACACTTCAAAAATTTATATGGAACCATAAACGACCCAGATAGCGGCAGCAATTTTTAGAAAGAAGAGCAAAGTAGGAGGGGTCACAATACCTGATATCAAACTGTATTATTACAAGGCTACTGTAATCACAATAGCCTGGTACTGGCATAAAAACAGGCACATGCACCAGTGGAACAGAACAGAGAGCCCAGAAATAAAACCAAGTCTCTACAGTCAATTAATATTTGAGAAAGTGGGCAGCAACATAAAATGGAGCAAAAATAGCCTCTTCAACAAGTGGTGTTGGGAAAACTGGACAGCTATATGCAAAAAAAATGAAAACTGAGCAGCAACTTACACCATACGCAAAAATAAATTCAAGGTGGATAAAAGGTTTAAACATAAGTCATGACACCATTAAAACTCTAGAGGATAACATAGGCAGGAAAATCTCAGATATTTCACACAGCATAATTTTAATTGATATGTCTCCTAAAGCAAGGGACATAAAAGAAAGAATAAACAAATGGGATCTCATCAAAATAAAAAGCTTCTGAACAGCTAAAGAAAACAGTATTAAAATAAAAACAGAACCAGCCGTATGGGAAAACATATTTGCAAATGATACCTCAGACAAGGGTTTAATCTCCAAAATATATAAAGAACTTACATGACTCCACTGTAAGAAACCAAGCAACCCAATTCAAAAATGGGAAAAGGACTTGAACAGACACTTCTCCAAGGAGGACATACAGAGGATCCAGAGACACATGAAAAGATGCTCAGTATCACTAGCTATCAGAGAGATGCAAATTAAAACTACAATGAGATACCTCTTGACACCAGTCAGAATGGCTATCATATACAAAGCAACAAACAGCAAGTGTTGGAGAGGTTGTGGAGAAAAGGGGACCCTAGTGCACTGTTGGTGGGATTAAAGACTTCTACAACCACTATGGAAAACAGTATGGAATTTTCTCAGAAAACTAAAAATGGACCTGCCTTTTGACCCAGCAATTCCACTGCTTGGATTATATCCTAAGAACCCTGAAACACAAATCCAAAAGAACCTATGCACCCCTATGTTCATAGCAGCACAATTTACAATAGCCAAGTGTTGGGAGCAACTTAGGTACCTATCAGCGAATGAATGGATCAAAAAACTGTGGTACATTTACACAATGGAATTCTATGCAGTAGAAAGAAAGAAGGAGCTCCTACCCTTTGCAACAGCATGGATGGAACTGGAGAGCATCATGCTAAGAGAAATAAGCCTGGCAGTGAAAGACAAATACCATATGATCTCACCTTTAACAGGAACCTAATAAAAAAAAAACAGGCATAATATAAGCAAAGACACTGAATTTGAGAACAGTCTGACAGTGACCAGAGGGGAGAGGGGACGGAATTTCAAGGGAAAGGGGGAACAGTTTAGAGCAACAAGTATAAAGGACACATGGACAAAAACTATGGGGCTTGGAAATGGGAGGGAGGTGGGGATGGCTAGGGTGGTGGGCTGGGGTGGGAGTAAAAGACAGAAAACTGTACAAGATCAACAATTAAAAAA
This sequence comes from Glossophaga mutica, assembly GCA_039655065.1. Classification (NCBI taxonomy): domain Eukaryota; kingdom Metazoa; phylum Chordata; class Mammalia; order Chiroptera; family Phyllostomidae; genus Glossophaga; species Glossophaga mutica. Next base: position 101,416,943 of record CM077307.1, on the reverse strand, counting down.
TACTGATTAAAAAAGTGTGAAAAAATAAATAAAGTGTATCAAACGGGCCACTTAATTATTCCTCCACTGCTTCCACCTGTGGGCACACAGCTAGCCTTCTCAAGTCTCCAGCAGCTCTATTTACCATATTTTTGGACTATAAGATGCACTTTTTTACCATGTTTTTTGCTTCAACTTTTTTTCCTATTTTTCTTGTCTAAAACCTAAGTGCATCTTAGGTCCACACCATAAGACACACCTAGGTTTTAGAAGAGGAAAATATTTTTTAAAATTATTGAAGCAAAAAATGTGGTAAAAAAAAAAAGTGCTTCCTATAGTCCAAAAATGTGGTAACATACAGAAACAAACACAGGGAGGCTGCCAAGTTGAGGAGACTAAGAAATATGTCCCAAATGAAAGAACAGAACAAAACACCAGAAGAAAAATGAAACGAAATGGAGATAGCCAAGCTATCACATGCAGAGTTCAAAACACTGGTGACCAAGATGCTCAAGGAACTCATTGAGTACAGCAACAACATAAAGGAAGAAGTGAAGATTACACTATGAAATAAAGAAAATTCTACAGGGAACCAACAAGGAAGGGAAGGAAGCTCAGATTCAAATCAATGATTTGGTACATAGGGAAGAAATAAACATTCAACCAGAACAGAAAAAGAAATAAGAATTCAAAAAATATGAGAATAATGTGAGAGGACTCTGGGACATCCCCAAATGTGCCAACATCTGAATCATAGGGATTCCAGAAGGAGAAGAGTGAGAGCAAGAAGTTGAAAATTTATTTGAATAAATAATGAAAGAAAAATTGGCAAAGGAAATAGATATACAACTCCAGGCATCACAGAGAGCCCCAAATAAGTGGAACCCAAAGAGGACCACACCAAGATATATCGTAAGTAGAATGCCAAAGACAAAAGATAAAGAGCTAATCTAAAAGCAGTGACAGAAAAGCAGATTGTTACCTAAAAAAATACCCATAAGACTGTCACCTGGTTTCTCAAAAGAAACTATGCAGGCAAGAAGGGACTGGGAAGAAATATTCAATGCAAGGACCTACAAGCCAGATTACTATTCCAGCAAAGCTATCATTGAGAATGGAAGGACAGATAAAGTGCTTCCCAGACAAGATAAAGCTAAAGGAGTTTATCATCACCAAGCCATTATTGCATGAAATGTTGAAGGGAGTTACCGAAGAAGAAGTAGATCAAAACTATGAACATTAAAAATGCAACAAATTCACAACTATCAACAACGGAATCTAAAGAAAAAAACTAAGCAAACAATAAGAACAGGAACAGAATCATAAGTATGGAGATCATTTGGAGGGTTAACAGCTGGGAGGCAGAAGGGGGGAAGGGAAAGTGATGCAGGGATTAAAATGCATAATTTCCTCCTTGGAGAAGTGTCTTCAAGTCTTTTGCCCATTTTTTATTTTAGTGTATATCCCATATTATTTTTCTTTTTAAAGTGTATTTTATTGGTTATGCTATTACAATTTTCCCAATTTCTCCCCTTTTATCCTCCCTCCACCCTGTACCCCCCAACCCTCCAGCATCCCCCCATGTAGTACACATCCATGGGTTTTACATATAAGTTCTTTAAGTTCTCTATTTCCTATACCATTATTGATCTCTCCCCATCTATTTTATACCTACCAATTATGCTTTTTCTTCCCTGTAATTTTCTCCCCTATTCCTCCCTTCCCCTTTCCCACTGAAATATCTTCATGGATGTTCATTTCTCTGATTCAGTTCCTGTTCTAGTTGTTTGCTTATTTTTGTTTTTGTTGTTTTTCTTTTTTTAGGTTCATTTGTTGATCGTTGTGAATTTATTGTCATTTTACTGTTCATAGCTTTTTATCTTCTTCAATTTCTTAAATAAGTCCCTTTAACATTTCATAGAATAAGTGCTTGGTGATGATGAACTTCTTTAACTTTTCCTTATCTGGGAAGCACTTTACTGCCCTTCCATTCTAAATTATACTTTGCTGGATAAAGTAATCTTGGGTGTAGGTCCTTGCCTTTCATAACTTCAAATACTTCTTTGAAGTATTTGACTGCAAGGTTTCTTTTGAGAAATCAGCTGATAGTCTTATGAGCACTCCCTTGTAGTGCTCATAAGGAGCCTCTGCAACAAATGGTGTGGTGGGATCTGGACAGCTACATGAAAAAAATGAAAGTTGACCACCAACTTAAACTACACACAAAAATAAACTCAAGATGGATAAAAGACTTAAATATTGGTCAGTACAACATAAAAGTCCTAGAGGAGAATATTAGCAAGAAAATCTCAGATATTCCATGCAACAGTATTTTCACCAAAATGTGCCCTAGAGCAAGGGACGTAATGAAAGAATAAACAATTGGGACCTCATCAAATTAATAAGATTCTACACAGCTAAAGAAAACACCAGCAAAATGAAAATGCAACCCACTGCATAGGAAAATATATTTGTCAATGATACCTCAGACTAGGGTTTGATCATCAAAATACATAAAGAACTAACACAACTCCATTCCAGGAAGACAAACAATCCCATTTAAAAATGAGCAAAGGATCTGAACAGACACTTCTCCAGGAAGGACAAACAGAAGGCCCAGAAATATCTGAAAGGATGCTCAGCATCACTAGCCATCAGAGAGATGCAAATTAAACAACAATGAGATACCGTTTCACACCCGTCAGAATGGCCATCATAAACAAATCAATAAACAAGTGCTGGTGAGGTTGTGGAGAAAAGGGAACCCTAGTGCACTGTTGGTGGGAATGCAGATTGTTGCAGCCACTGTGGAAAACAGTATGGAATTTCCTCAAAAAATTAAAAATGGAACTGCCTTTGATCAGGCAATTCTACTGCTGGGATTATACCTTAAGAATCCTGAAACACCAATTCAAAAAAATGTATTCATACCAGTTTATAGCAGCATTATTTGCAAGAGCGAATTTCTGGAAACAGCCTAAGTGCCCATCAGTAAATGAGTAGATAAAAAAACTGTGGTACAGCCCTGGCTGGTATAGCTCAGTGAATTGAGCATGGGCTGCAAATCAAAGAGTTGTTGGTTCAATTCCCAGTCAGGGCACAGGTCCCCAGTGGGGGCCCCATGAGAGGCAGCCACACATTGTTGTTTCTCTCCTTCTCTTTCTTCCTTCCTTCCTCTCTCTCTAAAAATAAAATAAATAAAATCTTGAAAAAAAAACTGTGGTACATTTACACAGTGGAATACTATGCAGCAGAAAGAAGGAATTCCTACCCTTTGCAACAGCACAGACAGAACTGGAGAGCATTATGCTAAGTGACATTAAGCCATGCAGTGAAAGACAAATACAATATGATCTCACCTATAAGTGGAGGCTAATCAATAAACAAACAAGCAAGCAAATATAATCAGAAACATTGAAATAAAGAACAAACTGACAGTAACCAGAGGGGGCTGGGTAGGGGGTAATGGGGTAGAGAAGGGTAGAGTCATCTAGGAACATGTATAAAGGACCCTTGGACGAAATCAGTGGGGGTGGGGGGGTGAGGATTGAATGGGGGAAGGGGTGGGTGGGCATGGGGAGAATAATGGGGCGAACAGGGACAACTGTAATTGAACAAGAATTTTAAGAATGATTAAGACATGATTATGGAGCGCAGCCTCCTGGGTTCCCCAAAGCGTCCAATAATGCTTGACACTCACTCACAGAACAGTAGGCACTTCAGAAGGCCTAGATGGCCTCCTTTTTCTCCACCTCCCTCCACAATACAAGCTGATGACTGTTGAAGTGGGGGACACATCTTCCTGTTTCTTCGGGACTTGGTCGGTATTTTCTCTCACTGTAACTGTTTTTTTTAATTGATTTTAGAGAGAAAAAAAGACATGATTGTCACAAAGTAGTTTCATTTACTTGCAACAAGTAAAGGAGAGAAGGGATTTATATTCAACGCTCTGTCTTCTGTAGAAAGACTTAGCCTTTAACACTTAGTAAGCATTACATGTAATAAGAACTGCCCAGACATTGAAACCCTTGTCTTATCTAACAATGCCCCCACTGAGATTTTTCATTCCTCATTCTTGAAGGAACAGGAACAAGGGTCAGTTTTATAATTGCTTCCTGCTGAACATGGACAGAGTAAATACATCTTTGAGTTGAGAAAGTGAAATTCTCTGGCTGCCTGACAGTCTTCAGCTCTCCTAGGTTCTGGGATTCCTTTGAACTGGAGTGTATAAAGAGATCACTACTCTAACAGGAGAACATAAGAAGTGAGGCAGAAGTGGGAAAAATCAAGGAGACAGAGATCCTGCCACTCATAAACTCACACTCTGGAGGGGATCTAATGATCAAGGTGGTCCAGAGTGACAGCCTCCAATAACGACAAAGATACTGACAGTGGAGAGAAGGGGGAAGATGTCATACCTGAGTCTTTTCCCATATGATCCAGGACACCAAACCATATTTTTTAATTCAGGAATCAGTTATTAAGTTGTTCGGTCTGTCCAGGACTTTGAAAGACAGGTAGGAGCTGGGCAGGAAGTAACTATGTAGAAAGGGAGAGTCCAGTGGATAAAACGCAGTAATCCCAGAGGGGGAAGAGACGCCAGATATGACAGTTCTACACAATATCCAGTAAGTAGTCCACAGTTTCTGAAACACACATGCTTGCCATGTGGCCATAAAGAGCTGTACCTTGTAAGGCACTTGGGCCTGGGGAGGAGGACAGCTTGGGAGGAAGTCTTGACATGGTCCTCTGCATCTGCTCTCTTAGATATACCACAAAGAAGTCCCTCTCTCCCCATCCCCATGATGACAGGATGACAGGAGACTCCTGGGGAATACAAACTCGTGTGTGTGTGTGTGTGTGTGTGTGTGTGTGTGTGTGTACAGGAGAAGGGTAAGGCCAAACACGTTGGGCCCATACTGTTCAGGCCCCAGCGCAAGGCCCTCTACGATCAGACATCTTTTTAGACACCATTCCCTAGTTAGCCAGCTACACAGCTGCAGCCTACAAACTAAAAGTCCTTCTGAAAATCAAGATTCAGGAAGAAACCACCAGTTATTTTCTACCTCTTTGTCCCCTAAACCCACTGCCCTGTAAGCACTGAGATAAGCCTTGAGATGAACAGATCACGTGAGGCCTATATAGCCTGACTGGCTCCTCCACCTTTTGTCCCCAGATTGAAAGCATTAGAAGCTGAGGACTAAAAGTGAAGAAGAGGAACAGTTGTGAGCACATGTTGTAATCAAACAGTAGGGTAAAGTAAAGAGTCAGCATGCCATGAGGGGCCGCCCAGTCTCACCTCCTCTCTGGCCCAGACACCCACAAAGCAGTCACTTCCTACTACATTAACAAGCCCCAGCTCCTCTCAGCCCTCTGGCTCCTGGACTCAGAGAGAACCCTGAGGTTTCCCCAAAGCTGGCCCTCCATGCTCCAGACAGGTGGGACTGTGAAAGGCAGAAGGCATTCCTAGGCTGCCTGGTTTAACAGCTTGGCTCACCTGCCACAATTCAGACGGAAACTGCTAAAAGTGAAGGTTCTGGGAGGTGTGGCCTCCCTGTACCTGTCTCCCTTCCAGCTCACACTCAAAGTGCAGTATTCTGTTACTAAACTTCTATGCCTGTCTCTGCTGTGATAAAACACTGGGCTGTTCCACCTTGTTGCTTCCACAGCAGGGCAAGTGCCCATGTCAGCCCATTTCACAGCCAGTAGGCAGACTCTCACAGTCATAGAGGCATGTGCCTAGGCTGAGGCAGAGCTGCTACTCAAGGAAGGGACACAACTTAGAAGAACCTCATCCTGCCTGTGGAGGCAGAGAATAAGTTGTCTCACTTCCACCTGCCCCACCTCAAGCCACACCACATTACTACTCTCAAAAGAAGCTGAGGTCTCAGGAGTCTTCTGAACTTGATTGGACTTTGACATGGGAATGCATGAGTGTGCACTTGCCCAGAGTCGGTGACCTCAAAACCATCCTTGCAGGTAGAATGGACAAAGAACCAGTAAATTCCCTCTTAAAGCCACTCTAAAATCTTACTAAAAGCAATTCATTTTCCTATGTCATTTCCACTTTCCTCCTACACTGTGTGGCTCGGAAGCCAAAACTTTTGGTTTTTGTTACTCAAAATAAATACACGTGGTTGATTCTACCTGTTTCATTTTGCAAGTCCAGTACTTTTACATACAACAGTACTGGACTTTGTCCAGGCCACACAAAGAACAAAATACAACTCCTACAGGACAAACTGTCTCACAACCAGACCAGAAAGACTGTCACCTGAGGATGTCTTAGATCAATGGTCCCCAATCTTTTTGGCGCCAGGGACCAGTTCCGTGGAAAACAATTTTTTCCACCGTCGGGGGAGGGGCCACAGGAAGCGGAGCTCAGGCAGTAACTCAAAGGAAGCTTCCCTGGCTCACCCTGCGCCAGATTTGCAACAGGCCACTGAATGTACTGGTCCACGTCCTGGGAGTTAAGGGCTCCTATCTCAGATCTTCCAGCCGACATTGCTCAACTTTCGGAACAGAGTTAGGCCTAGGCAAGGCTCTGAATTTGGCTTCCCAGCGACAGTGCCTGCCCAACCAACCAGAAAACAAGCACGCACCAGGACTGAAACTACGTTTCTGACACCCTGTGTCCAAAACGGGAATAAAAACGCTAATTAAAGCGACCACAGGGGCTGACCTACCCGCATCCCTTCTGAATCGCTGAATGAAACAGGTTCAGGTGTCCACAGGCCAGGCAGCAATTCTGGTGGTCAGCACCAAGGGAAAACCTCCCACTGGGTAAGCCCCAGAGGGGCTGCTGCCTCCAACTTCTTCATCTAGCATCCACACAAGGCCAAGAGGGAGGGAGCGTTTTTATAAGAGTCCCATATGGAGTTGCCAAATTTGTTACCAACCCAAATGAGTTTACTCCTTGGGGTGTTCTATTCAAGAAGGAGCAGTGGTTGTTACAAGGTAGTTTTATTTACTTGCAGCAAGTAAAGGAGACGGGATTCATCTCCAAAGATCTAGCTTCCAAAGAGAGGCTTAACCTTTAACACAGTGGCTCAACACATAACCCCTAAACACCCAAGGCTTTATCAACCAACTTCTCCCCAAGACTTTGTTTCCTTCCACGGTACCCTGTAAGACCACTATATTACTCAGTTCCTGGCTCAGCAGATGGCTTCACCCGGCTGCCTGTTCCGCCTGACTCTCTACTCTGGACAAGTCCTCACCTCCGGAGGAGCGTTGGGACACCCTGAGGAACTACATTTCCCACAGTGCTCCGGAGAAGCTGGGCGCTGGGGTCTATGACCTGGAGGGCGGGTTTATGCAGACCCTCCTGGGAGTCGTAGTCTGGTTGGCTCCGCGGGCGCTGCTGCAGGCCGCGCGGGTCTTTGTCTGTGTGTGGGCTTGCGCGGCGGTGGTGAGTAAGGCTGCTGGAAGGTCAGTGCCCCCAGGCGAGCCAGGGCCACGCTGGCAGGCGGCTGCCTGGCCTCTCCATAGCCTCCAAGGCTTGGAGCAGACCAGGCCTGCCGGTCGCGAGGGAGCAAGCCGTGAGGGGAGAAGTCTGTGGCTAGAGAGAAGGGTCCAGCTGGACCGGAGGAGGAGGGAGGTGAGGGGCTTGAAGTCCAGAACTCAGGGCGTGCCGTCAAGGGGTGACAGTGTTCAGGACAGCGGAAGAGTTTGCTCCAAGGAGCAGGCGTTCTTAGACCAGGGCTCGCTGGGGCAGGGCGTGTGGAAGCCCCCTCACCCTGCAGTCACGGGACAGGGGTCAGGACGGGGTTTGGGGGCGGCGGACAGGTGCATCCTGGCCCAGCGGTGAGGGTTTCAGAGGATGGATAGGAGACTTGCATTTTCTCTAGGGAGGATAAATGGGAGAAAGGACAACGTGGATTCAGTTGTGTGGAGAATATAATCTTTTCTACCCAGAATCTCCTTATCCTGAAATTATCTATCACCCAGGAGCTTCGGGGGCCACAGCAGTCATCCTCTCTTCTCATTCTCTCCTTTTGGGGACTCTGAAGTTTAGACCTTAAACCTACAGGTATTGTCAGAGACCCTTCACATTTTATCTTCTTATTCTCCCAGGAACTACTTGATATGAAACTGTTATTAATCTATTTAGTAAGTGAGGAAATGGAGTCAGAGCTGTTTGGTTACTCGCACAAGGTCACATAGGGGAGTGGGGAGCTAAGTCTGAGCTAATTCTGAGCTTTTCCACAGGATAAATGGCTTTTCTGCTAGGAAAAGCAGTATTTGCTATGATAAAGCCACTTTCTCCAAAATCTTCAGGGAATTAATTCCTCAGACATGTGATCTAGGGAGAAAAAATAAGACAGTTTCCCTTTATTAATCAAGAAAGTTCCTGAGATCCAATTGAGTTTGTTACTTGTTGAAGATCTCACAGTATGTGGGGAGGCAGAGCTATAAGTACTATCCACTTGTTCTGACCAAGCTCTGTTTGCTGGATTTCTCAGTGACAGAGTCCAACTTCAGGCAGCAGGTATCAGGTACTTTCCACTGACTCCTGGTGGATGTGCAGTTGTTGCGCAGTAACACCTTGAATTTCCAAATTAATGTCCTCTAGCGTCCTGGCACTCTTTATAGGGGATTCCTTTGTAGTTTGTACTCCAAAATGGAGGTGATGCCTCCAAATAAGAATTCAAAATGCCTCTTCAGGCACCACAACATGTAGCAGAATGTGTAGTTGACAAGAAGACCAGGTGCTTCAGTTAACAAAACAAAGAATTGTAGCATCACATTACTATTTCATTAAATCAAGTGGCCAGCATTTTTTTTCTTTAATCTTCACTGGAGGATATGTTTATTGATTTAAGAGAGAGAGGAGGGGAAGAGAAGAGACACATCAATGTGAGAGAGTAACAGCAATTGGTTGCTTCCTACGTGCACACCAACTGGGGATGGAACCCACAACCCAGGTATGTGCCCTGATGGGGAATGGAACCTGCAACCTTTTGGTGTACAGAACAGCACTCCAACCAGCTGAGAGGGGCCTGACCAGGGTGGTGGCTAGCATTTTGATGAGACATATTAGACGGAAATGAAAATTATACACTGAACCACTGTATAAAGTATAAGAATGCAGTAATCAGGATCCTGAAATAAGAAGAGAATATTCCAAAGAAAAAAGTGTAGAAAAAGACAATATAGGGTAAGAGAATTCATAAAATCTAAAGAGTAGTAAAGTCTTCCCAAGCCCTGTTTTATTCTGCTCTATTTTATAAAAATTCCCACCAGCTCTGTAATGATGAGGAACTAGAGAATTATCTAGTGTGAAGGTATAGGGTTTGGATCCAGAAAATCTTGGAGTTGAATCTTTCTCCCACCTTGACTCCTTACTGGATCTGAGAATTTGAGCAAGTTACTCACTGTAGTTGGGCTTGGTTTTGGAGTCCAAACTAGCTCTTCCTTTTCCAAGTATTGACAAGTATTTTCACTTCCCTTAGAACTGTTATCCTTATCTTGAAGAGTAAGAGAGGGGAGGATCTGGATCTGGAGCCTCCTAAGAATGGTTTAAAGGTAGCATACAAAATCACTTATTCTCTCCTTATAACTTAGGGGGAATTAGAGGAGAGCTACAGCCATTTCCATTGTAGAACCAATCATGAAGGCTGAATGTTGACTTTTATTCTGAATTCCTTTGGAGGCTATCCAAAGAGCAGATGGTTAGATGGGGGAAGAAACTGGAAGATTCTAATCACATGCCAAGGCTAAGGAACAAACAGAATTGCCCATTATTTTAGGCATTGGTCAGAAAAGAGAGAGATGTGTTTATGTGTTCTCTGCTTTTCTACCTCCTGCTTCCTCCTGGGCTCGTTTGTGTATGGTCATGGTACCTCTAAGGCTATTTTTGCTGTTACGTGTTATACATGACTGACATTACATTAGGCCATCCAGAGTTCCTCCCTTTACTCGTACCCCAAACTGGAACGCCTGTTGACTTTAAATCTTTTCATATATCAGTTCTCATGCTCTTTTCCTGTTTTTGTTGTTCTGTTTTGTTTTTGTTTGTTCGGTTGGTGTTTTCCTTCCTCAGGTGCTCAAGAACAGCCTGTGGAAGCATTATATGAAGAGGTGGTGATTAAGGTCATACAGCAGGAGTGGACATGTTTGGATTTCCAACAGCTACCCTGCTGGACTGTCATGGAAGATATGCACAGAATGTAGCATTTTTCAGTGAGTGAGTCCTATTCCTGTCCTCAGGGACAGTTGATTGCTGTTCCTGTCCTTAGCACTGGTTGGCAGGGTAAGAAAGCAGAGGAGACATTCCTTTAATGGACTTCATCCTTCCGGGGGTTAAAGGGGAACCCAGAAAGCTGGAGTCGGAAGTAACAGTAGAAACAGCAAAAGGACAATCCTGATATGGAGGTAAACTTAAGGTAATCTCTCAGAGAATGAATAAACAGCTTTAAATCTCAGTGCAGTCACTGAGTAAAAAAGGGTAAGGCAGAGGAACAATTAGAAAAATCTCCTTAGGATGACTCCAAGAAAACTGTTAATAGTGATACATTGGACCCATATTTAAAGGGCAGTAGGCAGCTCAGATACAAGGCGATATTGGAAAATACTGTCAATCATGGCATAGGAAGTGCTTGAGAATAACTGCCAAACACAAATTGATTTCAGTTCCACCATAGCATAGTAAACTGAAGTAGCATGAATTTTAAAAGGGAAAAATTCCTTGGATCAGAATCTATAGTTGTTCTGACTTGATCTGTAGTATCAGACAAGTCATTTAATTTCCTTGTACTGCAGGGTCTTCATCTGTAAAACAGGCCAATAAGCTCTACCCTCACAGCTAGTAGGAATGAGAGATAATAGGTGTAAGTGCCCAGGATTCTACTACACATTTTCTGACATCATGGAATTTACTCCACTGTCAGAAAAGCAGACTAGTACAGAAGAGGACTTCTCATGAAGCTAATGAAATCTAAGTTTCAGAATTCCTCTCTTGCATTGGTCTCTGCAAAGTCCTGTTCCTACTTTTATAACTTTTTTGTAATGGAATGCCTCCAAAATAAAGCTTTTGGCCCTACACAACCTGGATCCTCACCTAATTGAAGTCAGATAAAATTGCATTGAGGCTCTATGTGATCCTGTGTAGTTTTCTTAATTTTTCTGAGTCTGGAGATATTTACGTCTACCTCACAAGATTATTTGGGAAGCTAAATTAAACAATGTAGAGTCAGTACACTGCTGTGGAGCACGCCTGTGTTTGAATCCCAACTCTATGCTTATCTACTGCACAACCTTTGACAACCTCCCTATGCTCTCATTTCCTTATCTGTAGCAATCTCATAAGATTATTTTCAGGGTTAAATTATTTATGCAAAGTTCACTGTATAATGTCTGGCAGATAATAAGCACTCAACAAAGCATTGTTTATTTTTTCCCTATTCTCAGCATATTGGTGCATTTTACATGACTTCCTCTCATTTTACTAGATGTGATGACAGAGGCCCACCACAAATATGATCACTCTGAGGCCACAGGATCCTCAAGCTGGGATTTCCAGAATTCTTTCAGAAGAGAGAAGCTGGAACAAAAATCCCCAGATTTTAAGACACTACAGGAAGATCCACCTGGAGTGAAACAGAAGGTCTATGAGTGCCAGGAATGTGGAAAATCCTTCAGGCAAAAGGGTAGTCTAACACTACATGAGAGAATCCACACTGGTCAAAAGCCCTTTGAGTGCACCCATTGTGGAAAAAGCTTCAGGGCCAAAGGCAATCTTGTTACACATCAGCGAATACACACAGGAGAGAAGCCCTATCAATGCAAGGAGTGTGGGAAAAGCTTTAGTCAGCGAGGTAGTCTGGCTGTTCATGAAAGACTCCACACTGGACAGAAACCCTATGAGTGTGCTATTTGTCAGAGAAGTTTCAGGAACCAGAGTAACCTTGCTGTTCATAGAAGAGTTCACAGTGGTGAGAAGCCCTATAGATGTGATCAGTGTGGAAAAGCCTTCAGTCAGAAAGGAAGCTTAATTGTTCACATCAGAGTCCACACAGGCCTAAAACCATATGCCTGTGTACAATGCAGGAAGAGTTTCCATACCAGGGGAAATTGTATCCTGCATGGCAAAATCCACACAGGAGAGACACCATATCTATGTGGCCAATGTGGGAAAAGCTTCACTCAGAGAGGAAGTCTGGCAGTGCACCAGCGGACCTGCTCACAAAGGCACACCCTTTAACCACACTCTTCAAAGGGAACTCTATGAATTAAGAGTACAAAATCATCTGAGATCAAGCAGCCTATCCAATTCTATGGACTGAATGGAGACTCTCAGAAAGACCATCATTGGGTAGGACAAACTGGCTTTTCTTTTTTCCAAATGAGTATCAAAAATAAATGTCTTGTTTATCATCATCATGATGTTTATTTTATAATTTATGTCAGCTTATTTTGACCTAATTTCCCAAGGTACTTCCATTCATCTAGTACACACTCAGATATTGTTCTGTGTGTAGCAGATACAGATTTTATATTTTTAATTGACAGCATCAGCCTTTTTTAAAAATCCTTTTATCAATCTCAAGATTTTTCTTCTCTACGTACTCAAATTAATCTTTTGCATTTAAGTCTGGGTGGAAATGATGAGGTAAATCTAACTACTTTAATAATACTCTTATTGAATATTATGTTAGCTGGATGATACCCCCCAAAAACCTATGCTAACATATTGTCATGTCCATAGCAGAGGCTCTAGCCCTTTTTTATAAAAGAAGTTTCCTTGCCCTGACTGGTGTGGCTCAGTGGATTGAGTGCCAGCCTGCAAAGCAAAGGGTCGTGGGTTCAAATCCCAGTCAGGGCACATGCCTCAGTTGTGAGCCAGGTCCCCAGTAGGGGGTGCGTAAGAGGCAACCGCACATTGATGTTTCTCTCCCTCTCTTTCTCCCTCTATTCCCCTCTAAAAAATAAATAAATAAATAGAATCTTAAAAAAAAATTATGAAAAAGAAGTTTCCTTTTTAAGCCTGCAAAGATTTGAAGTCTGCACTGTAATTTACTTCAGTCCTTCAGTACTGAGATAATTTGTCTATAGCCAAAGAGCAGAAAACTGCAGTTTTTTTTGAGAATCCTAAGCCTGTTATGCCCTCTATTAAAGTAACGCCCTGGGAGACACAATGCCATTCACTCCCTTTTTGACAAAAGTAGCAGTATCTCAGGGTTGAGGTCACCTAGAAAGGACATGACTGTCCTTATCACTGAGACCAGATTTGTAGTCAATAATAAAAGTACAATCCTCCAACAATACTATTGTCTTCCTCCTACACATACACAGACAAGCAAAGAAATTTGGAAGGATAATCTCAATTTTTTTTAACTCTAGTGGATGAAACTTGAAGGACGTTAGAAGAAATTGGTTCTGAGGAAGAATTTCCTTTTTTATTAACCTTAGTCATCTATATAAATTTTCATGGTAAATACTGGGTTGGCCAAAGGTCTGTATAATTTTTTTCCATAATATAAAAGATACATTATTCATTTTCACTAATAACTTTATTGATTTGGGTTATTGAGTATGTCAGCTATCTCCTGCTATTGGCTTCTAGTGGGTAGAGACCAGAGGTGATGCTAAACATATTCCAATGCATAAGACACACCCACAGCAAAGACTTACTTGGCCAAAATGTCAAAAGTACCAAGAAATTTTGCAAACCACTTTTGACACATTCAATCAGTCAGCACCTTCTCCATACACTACACAAATCTTTGTGTGTGTTTCAGTTGCATTTTTACCTTCCTTGAAATATTAAAGTATAATACACCAAAAACATTGTATATCTTCTTCCATCTTCAATAAAAAATGTCTGCACAGAAATTCACCAATTTTGATGTTTTTTTAATGCACACTGATATGACCACTGTTATGATACAATCTAACAAAATTGTCTTGAATGAAGTTAAAGATAACCAAGCACTACTAGAGCCATTATGCAGCAAAAACTAAACAAACTTTTTGGGCCAACCCAATATATACGTAATTTTAAAAAATGAATGATGAGGACTTTTTGTCAAGATGGTGGAATGGGGAAATAGTGTGCTTGCCTCCTCACGTGACCACATCAAAATTACAACTAAATTATAGAACAGCCACTCTTGAGAACCACCTATATACCAGCTGAACAGAATTCCTCCAAAAATATAAAAAAGCAACTTCAAGGTTGGTAAGAAGAGCAGAGACAGGAAACAAGCTGGTCCCAATCCCACCTGTGATAGTCAAGGATTGGGATGGATATCTTGGGTGTGAGGATCCCCCACCAAGGAGCAAGGCATTTTAACCCCACACTGGGCTTCCCAGCTCTGAGCACCCTAACGAGGAAGAGGAGTCCCCAAAATTTCTGGTTGTGAAAAATCAGCAGGGATTCTATTTGGGTAAGACTGAAGGCCGCTCAGTAGACTCAGGCTTTCTTCTAAAGAGCCTGAGCAAACATTCATAAACACTAGCCCTAAGCTCCAGCAATAGAACAGCAAAGTGCCAGGGACATACAGGGAAGAACTGAATCTTCTGGCTTCAGGGTAAGGGCTAGAGGAGTAGCTCTCTTCTCCAGAGCAGAAATGCTATCTAGCACCATTGTCCATTGTTGAGCCCACCCCACATACAGCCTGGGCAGCACAGTAGGAAGTGCTGGAAGTCACCATTGTTACTTTGTTGAGACTTTCCCCACACCCACCTGCAGGTGAAGGCAGGCACCAAATCTGAGTCTGTCAACCTGCCTAACACCTCTTGCTGCACCCTAATGAATCCCTAACACTACCCCACCCAAATCATGCACCAGCCTAAACCAATTTCAGCAGCTTTTCCACACAAGCAACCAGCCTTGGTCCATACTGCAGACATTCCTAAAATATCCCAAAGGTCCACAAAGCCCAAACAAGCAGACCGGGCCTCAGCATGCCCAATGCCCCTTGCCGAGCAGCCCCAACCCTGGCACAGGTGACAGCCAGCATCAGATCATAGCACATCCTCTCCCAGGTGCTTCCAAACCCAGCACAGGTAGCTACCAACCCGAAATCACTTCACAGCTCTTACCAGGTGGTCTAGGGCTAGGAGAAGCAGCTGAACTTAATCTGCACGGGAGCTCCTCCCAAAAGTCCCCAGCATAGGGCAAAGCAGACTAGCAAGAAGCAGAATAGAGCTGTCTAGCCAGAAAGGGACCCGGCCCCTGGGCTGCCTCACAGCTGTATTGTATCACAAGTGAGTTGTTTTGCACTAAACAAAGTTTCCTTCTTCACCACACCCCAAACTGGGGACTCTTGTTGCCATTGAATTGACAGCAACAACTCTCAACCATCGGAACCAGCAATATGAATGGGTGAAAAATTAAAACGGGGACTTCTGGTATCAGCCATGATGGAATAGCCCCATTTCTTCCAAGTCCTCCCTCCTGTAACTAAAAAATCCTAGGAAGAGTTGATTGCTGAGTGGCACGTGACTGATTTCCTCAACTCCTCAGTCTCCTCTCCAAAATTTCCTATTTTAAATCGCACTAGCATCCCTCTATCCCTGACTTAGCTCTACTTTTTTCATAATACATATGACCTTATAATACACTATACCGTTTATCAGCTATTGCTTGTTTCCTTCTCTAGTATTTAACATACAACGTGATTTTTCTTTAAGCATCTTGAACAGTCCCTGGGCACAGTAGGCCCTCAAGTGTTTGCTAAACTAATGAATGTCAAGAAGTAGACGAGGATGCCAAGTGGCATATAGTCGGTTCATAACGTTTTTATGGGTAAAGACAAAATTACGGGTGATATTTACGTTCTTTCCCTCCAGTAGAACGCCAACAAAATGAAAAACACTTTAATGGGCATTCCTAAAATAATTCTTACTCGCTTGTAATTTAAAAAATAATAATTCGAATGTACTCTCGAGGCACACAGTTAATATCGCACCTCAGTGCAGCACCGCTGGAAGTCCTAGAACCAGCACCGGATGTGTGAACAGGGAGTGACGGTGATCCTCCCTCGGCTTTCTGGGACTTGTAGTTCACTGTGGGCGTGGTGAAGACTCCAGTCGCAATCTGGGACCCTGAGCTACCAGGTATTAGATTCACGTGGGAAGTGATCGCCGTCTGGCTGCTGGCGCCTC
The DNA here is from genome assembly GCA_039655065.1 of Glossophaga mutica. Lineage (NCBI taxonomy): Eukaryota > Metazoa > Chordata > Mammalia > Chiroptera > Phyllostomidae > Glossophaga > Glossophaga mutica. The sequence goes on along the minus strand of CM077307.1, from coordinate 101,400,851 downwards.
CGCCGAAGCGTATAGGACGGTGGAGATGTGGGAGTTCCAGAGAGAGGCTCCGGGCTGCAGACCCGAAAGCCTGTCTGGGGGGCCGTGGGAAGGGGAGTGACACCCGGGAGGTTCGTCCCAGGCCGCACAAGTGCCCAGGAGCCGCGACCGCCCTGCGTCTCGAGGAACCCTCCTCTAACCTGAGCTCTGGCCTTGCCCGGACTGCAGGCTTCGTAGCTGGCCTTTTCCGCGCCAGTGACTGGCCTTCTATCAAGGCTTTGGGTGGACATTGGCGACTGAGAGGGGCCCTTGTGACGGACCCAGGTTTCTGTCCCCACAGCACAGTCCTCGCTAAAATGTTGCATCTGAGCTCCTGTACCACAGAAACGAATCAGGTCGAGGAAAGCGTCGCGGGCATCCAAAAATCCATCCCTAAAGGTGATACATCCAATTAAAGAGCTACCATTGCTATAACTTGCATATTTTAGAGCTGCTAGGGGCAGCAGGATGTACCCTGGTGGGAAGGGGGTGTGGCCTTTTTGAGCCTGAGCTCAGTAGTGAGAGGTGAGCGAGGTGCACCCTAGGAGAGGAGAGGGTTTCACACAGTAGCAGGAACGGAAGGACTTTTTCTTGCAGTCTTGCTGGACTGGCTAGTCCTGCAAGGTGGACTTCATTTTGGTGGCTTTTTCTCTTTTGCTAGCTCTAACTTTCTGGAACTCTGTCCTGAGAGGAGGGAATGACCAAGTTCCAGGTGAGTTGGGGTTTCTTCTCCAAAAATGCTATCTCCCCAAGAATGTAAGTAACCCTTCTTTCTTGGAATAGGGGAAGGACATCAGCATTAATTGCGTACCTGTCTGATCTTTGTTCTGTGTGTCGTTTTCTCTTTATTGTCAGTCATGGGGGCGTAGTAACATTGAAATACTAAGGACATATTGCTATCAGAGGATGTTGCCAGAGTCTGCACAGGCCTCTGCTGCTTTAACTTATTCTTTTAAAAATTTATTTACTTATTTATTTTTAGAGAGAGGGGAATGGAGGGAGAAAGAGGGAAAGAAACGTCAGTGTGAGACAGAAGCCTGGGTTGGTTGCCTCTCTTATAGCCGGAACAAACCCGCAACCCAGGCATGTGCCATGACTGGAATCAAACCGGCTATCCCTCGCCTTGGAAGGACAGCCAACCAACTGAACCACACCTATCAGGGTGGCTGCCTTTAAATTACACATCAGTTTCCACTGAATTACTCTGCATCCATGAACTTGGCCCACTCCCCAGAGCACTGGGCTCTGCTTTTTTATTGAAAGACCCCACATAGCATCTTTGCTGGTCATCTCTATCAAAGCCTACCTTTTTCTGCTAGACATTTCATTCACATTGAAACTCTTAAAGCTATTACATGTTCAATCTAATGATAAGTAGTCTCAGGAAAACCAACTCACTCCCAGAAATTCTCCTCAACCAGGCTGTATATTAGAACTATTTGTGGTGATGTTTGTTTGTTTTAAGAATGAAGGTCCCTAGGCACTGCCACCCCGAGACCTATTAAAAAGAGAATTTCACTCCTTTTATCTTTTATCTCGGTAATATTTGTACATCCATAGATTTTTTGCATTTATTGTCAAATATTTCTCTACTTGCCTTATGTAAGCATCTCTGAGGTAAGTAAGATGTTCATCTTTTATGTTCTGGCTGCTTTCTTCTTTTACCAACATATCTGCATGTTTAATTGGTACAATAAAGTATTAAATTACTTATTGGCACTTTTTTAAAAAACAATTTCTCATTTGTCTCCATAAAACCATTTCTAGAAAGTTACCTCAAGATTGGCACTTAGAATCATAGAATGTTTTATGATTCTTTGTATTTTTATGGGAAAGTGTTTTTTGAAACAATATTTTATGGAACGAACCAGCCAGCCCCTCTCTGCCTTGGTGCCATCACTTTTACAGAGGACACATCTAATTTCGAGGGAGATAAAAGGAAGCACCATGTCCTTTGTTGCAGAAAGCAGCAGAACCAGAAGTAAGCCCCATGTTTTCTAACACCAAGCTGTTCCTTCTCCATAACTAAACAAGTCATCACACCAGGAATTATTTGAACAAAATATCAAGCTGGATTTTAAGGGAAAAATAATTGGTTCTTAACCAAGACCACTTTTTTGCTTGGCAGATACAGTCCTCACATTCATAGACTGTGAACTCTTTAAAAAATTGGTTTATTTAGAGAACAATAAACTGCCTCAAGGTACTGAAGCATGTCATCACTGTGCCTTGAAAAGTAATTGAAGACCTCAAAGGATATTAGCATGACTAAGACCCTGTACATTTTTCTTCCCTCTCTTCTGCCTGTTACCTAGTGAAGATTATTCACTGCTGATGAAGTTGGAGATTGCTAATATTATAAAATTTAAGATTCTGGTGTATATTAATAACTCTTTGAATTTAAAGAAAGGACTTCATCTCACCAATACTTGATGAGTGTTTTTACGTACCAGACATTGTCCTTGGGTCTTCTGAAAGGCAGCAGCCCCAGTTTAACTCCTCCCTTCCTCTGTGACTTGGGTAAGTCACTTCACCATTAGGAACCTTAGTTTTGTGATCTGAAAATGAGTGTTGAGTTTGAGGATCTCAAGGTTCTCTTTTACTTGTAGCATTTGATTATTCTTTTAAATGGAATGTATATTTGTAAATATCATTTAGATTCTGAGTCAGCTGTGTTAGTTGCTGAGGATTTAAAGATTAGTTGAGCATGCCTCTAATCCTCTATTAGAATGGCAGTCCTCAACCTATTTAGGGAGGGGACCAGTTTAGTGGAAGACAATTTTATCATGGACTGGGGTTTCGGGATGATTCAAGCACATTACATTCAAGCTCACCTCTTGTTGTGCAACCCGGTTAGGGACGGACCCCTGCTTTAGAACCTTATGGCCAATTTGGAAAATAGATTTAATAGATATAGTAGAGGTATGTGAAAGATACTAGGAGATGTTGGAGGAGAGGCACCTGACTCATCCTTATTCTTCAGAAAGGAGATTGTTGATTGTCCTGAAACTGAAATGAGTTCCAAAATGGATGGGAGAAATGTAAGTCAGAGCAGAAGCAAGATATAAAGGGCTATTCTAGACTAAGAGTATGATGTTTAGATGACTACAGGTAATCAATCCAGTGTGACTACAGCTCCTGTCTACCTCCTGCCTTCTGCATTACTGTTTCCTGCCCCTTGCAGAGTAAATTGTTGAATCCAGCAAGGAAGGGCTCTGGAAAGGAAATGGAAAGGCACGTGATGTATGTAGTTTGAAGGAGTTTGACATTTGTTGGTGGAGGGGACTAGAGGTGGGGCAGAGGGGGCAATGGAGGTGGTAGGAGGGACAGGAAACTAGTGATCCTCGTGACCTTCCACTTTGGTTGGCCCTCAGGATACTGAGTACACTTTTCCAGAGTAAGCATGAGTTCCACCTTGGGGTGACTCATAAGCTCCGCTGATACCAGGGGAGACTATTATTCAGAGTTTTTTAGTCCCAACTTTATCTTGTTTCAGCAGAACCACTATTTTCTTTTCCTTTTTCCTTTCCCCAGTCATACTGATTCCTTTCATTTGGTCCACTGTCATACTATTTCTCATCTCTTGGAATTTTCAACCTACTACAATGATGCAGACACTGGCTAGCGGTGTCCGAGTCATTATGGATGAAATAAAACATACACATGGACTACCAAGTCTGGTAGAGGAAAAAGGACAACAGCATGGCTTTTCTCTCAAGGGGAGCAAAAGCCACGGCCTCCACCATGACAGGCCTTTATTTTATTTCTCCTCCTCACATTACAAGATGGTCCTCCCTCACTATCCACAGGTTACAATAAAGGAGCCAGTGCCCCTAATTGCATCACAGAAGAAGGATATTAGCAAATGAAAAGGCAAGAGTGGTTGAACTGGTTACACTGGTCCCTGCGAGGTTTAGCATGGATTTTAGGAAGTTACAGTAAGCATTTGCAGGGTGAGGGAGTTTTCAGCAAAAAGCAAGACTCAAAACAGCCTAGGTATATTGCAAACTGATTACCCATGAGAGAACCTATCTATGGGTGTGGGTCCTATACATCTCCCAGTGGGAGCTGGGCCCACGCCACGCAGAAGGGTCTGCCACACTACAAAGTTTATAGTCCATCAACATAACCATTCCATTCTCAGCACAGAATTCTCCTCACCACTTTGTAGGATTTTTAAAAATTACTAAATCTGACTATCTGATCTATGAATTGAAAAATGGCAAAATTTGTATTTGAAGACTTAATAAGGAGTTATTGTGGTCTAGGTAAGAAATGAAAGCCTTATCTAGGACAGTGGCAATGGGAATAAAGACAAGATAACACATTGGAGGGAGATTAAGGAGACAGCATTGACAAGATCTGAAGTTATCTAAATATTTTTGAGGTAGGGATGGTGTCTTCCATAATCCAGACAATAGGGTGAAAGATGGATAAAACATAAAAGGAAAAAAGATAACTGATGGACTTGTACCTCAGAAGGGAAGAAAGGATTTGATCTGTTGAAGGAGAGGTTAGCCTTGGACAGAAAAACTTTTTTTCTCTTGAGATCAAGAAATCTGGTTGAGAGGAGTGGCTAATTCGACTTCTTGATATTCACCTGGCCCTGTTGTACTAAAGGATGCATGCATTTATGTCACTCTTGGGCAACATCCTCCACTTCTTCTTTGTCCCACCTTCATGCAGGGTTTTGCAGACTTTTCTAGCTCAATCTCATCCCTCTTCCTCGGACACAGTGGGGACCTGTGACCTTGAAGAGAAACTGCCACTTGCCATGTTATAACCTCCACTGGTGACTAGTAGAGTAGTCAAGTCACTCCTGTGGGGGAGGTGGATATGGAAATTGGTTGTCCTTACTTTCCTGAGGAAGGAGTAGGTGGTGCCCCTTCAGCCCTGGGCCTAAGATGTGAGTTCTTCTGAAGGTTACTAGGCACTTCCCTGGGTCAAAGTTGAGTTGCTCCTTTGGGCTTCACTTGGCGCTCATCAGTTGTTTTGTATATTCTCTCCTGTTTTTCTGCTTGTGGCCTGTAGACTGGTGGAAGCCCACAAACGTTTTGTTACCACTGTGCAAAGACATAAGTGTTGACAGTGGAAACAGGATTCTTTTGTGGAATCACAAGAAATTCATTTTGGGGACCCACATATAGGAGACTTGAGGCTTAGTGATAAAACTTATTAGAGTGAAAACAAAGGACTGCCCCCAGGTGCCTGATATCTTATTCACTACCAGGTGGCTGAGCTCTGTCTGGCAGCAAAACAAGTCCTGGGCCTGGTGAGCACAAGTGCCCACCAGGAGGGTCAGGATCCAGAACTGCAATACTGTCAACTGGTCTCTGTGAGGCCAGAATTGTTCAAGAAACCAGACGGACACAGCAAGCTAAGCAGCAAGGGTTTATTAGCGTGGAAAATGAGGGAAAAGTGGGGTCAACCAAGGGAAGGTTAAGACTCTCCTCCGTTGTCCTTGGGGTGAGGTCACAGGTGGAGTGACTGGGTTGTTAACATCCGATTGGCCATTCTGGGTTGCTGGGTCAAGGTATAGGGATGTCATTGGCTGGGGCTAGTTGTCATGCACCGTCTCTGCTGACCATTGTTCTTTGTACCCCTTGTCAGCCTCTGGTATGCTGGATAAGCTGACCAGGATCTTAACCAAGCATCTGTTTGGGTAGGGTTGGCAGACGGTTTCCTAATCCTGCCTGGATCTGCAGTCTCCGATAGTCCAGAACACTGTTTGTTCTTGGCTGTGCTTGCCTGTGTCTCATTTCCCCATCTGCATGTCTGTCACTAAGGCTTGATGGTGCTGAGCCATGTTCCAGCATGATGCTCTAGCCCCTGTGGCTGCTAAGGGGGGAGAGAATATGCTAAGGCATATTCATAAACAAACCTTGGACTTTTGTTAAGCTTTGATTATATCTCCTTGGGTTTGGTATAGAGGAGGCCTTCTTTCAAATTAAATAATCCTCTTGCTAATTCTTCACGGGCTTGTGCTGAGCCTTCCCCCTAACCGACCCCTTTCCTGGATCTTCCCTGATTCCATGCCCTTATCCTATCCAATCTTTCCTAGGCTAGACACGCCACCCCCCCCCCCCGCCCTTATTTTTTGCCATTTTGGTTCCTACTGCTCATGCCTCAAAGTAGAAGAACCTCCTCTGAACCATCATGACTTTTACTGTGCATGCTTCAATGGAGGAATTTCCCCTTTACTGCTTCTCCCCCACCCCAATCTGGGGAAATGGAAGGGTTGTTCCCTGGCGAGATTGGAAAGCTCTTCCTTCCTCCCTACGCATAGGGGAGGAAGGGATGTTAATCCCCTTCCGGGACAATGAGGCTATCCCCTGGAGTGTCTGGAAGCAATAGCTTCCTAGTCAATCAGGCTTAGCCAGTTTAAATCCCTTCTCTTTTAAAAAACTAAATAGCTGCCTAAGCTAACATAAGGACATAAATTGAGTGATTAAAACTTTTATACCTGTTAAATCTAATAATTTTAAAAATTGGTGTTGGTATTTTGTCTTTTTAATGTATTTTATAAAACTATTGGTCTGTGACACATTAGAAACTTTTTAAAAGAAAGTGGCCCTTCACCAGAGGCAGTTTGAAATCTTCTGGTCCATGGAAAGAACCCTAGGGAAACCAGACTCACTGTGAACTAAATATTTAAAATACTCTTAAGTTCCAGGTATTGTATGAGGCCTGAGTGATTCAGCCATGAACAAATCAGACAGTCTCTCTGTTCTTAGGGAGGGACAGACAGTAAATAAGAAAGCAAACAAATAAGAAAATGAGACAAGGCATTAGTAGTACAAAGAAATTAAAACATGGAGAAGTGAAGGTTTGGGGGCGTGTCTGGTATTTTTGCCATAGACATCCTTGCCACAGGCATTTTCATGTATAAGTAATTGGCTAAAAGGCAATTTTGCCATAAAAAAAATATATAAAATCACAAACACAAAGAGGGACATTAAAAAGATTATATTGTGAAATACAAATATTCAAATGCTTTTTAAAATGTGTATACATTCATGACAATACTGTTACAGAACAGACCCGGAGGTGGGAGGTGAATGATATACTATTACCAAATGGACCCACCCTTGTGCTCCGGGCTCCCACCCCTACCCCCGTATTAGGTTTGTCTTGCTGACTACCAAGCAAAGAAGTCTCTCAATGCCAGAGATTAGTGAAAAGGAAAGAGATTATTTATTTAAAAAGTTATACAGACTTGGAGTAATGACTTAATGTCTTCATTAAAAATACTAAACTCCTTTAGAATACCCACAAACTCACAGTCCTTCCTTCTCCCCATTGCCCAGTCTGGGGTACCGTATCTCAGGAAAAGAGGTAGAAGTCTGTGGTTCAGGCAACCCCTTGGTTCCAGCACCCTCAGCTATGTTGCTGCTGTGTTCTCCAGTAAATCTAAAACCATGTGGCACCTTCTCATGTCCCACCAGCAAGAATCCTTTCACCCCTTTTCTTCCAGGAAAAGTCTCTCTTGCTTCCTGAGCCACGTGTCAAAAAGGAGCACCCTAAAGCTGCATCGTCCCAACTTTTGCCAAAGCCATGTGGTCCCAACCAAAAAGCCACAGCATGGCTGCCACACCTGAACTTAAATCCCAGCACCAGTCTTCCTCTGCAGCACCATTTCTGACTCCTCTCATAATCCGTTACACCTGCCAGCTTTCCCTATTCTTCCAGCCTTACTGGGTGGCCATAGTAAGTCTGGGCAGGCATGGCCCTATGGCATGAATCCAATCATCTGCAAGCTTTTATGCAGGTGCTGTACCCGGAGGGAGTTGCCTCCCAGTTACATCATGGGTTGAAGTCATTCCCATCCCCTGGCTCAAAGCATGGCCACAGCTATTTAACATATCTATAAAACCACTAAAAGGTTATGGATATGTTAAATGAGCATGCTAGAGGTTTTGTAAGCTGTTGCTATACAAAACAACTCTCAATGGCCCTGCTCCACATGTCTCATCCCCCAACTCAGACTTTTTGGGGTGAGAACATCCTATATGTATGTTTTTTTTCTAATATTTCCTGGATACCCTGAGTTCTGGGCCCCATTACAAATCCCTATTGGGGGTCCCTGTTGGCTGCACTCTGTTATAATATTGCTCAAATAATTAATTTTATTTTATGGATTGTACCTAAGCACTTGTCTTCATTCTGTAAGAAATGTGGGTTTAACTATGCACCCTCAATGAGGCCCCTTGGCCTCTCATTCTTTTCCCCATTTAGTGTGTTTAAAAATAAGAAATCAACTGTTGGAGCCAATCATCATCATCTAGGAGAAATCCTCACTATTTTAAGACGACTACTATGACAACTCATCACTGTATAGACCATTATGAAGACTAGCTAAGATATATATATAAATAAAAATGGCAGTAACTGTGGTAATTTGTGACTGGAAAATGAAACCAAACTGACAGCTTCATTAAATACATTGTCCGTGGAAGGTTGTTGATTTGTCATGGAGAAATGAAACCAAACAAACAAGAAACAGTCAACCAGCTATTTTATCTTTTTTATGGTAGTTGATTGATTTATTAATTGAGAAATTAAACCAAATAAACCAAAAAAAAAAATGAACGGTCAACCAGTTACCTTTTTTTTTTTTAAACCACACAATTGCCTTATAGCCAATGAGTTATGCAGAGATAATGTTTGCAGCAAAAATGCTACAGCAAAAGTACCTAGAACAGATTTTTTTTTGTACTACTGTGGATTAGATGGTCAAGGAAATTCTTAGAGGAGAAGGCAGTTCAGCTGAGATGTGTATAAGGAAGCAGGCATGTGAAAATATGAAAAAAGAATATTGTAAGCAGAAAGGACAATTAGTGCAAATTCCTAAAGGTGGGATATTTGAAGTAGTCAAGGATACGCTGAGTGACACATAAGGGAGAAGTGACAGAACTCCAGTCTATAAAGCCTTGCAAGCCTGGGTGAAGAGTCTTAATTTTACTCAATGTCCCTGGAAAAGCCTTTGGAGGATTTCATGACTAACGTGGTGTGTTTTAAAAGATCACTGTGGCTACCTTGTGGAAAATTCATTGTGGGGGGTTGGGGTAAGAGATACAAATTAGGACATGGAGAGTTAATGACAACTGTGACTTATAATAGTGCAAGATAGAAGTGAGTAGATTCAGATATAGAGTTAATCAGACTTGGTGATGGATGAATGTGAGGAAGAGAGAAAAAAATCAAAATGACTTACAGGATTTTGGTGTGAGCAATTGGGTGGGTCATGTAACTACTAAAATGGGTACAACTAGGGGAGCATGGTTTTGTTTTGTTTTTTACCTCAGTTAAAAAAGTACAGACTAGTTTTGGACAGTTCTACCAACTAGGGTTTAACATTTCCGTTAAGGACTACCAACATGCTGGTTGTGAAAAATATATGAAAACTCCCAGAACACACAGAGGAGCCAAAACACCTGGACCCACATGCATAGGTGCCTAAGCCTCCAGCTTTGGGAAGGTGATGGCGGACGGCTCTCTGGTAGGGACTGCAGTCTGCACCCTGGGCACATTCATCATGAATGTGACTGACAAGGCCAGGAGATTAGAGTCCTAGATTGGGATCCAATTGGGGTGATAGGTGAGGGTTGCATTGTAGGTCAGAGGAATGTGTCCAAGGGCACTGGTCCAGGTCTTGGTCATGGGTAGGACCAATTCCGGGAGTTGTGGATTGGGTCCGTCGCCCACTCACACGCACAGAGCAGCTGCAACAACATTGCCCTATGCCTCTGAAGCACAACGTCCACAAACATGCCGTTGTTGCCCAGGTAACACAAGTAGAAGTTGCCACAGCATTGGACCCAGGCTGAGGTCAAGGGTTTGGGGTATGAAGATCTCCAGGTGGCATGGTGCCATGAAGCTCAAGTGGCCAATGCTTATGTCCACCAAGTCCTGCCTCAAGTGGTAGAGGTACTTCTACCAGGATAGTCACCAGGTACTTCTTCATCAAGTACTCCAACTTGAGGCACACTGTACCAGAGGCCCACTAGTGCCAGGAACCTTGCATCTGCCATGGTGCTGAGGCCCAGCAAGGCCCGCGACGAGCCACAGCCCATAAAAGCAGATACTAATGGAGATTATTAGGAGGAAGAGTTGTGCTGAGGCGTATTAAATTTTAATTTGACCTTTTATTTTTTACATATTTTATTGATAATACTATTACAGTTGTCTCATTTTTTTCTCCCCTTGATTCCCCTCCCCCCTGTACCCACCCTCCCGCCAGCATTCCCTACCTTAATTCATGTCCAAGGGTCTTACATATAAATTCTTCATCTTCTCCATTTCCCATACAATTCTTAACCTTCCCCTGTATATTTTGTACCTACCATTTATGCTTCTTATTCTCTGTACCTTTTCCCCCATTCTCCCCTCTCCCCCTCCCCACTGATAACCCTCGATGTGATCTCTATTTCTGTGAATCTCAGAAATAGTTTCTGTTCTAGTTATTTTCTTAGTTCATTTTTATTTTTGTTTTTTTAAGTTCAGTTGTTTATAGTTGTGAGTTTGTAGATTTGGCCTTTTAGACATCCAACTGTAGATCTTATGTGGAAGGTTGGAGCCTGGAGTTAAGGAGAAAGGAACTACGTATTTGCAAATTCCTAGAGTATGTTATGGTTGTCTGTATATGCGCTATTTTATTTTTTCCAGTAATGTTCAACCACTTGGTTTAGAAGAAGCAATGACATAGGATTGATATGACTATGGAAAAATTTGAAATACGAAGTATACTGTGGCTGGGAGGAAAAATGAGGAATGGTTGCAGGGGTTTCCAACCAGATGCCTGCAGGCCACATGCAGCCCAGGACTGCTATGAATGCAGCTCAATGCAAAAATCATAAATTTACTTAAAATATTATAAGGTTTTTTTTATGTGATTAAGTGTTGCAGTGTCACCTAATCACAGAATCCCAATGGCCCAAGACATCTCTTCTTCTTCCAGTGTGGCCCAGACATGCCAAAAGTTTGGACACCCCTGGAAAGGATGGTGATCTTAATAAAGTAGGTGTGATAGAAAAGGAAGAGCAGAAAGAATTAGGAGACGTTTTTAAGGTATGGCTATTAAGATACTAATATTTCAAAAGCAGAGTGGTCCAAAATACTGAAATGGTCCTGATTATGGTTATTGAGCATGAAATGAGACTGACATCATTGGGACTGTAGAGTTTTAAAAATGCCAGGTAAGGATGTTTGGTAAATTGTTCTTGTGTATGTTCAAGTTGATAGAATAATAGTACAACATGGAATGGAGAGGACACCTCAGCAATACCATGAGATGACAGTGACATAAAAAGATTAAGTAGCTGCATAGGTTAAGTTTGAATGAGTTGTGGGCAGGAGAGGAACAATTTGAAAGGAAGTAGCAAAGTAGATGACAGAGGAAGGTATTTCCAACAAAACTTCAGTTAGACCCCTGGCTGGTGTGGCTCAGTGGGTTGAGTTCCAGCCTGACAACTAAAAGGTCACTGGTTTGATTCCCAGTCAGGGTACATGCCTGGGTTGCAGGCCAAGTGCCCAGCTGGGAGCATGTGACAGGCAACCAATTGATGTTTCCTTCACACATCTGTTTCTCTCCTCTTTCTTGTTTCCTTTTCCTTTCTCTAGAAATGAATAAACAGAATCGAAAAAATACAAAAACAAAAAGTACTTGACTTACATCTCTCAGATCCCTGAACTGCACACTTCTATAGCCTTCTCAACTTTTCAAGTGCTACCAACATCACATTCCTTCCAGGGCATTTGTATAGATGATTGTCAGTTAAGGAGGGTTGTGCTTAATGTTTTAGGAACCAGTAACATTTGAGGACTTCTCTGTGGACTTCACTGGAGGGGAGTGGAGTCACCTAGCTGTTACTTAGAGGAAGCTGCACAGAGCTGGGATGCTGGAGAGCTACTGCCAATTGGTCTCAGTGGGTAAGAACATGACCTTGGACACCTCCTTCTATTTTTTTAATTGACTATGTTATTACAGTTGTCCCAGTTTTCCCCCCTTACCCACTCCTCCCACCACCTCCCACTTCCTCCAGCAATACCCCCTCCTTTGTTCATGTCCATGGGTTAATGCATATAAGATCTTTGGCAACTTCATGTCTTATACTTCCTCTTAACATCCTCTCCCTATTCTGTAACTGTATTTCTTAATCCCGTCGCCTTTTCTCTGATTCACCCAGGCCCCCATCCCCTCTGGCCAATATCCCAATATTCTGTGTATTCATGATTCTGTTTCTGTTCCTTTGCATAGTTTCTTTTAAAAGTTAAGTTGTTGATATATGTATGTGTTTATTGCCATTTTATTACTTATAGTTTTGATCTTCCTTTTTTCCTTTTTTTTTCAATTTTATATTAATTGTTGTTCTTGTACACTTTTCTGGCTTTTACTCCCATCCCAGCCCACTGTCCGAGACTTCTCCACCTCCCACCCATTTCCACACACCATAGTTCTTATCCATGTGTTCTTTACATTTCTTCCTGTAATAAACCCTTCCCCTTTTCCCCTGAAATTACCTCCCCTCTCCCCTCTGGTGACTGTAAGGCTATTCTCAATTTCAGTGTGTTTGATTATATTTTGCTTGATTCTTTGTTTTGTTGATTAGGTTCCTGTTAAAGGTGATATAATATGGTATTTGTCTTTCATTGCCTGGCTTATTTCGCTTAGCATAATGCTCTCCAGTTCCATCCATGCTATCACCAAGGGTACGAGCTCCTTCTTTCTTTCTGCTGCGTAGAATTCCACTGTGTAAATGTACCATAGTTTTTTGATCCACTCATTGAATGATGGACATATAGGTTGTTTCCACAACTTGGCTTTTGTAAATTGTGCTCCCATGAACATTGGGGTGCACAGCTTCTTTTGCATTGGAGATTCAGGGTTCTTAGGATATAATCCTAGCAGTGGAATTGCTGGGTCAAAAGGTAGATAACTTTTTAGTTTTCTGAAAAAATTCCATACTATTTTCCATAATGGTTGTACCAGTCTGCAATCCCACCAACAGTGTCCTAGCATCCCCTATTTTCCACAACCTCTCCAACACTTGTTGTTTGTTGCTTTCTTTATGATGGCCATTCTGGTGTCAAGTGGTATCTCATTGTGGTTTTAATTTACATCTCTCTGATAGCTAGCAATATCGAGCATTTTTTCATGTGTCTCTGGATCCTATGTATGTCCTCCTTGGAGAAGTGTCTGTTCAAATCCTTTGCCCGTTTTTTAATTGGGTTGCTTGTCATCTTAGAGTGGAGTCATGTTAAGTTCTTTATATATTTTGGATATTAAACCCTTGTCTGAGGTATCATTGACAAATATGTTTTCCCATACAGTCGGTTCTCTTTTTATTTTAATACTGTTTTCTTTGGCTATGCAGAAGCTTTTTATTTTGATGAGATCCCATTTCTTTATTCTTTCCTTTATGTCCCTTGCTTTATGGGACATATCCATAAAAATGTTGCTGCGTGGAATATCTGAGGTTTTCCTGCCTATGTTCTCCTCTAGGACTTCAATGGTGTCACAGCTTATATTTAAATCTTTTATCCACCTTGAATTTATTTTTGTGTATGGTGTAAGTTGGTGCTCGAGTTTCATTTTTTTGCACGTAGCTGTCCAGTTCTCCCAACACCACTTGTTGAAGACGCTATTTTTACACCATTTTATGTTGTTGCCCCCTTTGTCAAATATTAATTAACTGTGGAAACTTGGGTTTATTTCTGGGCTGTGTGTTCTGTTCCACTGGTCCATGAGCCTGTTTTTATGCCAGTACCAGGCTGTTTTGATTTCAGTGGCCTTGTAATACAGTTTGGTATCAGGTATTGCGATCCCTCCTACTTTGCTCTTCTTTCTCAAGATTGCTGCAGCTATCCCAGGTCATTTATGGGTCCATATAAAGTTTTAAAGTGTTGGTTCAATGTCTGTGAAATATGCTATTGGTACTTTAATAGGTATTGCATTGAATCTATAAATTGCTTTGGGTAGAATGGACATTTTGATGATGTTAATTCCTCCAATCCATGAACACAGTATATGTTTCCATTTGTTTGTGTCTTCCTTGATTTCTTTCCTCAGTGTTGTGTAGTTTTCTGCATACAGGTCTTTTAACTCCTTGGTTAGGTTTACTCTTAGGTATTTTATTTTTCTTTTTCCTATATTGAATGGGATTTTTTTCTTCCTCTCTGCTTCTACTGATTCATTGTTGGTATACAAAAATGCCTTTGATTTCTGGATATTGAATTTGTATCTGGCTATTTGGCTGAATTCATTTATTACATCAAGGAGCTTTTTGGCCAAGTCTATAGGATTTTCTATGTACGCTATCATGTCATATGCAAACAATGATAGTTTTTGTTTCCTCCTTTCCAAGTTGTATGTCTTTTATTTCCTTTTCTTGTCTAATTGCTGTGGCTAAGACTTCCAATACTATATTGAATAGAAGTGGTGAAAGTAGACATCCTTGTCTTATTCCTGATCTTAGTGGAAAAGATTTTAGGTTTTGCCCATTGAGTGTGATGTTGGCTGCAGGTCTCTCATGTATAACCTTTATTATGTTAAGGAATGCTCCCTCTATTCCCACTTTACTGAGTGTTTTTATCATAAATGGGTGTTGTACCTTATCAAATGCTTTTTCCGCATCTATTGTTATGATCATGTGATTTTTGTCTTCGCTTTTGTTTATGTGATGAATTATATTTACTGATTTGCGAATGTTGAACCATCCTTGCATCCCTGGAATGAATCCCACTTGGTCATGGTGTATGATGTTTTAATGTATTATTGGATGTGGTTTACCAATATTTTTGTTGAGGATTTTAACATCTACATTCATCAGTGATATTGGCCTAGAGTTTTCTTTCTTTGTAATGTCTTTATCTGGTTTTGGGATTAGAAAGATTCTGGCTTCATAAAAAGAGTTTGGGAGTCTTCCATCATTTTGGATTTTTTTGAATAGTCTGTGAAGGATAGGGGTTAGCTCTACCTTAAATGCTTTCTAGATTTCTCCTGTGAAACTGTCCAGTCCAGGGCTTTTGTATGTCAGGAGTTTTTAAATGACTGCTTCAATTTCATCTGCTGTTATTGGTCTGTTCAGGGTTTCTGCTTCTTCTTCATTGAGTTTTGGAAGATTGTATTTTTCAAGAAATTTGTCCAGTTCACCTAGGTTTTCAAATTTCTTGGCATATAGTTCTTCATAGTAATTTCTTACAAACCTTTGTATTTCTGTGGTGTCAGTTGTAATCTCTCCTCTTTCATTTCTAATTGTGTTTATTTGGGTCCTCTCTCTTTTATTCTTGATGAGCATACTTAAAGACTTGTCAATTTTTTTTTATCTTTTCAGAGAACCAGCTCCTGGATTCATTAATCCTTAGAATTGTGCTTTTAGTCTCTATGTCATTTAATTCTGCTCTGATCTTGGTTATTTCCTTCCTTCTACTTGCTCTGGGCTGTCTTTGTTGTTGTTCCTCCAGTTCTTGTAGATGTGTGGTTAGGTTGTTTGTTTGAAATGTTTCTATCTTTTTTAGGTAGGCCTGTATCGCTATGAACTTCCCTCTGAGGACTGCGTTGACTGTGTCCCATAACTTTTGGAATGTTGTGAGTTCATTTTCTTTTCTTTCCAGAAACTTTTTGATTTCTTCCCTAATTTTATTCTTGATCCATTCATTGTTTGATAACATACTATTCAATCTCCATGATTTTTAGGGTTTCGGGTTTTTCCCCTTGGGGTTAGTTTCTAGTTCCATTCCCTTGTGGTCGGAGAAAATGCTTGGTATGATTTCAATTTTCCTGAGCTTGCTGAGGCTTCTTTTGTATCCTAACATGTGCTCTATCTTTGACGATGTTCCATGTGCATTTGAAAAGAATGTTTATTTAATTTCTTTGGCAGAAAGGGTTCTATATATATCAGTTAAGTCTTTTTCACCTATAGTGTTCTTCAATGCCACAGTATCCCTGTTGATATTCCGTTTGGAAGATCTGTCCATTTTTGACAGTGGGGTGTTAAAATCCCCTACTATAATTGTGTTGCTGTCAATATCTTTCTTTTTTTTAAAATATATTTTATTGATTATGCTATTACACTTGTCCCATTTCTCCCCCATCATTCCCCTCCACTCTGCACACTCCCTCCCACCCACATTCCCCCTTTGAGTTCCTGTCCATGTATCATAAGTTCTTTAGCTTCTACATTTCCCACACTATTCTTGCCCTCCCCCTGTCTATTTTCTACCCACCATCTATGCTTCATATTCTCTACACCTTTTCCCCCTCCCACTCCTCTGTTGCTAACCCTCCATGTGATCTCCATTTATGTGGTTCTTTTCCTGTTCTAGTTGTTTGCTGTTTTTTTAGGTGTGGTTGTTAATAGCTGTGAGTTTGCTGACTTTTCACTGTCCTATTTTTTATCTTCTTTTTCTTAGATAAGTCCCTTTAACATTCCATAGAATAAGGGTTTGGTGATGATGAACTCCTTGAACTTGACCTTATTTGAGAAGCACTTTATCTTCCCTTTCATTCTAAATGAAAGCTTTTCTGGATAGAGCAATTTGGATGTAGGTCCCTGCCTTTCAACACTTCAAATACTTCTTTCCAGCCCCTTCTTGCCTGGAAGGTCTCTTTTGAGAAATCAGCTGACAGTCTTATGGGAACTCCTTTGTAGGTGACTGTCCCCTTATCCCTTGGTGCTTCTAGAATTTTCTGCTTCATTTTACTCTTGGATAATGTAATAATGATGTGCCTTGGTGTGTTCCTCCATGGATCCAACTTCTTTGGGACTTTCTGAGCTTCTTGGACTTCCTGGAAGTCTATTTCCTTTGCCAGATTGGGGAAGTTCTCCTTTATTATTTGTTCAAATAAGTTTTCCACTTGTTGCTCTTCTTCTTCCCCTTCTGGTACCCCTGTAATTTGGATGTTGGCACATTTAAAGATGTCCCGGAGGTTCCTAAGCCTCTCCTCATTTTTTTTGAATTCTTGTTTCTTCCTCGTTTTCTGTTTGGTTGTTTGTTTCTTCCTTCTGGTCCACTCCATTGATTTGAGTCCCAGTTTTCCTCCCATCTTTATTGGTTCCCCATGGGTCTTCCTTCATTTCACTTATTGTAGCCTGCATTTTTTCATCAAATTTGTGAGCAAAATCAACCAATTCTGTGAGCATCCTGATCACCAGGGCTTTGAACTGTGCATCTGATAGGTTGGCTATCTCTTCCTTGCTTAGAGGAATCGGCTTTGGGGCTTTCATTTGTTCTTCAGTTTGAGCCATTTTTGGTGTTTTTTTGTTTTGTTTTGTTTTGTTTTTGCTCTGGTCGTGGCTGTTACATAGTGAGGAGTGGAGCAGGTGTTCCCCAGTGCAAGGCAGCCCAGTTGTTGGGTTGTGATGCCGTATGTGGGGGCAGGGTCTCAGAAGGAACAATGACACCTGCTCCGCTCTCTTCTGGATTCCAGTCTTCTCCACCACTTCCTCTTTGCCTGGATTATCTGTGTGCATGAATATGGGACCATCTGGTCAGCCAGCCACCTTGCGAGGCCTCACTGGGTCTGCACAGCTGTCACCCTGTGCCCGGGGTCTGCCAGCTGCCTGCACGCTTGGGAACCGCCAGCCACTGCTGCCTGCATTCCTGGGTGCGCACCTGCACTTTTTCCTGCCGCAACTCCACCCCTCTTATGGGTCTTGATGAATGGTTGTTGGAATTCCGTACAGTTCAATTTTTTATTAGCTCTGCTTGTTTTCTTGTTTCTAAATATTTGTTGTCCTTAATTTTGGTTGTGGGAGGAGGCACAGTGTGTCCACCTATTCCTCCATCTTCGCCAAAAGTCTCAATATCTTTCTTGAGGCAACAGCATGGATGGAACTGGAGAGCATCGTACTAAGTGAAATAAGCCAGGCAGTAAAAGACAAATATCATATGATCTCATCTGTAACTGGAACCTAATCAACAAAACAAACAAACAAGCATAATATAACCAAAGACACGGAAACTGAGAAAAGGCTGACAGTCACCAGAGTGGAGAGGGGAGGGAATTTTAGGGGAAAAGGGGAAGATTTTAGAGCAGCAAGTATAAAGAACACATGGACAAAAACTGGGGGGGGTGGAAATGGGAGGGAGGTGGGGAGTGCTGGGGTGGTGAGCAGGGGTGGGAGTAAAAGACAGAAAGCTGTACAAGATCAACAATTAAAATCAAAATTTAAAAAAATATATCTTTCTTAAAGTTCTCTAAGATGTTCTTGATGTATTTAGGTGCTCCTATGTTGGGTGCATATATATTTGCAATGTTTATGTCTTCTTGGTGGATTCTTCCCTTCAGTATTATGAAGTGACCTTCCAGGTTTCTCTTTATGACTCTTCTTTTGAAGTCTATTTTATCTGATATGAGTATTGCTACCCCAGCTTTTTTTTCCTGTCCATTTGCTTGAAAATTTTGTTTCGACCATTCACTTTGAGTCTGTGTAGGTCTTTTGTCCTCAGGTAGGTCCTGTAGGCAGCATATGTGTGAGTCATGCTTTCTTATCCATTGAGCTATTCTATGTCTTTTTTTTTTTTTTATACTTCGTAAATCTCCATTTATTTCATTAACTAAACTTTAACAATTCTCTGACAGTTCATTTACACTCTAAAGGTAACTGACATTATCCTAACTTCTTTTTTTTTCCCTTTAATTTTTATTTTCATTGTTGATCTTCTACAGTTTTCTGTCTTTATTCTCACCCGAACCCGCCACCCCAACCCTCCCCACCTCCCTCCCATTTCCACCACCCCCCATAGTTTTTGTCCATGTGTCCTTTATACTTGTTCCTGTAAATCCTTCCCCTTTTCCCCTGAAATTCCCTCCCCTCTCCCCTCTGGTGACTTTCAGCATGTTCCCAATTTCCATGTCTTTGGTTATATTATGCTTGTTTGTTTGTTTTGTTGATTAGGTTCCTGTTAAAGGTGAGATCATATGGTATTTATCTTTCACTGCCTGGCTTACTTCGCTTAGCATGATGCTCTCAAGTTCCATCCATGCTGTTGCATAGGGTATGAGCTCCTTCTTTCTTTCTGCTGCATAGAATTCCATTGTATAAATGTACCACAGTTTTTTGATCCATTCATTTACTGATGGGCATCTAGGTTGCTTCCAACACTTGGCTATTGTAAATTGTGCTGCTATAAACATAGGGATGCATAGTTTCTTTTGGATTGGTGTTTCAGGGTTCTTAGAATATAGTCCTAGCAATGGAATTGCTGGGTCAAAAGGTATATCCATTTTTAGTTTTTTTAGAAAATTCCATACTGTTTTCCATAGTGGTTGTACCAGTCTGCACTCCCACCAGCAGTGCACTAGTGTCCCCTTTTCTCCACAACCTCTCCAACACTTGCTGTTTGTTGCTTTGTTTATGAGGGCCATTCTGACTGGTGTCAAGTGGTATCTCATTGTGGTTTTAATTTGCATCTCTCTGATAGCTAGCGATATCGAGCATATTTTCATGTGTCTCTGGATCCTCTGTATGTCCTCCTTGGAGAGGTGTCTGCCCAAGTCCTTTGCCCATTTTTTAATTGGGTTGCTTGTCTTCTTAGAGTGGAGTCGTGTAAGTTCTTTGTATATTTTGCAGATTAAACCCTTATCTGAGATATCATTGGCAAATATGTTTTCCCACACAGTCGGTTCTCTTTTTATTTTAATACTGTTTTCCTTGGCCATGCAGAAGCTTTTTATTTTGATGAGATCCCATTTGTTTATTCTTTCCTTTATGTCCCTTGCTTTAGGGGACATATCAGTAAAAATGTTGCTGCGTGTAATATCTGAGATTTTCCTGCCTATGTTCTCTTCTAGGACTTTAATGGTGTTACGGCTTATGTTT
Organism: Glossophaga mutica; assembly: GCA_039655065.1. Taxonomy (NCBI): domain Eukaryota; kingdom Metazoa; phylum Chordata; class Mammalia; order Chiroptera; family Phyllostomidae; genus Glossophaga; species Glossophaga mutica. The sequence goes on along the minus strand of CM077307.1, from coordinate 101,381,010 downwards.
AAGTCTTTTATCCACCTTGAATTTATTTTTGTGTATGGTGTAAGTTGGTGCTCGAGTTTCATTTTCTTGCACGAAGCTGTCCAGTTCTCCCAACACCACTTGTTGAAGAGGCTGTTTTTACTCCATTTTATGTTGCTGCCCCCTTTGTCGAATATTAATTGACTATATAGACTAGGGTTTATTTCTGGGCTCTCTATTCTATTCCACTGGTCCACGTGCCTGTTTTTATGCCAGTACCAGGCTGTTTTGATTACAGTGGCCTTGTAATACATTTTGGTATCAGGTATTGTGATCCCTCCTGCTTTGCTCTTCTTTCTCAAATTTGCTGCCGCTATTCTGGGTCGTTTATGGTTCCATATAAATTTTTGAAGAGTTTGTTCTATATCAGTGAAATATGCCATTGGTACTTTAATAGGTATTGCATTGAATCTGTAGATTGCTTTGGGAAGTATGGACATTTTGATGATGTTAATTCTTCCGATCCATGAACACGGTATGTGTTTCCATTTATTTGTGTCTTCCTTGATTTCCTTCTTCAGTGTTGTGTAGTTTTCTGCATACAGGTCTTTTACCTCCTTGGTTAGGTTAATTCCTAGGTACTTTATTTTTCTTTTTGCTATATCAAATGGTATTTTTTTCTTGATTTCTGCTTCTGTTGTTTCATTGTTGGTATACAAAAATGCCTTTGATTTCTGGATATTGACTTTGTATCCGGCTGTTTGGCTAAATTCATTTATTAGGTCGAGCAGTTTTTTGGCCGAGACTATAGGATTTTCTATGTATACTAACATGTCATCTGCAAACAATGATAGTTTTGTTTCCTCCTTTCCAAGTTGGATGCCTTTTATTTCCTTTTCTTGTCTAATCGCTGTGGCTAATACTTCCAATACTATGTTGAATAGAAGTGGAGAGAGTGGACAGCCTTGTCTTGTTCCTGATTTTAGTGGAAAAGAATTTAGTCTTTGCCCATTGAGTATGATGCTGGCTGTAGGTTTCTCATATATAGCCTTTATTATGTTGAGGAATGCTCCCTCTATTCCCACTTTGCTGAGTGTTTTTATCATAAATGGGTGCTGTACCTTATCAAATGCTTTTTCCGCATCTATTGATATGATCATGTGATTTTTGTCTTTGCTTTTGTTTATGTGATGAATTACGTTTACTGATTTGCGAATGTTGAACCATCCTTGCATCCCTGGGATGAATCTCACTTGGTCGTGGTGTATGATCTTTTTAATGTGTTGTTGGATGCGGTTTGCCAATATTTTGTTGAGGATTTTAGCATCTATGTTCATCAGCGATATTGGCCTGAAGTTCTCCTTCTTTGTTGTGTCTTTATCTGGTTTTGGGATTAGGATGATGCTGGCTTCATAAAAAGAGTTTGGGAGTCTTCCATCTTTTTGAATTTTTTGGAATAGTCTGTGGAGAATAGGGGTTAGCTCTTCCTTAAATGTTTTGTAGAATTCTCCTGTGAAGCCATCTGGTCCAGGGCTTTTGTGCATCGGGAGTGTTTTGATTACTGATTCAATTTCACCAGCTGTTATTGGTCTGTTCAGGTTTTCTGTTTCTTTTTCATTGAGTTTTGGAAGGTTATATTTTTCTAGAAACCTGTCCATTTCACCTAGGTTTTCAAATTTCTTGGCATACAGTTCTTCATAGTTATTTCTTACAATCCTTTGTATTTCTGCGGTGTCGGTTGTAATATCTCCTCTTTCATTTCTGATTGTGTTTATTTGAATCCTCTCTCTTTTTTTCTTGATGAGCCTGCTTAAAGGCTTGTCGATTTTGTTGATCTTTTCAAAGAACCAACTCCTAGATTCATTGATCTTTAGGATTGTGCTTTTAGTCTCTATGTCATTTAATTCTGCTCTTATCTTGGTTATTTCTTTCCTTCTACTTGCTCTGGGCTGTCTTTGTTGTTGTTCCTCGAGTTCTTGTAGGCGAAGGGTTAGGTTGTTTGTTTGAGATGTTTCTGTCTTTTTTAGATAGGCCTGTATCGCTATAAGCTTCCCTCTGAGGACTGCCTTTGCTGTGTCCCATAAGTTTTGGGTCGATGTGAGTTCATTATCGTTTGTTTCCAGAAACTTTTTGATTTCCTCCCTCATTTCATTCTTGACCCATTCATTGTTTAATAGCATGCTATTCAATCTCCATGATTTTGAGGGTTTTGGGTTTTTCTCCTTGGGGTTCGTTTCTAGTTTCAGTCCCTTGTGGTCAGAGAACATGCTTGGTATGATTTCAATTTTCTTGAATTTGTTGAGGCTTGATTTGTGTCCTATCGTGTGGTCTATCTTTGAAAATGTTCCATGTGCATTTGAAAAGAAAGTGTATTTAGCTTCTTTGGGATGAAGGGCTCTATATATATCAGTTAAGTCCATTTCCTCTAGAGTGTTGTTCAATGCCACAATATCTTTGTTGATATTTTGTTTGGAAGATCTGTCCATTTTTGACAGTGGGGTGTTAAAATCACCTACTATAATTGTGTTGCTGTCTATATCTTTCTTGAAGTCCTCTAAAATTTTCTTGATGTATTTAGGTGCTCCTCCGTTGGGTGCATATATATTTACAGTATTTATGTCTTCTTGGTGGATTCTTCCCTTGAGTATTATGAAGTGACCTTCTGGGTCTCTCTTTATGTCCCTTCTTTTGAAGTCTATTTTGTCTGATATGAGTATTGCTACCCCAGCTTTTTTTTCCTGACCATTTGCTTGGAAAATTTGTTTCCAGCCCTTCACTTTGAGCCTGTGTATGTCTTTTGTCCTGAGGTGGGTTTCTTGTAGGCAGCATATGTGTGGGTCATGCTTTCTTATCCATTCAGCTATTCTATGTCTTTTGATTGGAGCATTTAATCCATTTACATTTAAGGTTATTATTGATAGGTAATTATTCATTGCCATTTTCGTACCTGTGTTCCTCTCTCTCTTTCTCTCTCTGTCTTTTCCTTTCTTCCCTTAAAGCAGTCCCTTTAGTATCTCTTGCAGCATTGGTTTGGTAGAGGTGTATTCTTTTAGACTTCTTTTGTTTGGGAAGCTCCTTATTTGGCCTTCTATCTTGATTGAAAGCCTTGCTGGGTAAAGTGGTCTGGGTTGCAGGCCTTTGGTTCTCATTGCTTGGAATATTTCTTGCCATTCTCTTCTGGCTTGGAGCGTTTCCGTTGAGAAGTCAGATGCTAACCTGATTGGGGCCCCCTTGTATGTTACTTCCTTTTTCTCCCTTGCTGCTTTTAAGATTCTCTCTTTGTCTTGGAATTTTGCCATTTTAATTATGATGTGTCTTGAAGTGGGCCTGTTTGGGTTCCTTTTGATTGGGACTCTCTGTGTTTCCTGGATTTGTGTGGTTTTTTCTCTCACCAAATGAGGGAAGTTTTCCATCATTACTTTTTCAAACAGGTTTTCTATCCCTTGTTCTTGTTCTTCTCCATCTGGTATCCCTATTATACGAATATTATTCTGTTTCATGTTGTCTTGCACTTCTTTTAAACCCTCTTCATTCTTTCTAAGCCTCTTTTCCTTATCTTGCTCGTTCTGAGTGTTTTTTTCTATTTTGTCCTCCAACTCGCTGATCCGATCTTCTGCTTCATCGATTCTGCTTTTCATTCCTTCTACTGTGTTCTTCAGTTCAGAGATTGTGTTCTTCATTTCCTCTTGGCCCTTGTTGATAGTTTCTATTTCCTTTTTCATGTTGATATAGTTTGCCGTGAGTTCGTCATAACTTCCCTGTAGTTTATGGTAGCTCATTGAGAGCTCATTGAGCTTCCTGACAACCATTGCTTTGAACTCGATATCTGATAGTTGAGTTGCCTCTGTTTCATTTAGCATTCTTTCTTGAGCTTCCTCCTTTCCTTTCGTTTGGGGATTGTTCTTTTGTCTTCCCATTGTTTGTAAGACTCTTGTTGTTAGCCTCAGCTTCTTAAATTGATCTGTTCTGGCTCCCTGGGTTTGTGGTATGACCTTCTGTGGTAGAATATCTGTGAGATTCAGTGGTGGATTCTCCTTCGGGTATCCTGTTGTTCACTGCTTTCACTGTCTCATCAGCTGGTATACCCTCTTTTGGGGGCCAACTCTGGTTTTTGTTTTTGTTTTTGTTTTTCCCCACAGTTTCAGGCTTGCTTGTTTGTTTGTTTTGTCTCACTCGTGGGTATTTACAAAAAGAAGAGGGGGGGAAATGAAAAAAAGAAGCAAGAGGAAACAAGAGGAAGGTAGAAGAGATAAAATTGAAAAGAAAGGAAGAGGGGATAAGAGAAGAAGGAATTGAAGGGAGGCAAAAGGAGTTGGGAGTAAAGAAGAAGATATAACCAATGAAGAAGGAGTAGTTAAAAACTCGTATAGATAGACAGGCTTACAAACAAAAAGACACTAACAAACTGGCAAAACAAAAAAGAGACACGCACACAGACACCCCCACAGAAATATAAGCAGCCGGGCGGGGGGGGGGGAAGGAACAAGCAAAGCACAACAAAATATTAAAAATAAATAAATAAATAAATAAAAATATATTAAAAAAATAAAATGAAAAAATGAAAAAACAAAACAAAACAAAACAAACAAGGAAAAAAACACCTTCTTGTTGTTTTCAAACTTGCCAGCCTGTTTTTCAGGTCTTGCTGGCTGCAATGGCCGAGGAGTGATCTTACTGCTTTTCTCTGTGTTCAGAACTCAGTCCTCATTGTGCTATGTATCCCAGCGTTAGTGGGCGCCTCTCCCCACAGGGTTTCCAGCGTGTGATCTGAGCCTCCTTGTGTGTGCGCACTTCACCGAGTTTATGGGTGTGTGTTAGGTTCTCCAGACGTGCACAGCTGCCTGCCTTTGTCCCTGGGAGGTTTTCAGTGTTCGGGCACAGCTGCCTGCCTTTGTTTCTGAGAGGGGCCTGCGTTCCAGCTGCTATCCGGCGCCTGCACCTTGGGCCTGAGCTGTCCGCGTTTGCACCTCTGGCTCCACAGCTGTCTCCAGCGGCCTGCGCCTATGTTTTCACGAGTGTCCACTAGCCCGGGACCGTATGCGGTCCCCTGGGGGTGTCTATTTTCATGCAGATGTCTCACTTCGCCCGTGCCTCTGTCTCTGTTGGGGGGCCTGTGCTTTCGTAGTCGCCCGGCGACCACGAAAACTCGGTTCAAAGTCGCGCAGTGACCTGGTGCGGGGCACCCACTTTTGCTCCCTCGAGGGGCACCCACTTTTGCTCGGGCGCAGTCGCGCGGTGGCCCCTGAGATCTCCCAGCCGGTTCAGCGGCTGACCCAGCTCCCTCCCCAGGGCCCTGGGGCAGGCTTGGTGGAGCGCCAGGCCGGGGCCTCAGCCGCCCCGCTCTCCGCGCACTGGAACCCTGGGCTCTTATTGTTCCGAAGAGCTCTCCTTACTGCTTGTTTTTCAGTGTCCGCTACAATTTCCGACCTCTTATTCTCCAATATGCTGTGTTACTGTTCCTTGACTGTTCTGGTCTTTCAAAGATTGGTTTGGTTTTTCTCCCGTGTGTAGAGGGGGAATAGGGTGTGCTCCCTCCTACCACGCCGCCATCTTCTCTCTATTCTATGTCTTTTGATTAGAGCATTTAATACATTTACATTTAAGGTTATTATTGATAGGTATTTATTCATTGCCATTTTCGTACCTGTGTTCCTCTCTCTCTCTCTCTCTCTCTCTCTCTCTCTCTCTCTGTCTTCTCTCTCTGTCTTATGCTTCCTTTCCTTAAAGCAGTCCCTTTAGTATCTCTTTCAGAATTGGTTTCCTGAAAGCCTTGCTGGGTAAAGTAGTCTTGGTTGCAGGCCTTTGGTTCTCGTTGCTTGGAACATTTCTTACCATTCTCTTTTGGCTTGGAGTGTTTCCATTGAGAAGTCAGCTGCTAACCTTATCAGGGCTCCCTTGTATGTTCCTTCCTTTTTCTTCCTTGCTGCCTTGAAGATTCTCTCTGTGTCTTGGAATTTTGCCATTTTAATTACCATGTGTTTTGAAGTGGGCCTCTTTGTGTTCCTCTTAATTGGGACTCTCTGTGTTTCCTGGATTTGTGTGACTTTTTGTCTCATCAAATGAGGGAAGTTTTCCATCATTACTTTTTCAAATAGGTTTTCTATCCCTTGCTCTTCTTCTTCTCCTTCTGGTATCCCTATTATACAGATATTATTATGTTTCATATTGTCTTGCATTTCTATTAATCCCTCTTCATTCTTTCTGAGCCTCTTTTCCTTTTTTGCTCTTTTTGGGTGTTTTTTTCTATTTTGTTTTCCAACTCACTGATCCCATCTGCTTCATTGATTCTGCTTTTCATTCTTTCTACTGTGTTCTTCAGTTCAGAAATTACATTCTTCATTTCCTCTTGGTCCTTATTGATAGTTTCTATTTACTGTTTCATGTTGATATAGTTTTCAGTGAGTTCATCGTAGCTTCCCTGTAATTTCTGGTGGCTCATTGAGAGCTCATCGAGCTTCCTGACAACCATTGCTTTGACCTCAATATCTGATAATTAAGTTGCCACCATTTCATTTAGCATTCTCTCTGGGGCTTCCTCCTTTTCTTTCATTTGGGGATTGTTTCTTTGTCTTCCCATTGTTTGTGAGACTCTTCTTGTTAGCTTCAGCTTCTTAAATTGATCTGTTCTGGCTGTTAAATTGATCTGTTCTGGCTCCCTGGGTTTATTGTTTGAACTTCTGTGGTAGAATACCTTTAATATTCAGTGGTGCAGTCTCCTTCGTGTATCCTGTTGTTCACACTTTCCATTATCTCAGCTGCTGGGATGCCCTTGTTTTGGGACCAACTCTGGTTTTTTTCACCCTTCCAGGTTTGTTTGTTTGTTTTTTGTTTGTTTTTTGTCTCGCTTGTGGGTATTTAAAAAGAGAAAAGAGGGAAAAAATTTAAAAAGGAGAAAGAAAAAAGGAAGGAATAGGAGATAAAAATGGAAAGAAAGGAAGAGGGAATAAAACAAGAAAGAAGTAAAGAGAGGCAAACGGAGTTGAGGGATAACAAAGAAGATAAAAATAGTGAAGACATAATAATTAAAAACAATTATATAAACAGACAAACACACAAACAAAAAAAATTTAAAAATAAAAAACAACAGAACAAAAAACAACAGCAACAACAAAGAAAACAAACACAAAACAAAAAACTCTTCCTGTTTTCAAACTTACTGAGCTGATTTTTCTGGTCTTGCTGGCTGCAATGCCCGAGCTGTGATTGTATCGATTTTTTCTGTGTTCAGCACTCAGTCATCTTTGGGCTATTCTCCCCAGAGATAGCCTGGCACCTCTCCGCTTATGGCCTCGGGCATTTGTTCTGAGCCTCCTGGAGTGCACGCACTTTCCCGAGTTTATGGGTGTGAGCTCAGGTCTCCGGTCACATGCAGCCCCCTCTGTTGGCCTGTATGCAACTGTCTGGCGTGGCACAGGTGTCTATGTTCCCATGGCCCTCTGAGGTCGTGCTCAGGCGACTATGGTCCCACAGCCGTCTCCAGTGGCACGGGCACGTATGATCACTCAGCCGTCTCTGTTCACACACACAGCCATCTGTAGCCAGGGAGCAACTATGATTCATCAAGCCGTTTCATCAGTTTACCTGGATCCCTCCCTGGAGCCCTGTGGCAGGCCTGGCAAGCAATGGGCTGGAGCATCAGCTGCTCTGGTCTTCACGCTGATCCCTGGGCTCTTACTGTTCTGAATTACTCTCCTTACTGACTGGTTTTTCGATGTCTGCTACAATTTTTGATCTACTACTTTCAAATAAGCTGTGTTACTGTTCTTTGTTTGCTCTGTTCTTGCATAGATCAGCCAGGTTTTTCTCCCTTGTGCAGGAGAAAATGGAATCTGCTCCCTCCTACCACGCCACCATCTTCCTTTGGGAGCTGCTTCTTTCTTTCTGCTGCATAGAATTCCATTGTGTATTCACCATAGTTTTCTATCCATTCATTTACTGATGGGTACCAAGGTTGCTTCTAGAACTAGACTATGGTAAATTGTGCTGCCATGAACATTGGGGTTCATAGCTTCATTTGGATTGGTGTTTCAGGGTTCTTAGGATACAATCCTAGCAGTGGAACTGCTGGATCAAAAAGTAGATCCATTTTCAGTTTTCTTAGGAAATTCCATACTGCTTTCCATAGTGGTTGTACAAGTCTGCAAGACCACCAACAGTGCCCTAGGGTCCCCTTTTCTACACAACCTCTCCAACATTTCTTGTTTCTTGCTTTGTTTATGATGGCCATTCTGACTGGTATCAAGTGGTACCTCATTGTGGTTTTAATTTGCATCTCTCTGATAACTAGCGATATCGAGCATCTTTTCATGTGTCTCTGGATCCTCTGTATGTCCTCCTTGGGGAAGAGTTTGTTCAAGTCCTTTGTCTTTTTTAATTGGGTTGCTTGTGTTCGTAGAGTAGATTTGTGTATGTTCTTTATATATTTTGGAGATTAAACACTTGTTTCAGGTATCATTGGCAAATATGTTTTCCCATACAGTTGGTTCTTTTTTATTTTAATGGCATTTTCTTTGGCCACACAGAAGCTTTTTATTTTGATGAGATCCCATCTGTTTATGCTTTCCTTTATGTCCCTTGCTTTAGTGGACATATCCGTAAAAATGTTGCTGCATGAAATGTCTGAGATTTTCCTGCCTATGTTCTCCTCTAGGACTTTAATGGTGTCACGGCTTATATTTAAATCATTTACCCACCTTGAATTTATTTTTGCGTGTGGTGTAAGTTGGTGCCCAAGATTCATTTTTTTTGCAAGTAGCTGTCCAGTTCTCCCAACACCACTTGTTGAAGACGCTATTTTTACTCAATTTTAGGTTTCTGCCCCCTTTATCAAATATTAATTGATCATAGAGACTTGGATTGACTTGTGGGCTCTCTGTTCTATTCCACTAGTCCATGTGGCCTGTTTTTATGCCAGTACCAGGCTGTTTTCATTACAGTGGCCTTGTAATAGAGCTTGGTATCAGGTATTATGATCCCTCCTACTTTGCTGTTCTTTCTCAAAATTGCAGCAGCTATTCTGGGTCATTTATGGTTCCATATAAATTTTTGAAGTGTTTGTTCTATGTCTGTGAAATATGCCATTGGTGCTTTAAAATATTGCATTGAATTTGGAAACTGCTTTGGGTAGTATGGACGTTTTGATGATGTTAATTCTTCCAATCCATGAACACAGTATATGTTTCCATTTGTTTGTGTCTTCCTCGATTTCTTTGTTCAGCATTGCATTGTTTTCTGAGTATAGGTCTTTTACCTCCTTGGTTAGGTTTATTCCTAGGTATTTTATTTTTCTTTTTGCTATATCAAAAGGGAGTTTGTACTTGATTCCTGCTTCTGCTGTTTCATTGTTGGTATACAAAAATGCTTTTGATTTCTGGATATTGACTTTGTAACCGGCTGTTTGGCCAAATTCATTTATTGGCTTGAGCAGATTTTTGTCCGAGTATATAGGATTTTCTATGTACACTATCATGTCATCTGCAAATGATGATAGTTTTGTTTCCTCCTTTCCGAGTTGGATGCCTTTTATTTCCTTTTCTTGTCTAATTGCTGTGGCTAAGACTTCCAATACTATATTGAATAGAAGTGGTGAAAGTGGACAACCTTGTCTTGTTCCTGATCTTAGTGGAAAAGATTTTAGTTTTTACCCATTGAGTATGATGTTGGCTACAGGTCTCTCATATATGGCCTCTTAATGTTGAGGAATGCTCCCTCTATTCCCAGTTTGCTGAATGTTTTTATTGTAAATGGATGCTGTACCTTATCACATGTTTTTTCCGCATCTATTGATATGATCATGTGATTTTTGTCTTTGCTTTTATTTATGTGATGTATTACATTTACTGATTTGTGAATGTTGAACCATCCTTGCATCCCTGGGATGAATCCCACTTGGTCAGGGTGTATGATCTTTTTAATGTATTGTTGGATGCGGTTTGGCAATATTTTGTTGAGGATTTTAGAGTCTATGTTCATCAGTGATATGCACCTGGAGTTTTCATTTGTTGTGTCTTTATCTGGTTTTGGGATTAGGATGATGCTGGCTTCATAAAAAGAGGTTGGGACTCTTCCATCATTTTGGATTTTTTCAAATAGTCTGTGAAGGATAGGGGTTAGCTCTTCCTTAAATGCTATGTAGAATTCTCCTGTGAAACCATCTGGTCCAGGGCTTTTGTGTGTTGGGTGTTTTGGGATTACTGCTTCAATTTCATCTGCTGTTATTGGTCTGTTCAGGCTTTCTGCTTCTTCTTCATTGAGTTTTGTAAGATTATATTTTTCTAGAAACTTGTCCATTTTACCTAGGTTTTCAAATTTCTTGGCATACACTTCTTCATAGTAATTTCTTACAATCCTTTGTATTTGTGTGGTGTCAGTTGTAATCTCTCCTCTTTCATTTCTGATTGTGTTTATTTGGGTCCTCTCTCTTTTATTCTTGATGAGCCTACTTAACAGCTTGTCAGTTTTGTTTATCTTTTCAGAGAACCCGCTCCTGGATTCATTCATCCTTAGGATTGTGCTTTTAGTTTCTATGTCATTTAATTCTGCTCTGATCTTGGTTATTTCCTTTTTTCTACTTGCTCTGGGCTGTCTTTGTTGTTATTCCTCGAGTTCTTATAGGTGTAGGATTAGGTTGTTTGTTTGAAATGTTTCTATCTTTTTTAGGTAGGCCTGTATCGCTATGAACTTAGGACTGCGTTCACTGTTTCCCATGAGTTTTCGGTTGTTGTGAGTTCATTTTCTTTTCTTTCTAGAAACTTTTTGATTTCCTCCCTAATTTTATTCTTCACCCATTCATTGTTTAATAGCATGCTATTCCATCTCCATGATTTTAAGTATTTTGGGGTTGATTTCTAATTTCATTCCCTCGTTGTTGGAGAAAATGCTTGGTATGATTTCAATATTCTTGAGCTTGTTGAGGCTTGTTTTCTGTCCTCTCATGTGGTCTATCTTTGAAAATGTTCCATGTGCATTTGAAAAGAATGTGTATTTAGTTTCTTTGTTATGAAGGACTCTATATATATCAGTTAAGTGCATTTCATCTAGAGTTTGTTCAATGCCACAATATGTTTGTTTATATTTTGTTTGGAAGATCTGTCCATTTTTGACAGTGGGGTGTTAAAATCCCCTACTATAATTGTGTTGCTGTCAATATCCTTCTTTAAGTCCTCTAAGATTTTCTTTAGGTATTTAGGTGCTCCTATGTTGGGTGTGTATATATTTATAATGTTTATGTCTTCTTGGTGGATTCTTCCCTTGAGTATTATGAAGTGACCTTCTGGGTCTCTCTTTATGGCCATTCTTTTAAATTCTATTTTGTCTGATATAAATAGTGCTACCCCAGCTTTGTTTTTCCTATTTGTTTCCTTCAAAAATTTGTTGCCTGCCCTTCTCTTTCAGTCTATGTAGGTCTTTTGTCCTGAGGTGGGTCTCTTGTAGGCAGCGTAAGTGTGGGTCATGCTTTCTTATCCATTCAGCTATTCTATGTCTTTTGATTGGAGCATTTAATCCATTTACATTTAAGGTTATTATTGGTAGGTACTTATTTATTGCCTTTTTCGTACCTATGTTCCTCTCTCTCTCTCTTTTCCTTCCTTTCCTTTAAGCAGTCCTTTTAGCCTCTCTGGCAGAACTGGTTTGGTGGAGGTGTATTCTTTTAGACTTCCTTTTTCTGGGAAGCTCCTTATTTGACCTTCTATCTTGACTGACATTCTTGTGTAAAGTAGTCTTAGTTGCAGGGTAAAGAATTCTTGGTTGCAGGGTAAAGTAGTCTTGGTTGGAGGCCTTTGGTTCTCATTACTTGTAATATTTCTTGACATTGTCTTCTGGCTTGGAGCATTTCCATTGAGAAGACAGCTGCTAACCTTTTTGGGCTCTCTTGTATGTTTTTTCTTTTTCTCCCTTGATGCCTTTAAGATTTTCTCTTTGTCTTGGAATTTTGCCATTTTAATTACCATGTGTTTTGAAGTGGGCCTCCTTGGGTTCCTCTTGATTGGGACTCTCTGTGTTTCCTGGATTTGTGTGACTTTTTCTCTCATTAAATGAGGGAAGTTTTCCATCATTACTTTTTCAAATAGGTTTTCTATCCCTTGCTCTTCTTCTCCTTCTGCTATCCCTGTTATACGGATATTATTATGTTTCATACTGTCTTGCATTTCTTTTAATCCCTCTTCATTCTTTCTGTGCCTGTTTTCATTTTTTTGCTCTTTCTGTGTTTTTTTTCTACTTTGTCCTCCAACTTGCTGATCTGGTCTTCTGCTTCATCGATTCTGCTTTTCATTCCTTCTACTGTGTTCTTCAGTTCAGATATTGCATTCTTCATTTTCTCTTGGCCCTTATTGATAGTTTCTATTTCCTGTTTCATGTTGATATAGTTTTCAGTTAGTTTATCGTAGCTTTCCTGTAGTTTCTGGTAGCTCATTGAGAGCTCATGGAGCTTCCTGACAACCATTGCTTTGAACTCAAAATCTGATAGTTGAGTTGCCTCTGTTTCATTTAACATTCTTTCTGGGGCTTCCTCCTTTCCTTTCATTTGGGGATTGTTTTTTTGTCTTCCCATTGTTTGTAAGACTCTTCTTGTTAGCCTCAGCTTCTTAAATTGTTCTGTTTTGAGTGTCTCGGTTATGGCGTGAACTTCTGTGGTACAATACCTATGAGATTCAGTGGTTCAGTCTCCTTTGGGTATCCTGGTGTTCACGGCTTCCACCTCTTGCTGGTTTCAAACTGGCCAAACCGCTTTTTCTCGTCTTGCTGGCTGCAACAAGCTGAGGGGCGATTGGTATCAATTTTCTCCCTTTTCATCACTCAGTCAGCTTTGGGCTACTCTCCTCGGGGTTAGCTGTGCACTCTCCCCAGTGCTAGCCAGGTGCGTCTCGAAGCAGGTCCTTGGGCATGGGCTCTGGCTCTCCTGTGGAGTGCGCCCTTTCCCCAAGTTTATGGGTGTGAGCTCGGGTCTCCCACCAATCAAGCACTCCCTGGGTTTATAGGTGTGAGCTCCTACATAGCTCATGCACTGCTGGAGTTTATGGGTGTGGTTTCTGGGTTTCCTGTGATGCACATGCTCACCCCCCCAGTTCAAAGGAATGTGGGCTCTGGTTCTCCCACAGATCGTGCGCACTCTCCGGATTTGTGGGTGTGAGCTCTTGTTCTCCTACAGAGCTCGTGCATGCTCACTGGGTTGACCTGATCTTCTTTTTCTTAAATAAGTACTTTCAATATTTCATATAATAATGGTTTGGTGATGATGAACTCCTTTAGTTTTACCTTGTCTGTGAAGCACTTTATCCACCCTTCAATTTCTAAGTGATAGCTTTGCTGGATAGAGTAATCTAGGTTGTAGGTACTCGCTTTTCATTAATTTCAATATTTCTTACCAGTCGCTTCTAGTGTGAAAAGTTTTTTTGATAAATCAGCTGACAGTCTTATGAGAACTCCTTTGTAGGTAATTATCTGGTTCTCTCTTGCTGCTTTCAAGTTTCTCTTTATTTTTAGCCTTTGGCATTTTAATTATGTTTCTTGATGTTGTCCTCTTTATCAGTCTTGTTTGGAACTCTATGCTTCCTGGATTTTTATGCCTATTTCCTTCACAAAATCAGAGTTTTCTTTTATTATTTTTTCAAATAGGTTTCCAATTTCTTGCTCTGTCTCTTCTTCTGGCATCCCTATGGTGCACATGTTGGAACATTTGAAGTTGACCCAGAGGCTCGTTACACTGTCCTCAATTTTTTGGATTCTTTTTTCTTCTTACTGTACTGATTGGATGTCTTTTGCTTTTTTATGTTCCAAATTATTGATTTGATTCTTGGCTTCATCCACTCCACTGTTTATTCTCTGTAAATTATTCTGTATTTCAATTAGTATATCCTATGTTTCTTCCTGCATCTTTTTTATGCTGTTGAAGTATGCACCATGTTCTTTGAGTGTCCTTTAACCAGTGTTTTGAGCTCTGCATCTGATAGATTGCTTATCTCCATTTTTTTAGTCCTTTTTCTGGAGTTTTTTTCTGATCTTTTATTTTGGCCATATTTCTTTGTCTCCTCATTTTGGCAGCCTCCCTGGTTTTTTGTTTGTTTGTTTGTTTTGTTTGTTTGTTTGTTTTCTATGTATTGGGTAGAGCTGCTTTGACTCTGTGTCTTGGTAGCATGGCCTAATGTAATAGGTGTTCCACAGGGTCTTTTGGCACAGCCTCCTCTATCTCCCAAGCTATCTACTTGAGATGCTCCCTCTATGTGGGGTGAGTACTCCCTCCTGTTGTAATTAAATCTTGATTACTGTCAGCAGATCAATGGGAGGGATCCACCCAGTCCAGACAGCTGGTAGGACTGACTGTGACCCCTGGCCAGCAACCACTTCCCTAAGTGGCTTATGAAGGTAGTTGGGTGTTGCTCCACCTTGGGCTCCAACTGTCCTCTGGGTGCACAGGCTCTGGGGTTTCTGCATGGTGCAGGCCAAGGTCATTCTCCACCTGTGTTCTTTCTGGGGTCCCCTTGTCATAAGCTATAAAGCAATCTACAGATGGCTGCTGCTATTGCGGGCCAGGGGCCACTCAATGAGAGGTATGGGGGACTGGACTCAGCTGTTATTTGTTTGAGTGGATTTAAGGTCTGAAGCCTACACCTAGCCCAAACCTTCATATGGAAAAGCCACTGTTACCATCTTGGGTTGGCCTGTAAGTTGGATGGGGCAGGCCCTTAGGTAATCATCAGGACAGAGCTTACTCTTTGAGCCACGTTGATAAAAATTCAGATACACTGCTGCCACACTGTTGCTCTATATGGGGGAGGGCTCAGAAAAGAAACAGTAGCTGCCATCTGCAGTTTTGTCTGAGAGGAAGCTATCCCCCAACTCTTGCCCTGATGCCAGACACTTCAGTTCCTCCCCATATCCCACTAGTGCCCTTCAAGGTGCTGCCCCATTGCTGGAGCCCAGAGGGAGTGAGTCTGAGTAAGTCTGTGTGTGGTGCAAGACTGTTTAAGAGAAGAGGCCTGAGAATCCTACAGTTTCTTCTGTCAACCCAACTCCCACTGGTTTTTACAGCCAGAAGTTATGGGGACTTATCTTCTAGCACTGGAACACTGGGCTGGGTGGTCTGGTATGGTGCTGGGATCCCTCACTCCCGAAATATCCCCCCATTTTATATCCACTACATGTGAGTTTGGGACCAGCTAGTTCCTTGTCTCCACATCTCCTCTCCTTCATCCCTCCTACTTATCTGGATGAATGTGGTTTCTGTAATTCCTCGGTTGTCAAGACTTCCATACTGACAATTTTTGGAAGAAAATCGGACTTCCGATTTCCTGACACTTCTGAATGATATCTGTTCTGTAGTTTAGATATAATTTTTCTGTGGTATGAGGAACTGAACCATTTACCTATGCCTCCATCTTGACTAGAAGTCCATTGGAGGCTTTACTTCTTCCATTTTAAATAGGAGTTATGGTTCAGGTGAGAGTTTCCTAATTTCTTTTTGGTGCAAAAAGATGTTTTTGATTATTCTAAATGACTAAAGAACTTTACTTGGTAAGAGTTGGAGAATGGTAGCTTTACTGAGTTGTATGAGAACCATACTTGATCCATCCCTGATAAACCATAATTTGGAACTGATTTTATTTTCTGCACAGTTGCCTAATCCCTGTGTGTTTCCCAGATATGATCTCTCAGTTGCAGCAAGTTGAAGATAACTATGTAGTAAAGAATGAACTCTGAAGAAATCAGTGAAGCACCATGGCAAGTTACAAACCCAAGCTAATCCATGAAGAGGAGTCCTTATTTAAATGTTTTAGGAGTTGTCTTTGAATTTTGCTGGTCAGTGGAGAAAGCTGAGACTTCAAGGATACTTTCCTCAAACTAATCTACCTGTATCTATTCACTTATTCTCCCTTCTACCTTTTCAGAAAGTTTTGGTCCTTTTTTTTTTTTTTTTTTTTTTTGTCTTTTAGAGAGAGGGAAAGGAAGGGAGAAAGAGAAGGAGAGAAACATCAACATGTGAGAGAAACATCTGTCAGTTGCCTCTTGCATGTCCCCACCTGGGGACTTGGCTCACAATCCAGGCATGTGCCCTGACTGGGAATCAATCCCAGGACCTTTCAGATCACAGGCCAGTGCTCAATCCACTGAGCCACACCAGCCAGGGCAAAAGTTGTGGTCTTCCTTACTCATTCTGACCTTATCTGTACTTTATCTTCTCCCACATTTTCCCCACATTGGTCTTGTACCATCTTTGCTTGAACTTTATTTTTTTTTTAAATCCCTCTGCTTTACAATATCTCATTTCCTTTTCTTACATATTCAGAGATTCATCCATCTTCCCTTCTGAATATAAGATAACATTGTAGTAAGACAAAATCTCATATCCTGGAGATAGATAGAGGTTTAATTGATAAGGTTTTCCTTAAAAATATTTTGACTGCTTGAAGCAAAGAGCCTTAAACATTTTTTAAAAGATTTTATGTTATTATTTATTTTTAGAGAGAAGGGAAAGAAACATCAATGTGTGGTTGCCTCTCGTGTGTCCCCTACTGGGAACCTGGCCTGTAACCCAGTCATATGCCCTAACTGGGAATCGAACCAGCAACCCTGGTTCGTAGGCTCGCACTCAATCCACTGAGCTACACCAGACAGGGCACATTTTTGATGAAATAATTCATTTTTACATATCTGTCATAAGAAATTAACCAGTAACTCAAACTGAAAATTGTGAAGTCATTATAGAATTATTTAATATATCGAAAAAATTACAAGATATATTATAGGGGCTTAGTCATACAAATTATAGTGGATCATACAAGAGAAAAAGATGTGGCCATTAAAAAATATACTAAGGACTTTTTAAATTTTTATTAAATTTATTGGGGTAACATTGGTTAATAAAATTATATATCTCAGGTATACAATTCTATAACATATCATCTGAATATTGTGTTGTGTGTTCATCACACCAAGTCAGATCTTCTTCCATCACATTTATCCCCTTTCACACATTTCCACTTCTCCCAATCTGCCTTTCCTCTGGTAATCACAATACTGTTGTCTCTTTCTATGAGCATTGGTTTTTTTTTGCTTACTCCCTTCACCTTTTTTACCCAGCCCCTTAACCTCCTCCTCTCTGACAGCTGTCAATATGTTCTCTCTATCTATGAGTCTGTTTGAGTCTGTTTCTATTTTGTTTGTTAGTTTATTTTGTTCATTAATTCCACATGTAACTAAAATCATATGGTATTTGTCTTTTTCTGACTGGCTTATTTCACTAAGCATAATACTCTCCCAGTCTATCCATTAAATTCATTTACTTTTTTTGGTAGAGTAGTATTTCATTGCATAAGTGTACCACACTTTTTTATTCACTCATCAACAAATGTGCACTAGCCTGCTTCCAAATCTTGGCGATAGTAAATAACACTACAGTAAACATAGGAGTACATATATTCTTTAGAATTACTGTGTTGGGTTTCTTTGGATATATTCCTAGAAGCAGAATCTCTGGGTTCATAAGGCAGTTCCATTTTAATTTTTTGAGGTAACTTCATACTGCTTTCCTCGGTGGCTTCACTAGTCATTCCTACCAGTAGACCATGAGGGTTCCCTTTTCTCTACATCCTAGAGAGCACTTACTGTTTGTTGATTTATTGATGGTAGCTATTCTGACCAGGTGTAAGGAATTATTTTAGTGGGGTTTTAATTTGCAAATCTCTGATGATTAGTGATGTTGAGTGCTTTTTCATGTCTATTGGCCATCTGTATGTCCTCTTTGGAAAAGTATCTATTCAAGTTCTTTGCTCATTTTTTAGTTGTTTGAGTTTTTAGTGTTGAGTTTTATAACTTCTTTATAAATTTTGGATATTAACCGATTATCAGATGGGTCATTTACAAATAGGTTGTTCCATTCAGAGGGTTGTTGTTTTCATTTTATTGATGGTTTCCTTTGCTGTGCAGAACTTTTTAGTTTGATATAGTCTTATTTATTTTCTCTTTTGTTTCCCTTGCCTGATGAGATATATCAGAAAAAATATTGCTGCAAGAAATTACTGAGATATTACTGTATATGTTTCTTCTATATTTTTTATGGTTTAGAGTGTAACATTTGGCTTTAACTCATTTTGAGTTTAGTCCTTTTAACTGGATGGGAAGATGCATATCTACCTACTAGGCTGAACCATGGAAATTTGCCATTTTGTAGTAAAAACAGATATTCTACAAAAATGACTGGGAAAAAAGTATCTTGAAATGGTGGCTTTCAGGGTTTTTTTCCTGCTTTGGGCCACATGATTCTCTCCCCTCAGTCACTGTGGCTCTTGAACATAAACCTGGGTGTGAGGCGAGTGCAACTGAGTGAAATGGTCTCTGTAGGTCATAAGGCTCAAGCATTTCCATATTCTTTATATAAACCTAGTACCTGTATTCTGTTTTTTAGCACGATTGCCCACTTCTAGATCATGTTAAACTTTTGCCCCTTCAGAACTTTTCTTTTTTAAATTTTTCTTTTGGAGAAATTACTGTTGCTAATTTTTCTGATGGTTTTCAGTGTTAATCTTTTTATTTTCTTTATTTTCATTGTTAACACTATTACAGATGTCCCCATTTTCCCTCCTTTTGCCTGCCACCATGCATCCCCCACCCCCCTTCCCTTTGGCCATCACCATACTGTTTTCTGTGTCTATGTGTTACGCACATATGTTCTCTTGATACTCCCTTTACCTTCTTTCATCCAGTACAACCCTCTCCCTCATCTCTGACAACTGTTAGTCTGTTTTAGGTATCCATTCCTCTACTTCTGTTTTGTTCATCAATTTATTTTCATTAGATTCCACATATAAGTGAGATCATATGGTATTTGTCTTTCTCTGACTGGCTTATTTCACTTATAATAATGTTCATGTCCATCCATGTTGTTGCAGAAGGTAAGATTTCCTCCTTTTTTTATGGCCATATACTGGACAGCAGTGTCCATGGCATTATGGAGGAGACGAGACAAATTCACACAGACTACTGAGTCCTGTGGAGGAAAAGGGATAACATGGCTACTCTCAAGGGGAGAGTGCCTCAGGGCGGCCTGGCCACTATCTCAAGAGGAGAGCGTGCCAACAGGCTTTTATTGGTTTTCTAATAGCACACATCAAAGAAG
The DNA here is from genome assembly GCA_039655065.1 of Glossophaga mutica. NCBI lineage: Eukaryota > Metazoa > Chordata > Mammalia > Chiroptera > Phyllostomidae > Glossophaga > Glossophaga mutica. The sequence continues at coordinate 101,361,938 of CM077307.1, read as the reverse complement.
GTTTTCTAATAGCATACATCAAAGAAGGTATATTCATTATACTTAAGTCTGCTTTAGGTAATTACTTTTTACAAATAGCAGTGGAAGAGATGTTACTGATTACTTCTTACAGATTAACAAGGAAAAATGTTGCAAATTCAAGGGAATGATAAGAGTAATAGGTCTAGTTACACTTCAATCCTTGGGAGAATTAGTACAGATTTCAGGAAGTTACTTTGCAGTAAGCATTTGCTGCCTGAACTCAGGGTGAGGGAGTTTTAGCAAGAGCAAGTCACAAAGCAACCTAGTTATAATGCAGGCCTGATTTCCCACAGGAGAACCGATCTGTGGGTTTGGCTCCTGCATGCCACAACACGCCTATTCGGTTTTTCAGTAGGGTTGAGCTACAATTGCCATTGCCAGATCGGTTCCCTACAACATAGTATTCCATTGTGTAAGTATACCACAGTTTTCTTATCAGCTCATCTACTGAGGAGAACTTGGGCTATTCCCAGATCTTGGCTATTGTAAACAATGCTTATATAAACATAAGGGTGCATATATTTTTTCAAATTGGTATTTTGGGATTCTTAGGACGTGCTCACTGAAGTGGAATCACTGGGTCAAAAGGCAGTTCCATTTTTAATTTTTTGAGGAAAGTCCACACTGTTTTCCACAATGCCTGCCACAGTCTGCGTTACCACCAACAGTATACTAGGGTTCCCTTTTCTCCACATTCTTGCCAGCACTTGTTGTTTGTTCATTTATTGATGGTAATATTCTGGCTAGTGTGATATGATGTATCACTATGGTTTTAATTTGCATCTCTGTGATGATTAGTGACATTGAGCATTTTTTCATACGTCTATGGGCCATCTGGATGTCCTTTTTGGAGAAATATCTATTCAGGTCCTTTTTCCATTTTTGAATTGTACTATTTGTCTTCCTGGTGTTCAGTTGTATACGTTCTTTATGTATTTTAGAAATTAAACGCTTACCAGATGTATCATTGGTGAATATGTTCTTCCATACAGTGGGTTCCCTTTTCATTTTTTTGATATTTTCTTCTGCTGTGCAGAAGTTTTTTAATTTGATGTAGTCTCTTTTTTTTATTTTTTCTTTCTTTCCTGTGCCCTAGGAGATATATTGGCAAAAATATTGCTGTGAGAAGTGTCTGAGATTTTACTGCCTCTGTTTTCTTCTAGGATGTTTATGGTTACATGACTTACACTTAAGTAAGTCTGTTAACAATTTTCAGTTATTCTTGTGTATGCTGTAAAGTGGTGGCCTAGGTTAACTTTTTTTCAACTACCTGTCCAATTTTTACAACACCATTTATTGAAGATATAGTCTTTACTCCATTGTATGCTCTTGCCTCCATCGTCAAATATTTATTGACCATTCAAGTGTACATTGATTTCTGGGCTCTCTATTATGTTCCATTGATCTATATGCTTGTTCTTAGGCCAGAACTAGGCTGTTTGATTATAGTGGCCTTGTAATATAGTTTCATATCTGGTATTGTGATACCTCCATCTTTGTTCTTCTTTCCCCAGATGGCTGTGGCTATTCTGGATCTTTTTTAATTCCATATAAATTTTTGGAATATTTTTTCTACATCTGTTAATATGCCATTGGTATTTTAACAGGAATTTCCTTGAATCTATAGATTGCTTTGGGTAGTATGGACATTTTTTAAAATTATTTTATTGCTATTCAATTGCAGTTGTCTGCATTTATCCCTCACCCATCCTCCCAACCCCAGCCAAACCCACCTCCTTCCCTTGCTTCCACCCTCTCTTGGATTTGTCCATGTGTCCTTTATAGTTGATCCTATCATGGGCAATTTTTTTAGTTTACTTATTTATTTATTTATTTTTCTTTTTTTTTTAATCATTATTCAAATACAGTTTTCGTCCTCCCCGCCAAACCTCTCCCCACCACTCCAGCCCTCCCTCCCTCCTTCCCAGGTTTCCATCCCCCTTGTTATTTCCATGTGTCCTTTATAATTGTTCCTGCAAACCTTTCACCCTTTCCCCTTGTAATCCCCTCCCCTCTGGTCACTATCAGCCTGTTCTCAATTTCAGTCTTTGGTTATATTTTCCTTGCTTGTTCATTTTGTTGAATAGGTTCCTGTTAAAGGTGAGATCATATGGTATTTGTCTTTCACTGCCTGGCTTATTTTGCTTAGCATAATACTTTCCAGTTCCATCCATGCCGTGGCAAAGGGTAGGAGCTCCTTCTTTCTTTCTGCTGCATAGAATTCCATTGTGTAAATGTACCATAGTTTTTTGATCCATTCATTTAATGATGGTCACTTAGATTGCTTCCAGCACTTGGCTCTTGTAAATTGTGCTGCTGTGAACATTGAGGTGCATAGGTTCTTTTGCATTGGTGTTTCAGGGTTCTTAGGATATAATCCTAGCAGTGGAATGTCTTCCAATCCATGAACGTAGTATATGCTTCTTCTTATTTCTATCTTCCTCAGTTTCTTTCTTCAGTGTCCTAAAGTTTCCCAAATGCCAATCTTTTATCTCCTTGGTTAAATTTATTCCAAGGCATAGTACCTTACTTCCTTTGTTGTTGGAGTAGTAAATATGATTGTTGTCTTTGTTTGTTTTTCTCATAGTTCATTGTTAGTGTATAGAAATGCTGCTGAGGTGGTTCCAGCCAAGTTTGAGGCATAGGTGGAAATGCTTCACCTCCTCACACAACCAAAGAAGTATAACAACCAATTTAAAAACAATAAACAAACAGAACTTCCAGAAAGTCAAACTGCATGGAACTCCAACAACCAAGGAGTTAAAGAAACATTCATCCAGAATGGTAGGAGGGGCAGAGAAGGCCAGTCAGGCAGAGAGGACCCATGGCAAGGCAGCAGATGAGACAGGGGATGGCTGACCGGGAAACTAAAGACTTAAAACCTCTAGATGTAGAATGCTGTGGGGGTTGCAAAGGCAGAAGAAACTCCCAGTCTCACAGGAGGGTTGGTTGGAAAGTGGCTCTGGAGCTGAGCAAGTGAGCAGCATTGTTCCCTCTCTGACCCCTCTCTCACAGACAGCACCACAACACAGCAAAGAGGCTTGCTCCAGCCCTGGTGAATACCTAAGAGTCTTCCCCTTACAATATAGCAGAAGCACTGAAAAAAATGGCCCAAATGAAAGAACAGATCAAAACTACAGAAAAAGTTAAGCAGTGAAGATGTAGACAACCTGTCTGATGCAGAGTTCCAAATCAGGATGGATTACAGATTACAGATTACAGATTCCAAATCAGGATGGATTCTGTAATCAGGATGCTTACAGAATTGCTTGAAGTTGGTCACAAAATGAAGGAAAAAATGAAGGCTATAAAGAGTGAAATAAAGGAAAACATACAGGGAACCAACAGTGAAGGAAGGGAAATTGGGACTCATATCAACAATTTGGAGTAAAAGAAGGAAATGAGCATACAACCAGAAAAGAATGAAGAAACAAGAATGGAAAAAAATGAGGAGAGGCTAAGGAACCTCCAGGACAACTTTAAGTGTTCCAGCATCCAAATCATTAGTGTGCTGGAAGGAGACGAACAAGTGCAAGAAATCGAAACCTTATTTGAACAAATAATGAAGGAAAACTTCTCCAATCTGGTGCAGGAAATAGATTTCAAGGAAGCCCAGAAAATCCCAAAGAAATAGAACCCAAGGAGGAACACACTAAGGCACATCATAATTAAGTTAGCCAAGATTAAAGATAAGGAGAAAATCTTAAAAGTAACAAGGGAAAAGGAGAGCATTACCTACAAAGGAGTACCCATAAGACTATCAGCTGACTTCTCAAAAACAGCCTTGCAGATAAGAAGGGGCTGGAAAGAAGTATTCCAAGTCATGAAAGGCAAGGACCAACATCCAAGATTACTCTATCCAGCAAAGCTAGCATTTAGAATGGAAGGCCAGATAAAGTACTTCCCAGATAAGGTCAATTTAAAGGAGTTCATCATTACCAAGCCCTTGTTACAGGAAATGTTAACAGGACTTATCTTAGAAATAGAAGAAATCAAAAACTATGAACAGTAAAATGACAGCAAATGCACAACTATCAACAACTGAACCTAAAAAATAAAAACAAAAACTAAGCAAACAGGAGAAGGAAGATGGTAGTATGGTAGGAGGAGGCAGATTCCAATTCTTCCTACACATGGGAGAAAAACCCAGCAGATCTACAGAGGAACAGAGCAGACAGCCAACAGTACCACAGCATATATGAAAATCGGAGATCAAAATCTGTAGCAGACATTGAAAAACCAGAGGGTGAGGAGAGTTCTTCAGGACAATAAGAGCCCAGGGATCAGCGAGGAGACCAGGGCAGCTGAAGCCCTGGGCCTGGCTCTTGCTGAGTCTGCGACAGGGCCCTAGGGAGGGAGCCAGGTCAACTGCTCACTCCCTGGCCAAACAAGGGTTGAGAAGCAACGGGAGAGACCTGGTTGCTTGAAGTCGCAGAGAGAGAAGTTAAGGTCTGAGTGGCAAACATGCTGGGGCAGTGAGCACCCACACATAGCCCTGGGTAGAGTGCACACAGGTCCCATGTGACCAGAGGCGCCCACAACTGAAGGAGTGGGCTTTGGGGAAGCCCACTCCAGGAACCCGGGGAGTGCAAGTGATCCGTGGGAGAATCAGAGCCCACGCATGTGAACCCAGGGAGTGTGCATGATCTGTGGGAAACCTGGAGCTCATGCCTGTGAGCTTGGGGTGAGTGCGTGCACCGCAGAAACCTGGAACCCACACTCATAAACCCGGGGAGTGCGCGTAATCCGTGGGAAACCTGAAGCAAACCTCTGTGAACCCAGGGTGAGCACACAAAACAGAGGGAACCCACGGAGCCCACACTTATAAACTCCTTCAGCGCGCACGCTCCGTAGGAAACCTGGAACCCGCACACTTAAACCAAGGATGATGCGCGTGCCCAATAGGAGACCCAGAGCTCACACCCCTAAACCCTGGAGAGGGATTGATCTGTGGGAGACCCAAGCTCATACCCATAAAAGCAGGGAAAGCGCGAGTTCAGCAGCAGGCCCAGAGCCCACGCCCAGAGGCCCTGCACGCAGAGGCGCAGGCTAGCCCTGGGGAGAGTAGCCCAAAGCTGACTGAGTGCTGAACATGGAGAAAAGCAATATTGTCACCCCTCAGCCATTGCAGCCAGCAAGACCAGAAAAATTGGATTGCCAAGTTTGAAAACAGCAAGAGTTTTTTGTTTTCTTTCTTTTAATAATTTATTATTCTTTTTTATTACTTTTATCTTTTTTATCCCTCAACTCCTTTTGTTTATCTTCTTTCCTTTTTTATTCCTTCTTCCTTTCTTTCCAATTTTATCTCTTCTTCCTTCCTCTTTTTCTTTCATTTTTTTGTCCTATTTTCTGTTTTTAAATACCCATGACTGAGGGGAAAAAAAAAAACCCGGAACGGTGAAAAAACCAGAGCTGGCCACAAAGAAAGAGCATCCCAACAGATGAGACAGCAGAAGCTATGAACATCAGGATACCTGAAGAAGACTGCACCACTGAATCTCATAGGTATTCTACCACAGAATTTCACACCATAAACCCAGGGAACCAGAACAGATCAATTTAAAAGGCTGAAGCTAACAAGAAGAGTCTCAAAAACAATGGGAAGACAAAGAAACAATCCCCAAATAAAAGGAAAGGAGGAAGCCCCAGGAAGAATACTAAATGAAACAGAGGCAACTCAACTATCAGATACTGAGTTCAAAGCAATGGTTGTCAGGAAGCTCCATGAGTTCTCAATGAGCTACCAGAAACTACAGGGAAGCTACGATGAACTCACTGAAAACTATATCAACATGAAAAAGGAAACAGAAACTATCAATAAGGGCCAAGAGGAAATGAAGAATACAGTATCTGAACTGAAGAACACAGTAGAAGGAATGAAAAGGAGAATCAATGAAGCAGAAGACCGGATCAGCAAGTTGGAGGACAAAGTAGAAAAAAAAAAAAAACACAGAAAGAGCAAAAAAAATGAAAACACACACAGAAAGAATGAAGAGGTATTAAAAGAAATGCAAGATAATATGAAACATAATAATATCCATATAACAGGGATACCAGAAGGAGAAGAAGAGCAAGGGATAGAAAACCTATTTGAAAAAGTAATGATGGAAAACTTCCCTCATTTGATGAGAGAAAAAGTCACACAAATCCAGGAAACACAGAGAGTCCCAATCAAGAGGAATCCAAGGAGGCCCACTTCATAACACATGGTAATTAAAATGGCAAAATTCCAAGACAAAGAGAGAACCTTAAAGGCATCAAGGGAGAAAAAGAAGTAATATACAAGGGAGCCCCAATAAGGTTAGCAGCTGACTTCTCAGTGGAAATGCTCCAAGCCAGAAGACAATGTCAAGAAATATTACAAGTAATGAGAATCAAAGGCTTCCAACCAAGGCCTACTTTACCCTGCAACCAAGACTAATTTACCCAGCAAGGCTTTCAGTCAAGATAAAAGGGCAAATAAAGAGCTTCCCAGACAAAGGAACTCTAAAAGAATACACCTCCACCAAACCAGTTCTGCAAGAGATGCTAAAGTAACTGCTTTAAGGAAAGGAAAGAAGAGAGAGAGAGAGAGAGAGAGAGAGAGAGAGAGAGAGAGAGAGAGAGAGAGATGAAAATGGCAATGAATAAATACCTATCAATAATAACATTGAACATAAATGAATTAAATGCTCCATTCAAAAGATGTAGAATAGCTCAATGGATAATAAAGCATGACCCACACATATGCTGCCTACAAGAAACCCACCTCAGGACGAAAGACCTGCATAGACTCAAACTGAATGGCTTGAAACAAATTTTCCAAGCAAATGGACAGGGAAAAAAAAAAGCTGGGGTAGCAATACTCATATCAGACAAAATAGACTTCAAAAGAAGAGCCATAAAGAGACATCCAGAAGGTCACTTCATACTACTCAAGGGAAGAATCAACAAAGAAGACATAAACATTGTAAATATATATGCACCCAACATAGGAGCACCTAAATACATCAAGAAAATTTTAGAGGACTTAAAGAAGGACATTGACAGCAACACAATTACAGTAGGGGATTTTAACACCCCACTGTCAAAAATGGACAGATCTTCCAAACAAAATATAAACAAACATATTGTGGCATTGAACAATACTCTAGATGAAATGCACTTAACTGATATATATAGAGCCCTTCATAACAAAGAAATTAATATACATTCTTTTCAAATACACATGGAACATTTTCAAAGATAGACCACATGATAGGACAGAAAACAAGCCTCAACAAACTCAAGAATATTGAAATCATACCAAGCATTTTCTCCAACCACAAGGGTCTGAAACTAGAAACAAAACCCAAAGGGGAAAACCCAAAATACTTAAAATCATGGAGACAGAATAGCATGCTATTAATCAATGAATGGGTGAAGAATGAAATTAGGGAGGAAATAAAAAAATTCTGGAAACAAAAGAAAATGAACTCACAACAACCGAAAACTCATGGGGCACAGCCATGGCAGTCCTCAGAGGAAAGTTCATAGCGATACAGGCCTACCTAAAAAAGACAGAAGCATTTCCAACAAACAGCTTACCCCTATGGCTACAAGAACTGGAGGAACAACAACAAAGACAGCCCAGAGCAAGTAGAAAAAAGGAAATAACCAAGATCAGAGCAGAATTAAATGACATAGAGACTGAAAGCACAATTCTAAGGATTAATGAATCCAGGAGCTTTCTCTGGAAAGATCAACAAAATCGACAAGCCTTTAAGCAGGCTCACCAAGAAAAAAAGAGAGAGGATGCAAATAAACACAACCAGAAATGAAAGAGGAGAGATTACAACTGACACCACACAAATACAAAGGATTGTATGAAATTACTATGAAGAACTGTATGCCAAGAAATTTGAAAACCTAGGTGAAATGGACAAGTTTCTAGAAAAATATAATCTCCCAAAACTCAATGATGAAGAAACACAGCCTGAAGAGACCAATAACAGCGGATGAAATTGAAGCAGTAATCAAAAAACTCCTGGCACACAAAAGCCCTGGACCAGATGGCTTCACAGGAGAATTCTACAAAACATTTAAGGAAGAGCTAACCCCTATCCTTCACAGACTATTCCAAAAAATCCAAAATGATGGAAGACTCCCAAACTCTTTTTATGAAGCCAGCATCATCCTAATCCCAAAACCAGATAAAGACACAACAAAGAAAGAAAATTTCAGGCCAATATCACTAATGAACATAGACGCTAGAATCCTCAACAAAATATTGCTAAACCACATCCAACAATACATTAAAAAGATCATACACCCTGACCAAGTGGGATTCATCCCAGGGATGCAAGGATGGTTCAATATTCACAAATCAGTAAATGTAATACATCACATAAATAAAAACAAAGACAAAAATCACATGATCATAAAAATAGATGCGGAAAAAGCATTTGATAAGGTACAACACCCATTTATGATAAAAACACTCAGCAAAGTGGGAATAGAGGGAGCATTCCTCAACATTATAAAGGCCATATATGAGAGACCTGCAGCCAACATCATACTCAATGGGCAAAAACTAAAATCTTTTCCACTGAGATCAGGAACAAGACAAGGTTGTCCACTTTCACCACTTCTATTCAATATAGTATTGGAAGTCTTAGCCACAGCGATTGACAAAAAAAGGAAATAAAAGGCATCCAACTCGGAAAGGAGGAAACAAAACTATCATCATTTGCAGATGACATGATAGTGTACATAGAAAATCCTATATACTCGGACAAAAATCTGCTCGACCTAATAAATGAATTTGGCCAAACAGCTGGTTACAAAGTCAATATCCAGAAATCAAAGCATTTTTGTATACTAGCAATGAAACAGCAGAAGCAGAAATCAAGAAAAAACTCCCTTTTGATATAGCAAAAAGAAAAATAAAATACCTAGGAATAAACCTAACCAAGGAGGTAAAAGACCTATACTCAGAAAACAATGCAATGCTGAACAAAGAAATCGAGGAAGACACAAACAAATGGAAACATATACTGTGTTCATGGATTGGAAGAATTAACATCATCAAAACGTCCATACTACCCAAAGCAGTTTCCAAATTCAATGCAATATTTTAAAGCACCAATGGCATATTTCACAGACATAGAACAAACACTTCAAAAATTTATATGGAACCATAAATGACCCAGAATAGCTGCTGCAATTTTGAGAAAGAACAGCAAAGTAGGAGGGATCATAATACCTGATACCAAGCTCTATTACAAGGCCACTGTAATGAAAACAGCCTGGTACTGGCATAAAAACAGGCCACATGGACTAGTGGAATAGAACAGAGAGCCCACAAGTCAACCCAAGTCTCTATGATCAATTAATATTTGATAAAGGGGGCATCAACCTAAAATGGAGTAAAAATAGCCTCTTCAACAAGTGGTGTTGGGAGAACTGGACAGCTACTTGCAAAAATATGAATCTTGGGCACCAACTTACACTATACACAAAAATAAATTCAAGGTGGATAAATGATTTAAATATAAGCCGTGACACCATTAAAGTCCTAGAGGAGAACATAGGCAGGAAACTCTCAGATATTTCACGCAGAAACGTTTTTACTGACATGTCCACTAAAGCAAGGGACATAAAGGAAGGAATAAACAGATGGGATCTCTTCAAAATAAAAAGCTTCTGCATGGCCAAAGAAAACGCCATTAAAATAAAAAAGAACCAACTGTATGGAAAAACATATTTGCCAATGATAGCTCAGACAAGAGTTTAATCTCCAAAATATACAAAAACTTACACGACTCCACTCTAAGAACACAAACAACCCAATTAACGGATAGGCAAAGAACTTGAACAGACACTTCTCCAAAGATGACATACAGAAGATCCAGAGACTCATGAAAAGATGCTTGATATCGCTAGTTATCAGAGAGATTCAAAATAAAACCACAATGAGATACCACTTCACAATGGTCAGAATGGCCATCATAAATAAAGCAACAAACAAGTGTTGGAGAGGTTGTGGAGAAAAGGGGACCCTAGTGCACTGTTGATAGGATTGCAGACTGGACAACCAGTATGGAAGACAGTATGGATATTTCTAAGAAAACTAAAAATGGATATCCCTTTTGACCCAGTAATTCCACTGCTCAGATTATGTCCTAAGAACCCTGAAACACCAATCCAAGAGAACCTATGCACCCCTATGTTCATAGCAGCACAATTTACAATAGCCAAGTGTTGGAAGCAACTTAGGTGCCCATCAGTAAATGAATGGATCAAGAAACTATTGTACATTTACACAATGGAATTCTATGCAGTAGAATGAAAGAAGGAGCTCCTACCCTTTGGGACAGCATGGATGGAACTGCAGAGCATCGTGCTAGGCGAATCAAGCTAGGCTGTGAAAGACAAATGCCATATGATCTCACCTTTAACAAAATCCTAATCAACAAAACAAACAAACAAGCATAATGTAACCAAAGACACTGAAACTGAGAACAGGCTGACAGTCATCAGAGGGGAGAGGGGAGTGAATTTTAGGGGAAACGGGGAAGGGTTTAGAGCAACAAGTATAAAAGACACATGGGCAAAAACTATGGGGGGTGAAAATGGGAGGGAGGTGAGGAGGGCTGGGTCTGTGGGCTGGCATGGGAATGAAAGACATAAGACTTTTCAAGAACAACAATTCAAATAAAAAATAATTTAAAAAAACTATGCAAACAACTACAATAGGAATAGGATCACAGAAATGGTCATCATATGGAGGGTTATCAGTGGGGAGGGGAAGGGGGAAAATGGCGGGGTACAGGGAATAAGAAGCATAAATGGTAGGTACAAAATAGACAGGAGGGGTTAAGGATAGTATAGGAAATAGAGAAGCCAAAAAACTTTTATGTATGACCCATGGACATGAACTTAGAATGGGGGGATGCTGCAGGGTGGTGAGGTGCAAAGTGGAGGGGTGATAAAGTGGAGAATAAAATTGGGCTCACTGTAATAGCATAATCAATAAAATATACTGTAAAGGAATGCCAACCATTTCTAAATATTAGTTTTGTATTCAGCTGCTTTGCCCAGTTCATTTATTTGCTCTAATAGCTTTTTGGTGTAGTCTTCAGAGTTTTCATGTCATATATGACTAGTAAGAATTTTAATTCCTTCTTTCTAATTTGGATACCTTTTATTTCTTCTTGTCTGATTGCTGTGGCTAGGACAAGAGTGATGAAAATGGGTGTCCTGTCTTGTTTCTGATCTTAAGGGAAACACATTTAGTTTTTGTCCTTTGACTATAATATTGGCTCTGGAATTGTTGTTTATGACCTTTATTACATGGAGGTTTGTTCATCTATTCCCAGAGTTTTAATCATATGTGGGTGCTGGATTTTATCAACTGCTTTTTCTGCATCTACTGATATGATTATGTGATTTTTTTCTTTATTTTTTTTATGTGGTGTATCACATTTATTAGTTTCCAGGTATTATACCAACCTTGCATCCCCAGATAAATATCTTTTGATCATGGTTTATGATCTTTTTAATGTATTGGCGGATTTGGATTTCTAATATTTTTTTGAGGATTTTAGCATGTGTGTTCATCAGGAATATTGGCCTGTAGTTTTTTTTCTTTGTAGTATGTCTTCTGTTTTTGTAATAAGGATAATTCTTGCTTCATATAATGAGCTTGGGATTTCCCCCCCTTCTGAATATTTTGGAATCATTTAAGAAGGACAGGTATTAATTCCTCAGTAAATGTTTGGTAAAATTAATTTATGAAGCCATCTGGTCCAGGACTTTAATTTTGGGGGAGTATTTTTTTTTCCCCAATCCTCACCTGAGGACATTTTTTCAATGCTTTCAGAGAGAGAAAGAGAGAGACATCGATGTAAGAAGATAACATCTATTAGAGCCTTCTTGTATACATCTTCACCAGACTACACTTCCTGACCAAGGTTTGAACCTGCCACCTAACTATGTGCCCTGATGGGAATCTCACCCATGACCCTTTTGTCTACAAGATGATATTCCAACCAACTGTGACACACTGGATAGGGCTAAAGTTAGATTATTTGAGTTTTTTCTTGTTTTGTAAGGTAAGCCTGTAATACTATGAATTTCCCTCTTAGGACTGCTTTTGCTGTGTCTAATAAATTTTGTTACTTGCATTCTTAGTTTCATTTGTTTCAAGATAACTGTTGATTTCATCCTTGATCTCATTGTTAATCCATTGTTTTGTAACATTATTTAGCCTCTACAACTTTGTGTGTTTTTCATTTTTTTCCTGCACTTTATTTCTAGTTTCATACCATTATGTTCAGAGAAGATGTTTGATACAATTTTAATCATACATTTATTGGGACTCGTTTTGTGTCCTAACGTGGTTCCTTCTAGAAAATGTTCCATGTGCTCTTAAAAAAGAATATATCTGCTGCTTTGGGATGAGATGCTCTAAAGATATCCATTCAGTCCATTTGGTGTAGTGTATATTAAGGTGACTGTTTCTTTGTTGATTTTCTATCCAGATGCTTAATCCATTGATGTCAATGAAGTGTTAAAATCCCCTCCTATGACAGTATTACTTTCAATCTTCCCTATATGTTTATCAAGATTTGCTTTCTATATTTAGGTACTGCTGTGTTGGGTACATGAATGTTTACCAGATTTACATTGTCTTGTTAGATTTCTCTTTTTATCATTATTCAGTGTTCATCTTTGTCTTTTACTCTAGCCTTTGTTTGAAAATGTATTTTATCATATATAAGTATTTGCTACCCCATTTTTTTCATCTCCATTTGCATGAAATATCTGTTTTCTCCCTTTGAGTTGGTGCGTATCTTTTGTTTTGACCTAGGTCTTTTGCATACAGCATATATACAAGGGGCAACTCCCAAAAAACAGAATTTATTTATAAAAAATTGAGTATTCTTGCATGTTTAAACTTCAGTCACCTTCAAAGTATTCTCCATTTCATACAATATACCAATGAGATATTTTTTGTACTGCTCAAAACAGTTTTTGAATACATTGATTCTGATGCCTTTTAGTGCTTCTGCCATTTTTTCTTTTACCTCTTCCACTTCAGCAAAACATTTCCCTTTGAGGACTTTTTTCATCTGGTGAAACAAATAAAAAAGTTACTCAGGTTTAGTTCAGGTGAATAGGGAGGGTGGGGCACAAGCGTCATCTCATTTTTGGTCAAAAACTACTGCACACTCAGCACAGTGTGGGCAGCTGCATTTGTAAATCACCCATTATGAAATGGGCAAACACATTGAGTCTTGAAAAGAAATTTACTGAAGCTGAGCAAAGCCTCTCATAACAACACCAGCTAGTACACTGATACAGATGGGTTCCTAAAACACTCACTCAGCAGAGTAAGCCTGTACTGTAGTACAGGCTTATAAGGGGCCTGCCATCCAGAAGATAATTTTGGTATTTTGGGGTACCCATCATATAGGTCGTGCTTTTTCTTTTGTCAGTTCAGCTACCCTATGTCATTTCAATGGTGAACTTAAGCCATTTACATTTAAAGTGATTATTGACAGATATGTACTTATTGCCATTTTATTCTTTTAACTCTGTTCTTTTTATTCTTCTACTTCTGAAAGCAGATCTTTTAACATTTCTTGTAATACTGGTTATGTGGTAACAAACATCTTTAGCTTTTTCTTGTTTGGGAAACTATTTCTCTTTCATTTATAAATGATAGCCTTGATGAGTAAAGTAGTCTTGGTTCTTGGTCCTTGTTTTTCATCTTTGAATATTTATGCCACATTTCTGACCTGAAATGTTTCTGTTGAGAGATCAGCTACAGTCTTATGGGAACTGTCTTGTAGGTAATTACCTGGTTTTCTCTTGCTGCTGTAATTTTGCCATTTTAATTATGATGTGTTTTGGTGTAGGCCTTGTTGGTTTCATCTTGTTTGGCTCTCTGAGTGCTTCCTGCACCTGTATGACTTTTTTCTTCACCACATTAGGGAAGTTCAATCATTATTTCTTCAAACAGGTTCTTGATCCCATACTCTCTCTCTTCATCTTCTGGTACCCCTGTGATGCAGACGTTACACTTTATATTGTCCCATAGATCCCTTAAACTATCATCTTTGTTATTTTTACTGCTCTTATTGGGTGTTTTTTTCTAACTTGTCAACCTTTTTGTTATTTTTGAAATTCATTGGTTTTTTTAAGATTTTATTTAGTTTTAGAGAGTGAAGAAGGGAGGGTGAAAGAGAGGGAGAGAAACATCAATGTGTGGTTGCCCCTCATGCACCCCCTAATGAGGGCATGGCCTGCACCCTAGTCATGTACCCTAACTGGAAATCAAACTGGCAATCCTTTGATTTGAAGGCCAGAACTCAATCCACTGAGCCACAGCAGCTTTGGCTAAACTTTATTATTTATGTTATTACAGTGGTCCAACCTTTACCCCTTTTGCCCCACCTTTACTCAGCCCACCCCCCACATCAATAATCAATCTGTCACCATTGTCCAAATCCATGGGTCCATTACATATATTCTTTGACTAACACTTCACCTTCTTTCAATCAACATCTGCCTCGCCTCTCCGCTATTACACCTGTCAGTCTGTCCCATGATTTTATGCCTCTGTTTCTAGTTTTCTCATTAGTTTATTTTGTTCATTAGGTTCCTCTTATAGGTGAGATCATATGGCATTTGTCTTTCACCAACTAGCTTATTTCACTTAGCATAATATTCACCAGATCCATGCATGCTGTCTCCAAAGATAGGAATTCCTTCTTTTTTTTTTTTTTTTTTTCGGCTGAGTAGTATTCCATTGTGTCAGTGTACATAGTTTTTGATCCACTCATTTGCTGATGACCTCTTAGACTGTTTCCAGTACTTGGCTACTGCCAACACAGCTGCTCTGAACATAGAGGTGCATAACTTCTTTTGAATTGGTGTTTCATAATTCTCAGAGTATATTCCCAGAAGTAGAATCACTGGGTCAAAAGGCAGTTACATTTTTACTTTTTGAGGCAATTCCATACTGTTTTCCACAGTGGCCGAATCAATCTGTATTCCCACAAGCAGTGTACTAGGGTTCCCTTTTCTCCACATTCTCACCAGCATTTGTTGTTTGTTGATTTATCAATCATGGCTACTCTGATCTGTGTGAGATGATGTCTCATTACTGTTTCAACTGGCAAAACTCTGATAGCTAGTGATTTTGAGGATTTTTTCGTATGTCTCTGGGCCATCTGTATGTCCTCATAGGAAGTATCTATTGAGATCCTTTGCCCATTTTTTAAGTGGATTGTTTGTCTTCCTTGTGTGGAGTTTTGTGAGTTCTTTATGTATTTTAGATATCAAACCATAGTCCATTCTTATTGCTGGCAAACATGTTCTCCCATATGTTTGATTCCCTTTCATTTTCATAATGGTTTCTTTAGCTATGGAGAAGCTTTTTAATTTCATATAGTTCCAATTTTTTTAAATATATTTTATTGATTGTGCTATTACAGTTGTCCCATTTCTCCCCCATCATTCCCTTCTACCCTGCACATCCCCTCCCACCCACATTCCCCCGCTTTAGTTCATGTCCATGTGTCATAAGTTCTTTAGCTTCTACATTTCCCTCACTATTCTTCCCCTCCCACTGTCTATTTTCTACCTGCTGTCTATGCTACTTATTCTCTGTATCTTTTCCCTCTCTCTCCTCCTCCCACTCCCCTGTTGCTAACCTTCCATGCGATCTCCATTTCTGTGATTCTGATCCTGTTCTAGTTCTTTGCTTAGTTTGCTTTTGTTTTAGGTGTGGTTGTTAATAGCTGTGAGTTTGTTCTCTTTTTACTGGCATATTTTTAACTTCTTTTTCTTAGATAAGTCCCTTTAACATTTCATATAATAAGGGTTTGGTGATGATGAACTCCTTGAACTTGACCTTATCTGAGAAGCACTTTATCTTCCCTTCCATTCTAAATGAAAGCTTTGCTGGATAGAGCAATCTTGGATGTAGGTCCTTGACTTTCATGACTTGGAATACTTCTTTCCAGCCCCTTCTTGCCTGGAAGGTCTCTTTTGAGAAATTAGCTGACAGTCTGATGGGAACTCCTTTGTAGGTGACTGTCCCCTTATCCCTTGCTGCTTCTAGAATTCTCTCCTTCATTTTAATCTTGGGTAATGTAATGATGATGTGCCTTGGTGTGTTCCTCCTTGAGTCCAACTTCTTTGGGACTCTCTGACCTTCCTGGACTTCCTGGTAGTCTATTTCCTTTACCAGATTGGGGAAGTTCTCCTTTATTATTTTTTCAAGTAAGTTTTCCACTTGTTGCTCTTCTTCTTCCCCTTCTGGTACCCCTATAATTCGGATGTTGGGACATTTAAAGATGTTCTGGAGGTTCCTAAATCTCTCCTCATTTTTTTTGAATTCTTGTTTCTTCCTTGTTTCTTGTTTGGTTGTTTCTTTCTTCCTTCTGGTCCACTCCATTGATTTCAGTCCCAGTTTTCCTCCCATCTGTATTGGTTCCCTGCGCATTTTCCTTCATTTCATTTATTGTAGCCTTCATTTATTCATATAATTGGTGACCAATATCAACCAATCCCGATCACCAGTGCTTTGAACTGTGCATCTGATAGGTTGGCTATCTCTTCATCACTTAGATGAATTGGCTCTGGGGCTTTCATTTGTTTTCCCGTTTGAGCGATTTTGGGATTTTTTTTTGGGGGGGGGGTGGTCTGGTCCCTGCTGTTACATAGTGAGGGGTGGAGCCTTAGGTGCTCCCCAAGGCAGGGCAGCCGAGCAGTCACTGGGTAGTGATGCTGTATGTGGTAACGGGGTCTGAGAGGGAACAATGGCTCTTGCTCTGCTCTCTCTCGGATTCCAGTCCTTTCCACCGCTTCCTCTTCACCTGGATTATCTGCGCAGGAATATGGGACCACCTGGTTATCCAGCCACCTTGTGCAGCCTCACTGGGTCTGCACAGTTGCCACCCGGTGCCCGTGGTCTGCTAGCCACCGCCTGCATGCCTGAGATCTGCCAGCTGCTGCTGCCTGCATGCCCGGGTCACACCTCCACTTTTTCCTGCCGCGACTCCGGCCCTCTTACCTACCAGTCTGGATGAACGGTTGTTGGACTTCTGTACAGTTCAGTTTTCCATAAGTTCTGCTTGTTTTCTTGTTTCTAAATCTTTGTTGTCCTTAATTTTGGTTGTGAGAGGAGGCACAGTGTGTCCACCTACACCTCCATCTTGGCTGAAAGTCCTACTTCCGAATTTTTATTTTTATCTTTTATTTCACTTGCCTTAGGAAATATATCAGAAAAAAATATGCTGTGTGGGATACCTGAAAATTTCCTGCCTATGTTTCCTCTAAGACTTTTATTATGTCATGATGTACATTTAAGTCTTATCCATTTGCAGTTTATTCTGCTGTAGGATGTAAATTATTACTCAAGTTTCTTTTTTTTTTCCATATACTGCTCCATTTCTCCCAACACCATTTATTGAAGAGGCTGTTTATACTCCATTGTATGTTCCTTCCCCATTTGTCAAATATTAACTGACTACATTGACATGGGTTTTTTTCTGGACTCTCTATTCTGTTCCATTATTCTATGTGTCTGTTCTTATTGCCAGTACCAGGCTGTTCTGATTACAGTTGCCCTGTAATATAGTTTGATATAAGGTATTGTGATTCCCCCCAACTTTGTTCTTCTTTTTCAAGAGTGCTGAGGGTATTTGTGGTATTTTTTGGTTCCATGTAAAATTCTGAAAATTTGTTCTAGATCTGTGAAATATGCCACTGTTATTTTAATAAGATTTGCATTGAATCTATAGGTTGTTTTCAGTAGTATGGACATTTTGATGATGTTAGTTCTTCCAATCTATAAACATGGTATAGGATTCTATATATCTGTAGCTAACTTAATTTCTTTCTTCAGTGTTCTGTAGTTTTCTGAGTACAGGTCTTTTACCTCCTTGGTTAAGTTTATTCCTAGGTGCTTTATTTTTGTTATAGTACATGGGACTTTTTTCCTAATTTCTGTTTCTGATATTTCACTATTGGTGTACAAAATGCCCTCAATTTCTTAATATTGACTTTGTATCCCACTGTTTTTCCAAATTCACTTATTAGGTTGACAAGATTTTTGGTGGAGACTATAGGGTTTTCTATGTACACTATCATGTCATGTACAAATGACAACAGTTTTACTTCCTCCTTTCCAATTTGGATTCCTTTTATTTCCTTTTCTTGCCTGATCACTGTAGCTAGAACTTCCAGCACTATGTTGAATAAGAGTGGTAATAGCGGACATCCTTGTCTTTTTCCTGATCTTAAGGGGAAAGCTTTTAGTTTTTGCCAGTTCAGTATGAGTTGGACCTACGGTTCTTGTGTATGGCCTTTATTATGTTAAGTATGCTCCTTCTACTCCCCCTTTGCTGTGAGTGTTTTTCTCATAAATGGGTGCAAAATTTTAGCAAATGTTTTTTCAACATCTAGTGATATGATCACATGATTTTTGTCCTTCATTTTCTTTATGTTGTGTATTATGTTCCCAGGACTAATTCCACATGATCACCCTGTATGATCTTTTTAATTTATTGAGGGATCCGGGTTGGCAACATTTTGTTGAGGGTTTTAACATCAATTTGGCAGAGATTTTGGCCTATAGTTTTCTTTCTTTGTTGTGTATTTACCTGGCTTTGGAATTAGGATAATGCTGGCCTCATAAAAACATTTTGGGAGTCTTCCCTCCTCTTGAATTTTTTAGAATAGTTTGAGAAGGATAGGAGTTACTTTTTTAAATATTTGGTAATATTCACCTGTGAAGCCATCCTGTAGAGGATTTTTATATGACAGGAGATTTTTTATTATTGCTTCAATTTCACTAGATGTTATTGGTCTAGTCAGGCTTTCTGCTGCTTCTTGATTCACATTTGGAAGATTGTATGTTTCTAGAAATTTGTCCATGTAGCCCAGGTTGTCAAATTTCTTGGTATATAATTGGTCATAGTAATTTCTTACAATCCTTTGTATTTCTGTGGTATCAGTTTTTACTTCTCTTTTCTTTCTTATTTTATTTAATTGGTTCCTTTCTCTTTTTTTCTTGATGAATCTGGTTAAAGACTTGTCAATTTTGTTTATTTTTTTTTTCAAAAGAACCAGGTCCTCAATTTATTGATCCTTTGAATTGTTCTTTTAGTCTCTATGTTGTTTAATTCTGTTCTGATCTTGATTATTTCCTTCCTTCTATTCTTTTTGTGCTTTGTTGTTGTTCCTCTAGTTTTGTAGATGTAGGGTCAGGTTGTTTATTTGAAATGTTTCTATCTTTTTTAGGTAGGCCTGTATTGCTGTGAACTTCCCTCTCTGGAGTGTCTTTGCTGTGTCCCATAGGTTTTGAGCTGTTACATGTTCATTTTCATTTGTTTTTTATTTCTTTACTCATCTCATTGTTTACCCATTCTTTATTTAATAACATATTATTCAGTCTCCATGTATTTGAATGTATTTGAGTTTTTCCTTGAGGATAGTTTCTAGTTTGAAACCATTGTGATTTCAGAAGATGCTTGATACGATTTTATTTTCTGGAGTTAGTTGAGGGTTTTTGTGAACTACCATGTAGTCTGTATATGAAAATGTTCCATGTGCATTTGAAAAGAATCTGTATCATCCTTCCTTGCTGTGAAAGTTTCTTTATATATCCATTACATCCATTTCATCTAGAGTTTCATTCAATGCTACAATATCTTTGTTCATTCTTTGGAAGATCTGTGCATTGTTAACACTGAAGGGGTAGAATCCCTTATGATGACAGTGTTGCTGTTGATATCTTCCTTGACATTCTCCAAGTTTTTCTTTATGTATTTATGTACTCCTATGTTGGGTGCATATGTTTTCAAGGGATATTACGTCTTGTTGGACTACTCCATTAAGTATTATGGTGTGACCTTCTTTCTATCCTGTTATGGTCTTTTTAGGAACTCTATTTTGTCTGGTGTATGTATTGCTACTCCAGGTCTTTGTTCACATCCATTTCATTAGAATATTTGTTCCTGTTTCTTCACTTTCAACGAGCATAGACCTTTTGTTCTGAGGTTGGTGTCTTGTTGACAGCATACATGGGGGTTGAATTTTCTTATGCATTCGGCAGCCCTATATCTTTTTTTCATTATTATTGTTCAAGTACAGTTGTCTGCATTTCCTCCCAAAACTCCCCCCAACCCTAGCCATCGCAACATTCCTCCCTTGATTCTATGCCCTCCTTGATTTTGTCCCTATGTCCTTTATACTTATTCCTGAAAACTGTTCCTCCCCTTTCCCCCCATTATTCCCTCCCGCCTCCCCACTGGTTACTATAACTTGGTCTTAATTTCAATGTCTGGTTAAATTTTGCTTGCATGTTTTGTTGATTAGGTTCCATGTAAAGGTGAGATCATATGGTATTTGCCTTTTACTGACTTGCTTATTTCACTTAGCATGAAATTCTCCAGTTCCATCCATGCTGTTGCAAATGGTAGGAGCTTGTTCTTTCTTTCTACTGGGTAGTATTCCATTGTGTAAATGTACCATAGTTTTGTGATGCATTCATTTCCTGCTGGGCACTTAGGTTGCTTCCAACACTTGGCTATTGTAAATGGTGCTGCTATGGTCATTGGGGTACATAGGTTCTTATGCATTGGTGTTTCAGAGTTCTTAGGATATAATCCGAGCAGTGGAATTGCCATGTCAAAATGCAGTTCCATTTTTAGTTTTCTGAGGAAATTCCATACTGTTTTCCACAGTAGTTTCCCCAGTCTGCATTACCACGGACAGTGCACTGGGTTCCTTTTTCTCCACATCCTCTACAACACTTGTTGTTTGTTGATTTGTTTATGATGGCCATTCTCACCCCTATGAAGTGATATCTCATTGTGGGTTTTTTTAAATATATTTTGATTATGCTATTACAGGTGTCCCATTTTCCCCCCTTCACTCCCCTCAACCCTGCACACTCCCTCCCACCCACATTCCCCCCTTTAGTTCATGTCCACGTGTCATACATATAAGTTCTTTGGTTTCTCCATTTCCCATATGAATCTTCCCCTCCCCGTGTCTAATTTCTACCTACCATCTATGCCACTTGCTCTCTTTACCTTACTTTCTATATCTCCCTCCCACTCCCCTGTTGCTAACCCTCCATGTGATCTCCATTTCTGTGGTTCTGTTCCTCTTCTAGTGGTTTACTTAATTGATTTTTGTTTTGTTTTAGGTGTGGTTGCTAATAATTGTGAGTTTGCTATCATTTTACTGTACGTGTTTTTATCTTGTTTTTCTTAAATAAGTCCCTATAACATTACATATAATAAGGGCTTGGTGATGATGAACTCCTTTAACTTGACCTTATCTGAGAAGCACTTTATCTGCCCTTCCATTTTAAATGAAAGCTTGACTGGATAGAGCAATCTTGGTTGTAGGTCTTTGCCTTTCACGGCTTGGAATACTTCTTTCCATCCCCTTCTTGCCTGTAAGGTCTCTTTTGAGAAATCAGCTGACAGTCTTATGGGAACTCCTTTGTAGTTAACTGCCTCCTTTTCTCTTAATGCTTCTAGGATTCTCTCCTTCATTTTAATCTTGGGTAATGTAATTATGATGTGCCTTGGTGTGTTCCTACTTGGGTCCACCTTCTTTGGGACTCTCTGAGCTTCCTGGACTTCCTGGAAGTCTATTTCCTTTGCAGAATGGGGAAGTTCTTCTTTATTATTTGTTCAAATAACTTTTCCACTTGTTGCTCTTCCTCTTCTCCTTCTGGTACCCCTATAATTCAAATATTGGAACGTTTAAAGATATCCTGGAGGTTCCTAAGCCTCCCCTCATTTTTTTTTTTTTAATTCTTGTTTCTTCATTCTTTTCTGATTGGTTGGTTCTTTCTTCCTTCTGGTCCACTCCATTGATTTGAGTCCCAGTTTCCTTCCCATCATTATTAGTTCCCTGCGCATTTTCCTTCATTTCACTTAGTGTAGCTTTCCTTTTTTCATCTAATTTGTGAGCCAATTCAACCAATTCTGTGAGCATCCTGATTACCAGTGTTTTAAACTGTGCATCTGATAGGTTGGCTATCTCTTAATCATAGTTATATTTGTTCTGGATCTCTGATTGGTTCTTTCGGTTAGGCCATTTTTTTTTTATTATTATTTTTTTTTGTCTTGAGGCACCTGTTATGTAGTGAGGGGCAGAGCCTTAGGTATTCACCTGGGCAGGGTAACCCACGTTGCTGAGTTGTGACGCTGTGTGTGCAGAGGGGTCTGAGAGGGAACAATGGTGCTTGCTCCACTCTCTGCCGGATTTCAATCACTTCCCCCACTTCCCACAAGGAAATTGGGCCTTTCTGGTGCTGATTCCTGTGTGGATTGGCTTGTATACATTCTAGGACCCTGTGGGTCTCTCCAAAGAACTCTCCTATGAGGCTGGGAGTCTCTCCTGGCACCTCAAGCCCCACAGATGTTTTCAGTCAGTGGTTTGAGGCTTTATTTCCCTGTGCCAGGACCCTGGGTTGTGCAGTCTGTCCCACTACCCAATTTCACCTGGTTTCTCTGCCTGCAAATGTGGAACTGCCCTGTCCTCCAGCAACCTTGAGTGCCATGCCCTGTTCCAAAAACTGGCTCCTCACTGGGTCCACCAGCCTCTGCTTTGCAGAGAGTTCTCTCTGCCCCAGCTGCCCCACTCTGCCCCTCCTACCAGTCTGGATAAATATGTCTTCTTTAACTCCTTGGTTGTTGGACTTCTATACAGTTCAATTTTCCGTAAGTTTTGCTTGTTTTTTGTTTTTAAATTGTTGTTCTCCTTCTTTTGGTTGTGCAAGGAGGCACAGTGTATCTACCTACATCTCCATCTTGGCTGGAAGTGCATTGTGGTTTTTAATTTGCATCTCTCTGATGGCTAGTGATGCTGAGCACCCTTTCATATGCCTCTGGGCCCTCCGTATCTCCCTTTTGGAGAAGGGTGTGTTTACATCTTTTGCCCATTTTTTAATTGGATTCTTTGTTGTCCTGGAATTGACTCATGTGAGTTCTTTACATATTTTGGAGATCAAATTCTTGTCCAAGGTATCATATTTTCCCATACGGTTGGTTCTCTTCTCATTTTAATGATGTTTTCTTTAGCCATAGAGAAGCGTTTTATTTTGATGAGATCCCATTTATTTATTTTTTCCTTTATGTCCCTTGCTTCAGGGGACATACCAGTGCACGTATTCATCTGTAGAATATCTGAGATTTTCCTGCTTATGTTTTCCTCTAATAGTTTTATGGTGTCACAACTTATATTTAAGTCTTTTATCCACCTTGAATTTATTTTTGTGTATGGTTTCAGTTGGTGATGGGTTTTCATTCTTTTCAATGTAGCTGTCCAGATGTCCTAACACCATTTGTTGAAGAGGCTATTTTTACAACATTTTTTTCTTCTTCCCCCTTTGTCAAATATTAATTGACCATAAAGACTTGGGTTTATTTCTCAGCTCTCTGTTCTGTTCCATTGGCCTATGTATCTGTTTGCATGCCAGTACCAGGCTGTTTTGATTACAGTGGCCTTGTAATATAGTTTCATATCAGGTATTGTGATCCCTCCTACTTTGTTCTTCTTTCTTAAAATTGTTGCAACTCTCTGGTGTCATTTATGGTTCCATATAAATTTTTGAGATGTATGCTCTATATCTGTGAAATATGTCATTGGTACTTTAGTAGGAATTGCATTGGATCTATAAATTGCTTTGGGTAGTATGGACATTTTGATGATGTTAATTCTTGCAATCCATGAACATGGTGCATGCTTCCATTTGTTTGTGTCTTCCTTAATTTCTTTCTTCAGTGTTGTGTAGTTTTCTCAGTATAGGCTTTTACTTCCTTGATTAGGTTTATTCCTAGGTACATTATTTTTCTTTTTGCTATATGAAATGGGATTTTTTTTCCTAGTTTCTGTATCTGATATTTTATTGTTGGTGTACAAAAATGCCTTTGATTTCTGAATATTGACTTTGTATCCTGCTGTTTTGACAAATTCACTTATTCAGTTGAGCGGTTTTTTGATGGAGTCTATAGGATTTTCTATATACACTATCATGTCATTTACAAACAATGACCATTTTGCTTCCTCCTGTCCAATTTTGACGCCTTTTATTTCTTTTTCTAGTCTGATTACTCTGGCT
The DNA here is from genome assembly GCA_039655065.1 of Glossophaga mutica. Classification (NCBI taxonomy): domain Eukaryota; kingdom Metazoa; phylum Chordata; class Mammalia; order Chiroptera; family Phyllostomidae; genus Glossophaga; species Glossophaga mutica. Next base: position 101,337,796 of record CM077307.1, on the reverse strand, counting down.
AGGACTACCAATACTATGTTGAATAGGAGTAGTGAAAACAGACATCGTTGTCTTATTCCTAATTTTAGGGGGAAAGCTTTTAGTTTTTGCCCATTGAGTATGATGTTGGCTCTGGTCTCTCATATATGGCCTTTGTTATGTTGAGGAATACTCCCTCTATTCCCACTTTGCTGAGTGTTTTCATCATAAATGGGTGCTCTACCTTATCAAATGCTTTTTCCGCATCTATTGATATGATCATGTGATTTTTGTCTTTCCTTTTGTTTATGTGATGTATTATGTTTATTAATTTGTGAATATTGTACATCCTTGCATCCATGGGGTGAATCCCACTTTATTATGGTGTATGATCCTTTTAGTGCATTGCTGGATGCAGTTTGCCAATATTTTGTTGAGGATTTTACCATCTATGTTCATGTGTGATATTGGCATGTAGTTTTCTTTCTTTATTATGTCTTTATCTTGGTTTTGGATTGGGATTATGCTGGCTTCATAAAAAGAGAGTTTGGGAGTCTTCCCACTTCTTGAATGTTTTGGAATAGTCTGAATGATAGGGGTTAGCTCTTCCTTAAATGCTTTGTAAAAATCTCCTGTGAAACTGTCCAGGTCAGTGCTTTTGTGTGTCAGGAGTTTTTTGATTACTACTTCAATTTTATCAGCTGTTACTGGTCTATTCAGGCTTTCTGCTGCTTCTTGATTCAATTTTGTCACATTATATTTTTCTAGAAATTTGTCCATTTCACCTTGGTTTTCAATGTTCTTGACATATAGTTCTTCATAGTAATTTCTTACAATCCTTTGTATTTCTATGGTATCAGTTGTAATTTCTTCTCTTTCATTTCTGATTATGTTTATTCTGGTTCACTGTCTTATTTTCTTGATGAGTCTGCTTAAAGATTTGTCAGTTTTGTTTATCTTTGAAAGAACCAGCTATTGGTTTATAGATCCTTAGAATTGTGCTTTTAGTCTCTATATTATTTAATTCTGCTCTGATCTTGCCTATTTCTGTCCTTCTACTTGCTATGGACTGTCTTAGTTGTTGTTCCTTCAGTTTCTGCAGGCATAGGGTTAGGTCGTTTATTTGAAATATTCTTATTTTCTTAAATAGGCCTGTGTCACTATGAACTTCCCTCTGAGGACTGCCTTCACTGTGTCCTGTAGGTTTTGGACTGTTGTGAGTTCATTTTCATTTATTTCCAGAAACTTTTTGATTTCTTCCTTGATTTCATTCCTGACCCATTCATTGTTTAATAGCATGCTATTCAATCTTCATGATTTTGAGTGTTTTGGGTTTTTTTCCTTGGGCTTGGTTGTACTGGAGATACCTTGTATGTTACTATCTGTTTCCTCCTTGCTGCCTTTAACATTATCTCCTTGTGTTTAAAGTTTGCCAATTTAAATAATTACAGTTGGAGTGGGCCTCTTTGGGTTCATCTTGATGGGACCCTCTGTGCTTCCTGGACTTGCATGACTTTTTCTCTCATCAAGTTAGGGACGTTTTCTGCCGTTACTTTTTCTGCTGTTACCTTTTCAAATAGGTTTTCTATCCCTTCCTCCTTTTCTTCTCCTGCTATTCCTGTGATAGAAATATTATGTTTCATGTTATTCCTGCAGTTCCTGTAAACTGTCTTCATTGTTTTTTAGTCTATTTTTCATTTTGTTTTTCTGTCTGGGTGTTTTTTTCTACTTTGTCCTCCCACTCATCGATTCGATATTCTGCCTCACCATGCCCTCTTTTAATTCCTTATAGTGTATTATTTATTTCAGATATTGTATTTTTCATTTCCTCCTGGTTCTTATTTATGTTTTTATGTCCTTTTCATGCTGATGTAGTTGCCAGTAAGTTCGTTCTAGCTTCCTTAGATTTCTTTGTAGTTCTCACTTAGCTCCTTAAATACCCTCATAAGCATATTTTTTTTTTTTGAACTCTATGTCTGGTACATTGCTTTCCTCTGTTTCATCGAGCAGTCTTTCATAGGATTCTTCCTTTCCTTTTGTTTGGGAGTTATTTTTTGTCTCCCCATTTAGGTGATTCTTATTTGTTTCTGCATATTAGATTAATCTGCTTTGGCTCCCAGTCTTCGTGGGGTGGCTTTCTGTGTTAGGAGTCCTGTAGAACTCAGTGGTGCAGTCTACTTGATCTCCTGAGCTGGATGTTCTGGGAGGTGGTGCCCTGCAGCCATTCAAGGCTAGGAAGGGTCACATGGGATTTGGGCAGACACAAAAAAATTTGCAGAGCCATCGGGATGTCTGACATGCCTTTATTCCAGGGTGGGGTAATCCACACATGCCACAAGCTGCAAATCACACCATGGGAAGTCCTGACTCCCTTATATACTAAGTTCACACAAAGCCAGCAAGGTGCCAATACTGACCTTCTAGTTATATAACGGCTTCATTCTACACATGTGGGCCTTTACTGAAGGCCACATGAACATTGCCAAGCCAGTCACCCAGACATCCAGGTGAGGGAGCCTGACTGACTCCATTTTCCCTACAGGTGGGCTCTCTTGTTGTAATTGGGTTTTGGTTGTTGTTGGTTTGTTTTTTGGTGGGTCCTTCCCCCTAGTTGCCTGACATGTTCATACTACCCACCCCATGTTGTGTGCTGTTATACAGGTACTTCCAGAGCAAAACAAAACAATCCAGGAAACAAAATCCACACCTGCAAAAATAACGCTCACTCACAACCATACTATCAACAACAAATGGGCAAATTTTAATAATGGTGGAAAGAGATTAAGACTATTATAAGAAAGGAAAGATAAATATGAGATGACTAACAGAAAGAAAAATGATATTGAATGGTTAAAGGGAGGAGAAATTATCAGAGTGTGAATAGAAACAGCAAAGAAAGAAAGAAAATGAAATTTACATAGTAAATTTAAAAAGGAGGGAAGAGGGCAAAATGGAATGAGAAAGGGTAAGAGTATAATATTTAAAAACAATTTTAAAAAATAGTCAAAAATAGGATTAAAGTTGAAGAAAAACATCCACCACTGCAATATCAATGCCAGACGAGCAAAGATTAATACAGTTAGTGAAGGAATAAGAAGGAATGAAGAAAGAAGAAAAGCTTATAAGATGTCTAAAGGAAAGAGGAGTGATATTGAGAGGATAGAGAGAGAAGGAATACTAAGAGTGAGGAATGAAAACCATGCTAAGAGTAGGGAAAAGTAAATTTTAAAATGAATAAAAAATGAAAGTCAAGAGGAAGGCAAAATTGGGTAGTAGAGGAATACAGAACAATTTGAAGTTTGAAATACAAAAATAGGGAACATGTAGAAATAAAATTGAATGAATACAATAACAACTACCATATCAACAACCAATGAGCAAAAGTTAATGAAGGTGGAGAGAGTAAGGATATTATAAGAATAAGAAAGATAATGTGAGATGACTAATGACAAGAAAAATGGTTTTTTAGAGACTGGAGGGAAGAGAAATGGTAACAGTGCAGAATAGGCTCAAGACAGAAAAAGAAAAAAAATAGAATTTAAAACAAAAATAAGAAGAGGAAGGAATAAGGCAAAATGGAGGAAATGAAGAGAGGAGTAAAATATTAGATTTGAAATAAACCAAAATGAAAAAAAAAAAGTGAAATAATAGGAACAAACTTGGGGGGGAAGTGTTAAAAAGTTATAAAAAGTATTAAAAGTTAAAAAGTGTTAAAAAGAAAAGTTGTTTAAAAGTTGTGAGAAGAAATAACACAAATAAATCAGAAGACCTTGGCAGAATTTGTCTCAGCAGAATCTAGTGTTTGCCATTGTCTTCTATTTCTGGATTCACCCCTGGTACTGTCAGATGGTATCCTAGTCTAGCACTAGGCAGCCTGTTTGAGACTATAAGTGATCTACAGTCTGTGGCTGTCTCTTTCAGGCTTGGCTGGTTCCCAGTCTTCTGCCCTGCCAGCTTTACATCAGCACAAGGCCCATGAGTAGTTTGTGTAATGTCCAAGAGCACTGCCAATACAACCTACATCTTTCCATCCAGAGGGAGCCTCCAGAGCAACTGGGAGGGTGGAATCCCTGGGTCACCCCCTGGTAGCACTGTTCAGTCTTCAAGGAAGATGGTGGGAGTGTTTTCCAGTCCCCTCACCACAAATCTTGTCCCAGATTTTTTCCTATAATATATGGTTTCTGGTGAATTAGCTGTCTGTTTCCTGTGAGGGGCCAATGTGTTTAAAAGGGCAGCTTTTTCCTACTTGATGCTGATGGCACCTATGTCTGAGAGCTGAGGCTGGAAGTACTCTGAACACCCCTTGTTGCACCTGTCTCTAATCTTTCTGCTCGTCTGGTTTCAGTGGATCAGGGCCCGAGGAACCAATGTAGCTCATAGTGTCTGATAGAAGTTCAGAAAGGGCCCTTTCAGAGAGATTATCAGAACTTCTCCTTTTTCCCCTGTGGATATACACCAAGCAGGGGTTCCTGAGCCTGGCCTCATTAATCTACAGAGCCTGCAATCCCTCAGGTCGGGATAGGGCATGCCTGCCTATGAGGACACCTGCCTGTCTGCAGAGAATCCCAGGCATTCAGTTCCTGGTCATCCAGTCCCCAGCCTGCTGCTCTCGTAGGAGACTCAGGCCTGCACTGTCCATTCTGCAGTTCCCTGCTCAACAGCTGTGCTGGGTTGGGTCCCACAGTCCCATCCCTGTGACACTTTTTGTTTTTCCTGTGCAGCTGGACCAAACTGAGCTTTCACTGTGGTTTCTTTGTTGGCAAAGTCCATGTGTGCATGCACGGAAGTGAACACAGGGTCCCCGCAGTGTCTTTAAAAGGGTTTCTATATGGCCCCTTCACTGCAGCACCGAGCCCTGGGCTGGTTATCTCCATGTTCCACATCCCCAAAAAGCACAAAGTCTCTATCAGGGCTGACCACAGGATGCCAGTGCATCCAACAGTTTTGGATAGAGTTTCTCTCTGGAACTTCCCCAGAATGTGCTGCAGCTATGAACATGCTGCTCACTGTATTTTGCATGGCTTTAGTCTACCAGGCTTTGTATATCCTTCCAAGTCTCTCCCAGTTAGGGTTGGTGGTTTCCCTGTGTGTGACCAGATCCCACTCCAGGAGGGGAGGGATCACTAACTGCATTTTCTGACTGATCTCTCCTCATCTGCAGACACTTCACACAGGTTATTTCCTCCTTTACTTACAAAATCTCTTACAGGATGGTGCAAAGCATCCTCCTTACTCCTTGGTTTAAAAAATTCATATCAGCTGAGATTCCATTGATTATTCAGGTCACTTGTCAGATCAGCTGAAAATCCATTCTGGTGGCACAAGCAAGTGGGCTCAGCTTCCACCTATTCTTTTATCAACTCATCTACTGATGAGAATTTACGCAATTTCCAAATCTTGGCTATTGTAAATAATGCTGCTGTGAATATGGGGTTTATAATTTTTTTTTGAATTGGTGTTTTGAGATTCTTTGGGTATACTCCAACAGCGGAATCACTGGGTCAAAAGGCACTTCCATTTTTAGTTTTTTAAAGAAATTCATACTATTTTTCACAGTGGTTACACCAGTCTGCATTCCCACCAACAGTACACTGAGGTTTCCTTTTCTCCACATCCTTGCCAGCACTTACTGTTTTTTGATGTATTAATGATAGCCATTTTGGCAGATGTGAGGTGATATCTCATTATAGTTTTAATTTGCATTTCTCTAGTGGCTAGTGGTCTTGACCATTTTTTCATTTGTCTGTAGGCCATCTGTGTGTCCTCCTTGGAGAAGTGTCTGTTCAAGTCCTTTTCCCATTCTTTGATTAGATTGTCTTCCTGGTGTTGAGTAGTAGAAGTTCTTTATATATTTTAGAGATTAAACCCTTGTCAGATGTATCATTGGCAAATATGTTCTGCAATACAGTTTTCATTTTGATGATAGTTTCTTTAGCTATGCAGAAGCTTTTTACTTTGATGTAGTCTCATTTGTTTATTTTTTTTTTCTTTTATTTCCCTTGTCTTAGGAGATATATTGGCAAAAATTCTGCTATGGGAGAGATGTGAAATTTTAAGGCCTATGTTTGCCTATAGGATTTTTGTAGTATCGTGACTTATATTTAAGTCTTTTTCCCATTTTGAGTTTATTCTGGTGAATGGTGTAAGATGGTAGTCTAGTTTTATTTTTCTTGCATGCACCAGTCCAGTTGTCCCAACACTATTTTTTGAAGAGACTGTCTCTATTTCATTGTATGTTTCTGCCCCTTTTGTCAAATATTAATTGACCATAGAGACATGGGTTTATTTCTGGGCTCTCTATTCTATTCCATTAATCTATGTGTTTGTTCTTATGTCAGCACCAGACAGTTTTGATTACAGTGGTCTTTTTTTTAAATATATTTTATTGATTATGCTATTACAGTTGTCCCATTTTTCCCCATCATTCCCCTCCACCCTGCACACCCTCTCCCACCCACATCCCCCCCTTTAGTTCATGTCCATGGGTCATAAGTTTTCTAGCTTCTACATTTCCCATACTATTCTTGACCTCTTCCTGTCTATTTTCTACCCACTATCTATGCTACTCATTCTCTATACCTTTTCCCCCCTCTCTCCTCCTCCCACGTCCCTGTTACTAACCCTCCATATGATCTCCATTTCTGTGGTTCTGTTCCTGTTATAGCTGTTTGCTTAGTTTGCTTTTGTTTTAGGTGTGGTTCTTAATAGCTGTGAGTTTGCTGTCTTTTCACTGTCATATTTTTTATCTTCTTTTTCTTAGATAAGTCCCTTTAACATTTCATATAATAAGTGCTTGGTGATGATGAACTCTCTTGTAATGTAGCTTGATATCAAGTATTGTGATTCCTCCAACTTTGTTATTCTTTCTCAAGATTGCTGGGGCTATTCAGGGTCTTTTTTTCTTTTTTTTTTTTTTTTGGTTTGTATAAATGTTTAGAATATTTGTTTTTGATCTGTGAAACAAGCCATTGGTATCTTAATTTCCTTGAATCTATAGATTTCTTTGGATAGTATGGACATTTTAATAATGTTCATTCTTCCAGTCCCTGAACATGGTATATTCTTCCACTTATTTAATGTTCCTCAATTTCTTTACTCGGTTTCCTGTAGTTTCTCAAGTACAGGTCATTTACCTCTTTGGTTAAGTTTATTCCTATGTACTTCATTTATTTTTTATTGCAACAGTAAATGGGATTGTTTTCTTAGTTTTTCTTTCTGATACTTCATTATTGTTGTATAAATATGCCATTCATTTCTCAATAGTGACTCTATATACCACTACTTTGCCGAATTCATTTTCAGGTCAAGTAGGTTTTTGGTGGAGCCTATACAGTTTTCTTTGTACAGTGTCATGTCATCTGTAAATAATGACAGGTTTACCTCCTCTTTTCCAATTTGGATACCTTTTATTTCTTATTCTTATCTGATTGCTGTGGCTAAGACTTCCAATCCAATGTTGAATAAAAGTGGTAGAAGTGGACACCCATGTCTTGTTCCTGATCTTAAGGGAAACACTTACAGTTTTTGGCCATTGAAAATTATGTTGGCAGTCCGTTTTTCATTATGGCCTTCATTATGTGAGGTATGTCCCTCTATTCCCACTTTGCTGAGTATTTTCATCATAAATGGTGCTGGATTTTTCAAATGCTTTTTCTGAATCTACAGATATAGTCATTGATTTTTGTCTTTCATTATGTTGATATGATGTATCACATTTATCAATTAGCTTATGGTATACCCTCCTTGCATCCCTTGAATAAATCCCACTTGATCATGGGTATGATCTTTTTAATATATTGCTGGATCCTTTTTGCTAATATTTTATTGAGGATTTTAGCATCTTTATTCAGAGAGATAGGCCTGTAATTTTCATTATTTGTTGTGCCTTTACCTGATTTTGGAATTAGGAAAATATTGGCCTCTTAAAAAGAGTTTGGAAGTCTTCCCTTATCTTCAACTTTTTGGAATAGTTTGGGAAGGATAGGTGTTAGTTCTCTTGATTAGTAAAATTCATCCATGAGGCTGTACAGTCCAGAATTTTTACGTGCTGTGAGTTTTTTTATTACTGTTTTGATTTCACTAGTTGTTACCACTCTCTTCAGGTTTTCTGCTTCTTCCTGATTAAGTTTTGGAAAACTGCTTGTTTCTAGAAATTTATCCCTTTCACCCAAGGTGTCCAATTTCTTAGCATATAGCTGTTTATAGTAATTTCTTACAATCCTTTGTATTTCTGTAGTATCTGTTGTTACTTTTCCTCTTTCATTTCTGATTGTATTTATTTTTCTCCTCTCTCCTTTTTTCTTGATGAGTCTCATTAAAAGCTTGTCAATTTTGTTTATCCTTTCAAAGAACCAGCTCATGGATTCATTGATCTTTTGAATAGTGTTTTTAGTCTCTGTGTCATTTATTTCTGCTCTGATCTTATTTCCTTCCTTGTACTCATTCTAGACTTCATTTGTTTTTGTTCTGGTTCTTTTAGGTGTAGGGTTAGGTTGTTTATTTGAGATTTTTCTATCTTCTTTAGGTAGGCCTATATTCTTGTAACTTCCCTCTCAGGATTGCTTTTGCTCTGTCCCATCAATTTTTAGTTCTTTGTGTTCAGTTTTCTTTCTTTCCAGGTATATTTTGATTTCTTCCTTGATCTCATTGTTAACCCAGTAATTATTTAATAACGTGTTATTTAGCCTCCATGTATTTGAATGTTTCTGAGTTTTTTCTTGATGTTTATTTCTAGTTTCAAGCCATTGTCATCTGAGAAAATGATTGATATGACATCAATTTTTTGAACTTGTTAAGGCTTATTTTGAGTCCTACCATGTTGTCTATTTGAGAATGTTCTGTGTGCTTTTGAGATGAATGTATATTCTTTGTGGTGAAATGTTTGGTAAATATTCATTAAATCCATTTGATCTAGTGTGTCATTCAATGCCACTATATCCTTCTTGATTTTTTATTCTGGAGGATCTGTTTATTGTTGGCAGTGGGGTTTTAAAATCACCTACAATGATTTATTGCTGTCTATCTCTTTCTAAAGTCCTCCAAGATTGTCTTAAAATGTTTAGGTGCTCCTATATCAGGTAAATATGTTTACTAGAGTTATATCCTTTTGTTGGATTGACTCTTTGAAAGTATTATATAGTGGTATTTTCTGTTTCTTGTTATGGTCTGTGTTTTGAAGTTTATTATGTAATGACATTTTCTGTCTGTTATTATGGTCTTTGTTTTGAAGTTTATTTTGTCAGGTAGAAGTATTTTTACCCAAGCTTTTCCTTCACCTCCATTTGTATGGAATATTTTTCTCTATCCTTTCACTTTCAGCCTGTGTAAATCCTTTGTTCTGATGTGGGTCTCTTATAGACAGAATATATGCTGTTCATGTTTTCTATTCACCTACTCAATGTCTTTTCATTGGAGCATTTAACCCATTTATATTTAAGGTTATTATTGATAGGTGCTTATTAATTGCCATTCTGTTACTTTTGTACCTGTGTTCGTTTGTCTTTCTATTTCTTCTTCTTAAAACAGTCCCTTTAGTGTCTCTTGCAATGCTAGTTTGGTGGAAATATACTTCTTTAGCCTTTTTTTTTTTTTTTGAAACTCTTTATTTCACCATCCATTTTAAATGAGAGCCTATCTGGATAGAGTAGTCTTGGTTGCAATTCCTTGCTTTTCATTACTTGGAATATTTCCAGCCAATCCCTTTTGTTTTATAGTGTTTCTGCTGAGAAATCAGCCTTATTGGAACAGCCTTGTGGGTAACTGTTTCTCTCTTGCTGCCTTTAAGATTATCTTTGTCTTTAAACTTTGCCATTTTAATTTTGATGTGTCTCTGTGTTGGCCTCTTTGGGTTCATCCTCACTGAGACTCTGTGCTTTCTGAAACTGTGTGACTTTTTCCCTTACCAAATTAGGAAAGTTTTCTGTCATTATTTTGTCAGACAGGCTCTTTATCTTTTGGTCCATTTCTTCCTCTTCTTGCATCCCTAGGATGTGAATATTGTTATGTTTCATGTCCCAAAGCTCTCTTAGGCTATTCTCATTATTTTTAAATCTTTTTTTTCATTTTCTTGATCTGACTAGGTGTTTTTCCCCCACCTTGTGTATCCTCTGCTTTATTTTGCCTGCTTCTCATTCTTTCTACAGTATTTCAGATATTGCATTCTTCATCTCCAGCTGGTTCTTATTCATAGCTTTTATGTTCTTTCTCATGCTAGTATGATTCTCATTAAGTCCTTTGATCATCTTTATAACCATTACTCTGAATTTATGTCTGATAATTTGTTTGCTTCAATTTCAGTTAGCTCTTTTTCTGGGGATTTCACCTTTTCTTTTGTTTGTAGTTTGTTTCTTTGTCTCACCATTTTAGCTGTCTCTTTGGGTTTTTTTTTTTAAGATTTTATATATTTAATTAGAGAGAGAGGAAGGGAGGGGAGAAGGAATAGAAAAGAAACATCAGATATCAGGTGCTCTCAGAACAAAGCAAAGCAATGCAGAAAATAAAACCACTACAAGTAAAATCCCTTCCCAACAACAACAGCAATATAATCATAAAAGTTGGGAGAATAATAAAAGTTGGAAGAAAGGTAGAATATCAGGGAAAGGGGAAAATAAAAGATAAAGAATCAGAGCAGACCAAAGGAGACAAAAGTGATAATGGGAGGAGAAAAGAGAAGAGAACTAATACCAATAATGAATTGAAAGAGAAAAGCCATATGATCTCACCTTTAACAGGAAGCTAATCAACAAAACAAACAAACAAGCATAATATAACCAAAGATATGGAAATTGGGAACAGGCTGAAAGTCACCAGAGGGGAGAGGGGAGGGAATTTCAGGGGAAAAGGGGAAGGATTTAAAGGAACAAGTATAAAGGACACATGGACAAAAACAATGGGGGGGTGGAAATGGGAGGGAGGTGGGGAGGGCTGGGGTGGCGGGTTCGGGTGAGAATAAAAGACAGAAAACTGTACACGATCAACAATTAAAATAAAAATTAAAAAAAAAAAGAAAGAGAAAAACCAGAAAAGAGGATTAAGAAAGAGAAGAAATAACAGAAATAAGGAAAGAAAAGATGAAAGGAACAATGGTGTAATCAAAAGTAAGAGTAAAATAAGAGATATGATAGAAAAAATAGAGCAATAAAATTACAAGGAAAAGAAAAAAAGTAATGAAAAGGCTATGAAAAAGCAATAAATAAGGAAAATAACAAAAAAGCGCAAAGTGGAATTCATCTCAACAGAGTATAGTGCTTGCGTGCTGGCTTCTCCCTTTGGGTACAGCTCTGGTGTCTGAGACAAGTGTTAAGCCAATGTCAGGTCCTGTTTATGTCTAGCCCCTGGCAGCCTGTTCGAAGCTACAATCTGTCTACAGTTTGGCTGCACTTAGGATGGGCCCAGCTGCTCTGCAAAGCTCAGGTTCATCAGCACTGGGTTCGGTGGTGTATCAGCAAATGACCCAAGTCACCTCAGGATTCAGCTCTGCCTGTCTCTGCCAGGCTGTTTTCAGTTTTAGTCTAGTTGCAGGCTCAACTGTTTGAGAGGGTTTCAGGTGGAGTCAGTAGGGGTTGGGATTCCTGGATCTTCCATGGCAGGTGCCTTTTATTTATTTATTCTTATTTTATTTTAATTGTTGCTCAAGTACAGCTTTCTGTCTTTTACTCCCATCCTGTCCCACCCACCCATCCCACCCCACCTCCCTCCCATTCCCACCCCCCTCCCCCAGTTTTTGTCCATGTGTCCTTTATATTTGTTCCTGTAAACCCTTCCCCTTTTCCCCTGAAATTCCCTCCCCTCGCCCCTCTGGTACTGTCAGACTGTTCTCAATTTCAGTGTTTTTAGTTATATTTTGCTTGTTTGTTTTGTTGTTTAGGTTCTTGTTAAGGTGAGATCATATGGTATTTGTCTTTGACCACCAGCCTATTTCACTTAGCATAATGCTTTCCAGTTCCTTCCATGCTGTTGCAAAGGGTAGGAGCTCCTTCTTTCTTTCTGCTGCATAGAATTCTATTCTGTAAATGTATCATAGTTTTTTTCATTTAATATATTTTATTGATTATGCTATTACAGTTGTCCCATTTCTCCCCCATCATTCCCCTCCACCCTGCACACCCTCTCCCACCCACACTTCCCCCCTTTAGTTCATGTGCATCTGTCATAAGTTCTTTAGCTTCTACATTTCCCACACTGTTCTTGCCCTCCCCCTGTCTATTTTCTACCCACCATCTATGCTACTTATTCTCTGTACCTTTTCCCTCTCTCTCCTCCTCCCGCTCCTCTGTTCTAACCTTCTATGTGATCTTCATTTCTGTGGTTCTGTTCCTGTTCTAGTTGTTTGCTTTTGTTTTAGGTGTGGTTCGTAATAGCTGTGAGTTTGCTGCCTTTTCACTGTTCTATTTTTTATCTTCTTTTTCTTAGATAAGTCCCTTTAACATTTAATATAATAAGGGCTTGGTGATGATGAACTCCTTGAACTTGACCTTATCTGAGAAGCACTTTATCTGCCCTTCCATTCTAAATGAAAGCTTTGCTGGATAGAGCAATCTTGGATGTAGGTCCTTGCCTTTCATGACTTGGAATACATCTTTCCAGCCCCTTCTTGCCTGTAAGGTGTTTTTTGAGCAATCAGCTGACAGTCTGATGGGAACTCCTTTGTAGGTGACTGTCCCCTTATCCCTTGCTGCTTCTAGAATTCTCTTCTTCATTTTCATTTTGGCTAATGTAATGATGATGTGCCTTGGCGTGTTCCTCCTTGGGTCCAACTTTGGGACTCTCTGAGTTTCCTGGACTTCCTGGAAGTCTATTTCCTTTGTAGATTGGGGAAGTTTTCCTTTATTATTTGTTCAAATAAGTTTTCCACTTGTTGCTCTTCTTCCCCTTCTGGTACCCCTATAGTTCGGATGTTGGGACGTTTAACCATGTCCCGGAGGTTCCTAAGCCTCTCCTCATTTTTCTGAATTCTTGTTTCTTCCTTGTTTTCTGTTTGGTCGTCTCTTCCTTCCTTCTGGTCCACTTCATTCATTTGAGTCCCAGTTTTCCTCCCATCTCTATTGGTTCCCCATGCATCTTCCTTCATTTTACGTATTATAGCCTGCATTTTCTCATCTAATTTGTGAGCAAAATCAACCAATTCTGTGAGCATTCTGATAACCAGGGCTTTGAACTGTGCATCTGATAGGTTGGCTATCTCTTCCTTGCTTAGAGGAATTGGCTCGGGGGTTTCATTTGTTCTTCAGTTTGAGTCATTTTTGGTGGGGTTTTTGTTGTTGTTGTTGTTGTTGTTGCTGCTGCTGCTGTTTTTGGTCTGGTCTTGGCTGTTACATAGTGAGGGGTGGAGCCTTAGGTGTTCCCCAGTGTGGGGCAGTCTAGTAACTGGGTTGTGACGCAGTATGTGGGGGCGGGGTCCGAGAGGGAACAATGGCACCTGCTCCACTCTCTCCTGAATTCCAGTCTCCTCCTCCACTTCCCCTTCGCCGGGATTATCTGCACACACGAATGTGGGACCACCTGGTCAGCCAGCCGCCTTGCGTGGCCTCACTGGGTCTGCACAGTTGCCACCCCCTCCCTGGGGTCCGCCAAGTTGCTGCCTGTGGGCCTGCCAGCTGCCTGCATGCTTGGGAACTGCCAGCCACTGCCGCCTGTGTTCCCGGGTCTGCACCTCCACTTTTTCCTGCCGCGACTTCGCCCCTCTTCCCGGTCTGGATGAATGGTTGTTGGACTTCAGTACAGTTCAATTTTCAATTAGCTCTGGTTGTTTTCTTGTTTCTAAATATTTGTTGTTCTTAATTTTGATTGTGAGAGGAGGCACAGTGTGTCCACCTACGCCTCCATCTTGGCTGGAAGTCTCTGTACCATAGTTTTTTGATCCATTCATTTATTGATGGGCACTTAGGTTGCTTCCAGCACTTGGCTATTGTAAATTGTGCTGCTATGAACATAGCGGGTGCATAGGTTCTTTTGGATTGGTGTTTCAGGGTTCTTAGGATACAATCCTAGCAGTGGAATTGCTAGGTCAAAAAGTGGATCCATTTTTAGTTTTCTGAGAAAATTTCATACTGTTTTCCATAGTGGTTGTACCAGTCTGCAATCCCACCAATGGTGCCTTTTAGATTTCAGGGAAGATGGTGGTTATGTACCCCTGCCCCGAAGCCACTAATCTGAGTCTGTCTGGGATTTTTTTCCCTGTACTTGGCAGGGAAGGGACCCTAGTAGGCTAATGGGTGGAGTCTCCAGAGCCCAGATTTGGGGTCTGCCAGCAACGAGGGCCAGGGATGTTACATGTTTATGGCTCTCCTGTGTGAAGGAAGCTCCCATCTGTTTCCTGGGAAAGTGTATGGTATGGCTGCACCCTACAGCCCATCTGTGTCACCCTGAGTCTGCATCTGTTGCTGTCTCCTTAGCAGAGGTTAAGATTCAGGGTGGCAGAAAGAAAGAAAAAAAATTTAAAAAAAAGAAAAAAAAGACAAAACAAGACAAAAAACATAACTATTTTTTTTTTAAAAAAAGATACAGGATGTGGTGGGCAGGATTCCAGAGGTTGGAAGCCGTGATTGTCCACAGGTCCAGTTAATTCCTTTTCCCCTGGGAGGTTATTGCTCTTCTCAAGAAAGATGGCTGCCATGGAATCCAGGTATATCCCAGCACATAGAACCCTACGGCTGATCCCCCACTTCACTACACAGTGCCTCCTGCTCCAGACTTAACTTGCACAACTCCAGTCTGCTCCACTCCTCCCTTTACTGGGATCCAAGGTAAGTGGTTGCAAATCCAAAACTGTGCTTTGGCCCCTTTAAGACTTAAGAGAAAAGTAATGTTCTCTCTTAAGTCTCGAGCAGGTCTGTCTCTCCCCAAAAGAGGAAACCTCACAGCCGTTTACCACTGGATGCTACGTGGTCTGCTGATTTCAGTGCTCATACCCTGTGCTTCGGAGCCTGGTTTGTGGCCCCAGTTGCTCTCCTTTTGGGGGGAAGCACCCACAGCCTCGCCACTTCTTGGGCCGACAACCCTTGTGACTAGGCTGGCCCTTTTAATTACCTCCCCCTTCCTACCAGTCATGGCTGGGGGTAGTTTTCTCATTATGGGTTAAAAGTCTCTTTTTCAGGTAGTCCTGGGTTTATTTCAGGTGTTTAGTACTATCTTTAATTTTATTTCCAACTTGGTTCTGAGAGGAAGTGCATGATAAATCCTCCTACTCCACCACCATCTTTCAACACCCCTCTACTTTGTCTTCCAAATCGCTGATTTGATCCTCTGCTTCATCCTTCCTACTTTTTATTCCTTCTAGTGTGTTATTGATGTCAGATAAGGTATTCTTCATTTTCTTCTGGTTATTTTTCATGGTTTCTATGTCCTTTTTCAGGCTGTTGTAGTGTTCACTTAAGCATCCTTATAACCATTACTTTGAACTCTATATGGAGTAGATTGTTTGCCTCCATTTCATTTAGATTTTTTCCTGGAGATTTTTCCTGTTTTTTTCATTTGGGGACTGTTGCTTAGTTTCTCCATTTTGGCTGTCTCTTTGTGTTTGTTTTTACATATTATTGGATAGATCTGCTATGACTCCCAGTCTTCATGGAGTATCCTTATGTGATAGGTGTACTGTAGAACCCAATGGTGCAGTTTCCTTGATCACCTGTGCTGGGTGCTCTAGGACTGACTTTTGTGTAGGTTATGTAGGCCCTCCTGTTGTAATTGAGTCAATTGCTGTTGGCTCATTCATGCATGGGATTGGCCGTCAGGCTGACTAACTTTGAGATTCAACCCTGACCACAGTGTGTGAGCTGCTATGCAGGTGCAATCTCAACATGGCTTCTTCTGCAAATCCTTGGTTATCTGTCTCCTCTTCAGCTGTCATTAGTTGATTATTCATGGTGATTGAGTTCAATTTAGTTGTATTTAGTTTGGTCCTATTAGGTGTGTAGAAGATTCACCTGCACAACTGCCATCTTGAACAGTCTGATAGTGTTCATCTTAATCTTAAAATTTTGACTTGTATAAAATCATAGTTTTTCTGTTTCCTCCAGTCTCTTTCTTATTCCTCTTTTTAATAGTCATTGACTTCTCTGTCTTTCCTTTAATTTTGGAAATTCCAAGAGGCTCTTCGCTTTTTGATCACTTTATATGAGTGTTTCTCAACCATTTTTTTATTTGTTATCACTGTCTCCCTCAAGAACCTGTCCTCACCCCCTTAGGAGCAACAGTGTTCCTGTGGAGAATGCACACTGCACGTGTACACTTGTCTCTGTCTCTCAAAGAGCTATCATACATTTAAATGACTTCAACTATTCTATTTCCATAACCCTAATGTCTTTATCTCCTATCATAGTATTAAACTCCATTTTCAGATTTTTTTTTTGGCTATGAAATATCTACACTTGAATATATAGCATCACTTCAAAATCAGTGTATTGAGAATTTTCAGACATCTTTTTTTTAATTTCCCTTCCCATATTTTTGCTTTTGTTGATATTAACATTCTTTTCATCCTCTAGTTTAGAAGTAGCCATTAAGTTTCTTATTCTCTGTTCTCAGTATCTGCAATTTTCTTACCAGTTCCTTTTGCCTTTAAATTATTTTAAATTTATTAACCTTAAGTTCCACAGATGTCATCCTAAAATGGGTCTACCTAATGCTTGGATTATGGTAACAATTAGCCAGATTATTGACATCATTCATCAAGTTAAATACTGCAAGTAGAATTCTGACCTCCTCCCCGCCCCCGCGCACCCAATCATAGCATTTATCATGTCACTCTGAATGAAACACTGGAATTACCTTGAGTTGCAGATATAGAACCTCTAAATTCCCTACCTGGCTTTCAATGCCCTTTGTACCCTGCTCTTACCTATAGAACCTTGTTCTCTGATGCCCCAAGTTTAACTTCCTTCCAGCTAAGCCCTTTTCCTGAGGTTTTCCATGCTTCCTTGCTGTGGACTTTTCATTATACCATGCTCTGTTCCCTGATTAATTTTGCCCTTTAAGACTTTGTTCTAAGTTCACTACCTGTATGAGACCTTTGATCATCCCTTCCACTCAACCCTCATCTTCTCAGAACATTATTTATCCCAGTCTCAGACCTGATTACACATGTTTGTTAATGATTTCATTTTAACTATTGGATCTATAAGTCTGATTTATTTTTCTTGTTTCCAGCCTGGTATCCGGCCAGAAAGGAATGTATCTAATACTACCCATGCTATTTGCCAATAGTCAAGATTTTAAAATTGACTGTTATGTTAGCAGGGGAGAAATATACCTTACAGTCTCTGAAAGAGACATTAAGTAAACACAAATATGTTACTATAAATTAATAAGCATTATGAAGTAGAGACAGTACACTCTGAGAAAGGCTTGGGATGGAATGAGGTGATGTGTATATTGTTGAGTTTCAGGGAAAGCCTGTGAAGTGACATTTAAATTGAGATCCAAATCATTAATAGGCATTAAACAGGTTACTGGTTAAGGGAAGAATATTCTAGGCAGACAGATGTACAAGGGAAGGTCTAAAGACCTGGTAGAAGCAGTGTGGCTGGGTAGAATACAGTGAGCACCTGGGAAGAATAGAGTAGAAAGAGATAGTGAGGAGGGCCTGGCTCATTTGTAGCATTGAAGGAGTTGGTAAAAATGTGGATTCATGATAAGTTTGGTGGGAAGCAAATGGAATGACAGAGTGGTATGATCTGATTAATCCAGTATCACTGGGACTACTTTTTAGAGAGTGGTTTCCGGAGGGACAAAATTGAACTAGGACATATGTCTTCACTTTTAAACTCTGCTCTAACTTTTCCTTTTTAATTGATATAAAATTAAGCATAGCTGTCCAACTTTTTTTCTCTCACCTGAGGATATGTTTTTTATTGATATTTAGAGAAGGGGGGGGCAGAGAGACAGAAACATCGATGTGAGAGATAAACATCAATCAGTTGCCTCCCATACAAGCCCCAACCAGGGATCGAGCCCACAACCTAGGAATGTGCCCTCACTGGGGATCAAACCCGCAACCTTTTGGTGTACAGGACAGTGTTTCAACCAACTGAGCTACACAACAAGGGATGTCCAATGTTTTTACACAAGATTTTTTTTTAATCTCAAAAATTCAGAGAATACAAGTATATTACAAAATGAAACCCCCAATAATTGTTCATCATGTTTTTTCTACTCATATGTGTGTATATTACAAATATTTGTGTGAAAGACTATACTTTCAGGGATCATTTCTATAGTTCGTTACAAATATTTGTGTGAAAATTTTATGAAATTATACTGGATGTATTTTTCAACTGTCTGTTTTGTGCAATATCTTAGAGGTCTTTGTTATGTTGATTAACTGCCTGTAAAAAGACCTTTATTCTCATTATTCCATCATTTTTTCCAATGTTACATACTTATTCATTTTTCTAAATATTTCATTCATTACCATCAGTAAGTGAATGTATCAAAAAACTATAGTACATCTACACGATGGAATACTATGCAGCAGAAATAAATAAGGTGTTCCTTTGCTCCTTTGCATGGATGGAACTGGAGAGGGTTAAGCTTAGTCAGAGGTATCAAACTCATTTTCACCTGGGGCCAGATGAGCCTCATGGTTGCCTTCAAGGGGCCAAATGTAATTTTAGGACTGTATAAATATAACTACTCCTTAACAGTTAAGAGAGAGCTCGTCACTGCCACCGGATAGAAACAAGGTGCCGGGCCAGTAAAAACAAGAAGGGCTGGATTTGGCCAGTGGGTCTTGTGTTTGCCACCTGTGTGCTAAGTGAAATAAGTCAAGTGGTGAAAGACAAATACTATATGATCTCACCTTTAAGTGGAACCTAATCAACAAAACAAACAAGCAAGCAAAATATAACCAGAAACATTGAAATAAAGAACAAACTGATAGTAACCAGAGGGGAGGGGCAAAGGAATAATGGGGGAAAAGGGTTTTCAGAAACAACTATAAAGGACACATGGGCAAAACCAAGGTGGGGTAGAATCAGCGGAGGGAGGTGGGGATGGCTAGGGTCAGGGAGAGGAGTGGTGAAGGTAAAAGGCAGACAACTTTATTGAACAACAATACAATTTTTTAAAAAAAGATTTTATTTCTTTTTAGGGAACGGAGAAAGGAGGGGGGGGGTAGAAATATTCATTTGAGATAGAAACATCAGTTCGTTGCCTCTTATATGCACCCCAACTAGGAACCAAACCAGCAGCCCAGTCATGTACCCTGACGGAGAATCAAACCAGTGACCTTTTCCTCTGCAAAATGATGCCCAACAACCTGAGCCACACTGATCAGGGTTTATTCTTAACAATATTTTCAGAAGCTAATATCACAAAGTTTTATTATTGTTTATAAAATCTACCATTAATACAGTCCCTGCCCACTGATTTTCATAGCCCTGTCATTTCTTTTATTTCTTTATTTATTTTTTATTGTTGTTCAAGTACATTTGTCTCCATTTCCCACCACTACTCCTCCACCACCCTACCCATCCCCACCTCCCACCCTCGATCCTACCCTCCTTTGGCATTATTCCTGTGTCCTTTATACATGTTCCTTGATGACCCTTCCCCTTTTCTTCCTCATTATTCCTTCAGCAAAGGATAATGTGGAACAAGTATAAACAGTACACTCTGGTTACTGTCAGTTTGTTCTTTATTTCAATGTTTCTGGTTATATTTTCTTTGCTTGTTTGTTTTGTTGATTAGGTTCCACTTACAAGTGAGATCCTATAGTATTTTTCTTTCACCATCTGGCTTACTTTGCTTAGCATAATGCTCTCCAGTTCCGTCCATGCTGTCACAAAAGGTAGGAGCTCCTTCTTTCCTTCTACTGCATAGTATTCCATTGTGTAAATGTACCACAGTTTTTTGATCCACTCATTTACTGATGGGCACTTAGGTTGCCTCCAACACTTGGCTATTGTAAATTGTGCTGCTATGAACATCGGGGTGCATAGGTTCTTTTTCATTGGCATTTCACGATTCTTAGGGTATAATCCCAGCACTAGAATTGCCAGGTCAAAAGGCAGTTCCATTTTTAGTTTTCTGAAGAAATGCTGTACTGTTTTCCACGGTGGCTGCACCAGTCTGCATTCCCACCAACAGAGCACTAGGGTTCCCTTTTTTCCACAGCCTTGCTAGCATTTGTTGTTTATTGATTCGTTTATCATTCTCACTGGTCTTAAGTGGTATCTCGTTGTGGTTTTAATTTGCATCTCTCTGATGGCTTAGAGATGCTGAGCATCATTTCATATGTCTCTAGGCCCTCTGTATATCCTCCTCAGAGAAATGTCTATTCAGATCTTCTGCCCATTTTTTTTTAAACTGTGGTACATTTACACAATGGAATTCTATGCAGCAGAAAAAAAGAAGGAGCTCTGCCCATTTTTTAATTAGTTTGTCTTCCTGGTGTGGAGTCCTGTGAGTTCTTTATGTATTTTGGAGATCAAACTCCTGTCTCGGGTATCAGTGGTAAATAAATTTTCCCATATGGTTGATTCTCTTTTCATTTTAATGCTGTTTTCTTTAGCCATGCAGAAGCTTTTTATTTTGCTGAGATCCCATTTGTTTATTCTTTCCTTTACATCCCTTGCTCTAGGGGACACATTGGTGAAAATATTGCTGCATGGAATGTCTGAGATTTTCCTGCCTATGTTCTCCTATAGGATTTTTATGGTGTTACAACTTATGTCTTTTATCCACCTTGAATTTATTTTTGTGTGTGGTGTAAGTTGGTGATCTTTTTTTTTTTTTTTTAAACACTTGACTTTTTTTAAATTTATTATTTATTTATCTTTTAGAGGGGAAGGGTAGGAGAGAAGGAGAGGGAGAGAAATATCAATGTACGGTTGCCTTTCGTGTGTCCCCTGCCGGGAACTGGCCTGCAACCTAGGCATGTGCCCTGACTGGGAATCGAACCGCGATCCTCTGGTTCGCAGGCCCGCGCTCAATCCATTGAGCTACACCAGCCAGGGCCATTTTTTTGTATGTAGCTTTCCAGCTCTCCCAACAAAATTTGTTGAAGAGGCTATTTTTATTCCATTTTATGCTTGTGCCCACTATGTCAAATATTAGCTGACCATAGAGACTTCGGTTTATTTCTGGGCTCTCTATTCTGTTCCACTCATCTATGTGCGTTTATGCCAGTACCAGACTATTTTGATTACTGTGGCCTTGTAATATAATTTCATATCAGCTATTGTGATGCCTCCTACTTTGCTCTTTTTTTTTTTTTTTTTTTTTTGCAAAATTGCTGAGGCTATTCAGGGTGTTTATGGTTCCATATAAATTTTTGAAATATTCTATATCTTTGAACTATGTCATTATATCTTTTTTAAATATATTTTATTGATTATGCTATTACAGTTGTCCCATTTCTCCCCCATCACTCCCCTCCACCCTACACACACTCTCCCACCCACGTTCCGCCCTTTAGTTCATGTCCATGTGTCATAAGTTCTTTAGCTTCTACATTTTCCCATACTATTCTTGCCCTCCCCCTGTCTATTTTCTATCCACCATCTATGCTATTTATTCTCTGTACCTTCCCCCCGCTCCTCCTCCCACACCCCTGTTGCTAACCCTCCATATAATCTCCATTTCTGTGGTTCTGTTCCTATTCTAGCTGTTGGCTTAGTTTGCTTTTGTTTTAGGTGTGGTTCTTAATAGCTGTGAGTTTGCTGTCTTTTCACTGTCATATTTTTATCTTCTTTTTCTTAGATAAGTCCCTTTAACATTTCATATAATAAGAGCTTGGTGATGATGAACTCCTTGAACTTGACCTTATCTGAGAAGCACTTTATCTGTCCATCCATTCTAAATGACAGCTTTGCTGGATAGAGCAATTTTGGATGTAGGTCCCTGTTTTTCAAGATTTCAAATATTTCTTTCCAGCCCCTTCTTGCCTGGAAGGTCTCTTTTGAGAAATCAGCTGACAGTCTGATGGGAACTCCTTTGTAGGTGACTGTCCCCTTATCCCTTGCTGCTTCTAGAATTTTCTGCTTCATTTGAATCTTGGCTAATGTAATTATGATGTGCCTTGGTGTGTTCCTTCTTGGGTCCAACTTCTTTGGGACTCTCTGAGCTTCCTGGACATCCTGGTAGTCTATTTCCTTTGCCAGATTGGGGAAGTTCTCCTTTATTATTTTTTCAAATAAGTTTTCCACTTGTTGCTCTTCTTCTTCCCCTTCTGGGACCCCTATAATTCGGATGTTGGGACGTTTAATGATGTCCTGGAGGTTCCTAAGCCTCTCCTCATTTTTTTGAATTCTTATTTCTTCCTCGTTTTCTGTTTGGTTGTTAGTTTCTTCCTTCTGGTCCACTCCATTGATTTGAGTATCAGTTTTCCTTCCATCTCTATCAGTTCCCCATGCATCTTCCTTCATTTCACGTATCGTAGCCTGCATTTTTTCATCTAATTTGTGAGCAAAATCAGCCAATTCTGTGAGCATTTTGATGACCAGTGCTTTGAACTGTGCATCTGATAGGTTGGCTATCTCTTCACTGCTTAGAGGAATTGACTCTGGGGTTTTCATTTTTTCTCCGGTTTGAGCCATTTTTGGTGGTTTTTTTTTGTTTTGTTTTGTTTTGTTTTGGTTTTAGTCTGGTCGTGACTATTACGTATGAGGGGGGGAGCCTTAGGTGTTCCTCAGGGCAGGGCAGCCCAGTCGCTGAGTTGTGACGCTGAATGTGGGGGCGGGGTCCGAGAGGGAAGAATGGCGCCTGCTCTGCTCTTTCCTGGACTCCAGTCCCTTCTGCCGCTGTTACGTAGTGAGGGGTGGAGCCTCAGGTGCTCCCTAGTGTGGGGCAACTCAGTTGCTGGGTTGTGACGCTGTATGTGGGGGCGGGGTCTGAGAGGGAACAATGGCGCCTGCTCCGCTCTCTCCTGGATTCAGTCCCCTCCGCCACTTCCCCTCTGCCTGGACCGTCCATGCGCGTGAATGTGGGACCCCCTGGTCAGCCAGCTGCCCTGTGCGGCCTCACTGGGTCTGCACAGTTGCCCCCCTGTGCCCGGGGTCCGCCAGCTGCTCCCTGTGGGCCCGGGGACTGCCAGCCGCCGCCTGTGCACCTGGGAACTGCCAGCCGCTGCTGTTTGCGCTCCCGGGCCCGCACCTCCACCTTCTCCCGCCGCGACTCCGCCCCTCCTACCGGTCTGGATGAATGGTTGTTGGACTTCCGTACAGTTCAATTTTCTATAAATTCTGGTTGTTTTCTTGTTTCTAAATATTTGTTGTCCTTAATTTTGGTTGTGCGAGGAGGCACAGTGTGTCCGCCTATGCCTCCATCTTGGCCGGAGGTCTGAACTATGTCATTATATCTTAATAGGGATTGCATTTAATCTATAAATTGCTTTGGGTAGAATGGACATTCTGATTATATTAATTCTTTCAATCCATGAACATGGTAAATACTTCCATTTATTGGTGTCTTCCTTAATTTCTTTCTTCAGTGTTGTACAGGTTTCTGAGTACAGGTCTTTTACTTCCTTGGTTAGGTTTATTCCTCAGTATTTTAGTTTTTTTGTTGCATAGCCCTGTCATTTCTGCAGCTGTTCCCAAGTATGTTACAGAAAGAATGTTGAAACAGTGACCTTTGACCATTTAATAATTTTGACCCACCTCATGATTTAACTGTTCCATTCTGCATTCTTTTACTCTTAGTATATATTTCTATTTTTTTTAACATTACTTTTTTTTTTTTCAGAGAGAGGGGAAGGGAAGGCAAAAGACAGGGGGTGAAATATCAGTTGGTTGCCTCCTGTTCACCCCCATATAGGGACCAGGCCTGCAACCAAGGCATGTGCCCTGACAAGGAACTGAACCGGCAACCTTTCGGCTCCCAGGCCAAGTGTTCAATCCACTGAGCCACACTAGCCAGGGCATTGCCATTACTTTTAAATTGTGTTAACAAACTAATACATTCACCAGGTAAAGCAAATTGTATGGAAAGGCTTAAGATATAAACCAGTCTCCCTGGTCTGCTGCTGTCGTGCCACAGAGAATGGCTGCTTTGAAACATGCAGTTTCAATCCATGTTTCCAAATAATGTGCTCATGCAGTTACTGCTTTTTTTAAAAAGAATTTAAAAAGAAGCATAAAAAGGTGCACAATGCCACTTGTCAATTACACCTAAATAAAGCTTCAAAGAAAAGTACAATAAGAATTTTGGAGAAAGGTAGAAAATAAATTATTCATGAGTAGGAAAGAAAAGTGAAATTTCCAAGTATACTAAATGTTTTTATTTTTTCAGTTTCATTGTTTATGCTATTACAGTTGTCCCAGTTGTACTAAATGTTTTTAACTCTTAAAAGTTGTACTGCAAAAATCAAAAGGTGCACAGTGAAAAATTTCTGTTATATCTCCAACTCCACTGTACCCATGTTCTTGTAGATTGCTATCACTGACCATCTACAGTGAGTGGACCTTGTACAAATATTTCACAACTGTGCCTGGAAAGCTGAAGGATGAAACCCCAACTGTAATACTGAGTGCATGCAATTGTGATTTTGATCAGTAATTGTTAAAATGTCCTTGTTGGGGGGTGATAGCAGTTTACAATCACAAGCATTGTATGTCTTCAGGCTTTAGGGTTTTGCCAGTGTAACAGGTACAAATTTGTACCTCAGTATAGTTTTATTTTGAATTTACTATATTATGATATACTGCTATTTTCCAGTTTGTCAATATTTGACATTTGCTATTGACTTTCTTACACCCTTACATGTGATGATTTAGCTCTTTTACATTACTTTCCCAACATGCCCATCTTCCCAAGAATTTATGTCAGAGTCATATGGGTGATTAATGTTTATGTTGCTTTGAATTCATAATTTTTATTTCCTGCAGAGTCAAGTAGTATACTATACTAGTATTACAGTTCTTTTTTTTTTTTTCTAAAGCTAATACTTATTTTCTAAAATGTTTTATGTAGAGGGGGTTATGTATTGTTTTATAGGGTTTTGAATAATTTGGTTAATTATTATTGCTTCTTTTATGTATCAACAATTGATTCAACTTAATTTTCTGTTTTATTGACTTCTTTGCTCATTCTCATTTCTTGTATTTGAAGTAATTAAAAAAGTTTTTTTGCTATGGTACATTTCTGAGTAATTATTTTAATAATTGTTTAAATCCTTTCTTGTCTGCAAATGTGTCTATTTATTTCTCTTACTGAAGTGGTTGATTGGTTAGGTATAGAATAAGATACTAATTTCACAATCACTTTACTTCAAAATTAGGATATAGTTTTTAGATACCTTTAGGTGTCCAGTATTGCTGATTAATAATTCAATGTCATTATGATTCTTATTTATTTGTGCATAACCTAGCTTTTCTGTTTGTATGCTTTCAGCATTTACTGTGATTTCTTTTTTGCTCGAAGTCTTGAGGTTTCATAATTACATTTTTAGCATTCAGTGGGCTCTGAGTCTTCAGTTCTAAGAAATGTTTTGTTTGTGGAAGTTTTTTTTCTGTTATTTCATAATAGTTTCTTTCCCTTCTTTCTATCTTGTCTATGTTCATAGAACTCCTACAAAATTTGTGTTTATTTTTATCTATTTATTTATTTCCATCCATCTGTCCTTTTATTCTGCATTATAGGAGAATCCCTCAGTCTTCCATCTCAGCTGTGTGTTCATTTTGCTGTTTAGCTCTTCTGGATTGCAGGTGTTAGAATCAGACTTCCTGACAGTTACTTAACCATTACAACCTTGGTTTCCTTATATGTAGAATGAGTGTCCTTATAGTTCCTCTCACATAAGATTGTGCCACTACTGCCTGAGTGCTTCACATGGGTATGGTAAGTCTTCATTATTGTGATTATCATGTTTTTCAATCCTTTGATTAATTAAGAAGAATTCTGATTATTTTTCATAACAACATGTTTATGTCTTGTGTTGTTTTCTATATGTGATATCCTGTCAGATTTCTCTAATTATGTACCTTTTAAATTCTGTTTCCTCTGTTCACTATTTCTTGAGTTTATGCACTCTCTACGGAACTTAGATTCTACTTTTTTGTCTGCTTATATTTTTATTGTCTCATTTTTTCCCAGAAGTCTTATGTTCACAATATTATACTGGAATGTACATCCTTAGCTGACACCCAACCCTCTTTGGTGTATGCAGGTTATACTTATAAGAGACACCTCTAATGGCCGGGGTTGGGATGGATATAATAAGAATCCAGATGGTGGATGTAGACTCTTTTTTTGTGGGTGCCTTTTCAGACAAGTACATTATCTGGGGTATGCCATAATTCAATCTCTAATTCTGTTATATTTCCCTTGTCAAAAATCGCACTTCAGGGGTTACCTTGAGGCTTTGTCCTGGGCATATATGGAGTCAATTGCCTCTTTTTATAACTTAATCAACTCTGTCATTATGCAGGCTCAGCATTACCTCAACTTCTTCTCTTTTCAGCTCAACTAATACTATTGGGAGTGTTTTCTTTAACAGATTATTTATTTTGTTCTTCAGATTTTGTGTTGGGCTACTTCTGTTAACTACCCAGTATTTCATTTTTTGTTGGAAAAAAGATGGTTGGGAAAGTGGTACTGCTAATGGCAACAGCTAGTCTAGCCATCAGAAAGGACTAACATGAATTAATAAAACTGAACTTCCAGGATAAACCTCTATTATTTTAAAATGTTGATTCTGAGTTTGGAATTTAAATTTTTTTACTTTCTAGGACTTCTTGAGAAGATCTCACTCCTGCAGAAGTCTTCCTGTACATGATTTGAGCTGTGCAGTATTTTTTTCTAGCTTCTGCATCATTTCTAATCCATCTATTCATTATCATTTAGGAGTTCCTCAACATTTTTATTCTGGTGGTGACAATCCCTCTTTTTTTCTAGGACTTTTATAGATTTTTTTGTCATTTCAGTGTAATATTAAGATATGCACTTTGTTTTGACCAACATGTACATCCTAGTAAGTCTAAAATCTCTATTTTTACCACAATTCTCTTTCAGAAATTCCAGACCCATATATCTCATTGCTTATTGAACATCGTAAGAAGATTCCACCAGCACCACAAATTGAACATTAGATTTAGAGTTTGTCATCTGTCCTTCTTCTCCATTCCAGCCTTTTCTTCTTGAATTCCCTATTTTATTACATAGTACCCCCAAACGCAGTCGCTAAAGCAAGGAACTGGAGACTATGCTTGGTGTTTCCTTTCCTTTCTTTGTTTAGTTACCACATTATTTAAAATGCCTGTCTCCCCTCTCTTTATAACCATCATCCTTACCACTTCTCTCCTGTTTTGCTACAGCAATTTTCTCTCTACCTAAAGTCTTGCTCATGTTTCATTCCCAATTGAACTCCTTCAATAGCTTTAAACCCCTGAGGATTTTAGCCCTAAATTCTTAGTAGTACACACCGAGACCTTTGTTTTGGCTCCTGCCTTTCTCTCCAAGGCACACTTTTACCACTGTTACCTACTTTATATCCTTGACAAGAAGCTGTTTATAGTTATCTTGAACATGTTGTATTTTCCCTTTTCATTTTCCTTATATATGCCCCCAGGTTTGGGTCTAATGCCTTTATTCTGCTCATATGCCTGGTTGTGCCTGCATCTTCTACAGCACTGGTATGGTGTTATCATTGATGATATATTTGTCCTCCTTCTCACTAGCCTCTAGCTTGTTAAGTAAAAAGATTGTTTTCTTTCTTGTATCCCCAGGATCTATTAAAGTGGATTACCAATGAAATGCAAATTTGCTTAAAATGAAGTGAAATGAAATGTAACTTGTAGCAAAGATGTGAGACACGTAGCCTTATGCAGAGTTAGGGGAGGAATACTTTTATTGACAATGCTTAAAAGCAGAGAAAATATTTCTATCTTGTGTAAAGCCTTCTCTTTGACATTTAACCAAAGGACATGTCTATAAGGACAAAACTGAACTATTTCTGAATTACTAAGTCTTCATGACTTAGGCACTTCAGTTCTGAAATCTTGAAATCTATCCTTTGTTTTTGTCACTGAATTTTCTTTGTTTTCTAGGAAACTTGAGTGAAAATTCTGTGAAGACTCTTCAAGAGAAAGGACTTAGGGATCTACTACATAAAGAGCTTTCCTGCTGGCTGATTTGAAGAGATGGCCAGTACAATAACTGGAGAGTCTTCAAGAAGTGTACAGGAACCCTGAACTAGATATTTTGGGGATAAGCATCTTCTCACAGTTCCAGAAATACAAGCAGTGTTGTGACCCTTCAAAGTGATGATTTCAAAAACATGGAAAGTGAAGAATATTTGTCTTTGAAAGTTCCAAGCCAAATGGCCACACAGGACTCCTCAGTGACATTTTATAAGAATGAGCCCCAAGTTTCTCAGAAAAGCAAAAGTCTCTTTGTAAATGGAAAAAGCACTAAGAGAAAAGTGTTAGGAGGAAAAAGCCCTCCTCCCATAGACCATTGTTCAGAGACCCTTCATATTAAACTTGTGTCTGATGTAATAGAACTGGCCTCGCCATTGTTCAGTGGGGAAGCAATTTGCCAGAAAAACCTATTGAAAGAATCCTTGTACCCTGTAGACGGTAACTGTGACAATATTTGTGGTTGGGAATCCCAAGTGGTCAGTGATCGGAGAGCTCATGCAGAGGAGCATCCCTGTAACCATTATGACTCCAGCAAAACACCTAAAATCAGCACAGAGAGTCCTCCGTGTAAGAATATCCACACTGCAGAGAAACAATACCAATGCAGTTGGTGTGGTAGGGACTACAGTGAGAGCTCAGAACTACTACTTCATCAGAGAGATCACACAGAAGAAAAACCCTACAAATGTGTACAGTGTGGGAAGAGCTTTGCAAGGAGCTCCAGTCTCCTCATCCATCAAGCAATCCACACTGAGGAGAAACCTTTTAAGTGTGACAAGTGTGAGAAGGGCTTCACAAGGAGTTCAAGTTTGCTCATCCATCATGCAGTCCATACAGGCGAGAAACCTTATAAATGTGACAAGTGTGGGAAGGGCTTTAGTCAGAGCTCCAAACTGCGTATCCACCAGCGAGTACACACGGGTGAGAAGCCCTATGAGTGTGGGGAGTGTGGAATGAGCTTCAGTCAGCGCTCTAACCTGTATATCCACCAGCGAGTCCACACAGGAGAAAGGCCCTACAAATGTGGAGAGTGTGGGAAGGGTTTCAGTCAAAGTTCGAACCTTCACATTCATCGTTGCATACACACAGGGGAGAAGCCTTACCAGTGCTATGAGTGTGGGAAGGGCTTCAGCCAGAGCTCAGATCTCCGCATCCATCTCAGAGTCCACACTGGGGAGAAGCCATTTCACTGTGGCAAGTGTGGGAAGGAATTTAGCCAGAGCTCCAAACTCCTCATCCACCAGAGAGTACATACTGGAGAAAAGCCCTATGAGTGCAGCAAGTGTGGGAAGGGCTTCAGCCAGAGCTCCAACCTCCACATTCACCAGCGGGTTCACAGAAAAGATCCCTGTTAAAGAGCTCTTTAATTACATACTCGTATTCTAAAGACTTAAGTATTTTTAACATTACTCTTCCCTATATAATCTATGAAGGAGAGAGACAATGAGTTATTAAGATGTTTCCTCACCAAAAAGAAGTCATTCACTTAAAGTATTTAAATGCCAAAAACTTTTGTTATGCTGTACAATGAACTGCTTTTTCTAATTCCTTAGACAGGTAGAGTGAAAACATCTGTACTCTGCAGTTTAACCTGTATTATTAGAACTATATTCCCTACCCAGCACTTATAAAGCAAGAACTTTTCATTTTATTTAAGCATAACATGTTTTCCTTTGTTCATAATCTCTGAGAAAATGGAACACTGACTTCTCTTTAAAATATGTGCCTTGTGTTTTTCACATTTCTTTCCAGCCCTAAGTCATCCCAAATAAACTATAATTTTATGATATGTTGGTTTTAAGCCAAGGGATGGTTGGAGATGTAATGGGCATAGAAATTTGTTGTGTTTATTACAAAAATCTACAACAGTCTGACAAGAATCTGGAGAAGAGCTACTTGTATAATACACCCCATGTACCATTTTACAGGATGTTGAGCCCTCCTCCCCACAAAACAGCAGCTCAGGAACATAAGTACCGTAGTTCTTTTTCATGGATGCTGCTATTCAACTAGGGTTCTTCCAGATCTCACCACCTTACATGACTCCCCCAAACTAATGCCAAGCAGGTTATATAACACCATCTTGAAACATGTCAAATGAAGTTGAAATATTTGAATGAATTCAGTTTCTCTCTCAACACTTCTTTCTCATTTCCTTAATTTTCTTGACCACCCATGTTTCATACTAAGCAAAACAAAAGAGTCAGGAGAGAAAGTTTCTGATATTTGTGTCTTCAGGCTTATTGTTTTACTATTTGATTTACCCCCCTCCCAAAGTTATTTGTTTTTGCAGCATCTCCAAACTCTAGACCTCATTATAGACATCTAACTCCTTTATAAAATTATTTTTATATTTGGCTAAAAATACTTCATATAAAAATAGCTATATAAAAATTTTAAACCATTTTTGAAGAGCATGTTTGAAAAGATAAGGCCTAAAATATGCATTGTATCATATAAAATTCACTTGCAGTATGGGTGGGATTTGGTGTGGAGCTAGGACATCTGAAAAGTTAGGCAATAGTTAATACAAGAAGCTTATGCAGTAGTTGAAAGTAGAAAATGAATTGTAAATACATAACTAAATCAGAAGTTACCATACAATGGGCTCCTTTTTTTTTTAAGTTTTTTATTTATTTATTTTTAGAGATGGGGGAGGAGGGAGGAAGAGAAACATCAATGTGTGGTTGCCTCTCATGTGCCTCTACAGGGGACCTGGCTTGCAACCCAAGCATGTGCCTTAGACTGGGAATCAAACTGGAGACCCTGTGGTTCAAAGGCCAGCACTCAGTTCACTGAGCCACACCAGCCAGGGCCCATACAATGAGCTCTTAATTGCAGCTCTGAATTTCTGAAGGATGGTTAATGATTCCTGAAGCAGCGCTTAGGAGGGCACTCACTCCTCATCTGTTTTTCTCCAATAACTAGTATCCATATGTGGGAAAAAAATCAGTAGGGGAAATATGGATGCTTTATTTATGAGCCTGAGAATTATAACTGATATGTACAGCCAAAGGTAACAGTTAACTAGACATAGATAACAGGGAAAGTATACATTAACTTAGGGGAAACATAGCTAACTTCTAATAAGGAATGCAGGAGAGTGACAAATTGAGACGTTTTCCCCACTTCAAGAGATAGCCCAGAATATTTGACTCCAACCCAGAGCAGTCCATATACAGTGATTAGGGTAATGACTGAGTTTTTATATCCAAAGTCTCAAATGGGTTTAAAATAGCCTGTTTTTCCAGATTTCCTTTTATACACATCTTAAGTTACCAGTGTTTTTAAATGCATTTAGTTTTTACTGTTCTCTTTTAAGCATTACCTTCCTTAATAGAACTAAAATGTGATCAGAGTCCTTGGGGAACATTTCAGTGATTATGGAAAGGAAATTTGTGGAAACCAATATTTTAGAAAAAGAGGGACTTGTGCATGAAAATGCGGAAAGAGCAATGGGATGTCACATTTCATCAGATGTTAAGATGCCATGGATTGTGGGGAGGGGGGGCGTGGAGAAACACTTATGGTTGCTCTTTGACATACCTAAATTTCAGACATGTGAAAATGAAGAGAAAAAAAAGATGTGTATTAGGATTGCTGAAAACTCATTTGTTTTCAGAGTTCAGGGGTGGCCCTAGACTTTTTGTTATTGCTGTTGTTGCCCTAAGCTTGATGTTTTGCCAGTACTGGTTGGTTTTGAACAAGGATGTTTGGGTAGTTTTGGTAGTCTCAGTAATCATTATAGTCAATTGATAATTCTGTCACTAGCAAAGGATCTAGTTTACAGATTATTATTTGTTGAGTACTGGAGACAAGCTTTTACAATTCTTGAAATTCTTACCTATTCAATGATGGTATTTGCCTTCTATGTAGGTTGTTTAATATTTTCATTTAAAAATACTGGTGAATATGTGATCACTACTTGTAGTAACAGTTCCAAATTAGAATATTTTTAATTCTTCCTTCCCAATGACCCACATTGACAACCAAAAACATAGAAGTTCACTTTTACAGCTCTCATCCTTCTTCACTATACTTTCGTTGGCAAAAAGAGTTCATAACAACATGGAGTGCAAGGCTGGACCCTACATAATGAAAGCAAGGGAAGTCCAAAGAAACATGTCGCCAGAGTAAAACTGGTATTAGGTTGGTACCTGAGAGCAGGTGATACCAACAAGCAGGTATAAGAGGTAGAACTGGGGAAAGTTAATGCATAGGAAGCATGTGGCAACTGATCAAAAGGGGCTGCAGAAATGTCAAGGTTTGGTCGACTAAGCAAAATGGCTAGCAGAGAAGGGACTAGGAAATGTGCTTCTGTTAAACACAGCTGATCCCCCTGGACAGCAGTTAATATGCTAGAAAATATTTTTTTAATTTAAAAACCACAGCAATAAAAACAGGAGAAAGACCAGCAAATAAGATCTCCACAAAAAAATTGAAAGACAGAAGGAAGATAGCTATATCAGAGCAGAAGCAGGCACCACTTATATTGCTTGCATGTGAAGATAAGGGTGAGAAGGAACCAGTTTGGCTGCAGGCTCAGAAATGCCTAATGGGACTGGAATACATGGAGGGAAAGCAATATGAATGTCAGTTGTATATGGAACATTCCTCTCATCCCATACACACATATCCTTCTCCCCAACACCTGTGCACAATTGACCAGGGATTAACCCTCCTGCAAGAAGTGAGAAGTTTATTCTCTGCAGAAATTGGCCCCAAGGGAGAGACTTCTGTATCTTTGCATTTGGAAATCCAAAGCAAAACAACTATCTTCTAACTCCAATAAACTTACAGAAGTGAAAAATTCATAAAATAAAAATGGGTAAAATTGAAATGGATATAGGCAGATTTTCAATTAGGCATTTCAATACATAAGTTATCCATAGCACTAATAGATAGAAAATCAGTTAAGATATATAAGATTTTCAATTAACTTGACTGGTGTTTCTGGAACACCACTCAACAACAGCATAATACATATTCTTCACAAGTTCACATTTTGGGGCTTAAACAAGTTTCAGAAGGCTTAAAAGAATGGAAATAATGTAAGATAAAGTGTATCACTGAAACAATTATGTTAGAAATCAATAACATCTGAACAATCCCCAAATATATGGAGATTAAACAACACACTCCTAAATGAACCATAGGTTAAAGAGGAAGTAATGAGAAAAACTTTGAAAATACTTTAAATTGAAAGTGTATATCAAAATTTGTGGCTGCAGCTAAAGCAGTGTGGAATTCTATTAACATCTTGATGCAAATAAATTCAGCAACTTAGATGAAATTGAAAAAGTCCTTGAAAAGGCATGAACTGCCAAGGGAAAACTTGAATAGCCTATTAAATAAATTGAATTTATACCTGACAACCTTCACACACACACACACAAAGTATAGACCCAGATAGCACAAGTGAATTATACCAAGCATTTAAAGGAGACATAATAACAATTCTATACACACTCTTCCAGGAAAAAAAAACACTTTTCAACACATTTTATGAGCCAACATTACCCACATACCAAAGCCAGACAAAGACACCTCAAGAAAGGAAAATCATGTCAATATATCTCATGAACATAAATGTAAAAATTCTTCTTAAAAATAGCAAACTGAAACAGCAATTTATAAAGGGTGTCAACACAGGATCAAGTAGGGTTTATCATAGAAATGCAAGTTTGCTCTAGCGTTCAAAATTAATGTATTTCATCTTTAACAGACCCAAAAAGAAAAATCATATAATACTCTCTTTGGCACATAGAAAAAGCATTTGAAAAAATTAACTCATTGTGGATCAAAAAATTGGTAAATTTACCCTATGGAATACTACACAGCAGAAAAAAAGGAGCTCTTACCATTCACAACAGCATAGATAGAACTAGAAAGCATTGTGCTAAGTGAAATAAACCAAGCAGTGAAAGAGAAATACCATATGACCTCACCTATAAGTAGAACCTAAGCAACAAAACAAATAAGCAAGCAAAATACAACCATAAACATTGAAATAAAGAACAAACTGACACTAACCAGAGAGGAGGGGGGAGAGGGATAACGGGGGATAATACGGGAAGGGCCATCAAGAAACATGTATATACTTCCGGCCAAGATGGAGGCGTAGGCGGACACACTGTGCCTCCTCTCACAACCAAAATTAAGGAAAACAAATATTTAGAAACAAGAAAACAACCAGAACTTATAGAAAATTGAACTGTACGGAAGTCCAACAACCACTCATCCAGACCGGTAAGGGGCGGAGTCGCGGTAGGAAAAAGTGGAGGTGTGGACCCAGGAATGCAAGTAGCAGCGGCTAGCAGTTCCCAGGTGCACGGGCGGTGGCTGGCGGTCCTCGGGCGCACAGGCGGCAGCTGGCGGACCCCGGGCACAGGGGGGCAACTGTGCAGACCCAGTGAGGACGCACAAGGCAGCTGGCTGACCAGGCGGTCCCACATTCGCGCACGCAGACGGTCCAGGCAGAGGGGAAGTGGCGGAAGGGACTGAATCTAGGAGAGAGCGGAGCAGGCGCCATTGTTCCCTCTCAGACCCCACCCCCACATACAGCATCACAACCCAGCGACTGGGCTGCCCCACACTGGGGAGCGCCTGAGGCTCCACCCCTCACTACGTAACAGCGCGCAGGCGCGCAGATAATCCAGCCGAAGGGGAAGCAGCGGAAGGGACCGGAGTCCAGAAGAGAGCGGAACAGGCGCCATTCTTCCCTCTCAGACCCCGCCCCCACGTATAGCGTCACAACCCAGCGACTGGGCTGCCCCGCCCTGAGGAACACCTAAGGCTCCACCCATCATACGTAATAGCTGCGACCAGACTAAAACCAAAACGAAACAAAACAAAAAAACCCCACTAAAAATGGCTCAAACCGGAGAAAAAATGAAAACCCCAGAGTCAATTCCTCTAAGCAACGAAGAGATAGCCAACCTATCAGATGCACAGTTCAAAGCACTGGTCATCAAAATGCTCACAGAATTGGTTGATTTTGCTCATAAATTAGATGAGAAAATGCAGGCTACAATACGTGAAATGAAGGAAGACGCATGGGGAACCGACAGAGATGGAAGGAAAATTGGGACTCAAATCAATGGAGTGGATCAGAAGGAAGAAACTAACAACCAAACAGAAAATGAGGAAGAAACAAGAATTCAAAAAAATGAGGAGAGGCTTAGGAACCTCCAGGACATCGGTAAATGTCCCAACATCCGAATTATAGGGGTCCCAGAAGGGGAAGAAGAGCAACAAGTAGAAAACTTATTTGAACAAATAATAAAGGAGAACTTCCCCAATATGGCAAAGGAAATAGACTACCAGGACGTCCAGGAAGCTCAGAGAGTCCCAAAGAAGTTGGACCCAAGGAGGAACACACCAAGGCACATTGTAATTACATTAGCCAAGATTAAAATGGAGAGAATTCTAGAAGCAGCAAGGGATAAGGGGACAGTCACCTACAAAGGAGTTCCCATCAGACTGTCAGCTGATTTCTCAAAAGAGACCTTCCAGGCAAGAAGGGGCTGGAAAGAAATATTTGAAATCTTGAAAAGCAGGGACCTACATCCAAAATTGCTCTTTCCAGCAAAGCTGTCATTTAGAATGGAAGGTCAGATAAAGCGCTTCTCAGATAAGGTCAAGTTCAAGGAGTTCATCATCACCAAGCTCTTATTATATGAAATGTTAAAGGGACTTATCTAAGAAAAAGAAGATAAGAAATATGACAGTGAAAAGACAGCAAACTCACAGCTATTAACAACCACACCTAAAACAAAAGCAAACTAAGCAAACAGCTAGAACAGGAACAGAACCACAGAAATGGAGATCATATGGAGGGTTAGTAACAGGGGCGTGGGAGGAGGAGGGGGGGAAGGTACAGAGAATGAGTAGCATAGATAGTGGGTAGAAAATAGACAGGGGCAGGGTAAGAATAGTATGGGAAATGTAGAAGCTAAAGAACTTATGACACAAGGACATGAACTAAAGGGGGGAATGTGGGTGGGAGAGGGTGTGCAGGGTGAGGGGAATGATGGGGGAGAAACGGGACAACTGTAATAGCATAATCAATAAAATATATTTAAAAAAAAAAGAAACATGTATAATGAACACATGGAAAAAGCCAAAGGGGGTAGGTTTGAGGGCGGGGGTCAGGGATGGGTGGGGCAGGGGGCATGCTGGGGTGAAAATGGAGACAACTGTACTTGAACAACAGTAAAAAAATGTATTAAAAAAACAACAAAACCTTCAATAAGAAATTATTCAATATAAGAAATAAATTCACTCATTCATGATTCACTCAATCATTTAATCATGATTCATTCATTATTAAATCATGATCATTCATGATTCATGATTAAGTTGACTAGGAATTTTTTTAAAGATTTTATTTTTAGAGGGAGGAACAGAAGGAGAGAAAAATCAATGTGTGGTTGCCTCTTGCACTGCGGGGGTCCCTGTCCTGGCCTGGGCGCCAGATTGGGGGGGGGGCTCCACCCACAGAGCCCCATCCCTCCGTCATGGATGAAAATAAAAACTACCAAGACATTTTCTGCTTGGGGAGGAAAGGGGTCATACTCTCAGAGGAGAATGACCCAGAGCCCCATCCTCACTAGGCTTTTATTGGGCTCAAATACATGGAATACAGGTATGTCAGGTGACAAGGATCAAACAATGATTAACATTTCAAAGCAATCTGAGGGCTTAATCTGAGTCAATGTCTGTCCGGAAAGGGGGTTGCCAAACTTTGGGAGACATACTCATTTCCTCCTCAGACCCTTATCATTTAAATGAGAGCACTCTTAGCAAAGCAAGTTTCACAGGACTTTAGGAATTCTTTCTTATGCCCAACGCCCCCGCCCCCACCCCCCGCCCACCGGGAACCATTCTGGCCAACAGGGCTGCACTGCTCGTAGTTATAGTTTCAGGCTTTAAGCTGATTAGGCTCAGGAAGCAGAAGACATCTCCCAGACGGAAATGGAGACTCAGGCTATGTCAGAAGAGCTGGGGGGCGAGTGTCCATCACCCCCTCTTTGCTGCAGCCCCCCGAGTCCTTCCATGAGGGCCTCCCAAGTGCTCGTGTCTGGCTTAGGTTGCCCCTCCCATGAGGAGTCTTACCTGTCATTGACTAACCAACTAAGCATTGGAGGCCAGATATGGATGAAGCAGAAGCAGTGCTCCTGCCAGGGAGATAAGCTTTGTCTCCTTAGTAGCTCACGTCCTTGTGACAGAACAGACCCAGATGAAGTGGGTCCCTTGGGCTCTTACACAGCCCACCATGGGATGAGGGTTACAACTCCTGAAACCAGGCTGAACGGTCCACAACATTGCACACCCCACACTGGGGACCTGGCATGCAACCGAGGCATATGCCCTGACTGGGATTCAAACCTGCAACCTTTTGGTTCATAGGCCAGCACTCAGTCCACTGAGCTATGCCAGCCAGGGCTAAATTGACTAGGAATTAAAGGGATTGTCTTCAATCTAATACAAGGCATCTAAGGAAGAACCTACCTCTAGCGTCATACTTCATAGTTAAATAAAGCAGCACAATTTACAATAGGCAAGTGTTGAAAGCAATCTAGGTGCCCATCAGTAAATGAATGGATCAAAAAACTGTGGTACATTTACACAATGGAATTCTATGCAGCAGAAAGAAAGAAGGAGCTCCTACCCTTTGCAACAGCATGGATGGAACTGGAGAGCATCATGCTAAGCGAATCAAGCTAGGCTGTGAAAGACAAATACCATATGATCTCACCTTTAACAGGAACCTAATCAACAAAACAAACAAACAAGCATAATATAACCAAAGACACTGAAATTGAGAACAGGCTGACAGTCACCAAAGGGGAGAGGGGAGGGAATTTCAGGGGAAAAGGGGAAGAATTTGGAGCAACAAGTGTAAAGGACACATGGACAAAAACTATGGGGGGTGGAAATGGGAGGGAGGTGGGATGGCTGGAGTGGTGGGCTGGGGTGGGAGTAAAAGAAAACTGTAAAAGATCAACAATTAAAATAAAAATTAAAAAATAAAAAATAAATAAATAAAATATTTTTTAAAAAGAGCCTCTCTCTTAAAATTGGGAAGAAGGCAGATGTCTACTCACCACTTCTAGTCAACTTTATTCCGGATGCTCTGGCCAGTGCAACAACACAATAAAAAAAGTGGGGGGGGGGTGCTAGCAGTCCCAGAGTGCACCATGCCCATTGTATGCTGGATTTGAGGCAACCAGGCCAGACCTGGCCCTGGCAGAGCAGGACCAAGGAAGTCTATGGACAAACCAGCTCCAAAGAGAAGAAATACCCTGACACACAAAGGGAGAATACCAGGTTACAGTGGAGGAAGAAATTGGAATTATGCAGCTGCAAGCCAAGAACCACCAACAATCAACAGTCAACACCAGAAGCTAACAGAAAGTTTGAAACATTCTCCCTAGAGCAGGGGTGTCAAACTCATTTACACCAGGGGCCACATCAGCTTCATGGTTGCCTTCAAGGGGCCAAAAGTAATTTTAGGACTGTATAAAGGTAACTACTCCTTAACTAGGGACAAGGAGCTCGGTGCTTCTGTCAGGTAGAAATAAGGTGCTGGGCCAGATAAAATAAGGTGGAGGGCTGGATTCAGTCCGAGGGCCTTGTGTTTGCCACCTGTGTCCTAGAGTCTCCAGAGAGAACATGGTTCTGCTGACGCATTTCAAACATTCAGCCTCCAGAACTCTGAGAGAATAGATTTCTATTTTTATGCCACCCAGTTTGTGGTACTTTGTTACAGCAGTGCTAGGCAACTAATACACAGACCTTTAAACATGGTCATGGACAACTGACTTTTCCATTTGGAAAAAACATTAAGGTAGACCACTACATTATACCATATAAAATTCCACTTCAGATAAATTAAAAATGTAAGCATGAAAAGCAAAACTTCAGGTTTTTTTTTTAAGGAAATTAGAATATCTTTGTAGCCTTGGCGTAGAAACGAATTCTTAAAACCAGAAAGCAAAAAGGCCTATTAAAAAAACTGATATATTTACCTTAAAATTAAAAACTTTTGTGCAATATGATACAACATAAATAAACTTAAAGGTAAGCCACAGATTTGAAGAAATTTTTTTATAACCTAATGTAGTCAACAAGTAAATACAGGATGAGGCATAAGTGGGTTTGCAGTTGTATGTGAAACATGGAGTTTACTGTTGTATTATTATTTATTAATTAGTGTATCATTTTTCGTATGAGCAACTGTAAACCTACTTTTGCCCCACCCTGTGTGCAAATCATATAAAGAAGTGCTAGAAATGAAAGGAAAAGTGACCCAAGAAAATATAGGCAAAGATATAAATAGAGCAGTCACAGAACTGAAAACAAATGGTCAATGGGTAAAAGTATGGATTAAAATTTATGACATATTTAGACAATGGAACACCACAAAATTAAATCAGTTCCATATATTGATGTAGACAGATCTCAAAATGTGGAATAAAAAATGCAAGTTAAAAAACAAAAAATAAAGTAATGCAAGTAGCAGTATAGCATATTTGTGTATAAGGAACAAAGCCAAACTATGATTTATGGATACATATGTGTAGTAAAAAATTAAAAACATGAACTGAAAAGTTATTACACTCTACTACAAAATGCTGACAGAAATATAAAATAGCCATTTGGAAAACAATTTGGCTGTTTCTTATAAAGTGAGATATACACATCATCCAGCCTAACAATCCTATTTCTAGCTGTGAAAACTGTCAACCAAAGTTTGTTGGTATCAATTCAACATCAACAGGAATCCCCAATTTGGGGTACAGTGAAGATGGAAATTTTATTCAGTGCAAACAGCTCAATTGTGACATATATAGCTCAGCTGTGGAACAGATCAATTGTGATTCAGAATTTGAGCTCCTAGGGGAGCCTGGGGCAAGGCCCCTCTCCAGCTAGACAGCTCTTTTCCTTCTCTCTGCTCTGATGCAACATCCCTGTTTTATCTTCCATGTTTCAACTCTAACTGGGGAAACACATTCTACAGTTTTCAGTGGAAAGGGAGAGTGTGCTCTCAGAGCCAGAGAGGAGCTGACTTATATGGGCAAAAGTCCCTGCCCCTGGTCCCTCATTGGTTCATCTTCAAGCAATGAGGACTTCAGATCCTCACAGTTTGATTAATCCAAAAGCACTGTACTGATTGGTCAGAATGGAGTAGTTCTGATTGGTTGATGAAGTTGATGGGGGTGGGTATATAGTTGCACAGCTCCAACTGAGTAGAAAAAGCCTTAGTGCTATTGGTTGAAATACAATTCCAGGACCTCTTTTATAAGGACTGGCTTACCTGGCAGGAACACAATGCAGGCAGGCAGTTCAGCGCAGAGCCAGGTAGTTCAAGCTTCTCCCTGAACCGCAGTTTGTATAAGTAGTACATTTAGAAAAGGCTATTAGGCCCTGTTTTTTAAAATTTGAGACCAGTTAGCCACCAGGAGCCCTTCTTAATAGGTATGTTCTTCCTCAGGGTCCACAAAGCATATGTTTATCCAAAGGCTTTTTGTGAATGCTCATAGCAGGTTTATTCATAATAGGCATAATATTCAAAACAAAACCAACGTACATGTCCATCAATAGGTGAATGAGTAAATAAATTGTGAAATATCCATACAATAAAATACTTTTTTGGCAATAAAAACAAATTCCTGATACAATAGGGATGAATCTTAAAAACATTATGCAACTGAAAAAAGTCATTCCCACAGTGCTACATAGTGTGTAAGAAATTATTCTAAAAGCAAATCTATAAGGAAAGCAGTTCAGTGGTTGTTAAGGAGTAAGAGGAAAGTGATTGATAAATGGAAACGTCCTCTCAGTTGTGACACTTACATGACTACATTCATTGAACTATTTACATAAAGAGATTTTCTTATATATTGTACATTGTATATAAATATAAATCAGTAAAAATAATTGAAACATATAATATACACACAATATATAATATATCAGGGCATATCATTTTTTATTGTCATAAGAACATGTAACATGAGGTCTTTTCCTGTGAATTAGATCCCTTGACCCTGCTAGAAAATGAAAGAGGGAGATGTCTCTACACTGCGGGATCGTCTTCTGCACCATGAGGCCCTAGTAATTTGGAAAATACCTATACAGTTCAGTAAGAGCAGTTAGTTTCTTGCCAGATAAAAAAAGGAATTTTTACAGAATGGACGAGACCTTCAAGATTTTGTATCTGGAGATCTTGCAGAAAGGAGCACCTGGGATGAATATAAAGGAAACTTAAAACACCAGAAAGGAGAAAGGTTAAGACTACCTCCATGGCTAAAGACAGAGATTCCCATGGGGAAAAATTACAATAGACTGAAAAATACTTTGTGGAATTTAAATCTCCATACAGTGTGTGAGGAGGCTTGATGTCCCAATAGTGGAGAGTGTTGGAGAGGGGGAGAGTATGCCACCACCACAGCCACAATCATGTTGATAGGTGACACATGTACAAGAAGTTGTAGATTTTGTTCTGTTAAGACTGCAAGAAAGCCACCTCCACTGAATGCCAATGTGCCCTACAATACTGCAAAGGCAATTGCAGAGTGGGGTTTGGATTATATTGCCCTGACATCTGTGGATCAAGATGATATGCCTGATGGAGGAGTTGAGCACTTTGCAAAGACTGAATCATACTTAAAGAAAAGGACTCCAAAAATTGTTATGGAATGTCTCACCCCAAGCTTCCGAGATCTAAAAGCAGTACAAAAAGGTCACTTTGTCAGGATTAGATGTGTATACACATAACATGGAAACAGATCCAGAATTACAGAGCAAAGTACAAGATCCCAGGGCCAATTTCAACCAGTCTCTACATGTGCTGAAGCACACCAAGAAGGTGCAGCCTGTTGTGATTTCTAAAATGTCTATAATGTTGGATTTAGACTAGAATGACAAGCTAGTATATGCAACAATAAAAGCTCTTCATGAGGCATATATGGACAATTTGACTTTAGGACAATATATGCAGCCAACAAAGCTCTACCTCAAGGTTCGAGAATACATTACTCCTGACAAGTTCAAATACTGCGAAAAAGTAGGAAATGAACTTGGATTTCATTATACTGAAAGTGGCCCCTGGTGTGTTCTTCACATGAAGCAGGGGAATTTTTCCTGAAAACTTTAGTGGCTAACAGGAAAACAAAAGTCCTTTAACATTTAACAAGACATTCAAGATCACAGGATTTTTTAAAAATATATTTTATTGATTACACTATCATAGTTGTCCCATTTGCCCCCCTTCATTCCCCTCCACCCTGCACACCCCCTCCCACCCACATTCCCCCCTTTAATGCACATTCATGGGCATAAGTTCTTTAGCTTCTACATTTCCCATACTATTCTTGCCCTCCTCCTGGCTATTTTCTACCCACCATCTAGGCTACTTATTCTCTGTACCTTTCCCCCTCTCTCCTCCTCC
Organism: Glossophaga mutica; assembly: GCA_039655065.1. Lineage (NCBI taxonomy): Eukaryota > Metazoa > Chordata > Mammalia > Chiroptera > Phyllostomidae > Glossophaga > Glossophaga mutica. Next base: position 101,295,304 of record CM077307.1, on the reverse strand, counting down.
AATTCCCCTCTTCCTAACCCTCCATGTGATCTCCATTTCTGTGTTCCTGTTCCTGTTCTAGTTGTTCACTTAGTTTGCTTTTGTTTAAGGTGTGGTTGTTAAACTGCGTTTCCTGACTTTTTACTGTTCATATTTTTTATCTTCTTTTTCTTAGATAAGTCCCTTTAACATTTCATATAATAAGGGCTTGGTGATAATGAACTCCTTGAACTTGACCTTATCTGAGAAGCACTTTATCTGCCCTTCCATTCTAAATGAAAGCTTTGCTGAATAGAGCAATCTTGGATGTAGGTCCTTGCCCTTCATGACTTGGAATACTTCTTTCCAGTCCCTTCTTGCCTGTAAGGTCTCTTTTGAGAAATCAGCTGACAGTCTGATGGGAACTCCTTTGTAGGTGACTGTCCCCTTATCTCTTGCTGCTTCTAAGATTCTCTCCCTATTTTTAATCTTGGCTAAGGTAATGATGATGTGCCTTGGTGTGTTCCTCCTTGGGTCCAACTTCTTTGGGACTCTCTGAGCTTCCTGGCCTTCCTGGAAGTCTATTTCCTTTGCCAGATTGTGGAAGTTCTCCCTTATTATTTGTTCAAATAAGTTTTCCACTTGTTGCTCTTCCTCTTCCCCTTCTGGTACCCCTATAATCTGGATGGCGAGATGTTTAAAGATGTCCTAGATGTTCCTAAGCCTCTCCTCATTTTTTTGAATTCTTGTTACTTCCTTGTTTTCTGTTTGGTTTTTTCTTTCTTCCTTCTGGTCCACTTCATTGATTGGAATCCCAGTTTTCTTCCCATCTGTATTGGTTCCCTGTGCATTTTCCTTCATGTCACTTAGCATAGCCTTCATTTTTTCATCTAATTTGTGACCAAAATCAACCAATTCTGTGAGCATCCTGATCACCAGTGCTTTGAACTGTGCATCTGACAGGTTGGCTATCTCTTGTTGCTTAGATGTATTTGCTCTGGGGCTTTGATCTGTTCTTTTGTTTGGGCCTTTTTTTCTTCCTTTTTTTTTTTTTTTTTTTTGGTCTTGTCATGCCTATTATGTAGTGAGGGGTGGAGCCTTAGGTGTTCAACAGGGCAGGGCAGCCTAGTGGCTGGGTTGTGACACTGTATGTGGGGGAGGGGTCAGAGAGGGAACAATGGTGCCTGCTCCGCTCTCTGCTGGATTTCAGTTCCTTCTGCTGCTTCCCGCAAGCAAACTGGGCCCTTCTGTTGCTGATTCCCAGGTGGGTGGGCTTGCATACATTCTAGGACCCTATGGCTCTCTCCAACTAACTCTCCTGTGAGGCTGGGAGTCTCCCCTGGCACCTCAACCCCCACAGGTGTTTTCAATCATTGTTTTGAGGCTTTATTTCCCCATGCTGGGACCCTGGGTTGTGTGGTCTGTCTTGCTCCCCAGTTTCACCTGGTTTATCTGCACAAAAATGTGGGACCACAGTCAGCCAGTCCTCTTGCTCACCTCACTGGGTCTGCCCGCTGCCACCCCGCATCCAGGCTCTGCCAGCCACCACCTGCATACCCGAGTTCACCAGCCACTGCTTTTTTCTGCTGGGACCCCTCTCTGCCAGCTGCCAACTCTACCCCTCTTACCAGTCTGGATGAATGGTTGTCAGATTTCCATACAGTTCAATTTTCTGTCAGCTTTGGTTTTTTTGTTTGTTTGTTTCTAAATTTTTCTTGTCCTTAATTTTGGTTGTGCGAGGAGGCACAGTGTGTCTACCTATACCTCCATCTTGGCCAGAAGTCCAAGATCATGGGAATTTTTAAAACCTGATTCCATTTGCTACCTGAGGTGGTGACAGAATGCCTGTACTTCATTGGATGAATCCAATTTTTTTGTTTTGAGAAAAATGTCAATAAGCCATGCATATTTAATGAAAGTTATTTATTTGTCTTTTAGCATATCCTTTTATCCCAGTAAAAAATTGCTTGCTATGATATATGATTTTTCAGGAATTTTATTTGGTTGTTTGTTTATAAGTATAAAAATAAATATTTTTGCCTGCAAGGCTTCTATTGAGAAATCAGCTGATAGTCTTATAGGAACTCCTTAGTAGGTAACTGTCTCTTCTTGCTGCTTTTAAGATTCTCTCCTTATCTTTAATTTTGGGTAACTTAATTATGATGTGTCTTGGTGTGTTTCATCTTGTATCCAATTTCTTTGGGATTCTCTAAGCATCCTGGACTTGCATGTCTAGTTCCGTGGCCAGATTGGGTAAGTTCTCCTTCATTATTTTTTCAAATATGTTTTCAATTTCTTGCTCTTCCTCTTCTCCTTCTGGCACCCATATGATTCAGATGTTGGAACATTTAAAGTTGTCCCAGAGGTTCCCCAGCCTCTCTTTATATTTTGTATTTGTGTTTCTTCATTCCGTCTTCATTGATTGTTATTTCTTCCTTCTGATCCAAGTCATTGACTTGAGTCCCAGCTTCCTTTCCTTCACTGTTGGTTCCCTATATATTGTCTTTTATTTCACTTTGTATAGCCTTCTTCCTTTCTTTTGCAACAAACAACCAGAACTACCAGAAAATCAAACTGCATGGAAGTCCAACAACCAAGGAGTTAAAAAGAAACATTCATCCTCTTAACAAATTTCCAAGTGCTGAATACAGTATTGTTATCTATAGGTACAATGCTGAACAGCAGATGTCTAAAACATTTATTTATACCTATGGAACAGCAAGTCCCTACCTGTCCCTCTCTCCAGCCCTTGGCCACCACCATTCTACTTTCTGTTACTGTAAGTTTGACTGTTATATGAGATACCAGCATGCATCATTTTGGAATATTAAAACACTTTGTTGTTTTGCAAGACCTCTTAATTTTCAGTGGTGGCAGACTGCCTTACTGTTGAAAACTGGAGTTAATGTACTATACCACCAGACAAAAGCTAACCATGGTTTTCTCTGAGTTCAGGGGAACATTCTCTGTACAAATTTTTGCTCAGAGTTTTCCTGGGACACCAGTTGATCCCTATGTACCTGTGATCACTCTGACTCATTTACATGAGTTTTCTTCCCAAAGCTCTGAGCCTATACAAGTCTCAAAACACTGCAAAAGCTACAGTCTTGATTTGTTAATGTCCTTTGATACTTCATCATCTTGAATGTCCACCACTAGGTCCTAATTTGGGGGAATCTGATGAAATACTCCTCCTTTTACTCAATAAAAGTTCATTCATCTTTCTTCATTTTCTTCAAATCTTTTAATTATGGAAAATTTCAAACAGCAGATACTAGACAGAAAAATAAAACATCACTTTATGAACTAATCACTCAGTTTCAAGTGTTCTCAACTCATTTTCTCATGCAGTTTTCATCTCAACTCTTACAAGTATCTAAAGGATTAATATTTATAGGACTCATCAATCATACTTTCTAAATTTATTTGTTCACAGTACACTGTTAATATCAACAAGAGCTCATGAGTTATAATACACGTATAGATTAAAATAATGATGAAAATCTGAAAAGTAAATTTATTCTCTTATTTTAGTGATATAGCAAGCAGCACAAATGTTTATAATAAATGAGTGGCTATTAAAAAAACTATAAAACTAAATACTCATCACACCAACTGTTAGCAAAGAGATTGTGTATATCAACAGTAAATGGGCAAAGCTGCCTATGTATTAGGGACAAAGTGAATGTTACATATCCACACAGTTCTAGGAGTGTGGCATACTGTTTCTCATGGGACAGATTGTCTCATAATCAAAAGTGTGTCTGTGCATGTGTGTTTACAGTATCTCCCCTCATCTATAGGAGGTATGTTCCAAGACCCCCAGGAGATATCTGAAACTGTCGATAATCCCGAATGCTATTTATACTATTTTTCCTATGCATACATATTTATGATAATGTTTAATTTATAAATTAGTTACAGTAAGCAATTAATAATATCTAATAATAAAATAAAACTATTACAACAATATACTGTAATAAAAGTTATGTGGATGTGGTCTCCCTCTCAAAACATTGTACTGTACTCACTTTTCTTATGATGATGTGAGATAACAGAATGCCATGTGATGAGATGATATGAGGTGAATGATGTAGGCATTGTGACATAACATTAGGCTACTATTGACCTTCTGACAATACAGCTACTAAGTGACTAAATGGCAACTAGCATATAAATTATGGCTATGCTGGAAAAGGGTGTGATTGATGTCCCAGACAGTATAAAGAGAGATTTCATCACATTACTCAAAATGGCATGCAATTTAAAACATAAATTTTTTATTTCTGGAACAAGGCCACCTTTGATGACATCTCCAAGGCCCATAGCTATCTCACCCTGACCGCTGGAAAGATACCTTGCTCACCAAGTGTCCCTACCAGGAATTCACTGACCATCTTGTAACGACCCACCAAAGGGTCTGTGCAGAGGACCCAGGCTCCAACTGTGACTACAACATAATTTTATACCAGAAAAATAAAGTGCATTAAGCCTGTTGGAAAAAATAAAATAAAAATAAAAGTGAAGAGCTACCCTTTTTATCTTTTTTTCTCACACAACAAATTCAGTTCATCACCAAGTCCCTATCATTTTTTTAATTTTAAAATATATCCTAAAACTGACCCTTTTGCTCCACCTTCATCAGCATCAGGCCACCATCATTTTTTCACTGGCTTCGCATCAATCATCTCTTAACTCCACTTTTATACCTCTACAACTAGTCTACATACAGCACCAGGAGGTTATCTTCTAAAACATATAAATCTGGTCACATCTTTTCCCCGCTCAAAAAATCTCTAATGGCTTTGCATTACACACAAAATAACATCTACATTCTTCAACCTGTCTTTTGGGTCCTACTCCCCATTAACTTAATCTTATGACACCATTGTTCATTCCACTCCACCACACTAACTTTCTTTATGTTCCATGAAAACATGAGCTCATTCCTATCCTAGGCTTTCATACCAGCTTTTTCCCACACATAGCTCTGCACCCCATTTTATTCAGGACTTTGCTCAAATGACACCTCCTCAGGCATGTTTTTTTCTGACTGCCCTATTTCCCTCTTTATTTTTAATATATTTAATTTTATTATTTTATTAAATCATCCATTCTCTATATTAGGCTTAAAACATTTTAAAAGCATCAGTGAATAAATTCTGACAGCGTCCAACATTTACTGAAGGAGGGCTGTGCATAAACTCAAATAAATAACAATGAGTGGAGTAGGAACATATCAGTAAGAATTAGGGTCTCAGAGAGTCTTTCCCAGAAGAGATAATGTCTTAAGTGAGTTTTGAATAAATAAAGGCAAGGGTTAAAGAGGACCTGCCCCATAGAAGAGTAGCACATGGAGAAGTACAAAAGAGAATAAGTTAAGTCAGGAAACACAAGGTGGGGCATTAAGTGCAAGTAGAGGAATAGTGAGTGATATTTCTAGAAAGGGTGGAGTTTACATGTGACTTTGTATGTCACAAATGAAGAAGAGTTTTATCCTGTAAATGATGCAGAGTTCCTGGAATTATTCTCCAGAGTCACTGCAGAGTTCACTCAGGAAGTATTGTGCAGAAAGCCCAGAGAAGGTGACAATATGTGGGATGACACAGCATACAAAATTAAAGTGATGTCGATTGATATTTAGTGTCAGAGGAGATGGAAAGAAACAAACTCCCTAAATAGATGTTGAGTGAAGAAACTTGGGTGATTGATTACAGGATTTTGTTTTTTATTTTTCTTTTATATATATATTTTTTGCTACAGCAGTGTTGGTGATGAAATTCACTAAGACTGAGAATACAGATCCAGAATCATAGTGAGAAGGTGAGTGAGTGAGTTCTAATGGACGTATTGAATATGAGATGGTTTGGGAACATTCGTCTCAAGAAATCTAGATAAAGATTTGGTCAGCTGCAAAATTGTAAACTTGCCTCCCCTGCCTCACCTGTCCTAACAGATCCCGAAAAAAAAAAGTGTTGAGAAACTCCAGACAGCACGGTGGTGCTGACAGCTATTGCTGGCAGGGAGGCAGAGCTATGACATTGTAAACTTGCCCCCCCCCCAACTTGCCCCATCCATCCAGGTAGAGGTTATAGAAATACTTCCAAGACACAGATGCACCAGTGACTATGACTAATATAGAGACAGTTCTGGGAGCTCTTCTCCACCATGTACCACATTCCCCCACCACAGTGGTGATGCTCTGTAACCAAGGTGAAATGGTCAAAGAGAAAACACCCACCACCCAAGTGGAAACACAGCATTTTTTTAAATTTTAGTAATATAGTTAATTTAACCCAGTATGTCCAAAATATTATAATTCAACATGTAAGCAACATAAAAATCATTAGTAATATATTTTACATTCTTATTTTGTATTAAGTTTATGAATACCAGCATGTATTTTATATGTACAGCATATGTCAGTTTGAACTACCACATTTCTAGTGCTTAATATCCATGTGTGGATAACTGAATACTGTGCCATGAGGCTAGCCAATACCATAGCAAACAATGCACCATTAGACTAAGAGGAAAACATTGAATTTGTTAGAATATTGAAGTTATTCAAAATCAACATTCTCAGGATAATAATCTTGCTTTCTTGGATGATGAGAGCGTTCCGACTTTCAGGGATGTTACTGTTTTCAAGAGACAGAATAAATATGTGGGGAACAAATACCTGACATTAGTGTTTATTAATGTCTTATAGTTTGGGAATGTGGTTGCATTCACTTCCTTTTTTATTTTATTGTTGTTCAAGTACAGTTGTCTGCATTTTCCCCCATCATTCCCCCCGCCCCACCCCTAAGTGACACAACTCTACTGTCATCCTAAAGGCACAAATAGTACAGAAAAGAGACAGCAAAAAATTGTACTATAGCACCATCTCCTGGAAAACAAGGAACCCAGCATATCAACCTACTTAATTATTGGGAACAAAACATTATCTAAACAAGAAAAAAGATCAGGACTTCCGACCAAGATGGAGGCGTAGGCGGACACACTGTGCCTCCTCTCACAACCAAAATTAAGGACAACAAATATTTAGAAACAAAAAAATAACCAGAACTTATAGAAAACTGAACTGTACGGAAGTCCAACAACCATTCATCCAGACTGGTAAGAGGGGCGGAGTCGCGGCAGGAGAAAGTGGAGGTGTGGACCCAGGAACGCAAGCAGCAGCAGCTGGCAGTTCCCAGGTGCACAGGCGGCAGCTGGCGGACCCCAAGCACAGGGGGGCAACTGTGCAGACCCAGTGAGGCCACACAAGGCAGCTGGCTGACTGACCAGGTGGTCTCACATTCGAGCGCGCAGACGGTCCAGGCGGTGGGGGAGTGGCGGAGGGGACTGAATCCAGGAGAGAGCGGAGCAGGCGCCATTGCTCTCTCTCAGGCCCCACCCCCACATACAGCGTCACAACCCAGCGACTGGGCTGCCCCGCACTGGGGAGCGCCAGAGGCTCCACCCCCTCACTACGTAATAGCCGCGACCATACTGAAACCAAAACAACAACAACAACAAAAAACCCACCAAAAATGGCTCAAACCGGAAAACAAATAAAAGCCCAGAGCCAATTCCTCTAAGCAGTGAAGAGATAGCCAACCTGTCAGATGCACAGTTCAAAGCACTGGTCATCAAAATGCTCACAGAATTGGTTGATTTTGCTCACAAATTAGATGAAAAAATGCAGGCTACAATCCGTGAAATGAAGGAAGATGCATGGGGAACTGATAGAGATGAAAGGAAAACTGGGACTCAAATCAATGGAGTGGACCAGAAGGAAGAAACTAACAACCAAACAGAAGACGAGGAAGAAACAAGAATTCAAAAAAATGAGGAGAGGCTTAGGAACCTCCGGGACATCTTTAAACGTCCCAACATCCGAATTATAGGGGTCCCAGAAGGGGAAGAAGAAGAGCAACGAGTGGAAAACTTATTTGAACAAATAATAAAGGAGAACTTCCCCAATCTGGCAAAGGAAATAGACTACCAGGACGTCCAGGAAGCTCAGAGAGTCCCAAAGAAGTTGGACCCAAGAAGGAATACACCAAGGCACATTGTAATTACATTAGCCAAGATTAAAATGAAGCAGAGAATTCTAGAAGCAGCAAGGAATAAGGGGACAGTCACCTACAAGGGAGTTCCCATCAGACTGTCAGCTGATTTCTCAAAAGAGACCTTACAGGCAAGAAGAGGCTGGAAAGAAATATTTGAAATCTTGAAAAACAGGGACCTACATCCAAAATTGCTCTATCCAGCAAAGCTGTCATTTAGAATGGAAGGGCAGATAAAGTGCTTCTCAGATAAGGTCAAGTTCAAGGAGTTCATCATCACCAAGCCCTTATTCTATTAAATGTTAAAGGGACTTATCTAAGAAAAAGAAGATAAAACTATGACAGTGAAAAGACAACAAACTCATAGCTATCAAGAACCACACCTAAAACAAAAGCAAACTAAGCAAACAGCTAGAACAGGAACAGAACCACAGAAATGGAGATCATATGGAGGGTTAGCAACAGGGGCATGGGAGGAGGAGAGAGGGGGAAAAGGTACAGAGAATGAGTAGCATAGATAATGGGAAAAAAATAGACAGGGGGAGGGCAAGAATAGTGTGGGAAATGTAGAAGCTAGAAAACTTATGACCCATGGACATGAACTAAAGGGGGGAATGTGGGTGGGAGAGGGTGGGTAGGGTGGAGGGGAATGATGGGGGAGAAATGGGACAACTGTAATAGCATAATCAATAAAATATATTTTAAAAAAGGGAAAAAAAAGAAAAAAGATCACTCCCTCAAATACACATGCACAAAAACAATCCACCAAATGCCATGAACAACGAAGATAACATGGGACCATAGAAAGAAAATGAAAAATCTCCAGAAACCAAACTCAAAGTCATGGAAATCTGTGACTTAAATAAGAAAGAGAATTTAAGATTGCAGTTATGAAGAAGCTCAACAAGATACAAGCCAACTCGGAAAGCCAGTTCAATGAGCTGAGGAAAATATTGATGAAAAAAGGAGTATTTTACCAAAGACACTAAAACTATAAAAAAATTCTAGAGCTTCCTCACACAACCATAAAACGGATAACTGAAAAAAAAAAAAAAAAACAACCAGAAAATGGAACTGTATAGAAGTCCAACAACTAAGGAGTTAAAGAAGAAACATTCACCCAACTGGTATCAGGGGCAGAGATGGGTGGCCAGCATGCAGAGGACACGTGGCAAGGCAGCAACTGCTGGACTGAGAAGGTGAGACAGTAGATGGTGGAGCAAATGGTCCCACATTCACATGTGGATGAACCAGGAGGAATGACTGGGCAGCAAGACAGACCACACAACACAAGTTTCCAGCACCAAGAAATGAAACCTTCAAAATATCTGAATGTAAAAACCTGTGGGGATTTTGGTAGAGAGAAACTGCCAGTCTCACAGGAGAATCCTTTGGACAGGCCCAGTGGGGTCCTAGAAAGTACAAAGCCCACTGACCTGGGAATAAGCACCAGAAGGGCACAATTCACTTGTGGGTAGCAGGGAAATGACTAAAATTGGGGTGAGAGCTGAGCAACCTAAGCAAGTGTTCCATCTCAGGCTCCTTCCCCACATAAAGTGCCACAATGCAATGAAGTTGGTTGCCCAGCCCTGGTGAATACCTAAAGCTCTGCCCCTTACAACTTAACAAGATTTCAAGAAAAAAAAATATGCCCCAAATGAAAGAACATATCAAAACTTCAGAAAAACAACTAAGCGATGAAGAGATAGACAACCTGTCAGATGCAGTCCAAAATACTGGTAATCAGGATGCTCACAGATATGATTGAATAAACACCACAAAATAAAAGAAGTGAAGGCTATACAAAGTGAACTAAATAAAAATATACAGGGAAACAACACTGACAGGAAGGAAACCAGGACTTGAATCAATGATCTGAAGCAAAAAGAAGAAATAAGCATTCAACCAGACCAGAGTAAAGAAATAAAAATTCAAAAAAACGAAGAGAGATTTAGGAAACTCTGGAACAACTTTAAAACATTCCCACATCTGAATCATATGGGTACCAGAAGCAGAGAAGATAAGCAAGAAATTGAAAACTTATTTGCACAAATAATGAAAGAGAACTTCCCCAATCTGGTGAAGGAAATAGACTTCCAAGAATTCTGGGAAGCTCAGAGAGTCCCAGAGGCACTGGACCCATGGAAGAACACACCAAGGGACATCATAATTACATTACCCAAGATCAAAGATAAAAAGAGAGAATCTTAAAAGTAGCAAGAGAAAAGGAGACAGTTCCCTACAAAAGAGTTCCCATAAGAATATAAACTGATTTCTCAAAAGGAAACTTGCAGGCAAGAAGCAGCTGGAAAGAAGTATTCAAAGTCATGAAAAGCAAGGACCTACATCCAAGATTACTCTATCCAGCAAAGCTATCATTTAGAATGGAAGGGCAGATAAAGTGCCTTGTAGATAAGGTAAAGTTAAAGGAGTTCATCATCACCAAGCCCTTATTATAGGAAATATTAAAGGGATTTAGCTAAGAAAAAGGAGATAAAAACTATGACTAGTAAAATGACAACAAACTCACAACTATCAAGAACTGAAACTAAAAAATGAAAACAAAACTAAATAAACAACTAGAACAGGAACAGAATCACAGTAATGGGGAATCACATAGAAGGTTATCAATGCAGAGGGGAAAAGTGGAGTATAGGAGGGGAAGTACAGGGAATAGGAAGCATAATATGGAGCTCACACAAATGGAAGAAAGGACAAACCTAAAGCATCTAGACAAGAAGATCAAAGAGACTGTACCACTGATTCCCACAGAACTCCTACCACAGAAACTCACCATACGGTACGAAGACAGTTGGCAAAGCAAATCATCAGGAAATGCAGAAACAAAAGGAGCCACCTAAAATGGGGAGATAAAGAAAGGACCTGCAATTGAAAGAAATGAAAGACTCTCCACTAAAAGGCCTAAATGAAGTGGTGGCAAGCAAACTATAAGATATAGAATGCAAAAGAATGCTTATAAGGATGCTCAAAACTCACTGACAAGGAACTGAGGGGGAACTACAAGAGTATGAAAAAGGAAATAAATATTATAAACAATAACCAGGGAGAAATGAAGAATACAATATCTGAAATAAAATTACACTAAAAGGAATTAAAAACAGGAAGGATGAAACAGAGGACTGATTTAGAGAGCAGGCAGACAGGGTAGAAAGACCTTTTGTACTTAAAGAAGCTGCACAAAAAAAGACTATAAATATGAAGATAGCTTAAGAGAAGTGCAGGACAACATGAAAAACAACAACATTGAATCATAAGAATACCAAAATAAGAAGAAAAAGGGCTAGGGATAGAAACTCTGTTTGTAAAAATAATAACAGAAAATTTCCCTAACATGGAGAGGGCAAAAGCTACACAAGTTCAGGAATCACAGAGGGTCTCAATCATGGAAAAACTCAAAGAGGCCTATTATAAGTCACATCATAATTAAAAAGGCAAATTTTAAAGACAAAAGGAGAATCTTAAAGGCAGCAAGGGAGAAACAGAAAGTAACATAAAAGGGAGCTCTGATAAGGCTAGCAGCTGACTTCTCAATGGAAATGCTCTGAGCCAGAAGGGAATGGCAAGAAATATTCCAAGTAATGAGAGCCAGAAGCCTGCAACCAAGACTACTTTATCCAGCAAAGCTCTCAGTTAAAATGGAAGGCAAAATAAGGATTTCACAGACAAAAAGGAGCCAGACTGAAGAAATACACCTCAATCAAACCAGCACTGGAAGATAGGCTAAAGTGACTGCTTTAGGAAGAGGAAGAAAAAAAGTGAGAGAGGGAGAGAAATCAAGGTGCAAAGGGAGCAAAATGATGATGAATAAGTACTTATCAATAATAACATTAAATGTAAATGGATTAATGCTCCAATCAAAAGACATAGGGTAGCTAAATGGATAAGAAAACAAGGCCCACACATGCAGCCTACAAGAGACTGACCTCAGACAAAAAGACCTACACACACTGAAAATAAAGGGTTGGAAAAAATATTCCAAGCAAATGCACAGAAAGGAAAGCCAGGGTAGCAATACTTATATCAGACAAAATTGACCTCAAAACAAAGGCCATAAAGAGAGACACAGAAGGACACTCACAATACTCAAAGGGAAAATACAACAAGAAAATATAAACATTGTACATATATATGCACACCACATAGGAACACCAAAATATATAAGAAAATTCTTGGAGGAATTCAAGGAAGATATAGACAGCAACATAATTAGACTAAGGAATTTTAACACCCAACTGTCTCCAATGGATAGATCTTCCAAACAAAATATCAACAAGGATATTGCAGCATTCAACAACCCCTAGATCAAATGTGCTTAAATTATAAAATTAGAGTCTTTCATCCAAAGAAACAAAATACACATCCTTTTCAAGGCACATGGAACAATTTCAAAGACACACTACATGATAGGACACAAAACAAGCCTCAAAAAATTCAAGAAAATTTAAATCATATCAAGCATGTTCTTATACCACAGGGGTCTGAAAATAGAAAACACCTCAGGAAAAAACTCAAAAACACTCAAATTCATGGAGACTGAATAAATAGCATGGTAATAAACAATGAATGGGTAAAAAATGAGATCAAGGAAGAAATCAAAAAGTTTCTGGAAACAAATGAAAATGAACAGAAAACACTCCAAAACCTACAGGACACAGCAAAGGCAAGTGCAGAGAAGGAAGTTTATAGCAATACAGGCCTACCTAAAAAAGAAAAAAGAAACATTTCAAATAAACAACCTAACCCTATAATGTACAAGAACTGGAAGAACAACAAACAAAGTGCACAGAAATTAGAAGGAAGGCCATAATGAAGATCAGAGCAGAATTAAATGACATAGAAATGAAAAGAACAAATCAAAGGGTCAATAAATCCAGGTACTTGTTCTTTGGAAAGATAAATAAAATTGGCAAGCTTTCAAGCATACACCACAAGAAAAAGAGAGAAAGGACACACATAAACAAAATCAGAAATGGAAGATGAGAGATTACAACTGATACCACAGAAATGAAAAGGATTGTAAGAAATTACTATGAATAGCCCCAGCTGGTGTGGTTCAGTGGATTGAGTTCCAGCCTGAAAAACAAATGGTCCCTGGTTCTATCCTGAGGCAGGGCACATGCCTGGGTTGCAGGCCAGGACCCAGTGTGGGGTGTGGGAGAGGCAACCTTACATTGATGTTTCTCTCCCTCTCTTTCTCCCTGACTTTGCCTTTCTCTTAACAAATTAAATAAAATAAGTTACAAAAGAGAAAATTAGTATGCACTAATTAGTATGCACTAATTAGTATGCACAACTCTACACCCGGAAATTTGAAAACCTAAATAAAATGGACAATTTCTAAAAGTACATAACCTTCAAAAACTGAATGAAGAAGAAGCAGAAAGCCTGAACAGACCGATAACAGGTGGTGAAATGGAAGCAGAAATACAAAAAACTCCCATCAGACTTCTGGCCAAGATGGAGGCATAGGTGGACACACTGTGCCTCCTCGCACAACCAAGATTAAGGACAACAAAGATTTAGAAACAATAAAACAACCATAACTGATAGAAAATTGAACTTCACTGAAGTCTGACAACCATTCTTCCATACCAGTAAGAGGGGCAAAGTGGCAGCCAGAAAAAGTGGAAGTTAGAGGACCCAGGCATGCATGCAGTGGCTGGCAGATTCCAGGTGTATAGGCAATGGCTAGGCGCACAGACAGGGGATAGTGAACCCCAGGCATGGAGTAGCAACAGGCAGATGCAGTGACACCCCACAAGGCGGCTGGCTGACCAGGCAGTCCCACATTCAAATGCAGATAATCCAGCCAAAGGGGAAGGGGCAGAGGGGAATGGAATCTGAGAGAGAGCAGAGCAAGAGTCATTGTTCTCTCTCAGACCCCGCCCGCACGTACAGTGTCACAACCCAGCCACTGGGCTGCCCCACCCTGGGGAACACCTAAGACTCTGCCCCTCACAACATAACAGCCTAAACTAAACAAACAAACAAAAAAATGGTTCAAATGGGAGAACAGATCAAAGCCCCAGATCCAATTCATCTAAGTGACAAAGAGATAGCCCACCTATCAGATGCACAGTTCAAAACACTGGTGATCAGGATGCTCACAGAACTGGTTGATTTTAGTCACAAATTAGATGAACAAATGAAGGCTACAATAAGTGAAATGAAGGAAAATGCACAGGGAACCAATACAGATGGGAAGAAAACTGGGACTCAAATCAATGGAGTGGACCAGAAGGAAGAAAGAAACAACCAAACAGAAAACAAGAAAGAAAAAAGAATTCAAAAAAATGAGGAGAGGCTTAGGAACATCCAGGACATCTTTAAATGTTCCAACATCCAAATTATGGGGGTACCAGAAGGGGAAGAAGAAGAGCAACAAGTGGAAAACTTATTTGAACAAATAATAGAGGAGAACTTCCCCAATCTGGCTAAGGAAATAGACTTCCAGGAAGTCCAGGAAGCTCAGAGAGTCCCAAAGAAGTTAGACCAAAGGAGGAACACACCAAGGTACATCATTGTTACCTCAGCCAAGATGAAAATGAAGGAGAGAATTCTAGAAGCAGCAAGGGATAAGGGGACAGTCACCTACAAAGGAGTTCCCATCAGACTGTCAGCTGATTTCTCAAAAGAGACTTTACAGGCAAGAAGGAGCTGGAAAGATGTATTCTAAGTCATGAAAGGCAAGGACCTACATCCAAGATTGCTCTATCCAGCAAAGCTTTCATTTAGAATGGAAAGGCAGATAAAGTGCTTCTCAGATAAGGTCAAGTTAAAGGAGTTCATCATCACCAAGCCCTTATTATATGAAATGTTAAAGGGACTTATCTAAGGAGAAGAAGTTAAAAATATGACAGTGAAAAGACAGCAAACTCACAGATATTAACAACCACACCTAAAACAAAAGCAAACTAAGCGAACAGCTAGAACAGGAACAGAACCACAGAAATGGAGATCATAGGAGGATTAGCAAGAGGGGAGTGGGAGGAGGAGAGAGGAGGAAAAGATACAGAGAATAAGTAGCCTAGACGGTGGGTAGAAAATAGCCAGGGGGAGGGCAAGAATAGTATGGGAAATGTAGAAGCTAAAGAACTTATGACACATGGAAATGAACTAAAGGGAGGAATGTGGGTGGGAGGGAGAGTGCAGGGTGGAGGGGAATGATTGGGGAGAAATGGGACAACTGTAAGAGCATAATCAATAAAATATATTTTTTAAAAAAACCTCCCATCACACAAAAGCCCTGGACCAGATGTTTTCGCAGGATAATTGTACAAAACATTTAAGTAAGAGCTAACCTCAATCCTTCTGACTATTCCAAAAATCAAAAAAGAGAAAACTCCCAAACTCTTTCTATGAGGGGAGCATCATCCTAATCCCAAAACCAGAATAAGAAAAAACAAGGATGACTACAGACCATTATCACTTATAAACATAGATGCTGAAATATTCAACAGAATATTGGCAAACCACATCCAGAAATATCATATGCCATGTTCAAGTGGGATTCATCCCAGGGATGTAAAAATGGTACAATAGTCACAAATCAATAAACATAATACATCACATAAACAAAATGAAAGACAATAATCACATGATCCAATCAACAGATGCAGAAAAGTCTTGTGGCAAGGTATGGCACACATTTATGATAAAAACAGCAAAGTGGGAATAGAGGGAGCATACCTAAATATAATAAAAGCCATATGAGAAACCTACAGCCAACATCATACTCAATGGGCCAAAACTTAGAGCTTTCCCACTAAGATCAGGAACAAGAAAAGTATGTCCACTTTAATCATTTCTTTCTTTTTAAAATTACTTCATTGTTGTTCAGTCACAGTTGTCTGCATTTTCTACCCATCACTCCCCCCACTCACCCGCTGCACTAAAGCCAAACCCACCTCCCTACCTTGCTTCCACCCTCCCGCTTAGCTTTGTCCATGTGTCCTTTATAGTACTTCCTGAAAAACTTTCTTCCCTCTGTCCCCTCCCCCCTCCCCTCTGGCTATTGTTACATTGTTCTTAATTTCAATGTTTTTGGTTATACTTTGTTCGCATTTTTCTTTTGTTGATTATGTTCCTGTTAAAGGTGAGATCATATGGTATTCATCCCCCACCTCCTGGCTTATTTCACTTAGCATAATGCTCTCCAGTTCCATCCATGCCATCGCAAAGGGTAGGAGCTCCTTCTTCTCTCTGCTGCATGGAATTCCATTGTGTAAATGTACCATTGGTTTTTGATCCATTCATTTACTGATGAGAATTTAGGTTGCTTCCAGCACTTGGGTATTGTAGATTGGGCTGCTATGAACATTGGGGTGCATAGCTTCTTTTGGATCGGTGTTTCAGGGTTCTTAGGGTATAATCCCAGTAGTGGAATTTCTGCATCAAAAGGCAGTTCCATTTTTAGTTTTCTGAGGAAATTCCATACTGTTTTCCACAGTGGCTACGCCAGTCTGCATTCCCACCAACAGTGCACTAGGGCATCCTCTCCAACACTTGTTTGTTGATTTGTTTATGATGGCCATTCTGACCAGTGTGAGGTAGTATCTCATTGTGGTTTTGATTTGCATCTCTCTGATGGCTAGTGATGCTGAGCATCTTTTCCATATATCTCTGGACCTTCTGTAGGTCCTCCTTGGAGAAGTGTCTGTTTAAGTCTTTTGCCCATTTTTTAATTGGGTTTTTTGTCTTCCTGGTGTGGAGTCATGTGAGTTCTTTATGTTTTGGAGATCAAGCCCTTGTCTGACATATCATTGGTAACTATGTTTTCCTATATAGTTGGTTCTCTTTTCACTTTAATGCTCTTATACTTAGCCATGCAGAAGCTTTTTAATTAAATGAGGTCCCATTTGTTTATTCTTTCCTTTTTGTCCCTTGCTCTAGGGCACATGTCGGTGAAAATACTGCTTTGTGGAATGACTGAGGTTTTTCTGCCTATATGTTCTTCTAGGACTTTTATGGTATTACAATTTATATTTAAGTCTTTTATCCACCTTGAATTTATTTTTGTGTATAGTGTAAGTTGGTGATCGAGTTTCATTATTTTTGCATATAACTGTCCAGCTTTCCCAACACCATCTGTTGAAGAGGCTATTTTTTACTCCATTTTTTCCTTCTTCCCCCTTTGTCAAAAACTAATTGAACATACCAACTTGGGTTTATTTCTTGGCACTCTATTCTGTTCCTTTGGTCTATGTGCCTGCTTTTATGCCACTACCAGGCTGTTTTGATTATAGTGGCCTTGTAATACAGCTTGATATCAGGTATTGTAATCCCTCCTACTTTGTTCTTCTTTCTCAAAATTGCTGCAACTCTTCAGGGTCATTTATGGTTCCATCTAAATTTCTGAAATATTTGTTCTATATCTGTGAACTATGTCATTATATTTTACTAGGGATTGCATTGAATCTATAAGTCACTTTGGGTAGTATTGCCATTTTGATAATGTTAATTCTTTTTTTAATTTTTATTTTAATTGTTGATCTTGTACAGTTTTCTGTCTCTTACTCCCACCCCAGCCCACCACCCCAGCCTTCCCCACCTCCCTCCCATTTCCACCCCCCATAGTTTTTGCCCATGGGTCCTTTATACTTGTTCCTGTAAACCCTTCCCCTTTTCCCCTGAAATTCCCTCCCCTCTCCCCTCTGGTGACTGTCAGCCTATTCCCAATTTCAATGTCTTTGGTTATATTATGCTTGTTTGTTTTGTTGATTAGGTTCCTGTTAAAGGTGAGATCATATGGTATTTGTCTTTCACTGCCTGGCTTATTTTGCTTAGCATGATGATAATGTTAATTCTTCCAATCCATGGGCATGGTACATGCTTCCATTTGTTTGTGTCTTCCTTAATTTCTTTCTTCAGTATTGTATAGTTTTCTGAGTACAGGTATTTTACCTGCTTCATTAGATGTATTCCGAGGTACTTTATTTTTCTTGTTGTTATATCAAATGAAGTTTTTGCCTAATTTCTGTTTCTTTTTCCTTGTTGGTGTACAAAAATGCCTTTGGTTTCTCAGTATTGATTTTGTATCCAGGTATTTCACCAAATTCATTTATTAAATTGAGTAGTTTCTTGGTAGAGTCTGTAGAATTTTCTATGTTCACTATCATATCATCTGCAAATAATGACAGTTTTACTTCCTCCTTTCCAATTTGGATGCCATTTATTTCTTTTTCTTGTCTGATGGCTGTGGCTAGGACTTCCACTATTATGTTGAATAGGAGTGGTGAAAGCAGGCGTCCTTGTCTTGTTCCTGATCTTAGTGGGAAAGCTCTAAATTTTTGCCAATTGAGTATGATGTTGGCTTTGAATGTCTCATTTATGGCCTTTATTATGTTAAGGAATGCTCCCTCAATTCCCACTTTGCTGAGTGTTTTTATCGTAAGTGGGTATTATCCCTTATCAAATGGGTTTTCCACATCTATTGATTGGGTCATGCAATTTTTGTCTTTCATTTTGTTTATGTGATGTATTATGATTATTGATTTGCAAATATTGTACCATCCTTACATCCCTGGGATAAATCCCACTTGATCATGGTTACCATCTTTTTAATGTATTGCTGGGTGCAGTTTGCCAATATTTTGTTGAGCATTTTAGCCTCTATGTTCATTAGTGATATTGGCCTAAAGTTTTATTGCTTTGTTACGTCTTTATCTAGTTTGGGGATTAGGATGATGCTGGCTTCATAAAAAGAGTTTGGGAGTCTTCCATCTTCTTGAATTTTTTGGAATAATATGTGGAGGATGGAGGTTAGCTCTCCTTCAAATGCTTTGTAAAAATCTCCTGTGAAACCATCTGGTCCAGGGCTTTTGTGTATCAGAAGCTTTATGATTACTGTTTCAATTTTATCAGCTATTATTGGTCTGTTCAGGCTTTCTGCTTCTTCTTCACTCAGTTTTGGAAGATTATATTTTTCTAGAAATTTGTCCATTTCACCTAGGTTTTCAAATTTCTTGGCATATAGTTGTTCTTAGTAATTTCTCGCTTCTTGTTTATAGATGAAATTATTTGCTGAGTATTTTGCTTCTTTGGAATGAAAGGCTCTCTCTATATCAGTTAAGGTCATTTCATCTAGAGTATTGTACAATGCCACAATCTTTGTTGATAGTTTTTTTTTTTTTTTTGGAAGATCTGTCCATTTTTGACAGTGGGGTATTAATAATCCCCTACTATAATTGTGTTGCTCTCAATATCTTTCTTGAAGTCCTCCAAAATGTTCCTTATATATTTGGGTTCTTCTATGTTGGGTGCATACATATTTACAATGTTTACATCTTTTTGATGGATTCTTCTCTTGAGTGTTATGAAGTGACCTTGTGGGTCTCTTTTTATGGCTCTTCTTTTGAAATCTATTTTGTCCAATAAGAGTGTTGCTATCCTGGCTTTTTTTTCCTGTCAGTTTGCTTAGAATATTTGTTTCCAGTCCTTCACTTTCAGTCTGTGCAGGTCTTTTGTTCTGAAGTGGGTCTCTTGTAGGCATCGCATGTGTGGGTCATGTTTTCTTATCCATTCCACTATTGTGTATCTTTTGACTGGGGCATTTAATCCATTTACCATTAAGGTTATTATTGGTAGGTGCTGACTCATTGCCATTTTTTTGTACCTGTGTTCTCCCTCTTTTACTGTTTTTCTTCTTGTTCTTAAAATAAACCATTTAGCATCTCTTGCAAAGCTGGTTTGGAGGATGTATGTTCTTTGAAGCTTCTTTTGTCCAGGAAGCTCCTTATTTGTCCTTCCATTTTAATTGAGAGCTTTGCGGGATAGAATAGTCTTGGTTGCAGGCCTCTGGCTCTCATTACTTGGAATGTTTCTGGCCATTCCCTTCTGGCTTGGAGCATTTCCATTGAGAAGTCAGCTGCTACTCTTATCGGGGCTCCCTTGCATGCTACTTTCTGTTTTACCCTTGCTGCCTTTAAGATTCTCTTTTTGTCTTTAAAACATGCCATTTTAATTATGATGTGTCTTGAAGTGGGCCTCTTTGGGTGCCTCTTGATGGGGACTCTCTGTGTTTTCTGGATTTGTGTAACTTTTTCTCTCATCAAATTAAGGATGTTTTCCATCATTACTTTTTCAAACAGGTTTTCTATTCCTTCTTATTATTCTTCTCCTTCTCATATCCTTATTCTACCAATATTATTATGTTTCATGTTGTCCTGCATTTCCTTTAACCCCTCTTCATTCTTTTTGAGCCTCTTTTCCTTTTCTTGCTCATTCTGGGTGGTTTTTCTACCTTGTCCTCCAGTTCGTGGATCCCATCCTCTGCTTCATTGAGCCTGCTTTTGATTCCTTCTACTGTGTTCTTCAGTTCAGAAATTGTATTTTTCATTTCCTCTTGGCCCTTGATTGTTTCTATTTCCTTTTTCATATTGATGTAGTTTGCAGTGGGTTCATTGTAGTTTCCTTGTAGGTTTTGGCAATTCTCTATGAGCTCATTGAGCTTCCTGATAACCATTGCTCATTTGAACTCAATATGTGTTAGTTGACTTGCCTCCATTTCAATTAACATTCTTTCTGAGGCTTCCTCCTTTATTTCATTTGGGGATTGTTTCTCTCTCTTCCCATTATTTGTGAGACTCTTCTTGTTAGCCTCTGCTTCTTAAATTTATTTGTTCTGACTCCCTGGATTTATGATGTGAACTTCTTTGGTAGAATACCTGTGAGATTCAGTGGTGCAGTCTCCTTGGTCTCCTAAGCTCGTTGGTCTTGGGCTGTCATTTATGTTGGCTCTGTGTATGTCTTTGGGTTTTGACTGTTGTTGGGTCTTTCTTTTGTGGGTCCTTCCCTCCAGCTGGTTAACTGAGGATCACTCTTTCCAACACCTATTGTATTCTGTTGTGCAGGTGTGGGCAGGTTGTGTTGAAGCTGGTTCTCCTGAGTTTACAAGGTTTTGAGGATTTTCTCTTGCTCTTGTTCAGTTGTTTGTTCTGAGTAATTTCTCGACCATTTAGTTTTATTTCTAGATAGGTGCTGGATTGAGTTAGTGTACCTTCCATTCCCTCCTTCGCCTTCTTCTGTTGTTTTCTGTTGTTTTTTCCTTTGTTGGTGGTTTTCCTCTTCCAGCACATATCCTGGTGTTCACAGCTTCCACCTACTTTTTTTGTGATCAGTTGGAGGGAGAAGGCAAAATGGTTTAAGACAGCAGAAGTGTATTCTATGATATTTAAAGTTCCAACCAGTAGAGAAGAGATAGGAGATACTTTGGATATGTATCATGTTAATTGTGATATTTCACCCAACTAGCCACTGTTTAGAAAGAGTGGAAAGAACATAAGTCTATTGTTATGGGGAGGAAGGGTTTGAGTTGAATGTAGAAAGCAGTGAGCATGTAGGAGATAAGATTATGAGGTAAAGTAAGAGTAAAGGAGAGAAAATAGGTGTAGTGTGTGAGAGAATAGAGTTAACCACAACAGTA
This sequence comes from Glossophaga mutica, assembly GCA_039655065.1. Classification (NCBI taxonomy): domain Eukaryota; kingdom Metazoa; phylum Chordata; class Mammalia; order Chiroptera; family Phyllostomidae; genus Glossophaga; species Glossophaga mutica. Next base: position 101,273,845 of record CM077307.1, on the reverse strand, counting down.
ACAAAGTTCAGGAAACTGAAGTGGGCTAAGATCTAGGAGGGGTGCTGTGTAGTATTTACAATTGTATGGAACAGCAATTATTTACAATAATAATGAAGCAACAATCATATGACAGAATCTATGTGATCTGGATAACAAGAATAGGAAGTATAGGACCTAGAGAAGTGTGCTAATGGAACACAAGTGAAGTTAAAGATGGTAAATTAAAAAATACACTATGAAAAAGAAAACAAGGGAAATCAGTCAAACAATGCAATTTAACCAGAAAGTGAAGAAGACTAAACAGAAAGAAGAGAAATACAAAAATACTAATAAAATGAAAGATGTAAGAATAATGAAAAATAATAATATAAATATACAGTAACTTGCAAGTTCTCTGGAGTAGCAAAGTGAAATTTGGCTCACTGTTTCAGCTGTTGGGATGACCCCTCTTTGGGCCCATCTCTGGTCTTTTTACAGTTCCAGATTTTATTGTCTCACTTGTAGGGGGCAAAAAGGAAGAAGAGATAAAACTGGAAAGAAAGAAAGAAAGAAGAAAGAAAGAAAGAAAGAAAGAAAGAAAGAAAGAAAGAAAGAAAGAAAGAAAGAAAGGAAGGAAGGAAGGAAGGAAGGAAGGAAGGAAGGAAGGAAGGAGGAGTTAAAAAAAAAAAAAAAAGAGCCTCCTCCTGGCTTCAGATTGGCCAAGCCAGTTCTGCTGGTCTTCCTGATTGCAGCAGGCTGAAGGGGAATTTGTTTCACTTTTCTACCTTCCTGAACAGCACTTGCTCAGCCTCCAGCCCAGTTCCTCAGTTTTCTGCCGGGCCCCCAGTGCCCTTCTGCACCCACCCTAGGCCTTCAGTCCACCAGTTGTGCTGTCCTTGAGTTGCACCAATTAGTGGCAATTCACACACCACCTTTCTCGCTCTTTGCTGTCCTAGATGATAGGGACACTCAGCACCCCATCAATCTAGTTCAGCCTCCCCATTGAGTTAAGTCTTCCTGGAGATTGCTCACTCCCTGAGCCCTGCAGTTCTCCTCTGTGGGGCATCTCTGTCTTTCTCTCAGGGATCCCATTGGCCTGGCAAGGCAGGAGTGCAGCCATCCTGTGGATGCAGGTTCATACCTCCTCTGCTGCTTGCCCTGGGGCACGGGGTTTGGGTGCGTGGTGGTCTGGGTGGCGTGGTCAGGTGTACTGTGTCCCAGGCCTGCAGATGTGGTGAAAGAAAGAGCCGCCTGCAGTTTTGGGTGTGCAGTCTCCCCAGGAATTCAGGTGTGAGCACAGGACCTTCTGCACTACCAGGGAAGTGCCACATGGCTGGGCAGGGTTAGGTGCTCCAGCAGAGGCCGGAGTGACTGCAGCAGGACAATTCTCCAAACAGCTGCCGAGAGACTCTTTTTTCACTTTTCCTTTTTGAAAAATTCCTCCTGCTGAAGCATGCTGCTCCATACAAGGGCCTGGCCTCTCACACAGCCCACCTCTCCAACCATACCAGGGACTGACTGGGTCAGGGTCCATCATGGCCCAACTCTCCCCCAGCTGGTGTCCACAGCCTCTATCAGTGCACACAGCCCCTGTGTGTTTTCCACTTCATCCTTGCTCCCCTCCCTGAAACTTTAAGCAACCTGGTCTCTCCTGGTGCTGTTCAAACCTTGTTTGGCAGGGGAGGGAACCATTGACCCAGCTCCCTCCCAAAAACCCTGTGGCAGATCTTGCGGGCGCAGGACCTGGGGTGGCAGCAACCCTGGTCTCTGTGCTGGACCCAGGGACCTTATTGTCCTGAAGCACTCTCCTTACCATCTGATTTTTCAATGTCCTCTACAATTTTTGGTCTCCAATCTTCATATATGCTGAGGTACTGTTGGCTGTTTTCTCTGTTCTTTAGAAGATTGGCTAGGTGTTTCACCTGTGTGCAGGGGGAAGTGTACTCCATTCCCACCTATCTCGCCACCATCTTCCCTTCAGCCTGACATAGTCTCCGTTTTTACCACTTCTATTCAACGGAGTGCTGGAAGCCTTAGCCACAGAAATCAGATAAGAAAAAGAAATAAAAGGCATTTAAATTGGAAAGGAGGAAGTAAAACTCATTGTTAGCAGATGACGTGATTGTGTACATAGAAAACTCTACAGACCCCACCAAAAAAAAAAACTACTTGACCTAATAAGTGAACCTGGCAAGATAGCTGGACACAAAGTCAATATTCAGAAATTGAAGGCATTTTTTAAAACCACCAATGAATATGAGAAACATATCCTGTTTACTACAGGAAAAAATCCTGTTTACTACAGCAAAAAGCAAAATAAACTGCCTAGGAATAAACCTAACCAAGGAGGTAAAAGACCTGTAGTCAGAAAACTACATGAAAATGAAGAATAAAATTAAGGAAGACATAAATAAATGGAAGCATGTAATGTGTTTATAGACTGGAAGAATTAAAATCATCAAAATGTCTGTACTGTGCAAAGTAATTTATAAATTCAACAGAATCACTACTATAGTATGAATGACATAGTTTACAGATATAGAAGAAACATTTCAAAAATTTACATGGAAACATAAACACCCTGAATAGCCTCAGCAGTTTTAAGAAAGAAGAGCAAAGTAGAAGGCATCACAATAGCTGATATCAAACTATATTACAAGGCCACACTGACTCCCCCCATTATCCCTTCCCACCTCCCCTCTGGTTACTGTCAGATTGTTCTTGATTTCAATGTCTCTGGTTATATTTTGCTTGCTTCTTTCTTTTGTTGATCATGTTCCGGTTAAAGACTGGAGCAGTCACTGTGGAAAACAGTATGGAATTTCCTCAGAAAACTAAAAATGGAACTGCCTTTTTGACCTGGCAATTCCAGTGCTGGGATTATACCCTAAGAATCCTGAAACACCAATCCAAAGGAACCTATGCACCCCAAAGTTCATAGCAGCACTGCTTACAATAGCCAAGTGCTGGAAGCAACCTAAGTGCCCATCACTAAATAAATGGATCAAGTAACTATGGTACATTTACACAAGGGAATACTATGCAGCAGAAATAAGGAAGGAACTCCTACCATTTATGACAGCATGGATGGAACTGGAGAGCATTATGCTAAGTGAAGTAAGCCAGGCAGTGAAACACAGATACCATACAGTCTCACCTGTAAGTGCAACCTAACCAACAAAACAAACAAGCAAACAAAATATATCCAGAGACATTTAAATAAAGGACAAACTGTCAGCAACCAGCGGGAATCTGAGAGGGGGATAATGGGGAAATAAGGGGAAGCATAATAAAGGAACACGTATAAAGGACTCGTAGACAAAGCCAAAGTGGCGGTTGGATCAAGGGTGGGAGGTGGGGATAGGTGATCAGGGGTGGAGTGGAAGGGGGAAACTGGAGACAACTGTAATTGAAAAACAGTTTTTAAAGAAGAAGCATAATTTGTAGGCACAAAATATACAGGGGAGGTTAAAAATATTATAAGAAATGGAGAAGCCAAAGAACTTAAATGTACAACCCATGATCATGGACTAAGGTTGGTGGAGGAATGCTGGAATGAAGTGGGATACAGGGTGGAGAGGGATAAAGGGGAGAAAAAGGGGACAAATCTAATAGGAAAATCAATAAAATATACTTTTAAAAAAGACCTTCGCCAAGTCACATTTTATTTAAAGTATCAAAAGTTAATGACAAAAATAATTCTCAAGGAAGCCCAGAGGAAAAATAAGATGCTAACCTACAAAGGAAATCCCATAAGATTATCATCAAATTTTCAGTAGAAATATTATAAATCAAGAGAGAGTTGAAGGACATATTTAAAATATTGAAAGAGAGGAACAATTAGCCAAGGATAATATCTCAAATGAAGTTATCCTTTACATATGAAGGAGTAATAAAGGCTCTCCTGGACAGATAAAAGCTGGGAGGGTTTACCACCACAAGACCTGCAATACAAAAAATGTTGAAAGGAGAGCTTTTATCAGCAAGTAAAAGATTAGTGTATACAAAAGAGACAGGGGCATGAAATTGCAACTCTACTTCACAGTAAGATATTTACCACTTAATTACAGCATAATTAAAGGCAAACAAGGAGCATTAAAAGAATAACTATAGTCCTGGCTGGGTGGTGGCTCAGTTGGTTGGAGCTTCACCATGTACACTCTCAAAATGTTGCAGGTTCAATTCTTGGTCAAGGTACATACTTAGGCCCTGGCTGGCGTAGCTCAGTGGATTGAGCGCAGGCTGTGAACCAAAGGGTCGTGGTTCGATTCCCAGTCAGGGCACATGCCTGGGTTGCAGGCCAGGTCCCCAGTGGGGGCTATGTGAGAGGCAACCACATGTTGATGTTTCTCTCCCTCTCTTTCTCCTTCCCTTCCCCTCTCTCTAAAAATAAAGAAATAAAATATTTTTTTTAAAAAATGTACATACTTAGGTTGAAGTTTTAATCCCCAGTCAGGGCATATGCAAGAGGTAACTGATTGATATTTTTCTCATATTTATGTTTCTTTCCCTTTCTTTCTTTTCCTTCCTTCCTTCCTTCCTTCCTTCCTTCCTCTCTTTCCCTTTCTCTCTTTCCCTTTCCTCCTTCCTTTCTTTCTTTCTTCCTTTCTTTCATTCTTTTTTTCTTTCTCCCTCTTTCTTTCTCTCTCTCTCCCCCCACTTTCCTCTCTCTAAAATCAATGAGCATATCCTTGGTGAGGATTAAAAATAGTAACTATAATTACTGCAATTTGGTAACAACTATACAACATAAAAAGATAATTTGTGACCACAAATAATAAAAAGTGAAAGGAAAATGACGATGTATACAGATGAATGAAGAAAGAGGAAAAATTTTTTAAAAACTGTTGTATGTAGGAGACATTTTACACAAACCACAGAACAAAAACTCAGAGCAATTCAGAGCTGAGATGCAAAACATAAAAGAAGAGGAAATGAAGAACTACTTCCATTCAAGGTGGCAGAGTAGAACTCTGTGCTCACCTACTGATGTGTACATATATCCACATCAAAATTACAACTAAGTTATAAAACCAGAACTGAGAACCTCTCAGAGACTAGCTGAACAGAATTTCTACAACTAAGGATATAAAAAAGACTCACCAAGACTCATAGGACTGGTATAGAGGCTAAACAGGCAGGTACCACATTCATGGTATGGTGATTAAAAATGAAAAGAGGTATCTAGGCTGCAGAGTTCCTCCCACCCCAGAAGCAAGGGTCCCCACCCCACATCAGGCTCCCCAGCCCAGGGCATCAGTCTTGGGAAAATGAGGCACCCAAAAGTCAGGATGTGAGAATTAGCAGGGATTGGGTCTGAGAAAGACAAAGGACCACTAGAGACCACGTCTCTGATATTAAAATATCCATGCAGAGCCTCACTCCTTCACAAACTCATCCATTCTAAATTCCAGCACAGGGATAACAGCCCAAAAGCTGTCAGACACATATGAAGAGAAAATTGATTAACTTCAGGATGAAGGTGCTGGCTACCAGGGCAATGGTTGGGGCAACTCTCCCAGAGGACCAAAGCACTAGCAGGAGCCATTGTTTTTTCTCCATTTTTGTTTAGTTTTTAATCATATTTTATTATCAACTTCATGCTAGCTCTGTTGAATGTTTTTATTTGTTGTCTACTACAGTTGTCTCAATTTTCCCAAAACAAATTGCCCACGCCACACACTTCCCCATCTCTCACTCTCAATCTTACCCTCCTTTGGCTTTGTCCATGAGTCCTTTATACATGTTATTTGAATCTTCCTCTTATATCTCCATTACCCCTCTCCCAACTCTACTCTGGTAACTGTCAATTTATCCTTTATTTATATTTCTCTGGTTATACTTTGGTTGCTTGCTTGTTTGTTTTTTTTATTTTAATTGTTGTTCTTGTACAGTTTTCTGTCTTTTACTCCCACCCCAGCCCACGACCCCAGCCCTCCCCACCTCCCTCCCATTTCCACCCCACCCTAGTTTTTGTCCACATGTCCTTTATATTTGTTGCTCTAAACCCTTCCCCTTTTCCCCTGAAATTCCCTCCCCTCTCCCTTCTGGTCACTGTCAGCCTGTTCTCAATTTCAGTGTCTTTAGTTATATTATGCTTGTTTGTTTGTTTTGTTGATTAGGTTTCACTTATAGGTGAGATCATATGTATTTCTTTTTCAGCACCTGGCTTAATTCACTTAGCATAATAATCTTCAGTTCCATCAAGGCTGTTGCAAAGGGTAGGAGCTCCTTCTTTCTTTCTGCTTCATAGGATTCCATTGTGTAAATGTGCCATCGTTTTTGCTCCATTTATTTACTGAAGGGCACTTAGGTTGCTTCCAGCATTTGGCTATTGGAAATTGTGTTGCTATGAACATTAGGGTGCATAGGTTCCTTTGGATTGCTGTTTCAGGGTTCTTAGGATATAATTCTAGCAATGGAATTGCCAGGTCAAAAGGCAGTTCCATTTTTAGTTTTCTGAGGAAATTCCATACTTAATTCCATAGTGGTTGTACCAGTCTGCATCTCACCATCAATGCACTAGGGTAACATTTACTCCACATCTTCTCCAAAACTTGTTCTTTGTTATTTTGTTATTGATGGCCATTCTCACTGGGGTGCAGTGGTATCTCATCGTAGTATTAATTTGCATCTCTCTGAGGGCTATGGATGCTGAGCATATTTTCACATGTCTCTGGACCCTTTGTTGTCCTCCTTGGAGAAATGTTGGTTCAAGTCCTTCACTCATTTTTTAACTGGTTTTTTTTACTTCCTACAGTGGAGTAGTGTGAGTTCTTTATATATTTTGGATACAGCCAAGCCCTTGTCCAAGGTATCATTAGCAAATATGTTCTCCCATATAGTTGGTTCTCTTCATTTTAATGCTGTTTACTTTAGCCATGCAAAAGCTTTTTATTTCATGAGATCCCATTTGTTTATTCTTTCCTTTATATCCCTTACTCTAGGGGACATACCAGTGAAAATATTGCTGGGTGAAATATCTGAGATTTTCCTGCCTATGTTCTCCTCTAGACTTTTACAGTGTCATGACATATATTTAAGTCTTCTACCCACCTTCAGTTTATTTTTGTGTTTGGTGTAAGTTGCTGATTGAGTTTCATTCTTTTGAATGTAGCCATCCAGATCTCCCAACAAAATTTGTTGAAGAGGCTATTTTTATTCTATTTTATGCTTCTTTCCCCTTTGTCAAATATTAATTGACCATAGAGATTTCATTTTAGCTCTGAACTCTCTATTCTGTTCCTTTGGTCTGTGTCTGTTTTTATGCCAGTACCAGGCTCTTTTGATTACAGTGGCTTTGTAATACAGCTTAATATCAAGTACTGTAATCACTCTTATATTGCAATTCTTTCTCAAAATTGCAGTGGTTATTTGACTTCATTTATGGTTCTACAAAAATTTCTGAAATGTGTGTTCTTTTTTGTTCTGTTTTGATTTGATTTTTATCTTTTAAATATAATTTATTGATTATGCTATTACATTTGTCCCATTTTCCCCCTTCACTTCCCTACACCTTGCACACCCCCTCTCACCCACATATCCCCCCTTTAGTTCATGTCCATGTGCCATACTTGTAAGTTCTTTGGCTTATACATTTCCCGTACTATTCTTACCCTCCCCCTGTCTATTTTCTACCTACCATCTATGTTACTTATTCTCTGTACCTTTCCCTCCTCTCTCCCCATCCCTTGTTGATAACCCTCCATGTCATCTCTATTTCTGTTTGTGGTTCTGTCCCCCTTCTAACTGTTTGCTTAGTTTGTTTTGGATTTGGTTTTGGTTTGGGGAGTGGTTGTTAATAATTGTGAGTTTGCTGACATTTTACCATACATGTTTTTTGTCTTCTTTTTCTTCGGTAAGTCCCTTTAACATTTCATATAATAAGGGCTTGGTGATGATGCTCCTTTAACTTGACCTTATCTGAGAAGCACTTTATCTGCCCTTCCATTCTAAATGAAAGCTTTGCTGGATAAAGAAATTTTGGATGTGGGTCCTTGCCTTTCATGACTTGGAATACTTCTTTCCAGTCCCTTTTTGCCTGTAAGGTCTCTTTTGAGAAATCAGCTGACAGTCTGATGGGAACTCCTTTGTAGGCGACTGTCCCCTTATCTCTTGCTGCTTCTAAGATTCTCTCCTTATTTTTAATCTTGGCTAATGTAATGATGATGTGCCTTGGTGTGTTCCTCCTTGGGTCCAACTTCTTTGGGACTCTCTGAGCTTCCTGGACTTCCTGGAAGTCTACTTCCTTTGCCAGATTGGGGTCGTTCTCCTTTATTATTTGTACAAATAACTTTTCCACTTGTTGCTCTACCTCTTCCCCTTCTGGTACCCCTATAACTCAGATGTTGAGATGTTTAAAGATGTCCTGGAGGTTCCTAAGGCTCTCCTCATTTTTTTGAATTCTTGTTACTTCCTTGTTTTCTGTTTGGTTGTTTCTTTCTTCCTTCTAATCCACTCCATTGATTTGAGTCCCAGTTTTCCTTCCATCACTATTAGTTCCCTGTGCATTTCCCTTCATTTCACTTATTGTAGCCTTCATTTGTTCATCTAATTTGCAACCAAAATCAACCAATTCTGTGAGCATCCTGATCACCAGTGCTTTGAACTACGCATCCGATAGGTTGGCTATCTCTTGGCCGCTTAGATTAATTGGTTTGGAGCTTTGATCTGTTCTCCCATTTGAGCCATTTTTGGTTGTTGTGGGGTTTTTTTTTTTTTTTGGTTTTTTTTGGGGGATCTAGTCACATGTGTTACATAGTGAGGGGCAGTCTTAGGTATTCCCCAGGGCAAGGCAGCCCAGTTGCTGGGTTGTGACACTGTATGTGGGGGAGGGGTGTGAGAGGGAACAGTGGTGCTTGGTCTACTCTGTCTCATATTTCAGTCCATTCCACCACTTTCCACAAGCAAATTGGGCCCTTCTGTTGTTGATTTCCATGTGGGTGGGCTTGTGTTCATTCTAGAACCCTGTGAGTCTCTTCAACAAACTCTCCTGTGAGGCTGGGAGTCTCTCCCAGAAACTCAATCCCTGCAAGTGTTTTCAATTGGTGTTTTTAGGTTTTATTCCCTGAAGCTGGGGCCCTGGGTTGCATGGTCTGTCTCACTGCCCATTTTCACCTGGATTGTCTGTGCACAAATGTGGGACCGCCTGGTCAGCCATCCGCCCTGAGCAGCCTCATTGGGTCTGCCTGTTGCCACCCCGCACCCAGGGTCTGCTAGCCACTGCCTGTGCACCTGGGGTCTGCTAGTTGCTGCCTGCACGCCTGTGGCTCCTACGTACTGGGGTCCCTCAACCTCTTCTTTTTCCTCCCATGACTCCACCCCTCTGAATGGTTGTTGGACTTCTGTACAGTTCAATTTTCTGTTAGTTCTGATTGTTTTCTTGTTTCTAAATCTTTGTTGTCCTTAATTTTGGTTGTATGAGGAGGCACAGTGTGTCCACCTATGCCTCTATCTTGGCCAGAAGTCTCTTTCTGTTCTTAACACGCTCCCTTTAGCACCTCTTGCAGTGCTTGTTTGGTGGAGGTGTATTCTTTGAGCCTTCTTTTGTCTGGGAAATTTCTTATTTCACCTTTCATTTTAATTGAGAGCTTTGCTGGATAGAGTAGTCTTGGTGGCAGGTCTTTACTTTTCATTACTTGAAATATTTATTGCCATTCCCTTCTGTCTTGGAGCATTTCCATTGAGAAGTCAGCTGCTAGTCTCATTTGTGCTCCCTTGTATATTACTTTCTGTTTCTCCCTTGGTGCCTCTAAGATTCTCTCTTTGTCTTAGAAAAAGACATTAAAAAATTGCCATTTTAATTATGATGTCTCTTGGAGTGGGCCTCTTTGGGTTACTCTTGATTGGGACTCTCTGTGTTTCCTGTATTTGTGTAACTTTTTCTCTCATCAAATTAGGGAAGTTTCCATCATTACTTTTTCAAACATGTTTTGTATCACTTGCTCTTCCTCTTCTCCGTCTGGTATTGCTATGATACAACTATTATTTCATTTCATGTTGTCATGCAGTTCCCTTAACACCTCTTTCTGAGTCTTTTTTCCTTTTCTTGCTTTTCTTAATGTTTTTTCTACCTTGTCCTTCAGTCCGCTAATTTGATTCTCTGCTTCATCTAGCCTGGTTTTGATACCTACTGTTCTTCAATTCAGAAATTGTATTCTTCATTTCCTCTTTGCCCTTGTTGATAGTTTCTGTTTCCTTTTTCATGTTGATGTAATTTGCAGTGAGTTCATCATAGTTTTCCTGCAGTTTTTGGTAATTATCAGTGAGCTCATTGAGGCTCCTTATAACTATTGCTTTGAACACAATATCTGATAGTTGACTTGCCTCTATTTCATTTAGCATTCTTTCTGAGACTTCATCCTTTCCTTTCATTTGGGATTTCTTTCTTTGTCTTCAAATTGTTTGTGAGAGTCTTCTTGTTAGCTTCTCTTTCTTAAATTGTTCTGTTCTGACTCCCTGAGCTTGTCATGTGAACTTCTGGCAGGAGACCTGTGAGATTCAGTGGTGCAGTCTCCTTGATCTACTGAACTTGCTGCTCTTGGCCTGTCATTTATGTTGGCTCTCTGCATGTATTTGGCTTTTGATTTTTGTTGGGTTTTTCATTGTTGGGTCCTTCCCTCCAGCTAGTTGACTAAGGTCACTCCACCCAGCACATCTTTTATGCTGTTGAGCAAGTGTGAACAGGTTGTGTTGAAGCTTGTTCTTCTGTCTATCTGAGGTTATAAGGCTTCTCTCTCACTATTGTTCAGTTGTTTGTTCTGGGTAATTTCTCCACTGTTTAGTTGTAACACCAGAATATTCCTGGGTGGAGGTTAGTGTGGACTCCATTCATTCCTCCACCATCTTCCTTTATTATCTGTTGTCAGTTCCCTTGTTTTGGGTTCTCTATTCAACCAAGTATATTGGTGTTCACAGCTCCCACCTACTCTTTTATGTGATCAGTTGGTGGGGAAAGGCAAAATGGATTAAGACAGTAGGAATGTATTCTATGGGATTTAAAGTGCCAACCCACAGAGAAGAGATAGGAGGTCCTTTGTATAAGTGTATTGTTAACCATGATGTTTCACCCAACTAGCCACTTTTTATAAAAGGTGTAGAAAAGATAAAACTCTGGTTAGAGGGGGGAAGAGTTGTGAGCTAAATCCAGCAGACAAAGCACTTGTGGGAGGACAGATTATGAGATATAGTGAGAGTGAAGGATAGAAAATAGGCATAGCATGTGAGAGAGTAGTTAACCATAATAGTAATAAAGCTCTGGAAGATTATTAAATGGGCTAACATCCCAGACGAGTGTTGTGTAGTATGTATGATTATATGGAACAACAATTATTAACAATAATACTGGAATAACAATAATATGACAAGAACTATATGATCTGAATAAGAATAGGAAGTACACAACCTAGAGTAGTATGCTATTGGAATACAAGTGAATTGAAAAAAGGAAAATTAAAATATGCTATGAAATATAGAACAAGGAAAACCAGTGAAACAATGCAATTAAACCAATAAAAATGAAGAAAACTAAAGAGAAAAAAGAAATAAAAATATTAATAAAATAAAAGCAGTAAAAATAATGAGAAATAATACAAATAAACAATAACATGCAAGTTCTCTGGAATAGCAAAGTGAAATTTGTCTCAGTTTCTCAGTTAACAGGATTAGCCTTGTGTTCCCTCTTTGGGTCTCTGGACCTTTCACAGCTCCAGGTCTTATTGTCTCATTTGGGAAAAAAATACCTCCAGGTCTTATTGTCTCATTTGGGGAAAAAAATACCTCCTACCCCCAAGCGAGTTCTTCTGGTCTTCCTAGATGCTGCAGACTGAAGGGTGGGGGTTCAACTCACTTTTCTCCCTTTCTATGTTTTTGAGAGGATGGGGCAAGGTCTGGGCCTCAACCTTCACAGTGGCCCAACCTCCAGCCCAGGTCCTACACACTGCTGTGCCCCCACTGTCTGTCTGCATCAGGCCAGTGCCTTCAGTCCACCAGTTGTGCCATCCTTGAGGTGCACTAATTAGGGGCACCTCACACACCACTTTCTCTCTCTTTGCTGTCCTAGGTGTTAGGCACTCTCAAAGTTTCTTCAGGGCAGTTCAGCTCCCCCACTGCATTAAGTCTTTCTGGGGACTGCTAACTCCTTGAGCCCTGCTGCTCTCCTCTGTGTGGGGTGCCTCCTCCTTTCTCTTAGTGAATCAGCCACACAGCATGGTAATGGCAGGGGTGGGTACAAGGGCGTGGCTGTGGTGGTAGTGGTGGTGGCAGGGTTGCAGCCACAGAAGCTGCAGGGCACAGCCACGCAGGTGGAGGCAGCTGTTAAGGGAGAGTTGCCTAAACAGCAACCAAGACCTTTTTTAAAATAATACCTTTCTGTTCAAGCCTGGTGCTCTTAACAAGTGCCTGGCTTTTCACACAGTTCAACTTTCCAACCAGACCAGAGACTATCTGGGTCAGGGTCTGACATGGTCCAACCCTTTTCCAGGTGGCATCCAGCTCCCCAGTTTCTCTGGTAATAACCCAGCCAGTGTCCACATTCCTAGTGGGTGAACCCTGCTGCTGTGCATGTCCCACTTCATCTTTATTCCCCCCAGCAACTTCAAGCATCTAGGTCCATACTGGTGCTGCTCTATCTTCCCTGTTTGGCAGGGGCAGGAGTTGTTGATTTGGCTTTCATCCAAGGACCTTGTGGCAGGTGTCTGCAGGCAACATGCCAGGGGCTGCAGCAGCCCTTGTCCCTGCACTGGCCCCAGGGACCTTAATGTACCAAAGCAATCTCCTTACTGTCTGTTTTTCAATGTCTTCTACAGTTTTGGCCTCCAACTTTCATATGTTCTGGGATTCCATTGGATGTTCACCCTGTTCCTCAGAAGATTGGCTAGGAGTTCCACCTGTATGCAGGGAGAAGTGGGCTCTGTTTTCACCTACCTCGCCCCCATCTTCCAGCAAAATTCTGTTTATTCTCTCTTGAGCTAAACTAAATAATGAAAAAAAAATTCTCACAAAATAACACTAATATAGTTACTACAGTAAGATAAGTTAATCTTTTAACTCTACAAGATGTATAAGTAAGACTGTCAGAATCATGTATGCATACAATTAGCACTGATCATTCAAAGAACTATTTCAAGCATGTAGTTGGAATATAGAAAGCGATTCCTGTGGTGAGTTCTCCACTTACTAGTTGAGAAACTGTTCTCAGAGTGACCTTGCATTGTGGGAATTATTCATCCTCCGAGAATGTGCAATACCTTGTAACAACTAATTTTAATTCAAATTTGGACTCCATTGTAATACACTTTGTTAATAAAATTATAAAACAGTATATTGATAACTAAAGCACCTGTAATATCTTTAATTGTTTCTCATTCAGAACTTTGTTGCTTCTGGTACAATAAGGTATAGAAGAACATTAACTATATGTTTACTCTGGGGCCTAGGAGAACTTAATTTCTTTTTTTAAATTATTTTATTGTTGTTCAATTACAGTTGTCTGTGTCTAATTTCTTAAAATGAACTTCATAATTTAGAACACTTTGTCAACTGTATGTGAAATGGGGAACAGGTATAACAAATGATGACACTCACAGGAAAGCCTTTATCTATCTGATGACTCTTGGAAGTGATTGTATTTAACACCACAGGAATAATACTTTGAAAAATATAGAGATGAAAAAACAGTTAAATTTAGAAGTAGCTGTATTGGCTTTATGTAATAAAGGAAGCATTTTTAACTTAAAAAAAATAAGAATAAACTGACAGTAACCAGATGGAAGGAGAGAGAAGGATAATGGGGCAAAATAGGGGAAGGTCCATCAAGGAACATGTGTAAAGAACATGTGAACAAAGCCAGAGCGGGTAGGCTTGAGGGTGGTAGGCAGGAATGGGTGGGACAGGAGGCTATGGTGGGGTTAAAATGGAGACAGATGTACTTGAACAACAATAAAAAAAGAAAAATATTCTAATAAGTAATTTAGTAATTACTCTGATATTGACCTTGGAAATAAATATAAACATTACTATTTTAAAATAGCCAGCTTCTGTCCTGGCTAAGTAGCAAGTATTATGTGACCATCATTGATGGCCTACAACACAGAGATATTATTTTTTTTAAATAACATGATTTCACACAGATATCAGGCTGATTGTGCTATTCTGATTGTTGCTGCTGGTGTTGGTGAATTTGAAGCAAATATCTCCAAGAATGGGCATACCTGTAAGTATGCCCTTCTGGTTTACACACTAGATACAAAACAACCAGCTGTTGGTGTTAACAAAATGGACTCCACTGATCCACCCTACAGCCAGAAGAGATATTGGATTTTATTAATAAAGTCAGCACCTACATTAAGAAACCTGGTTATAACTCTGACACAGTAGCATTTTACCAGTTTCTGGTTGGGACAGTGAAAACATGCTGGAGATGAGTGCTAACATGCCTTAGTTGAAGGAATGGAAAGTCACCACAAATATGGTAATGCCAGTGAAATCATGCTGCTTGAAGCTCTGAATTAAATCCTGATAACAACTTGTTCAAGTGACAAGCCCCTGCATCTACCCCGCCGCTCCCAGGATTGGTAGTATTGGTACTATCCCTGTAGCCAAGTAGAGACTGGAGTTCTCAAACTCAGCATAGTGGACGCCTTTGCTCAATTCAATGTTACAAATGAACTAAAGTCTGTTGAAATTCATCACAAAGCATTTTTAAGTATATTTATTGATTATGATATTACAGTTGTCTAAATTTTCCTTTTATCCCCCACTGCCTGGAATCCCCCTTTCCTTTAGCAATCCCCCCTTAGTTCATGTCCATGGGTCATAAGTTCTTTGGCTTCTCCACTTGCTATATTACTCTTAACATCCCCCTGTCTATTTTACACTTCTTTTTTTAATTACACTTCTTTTGAAATTATATTTTATTGATTATGCTATTATAATTGTCAAATTCCCCCCCTTCATTCACCTACACCCTGCACACCCCCTCCCACCCACATTCCCCCCTTTAGTTCATGTCCATGTGTCTAAGTTCTTTAGCTTCTACATTTCCTACACTATTCTTGCCCTCCCCCTGTCTATTTTCTACCTACTGTCCATGCTACTTTTCTCTGTACCTTTTCCCCCTCTCTCCTCCTCCCACTCCCCTCTTGCTAACCTTCCATGTGTTCTCCATTTCTGTGTTTCTGTTCTTGTTCTAGTTGTTTGCTTAGTTTGCTTTTGTTTTAGATGTGGTTGTTAATTCCATGAGTTTGCTGTCTTTTTACTGTCATATTTTTATCTTCTTTTTCTTAGATAAGTCCCTTTAACACTTCATATAATAAGGGCTTGGTGATGATGAACTCCTTGAACTTCACCTTGTCTGAGAACTTCACCTTGTCTGAGAACCACTTTATTTTCCCTTCCATTCTAAATGAAGGCTTTGCTGGATAGAGCAATCTTGGATGTAGGTCCTTGACTTCCATGACTTGGAATACTTCTTTCCAGCCCCTTCTTGCCTGGAAGGTCTCTTTTGAGAAATTAGCTGACAGTCTGATGGGAACTCCTTTGTAGGTGACTGTCCCCTTATCCCTTGCTGTTTCTAGAATGCTCTCCTTCATTTGAATCTTGGCTAACGTAATGATGATGTGCCTTGGTGTGTTCCTCCTTGGGGCCAACTTCTTTGGGACTCTGTGAGCTTCCTGGACTTCCTGGAGGTCTATTTCCTTTACCAGAATGGGGAAGTTCTCCTTCATTATTTGTTCAAATGAGTTTCCCACTTGTTGCTCTTCCTCTTCCCCTTCTGGTACCCCTATAATTTGGATGTTGGAACATTTAAGGATGTGCTGGAGGTCCCTGAGCCTCTCTTCTTTTTTTTGAATTCTTGTTTCTTCATTCTTATCTGTTTCTTTGGTTGTTTCTTTCTTCCTTCCGGTCCACTTCATTGATTTGAGTCCCAGTTTTCCTCCCATCACTATTGGTTCCCTGTGCATTTTCCTTCATTTCACTTATTGTAGCCTTCATTTGTTCATCTAATTTGCGACCAAAATCAACCAATTCTGTGAGCATCCTGATCACCAGTGTTTTGAACTGTGCATCTGATAGGTTGGCTATCTCTTGGCCACTTAGATGAATTGGCTCTGGGGCTTTGATCTGTTCTCCCGTTTGAGCCATTTTGGGGTGTTTTTTGTTTGTTTGTTTGTTTGTTTTGGTCTCAACTGTTACGTAGTGAGGGGCAGAGCCTTAGTTGCTGCCCCAGGAGCAGCCCAGTCGCTATGTTGTGATGCTGTATGTTGGGACGTCGTCTCGGTGTTTTTAGGTTTTATTTCCTGGAACTGGGGCCCTGGGTTGTGAGTTCTATCTTGTTCCCCGTTTTTGCCTGGACTATCTATGCATGAATGTGGAACCACCTGGTCAGCCAGCCACCCTTCACCTGGAGTCTGCTCGTTGCTGCCTGTGCTCCTGGGGCCTGCTAGCCACCGCCTGCAGGCCCAGGTCCACCAGCAACTGCCTACATGCCAGGGTCCACCAGCCTGTGCTTCCTCCTGCCACGACTCTACCCCTCTTACCGGTCTGGATGAATGGCCTTTGGACCTCCATACTATTCAATTTTTCTTTCAGTTCTGATTGTTTTCTTGTTTCCTAAATCCTTGTTGTCCTTAACTTTGGTTATGTGAAGAGAAACAGTGTGTCCACCTACACCTCCATCTTGGCCGGACCAATTACACTTCTTAATCCCTGTAATTTTTCCACCATTCTCCCTATTCCCCTTGCCCACTGATAACCCTTCAAATATTCTCCATATCCATAAATCTCTTCCTGTTCTAGTTATTTGTTTATTTTGTTTAGTTTGTTTTTATATTCAGTTATTGATAGTTGTGAGTTTCTTGTCATTTTAATGTTCATAGTTTTGATCTTCTTTTTCTTAATAAAGTCCCTTTAACATTTCATGTAATAAGGGTTTGGCGATGATGAATTCCTTTACCTTTACCTTGTCTGGGAAGCACTTTATCTGCTCTTCCATTCTAAATGATAGCTCTGGTGGATAGAGCTATCTTCATTGTAGGTCCTTGCTTTTAAGGACTTTGAATACTTCTTGCCAGTCCCTTCTTGCCTGTAAAGTTTCTTCTGAGAAATCAGCTGATAGTTTTGTGGCCTTTGTAGGGTAACTCTTTGCCTTTCCCTTGCTACTTTTAAGATTCTCTCTTTATCTTTAACCTTCAACATTTGAATTATGATGTGTCTTGGTATGGTCCTCTTTTGGTCTAACTCGTTCAGGATTCTTTGTGCTTCCTGGACTTGTATGTCTGTTTCTTTCTCCAAATTAGGGAAGTTTTCTTTCATTATTTTTTCAAATAAATTTTCAATTTTTTTAATTTTATTTTAATTGTTGTTCTTGTACAGTTTTCTGTCTTTTACTCCCAGCCCAGCCCACCACCCCAGCCCTCCCCACCTCCCTCCCATTTCCACCCCTCTAGTTTTTGTCCATGTGTCCTTTATACTTGTTCCTGTAAACCCTTCCCCTTTTCCCCTGAAATTCCCTCCCCTCTCCCCTTTGGTGACTGTCAGCCTGTTCTCAATTTCAGTGTCTTTGGTTATATTTTGCTTATTTGTTTGTTTTGTTGGTTAGGTTTCTGTTAAAGGTGAGATCATATGATATTTGTCTTTCACCACCTGGCTTATTTCTTGATCTTCCTCTTCTTCTGGC
Organism: Glossophaga mutica; assembly: GCA_039655065.1. Classification (NCBI taxonomy): domain Eukaryota; kingdom Metazoa; phylum Chordata; class Mammalia; order Chiroptera; family Phyllostomidae; genus Glossophaga; species Glossophaga mutica. Next base: position 101,256,207 of record CM077307.1, on the reverse strand, counting down.
AACCCTATGATTTGAATGTCAGCACTTTTGAAGATGTCCCAGAATCTTCTTATTCTCTACTCATTTTTTAAAAATTCTTGCTTCTTCATTCTATAGTGGTTGAATGTTTGTTTCTTCCTTGTGTTCCAAGTCATTGATGTTTGTGAAAGATTTATTCATTTATTTATTTATTTATTTATTTATTTATTTATTTATTTATTTATTTGAGAGAGGAGAAGAGAGGGTGAAAGACAGGGGAAAAACACCAATGTGTAGTCACCTCTCACAAATCCCACACTGGGGACCTGGCCCACAACCCAGGCATGTGTCTATACTGGGAATCGAACCAGCATACCTTAGGTTTTCAGGCCTACACTCAATCCACTGAACCATACCTGTCAGGGCCCAAATCATTAATTGCAACCCCAGCTTCCTTCCCTTCAGTCTTGGTTCCCTGTGGATTTTTCTCTATTTCACTTAGTGTGGCCTTCATTTCTTTTCTTATGCTTTTGCCAACTCCATGAGTTCTCTGAGCATCCTTACCATACCCTGTTTTGAACTCTGTATATAATAGGCTATCTCCATTTTGCTTAGTTTTTTGTGGAGTTTTGTTCTGTTCTTTCATTTAGGCCATATTTCTTTGTTTCAATTTGGCAGCCTCCCTGTGTTTGTTTCTATGCATTATGTGGAGCTGCTTTGACTCCCTGTCTTAGCACATTTGTTAAGTCGTATGGGGTAGAGCCTTAAGTATTCACCAGGGTGGAGCAATGTGTTTCACCACTTTGTGGCTCTGTACATAGGGGAGGGGTCAGAAAGGGGACAATGCCACTGCCTGGCTGCTAGAGGCTTGCTCATCACTCATCCCATTTCCAGTCACTTCGCCCCCTTCCTGTATGCAATTGGTGCACTTCTAGCTGCTGCTGAAATAGTGGTTCCCAGACTTGGTGGGGTTGCACATGTTCTAGAGCATGTGAGCCATTTAAACAGACTTTCTTGAGATACCAGCAGCATTTTCTGCCACCCCAACCCCCACTGGTTTTTACAGCCAGCAGTTATGTAGCTTTATTTTCCTGGTGCTGAAATCCTGGGCTGCAAATTCTGGCCTGGGGATAGGACAGTTCACTCCCAAGGTATCCCTCCTGATTTTTATCTACCACATGTGAATGTGGGCCCATCCATTCTGCCAGATGCCACCACCTTGCCACTGCCACACTGCATCCTCTCTGCCCTGGCTCCCCATCTCTGCCCTTACTACCCATCTGGATGAATATGGTTTCTTTAAATCCTTGGTTGTCAAACTTCCATACAGTTTGATTTTCTGTCAGTCCTGGGTGTTTTCTATTTTGAGGTTACTTGTAATCCTTTTTATGTTTGTGCAAGGAGGCAAAGCATGCCTACCTATGTATGCCTCCACCTTGACTGGAAGTCCACACCATGAAGCTTTGAGTGAAGTTCTTCCTGAGAACAAGGTGGACTTCAATGTCAAGAATATGTCTGTCAAATATGTTCCCTGTGGGAATGTGGCTGATAACAACAAAAATAACCCACCAATGGAAACAGCTGGATTCATTGCTCAGGTGATGATCCTGACCATCCAAGCCAAATCATGTGCACCTGTGCTGGATTGTCCCACAGTTCACATTGCCTGAAAATGTGCTAAGATGAATAAAATTGATCATTTTGTGAAAAAGCTGGATGATGGCCCTCAGTTTCTGAAATCTAGTAGTGCTGCCATCATTTCTATTATTCTTGGCAAGCCCATGTGTGTTGAGAGCTTCTCTAACTATCCTCCTCTGAACCTTTTTGTTATTTGTGACATGAGACAGTTGCTGTGGGTGTCATCAAAACAGTAAACAAAAAGGCAGATGGAGTTGGTCAAGCCACCAAGTATTCCTACAAAGCTCAGAAGGTTAAACAAATATTACCCCCAATATCTGTAACCCCAATGGTGAAGAAAAAGCAGAACTGTTTGTCTTAATTAATGCTTTAAGTTTAATAGTAAAAAACTGGTTAATAGCCCTGACTGGTGTAGCTCAGTGGACTCAGCCTATGAACCACAGAGTCACTGGGTTGATTCCCAATCAGGGCACATGCTTGAGTTGTGGGCCAGGTTGCCAGGAGGGGTCATGCAAGAGGCAACTACACATTGATGTTTTTCTCCCTCTCTTTCTCCTTCCCTTCCCTTCTCTCTAAAAATAAATGAATAAAATCTTTTAAAAATAAAATAAAAGAGGAAAAGCCATTAAAGACTTAAACTCAACAATTTAAAAAACTGGTTAATAATTATGATGCATCATGAAACCTTCAGAAGAAAAAAAATATTTTGTGGTACGCTTGGGGTATATTTTTATGTGTGGCAGTTTTTAAGTTATTAGTTTTTAAAATCTACTTTTTACAGTAAAACACTTGACTGCCCTCGTCACATGGTTCAGTTAGTTGGAGCACCATCCCATACACCAAAAAGTAGGCAATCTGGGCACAAGCCTATGTTACAGGTTGTATCCCTGGTCAGATAGCATACAAGAGGCAGCTGATTGATGTTTCTCTCTCACATTAATGTTTCTCAATCTCTCTCTCTCTCTCTCTCTCTCTCTCTCTCTCTCTCCTCTCTCTCTCTTTCCACCTTCTTCTTTTTCTAGAATTAATAAACATATCCTTGGGTGAGAAGGAAAAGAATGACTGAAAACTTCTCAGAGAATTTTGAGACCCATTAAAACAAAGCTTAATGAGAAAAAAGTAGCCAAAAGATGGAAGCAACCCAAGTGTTTATTGACAAATGAATAGATTAACAAAATGTAGTACATACAAAGGATTATTCAATATTTAAAAAGTACCCTGGCCAGCATGGCTCAGTTGGTTGGAGCATCATTCTATAACTGAAGTATCACTAATGTGATTCCCAGCTGGGGCACATGCCCAGGTTTCAAGCACAATCCCCAGCTGGGACACATACAGGAGGCAGCCAATCCATGTTTCTTTCTCATATTGATGTTTCTCTCTCTATGTCTCTCTTCCCCTCTTCCTTGAATGAGAATAAAATAAACCTTCAAAACACATATTAGGAGGAAGGAAGATGGCGGAGAAATAGGTGCAAGCTGAGCCCACTTACCTGTGTACCCAGCCTGGACACTTAACTGACCTTCTGAAAAATGAAGTGAAGAGTCAACAGAATCTTAGCTGATATGAAGTTTGGAAGCCAAAGAGTACAGAGGGCACTTCAAAACAGGCAGTAAGGAGGTTTTATAGGTGAATGGGAAACTTCCTGGGCATGATACCAGAAACCATGGCTGCCATAGGGACAGCATCCAAGGAGAGCCCAGTGAGAGAGCAACCTAGCAGTTCCCTCCCCTCCCAGAGTGGTGAATCCACAGACTCAGTGGCCAGGAGTGACTTGAATACGCAGAGTCACTGAGGATAAAAAGGCTGCACACATGCACACAGCTGGTGGTGCACCCTAGCTGAGGCAGCACACACTTACTGGAACAGTGCCAGAGAGTAGGGGGAGGGGATTCTGACTGCACCTGGAGCTGGAGGAAGAGGAGGGCCATGATTGGCCATAACTGAGATGGACTCTTAACTTGTCAGAGAGTTGGAGTGTACGGAAAGCCGGGCAGTGGCTGGGTGCTGCAGTGGGAGTGCCCAGAGAGACTTTTTTCAAAAGGGAACCTGAGCATGCAGTTACCCAGCCAGCAAAGGAAGAGAATTGTGGATGTGATCAGTTCCCAATCAGTATACCTGGGCAGTTTGATCAAAAGGGTGTAGAGTAAAGTGATTCCTTGAACCCAGCCCAGTGCAGTGGCCCAGAGAGGAGAGTGCAGACCACAGCATGCTGTGAGTGCAGTGGGCTGGGAACTGTGCACCTGAGATTAAGTGAGGCCAGACTGGGTCCCCTTCCTTGGCGGAACCTCCAGGAAGAGAAGATTGAGCCAAGCACCCCATGTCAGGCAGTAGTGGGGAGGACCTGCAAAACTGGCAGGGAAGGCTTAACAACTGGCAGAGAGCTTTTCTACAAGAGTAAGACAGCAAGACTCACACCTAAAAGAACATTCCCCACAGGGAGATAAAATACACTGGGTCCTAGGGTCTATTTCACTGAGGTCATCAAAGCAGAAAGTTAAGAAAGGGTGCAAAAAGGGGGGGGGTTCAGGACATCACCCATCCTTGGCTTGCACATACAGCTGTAGTCTACACCAAGCAGGAGGGAGCTGACACTCTTACACAGATTGCCTGCAGCCCCCCCATGAAATGGACAGCTATTAAAGCAGAAATCATGTTGGAAATAAACTGGGACAGACTAAGATGGGAGTGTAGGAGTAGGGGAATGCATCCACAATTTTCCCACAAGAGTGAACAGTGCTTCCCAGTGGAGATACAGAGACCTCACCAGATGGATCTCAACAGAAGCTCCCTCTAGAGGAAGGGGAAGGAGATGCAGGCAGTGTTGTCAGAAGTTCTTCAACTCACCCTGGGACCTAGAGCTGATGAAAAAACAAGAGATGGGCCTGGCTGGTGGGGCTCAGTGGATTGAGTGCCAGACCTTGAATTAAAGGTTTCCTGGTTTAATTGCCAGTCAGGGCACAAGCCTGTGTTGCAGGCCAGGTCCCCATTAGGGGGGCAGAAGAGGCAACCACACATGGATGTTTCTCTCCCTCTCTTTCTCCCTTCCTTCCTCTTTCTCTAAAAACAAATGAATAAAGTCTTAAAAAAAACAAACAAACACAGAAATAGATCCAGAAAGAAGTCTGAAGGTGAACACTGACAGCTCAGATGAATTTCACCTTGCTTTTCCTCAGAACTTGCATTGTTTTTTTCTTTTTTTCTTCTTTTTATTTTTTCCTTTCAATAGCATTTTACTATTTCTTCTTTCACTTCACTCATATTCCAACTAACTTCACTTGGTCTTTTATTTTTTTATTCTTTTTATTCAAATTAATTTTTCATATTATTGTTATTCCAAATCCCACATAGCACCCTAACCTGTTCCTACTGCATCTTGCCACCTTATTGACCTTTCTTAGTGTTGTTGTATACTTTATTTTCTCTCACACTACACCACGCTCTTATTCCTTACTCTTATTATTTCTCCTTCGTATAATTTCATATAAGTGCTCTTCCTTTCTTAAATCAGTGCACAAGCTTCCCCCCTCTTATAATAGTCTTTTTTTCAATTATTTTATTGTTGTTCAGTTACAGTTGTCTACATTTCCCCCCACCATTCCCCCTACTCCAGCTAAACCCACTTCTCTCCCTTGCTTCCACACTTCCCCTTGGTTTTGTCCATGTATCCTTTATAGTACCTGAAAATCCTTCCCCCTGCATTGTCCCTTCCCACCTCCCCTCTGGTTACTGTCAGATTGTTCTTGATTTGAATGTCTCTGGTTATATTTTGCTTGCTTTTTTCTTTTGTTGATTATGTCCCAGTTAAAGACTGGGGCAGCCACTGTGAAAAACAGTATCGAATTTCCTCAGAAAACTAAACATGGAACGGCTTTTTGACCCAGCAATTTCACGACTAGGATTATATACTAGGAACCCTGAAATACCAATTCAAAAGAACCTATGCACTCCAATGTTCATAGCAGCACAATTTACAATAACCAAATGCTGAAAGCAACCTAAGTGCCCATCAGTAAATGAGTGGATCAAAAAATGATGGCACATTTACACAATGGAACACTACTCAGCAGAGTGAAAGAAGGAGCTCCTACCCTTTGTGACAGCATGGACAGAACTAGAGAGTATTATGCTAAGTAAAATAAGCCAGGTGGTGAAGGACAAGTATCCTCTTATAATAGTCTTATTGCCAGCCCTGACTAGTGTAGCTCAGTGGATTGAGCATGATCTGTGAACCAAATGGTTGCTGGTTTGATTTCCAGTCCAGGCACATGCTTGAGTTGTGAGCTGGCTCCCCAGTGGAGGCCATGTGAGAGGCAACCACACACTGATGTTTCCTTCCCTCTATTCCTCCTTCCCTTCCCCCTCTCTAAAAATAAATAAATAAAACCTTTAAAAATAAAATAGTCTTATTTTAGGAGTTCCAGCCAAGATGAAGTCATAGGTAGAAATCTCTCACTTCCTTGCACAACCAAAAAGAGGATAGTGACCAATCTAAAAACAATAAACAGACAGAAAAGCCAGGAAATCAAACTGCATGGAACTCCAACAAGGAATTAAAGAAACAGTCAACCAAACCAACTAGACCAGTAGGAGGGAAATGGGCAAAAAGGCTGTGTACCACATAGGCCGGGCTGGCTAAAAGGACCCTCAGCAAGGCAGCTGACTGGACCCCACAGTGAGTCAGGGGCTGGCTGAGAGAACCTGGGGTAAGAAGGCATATTGTGTGGGCTGAGCTGGCTGAATGGGAAACAGACTCAGAGCTGACTGTCAACTACAGGACAGGTTGCCACAGTGAGAGAAACTCCCAGTCTCACATGAGAGTTTGTTGAGAAGTTGGACTAGAGCCCAGCAAGCAAGCCGCATTGTTCCCTCTCCCTCTCTGATCCCTCCCCCACAGACAGCACTACAATTCAGCAACGAGGGTTATCCTGCCTTGGTGAATACCTAAGGCCCCTCCCCCTTAAAACTTAACAGGTGCACCAAGACAAAGAAATATGGCCCAAATGAAAGAACAGAGAAAAACTCCAGAGAAAGAGCTGAGCTCGGAGACAGCCAACCTATCTGATATGGAATTCAAAACACTAGTAATCAAAATGCTCCCAGAACTGATTGAACTTGGTTGAAAAATGAAAGAACAAATAAAGACTACCCAAAATGAAATAAAGCAAAACATTCGGGGAACCAACAGTGACAGGAAGGAAACTAGAACTCAAAGCAAAGAGTTGGAACAAAAGGAAGAAATAAACATCCAAAATGGAACAGAATGAAGAAACAAGAATTCAAAACAATGAAGAAAGACTTAGGAACCTCTGAGACAACTCGAAATGTTCCAATATCTGAATTATAGGGGTGCCAGAAGGAGAATAACAACAGCAAGAAATTGAAAACTCATTTGAACAAATAATGAAGGAAAACTTCCCCAATCTGGCAAAGGAAATAGACTTCCAGGAAGTCCAGGAAGCTCAGAGAGTCTCAAAGAAGTTGGACCCAAACAGGAACACACCAAGGCACATCACCATTAAGTTTCCCAAGATTAAAGATAAAGAGAGAATCTTAAAAGCAGCAAGAGGAAAGAAGAGAGTTACCTACAAAGGAGTTCCTGTAAGACTATCAGCTGATTTCTCAAAAGAAACCTTGCAGGCAAGAAGGGGCTGGAAAGAAGTATTCCAAGTCATGAAAGGGGAGGACCTACATGCAAGATTCCTCTATCCAGTAAAGCTTTCATTTGGAATGGAAGGGCAGATAAAGTGCTTCCCAGATGTGGTCAAATTAAAGGAGTTGGCCATTACCAAGCCCTTATTATATGAAATGTTAAAGGGACTTATCTAAGAAAAGGAAGATAAAAAACTGTGAACAGTAAAATGACAACAAACTTACAACTATCAACAACTGAACCTAGAAAAAAAGAAAAACAATAAAAACAAAAACTAAGCAAACAACTAGAACAGGAACAGAATCAGAGAAATGGACATCACACGGAGGGTTTTTTATGGGGCGGTAGAGGGGAAGAATGAGGGAGAAATACAGGAAATAAGAAGCATAATTGGTAAGGATGAAATAGACAGGGGGAGTTTAAGAATGGTAAGGAAACAGAGAAGTCAAGGAACTTATATGTACAACCCATGAACATTAACTAAGTGGGGGACAATGCTGGAGGGTTGGGGGGTACAGGGCAAAGAGGTGGTAAAGGAGAAAATTGGGAAAACTGTAATAATATAATCAATAAAATATACTTTTAAAAAATAGTCTTATTTCCTTCCACGTTTATAAATTGTGGCTAGTTGGGCAAAATATCAGTTACTGCCGTACTTCTCCAATGAAACTTCTATTTGTTTACTATTTGTTTATACTTTAAATCTGATAGGATACTCTGTACCTGTCTTATCCAATTTTGCATTTCCCCTGCCCTTCCTCAGTTGAGTGAGGAAATTTAACTTTTTTCTTTTCCCTTCTTAGCCTAGGCTTTACTCCTTACTCTTATTAGTTCTCCTCCCCCATCCTCTCAAAATCATTTTTTCTTTACTGTAGACATCTCATATTCACTTTTCTATTTTGTACAGCATTCTTATTATCTTTCCATCTTTTTTAAGCTTCATTCAGCTGCCATTGCTACGAACACTACTGGGGTCGTTCTGCAACTTCACTACAGGTGGGCCAATACCTTTTTAATTTTATTTCAGACCTCATAGTATACTCTTCCCTTTTCTTCCTACTTTTTTGCCATCATCTTCTGTGTTTTAATTACATTTTAAATTTTGTTTTCTGCTCTGGCTGGTGTAGCTCAGTGGATTGAGTGCGGGCCTGCAAACCAAAGGATCGAGGTTCAATTCCCAGTCAGGGCACATGCCTGGGTTGCGGGCCAGGTCCCAGCAGGGGACACACGAGAGGCAACCGCACATTGATATTTCTCTCCCTCTCCCTCTCTCCTACCCTTCCCCTCTAAAGATAAATAAATAAAAATCTTTAATAAAAAAAAAATTTGTTTTGATTCCCAGTCGGGGCACATGCCTGGGTTGCCAGGCCAGTTCCCGGCAGGGGACATACAAGAGGCAACCACACATTGATGTTTCTCTCCCTCTCTCCTTCCCTTCCCCTCTAAAGATAGATAGATAAATAAATAAATAAATACAAAACTTAAAAAAAATAAATTTTGTTTTCTCCTTTTCTTTGCCTCAGTTCTATCCCTACTCTTATCAATTCTCCTCCCTAATCCCTCCAAAAAAATTTCCCCCTTTTTTATTCATTTCATATTCCCTTTGTCCTATCTTATAATATTCTTAATCTCTCTTTGCCATTATTAACCTTTGCTCAACAGCAACTGATATTACTGATGTGGTAGGGGGGTTCTTTTTACTCATGGAGATTTGGTTGTCTGCTAATATTACTTTATTAACCAACAGCGTACAAGGGGAGTCAGGAGTTGTGACTACCAGTAATACAGCTAGAGAGGAGAACCCGCTAATGAAGGAGCCACCAAGAAGCAAAACACAAGTACAACTAAAGAGCCCACATAAATGGAAGAAAAAATGACCTTAGAACATCCAGACAAGGAGATCAAACGACTAAATTCCACAGAATTTGACCACAGAAACCCACCACACAAAGACTGGCAGGAAAAGGAGAGTATCCTGAGAAGCAGAAACAAACAAAAGAGTCACCTAAAATGGGAAGACAAGGAAAGAACCCCCAATCAAAAAGAATGGAAGAGTTCTGAAGAAAAGGGTGAATGAAATTGAGGTAAGCAATGTATCAGACATAGAATTCAAAAAAATGGTTATAAGGATGAACAGAAACTCAGTGACAACTGCAAGTAGTTGTGTGGGAACTACAACAGCATGAAAAAGGAAATCAAAACAATAAACAAGAACAAGGAAGAAATGAAGGATACAATATCTGAAGTAAAAAATACACCAGAAGGAATTACAAGGCTGAATGACTCTGGTGATTGAATATGTTAGCTGGAAGTCAAGGTAGAAAGATACCCAGGCAGAGCAACAAAATGAAAAAAGATTCAAAAAGTGTGAGGGTAGTTTGAGGGAACTTCAGGAGAACATGAAAAATAACAACATTAACATTATAGCAATACCAGAAGGAGAAGAAAAGAACCGAGAGCTAGAAAACCTGTTAGAAAAAATAATGACAGAAAAGTTCCCTAATTCAGAGAAGGAAAAACCCACAGAAGTTTAGGAAGAACAGAGGGTCCTAGACAAGATGAACCCAAAGAGGCCTACTGAAAGACACATCATAGTTCAAATGCTAAGTTTTAATGAAAAAGAGAGAATCTTAAAGGCAGCAAGGGAGAAGCCAGAAGTAACGTACAAGGGAGCTCTGGCAAGGCTATCCACTGATTTCTCAACAGAAACACTACAATCCAGAAGAAATGGCAAAAATATTCCAAATAATGAAAAGCAAAGGCCTGCAACCAAACTACTCTACCCAACAAGGCTGCCATTTAAAACAGAGGACAAAATAAGGAGTTAACCAGACAAAAGAAGGCTCAAAAAATACACCTCCACCAAACTAGCATTACAAGACATGCTAAAGGGATTGTTTTTAAGAAAATGTAGAAAAAGAGTGAGACAGATAAGAACACAGCTACAAAGGAAAAAAATGGCAATTCATAAGTACCTATTAATAATAACCTTAAGCATAAATGGATTAAATGCTCCAATTAAAAGATATAGGGTAGCTGAATGGATAAGAAAACATGACCAGCATATATGCTGTCTATGAGAGACCCACCTCAGAACAAAATACCTACACAGACTGAAAGTGAAAGGTTGGAAAAAAGTTTTCCAAGCAAATAGACAGGAAAAATATGGCAGTGTAATAATATTTACATCAAACAAAATACATTTCAAAACAAAGGCCATAAAAAGAGACAGAGAAGGTCACTTTGTAATATTTAAGGGAAGAATCCATCAAGAAGATATAGAGAACAGGCTGACAGTGACCAGAGGGAAAAGGGGAGGGAATTTCAGGGAAAAGGGGGAAGGGTTTTCAGAAAAAAGTATAAAGGACACATGGACAAAAACTAGGGGCAGGGGTGGAGATGGGAGGGAGGTGAGAGGGCTGGGAGAGTTGGCTGGGATGTGAGTAAAAGACAGAAAACTGTATTTGAACAACAATTAAATAAAAAATAAAAAAGAAGATATAAACATTGTAAGCAAATATAGGTCCTACACAAGTGCACCCAAATATATAAGAAAAATCTTGGAGAACTTCAAGAAACCTATCAACAGCATACATGCATTGTAGAAGATTTTAACACCCCACTGTCAACAATGGACAGATCTTCCGAACAAAGAATCAAGTTTATCGTGGCACTGAACAACAGGCTAGATCAAATAGATTTATTTGATATATATAGAGAATTTTTCACCCCCCCCAAGCAAAATATACATTCTTTTCAAGTGCACATGGAACATACTCAAAGACAGAACACATGATAGGACACAAAACAAATCTCAACAAATACAAGAAAATTGATATAACATCAAGCATATTCTTGGATCACAAGTACTTGAAACTAGAAACAAAACTGAAGGAAAAAATTCAAAAATAATCAAATCCATGGAGACTTATAACATGCTGTTAAACAATGAATTGGTAAACAATGAGTTCAGGGAACAAATCAAAAAGTATCTGGAAACAAACGAACACACAACAACCCAAAACCTATGGAACACAGAGAAGGAAATCCTGAGAAGAAAGTTCATAGCAACACAGGCCTATCTAAAAAGAGTAGAAAAATTTCAAGTAAACAAACTAACCCTGCATCTACAAAAACTGGAGGAGCAACCACAAACAAAGCCCAGAACAAGTAGAAGAAAGGTAATAATCAAGATGAGAGCAAGTTCAAAAGACTTAGAGACTAAAAGAAAATTTCAAAAGATCAGGAGCAGGTTCTTTGAACAGATAAACAAAGTCGACAAGCCTTCAAGGAAACTCATCAAGAAAAAAAGAGAGAGGACCCAAATTAACAAAATCAAAAATGAAAGAGGAGAAATTACAGCCAACACCACAGAAATACAAAGAATCATAAGAAATTACTACAAAAACTTATATGCCAAGGAATCTGAAAACTTGGGCAAAGTGGATAAATTCTAAAAACACATAAACCTCCAAAACTCAGACAAAGAAGCAGAAAGACTAATAGACCAAGAGAGCTGATAAAATTGAAGCAGCAATCAAAAAACTCCTGGCACACAAAGGCCCTAGACCAGATGGTTTCAAAGGAGAATTTTACACAACATTTAAGGAAGAGCTAACCCCATCCTTCTCGGAGTAATCCAAAAAATCCAAGAAGATGGAAGACTCCCAAACTCTTTTTATGAGGTCAACATCATCCTAATTCCAAAACCAGATAAATACACAACAAAGAAAGAAAAGTACAAGTCAATATTGCTGATGAACATAGATGCTAAAATCTCTAGAAAATATTGGCAAACTGCATTCAGCAATACATTAAAAAGATCATACATCATAATAAAGCGGGATTCATCTCAGGCATGCAAGATAGTAATATATATGCAAATCAATAAACATAATCATCACATAAACAAAAAGGAAAGACAAAAATCACACAATCATATCAATAGATGCTGAAAAACCATTGATAAATTACAGCACACATTTATGATAAAAACACTCAGCAAAGTGGGAATACAGGGAGCATACTGCAACATCATAAAGGCCATATAAAAGAAAACTTATGCCAATATCATACTGAATGTGAACAAACATAAAGTCTTTTCCACTAAGATTAGGAACAGAATAAGGATGTCCACTGTCACCACTTCTATTCAACATACTATTGAAAGTCCTAGCCACAAATCAGAAAAGAAAAAGAAATAAAAGGCATCAAGTTGAAAATGAAGAAGTAAAACTGTCACTATTTTCAGATGATATAATAGTGTACATAGAAAACCCTATAGACTTCACCATAAATACTCTACGTAATAAGTGATTTGGAAAAACAGCGGGACATAAAGTTAATGTTCAGAAATGAAGGCATTTTTTTAATCCAACAATGAAATATCAGAATCAGATATCAAGGGGAAAAATCCCATTTACTATAGCAACACAAAAAAATAAAGTATCTAGGAATAAACCTTACCAAGGTGGTAAAAGACTTATACTCAGAAAACTACACAACACTGAAAAAAAATTAAGGAAATATCAAACTATATTACAAGGTAACTGTAATCCAATGAGCTTGGTACTAGCATAAGAACAGACATATAGACCACTGGAAAAGAATGGAGAGCTCAGAAATAAACCCATGTCTCTATGGTCAATTAATATTCAATAAATAATGCACAAGTATTATTGTTAAAAATTACCCCTTTAAACAAATGATGTCGGGACATCTGTACAGTTACATGCAAAAAAAAAAAAAAAAGAACTCAACCACCAACTTACACCATACAGAAAAATAAATTCCAGGTGGATAAAAGACTTAAATATAGGTCATGACACCATAAAAGTCCTACAGGAGAACATAGGCATGAAAATCTCAGATACTCCACCCAGAAATATTTTCATCAATATATCTCTACAGCAAGGGACATAGAGGGAAGAATAAAAAAAAATGGGATCTCATCAAAATAAAAAGCTTCTGCATGGCTAAAGAAAACAGCATTAAAATGAAAAGGGAACCAAATGTATGGGAAAACATATTTGCAAATGATACCTTGGACAATCATTTGGTCTCCAACATATATAAAGAACTCAGAAAACTCCACTCCAGGAAGACAAAAAAAAAAAAAAATTTAAAAAAGGTGAAAGATCTGAACTTCACCAAGGAGGATATACGGAGAGCCCAGAGACATATGAAAGGGTGCTCAACATCACCAGCCATCGGAGAGATGCAAATTAAAACCACAATGAGATACCACTTCACACCAGTCAGAATGGGCATCATAAACAAATCAACAAACAAGAAGCACTGGCAAGGTTCCAGCGAAGATGGAGGTGTAGGTAGACACACTGTGCCTCCTCGCACAACCAAAATTAAGAAAAACAAAAATTAAGAAACCAAAAAAAAAAAAAAACCAGAACTGACAGAAAATTGAACTATACGGAAGTCCAACAACCATTAATCCATACCGGTACGAAGGGCAGAGTAGGCAGCTGGCAGAGAGGGGTCGCAGAAGGAAAAGGGGACGGCCAGTGGACTCAGTTGCCCAGGCAGCAGGTCGCAGACCCCGGGCGTAGGTTGAAAATGGGCAGATCCAGTGAGGCAACCAAGGCAGCTGGCACACCACAGTCACACAATCACACGGAGATATACTAGGCAAAGCTGAGGAGTGAAACAAATCACCCAAACCAGGGCAACAGCACCAGGAAATAAAGCCTAAAAGCACCGATTGAAAACACCTGTCAGGGTTGAGGTGCTGGGAGAGACTCCCAGCCTCACAGGAGAGTTCTTTGGAGAGACCCACAGAGTCCTAGAAAGTACACAAACCCACCCACAAAGAAATCAGCACCAGAAGGGCCCAATTTGTTTGTGGGAAGTGGCAGAAGGGACAGAAATCTGAGACAAAGGAGAGCAAATGCCATCATTCCCTCTCAGACCCCGCCCCCACATACAATGTCACAACCCAGCGACTGGGCTGCGCCACACTGGGGAGTGCCTGAGGCTCCACCCCTCACTACGTAACAGCACGTGCGCGTGCGCGGATAATCCAGGTGAAGGGGAAGCGGTGGAAGCGACCAGAGTCTAGAAGAGAGTGGAACAGGAGCCATTCTTCCCTCTCGGACCCAGCCCCAACCTATAGCGTCACAACCCTGCGACTGGGCTGCCCCGCCCTGAGGAACACCTAAGGCTCCAGCCCTCATACGTAATAGCTGTGACCAGACTAAAACCAAAACAAAACAAAACAAAAAACCCCACCAAAAATGGCTCAAACTGGAGAAAAAATGAAAATCCCGGAATCAATTCCTCTAAGCAACGAAGAGATAGCCAACCTATCAGATGCACAGTTCAAAGCACTGGTCATCAAAATGCTCACAGAATTGGTTGATTTTGCTCATAAATTAGATGAGAAAATGCAGGCTACAATACGTGAAATGAAGGAAGACTCATGGGGAACCGATAGAGATGGAAGGAAAACTGGGACTCAAATCAATGGAGTGTACCAGAAGGAAGAAATTAACAACCAAACAGAAAATGAGGAAGAAACAGGAATTCAAAAAAATGAGGAGAGGCTTAGGAACTTCCGGGACATCGTTAAACATCCCAACATCAGAATTATAGGGGTCCCAGAAGGGGAAGAAGAAGAGCAACAAGTAGAAAACTTATTTTAACAAATAATAAAGGAGAACTTCCCCAATCTGGCAAAGGAAATAGACTACCAGGACGTCCAGGAAGCTCAGAGAGTCCCAAAGAAGTTGGGCCCAAGGAGGAACATATCAAGGCACATCGTAATTACATTAGCCAAGATTAAAATGAAGCAGAGAATTCTAGAAGCAGCAAGGGATAAGGGGAAAGTCACCTACAAAGGAGTTCCCATCAGACTGTCAGCTGATTTCTCAAAAGAGACCTTACAGGCAAGAAGGGGTTGGAAAGAAATATTTGAAATCTTGAAAAGCAGGGACCTACATCCAAAATTGCTCTTTCCAGCAAAGCTGTCATTTAGAATGGAAGGACAGATAAAGCACTTCTCAGATAAGGTCAATTTCAAGGAGTTCATCATCACCAAGCTCTTATTATATGAAATGTTAAAGGGACTTATCTAAGAAAAAGAAGATAAAAAATATGACAGTGAAATGACAGCAAACTCACAGCTATTAAGAACCACACCTAAAACAAAAGCAAACTAAGCAAACAGCTAGAACAGGAACAGAACCACAGAAATGGAGATCATATGGAGGGTTAGCAACAGGGGTGTGGGGGGGGGAAGGTACAGAGAATGAGTAGCATAGATAGTGGGTAGAAAATAGACAGGGGCAGGGTAAGAATAGTATGGGAAATGTAGAAGCTAAAGAACTTATGACACAAGGACATGAACTAAAGGGGGGAATGTGGGTGGGAGAGGGTGTGCAGGGTGGGGGGAATGATGGGGGAGAAATGGGACAACTGTAATAGCATAATCAATAAAATATATTTTAAAAAAAGCAAAAAAAAAAAAACCCTTTAGTATATTGACTTCTGGCCAAGATGGAGGCATAGATGGACACACTGTGCCTCCTTGCACAACCAAAATTAATGACTATAAAGATTTAGAAACAAGAAAACAACCAGAACTGATGGAAAATTGAACTGTATGGAAATCCAACAACCATTCATCCAGACGGGTAAGAGAGGCAGAGTTGCTGCAGGAAAAAGGGGAGGTTGGAGGACCCGGGCATGCAGGCAGCAGTGGCTAGCAGATCCCCGGCATGCAAGCGGTGGCTAGCAGACCCCAGGCACACAGGTGGCAGTAAGTGGACCCCAGGCATGGGGTGGCAACGGGCAAACCCAGTGAGGCTGCTCAAGGCAGCTGGCTGACCAGGCGGTCCCACATTTGTGCACAGATAATCTAGGCAAAGGGGAAGCAGCAGAAGGGACTGGAATCTGAGAAAGAGCAGAGCAAGCCCCATTGTTCCCTCTCAGACCCCACCCCCACATACAGCCTAACATCCCAGCAACTGGGCTGCCATGCCCTGGGGAACACCTAAGGCTCCATCACTCACTACATAAAAGCTGCGACCAGACGCCCCCCAAAAATTGGCTCAAATGGGAGAACAAACCCAACCACAGAGCCAATACTTTTAAGTGTCCAAGAGATAGCCAACCTATCAGATGCACAGTTCAAAGCACTGGTGATCAGGATGCTCACAGAATTGGTTGATTTTGCTCACAAATTAGATGAATAAATGAAGGCTACAATAAGTGAAATGAAGGAAAACTCACAGGGAACCAATCGAGATGGGAGGAAAACTGGGACTCAAAACAGTGGAGTGCACCAGAAGGATGAAAGAAACAACCAAACAGAAAAGAAGAAAGAAACAAGAATTCAAAAAAAAGTGAGGACAGGCTTAGAAACCTCCAGGACATCTTTAAACATCCCAACATCTGAATTACAGGGGTATGAGAAGGGGAAGAAGAGCGACAAGTGGAAACTTATTTGAACAAATAATAAAGGAGAACTTCCCCAATCTGGCAAAGGACGTAGACTACCAGGAAGCCCAGGAAGCTCAAAGAGTCCCAAAGAAGTTGGACCCAAGGAGGAACACACCAAAGCACATCATCATTACATTAGCCAAGATGAAAATGAAGGAGAGAATTCTAGAAGCAGCAAGGGATAAGGGGATAGTCACCTACAAAGGAGATCTCATCAGACTGTCAGCTGATTTCTCAAAAGAGACCTTCCAGGCAAGAAGGGGCTGGAAAGAAGTATTCCAAGTCATGAAAGGCAAGGGCCTACATCCAAAATTGCTCTATCCAGCAAAGCTTTCATTTATAATGGAAGGGAAGATAAAGTGCTTCTCAGATAAGGTCAAGTTCAAGGAGTTCATTATCACCAAGCCCTTATTATATGAAATGTTAAAGGGACTTATCTAAGAAAAAGAAGATAAAAAATATGAACAGTAAAAAGTCAGCCAACGCAGTGTAACAACCACACCTAAAACAAAAGCAAACTAAGTGAACAACTAGAACAGGAACAGAAACACAGAAATGGAGATCACATGGAGGGTTAGCAACAGGGGAGTAGGAAGAGGAGAGAGGGGGAAAGGTACAGAGAATAAGTAGCATAGACAGTAAGTAGAAAATAGACAGGGGAGGGCAAGAATAGTGTGGGAAATGTAGAAGTTAAAGAACTTATGACACATGGACATGAGCTAAAGGGGGGAAATGTGGGTGGGAGGGGGTGTGCAGGGTGAAGAGGAATGATGGGGGAGAAATGGGACAACTAATAGTATAATCAACAAAATGTATTAGAAATAATAATAATAAACTTTTTGGTATATTTACACAGTGGAATACTTTGCAGCAGAAAGAAAGAAGAAACTCCTACCCTTTGTGACATCATGGATGGAACTATAAAGCATTATGCCAAGTGAAATAAGGCAGGTGGTGAAAGGCAAATACTATATGATCTCACCTATAAGTGGAATGAAATCAATAAAACAAACAAGCAAGCAAAATATAACCAGAGACGTTGAAATAAAGAACAAATTGCCAGTAACCAGAGGAGAGGTGGGAAAGGGATAATGGGAGAAAATAGGGGAAAGACCATCAAGGAACATGTGAAAGGACACATGGACAAAGCCAAACAGCAGAGGTTCGAGGGTAGAAGGCAGGGAGTTGTGGTGCATGAGGGCATGGTGAGTGGAAATGGAGACAACTGTACCTGAGCAATAAAATAAATGAAGGATATTTGTTTTTAAAAAAGAAAAAATAAATAAAATACTTAGGAATAAAGTTAACCAAGAGGTAAAAGACATGCACTCAGAAAATTATATAACACTAAAGAAAGTAACTAAGGAAGATAGAAGTAAATGGAAGCATATACCGTGTTCATGGATTGGAACAATTAATATCATCAAAATATCCCTGCTATGCTAAACAATCTATAGATTCCATGCAGTCCCTATTAAAATACCAATGACATATTTCACAGATACAAAAAAATACTTTGAAAACTTATATGGAACCATAAGTGACCCCATAAATCTGCAGGAATTTTGAGAAAGAAGAACAAAGTAGGAGGGATATCAATACCTGATATCAAAGTATATTGCAAGATCTCGGTAATCAAAACAGTCTGGTACTAGCATAAAACAGAACCATAGACCAATGGAACAGAATATAGAACCCAGAAATAAACCCATGTCAATATGGTCAATTAATATTTGACAAAAAGATGACTTCTGGCCAAGATGGAAGTGTAGGTGGACACACTATGTCTCCTCTCATAACCAAAATTAAGGACAACAAAAATTTAGAACCAAAAACCAACCAGAACAGATAGAAAACTGAATTGTATGAAAATTCAACAACGATTCACCCAGACCAGTAAGAGAGGCGGAGTCGGCAGCCAGTGGAGAGGGATCACCGCAGGAAAAAGCAGTAGCTAGTGGTCCCCAGACACACAGGTGCACAGAGGGCAGTTGGCATACCCCAGGTGCATAGGTGGTGGTTACCGGGCACAGGGAGGCAATGAGCAGCCCCAGCGAGGCGCATAAGGCAGCTGACCGCTGTGGCACATTCGAGTGCAGATAAACCAAGTGAAAACGGGCAGCAAGACAGACTGTGCAACCCAGGGCCCCAGTGCCAGGAAATAAAGCCTAAAAGCACCAATTGAAAACACTTGTGGGGGTTGAAGTGCTGGGAGAGACTCCCAGCCTCACAGAGGGGACTGAAATCCAAGAGATAGCAGAGCAAGCACCATTGTTCCCTCTCCTGATGTAGGGGCCCAATCACATCAACCTGCCACTGGGTCAGTGGTATTCATACCCATACTACCTGCGCAGTAGTTTCCACAGGCCTTCAGGGATGCTCTCACCAGCAGACAACATAGGTTTCACAAGATTCTTGTACTTCTGCTAAGGTGACAGGTAACCCTCAAATTTTTTTAGACCACATGGTTTTCTGTCTAGCATGTAAGAGGTAGTGGTGTAGCCACTTGGTGACTTCCCTTCCTCGTAGGCTGGTAGGCACCATTTCTAGTCAGTGCACCTTGGCTAGAGTATCAGCCTCATCATTCCCAGGAGAACTAAGTGTTGCATGACTGGTCACATGATATACAGTGCTTTGTTTCTCATGGCCTAATTCCCATAGGCCTTTCCACAGATCCTGTCCCTATAAGGGCCTATGCATAACCATCCATTTATTTGCATGCCATGTAGATATCCATAATATTAGCCCCCAGTACACTGCCCAACTATCTGTGCAAATAGTCAGGGGCGATGCTTCATTGGCAGCTGTGAATGATGCAGCTCACAGTTCAGCCCAACTACTTTGACCAATGCCAGTGTCAACCCACATCATGTCTGTTTCTGGTTGAATTGCTACAGCAGTCCACACAGCAGGCTGATACCTCCTGGATCCATCAGCATACTATGCATCTGAGGGAATAGGTGCCCACCCTTCATGGAAGGGGCTAGCTTCCAGTACTTCTATAGGAACAGGATCAGTAGGGTTTTCACCTACATAAGTAACAGGACCTTGCAACTCAACCTGTAAGGGGCTAGTCAACAGAGTACTCCTTTGTTGCAGATAAGCCCCCCACTTAGCCAAAGTGAGCATCTGAGTCATCCCACTATGAGGCTTGGCCATCTGGTCTCAAGCCCATCCCACAATAGGATAAGTGGTCCTTACTGTCAAAAGGGCAGTTCCTGTTATAGGTTCCATGGCCAACAGGGCAGCATACACTGCAGCCAGTTGCTTTTCACTCAAGGAGTACCATACCTTTGCTCCCTTGCATAGTTGGGACCAGAAACTCAGGGGCTGACATAACCATTTCAATCGCTGCCACGGACCCCATCCAAAACCTTCTTGTGTCACATGCACATCTTGTTCACAGGGTCTAGCAGGATCCAGAGCATGAAAGGCCTGAGTTCATTTAATGATTCACTTTGCTTCTTGGAACACTTGTCCAAAGTCAGGTTGCAGCCCCGGCTCACTCCCTTTTTCACCAAAGCATACAAGGGGTGAACAACTTGAAAGAGGTGGGCCATGAACATTCTCCAGTACCCTGGCAGGCCCAAAAATGTCTGGAGCTGTTTCACAGTGGAAGGGGTAGGATACACCTGAATTTTATCTATTGCATCAGGGATGACTTTTGTCTTACCCAACCAGACAACCCCCAAGAATCTGACAGATAACCCAGGCCCTTGCAGCTTGGCTTCATTGATTGCCCAAGATTTCTGGTGTGACAGCACTTATGGCACTACTTTCTCTAACTCTATAAGAGAATCACTGGTTAGAAAAATGTCATCAGTGTAATGGAATAGACACACTCCTGCAGGCCATGCCCACTTATCTAGGTCCTCCACCACAAGTCTGTGACAAGCTGTGAAAGTACCCTCAAGGGAGCACTGTAAAAGTCTATTGTTGGCCCTCCCAGATGAAGGCAAACTGATCTGGACTCTCCAGAGCTATATCAATGGAGAAAAAGGGATTTGCTAGATCAGCTACAAAGTGGTAATACCCATCTCATTAGTTAATCAGTCCACCGCGGCCACCACAGAAGGGACGACTGCATTGTAGGAATGACCTTACTGAGCTGCCAGTAATCTACTGTCATTGTCCATGTGCCATCTGGTTTTCTCACTGGCCACATAGGTGAGTTAAAGGGACTATGAGTGGCCCTAATTATCCCCATTTTTCCCAACTCTCCTACAGTTGCTGTAATTTCCTTATGTCCCCCAATATTGTTTCACTGACATTACCCATTGTGGGATGGCAGCTCTATGGGGGGAACATTCAATATGTCCCCGGAGAATGGCTTTTACCACTCATACCCACAAGTGAAACTCTCCTGTGATTGTGTGTAGCCATAGTCCCTGGAGCACATCAATACCCAGGATATACTCAGGAACGGGTGAGATATAAACAGTGTATTCATGGGAGGGGGGCAAATATCCAATACCCAGAGAGAGCTGCACAGACTTCACCCTCACACCATGTCCCCCATAAACATCAACAGAGACCTCAGGCCCTGAAAACTTCTCAGAGCTTCTGTGTAAGAGGATACATTCAGTTCCTGTGTCCACTAGGACCAAGACCCACTGGACATTTATAGGGAACCAGTGGATAACCAATTTGACATGTGGTCTCTGGTCCCCACCTGTCCCCTGTACATGTGTTCCTTGGCCTGCATCCTATTCAAATGTCCAAAGGATATCTTCTCCTCTGCTTGGGAGGTTGACACAGCCAAGTGATCTTCCAGCCAGACTGGACAAGCTTCTCAGTTCACATCCCTGGGCTTCTTACACATCACCTTCTTCTTCGGGGGCCTCAGGAAGCCTTGGTCAGCTCACAGCTGCTTCCAGAGCTCTAATAGGTAAGCATTCAGCTTCCTATCAATTTTTGTGTGATCTGCTCCAGCCCCTAAAAGATCTGACTGTATTTGTGTTATGGTCACCCTCATAGGGACACTGTTTGACCAAGAAACAAAAGAACTTAACAGTTACTGCCCAAATTGCTTTCTGCTGGAGGTGAGACTCCACCTCTCCCAGACTGACCACCATCATAGTGATATTATTAATGTGACAGCCAACATACAGTGTCAAAAGTGCCATAAGAGATTCTAACAAGGTCAGAAGAGTGTACTGCTGCACAAGATCTTGCATCCCTGCTGTAAAACATTCATCATCAGGGCCCAGGGTATTGAGATTAAACATAGCCTGAAGCATACCCAACTCCCGCAGGACTTGCACTAAGTCCACAAAGGACTGCCACTTGCTCACAGTGTCTGGCCCATCTCCTGCATTCACCCAGACTATACAGATAGCTGCCATGACCCACTCCAACAGCAAATGCAAGCTTTACCCCCTAACTTGCCACCGGCTGTTCTGTAGCCACTGGTGCGGAGAGGGGATAGTCATGATGGAAGCTAACTTTTCCATCTCAGTATTAGTGCACATGATGCTATCCACCCCTAAAACCCACAGGTATAAGAGCCATGCTACTAAGGGCTCCTCAAGTTGCTGGCAAAACTGATTCATGAGATCGACCAGTTCAGCCTGTGTGTAAGGACAGTGGGTGATATGTTCCACCACCTGGGCAGGACCAGCCGATCTCGCCCAGGTACCAGAGGCTCTGCTGGGACTTCATTTTCTGTAATACATCTTGGCAGGCCTCCAGGTACCTCTGTTCCTCGCCATCATCCTCCTCCAACTCCAAGTAGTCTACTACAACTGGGAAGGAGGATCGTACTGTTCCACCACTTGGAGATCTTCCTCCAAGGTGCTGATTCAGGCTTCCAGGGCTGCTTCTCTCCCTTGGAGTTCACATAGCTTCACTATGTCATGAAGCATAGTGTTCATCTCAGCTCACAAAGTTGAAAGAAACATCAAGCCCACAACCCTCACAGCCACGCAGGGACTAAGCTTTTCTAGGGCTTCCCTGACCACCTGCAGGGTCTTCTCTATTGTGTAAGGTGTGCCACTCACATTAGGTCACTCATGGGGTGGGGCCTACATTACCAGAAGACTAACTACAAGATTTCCCATCCTAGTGACCAGTCACCCATCCAGGTACCCCTCTGGGGGTCCCGCTACTGGCTCCTCCATATTCATACCTTACTGCAATAAATCCTGTCGATGACATCAATTGCCTTGAAGCCTATCAAGGCCAGGCAGGTTCACTTGGGATTCAGGCAGATAGTAGAAATACATGAAGCTGTTGGGATGCCAAACATACCTTTATTTAAGGGTGGGCAATCCACACGCACTACAAGCCACATGTCGCACAGCAGGAAGCCCCAACTCCTTTATATACTAAATATATACAAAGCTGGCAGAATGCCAAGATATTGTATCACAAAGCATGATTCTGCACAGGCAGGGCCATTCAAGGCTCTGGGAATACTCTTTATCAGGCCCAGCCTCAAGGCTATAGAAACACTGCTTATCTTAGTTATCCAGACATCTGGGTGAGGGAGCCACACTGTCTTTATTTACCATACAGATATCTTGGGAGCCGGAGTCTTGGCCCATACCCAGTCCCTGAGAACTGAATTCCAATGCCAGGAAGTTAAATCCCTACAACTTCTGGCTGCAAAAACCAGTGGGGATTGAGTCAATGGAGGAGGCTGCTGGAGCACTAAGCAATTCTTCTTGGGGAACCCACACACAGACTCACCTTCGCAGACTGGCTCCCTGTGAGCTCCAGCACCAGGGTGGCAGCTTGAAGGGCATCAGCGGTATAAAGAGAGAGACTGAAGTGTCTGGCATCAGGGTGAGCAGAGGCCATTGACCCTTTGCTGAGCCTGCCCCTAGTCACAGAGCCAGTAGGCTGGTGCCATATCTGAGACTCCATCAACCTGGTTAACACTGTGTGAC
Source organism: Glossophaga mutica (assembly GCA_039655065.1). Taxonomy (NCBI): domain Eukaryota; kingdom Metazoa; phylum Chordata; class Mammalia; order Chiroptera; family Phyllostomidae; genus Glossophaga; species Glossophaga mutica. Next base: position 101,232,612 of record CM077307.1, on the reverse strand, counting down.
CCACCTTGGAGACCCACAGAGGCTCTACTCCACCCAACTTACAGGCCCACCCAAACTGCTTTTCCATAAGAATGGCTTATCTGGGCTCTTACATTGTATCAAACAAGGAACAGCTGGCTTCAGTGAGTCCTATTGGCAGCCAGATTAGACTCACGGTTTGGCATCACCTGGGAATCTCCAAGCCCATACAAGTAGCAGCCATTGGCCTGCACCAACCAGGAAACCCCAGGGTCAATTCACCCAGTGGACAGCTACAGACCACGTCAGAGCACCACCACCCTGCCCCTGCACAGCTGATCGTCCGTGAAAGGTGAAGGTTGGTGGTAAGTGGTTACAGCCAGTCATTGCTGCTGACTGGCCTGGGTAAATCCCTCTCATTGATCTGCCAACAGCAACCAAGGCTCAACTATTAGAGGAGGGTATACTCAGCCCACACAAAGAGTACATCTCAAGTAACCAGCTTGGGTGATAGGGTAGGCTGTGCCACTGGACCCTACAGGATACCTACATTAGGCCACACTACTGAAACACAGAGTCAACACCCCTCTACCTAATACATAGAAACAAACACAGGGAGGCTGCCAACATGAGGAAAAAAAGAAACATGACTCAAATGAAAGAACAGATCAAAACTCCAGATAAAGAGCTAAATGAAATGCAGATAAAGCAATCTATCAGATGGAGAGTTCAAAACACTGGTTATAAGGATACTCAAGGAACTCGGTGAGGACCACAGCAGGATAAAAAAGAACAAGTCAGAAATTAAGGACACTAATTGAAATAAAGAACAATTTACAGGAAAACAACAATAGCATGGATGAAGCTGAGAATCAAAGCAATGATTTGGAACATAAGGAAGCAAAAAACAACCATGCAGAATAACAATAAGAAAAAAGAATCGAAAAAAAATGATGGTATAAAAAGCTTCTGGGACAACTTTAAGAGGTCCAACATTCACTTCATAGGGATGCCAGAAGGAGAAGAAACAGAGCAAGAAATTGGAAATCTATCTGAAAAAGTAATGAAAGACAACTTCTCTAATTGGTGAAGAAAATAAACATGCAAGTCCAGGAAGTGCATAGCGTCCCAAATATGACGGATGCAAAGAGGCCCACCCCAAGATACATCATTATTAAAAGGCCAAAGGTCAAAGAAAAGAAAGACTCTTAAAAACAAGAGAAAAGAAGTTAGTTACCAGAAAGTTTCCAGATGGGAGGGGAGTAGGGGAGAATGAGTGAAGATGTGAAGGGGTTAAGAAGTACGAACAGGTAGTTACAGAATAGCCATGGGGATGTAAAGTACAGTATAGGAAATGGAGTAGCCAAAGAACTTATACATGTGACCCATGGACAAGAACAATGTTGGGGGGATTGCCTGGGGGAATAGGGGCAAAGGGGTGAAACTCAGGACAACTGAAATAGTATAATCAATAAAATATAATTTATAAAAATAAAATAAAATTAAAAATAAAGAAAACATAGGCAGTAAAATCTTGGACATTTCTCACAGCAATATTTTTTTCTGGTATATCTCCTGGAGTAAGGGAAACAAAAGAAAAAAATCAGAAAATGGGACTGCATCAAACTAAAATGTTTGTGTAAAGCAAAAGAAACCATCAACAAATGAAAAGACAACACACTGAATGGGAGAACATATTCACCAATATCTGATAAGGTGTCAATATCCAAATTTTATAAAGAACTTATAAAACTCAACACCACAAAAGAAAAAAAAATTCAGTTTAAAAATGGAACGGGCAAAGGACCTGAACAGAAACTTCCCCAAAGAGGACATACAGATGTCCAATAGATAGACATATGAAAAAATGCTCAATGTCACTAATCATCAGAGAAATGCAAATTAAACCACAATGAGATATCACCTCACACTTTTCAGAATAGCTATCATCAATAAATTAATAAACAACAAGTGCTAGCCAAGAATGTGGAGAAAGGAGAAGCCTTCTGTGGAAGAAATGCAGATTGTTGCAACCACTGTGGAAAACAATATGGAGTTCACTGAAAAAATTAAAAATGTAACTGCCTAATGACCCAGTGATTCCACTTCTGGGAATTTCCCAAAGTAAACCAAAACACTAATTCACAAGAATATATGTGCCCCTATGTTCATTGCAATGTTAGTTAAAATAATCAAGATCTGGAAGCAGCCCAACTGTCTATCAGTAGATAAGTGGATAAAAAAAAGCTGTGCGTGGTACATTTATACAATGGTATAAATTAAACCTGGTGTAAAATAGAAGGAAATATTACCCTTTGCAACATCATGAATGGACTTGGAGGGTATAGGAGATCGTTCTGCATGGTGTGGGCCCAGCCCCCACTCAGAGATGCACAGGACCCATGCCCATGGATAGGTTCTCCCATGGGGAATCAGGCCTGCATTGTACCTAGGCCACTTTGAGACTTACTTTTGCTAAAACTCCCTCACCTGAATTGAGGCAGCAAGTGCTTACTGTAACTTCCTAAAGTCTGTGCTAAACCTTCCTAGGATGAATGTAACCAGTTCAACCACTTTTCTCTTTGCATTTGCAAATATCCTTCTTCTGTGATGTGATTAGTGGCATTCTCTCCTTTGTTTTCTGTAAAAGGTTACAGCCTAAAGCAAATATGTGCATAGTAAATGAGGACCATCACAGTAATGTGCCACAGAAAAGAAATAAAATCTTGTTAAGGCAAGGGCTGAGGCTTTTCTCCTCTTGAGAGAGAAGTCATGCTGTCCCTTTTCCTCCACAGGGCTCAGTAGTCCATGTGCATTTGTCTCATCTTATCCACAATGTCACAGACCCCATGAACCAGGGTCCGCATCAGGAGAGTATTATGCTAAGTGAAATAAGCCAGTTAGCCCTTGCTGGTGTGGACTGAGCACCAGCCTGCAAACCAAAGGGTTGCCTGTTCAGTTCCCAGTCAAGGGCACATGCCTGGGCTGCAGGCCAGGTCCTCAGTTGGGGGCGCACCAGAGGCAACCACACATTGATGTTTCTTTCCCTCTCTTTCTCTCTCCCTTCTGCTTTCCTTAAAAATAAATAAATAAAATCTTTTAAAAAATAAGCCAGTTAGAGAAAAAGACAAATGCCATAGGATTTCGCCTATATGCAGAATGTAATGAACAAAATGAACTAATAAGCAAAATAGAGACAGACTCACAGAGAGCAGGTTAACAGCTGCCAGGGAGAAGGTTTGGAGGTCTGGGTAAGGGGATATGGTGCGATTGAACAAAAAGAAAAAAGTGGCCCTGGTTAATGTAGCTCAGTGGATTGAGCACAGGTCTGCAAACCAAAGGGTCACCGGTTCAATTCTCAGTCGGGCATATGCCTGGGTTGCAGGCCAGCTCCCCAGTTGGGGGTGCACAAGAGGCAACTACAGATTGGTGTTTCTCTCCCTCTCTTTCTTCTTCCTTTCCCCTCTCTCTAAAAATCAATAAAAAAATCTTTTTTAAAAAGTGGAAAAACTCATGGACACAAACAACAGTGTGGTGATTGGGTGGGTCAGGGGAGGTGGAGGAAGGTACAGGGCAATAAATGTTGATGGAAGGAGACTTGACTTGGGGTCATGAACACACAGTACGATATGTAGATGATGTGTTGTGGAATTGTGCACCTGAAACCTTTATAAGCTTGTTAACCAGTGTCATCCCTGTAAATTCAATAAAAAGGGCAGGAAGCACATACTATTCAGCTGTATAGCTTTGGCCTTTGGTGGCCTGGAAGGTCAATTCCACCCTCCAATGTTGGTTTGACTTGTTAACAACAGACTGGAATCACTGTTTTCTTAGAGTATGAAATCATATGACTGGAGGAATGTTCATTAAGAAAAAGAACCTCTTTCCTGAATATTGACATAATCTTAGTTCCAGAATTCTAGAACGTCCAAGGAATAATAGTGATTTTAGTGTTTGTCACCATTTTTCCATTAGGATTTCATAAATCTGACCCTTTAGTACACAGGTTCCCATCAACTGTTGTGACAGGATAGTAAGAAGTTAGGAAAATTCCTGGGCAAGTAGAGTAGGGAAACTGAGATAAGAAAATTAAACAAGGCCAAACAGTTTGAGCAACTTACAGCCAGCTGGTGAATCACAAGACCTTATCTCCCCTAACCAAGAACACTTGAGAGTGAATGATTCATACCTCTCCTCTCTAACCAAAATTATATGTAGTTTAGCCCTGGCTGGTGTGGCTCAGTGGATTGAGCACCAGCCTACAAAATGAAGGGCTGCTGGTTCAATTCCCAGTCAGGGCATGTGCTTGAGTTGTAGGCCAGATCCACAAGTGGGGGCTTGAGAGAAGCAATCTATCCTATCTCTCGTACATCAATGCTTCTTTCCCTCTCTTTCTCCCTCCCTTCCCTTCTCTCTAAAATAAGTAAAATCTTTTAAGAAAAGAAAAGAATACATAGCTTAAATCTCCATTATTGTCATCTGTGCCAGCTAAACCCAAGGGCCAATGAAGTCAGGGAAACAAACAACAAAAACACCATCAAAAACCAGCCAGACCCAAGATAAAAGTAAACCAGTATAGCAGAACAAAGAATATTTTCAAACCTGCCCATGCACTCATTTTGACACATCATCATATTAAAAATGCACCTGGAAAGCTTATTCTGCTGAATATTATGCTGAAATCCTCACCTAAGATTCTTACCAACAGAAAAAAAGATAAAAAGCCCTCATGACAAAGACTCAGTATAGGCTCACTCTAGAGCATGCCCATTCCCTTTCCCAGGCACGAACCCTTTTATTTCCTCCTAAAGTCTAAAGGTCCCAGGAAGCCTTTCAGCCAGGGGAGAAGTAGGCAGAGGCAGTTCTGAAACCAGAAAAGACACCGGCATTCGGGCTGCCTGTCAGTACCAAACCCAATAAGCAATGACAGCAATTGAATCTTTATGGGTGCTTTATTCAGATGGCCGGCGATCTGAGAAGATGGTGGGTTCATACCCTAACAGACCATCTTATCTTCTCTTTCCAGGCCAGACTTTTTATAAAGGGGCGGTGGGGCGGTGGGCGGGGGGGGGGCAGGGGGTGTTGTAATAAACAAACAAGGTGCAGTGAGGGCTTTGAGATTCAGAAGCTGCAACATTTTTGTCCTGGGCAGTTATCTGTTCCCAGGGGAGGATGGTCATCTGTCTCTCCCTGCAACACAAAGGCTGGGATGCCTCCAGTAGTCCCCAGGTGGTTATCTTTAGCAGTGCCCCAGGAAGTCAGCTGTTTTCCTAGGAGCCAGGACAGAGCTTATCTGTGGTTTCTGGAACAAAAGCTTTAATATACACATTACTTGCTAGACTTATAACTTTTTACCTTAAGCTAGAATTTTCCAAGTCTTGAGTCTCCTATCAGTTCGACTGGGACTTAGCCTCTGATCCAGTCTCCACGGTCCCCTTTTTCTCTGACTTCACAGTGAGCTAAAAGCAGCCCTGCCTTAGCTCACTTCTGTCTCTGTGACCTTCACTTCCCTGTAAGGTGGTAACAGCCTTGGCTTGGCTGACTCATTTCCTGTAATTTTTCTAGGGAGCCAAAGCAGAACACCACCTAGGCTTTCTCCAATAATTTTTTCTACCCTAAGCCCTTTCTTTGTTTCACTGTCCCCAACCTTAATAAAGGTATTCTCAAAATCACCTGGACTCCTGTTGTGAAATCTTTCCTAGAGAAGTCAAGAACCCATGCACTACAATGCCAGCCTGAGGCAAACTTTCTCCAGCCTGATTCTTGCTGGTAACATTGTGAGAAAAACACTGATCCCTCTCTAGCTCTTGGAAGTGCTGCCAAGAGCAGTGTCTTGCATTTTTAACCAGTGTGTGTACAGATATAATCATTTTATTTGTGTGACACAATTTGAAAAAGTTTGGAAAGCTCTTCTTGAACCTATATCACTTTAAAAGTTTATGGAATCCCAGGTGATAATGGTTTCATACTCCTGTTAGAAATTGACCAGAGTCAATTCTTAAAATGAGTACCTCCAAGGAAATATATTTCTAATTCCTAGTCTTAAATCTTTCATTTCTACTTGTAAATTTAAGATGAATGTTGCAAATAATACTTGGTGTTTTATTTACAACTTGATAGAAAACTGTTCATCAGGAGTTAATTTTTCTCTTCTATGCTGTTACATATTTTGGTAGGCAACATCCAAGTCCTTCAAAGGAAAACAGGAGAGGAGTATATTTGCATAGTGACCCAGATCATCTTTAATTGGCGAGTATATTTCATCACTGCTTTTAGAATTTTGCAATTCTTTACATTTCTTTGGTGCATTATTATTTATTGCACTCACTGGAAAAAATGGAGTGAAGGGGAAAGAGAGATTCACTGCAAAGTATTTAGTGTAACACATAAAAGATTTATTTTTATTTTTATGGTTTGACTTTTTTTTTCTCTTGATAAATAACCAGTCAGTAGATTGACTAGTGGCATGGAGTTTGTGTACCAAACGCATTTGCTTACTTAACAAAATGACTATTTGACAAACAATTAGCATCTGCTATCTGATACCAGAGCTGGGCAGTGTCTTTTTAAATTGCAGGTTTAAAAAATGCCACTAGATGGTAGTGCCTGGTTAGATGTGGGGGGAGAATTGCCACCATTCTTAGAATAATGAAATATAGCTAAAATTGGGTGGTGAAATACAGGCACCTATTTAATATCTTCTCTTCTTTTTTAATTTATTGACTTTAGAGAGAAAGAGAAAGGGAAAGAGACATCAACCTTCTGCTCCATATATTTATCTGTTCACTGGTTGATTCTTATATGTGTCCTGACCAGAAATCAAACCTGCAACCTTAGCATATAGAGATGATGCTCTAGCCAATTTAATATTCTTCAGAGAATTGCTCTTTAACTAATAGATTGAATAATTCTTAGAAAAGTGAGTACACAAAATTGTACGTTCTGAAACTGCCCTATAGCACTCTGTTTTTAATCCTGATGATTTCAAATTTCCTATACTGTTAAATTTCTGTGCATAAAATTATAAAGCATGTACTCACATTTCTACCCTTTGAAATGTACTCACATTTCAAACCAGTACTCTTCTCTTGGTAATTGCAGAATGTTTTCCCCAGTACTCTCCCCATCATCTAAAATGGCTATGTGGCACATAGAATTATGTGCTAAATGTGGTCTAGTTAGTAAAAACTTGCTGTAGAATATTTTTTCTCAAAAGATCCCACATCCAGCCCTGGCTGGAGTGGATCAATGGATTGAGCACTGGCCTGCAAATCACAGGGTCTCCAGTTCAATTCCTAGCCAGAGCACATGCCTAGGTTGCAGACCAGGTCCCCAGTAGGGGGCGTATGAGAGGCAACCATACACTAATGTTTCTCTTCCTCTCTTTCCCCCTCCCTTACCCTCTCTAAAAATAAATAATAATAATAATAAAATCCCACATCCAAAACCTGTAAAATAAAGAGTTGTTCTGTAATCAAAATTCAAAGCGATTAAATTCTTTTTTTACACCCTTTGTAATAAGTAGAGGCTCAAATTGTTAGAACATTTTTACACTTCCCTACTTTTAGTTTCCTTATTTATGACAATAAAAATCTTTCACTGAAGTTATTCTTATCCAATAAAAATTTACTGGTTGTCCTATTTGATATATTATTCTAATTTGGAAAGTATAATTTGAAATAACTTTTTACATTAACTGAAATATGGAAGTTGGATTCATATCTAAAATTCTTGTGAAAGGTCTTGCTTATTATTATTAAACTTTGCCTTTTAATATTAAAAAAAGTTAGAACTAAAAAATATAATTACCAAAATTTGAAACTCATGTAACAGAATCAACAGAGAGGTGGGGATCAGTGGACTTAAATATGAAATAGAAATTACCCAATGTGAATGACAGAGAGAAAATACAGTGGCAAAATAAATTAACAGAGCCTCAGGGTCTGTGGGCCTACAACAAACTATCTAACTTTCATGTCATGAGAGACCCAGAAGGGAAGAAGAACCAGTGTGGAGGTGGAAAGTATCCAAAGAAATAATAACTAAAAAGATTCCAGTTTGGACAAAACAACCTCAGAGGGTAATATAGGAAAACTATAAAGACTCTAGTCACATAAGTTTGACAACTGAGACAAAATGTACCGTTCTTTCAAAAGCTTACTACTACAGCTCACTCAGCATGAAATAGATTATTGGAACAGAACCTGTACTTACAAAAAGAATTGAATTTGTAATTTAAAAACTCCCCCAAAATCTCCAGACTCAAATGGAAAATTATACCAAATATTGAATGAAGAATTAAAAACAATTTTATACAATCTCTTACAGAAAATGAAATACACCCTGCAACTAATTTAATGATGTCAGTATTATAAAAATACTAATTCAAAAAACAGTGCAGAAAAAAAAAAACAATATCCCTTATAAACATAGATGTAAATCCTTCTCAAAATATTAGCAAATAGAACTCAGTAATATTGAAAAATAATTATACAACATGACCAAATAGAATTTGGAATATGCAAGGATAGTTCAACATTTGAAAATCAATTTACTGCAGCATATCAACAGGCTAAAGAGGAAATACTATATAATTATCTGAACTGCACAGAAAATGCATTCAACAAAATGCAACACTACCTATTCATGATAAAAAACTCTCGGCAAGTTAGAAATAGAGGGGAACAACCACAACTTAATAAAGATTATCTATAAGCCACACTCAATATGAAAAACTGCATACTTCCCCTTAAGATTAGGAATAAGGCAAGGATCTCCACTTCACCACTCTAATCCAACGTCATATTTTAAGTCCTATTCAGTGAAATAAGGCAAGAAAAGGAAATTAAAAGCATACAAATTGAAACAGAAGAATTAAAACTATTCCTTTTGAAGATGTCATGATGTGCTACATAGAAAATCTTAAGAAACATACCCCCAAAATTCCTAGAACTAATAAGTACAGTCATAGACTATAAGACTGATTTATAGCCCTGGCTGGTGTGGCTCAGTGGATTGAGCGCGGGCCTGCGAACCAGAGGATCGCGGTTCGATTCCCAGTCGGGGCACATGCCTGGGTTGCGGGCCGGTTCCCGGCAGGGGATACACGAGAGGCAACCGTACATTGATATTTCTCTCCTTCTCTCCTACCCTTCCCCTCTAAAAAGATAAATAAAAAAAAAATTAAAAGAAAAAAAAGACTGACTTATAAAAATCAATTGTATTTCTATATAATGTCAGTAAAATATGTAGAAATCTAAGTTAAAAATATAATAACCTTTATGATTGTTCAAAAAAGTTAAACTTACTTAGGTATCTAACAAAACATTCATAGTCTGTATGCTAGAAACTGCCCAATGATTATTTTTAAAAGTGAAAGAAGTTCTAAGTAAATGAACAGAAATACTGTATTCACAGATTGGAAGACTCAACATAGTAAAGATGTCAATTCTTCCCAAAATGATACACTGCATAGGTTTAAAACATTACTTCTTAGGTATAGATGAACTTATTCTAAAATTTATGTCCTGGCCGAGTGGCTCAGTTACTTTAATTATCATCCTGTATACCAAAAGTTTGCAGGTTCACTTCCTGGTCACAGCACCTACCTAGGTTGTGGATTTAATCCTTGGTTAGGTCACATGTGAGAGGCCACAGATCAGTGTCTCTCTTTTCCATCAGTGTCTTTCTGTGCCTTTTTCTCTCTCTCCCTGCTCCTCTTTCCCTTCCTTTCTTTGTAAGAGCAAAATAATAATAATAATAATACTCCTTGTGTCAGGATTTAAATGAATGAATGAATGATGAATGAATAATATTTGCATGGAAAGGCAAAGAGACTAGAATAGCCAAAAATTTTGAAAAAGGTGAATAAAGTTGAACTCATACTACCCACTTTTAGGAATTAGCGTAGAGTTACAATAAATATAGTGATTATTGATTAAAGGATTCACATATAAATCAATGAATGGAATAGAATAAAGAGTCCAAGTCTAGACCCACACAAAAATGGCCATCTAATTTTTAACACTGAAACAAAGACAATTCATGAACAAAGTAGTATTTTCAACAAATAGTGCCAGAACAATTATATATCTGTATGCAGGAAGAAAGAGAATCTTCACCCTAAACCTTACTTCTAATTAAAAAACAAGATAAACCTCAAAATAAAGCTTATACTTGTATGTAAAATATTATAGTATTACACTTTTAAAAGAAAATGCAGGTGAAAGTCTTCAAGGCCTTGTGCTTTATAAAGAGTTCTCAGATATAATACCAAATGCAAAATCCATAAAACAAAAAGTTGACAAACTTTATTAAAATTGAAAACTTTTGCCCTGCAACACTATTAAGATAAACTACAAAATGGAAGAAAATTTTTCAAATCACATATCTGTACCTACATTTAGAAATATAAGGAAATGTCAAAACTTACCTGGAATGAAACATTCCAGTTTTTAAAAGTGGGCAAACACTTAACCAAAAGGTTTACAGAGAGATATAGGGTGATAAATAAGCTCATGAGAAATAATCAGAATTAGCCATTAGTAAAATGCAAATTAGACCGTGAAAAAAATATGGCCATATATATCCATAGAATGGCTAAAATAAATATTTTTAATTAAGATTGTATTTGTTTAATTTTAGGGGGGGAGGGAAAAAGAGAGGGAAAGAAACCTCATGTGTGGTTGCCTCTCATGGACCCCCAACTGGGTACCTGGCCCACAACCCAGGCATGTGTCCCAACTGGGAATCAAACCTGAGACCCTTTTGTTCACAGGCTGGCATTTAGTCCACTGAGCCACACCAGCCAGGGCAATATTTAAAAAGTTTTAAAATGATGTTATCAGGTGCTAGAGAATATGTAAAGCAATAGGAACTCTCATACATTGCTAATGAATGCAAAATAATACAGACACTCTGAAAAAGTTAAATATTTACAAACTATATACTCTAGCAATGCCCCTAGGGTTAGGAAGGTAAACAATCACAACTGTTTGGAAAGTATCCTTATGTGATGAAGTTAAATGTGGACAAATCCTATAACCCAAGGATTCCATCATAGATATGGACCCTAAAGTAAGTCTGCCTCCAAAGACACATGCTGGTTCAAAGCACCACTGTTTATAATATTCCAAACTGAAAACCCTCTACACATCATTTAACAGAACAGTGGAGGGTGGCAGACTCTGGCCCACAGAGTCTGCGTGTTGTGACTGAAGATGAAAACAAATGCACAAGCTACAGCAATCCTGTGGGGAAAAAGAGACGGGATGGTACTCTCTTCAGATGAGAGTCCTGCTGCCCCTTTTCTCAAGTAGAGAGCACCTTGGCCACTCTCTCAAGAGGAGAACGCCCTGACCCTTGCCTAGACAGGCTTTTATTGTTTTTCTCAGGTTTTACATCAAAAAAGGATTTATTACCCACAGAAGGGACACCCTATATCCCTTACATAGAATATTGTTATCTACATATTAGATACAATCAAAGAGATGAAAATAACAAATGCAGAAGGGAAAGGCGGCAAGCTGATTAGCTCCGTCCTTGGGAAAATTTACACAGGCTTTGGAAACTACCTTGAAGATAGGCAATAAACATCTACTGTTTCAGACCAGGGTGAGGGAGTTTTAGCAAGAGCAAGCCATAACAGTCTGTATGAATTTTCCAGGCCTGATTCTCACGAGAAAACCCAGTTTGAGGGTCTGGCTCCTGCCCACCACATCGCTTCTGTAAGTTTTTCATATACAGCTGAGTCACATTTCCCAGACCAAAACAAACCAGTTCTCTACAGTGGAGAAGTCAGTTTTTGCCTGTTTATTAAACTTATTAAATAGCATAAAATGGTGAAATTACTTTGGCTTTATTCTTGGTCTTAGAATCATCCTGAGAAAACAACAGACAAAATGCATTAAGAAAACAAAGGCACTATAGAAAAACACAGTATATAAACAAGTTATACAGAATCCTAAGACATGAAAAACAATGGAATACATTTTTTCTGGTATATAATTTTACTCAAATTATAAAGATAAGCAAGTGACTGAAAAGAATAAATTCAAGACAGGGATTGAAGGAGGGTGCTGTGATGGTTTGTACTTTATAAAAAAGTAATAAGGGTATATAGAGTTTATTTAAGATTGGTGATGAAGCCCTGGCCACTGTGGCTCAGTTGGTTGGGCATCATTCCACAAACCAAAAGGTCATGGGTTAAGTTACTGATTAGGGAACACGCCTAGGTTGTCAATTCCATCCCATACAAATGAGATATAGTTGGGTACATACAAATGAGAAATAGGTCAACGTTTCTCTCTCACATTGATGTTTCTCTCCTTCTTTACCTCCCTCCCTACCCTTATAAATAACTAATTATATTTTGTAAAATATTTTATATTTTTCATTGTTGTTCACTACACTTGTCTCCATTTTCCCCTCACCACTCTGCACCGCACCCACCCCAACACCCCACACTCAATCCTACCACCCTTTTGACTTTGTCCATGGTCCTTTATACATGTTCCTTGATGATGCTTCCACATCTTTCCCCCTTATCCCCCTGCCCTACCCCTCTGGTTACTATCAGCTTGTTATTTATTTCAATGTCTCTGGTTATATTTTGTTTGCTTGTTCATTTATTGATTACATTCCACTTATTTGTGAGATCATATGGTATTTGTCTTTTACCACTCGCCATATTTCACTTAGCATAATGCTCTCCAGTTCCATCTATGGTCTCACCAAGGGTAAGAGTTATTTCTTTCTCTCTGTTCTATAGTATTCCATTATGTTAATGTGCCATTCTTTTTTGATCCACTCATTTTCTGATGGGCACTTAAGTTGTTTCTAGCACTTGGCTATTGTAAATTGTGCTGCTATGAACATTGGGGTGCATAGGTTGTTTTGAATTGGTGTTTCAGGATTCTCAGAGTATAATCCCAGCAGTGGAATTGCTGGGTCAAAAGGCAGTTCCATTTTTAGTTTTCTGAGAAAATTCTATACTGTTTTCCATAGTGGCTGCACCAGCCTACATTCCAACCAACAGTGTACTAGGGTTGTACACTAGCTCCACAACCTCTCCAACACTTCTTCTTTGTTGATTTGGTTATGATGGACATTCTGACTGGTGTGAAGAGGTATCTCTTTGTGGTTTTAATTTGCCTCTCTCTGACTGCTAGTGATGCTGAGGATTCTGCCATATGTCCATGGGCCCTCTGTATGTCCTTTTAAAAAACAATGATTGTTCCATATAAATTTTTGAAGTGTTTGTTCTATGGCTGTGAAATATGCCATTGGTACTTTAATAGGTATTGCATTGAATCTGTAAATTGCTTTAGGAAGTATGGACATTTTGATGATGTTAACTCTTCCCATCCATGAACACAGTATGTGTTTCCATTTGTTTGTGTCTTCCTTGATTTCTTTCTTCAGTGTTGTATACTTTTCTGCATACAGGTCTTTTACTTCCTTGGTTAGGTTTATTCCTAGGTATTTTATTTTTCTTTTTGCTATATGGAATGGGATTTTTTTCTTGACTTCTGCTTCTGTTGTTTCATTGTTGGTATACAAAAAATGCCTTTGATCTCTGGATATTGACTTTGTATCTGGCTGTTTGGCCAAATTCATTTATTAGGTTGAGCAGTTTTTTGGCCAAGTCTATAGGATTTTCTATTTACACTATCATGACTCCACTCTAAGAAGACAAGTAGCCCAATTAAAAAATGGGCAAAGGACTTGAATGGACATTTCTCCAAGGAGGACATACAGAGGATCCAGAGACACATGAAAAGATGCTCGATATTGCTAGCTATCACAGAAATGCAAATTAAAACCACAATGAGATACCACTTGACACCAGTCAGAATGGCTCTTATAAACAAAGCAACAAACACCAAGTGTTGGAGAGGTTGTGGAGAAAAGGGGATCCTAGTGCACTGTTGGTGGGAGTGCAGACTGGTACAACCACTATGGAAAACAGTATGGAATTTTCTAAAAAAACTAAAAATGGATCTACCTTTTGACCCAACAATTCCTCTGCTAGGACTATATCCTAAGAACTCCAAAACACTAATATAAAAGAACCTATGCACCCCTATGTTTATAGCAGCACAATTTACAATAGTCAAGTGTTGGAAGCAACCTTGATGCCCATCAGAAAATGAATGGATCAAAAAACTGTGGTAAATTTACACAATGGAATTCTATGCAGCAGAAAGAAAGAAGGAGCTCCTACCATTTGTAACAGCATGGATGGAACTTGAGAGCATCATGCTAAGCGAAATAAGCCAGGCAGTGAAAGACAAATACCATATGATCTCACCTTTAACAGGAACCTAATCAACAAAACAAACAAACAAGCATAATATAACCAAAGACAGTGAAATTGAGAACAAGCTGACAGTCACCAGAGGGGAGAGGGGAGGGAATTTCAGAGGAAAGGGGGAAGGGTTTACAGGAACAAGTATAAAGGACACATGGAGAAAAACTATGGGGGGTGGAAATGAGAGGGAGGTGGGGAGGGCTGGGGTGGTGAGCTGGGGTGGGAGTAAAAGACAGAAAACTGTACAAGATCAACAATTAAAATAAAAATTAAAAATATAATGATATGTTTCCTATCATAGTGGATTCTTAAACATGTTCTTTACATATGCAGCATGATAGCTGGATATCTTTTGGCATCATTGGTGCATGTTTGGCATGGATAGCACACAGGTTGGTACCTTCCAAAAGGCCTCACTTACCTCCTGCAAAGCACCAATAGCTGCACTCTGGAAGCAGATCAGTTTTGAAGTTCTGAACAATTTCTTGAACTAGAGGCTAGAAGGAAAGTTGGTAAATCAGAAGTTCGGTGGACCTCTAATAATGTCTAATTTCACAAAGTGCCATGGTACCAGGCCTGTCACAATGAAGTTTCTTCACCCCTCCAGTAGAGGGCACACTCTTACAAGCAACTTTGGTAGTCAGTTACTTCCTGGGAGCTTTACCACCAGTAGATTTGTGGGCAGTCTGCTTTGTAGGAACAGAGACTTCTTTACTTTCCCTCTTGCTCCTTGGGCTGGACCTAGGGAACTGGAGGCCCTGCTGGTAATAGAGAGCAATAATGGCACAGCAGTGGCTACCTCAATAAATTTTTTTTACATTTTATTTATTTATTTATTTTTAGAGAAAGGGGAAGGGGAAAGAGTGGGAGAGAAACATCAATGTGTGGTTGCTTCCTGTGCTTCCCACAATGGGGACCTGGCCCTCAACCCAGGCTTGTGCCCTGACTGGGAATCGAACCTGCAGCCCTTTGGTTTGCAGACCCCCGCTGAAACCACTGAGCTACGCCAGCCAGGGTTCAATAAATTTTTTTAATTAAATAAGTAAATAATTCCTATCACGGTAGTAAGCTCTTTAAACACATGGACAACAGCACAAGTTAATTCTCTTTATCTTCTATTTATATTATACACATATGTGAATGTGTATGTGAGTAAATATATGTGTGTGTATGTGTGTGTATATCTTTATCTCTTTTAATCCCCCCCACTATTTTCTATAATCTACTCCTCTCCCCCACGTGGACCCATGGATATTGTGTCCATGGAAACAACCATTCCAACTTCTTGCGTCTTTATCTCTTTTGGTGTCACCAGTTTGAATGTGATATAAGAACTTAGGACCCTGGCTGCTGTGGCTCAGTGGATTCAGCACAGGCCTGTGAACCAAATGGTCACTGGTTCATTTCCCAGTCAGGGAATATGCCTAGGTTGTGGGCCAGGTTCCCAGTAGGGTGTGCGTGAAATGCAACCACACATCGATGTTTCTCTCCCTTTTTTACTCCCCCCCTCCTCTCTCAAAAATAAATAAATAAAATCTTTAAAAGGAAAAAGAACTTGGGGCCCTGGCTGGTATGGATTAGTGGATGAGAGCCAACCTGCAAATCAAAGGGTCACTAGTTCAATTCCCAGGCTAGGCACATGCCTGGCTTGTGGGCCAGGTTCCCAGTGCAGAGTGCATGAGAGGCAACCAGACATTGATGTTCCTCTCCCTCTCTTTCTCCTGCCCTTCCCCTCTCCATAAATAAATAAATAAATAAATAAATAATATCTTTAAAAGAAATAACTTAGGAGGATGTGCTAGCATGGACAGGCATGTCAGAATATAGTGAAATGCAGCTATACCATAGGATGGTTTCCATTCTATCATGAGTGTCCACCACTTTCTCATCTCCACAGTCTCATCTTGTGCTAGGGGTACCTCATGTGAAGTTCTCATGTAGCAAACATTCTGCATCAATGGCACACAGGTGATGGTAGCAGAAGGAGCAATCTTTCTTGTAACAGCCCAAGGTGGGGCTGCCTTCTGGCAGTGGGAACATTTCATTTCTCTGGCTATTTCCAGCACTTCCATCAGGCCATAGAGCCTGCCACAGGTCAGGTAGATTCCATTGGCCAGAAGAATAAAACTGTCACAGACCCAAAATTCATTGCTGTCAAGAGGTAGTTTAAGGATTTGTAACTTCAGTTCCCTACCACCTTCTGAAGTGATGGACAGGGTGGACTTTGAGCCCAAAACAGTCTATTGGCTGCCATCCTCAGTGGTTTCTTTTTTACAAGGAAGCCCACAGGCCAGGGACTGAGGGCCACAAACATATTTTTCCCAGCAGTATCACCATGTAAACCTGGGGTGGGCAGCCCTGACTGGTGTGGCTCAGTGGATTGAACACTTGTCTGTGAACCAAAAGGTCACCAATTTGATTCCTGGTCAGGGCACATGCATGGGTTGTGGGCCAAGTTCCCTGTTGGGAGTATGTGAAAGGCAACAGATTGATGTTTCTTTCTCACATTCATGTTTCTCTCCCTCTTTCTCCCTCCCTCCCCCTCTTTCTAAAAATCAATAAATAAAATCTAAAAGATAAGAATTGAAAAAAGAAAAAATAAAGTTCTCTATCCTACCCACCCCCACCAAAAAGAAAACCTGGTGTGGGCCACCAAGCTTCTCTGCTCCTTGTGCTGCTGCTGCTGCTCCTCCTCCTCAATGTCGAACTTGGAGCTGTTGGGAATGCTTTTGTGCTGTACCTTAACTTTGCTCTGTGTTTTCATGGTCTTCTTAGGAGGTGGGTTCTTCAGGAGTATGGCTGCATAATTTGGGGGATAAAAGGGTCCAAAGGAGTTGCCCTTGTTCCAGTAACTGGCCCACTTGCCACGCAAACATCAAACCAAGTGCTTCATGTCAGCATAAGAAACATTCAAACCTGTAGAGAATTTTTGGTCAGTTTATCTGAGTCAAACTGATGACAACTGCAGGGAAACAATATCTTAATGGATTAAGAATATCTCAATGTGCTCCCAAGAATGGCAGTTTAGAACCTAATTTTATAGATCACAATCAAAGGAGAAAACATAAGAGGGTTACATGAAATCCATTGGTGATAGATTTGGGAGACTGAAGAAAGCAAAGTGGAGCAGGGTTGGGGGAACCTCTGGGATTGGCTAAAAGATAAAATGATAGGCACATACTTATTTTAGGTGGGTAAGGGATAGTTAACAGTCAACAATTAACATGATAACAATAACAATGAGATTTGTGGTCTCAGTTTATGCCCAAGGGGTTTGGGGAAAAGGAAATTCACCTTGACACTATAAAGGTATGTTATCATAGATACAAAAAAAAATAGGCAAGTTTAGCTAAGGTAAAGATTGACCTTTGTTTGGGAAAAATACTAGCCTAGAACATGACTACCTGTCATGAACTGCTTTTAGTTAATAAGTTTTCATTTTAGACCATCCTTTGTGGTTACTTTAGGTTTCTGAGTTTGTAAGGTTGCCTTGCAGGTGTCTCCTGAGCTTGTCAGGCAAATATGTGGCCTCTTGTCTTCCCCTATAACAGAAGACTCTCACCAGAGGTGCCTGCAGCACACAGGAGGAGGCTGGGAGCAGCTTACTCTCAGTGCTGCTAAGTGGAGGGCTCAAAGATCTTTGCCCCTTCTGACCCCTCACCAATTTGGTGTTCTTCTTCTTTGGCATTGATGATCCTACAAATGACTATAAGTTCACACATATTTACTACATGGATATAAGGGTGAAAAGACTTGATCTTTGCATTAGTTTTATACACTGGCTAGGTGGCATATTTTGATTCCTGATTTTTAGGTTACTATAATGGGAAATGATTGTTTGGTTTTCTGCTTCATTAGATGTGCCACAGGTTTCCTTCTCTGCCTTCTTTGCCCCTGCCTTTTTGGCTTTGGTGCTCCATCTGCAGAATCTTCTGATATCTGAAGGGGCTGAGGTGGTGACTGCTGCTGTTTTCTTTATTGATACTACCAATGGATCTCCCCCTCTTCTTTCCTAGGGGGCTCTGATTTAGGGAAAATTGTCACGGTATGGGTCTCCTCTTTTCTTTCTTTTTTTTTCACTTTAAAAGATTTTATTTTTAGAGAGCGGGAAAGGGTGGGAAAAATAGAAGGAGAGAAACATCAACGTGCATATGCTTGAAAGACTTGGATCAGTTGCCGGCCCACTGAGCCACACCAGCCAGGTGGGGGTCAGGGGTTTACCTTTTCTTAAGTAAGCCTTGGGTTTGCCTTAGGGGCCAGCATGCTGGTGGGAGGTACTTCCTTGGAGTCAGGAACTGCTCTGTCCTAGAGAAGCACAATATCTCTTTGGGGTAGGTCTGCTGGTTTCCTTGGTAACCACTTTGCTGCAGGATAGGACTGCATACTGCTCAGCAGTACAGCAGCAGGACCATAGCTCTCCTGAAGGAGCGTCCAGTCCTGTCCCTCCTGTTGGGATGGGCTGGGGGCAGGAGGGGAGCAAGCAGCAGCAGGCTGCCCTGTGCCAGGTTGAGGGTGGGAGACTCTCCACCACCTCCAGTTCCCACGTGCCTGCTGGGGGAACAGACAGACAGGACATCAGCTCTTGGAGGCACATTCTGTCTTGCACCCTCACTCCCATGTTGGGCATACCTCAGGAGGGCTCCCATGGCGGATGCCTTGGCTGTCTGGCATGGCTCTCTTTATCTTCTATACCATTAAGCACAGGCTCAAATAAGCTCTCAAAAAGTATTTAGCTGATTGCTAGAACTGCTTCTTCTGTAGATGTTCACTTGTGATGTTCACTTGTGTTTTAAATGAAATTATCCAGTTTTTTTTTTAAACATGGGTTAAATGTCATTATTGCTCACTATTAATCAAGGGCAGGGACCAAAGTTTATCTTAGTTATGGCTCCCTGCTTGAAGAGATGACTCAAGTAGTGTTGAAATAATTGATTAATGAAAGTTAACTACTTTGTAAAGTAAACTGCTTTGAAATGAATAAATATTTGCATTTATTATTTTTAGGAAGGACTTATGTAAATATTTTAAGTGTTATAAAGTAGAGCAAAAGTGAAGTTTCTGACATTCTCTCAGATTTTATGAAGACATATTTAAGGGGCACAATTGCCCAAGTGCATTCAGAACCGGAAAGAGCTATGCTCACAGGAGCTCAGCCATGAAAATGGGGTTTTGTCAGGTGTGTTCAGGATAAACAAAAACCTACTTTGTGACTCCAAGTCAGCCAACATCCAAATAGGAAACAAAGTATTTATAGTTCATGTTTTCAGGAAATGTCTAATTGCTTTTCATTGCATTTGCAGATATCAGATGTATTTATATATTCAATATTCATGACTGCATTGTTGATTAAGTCAGGTGGCCCTTTCACTTAGAGGACAAGAGAAAGTAGTTGTTACAGAATGGACCCATGGGAGGGCGCAGATACTGCTACTGAAACAAGCCCCTTCCCCAGGGGTCTTTCTATGCTATGGTTCTTTGCCCCCACCCTTAGGAATTGTGGCTTTCAATGCCAGAGTTTGGTAAAAAGAAAAGGAACTATTTATTCAAAAGTTATACAGATTTAGAGTAATGGCAAAATGGTACCATAAAGTCCCAAAGTTCCTTAAAACAACCACAAACACAGTTCTTCTTCCCCGCTTTGCCCCATCCAGTCAATCAGGGGTACCATATCTCAGGAAAAAGAAATAGAAGTCAGTAGGTTACACTCCCGATTCCTCCCAGTAATCGATGCTTGGCTGGCAGGTATCCTGCAGTCCCCAGCACCATCAGCTGTGTCACCGGTGCAACCAATCTCCAGTTCTCAATCCAAAACCACATGGCACCACCACCTAGAGTCCTTTCAACCCTTTTCTTCCCACATGGTCTAGCATAGTCCTGTATTGTCTCTCTCATCCCTCGTGGATGCCCACCTTTAGTTTAAATCCCAGCCTAGAACCTCTCTGTAACCCCATTTCTGACTCCTTCCACACCTGCTAGCATTACCCCAGTTTTCAGTCTTTCTTGACTGCCACAGTAAGTCGGATTAGGCATGGAGGTAAACCATCTCCAAGCTCTCACACAGGTGCTGTCACCAGGGGGAGCTGTCTCCCAGTTATGTCTTGAATCAAAGTTATGCATACCTTCTGGCTCCATTCTGGCTGGAAGTCTAGTCTGCTGTAATTGATATACAAAATAAACATTTTGCATATCAGGTATGAAGCTGGCCTGCAAAATAACTCAATGGCCCTGCTCCATGTGACTTCCCCCAGCCAGGCCTATCATCCTATATTCTGGAACACCCTAAATTCTGGACTCCATTACAGCCTGACTACTAGTAACTTGTACTTAGTCAACTGGCAGAAGTCAGACTGGCAAGGACAGAAGAGAGTCACTGGAAGGACCCTTTATTTCACTGTTGAGGAGACTCAGACCAGGAAAGTTACATGATTCTTCCACAGTTACCCAAACAGTAAATGGTTGCACAGAAACCCAAAGTGCAAGGGTCCCATTGTAATGGTCTTCCTTAAAAACCAGATTGATGTTTTGCTGTACATATATGCATGTGCATGTGTGCGTTCCTTGCTTTGCACAATAGTGTGGGACTATAAAAGTGACCGTGCAAGCTGAAACCATGCAAAGCAATCTTAGCACTCAATGGGAAAAATGATTGCTTTGTCACATTTAAATTTTTTTTGCCAAAACATTAAGAACTCTGACAATACTAAAAATAATGTTTTCTTAGTATTCTGTAACAATACATTACAAACACTGAGAATTAAAATGTTTTTGAAACCTACCAAGAGTATTGTAGTTTTGTTACTGGACAGGGGCCTGGCCCTAAGTGAGTCTGCTGAGGGCCAGCTATAGTATGTAGATTCTTGACTTCGTGTAGAAAAGATTTCACAAGAGTCCAGGTGACTATGAGGACCCATTTGTTAAAGCTGGGAACAAGGAAGCATTTAGCATAGAAGTAGCACCAGGAGAGCCTAGCCTTGGGCTGCCTTAGCTCATAAGGAAGTCAAAAGAAAAGGGCGGAGCTTTGGGGACAAGTTCAGGGGATTAGCCTGGGACAAGCTATCAGCTTCTCATTGCTTTAGAGTTTAGCAGACAAGTGCCTGTGAAAAAAGAAGTAGGTGGTGGGGGAAAGGGAGAGAAGAAAGAAAAGGAAATTGTGATGGCTGCTCCCTAGAAGGAGAGCACAGATGCTGTGCTTTTTGTCTTGAGGCTTTTATGTCTTTCTTGCAGGCAGGAATTTTAGGTGAGGTCTCAAGGGAGAGTTTCAGCAGAGTATTTATCAGTTCTCTAGGTATGACCTTTCAGGGTCATGGTCTTCACTGACTGGTCAGTAATAGGGCAGGAAATTATTAGTCAGTGGAGTTGGTTCTGATGTCACCCACCTGATTTTGCTGCTTTTCTGGACCTGGGGCCGAAATACAACTGAGGCCTAGATGTTATCTCCAGGGAGGAAAGGCCAGGGGAAAAGTGGTTATCCTGGAGGCAAGGCCCTTGTTTTTCCAGTTTTGTCCTCTGCCAGTCACTGGGGCCTTCCACCCTGGTGACCGGCTGCACCTGGTTATAAATTGCTGGCCATTGTGTTCAGTTATCTGTCTCTGTTTTCCTATTCCACTTGCCAAGGAATTTTCCTAGCTTCTTACTATCCTGTCTGAGTTTGAACAACGCTTACTTTTCATCATATAATTTTTTAAATAAATGTTTTATTGATTTTAGAGAGATAGAAAGGGAAAGAGAGAGGAAAACATCACTTTGTTGTTCCACTTATTTACGCAATCATTGGCTGTTTCTTGAATGTACCCTGACTGGAAATCAAACCCACAACCTTGTCATGTGGGAGGATGCTCTAATCAATCAAGCTAGCAGGCCAGGGCCTCATCACATAATTTATGATAGAGATAGCATTTTCCTATATGCTCTCCTTTGCATTTTTAATATCACAAAATATCTCCAAAACTCCTTTAATTTCAAGTTATTTGCCAGCATCTATTCCCCTAGGACACCTTCATACTTTCCATCACAAATACTTTCCTCATTTATATTGATGTTTCCTTTCAGCAAGCTCCTCTGATTGCAGATTTAGAGTCTCTCGTACCACAGCAGTGTCAACATACCCCCAGTAAGCTATTTCATCTATAATTCCATTTATTCAATTTCAGTTTTACTCCCAGAATTATTATTTTTCACTTACTATACTTTCATCTTTGTTTATTAATTCCCTCTTTTGATCATCCATTTTTATAAAATGCCATATGGTTTATTGGGGGAGACAAAAAGCAACAAAACTACATGCTTTTCTGTCTTTGAGTGAACTAAATAACAGGCTCACAGTGGTCACCAATAGACTTATTAAGAGAACTTGTTTTTTACATGACTGTTAACTGATCGTTACACACATTTGTTATGTATGTAGTGATCTGTGGCCTGAAGAGCTATCAGCCAAATGTATATTTTACGCAACTACTATGGTAACTGAAATTTAAACATGTTTTAGGGTGTGGAGAACGGGACCTGAAGCCATGTTACAGCATACACAGCACAGTAATATCTCAGGGGGGTGATACAGCCTGTCAGCATGCACAGTACAGTGCGGCAGGCAACATGTGTTTATCTGAAGGGTAACACCACCCTCTCAGTAAAGTGATGGTAAAGTGACATAATCAACATATGCCTATCAGTACTGAGAAAAACAACATGCACTTAGCTAAATTAAGAAAAACGTGCAAAATCAACATTACTTTGCAACAAAAGAAGCATAAAAGCAGAGAACTTCAGACCATGGGTGACACAGCCAGGAAGCAAGTCACTTTGAGACATCCTGCATGTTCTGCCTTGAGAGAGAAAGACCGGCGCTG
Source organism: Glossophaga mutica (assembly GCA_039655065.1). Taxonomy (NCBI): domain Eukaryota; kingdom Metazoa; phylum Chordata; class Mammalia; order Chiroptera; family Phyllostomidae; genus Glossophaga; species Glossophaga mutica. Next base: position 101,209,497 of record CM077307.1, on the reverse strand, counting down.
CACTTCCTTCCCTCTGATTTTGCCTTGCAAGATGTTGACTGACCAGTCTGCTTGTCTCCTGGACCTGGACCCGATCTGGACTCTTTGGACTCAAGTCCATTATCCTCCAATTTTCTCATGTGATGCTATTACTGATTGTTTCTGAATGATTATTATTGTTATTAGGTTAGTATTATTGTTATTAAGTTAGTATGGATTTGGAGCGAATCTGCATTAATGAAAGCCAAGTGAATAGCAATAGTCACCAATGTTGGTCCTTGTTTTTTTGTTTTTGTTTTTTTGTTTTTTGATGCCAGAGTCACCTGTAAGACTGGTGGTCATATAGGTGGCTCAGAACTTTTGGTTCTTAAGGTCCCAATCTGACAACCAGAGCAGGTACCAAAGGCTGGCTTATAGGAAAGATTATACCGCAAAACACATGCTAGCAACATTTGGGAAACTGGTGTTATTTAAATCACAGAAAGTGAAATATCTGCATATAGGAATCCTACAAAATAGGCTTGTCTGTGTCCAGATGCAATCTAGTGAAGAATTCATGAAGAATATAGACTTCAGCAGTTAAACAACAGACTGGTTTAAATCTAGGTTCTGTCACTTCCTATCTGGATGAACTTGGACAAGTCCCTCACCTATAAAACTCAGATAATACTATCTGTCACTCAAGGTTACTATGAGAAGTAGTGATCACATACTTATTCCACAAAGCATGAGGCAGAGGCCTGACAGGCATGCAAGTAGAAGTAGCAGTAGAAATAGAATCTAAATTTTCTAGAGACAATTGCAAAATTGCTTTTAGATTTTTATTGATGTAATAAAAAAGGGGGAGATAAAATACTTTATGGAAGCATATTTATTCACCTTCTTGCAGTATGAAACCTAACAACTTAAGTTGTCTAGCTTTGAAGGGGTAGGGAAAGAAGTTAGAATGTCTAAAGCAAGGAACCATCCAAAAGGACTGTTGCCTTGTTCCCAGGAAAGAAGGAGCTGGAGCTAGGCTCTAAGATGAAGAAAGGGATGAAGTTCTGCCTAGTGGTCTGTGTTTTTCTGAGTCATATCTACATAGAATATTCATTACTTGGTTTGCAATAATGTGTAGGAGATTTGTAAGTCTATCACAAGTGCAAGAATAAACACATCCCAGTAACACATAAAAGTAACAGGTTATCTTTTTGACATCTGTAATTTGTTTTCTATGCTACTATACTTTCCTAAGAGTGTATTATAAAAGTACAACTACCTCCGGCCTGTGTTGCTCAATTGGTTAGAGCATCATTCTGTAGACTAAAAATTCATGGGTTTGATTGCCAGTTAGAACAACATACCCAGATTGCAGATTCCATCCTTGGTCAGGGTGTGTATAAGAAGGCAACCAACTGGTCTTTTTTTCTCATACTGATGTTTCTCTCTCCCCCTCCCTCTCTCTCTAGAAGCGATGAAAAAAAAGAATGTCCTCTGGTGAGTATAAAAAAAAAAAGTACATCTATATTGATGAGTCATAGGCATTAAGGTTAACAATGTAGATAACTTAGTCTATTAGCATTCTCGCTAATCTATAAAATGGTCATTTAGAAGAGTGGAAGAACTTAACTCTGATGAAGGGAGTGCTCCTCAGATTCTAGCAGTAGCCATCAAAATTAACATTGACAATAGGCAGTTGAAGCCTATAAGAACAAAGAAAAACCACCTGTCTCAAAAAGCATCCAGATGACCTGGAAGTGAGTTTGCTGCAATGAGGCCCCTAAGCTTGAAGAAACCATGAAGGACAAAGGGCTGGAATAACATAAATAGCCTGTTCTTCCAATATTCAGAAAGAAACTCACTATTAACACTTTCAGTAGAACTCTCTAGAACTTTGTAATGTATGTAGATATATATTGCACATTTAATCACAATGCCAGAATATACCATTTTAGGAAAATGTACACTGGGTCACTTTTTTTTAACAAAAAAGATCTCTGTTGCCACAAGTTAAAAAGGCAGCAGAGTTAACTACTTGTCAGATCAGGTGATTTATCTCTCCCACATGTGTTAAGCAGTAGGGCACTTAGAACTCAGCTCTGTTGCCAAGTACCCATTTATTGTATAAGTACAAGTAAGACTTTGAGTGGCCTTCTGTATCTATCAAGGTTCAAAAAGAGAAACAAAACCACCAGGAGATGTGTATGTATAATTTGTTACAGATATTTGATAGTTATGCCACTGTAGGAGCTGGTTAAGTAGAAGTGGTGCCACAACTCACATTGTCTTATTCCTTCTTCTTGGTTTGGGTGTTTCTTATATTGACATTTACTTGATGTAGTGTGGCAGGATTCCAAAGAGGCCCATCCAGGATCACCTTGCAGACCTAGGCTTGAGCTAGGTACCACCAGGTGCCCATCATGCGCCTGTGGTTCCTCACTTTGCATTGAGTACACTTGGGTGAGTTTTTCTCGGAATTCTGGACCTCCCTGCTTTCAGGTAAGAGGCCCTGATTTTATCTGAGCTGTTTAAAACAAATCCTCAAGGTGGAAGTAAAGAGGAGTTGAAATAACTCAGGACAGGAGGAAAAAATGATGACTATATATTTTTAACTTTGGTTTTTCAATTGAAATTGCTTTCTGAGAGTCTGGACAAAACCCTTTGCTAGATAAGTGACAACCAGAACTCAGTAGGCTCCAGACATAAAGGGCATTTCCTCCCTTCATCTCAAATTTTGGGTATTCTTAGGTGACTAAAAATCTATGTGGAGGTGTCAGAGGGTATCCCTCATGATGAGCAGGAGTGCCATAGGAAATTTCAACTTAAGTAAAATTAAACAGGTGGCAACCACAAAGCCCGTGGGCTGAATCCAGCCATCCACCTTATTTTATCCAGCTCGGTGCCTTGTTTTTCTACCTGGCAGCAATGCCAAGCTCTTGCTTAACTGTTAAGGAGTAGTTATATTTATACAGTCCTAAAATTCTATTTGGCCCTTTGAAGGCAACTGCGATGCTGATGTGACCCCCAGTGAAAATGAGTTTGACACCCCTGAATTAAAAATTGACTCGTTCAGGTGTGCAAACATAAAGATTGGTTGCCTAGCACTCTAAGTTCTCACAGTTGTATTAGACAGCCAGAGACAGAAGCTGTAACACAAAAGGTTGAAGCAACTCAGGAGATGACAGTTTCTTGGAGTTCAACCCATAATCAGCACACTTCACTCAACCCACTACACAACAACCCTAGAAATTTGTTTGGCCCTGGCTAGTGTGGCTCAGTGGATTGAGCACTGGCCTGTGAACTGAAGGGTCACCAGTTTGATTCCCTGCCAGGATACATGTTGGGGGTGTACCTCTCACCCATAAATGTTTTTCTCCCTCTCTCCCTCCCTTCCCCTTCTCTAAAAATAAATTTTAAAAAAATTTTTAAAGAAATTTGTTCAGACTGTACAGACCTCAAAATAAAACTAAAATTAGAGACTGGAAAGGTAGCAGCAGAGTAGGAGAATATATCACACACCACCTCCTGGAACCAGACTGGAAATAAAATTAAAGAGAACGATCACCCAAGTTAAACTAAAGGCTAGCTGAAAAAGAGATTTTAAACCACAGACAGTCAAAAACCCACCCCTAGACCATTAGAAAGGACAGGAATTTCTTAAAGGGGCTGGCCCTGAATATATGGCTGGTAGACCAAGGCAGCGGGCTGTAGGAGCTTCCCCTTGAGAGGAGTGAAGCTAGGACCACAGATGAGCTCCCAAGCACAGAGAGCCAGTGCCAAGATCAGCCCATCACATAGTATTCACTGGTGACAGGCCAGAAGAGCTCTCTCTGCTGTGAAGAGACCAAAAAAAAAAAAAAAAAAAAAAAAGCTGGAGACAAATCTACCATCTTATTTTTTTTTTTAAGGAATTAAGCAAAGCACAGGTTTTGTGTTTGCAGCTACACACCTTGGACCCCTGTAAAGGGAGGGCAGCATGGACTAGAGTCATGCAAGGAGAGTCTGGATTGGGAAGCACTGAGAAGAGACTTAGGGGAGTGGTTATCGGATTATCAGGCTGGGATACACCTGGGCTCCACAGCAGCCATCTTTCTTAAGAAGAGATATCCCCTCCCAGAGGAAAATCAGTGACCTTACCCCTTGGGTTGTTGCTCTCCCCATACTCTGGAATTCTGCTCACCACAACCTCTGAAAATCTATTCACTCCAATTTGCAAGTTTTTTTTGTTCTTTTTTCAGTTTTCCTCTGTCTTGGTGATTTGCTTTGTTTTTTCCTTTCTTTTCTCCCATCCTGCATCTTAATCCTTGCTGAGGAGAGAGCAACATAAACAGACTCAGAGGTTGTCAGAGACCAGCAGTAGGGTACAATCAATTCACACACTTTCCTAGGTAATAGACTGGTGCTTCCCTCTCATGGGAGAGCCACAGAAACACCTGACCAGTGTCCAGCAGACCCAAAATCTGGGTTCTGGAGGCACACTGGGGTCCCCAGCCTGTCAAGTACAGGGGAATAATTCCAGACAAACTCAGACTAGTAGCTCAGAGAAGGGAGAAAACACCCACCATCTTCCCTGGGGTCTGAGAGGCACCTGCCATGGAAGATCCAAGAATCATAGCCACTTGTTTCCACCAGAAGACTTCTCAGAAATAGTTGGGGCCTGCAACTAGTCTAAGATTAATAGCAGAACAGCAGGAGAGACAGTCAGAGGTGGATCCTGAGCTGATTCAGGACATTTACTGACATACCTCTAACACCTTGCTGATGAAAGCCAGCTTAACAGAGCATTTTGGGAGCTGGGAGCAGCCAAACTTGGAGGAATTAGTTACAAACTATGGATCACTTGTAGTTTCCAAAAAGCCTTCTGTAGGCCCACCATGGACAGCACCTAACATTGGCTTACAAGAAACTCAGACATCAGAACAGTACCTATAGGGAACCGATCCACATGGCAGTGGCAAATGTAGCTCAGCCCTGATTCAAAAAACTGGCAGGTATGAGGAAACATACAGGAGCCAGACCCATAGATTGGCTTTCCCAAGGGAAAACAGGCCTGCACTATACCTAGGCTACTTTGAGACTTGCTTTTGCTAAAATTCCCTCACCCTGAATTGAAGCACCAAATGTTTACTGCATATCTTTAACTTCCTAAATTCTCTGCTAATTATCCCAAGGATGGACTGTAACCAAATCAATCACTGTTATCATCCCCTTGCATTTGCAAGATTTTTTTCTTTATTATCTGTAAGAAGCAATCAGCAACATCCTTTCCTTTCTTATCTGTAAAAAGTAATCACCTAAAGCAAACCTGAGCAAAATGAATGAGAACCTTCTTTGTTGTATGCTAATAGAAAGCAATAAAAGCCTGTCCAGACAAGGGTCAGGACATTCTCTCACTCAGAGAATGGCCATGCCATCCCTTTTTCTCCACAGGACTTCTACAGTCCCTGTGAATTTATTTGTCTCATCCACAACATCATGGACACTGCTGGTCAGAGTGTGCATCAAGTGTCCAAGGGAGAAACCAACAGGCCAGCACTAAAATAAGATCAGGTGAATCCATCTCAGCTCAGATGGATACTGGTTCTTTTTTTTTTTAAATTGTTGTTCTTGTAAAGTTTTCTGTCTCCTACTCCCATCCCAGCCCACTGCAGCCGCCCTCCCCATCTCCCTCCCATTTCCATCCCCCTAGTTTTTGTCCATGTGTCTTTTGTACTTATTGCTTTAAATCCTTCCCCTTTCCCCTAAAATTCCCTCACCTCTCCCATCTGGTGACTGTCAGCCTATTCTCAATTTCACTGTCTTTGGTTATATTATGCTTGTTTGTTTGTTTTGTTGATTAGGTTCCTGTTAAAGGTGAGATCATATGGTATTTGCCTTTCACTGTCTGGCTTATTTCGCGTAGCATGATGCTCTCCAGTTCCATCCATGCTATTGTAAAGCGTAGGAGCTCCTTCTTTCTTTCTGCTGCATAAAATTCCATTGTATAAATGTATCACAGTTTTTTGATCCATTCATTCACTGATGGGTACCTAGGTTGCTTCCAACACTTGGCTATTGTAAATTGTGCTGCTATGAACATTGGGGTGCATAGGTTCTTTTCTATTGGTGTTTCAGGATTCATAGGATATAATTTTAGTAGTGGAATTGTTGGGTCAAAAGGTAGATCCATTTTTAGTTTTCTTAGAAAGTTACATACTGCTTTTCATAGTGGTTGTACCAGTCTGCACTCCCACCAACAGTGCACTAGGATCCCCTTTTCTCCACAAACTCTCCAACACTTGGTATTTGTTGTTTTGTTTATGAGGGCCATTCTGACTGGTGTCAAGTGGTGTCTCATTGTGGTTTTAATTGGCATCTCTTTGATACCTAGCGATATTGAGCATCTTCTCATGTGTCTATGATTCCTCTGTATGTCTTTCTTGGAGAAGTGTGTGTTCAACTCCTTTGCCCATTTTTTAATTGGGTTGCTTGTCTTCTTAGAGTGGAGTCGTGTAAGTTGTTTGTATATTTTGGAGATTAAACCCTTGTCCAAGACATCATTGATAAATATGTTTTCCCACACCATCGGTTCTCTTTTTATTTTAATACTGTTTTCTTTATATATACAGGTTTTTATTTTCATGAGATCCCATTTGTTTATTCTTTCCTTTATGTCCCTTGCTCTAAGGAACATATCAGTAAAAATGTTGCTGCGAAAAATATCTGAGATTTTCCTGCCTATGTTCTGCTCTAGGACTTCAATGGTGTCACGGCTTACATTTAAATCTTTTATCCACCTTGAATTTATTTTTGTCTATGGTGTAAGTTGGTGCTTGAGTTAAATTTTTTTGCACGTAGCTGTCCAGTTCTCCCAACACCACTTGTTGAAGAGGCTATTTTCACTCCATTTCATGTTGCTGCCCCTTTTGTCAAATATTAATTGACTGTAGAGACTTGGGTTTATTTCTGGGGTCTCTGTTCTATTCCACTACTCCATGTGCCTGTTTGTATGCCAGTAGCAGGCTGTTTTGATTACAGTGGCCTTGTAATACAGTTTGGTATCAGGTATTGCAATCCCTCCTACTTTGCTCTTCTTTCTCAAGATTGCTGCAGTTATTTGGGGTCATTTATGGTTCCATATATATTTTTGAAGTGTTTGTTCTATGTCTGAGAAATATGCCATTGGTACATTAATAGGTATTGCATTGAATTTGTAAATTGCTTTGGGCAGTATGGACATTTTGATGGCATTAATTCTTCAAATCCACAAACATGGTATATGCTTCCATTTTTTTGTGCTTTCCTTGATTTCTTTCTTCAGTGTTGTGTAGTTTTCTGCATACAGGTCTTTTACCTCCTTGCATAGGTTTACTCCTAGGTATTTTATTTTTCTTTTTGCTATATCGAATGGGATTTTATTCTTGTTTTCTGCTTCTGCTGTTTCATTGTTGGGATACAAAAATGCCTTTGACTTCTGGATATTGACTTTGTATTTGGCTGTTTGGCCAAATTCATTTATTTGGTCAAGAAACTTTCTGGCCTAGTCTGTAGGATCTTCTATGTACACATTCATGTCATCTGCAAACAATGATAGTTTTGTTTCCTCCTTTCTGAGTTGGATGCCTTTCATTTCTTTTTCTTGTCTAATTGCTGTGGCTAAGACTTCCAATACTATATTGAACAGAAGTGGTGGAAGTGGACAACCTTGTCTTGTTCCTGATCTTAGTGGAAAAGATTTTAGTTTTTGCCCATTGAGTATGTTGTTGGAGGTAGGTCTCTCACATATGGCCTTTATTATGTTGAGGAATGCTCCCTCTATTCCTACTTTGCTAAGAGTTTTTATCATAAACGGGTGTTGTACTTTATGAAATGCTTTTTCCACATCTATTGATATGATCATGTGATTTTTGTCTTGGCTTTTGTTTATGTGATGTATTACATTTACTGATTTGTGAATGTTGAACCATCCTTGCATCACCTAGGTTTTCAAATTTCTTGGCATACAGTTCTTCATAGTAATTTCTTACAATCCTTTGTATCTCTGTCCATTGTAATCTTTCCACTTTCATTTCTTATTGTGTTTATTTGAGTCCTCTCTCTTTTTTTCTTGATGAGCCTGCTTAAAGGCCTGTCAATTTTGTTTATCTTTTCAAAGAACCAGCTCCTTGATTCATTGATCCTTCAAATTATGCTTTTATTCTCTATGTCATTTAATTGTGCTCTGATCTTGGTTATTTCCTTCCTTCTACCTACTCTGGGCTGTCTTTCTTGTTGTTTCTTGAGTTCTTCTAGGTGTAGGGTTAGGTTGTTTGTTTGAAATGTTTCTGTATTTTTTAGGTGGGCTTGTATCACTATGAACTTCCCTCTGAGGACTGACTTCCCTGTATCCCGTAAGTTTTGGTCGTTGTGAGTTCATTTTCATTTGTTTCCAGAGACTTTTTGATTTCTTTCCTAATTACATTCTTGGCCCATTCATTGTTTAATAGCATGCTATTCAATCTCCATGATTTTGAGGGTTTTGGGTTTTTCCCCTTGGGGTTGGTTTCTAGTTTCAGTCCCTTGTGATCCGAGAAAATGCTTAGTATGATTTCAATTTTCTTGAATTTGTTGAGGCTTATTTTGTGTCCTATCATGTGGTCTATCTTTGAAAATGTTCCATGTGCATTAGAAAATAAAGTGTATTTAGTTTCTTTGGGATGAAGGGCTGTATATATATCAGTTAAGTCCATTTCATCTATAGTGTTGTTCAATGCCACAATATCTTTGTTGATATTTTGTTTGGAAGATCTGACCATTTTTGACAGTGGGATGTTAAAATCCTGTACTATAACTGTGTTGCTGTCAATATCTTTCTTGAAATTCTCTAAGATTTTCTTGATGTATTTAGGTGCTCCTATGTTGGGTGCATATATATTTACAATGTTTATGTCTTCTTGGTGGATTCTTCCCTTGAGTATTATGAAGTAACCCTCTGGGTCTCTCTTTATGGCTCTTCTTTTGAAGTCTATCTTGTCTGATATGAGTATTGCTACCCTGGCTTTTTTTCCTGTCCATTACTTGGAAAATTTGTTTCCAGCCCTTTGCTTTGACTCTATGTATGTCCTTTGTCCCGAGGTGAGTTTCTTGTAGGCAGCATATGTGTGGGTCATGCTTTCTTATTCATTCAGCTATTCTATGTCTTTTGATTGGAGCATTTAATCCTTTTCCATTTGAGGTCATTATTGATAGGTATTTATTCATTGCCATTTTCATACCTGTGTTCTCTCTCCCTCTCTCTCCCTCCCTCTCTCTCTCCCTCTCTCCCTCTCCCCCTCCCCCCCTCTCTCTTTTCCTTTCTTCCCTTAAAGCAGTCCCTTTAGTATCTCTTGCAGAATTGATTTGGTAGAGGTGTATTCTTTTAGACTTCTTTTGTCTGGGAAGCTCTTTATTTAGCCTTCTATCTTGACTGAAAGCCTTGCTGGGTAAAGTAGTCTTGGTTGCAGGCCTTTGGTTCTCATTACATGGAATATTTCTTGCCATTCTCTTCTGGCTTGGAGCATTTCCATTCAGAAGTCAACTGCTAACCTTATTGGGGCTCCCTTGCATGTTACTTCCTTTTTCTCCCTTGCTGCCTTTAAGATTCTCTCTTTGTCTTGGAATTTCACCATTTTAATTATGATGTGTCTTGAAGTGGGCCTGTTTGGCTTCCTCTTTATTGGGACTGTCTGTGTTTCCTGGATTTGTGTGGCTTTTTCTCTCATCAAATTAGGAAAGTTTTCCATCATTACTTTTTCAAATAGGTTTTCTATCCTTTGCTGTTCTTCTTCTCTTTCTGGTATTCCTATTATACGAATATTATTACGTTTCATGTTTTCTTGCATTTCTCTTAACCCCTCCTCATTCTTTCTGAGCCTCTTTTCCTTTTCTTGCTCTTTCTGGGTGTTTTTTTTCTACTTTGTCCTCCAACTCGCTGATCTGATCTTCCCCTTTATCAATTCTGCTTTTTATTCCTTCTACTGTGTTCTTCAGTTCAGAAATTGTATTCTTCATTTCCTCTTGGCCCTTGTTGATAGTTTCTATTTCCTTTTTCATGTTGATATAGTTTGCAGTGAGTTCATCATAGCTTCCCTGTAGTTTCTGGTAGCTCATTGAGAGCTCATGGAGCTTCCTGACAACCATTGCTTTGAACTCAATATCTGATAGTTGAGTTGCCTGAGTTTCATTTAGCATTCTTTCTGGAGCCTCCTCCTTTCCTTTCATTTGGGGATTGTTTCTTTGTCTTCCCATTGTTTGTAAGAATCTTGTTGTTAGCCTCAACTTCTTAAATTGACCTGTTCTGGCTCTCTGGGTTTATGGTGTTTCCTTCTGTGGTAGAGTACCTGTGAGATTCAGTGGTGGAGTCTCCTTTGGATATCCTGTGTTCACAGTTTCCACTGTCTCAGCAACTTGGATACCCTCTTTTTGGGACCAACTCTGTTTTTTGTTTTTTCACAGTTTCGGGTTTGTTTGTTTGTTTTTTTTTCTGTTTTGGTCTCACTTGTGGGTATTTAAAAAGAGAAAAGAAGAAGAAATGAAAAAGAAGAAAATAAGAGGAAGGAAGAAGAAATAACATTAGAAAGAAAGGAAGAAGGAATAAAACAAGACAGAAGTAAAGAGAAGCTTAAAGGAATCAAGGGGTAAAAAAGTTTAAAATAATTAAAAAATAATAATTAATTATTTTAAAAAAAGAAAATAAAAACACTCTTGCTATTTTCATACTTGTGAAGCCAGGTTTTCTGGTTTTGCTGGCTGCCAAGGCTGAGGGGTGATGGTATCGCTTTTCTCCCTGTCAGCACTCAGTCATCTTTGGGCTACTGTCCCCAGGGTGAGCCACGCACTCTCTCCAGAGCTAGCCCGCACCTCTCCACACAGGGCCTTGGCCACAGGTTCTGAGCCTTCTGGGGAATGAGCACTTTCCTGAGTTTATGGGTGTGAGCTCAGGTCTCCTATGCTGTGTGCGCTGACCCCGAGTTTACGGGTGTGGGTTCCAGATTTCCTGCTTTGTGTGCACTCACCCTAATTTCACAGGAGTGAGCTCCCCATTTCCCATGGATCGTGTACATTCCCTGGGTTCACATGCATGGGCTCTGGTTCTCCCACGTATCACTTGCATTCCCCGGGTTCCCAGCGTGGGCTACAGGTCTCCAGTAGTGCAAGAGCGCACGCAGGTGCCTATGGTTGCACAGCCATCTGTTGTTGCGCAAGTGTACCTATGTTCATGCAGCCCAACTCTGGTCGCACAGGCACTGGCGTGCACTTCTCCCTTGGCTATGCATGGATGCTCACATCCCCAGCATGTATGCCATTCAGACCTTAACTCCTCTCTGTGAGACTTCAGCAACCAGGTCTCTCCTGGTGCTGCTCAAACCTTGTTTGGCTGGGGAGGGAGCAGTTGACCCGGCTCCCTCCCTAGAGCCCTGTGGCAGTCCTGGGAAGCGCAGGGCCGGGGCCTCAGCCGCCCTGGTCTTCGCACTGATCCCTGGGCTGTTATTGTTCTGAAGTACTCTCCTTACCATCTGGTTTTTCAATGTCCGCTACAATTTTCAATCTCCTATTTTCAAATATGCTGTGTTACTATTGTTTGTTTGCTCTGTTCCTCTGTAGATCAGCCAGGTTTTTCTCCTGTGTGTAGGGGGAAGTAGAATCTGCTCCATCCTACCGTGCCACCATCTTCCTTCTCCACTTAGTTCTTTTGAAATTATTTTTCTACTTTTTCTTTTTCGTAGAATTACAATTTTTAATCTACTTTTTCTTTTATTTTTGATTCTCTACTTTTTGTTTTATATCTTCTATTTTACTCTTACCTCTGATTTCTCCATTATTCCCCTCAATCTATTGAGCCACACCAGCCAGGCTTCCTTTCCTCTCTCCTTTTATTATTTTTGTTATTTTTTCTGTGTTCCTTTCATCCATTTTGCTCTTTCAATTCATTCCACATAGTATTAGTTCTCTTCCCCTTTCTCCTGTCATAATCACTTGTCTTTCCTTTAGTTTTAGTCATATTATTTTTCCTTTCCCCCTTTCTCTATTTTTCTCTTCCTGCTTCTATTATTCTTTGCTCTCTTGTTGCTGTTATTGCTGTAGAGGTTGGGGGAGTTGCTTTTTGGTGTTGTTTTTCTTTGTCCTGCTAGCACCCATGCAACTATGTACAGGGCATGGTGGGGGTTAAGCCTCTTAGTCAGCCAGCTAGAGGGGAGTTCTCACCAATGAATGGACAAATAAAAATCAGGCCTCAAATATAACAGGAGAGTCCACATAACACACACAAAAGATATTCCTAGAGCATCTGAATTAGAAGATAAGAGTCTGCACCACTGGGTACCACAGGACTCCTAACACAATAAGTCCACTCCATAAGACAAGAGTCAAAGCATATTAATCTAATACATAGAAACAAACACAAAGAGACAACTAAAATGGGGAGACAAAGAAACAACTTCCCTGAAAGAAAAGGAGGGATCACATACAAAAAACAGCCAAATGAAAGCTAGGTAAGCAATCTATCAGACATAAAGTTCGAAGTAATGGTTATAAGGATGCTCAAGGAACTTATTGGGAACTACAACAAACTTAGTGGGAAATACATCAGCATGAAAAAGGACAGAGAAACCTTGAATTAGAACCAATTAAAAATGAAGAGTGTAATATCTCAAATTAAGAATACTTTAGGAGGAATTCATTGCTAGATGAGGTAGAGGTCAAATCAGTAAGTTGGAAGACAAGGTAGGAAAAAACACTCAGTCACAGAAACAGAATGAAAAACAATTCAAAAAGAATGAGAATAGTTTAAGGCAGCTTTAGGACAATGTGACTCATAACAACATTTGCATCATAGGAATACCAGGAGAAGAAAGGGAGTGAGGAATAAAAAACCTGTTTGAAGAAATAATGATATAACTCTTCCCTAATTAGGTGAGGGAGAGGGTCATTCAGGTTCAGGAAGCACAGAGAGTCTCAATCAATATGAACTCTAAGATGCCCACACCTAGTCACATCACAATTAAAATGGCAACATTTAAAGACAGAATCTTTTTTTTTCAATATATTTTATTGATTATGCTATTACAGTTGTCCCTTTTCTCCCCCATCATTCCCCTCCACCCTACCCACCCTCTCCCACCCACATTCCCCCCTTTAGTTCATGTCCATGGGTCATAAGTTTTCTAGCTTCTACATTTCCCACTCTATTCTTGCCCTCCCCCTATTTTTTCCCATTATCTATGCTACTCATTCTCTGTACCTTTTCCCCCTCTCCCCTCCTCCCACACCCCTGTTGCTAACACTCCATATGATCTCCATTTCTGTGGTTCTGTTCCTGTTCTAGCTGTTTGCTTAGTTTGCTTTTGTTTTAGGTGTGGTTCTTAATAGCTGTGAGTTTGCTGTCTTTTTGCTGTCCTATTTTTTATCTTTTTTTTCTTAGATAAGTCCCTTTAACACTTCATAGAATAAGGCCTTGGTGATGATGAACTCCTTGAACTTGACCTTATCTGAGAAGCACTTTATCTGCCCTTCCATTCTAAATGACAGCTTTGCTGGATAGAGCAATTTTGAATGTAGGTCCCTGCTTTTCAAGATTTCAAATATTTCTTTCCAGCCCCTTCTTGCCTGTAAGGTCTCTTTTGAGAAATCAGCTGGCAGTCTCATGGGAACTCCTTTGTAGGTGACTGTCCCCTTATCCCTTGCTGCTTCTAGAATTCTCTGCTTCATTTTAATCTTGGCTAATGTAAGTATGATGTGCCTTGGTGTGTTCCTCCTTGGGTCCAAATTCTTTGGGACTCTCTGAGCTTCCTGGACTTCCTGGTAGTCTATTTCCTTTGCCAGATTGGGGAAGTTCTCCTTTATTATTTGTTCAAATAAGTTTTCCACTTGCTGCTCTTCTTCTTCCCCTTCTGGGACCCCTATAATTCGGATGTTGGGACGTTTAACGATGGCCTGGAGGTTCCTAAGCCTCTCCTCATTTTTTTAAATTCTTGTTTCTTCCTCGTTTTCTGTTTGGTTGTTAATTTCTTCCTTCTGGTACACTCCATTGATTTGAGTCCCAGTTTTCCTCCCATCTTTATTGCTTCCCCATGCATCTTCCTTCATTTCACATATTGTAGCCTGCATTTTTTCATCTAATTTGTGAGCAAAATCAACCAATTCTGTGAGCATCTTGATGACCAGTGCTTTGAACTGTGCACCTGATAGGTTGGCTCTCTCTTCACGGCTTAGAGGAATTGGCTCTAGGGATTTCATTTGTTCTCTGGTTTGAGCCATTTTTGGTGTTTTTTTTGTTTTGTTTTGTTTTGTTTTTAGTCTGGTCGCGGCTATTACATAGTGAGGGGTGGAGCCTTAGGTGTTCCTCAGGGTGGGGCAGCCCAGTTGCTGGGTTGTGATGCTGTATGTGGGGGTGGGGTCTGAGAAGGAACAATGGCGCCTGCTCCACTCTCTCCTGGATTCAGTCCCTTCCGCCACTTCCCCTTTGCCTGGACCGTCTGCACGCACGAATGTGGGACCACCTGGTCAGCCAGCCGCCTTAGGCGGCCTCACTGGGTCTGCACAGTTGCCACCCTGTGCCCGGGGTCTGCCAGCTGCCTCTGGTGCACCTGGGAACTGCCAGCTGCTGCTGCTTGTGTTCCCGCGTCCGCACCTTCACTTTTTCCTGCCGCGATTCTGTCTCTCTTACCATTCTGGATGAATGGTTGTTGGACTTCCGTACAGTTCAATTTTCTATGAGTTCTGGTTGTTTTCTAGTTTCTAAATATTTGTTGTCCTTAATTTTGGTTGTGAGAGGAGGCACAGTGTGTCCACCTATGCCTCCATCTTGGCCGGAAGTCCCCCCAAACTCTTTATGATGTCCGCATTTCCTAATTCCAAAACTAGATAAAGACACAAGAAAAAAAGAAAACTGTAGGCCAATAACTCTGATGAACATACACACTAAAATCCTCAACAAAATATTGCCAAACTGCATCCAGCAATATATTAGTACAATCATACATCATGAGTAAGTGTGATTTATTCCAACGATGCAATCAATGATGGTAGAATATCCACAAATCAATAAATGTGATACATCACATAAGTCAAAGGAAAGATAAAAATCACATGATCATATCAATAGATGCAGAAAAAAACATTTGATAAAATTCAGCATCTATTTATGATAAAAACACCAGCAAAGTGGGAGTAGAGGGAGCATACTTCAATATGTTGGCCATGTATGAGAAACCTACTGCATCATATTTAATGGGAAAAAAATTAAGATTTTTTCCCTTCTTTCCCTTAAGATTAGGAAAAAGACAAGAGTGTCCACTTTCGCTACTCTTACTGAACATAGTACTGGAAGTCCTATCCACAGCGATCAGACAAGAAAAAGAAAATGCATCCAAATCAGAAAGGAGGAAATAAAACTGTCATTATTTGCAGGTTACATGATAGTATACATAGAAAAAACTATAGGCTCCACTAAAAAACTACTTGACCTAATGCATTAATTCACCAAAGTAGCAGATTAAAAAGTCAATATTCAGAAATTGATGGCATTTTTGTACATCAATAATAAACTATCAAAAAGAGAAACCAAGAAAAAAATCCTATTTACTATAGCACCAAACATAGTACCTAGGAACAAACTTAAGCAAGTAAGTAAAAGAATTGTACTCAGAAAACTACAGAACACTGAAGAAATAAATTGAAGAAGATACAAATAAATGGAAGCATATACCATGTTCATGGATTGGAAGAATTAACATCATTAAAGTGTTCATACTACCAAAAGCAATCTATAGATTCAATTCAATTCCTGTGAAAATACCAATGGCATATTTCACAGATCTAGAACAAATATTTCAAAAATGTATATGGAACTCAAAAAACCCTGAAGAGCCTCAACAGTCTTGAGAAAGAAAGAATAAAGTTGGAGAAATCCCAAAATCTGATATAAAACTACACTACAAACCCACTCTAATCAAAAAATCTGATACTGGTATAAGAAAAGATACATAACAACAGAAGAGAACAGAGAGCCCCAAAATAAACCCATGTCTTTATGCTTAGTTAATATTTGATAAATGGGGTAAGAGCTTACAACGAATTAATGGTTTGGGGAGAATAAGAGTGGTACATAAAAAAATGAAACCAGACCACCAATTTATACCATACGCTAGAACAGAATGAGCTCAAAATGCATAAAAGACTTAACATAAGTCCTGATAGCATAACATTCCTAGCAGAAAGCATAGGCAGTAAAATTTCAGATATCCCACAAAGCAATATTTTTGCCAGTATATCTCCTAGGGTGAGGGAAATAAAGGAAAAAATAAACAAATGGGACCTCATCATATCAAAAAGCTTCTGCACGGCTACAGAAAACATCAGCAAAATGAAAGAGAACCAACTGTGTGGGAGGACATATTTGCCAATGATACATTGGACAAGGGTTTAATCTCCAAAATATATAAAGAACTCATATGACTCAAATGCAGAAGACAAACAATCAATTAAAAATGGGCAGAGATCTGGCCAAGATGGAGGTGTAGGTGGACACACTGTGCCTCTTCTCACGACCAAAATTAAGGGCAGCAAATATTTAGAAACAAGAAAGCAATCAGAACTGATAGAAAATTGAACTGTACAGAAGTCCAACAACCATTCATCCAGACGAGTAAGAGGGGCAGAGTCGCAGTAGGAAAAGGTGGAAGTGCAGACCCGGGCATGCAGGCAGCAGTGGCTGGCAGTTCCCAGGCGTGCAAGCGGCAGCTAGCAGACCCCAGGGCACAGGCAGCAGCTAGCAGACCCGGGCACAGGGTGGCAACTGTGCAGACCCAGTGAGGCTACACAAGGCGGTAGCTGACTGGGTGGTCCCACATTCATGCACAGATAATCTAGGCGAAGGGGAAGTGGGGGAAGGGACTGGAATCCAAGAGAGAGTGCAACAAGTGCCATTGCTCCCTCTCGGACCCCACCCACACATACAGCGTCACAACTCAGCAACTGGGCTGCCCCACACTGGGGAACACCTAAGGCTCCAACCCTCACTACATAACAGCCATGACTAGACCAAAAAAAAAAAAAAAAAACAAAGATGGCTCAAACCGGAGAACAAATGAAATCTCCAGAGCCAATTCCTCTAAGCGACGAAGAGATAGCCAACCTATCAGATGCACATTTCAAAGCCCTGATGATCAGGATGCTCATAGAATTGTGATTTTGCTCACAAATTAGATGAACAAATGCAGGCTACAATACGTGAAATGAAGGAGAATGCATGGGGAACCAAAAGAGATGGGAGGAAAACTGGGACTCAGATCAATGGAATGGACCAGAAGGAAGAAACAAACAACCAAACAGAAAACAAGGAAGAAATAAGAATTCAAAAAAATGAGGAGAGGCTTAGGAACCTCCAAGACATTTTTAAACATTGCAACATTGAAATTATAGGGGTACTGGAAGGGGAGGAAGAAGAGCAACTAGTGGAAAACTCATTTGAACAAATAATAAAGAAGTACTTCCCGAATCTGGCAAAGGAAATAGACTTCCAGGAAGTCCAGGAAGCTCAGAGAGTCCCAAAGAAGTTGGTCCCAAGGAGGAACACACCAAGGCACATCATCATTACCTTAGCCAAGATAAAAATGAGGGAGAGAATTCTAGAAGTAGCAAGGGATAAGGGTATAGTCACCTACAAAGGAGATCCCATCAGACTGTCAGCTGATTTCTCAAAAGAGACTTTCCAGGCAAGAAGGGGCTGGAAAGAAGTATTTGAAGTCTTGAAAGGCAAGGACCTACATTCAAAATTGCTCTATCCAGCAAAGCTTTCATTTAGAATGGAAGGGAAGATAAAGTGCTTCTCAGATAAGGTCAAGTTCAAGGAGTTCATCATCACCAAGCCCTTATTCTATGAAATGTTAAAGGGACTTATCTAAGAATAAGAAGATAAAAAATAGGACAATGAAAAGACAGCAAGCTCACAGATATTAACAACCACACCTAAAACAAAAGCAAACAACCAGAACAGGAACAGAACCACAGAAATGGAGATCACATGAAGGGTTAGCAACAGAGGAGTGGGAGAAAGAGAGAGGGGGAAAAGGTACAGAGAATAAGTAGCATAGATGGTGGGTAAAAAATAGACAGGGGGAGGGCAAGACTAGTGTGGGAAATGTAGAAGCTAAAGAACTTATGACACATGGACATGAACTAAAGGGGGAGAATGGGGGTGGGAAGGAGTGTGCCGGGTGGAGGGGAATGATGTGGGAGAAGTGGGACAACTGTAATAGCATAATCAATAAAATATATTAAAAAAAGAACTTATGACACATGGACATGAACTAAAGGGGGGAATGTAGGTGGGAGGGTGTGTGCCGGGTGGAGGGGAATGATGGGGGATAAATGGGACAACTGTAATATCATAATCAATAAAATATATTTTAAAAAATGAGCAAAGGACCTGAATAGACACTTCTCCAAGGAGGACATACAGGTGGCTCATGGACATATAAAAAAATGCTCAATATCAGTAGCCATCAGAAAGATACAAATTAAAACCACAATTAGATACCACTTCACACCAGTCAGAATAGGCATCATAAACAAATCAACAAACAACAAGTGCTGGCAAGGATGTGGAGAAAGGGGAACCCTAGTGTATTGTAGGTAGGAAAGCCAACTGGTGCAGCCAATGTGGAAAACAATATGGAGTTTTCTGAAAAAATTAAAAATGGAACTGCGTTTTGATTAAGTGATTCAGCTTTTGGAGTAGACCCTAAGAAACCTGAAATATCAATTCAAAAAAACTTGAGACCCCTATGTTCATAGCAGCACTAATTAAAATAGGCAAGATTTGGAAACAGCCTTAGTACCCATCATTAAATGAGTGAATAAAAAACTTTGGACTTCTGGCCAAGATGGAGGCATATGTGGACACACTGTGCCTCCTTGCACAACCAAAATTAAGGACAACAAAGATTTAGAAACAAGAAAACAATCAGAACTGACAGAAAATTGAACTGTACAGTAGTCCAACAACCATTCATCCAGACCGGTGAGAAGGGCAGAGTCACAATAGGAACAAGGAGAGGTTGGTGAACCTGGGCACGCAGGCAGCTGCTGGAAGACCCCAGGTGTGCAGGTGGCAGCTAGTGGACCCTGGGTGGGGGGTGGCAATGGGCAGATCCAGTGAGGCTGTGCAAGGCGGCTGGCTGACCAGCTGGTCCCACATTCGTGCGCCGATAATCCAGGCAAAAATGGGGAGTGAAACAGACCTTGCAACCCAGGACCCCAGTGCCAGGAAATAAAACCTAAAAACACCATTTGAAAACCCTTGTGGGGGCTGAGGTGCCGGGAAAGACGCCCAGCCTCATGGCAGAGTTCGTTGTAGAGACACACAGGGTCCTAGAACATACACAAGTCCACCCACAAGGACCTCAGCATGAGAAGGGCTCAATTTGCTTGTGGGAAGCGGCAGAAGGGACTGAAAATAGAGAGAGAGTGGAGCAAGCACCATTGTTCCCTCTCTGACGCCACCCCCACATACAATATCACAACTTAGCGACTGGGCTGCCACACCCTGGTGAACACCTAAGGCTCTACCATTCATATATAACAGGTGCGAACCAACCAAAAAAACCCCAAAAAATGGCTGAAATAGGAGAACAGATCAAAGCCCCAGAGCCAATTCATCTAAGCAAGAGATAGCCAACCTATCAGATGCACAGTTCAAAGCACTGGTGATCAGGATGCTCACAGAACTGGTTGATTTTGGTCACAAATTAGATGAACAAATGAAGGCTACAATTATTGGCACCAGGAACCAATAATTATGGGAGGAAAACTGGGACTCAGATCGATGGAGTGGATCAGAAGGAAGAAACAACAATCAAACAAATAGAAAAGAATGAAGAAACAAGAATTCAAAAAAATGAGGAGAGGCTTAGGAACCTCCAGAACATCTTTAAACGTCCCAACATCCGAATTATAGGAGTATCAGCAGGGGAAAAGGAACAGCAACAAGTGGAAAAGTTATTTGTACAAATAATAAAGGAGAACTTACCCATTCTGGCAAAGGAAATAGACTACCAGGAAGTCCAGGAAGCTCAGAGAGTTCCAAAGAATTTGGACCCAAGGAGGAACACACCGAGGCACATAATAATTACATTAGCCAAGATGAAAATGAAGCAGAGAATTCTAGAAGCAGCAAGGGATAAGGGGACAGTCACCTACAAAGGAGTTACCATCAGACTGTCAGCTGATTTCTCAAAAGAGAGCTTACAGGCAAGAAGGGACTGGAAAGAAGTATTCCAAGTCATGAAAGTCAAGGACCTACATCCAAGATTGCTCTATCCAGCAAAGCTTTCATTTGGAATGAAAAGGAAGATAAAGCACTTCTCAGATAAAGTCAAGTTCAAGGATTTCATCATCACCAAGCCCTTATTATATGAAATGTTAAAGGGACTTATCTAAGAAAAAGAAGATGATGAAAAATATAGACAGTAAAATTACAGCAAACTCACAGATATTAACAACCACACCTAAAACAAAAACAACCTAAGCAAACAACTAGAACAGGAACAGAAACACAGAAATGGAGATCCCATGGAGGGTTAGCAACAGGGGGTGGGAGAAGGAGAGAGGGAGAAAAGGTACAGAGAATAAGTAGCATAGACAGTAGGTAGAAAATAGACAGGAGGCGGGCAAGAATAGTGTGGGAAATATAGAAGCTAAAGCACTTATGACACATGGACATGAACGAAAGTGGGGGAACGTGGGTGGGAGGGGGTGTGCAGGGTGGAGGGGAATGAAGGGGGGGAAATGGGACAATTGTAATAACATAATCAATAAAATATATTTAAAAAAACAAAAAAATCCGTGGTACATTTACACAATGGAATACTATGCAGTGTTATAAAGTAGAAATTCCTGTCTTTGCCACCGCATGAATGGTACTGGAGACTATTATGCTAAGTGAAATACGCCATTCAGTGAAAGACAAATATTATATGATCTCAATAATAAGAGGAATCTAATGAACAAAATAAAGTAATGAGCTAAATAAAACCAAAAGCATGGAATCATGAAATAGACTGATAGCAGTAAGCGGGGAGTGGGGAGGGGAAAGATGGAGAATGATTAAAACATGGTGAAGGGATTAGTTAAAGAACACACATGAAGGGGACATGGACATACGCAATGGTGTGAATTGAGTATGGAAGTGGGTGTGGTCTGTGTGGAGGGGACAAGGTGAAAAATAGAAATACTGTAATAGCTCAAACAAGAAAACATTTTTAAAAACTACAATTAATGTGGGGAATTATGCCTTCCATTCCAGAAACTTTCAGGCCCAAGCCCACTTTAATACTCCTGCAGGTATACAATTAATAGAAAGCCTTTACTTGCAAGTACTTACAGAAATGGGAAGATTTATCTAGAAGTGATATTGACTTAAGGTAGCCAAAATGGAGCTCTTTTCCTTCACTACTAGGGGCAAGTTTTTCCTATTACTCCTGTATCCTCTCATATCTTTGGGTACCTGCAAATTTATAATATTTCAATAGAAGGTTAATAGTATTTAACTCCAAGGCCTGGGGTGCTGTCTTTGTCTGGCAAGCCCAGCTAATGTATGAAGATCACAAGTGATCTTCTCTGAGCTCTCCTAGCTGCCCTGTCTTTTAAAACACCTTTTCTGCATACTCCTGAAGTCCCCTGAAACTGGATGAACGGACTATCCTAAAATCCTCTACACTCCTCTAAATACATTTTCTTCATTATTATTGGGAAGGTCAAAATGTCTGTTTCTTTTTCTCTGTAAAATAAAAGACACACTTTTCATTTTCATCAACTTTATTGGTTTGGATATTTTGAAAATGTCAGCAATCTCCCATGTGGTATAAGGTTGATGGTTCTCAATTAATGTCTCAATTTGATTACTACCAACTTCAATTGGTCTATCCAACCCTGCAGCATTGTCCAGGAAGCAATCTCTAGCATGAAACTTCACAAACCACTTTTGACACATTCAATCAGTTACAGCACCTTCTGCATACATGGCACAAATCTTTTTTTGACTTTCAGTTGCGCTTTTACCTTTTTTGAAGTAATAAAGTATAATATGCCAGAAATGTTGCATATTTTCT
The DNA here is from genome assembly GCA_039655065.1 of Glossophaga mutica. Lineage (NCBI taxonomy): Eukaryota > Metazoa > Chordata > Mammalia > Chiroptera > Phyllostomidae > Glossophaga > Glossophaga mutica. The sequence continues at coordinate 101,187,433 of CM077307.1, read as the reverse complement.
TCCATCTTCAATGTTAAAATGCCTACACAAAAAGATTCACCGATTTTGATAAGTTTTTAAAAAATGAATGCTGATATGGCAGCAGTCACAATACAATCTAATAAAAATTGTTTTGAATGAAGTTAAAGACAACTGAGTGCTATTAGAGCCATCTTATGGGAAAAAAATGAAACTTTGACCAGTCTAATAACTTTCATGAAAGCCTCAGGGACAACCAAGCAGTCAGCACTGTGACCATTGGTAAGGCCGACCTCAGAGCATGGGGTAAGCACTCCACACTCCTCCACATCCGGATGCCTCTTGGGTGGCAAAGCACCCAGCCTGTAATCCAAAGAGCCTTGAGATACCCATTTATCATGCATATTTGCCAACTGGAAGAAATTTGACCTGGAGCCCCTCAAAAAAATGAGGCTAATCTTTTGAAACAGCCTAGCATCAATACAAATTGGGTGACAGAGAGTTTTGGCCAATCAACTGTACCACTAATTTTATTTCTATCTTACAACTAGACCTAGTTTGCTGTTCCCAAGAAAAATGGATGGAGGTTTCATATAGCCAAAGCTTTATGGTTTTCAGAGATGACCCTAAGCTGTGTACTACCTATAAACAAGGTCCTTCTGTATTTGCTATACTACATTCACAGCTGCTGCTTTATCATCCTTCTTCTACTACAAAAACTAAAAGAAAAAATGTGCTAAGATTTTTTAAAAATTCCAAAAATGAATGAATGGATTTATTAGTTTTTTGCCAACATTTAGGTTGCAACTCAATTCTTGATGTATTATAAATAACTGTTCTTGTTTTACAATGAAGTATTTACAGGGCCAGAGGTGTGACTCCAGGAACAATTCAAAGCCCACCCATTCTTTTTACCTTCCCCAAACCTCTCCTATTCATCTGAAAATGCTTATAAACAATTGGCTTTATGAAACCAAAGTCGTCCTAGAAGGGCCTTGTTTCTTTCCCTGCACCTTTGAGATGTAAACATCTGGTCTTCATTAACAACTCTTATTTGGACCATGTTTTAAAATGCAAGTTTCAACTTCCAGTCAAGACAGAGACATAGGTAAACACAGCTCACCTCCTTGCACAACCACAGCAAAAATTACAACTGTACTGCAAACAAACAAACAAATCACCTAGAATCATCAGAAAATTGAGCTGTATGGAAGTCCAACAACCAAGGAATTAAAGAAGCCACATTCATCCAGATGGGTAGGAGGGACAGAGACACAGAAAGGCATGGAGAGGTGTGGACATGTAGATACATGCTCTGCTGAGATGCAGAGCAGTGCTGAGAGCTGTGAAGACATGGAAGGGGCGGTCCCATACCCATATGTGGTAGATAAAAATCGAGAAGGATACTTTAGGAGTAAGGGATCCCAGCCCTACACCAGACCATCCAGCTCAGTTTTCCAGTGCCAGGAAGATAAGTCCCTAAAAATTCTGGCTGTAAAAACCAGTGGGGTGGTGAAATAAACCACAGGATTCTCAGGAGTCTCTTCTTAAAGGGCTAACAACAGCCTTAGGGCTTATGCAGTCTCACTCCCTCTGGGCTTCAACACCAGGACAATAGCGGGCAGCAGCTCAAAGGACACCAGTGGTGGCATATAAGGAGAAATTGAAGTGACTGGTATCAGGGCAAATGCCAGGAGACAGCTTCCTCTCATACAAAACCTCAGAGGCCAGGCAGTGGCATTGTTCCCTCTCTGAGCTCTACCCCACACAAAGGTACAGAGTGGTGACTCAGGTTGCCCCACCCTGGCAATCACCTAAGCTCAACCCCATCCAATTCACCAGTTTGTGTTGCTTTTCACTTCTTTTCAAGATTTCATTTATTGATTTTTTAGAGAAAAGGGAAGGGAGTGAGAGAGAGAGGGAAACATCAATGTGTGGTTGCCTCTTGTGTGCCCTCTACTGGGGACCTGGCCTGCAACCCAGGCAAGTTGCCCTGACTGGGAATCGAACCCACAACCCTTTGGTTCCCAGGGCCAGTGCTCAATCCACTGACCAGCCAGGGTACCAGCCAGGGCTCCAGTTGGCCTTTCTACAAAAGGCCACACTACTAAGACAGAGAGTCAAAACAGCTCTACCTAATAATACACAGAAACAAACACAGGGAAGTTGCCAAAATGAGGAGACAAAGATAATGGTCCAAATGAAAGAACAGAACTCCAGAAAAGAACTAAATGAAATGGAGATTGGAAATAATTAATCTATCAGATGCAGAGTTCAAAACACTGGTTAGGGTGCTCAAGGAACTCATTGGGTACTTCAATAGCATAAAAAATTCACCAGCCACATACGGGGAGTGGGTGAAATGACTGGAAATGGGGTGTGTGCCAGGCAAACCCCAAGAAGCTAGGCAGCAGCACAATCCCCACTTAGAGCCCTTCCCCCACACAGAGCCACAAAGTGGTGAAGCAGGTTGCCCCACCCTGGCGATTACCTAAGGCTCCACCCCATACAATTTACAGGTGACTTTTACAGGGAATCAAAGAAGCTCTACCTAATACACAGAAACAAACAGGGGAGGCTGCCAAACGGAGGAGACAAATAAATACAACCCAAATGCAACAACAGAACAAACCTCAAGAAAAAGAACTAAACAAAATGGAGATAGCCAACCTATCACATGCAGAGTTCAAAACACTGGTGATCAGGATGCTCAAAGAACTCACCAGGTACGGCAACAACATAAAGGAAGAAAGGAAGTTTACACTAAATTAAATTTTAAAAAATCTACCAGGAACCAGCAGTGAAGGAAAGAGAGCCTGGATTCAAATCAATGATTTGGAACATAAGGAAGAAATAAACATTCAACCAGATCAGAAAGAAGAAACAAGAATTTAAAAAAAAAAAAAAAAAAATGAAGATAGTATAAGAAGACTCTGGGATATCTCCAAACGTGCAGACATAAATAGACATACAAGTCCAGGAAGTACAAAGATTACCAAACAAGTTGGACCCAAAAAGGACCACATCAAGACACATCATAGTTAAAATGAAAGAGGTTAAAGGTAAAGAGAGAATCTTAAAAGCAGCAAGAGAAAAGAAGTTAGTTACCTGCAGGGAAGTTCTCATAACAGTCAGCTGATTTCTCAAAAGAAACCTTTTATGTTAAAAGGATTGAGAAGAAATATTCAAAAAGGTCTTTCAGCTAAGGAGGAGTAGGTAGATACAATTTTCCTCCTCACACAACCAAAAGAAGGACAACAACAAATTTAAAAACAAAAAATAACCCGAACTTTCGGAAAATTGAACTGTGCGGAAGTCTGACAACTAAGGAATTAAAGAAGAAATATTCACTCAGACTGGAAGGAGGGGCAGAGATGGGCAGCCAGGGCAGAGAGGACTTGCAGCAAGACAATGGCTAGAGGAGTGGGTGGTCCCACGTTTGCATGTGGATAAACTGGAAGGAAGAACTGTGGAGCAAGACAGATGGCACAACCCAGGATTCCAGCATGGGGAAACAAAGCATAAAAACCTCTGACTGAAAAAACCTATGGGGATTGTGGAGGTGGGAGAAACTCCCAGCCTCACAGGAAAGTTTGTTGGAGACACCTACAGGGTCCTAGAATGTACACAAACCCACTCACCTGGGAATCAGCACCAGAAGGGCCCAATTTGCATGTGGGTAGTGGAAAAAGTGACTGAAAGCCAGCTGAGAGCCAAGCAAGCAGCATTGTTACCTCTTGGCCCGTCCCCCACATATAGTGCCACAATGCAGCCACGTGGGTTGCCCCTCCCTGGAAAATACCTAAGGCTCTGCCCTTACAACATAACAGGCAAAGAAATATGGCCCAAATTAAAGAACAGATCAAAACCACAGAAAAAATACAACTAAGCGATGAAGAGATAGCCTGCCTATTAGATGCAGAGTTCAAAACACTGGTAATCAGGATGCTCACAGAAATAGTTGAGTATGGTCACAAAATAGAGGAAGAAGTGAAGGCTATGCAAATTGCAATAAAGGAAAGTGTACAGGGAACCAACAGTGATGGGACAGAAACTGGGACGGAAATCAGGACTCAAGTCAATGATTTGGAGCAGAAGGAAGAAATAAACATCCAATCAGAACAGAATGAAGAAATAAGAATTAAAAAAAAAAAAAAAAAGAGGAGGAGAGGCTTAGGAACCCCCGGGGCAACTTTAAACATTCCAATATTTGAATCCTAGGGGTGTCAGAAGGAGAAAAAGAAGAGCGAGAACTTGAAAACTTATTTGAATACATAATAAAAAGAACTTCCCTAATCTGGCAGAGGGAATAGAGTTCCAGGAAGTCCAGGAAGCTCAGAGAGTCCGAAGAAGTTGGACCCAAGGAAGCACACACCAAGGCACATAATTATATTACCCAAAATTAAAGATAGAGAATCTCAAAAGCAGCAAGAGAAAAAGAGACAGTTACCTACAAAGGAGTGGCCATAAAATTATCAGCTAATTTCTCAAAAACAAAAAACAAAAAAAACCTTTCAGGCAAAAGGGGCTGGATAGCAGTATTCCAAGTGATGAAAGGCATCCAAGATTACTCTATCCAGGAAAGCTAGCATTAACAATGGAAGGGCAGATAAAGTGCTTCCCAGATAAGGTCAAGTTAAAGGAGTTCATCATCACTAAGCCCTTATTATATGAAATGTTAAAGGGACTTATCTAAGAAAAATAAGATGATCAAAAATATGTACAGTAAAATGACAACAAACTCACAACTATCACTGATGGAACCTAAAAAAAGCAAAGCAAACTAGAATAGGAACAGCATCATAGAAATGGAGATCACGTGTAGGGTTATGGGGGGGAGGCAGAGGGGGGAGAGTGAGAGAAAAGGTACGGGAAATAAAAATTATAAATGGTAGGTACAAAATAGGGAATAGTTAAGAATAGTATGGGAACTAGAGTAGCCAAAGAACTTATATGTACGAGCCATGGACATGAACTAAGGTGGGGAAATGATGGCGGGGGCAGTGCAGGGTGGAGAGTAATCAAGGGGAGGAAAAAATAGGACAACTATAATAGCATTATCAATAAAGTATTTTTTTAAAAAATAAATCTTTAAAGTCATGAAAAGCAAGAAACTACAGCCAATATTGTTCTACCCAGCAAAGCTATCATTTAGAATCGAAGAGCAGATAAATAGCTTCCCGGACAAGGAAAAACTAAAGGAGTTCATCATTACCAAACCATTATTATATGAAATGTTAAAGGGACTTAGTTTAGAAAAATATCAAAACTATGAACAATAAAATAGCAATACATATTTATCAGCAACTGAATCTAAAAAACAAGCAAACAAGAAAAACAGAATCATGGATAGAGAAGGTTTTGATAGTTGCCAGGTGGAATGGATGTGTGGTGGAATGGATGAAGACCTGAGTGGATTAAGAAGTGCAAACAGGTAGGCACAGAATAGCCACGGGGATGTAAAGTACAGTATAAGAAATGGGGTAGCCAAAGAACTTACATGTATGACCAGTGGACATGAACAATGGTGTGGGTATCACCTGAGGGAGTAGGGGGTACTGGGTGGAGTGGGGCAATGGGAGAAAAACCAGGACAACCGTGACAGCATGTTCAATAAAATGTAATGAAAATTAAGAAAACATCAAAAACTTTCTGCTTATATCTTGATTTTATCTTCTTTATTCAGTTTTTTATAAAATCATAAAAATTAACAACTGTGGGGGTGTAGAGTTGGCAGAGGTTATAGCGGGATAAATGATAATAGAAAAATACAGTAAATTTTTAAAAAATATATTATTAACTCTAGAACATATCAAGAAAATCTCCTCCACTGCCTCACGTGTGTTAGTCATTTCCAGCCAGACTGGGCTCAGATGCTCTGTAACTGAAAACCCTACATTCCCCAAGTCACCACCTTCAGAGGCTTTAGGGATTCTTAGGCCAAGTGAAAATCAAGTAAGCAACCTCACTCAATCTTTTAATTCCTCCCTGAATCCTGTTATCAGGGTCGCCTTTATCGTCTCCAGTTTCTCAACTCCCTCTTTCTTCCTCTGCAGGAAACAGCTCTCATTTCCCTTCTGCTGGTCTTCAACTCGAGCCCCAGGGACTCAGTATTTGGGGGCGGGGCCAGGGCTCAGACCACCACCCAAATCTCCCAGTATCTTCAGGGACTTAGAAGCAGTTCCGCGAAGCTTTGTCTGCCCTGATTCCAGCTTTCTCGCAGCCCTCCACTCCTATTAGTGCCCTGCCCCTTTGGAAGGTCCGCCCTCTGCGCGACTGACCAATCCCCGGCTACGCTTTGGGCGCGACGGAGTGGCGCCCTCGCGGTCCCGTTCCCGGATGTCCGACGTTGGCGGTCCCGCCCCGCTGCGGTCGCTGCCTCTTCAGGTCCGGTAGTGGAAGTTGGACTGCTTTGCGTCCTTCTGGAAAAGGTGGGGTTCCGCGGGGAAACCGACCAGGGTTCGCGCCGGCAGCCAGAAGCGGGGTGGGGGTGCGGGTTCCGGAGACCGTTGTTCCTGGGTGCTGTGGCGCAGGGAAGAGCAGGGACCCAGTACGCTTAGAGCAGCAGCATTTCAAGGGTTGCTTGCGCCTTACGGGCTCGAGTTGTGGACTCCGGCCCGCAGTGCTCCAGACCTACTGGTAGCCCCGCCCAGGGCGCGATTCCAGGGGTTTCCATGGTGATGGTAAACAAGTCTCAACTGCCTCTACTACAACTGCCAAGTGCCCCGGGTTTCACCCTACTCTAGGTGTTCAAAGGGACCACCGAGGTGCCGGATGTGAAGTAGAGCGGGAGCGTGGAGACTCGGAGCCCGAGGTGAGGGGCGGGACGAGCCGAAGGTCGGAAGCCTCACACCAGGGACCGACCGGAGACTGGGACTGTTGGGGTTGGGGGTGGCAGGGCTGCGATTCGGAGTCCGGAGAGGCAGGATCTGAGGTCAGCGGCCACCTTGGGGCTGATCAGTGAGAGATTGGACCTCCTGTTGGTGGTGACCGAGGGTCTGAGATTTGGGGAGGGAGCAGGCGGAGTCTGAGTTCAAGGGCCGTACGCCCATATATCCACCGGAGGCTGAGTCCACTGGGGGTAAGGGTGGTGGGGCAGAGATTTTGTTTTGAAAGAGGTGGGCCTGAAATCAAGGTCCTTACACTCGTATACTAGACCTTGGGCTTGAGATTTGGGGTTCGGAGAGGTAGGTTCTGCAGAGAGGAAGGAAAGGAGGGTCTGAACTCCCCTGCCAGGAGTACCAGGGTACCGGGCGAAAGTCAGAGAGGGAGTTTGGTTAAAAATAAGAGTAGGTCCTCCACGTGGCTGGAAACCCCAGGGAGTTGCTGTAGAAGGGTTGGGACTGACTCCTCCCCTTCCCCGGTTCCCGCTCGCCTGGCCTCCACTTTCGGTCTTTGCCGCCCGCGTTCGTCTTTCCGCGGTGCGTGAGCCCTAAGCGCCTGTCTGCGTTTGTCTCCTGACCAGAGAGGTATTGTGTCTTCATTTTGGCTGAATCTCTTTGTTTTTGTCGTTGTCTTTGCCTGGTGACCACACTTTTTCTGAGGGACCTTGGTTAATCGGCTGTTTCTTTTTACTTGTCTTTTTATCTTTGAATATTTGCTGATTTTTTACTCTACCTAAGAAACTTCTGGACACTCTCGGCGCTAGCGCTGCGCCCTCTGCCCCCTCTACCCTGCGTGGTTCACTGAAGGTGGCGACAGTGGTGTGGGTGCCGCCGGGCAAGTCGCGGTGTCCCCACCTACCCTGGTTTTTTATAGAAACGGTTGGGAGGCCCCAAGCCCGGAAGACCCCTCCCCCCATCCCCTGGGCATCTGCGCGAGTGCTGCCCGGCGTCAGGCCGCTCCCGGCCTGTCTCACACTGGCATTCGCAGCAGTTTCTTCCCTTGGAGACCCGAGGACAAACGAACGCGCTTCCTTCTTTATTTTTGCAACTGTTCGCAGGGTGTGGGGGGATCTTGCCTGCCCCTGCGGACCAGGTGCGTAGTGAGAGAGAAGCCCGCGAGCGGTGGCGCGCTGAGGAGTGACTCTGCGTCACGGCGGCTTCCTGGAACGGCGGGGCTGGGGCGGGGCTGGGGCGGGGGAGGGGGTGGACGGAAGTGCCACAACTTACGGGGCGGCCTTTGCCTGTCCTGAACCTGGTGGAGCAGGGAGAATTTCGAAGGCTGCAAATAATCTTTTAACTCAAAATGCCATCGAAACTACTGATCTTAATGTAATTCTGTTACTTTCACGTTTTTAAAAGTTAACTGTTTCTGAATTTCTAGTAATGAAAATACCTTGGGTTTTCCGGTTCGTCAAAAAAATGTATTAGGCTCTATCAGTGAAAAGTGGTGTTTTCTAGACAGGATATTTTTCATTGTAAAATAAGTGAATATTTGGAGAGGGTTGCTGTATCACTAATGGTAAGCAAGTTCATCCATTGATTTTGGGGGGGGGGGTCTCATGCTCCTGTGTGTATTTCTTCACATTGATTAGGTTTGTTATTTGCGTGTTGTGATCTTATTTATTTACCCTTTTAACTGACAAGGGACTGGTTTTTCACTTAAGAGTAGTGTTACGAAGCTCCCATTAAACTATCAAGTAAAAACGTGAATTGACTTCAGGGAAAAGATTGATTAAATGGACAAGTGAGTGAGTTCTTGTACATGGCCAAAACTGTGAAGGTGAGTGTGTGGAGACAAGGTGCCCATCAGGGTAGGTGTCTAGAAGGGTTGCGGAAGTGGGAGTGGGGGACCCTTACAAGAGATAACTTTCTGCCAACCTCCCCTCATTCTGAGCTCTGGCACTCACTCTTTTTAAAGCCTCATTATTTGACCCTTACTGGGTCCATTCACAGAGCTGGGTGTTTTACAACATTTTCTAATCACATGTTCATGAGCAGGTTATACGGGGGTATTGCTATTATCCCCATTTACAGATGAGACAATGGAGACTGGGACGCAAGAAGTCACTTGCCCAGTGGCACAGCTGGGCCTAGGACTTACATCTTTCTGACAGGGACAGCTGCCAGGGCTCCTGCCCCTATCTGGTTATCCGGAACCCAGGGTACTTGTGGAAGATAAAAGGCAGGGCAGAGGGAGAACCAGGCTCAGCTAAGACCAGCCTGGCTATTTTACAGCAAGCACATCCCAGGAATAATATGATTTTTATCCATAAGTCAGCTTGTATTTCTAAGGACCTTTAAAAATACAACCATGATACCATCACACTTAAAGAGATAATTCCTTAATATCAACAAATACCTAGTGTTCAAATATAACTGCTGGTTTAATAAATATTTCTGTAAAGTTGGTTTGAATTGGGATCCAAATAAGGTCACACTTTACGTTTGGTAGATTATATCTTTTAAATTATGTTTTAACCCAAAGCAGTCCTGTCTGATAGAAATAAAATGCAAGCCACATAGCTAATAATTTACTGTATATCCAAAATATTGATTACATTTTTAAATTGTTTTTCATATTTTCAAACTAAGCTTTCAGAATCCAGTGTATACTTTATTATTTACAGCACATGTTTGTACCAGCCAAGTGACTACCTTAATAGCGATGATGTAGAATGAGATTGCTCTAGATTCTTAAAACATCTTAGTTGACAAATCAGATTGTCATGTAGAGGTCTTTCCTCACACTCTGTGTTTTTCTGATTGTATTCCCGTGGTGGCATTTGAATCTCTGTACTCTGCATTTGCTGTAAAATGTCATTCACCTCTAAAGGCTATTCTGATTCCTTTGAGATTTTTTGTGTGGAAAGAATACTTCATTTGAGGTGCTGTGTACTCCTGCCCGAGGGCACATAATGTTCCTTCCCCCTTTGTGATGTTAGCAGCTGTTGATGATTATTCCCTAGATCCATTGTTTTGTCAATGTTTCCAAATGGATATTTTAAGTGTCACTGTTTATTAGCAGTAACACTTCTAGAGAAAGGAAATTTTAAGATGTACTTTATAAAAGGCAGGTTATAGTTTTTGTTTTTTTTTTTCTTATGTTTATCATATCCAGCATAATGAACTGAATCCCTTGCAGGTGCCAAAGATAGTTTTTCTGGTATTGTGAATTCATGGATTTTTAGCATATAGGATGTGTTTTAATACACAGTAGGTTTTATTCTCTTTGCTCAATTATCTAATTTTTGGCCAGCGGGAAGCCCTTCAAGTTCTTGGTTTCCTTGGTTTAAGTGGATCCACCAAAGTTTAACTGGAATACTAGTAATGGGCAATTGGGTTGTTTGTAGACCTTTCTTATTAGACATAGTGCTGCAGTGAATAGCCTTTGTTAGGTGTCTTCACCTTTTTCACTATAAGAGCTGAATCATTTAGTGTTTTCACAAACAGTATTTGAGAGCCCCTACTTATTATCTACAGCTTTGCCAAAGAAATATGTTAGGAACCTTGTGTATTTTTGCCAATATGATAGGTATTTTAAATGTTATTTCATTTAAAATTTTAGTTTATCATTTTATGGATGAGATTGAGCACCATCTTTTCATGTTTAAGCTGTTTTTGTCTGTCTGTGTTGTTGGACATTTTCCCCATTTTTGCATTGGTATTTTTGCTTAGCTTATATTGTTTTTAGCCATGCATAAGAGACTTGGTTTTTTTTTTTAATCTAATCAGATTTTGTGATATTTTCCCATATTGTTTTTTTTTTTGGTCATGGTCAGGCAAGTTTTCCCTACTCTCACTTTATAGAGGGATTTATCTATTTTCTATTTTTCTTTTATTATTTAGGATGTTTCTTAGCCTATCTCCTAAAACATGAAAAATTCTTAACTTATTTTGCCTTCATTAATATGACTGACAAATTTCAGTGAAGATTAACTTTGAAATGATGAACTACAATTGCATTTCTGGAATAAATCCAACTTGGTCATGATGTAATATTGCTTTATGTATTGCTGGATATGGTTGGCTAATATTTATTTAGGATTTTTTCTTCTGAGTTCATTAGCCTGTGTAACTTGATAAACTAATTCTAAAACTTCAGGAAATGGAAAATCAATTCTAGGTTGATTGTACATCAAAATGTAAAAATTCAGATGCAAACAGCTTTATAAGCTGTAAAAAATCCATGTGGTGTCAGGCTAGGAAGAAGTTCTCTTAAAACAGGAACTAAACAGTGATAAGTACAGGTGGGCAGGGAGATGAGAGACTAGAATGAGAAATTCTAAACTCCTTTTAGCTTTCCCCTGACGGTATACCTTCCTTTTCAAAAATCCTCACCTGGTACAAATATTACAAATTCCTATCACACTCTTATTTTAGCATATTTTAATATATTTTGATTAACTCAATACACCCAAAATATTTCAACATGTAATCAGCATTTTAAAATTGAAAGATTTTCCATTCTTGTGTGTGTATATACGTGTGTGTGTGTGTATTCTCTTCATTTATTTTTAGAGGGGAAGGGAACGAGAAAAATAGGAAGAGAAACATCAATATGGGGTTGCCTCTTAGGGGTCTGCTATTGGGGACCCAGCCCACAACCCATACATGGGCCCTGACTGGGAATCGAACTGGTGACCCTTTGGTTTGTAGGCTGGCAGTCAGTCCACTAAGCCACACCAGCCAGGGCTACATTCTTGTTCTAATCTTTGCATTTCAGTGTGCATTTTATCCAGCACATCTCAATTTGTTTCTGCCATATTTCAAGTGCTCAGTTGCTACTTGTGGCTAGTGACTACCATATTTTTATTCTCTGTACCTTGTTCTTTTTCCAAAGCAGTTTCTTTTTATACTTTAAATGTAGGAGTTTCACCAACATGTCCCTTAGGTTGTGTCTTTAAAATGTCTGGTGAGAACTACACAATTTATCTTAAGCCCAGGAAAATGGCCTTCCATTCTTTATCAGTATTCCAAAACTTTCTCTTGCCTCCACTTCCATCTTTTTCACCTGAGGTCTTTGTTATTCATGTCATTTCTCATGTCCCATGTTATATTTAATATCTTCCAAATTTCATATCTTCCCCCCCTTATTTCTATGTATTTTTTGAGATTTTTTTGTTTGATTTTTCCAGGCCACTGACCTTTCATTCAATTCATTGCTTTTAAATTTGAGACTCAATTTTTAGTACATACCATAAAGTTTTTTTTTTTTTTTTTTTTTAAAGAATCTTTTTTTTTTTTTTTAAAGATTTTATTTATTTATTTTATTTTTAGAGAGGGGAAGGGAGGGAGAAAGAGAGGGAGAGAAACATCAGTGTGTGGTTGCCTCTCACGTGGCCCCCACTAGGGGCCTGGCCTGCAACCCAGGCATGTGCCCTGACTGGGAATCGAACCTGCGACACTTTGGTTCGCAGCCCGCGCTCAATCCACTGAGCTATGCCAGCCAGGGCAAAGTTTTTTTAATTCTGTAATTATTTGAAAGTGCTTTTTTAATTGATTGGTACTTATTCATTGCCATTTTATCCCCTTTGAGTTTTTTCTGTTAAGATATTTATGGTTTTGCCCAGCATTTCTAGTTCTTGAAAAATGGTGTTCTAAGCTGTTAGTTCCTGTGTGTGGTATTCTTTCGGGATGCTAGAAGCCCCTCTTAAATATGTTGTCATGTTCTTTTCCTCCTGGTCTGTTTTCCACTCTCCCAGGACAGTGTGCTGTGGTGCCTGAGCAGTTGCCAGCATTGAGCACAAGGTATCTGCTCTCCACTGAGCCCGAGGAGGAAGTTCTTAGACCCCCCTGAAAGACACCTTTTAGAGGATGCTGTGGGCATATACTGCAGTGATCTCTCTGGAGACCATAAGTGTAACCCACAGGCTTCCTGAGGCCTTCTGCCCAGCCCTATAATCTGACTACTTGCCTTCAGGGTGAGAGCTACAGGAAAGTTGGTGGGGGGCAAGTAATTGGGAGATTATCTTCTTAGCAATTGTATTTTCTTTAGCAAAATATCTACCCCATCCCCATTTCTTAGCTAGGCTACAATCATACTTTCTACCATGGGGTAATACCAATTAATACAGGTGATGAAATTCTCTCTCAATTGAGAATGGATTTTATCTTTAGCAATGGAAGTCTGATAGTTTTTCTTTTTATGAAAACCATCTTTTATATATATATATATGTATTTTTCCCGCAAAATGATATCAGTAATATGTATCAGTGATTTTTCAACCAGTGTGCTGCAAGAATTTTTAAGACATGGAATAACCAGCTAGTCAGGGGAACTAACCTCTTTTCCCATACATATATTGTCAAATTAAAAAATAACAACAGCCACCAAAAGACTTCTGGCGTGAATAAATCAAAATTATACCTTTTTTGGGACAGGTGCTGTGCAATTTTAGTACTGTAATTAGTTTGTGTGCCATGAGATGAAAAAGGTTGAAAATCATTTATATAGATTAATGACTTTACATGTGGCTCGTAAGCACTTGAAATGTGGACAGTCCAAATTGATCTAGACTGTAAGTATAAATACACACAGGATTTTAAGATTTAGTATAACAAAATATGAAATGTATCAATTTTTATATAGATCGTGTGTTTAAATTATACGTTTTGGTTATATGAAATTATTTAAAATTACTGAAATTTAAAAATAAGTTGAGAGCAATGGTTGCTTGTTCTGTTGGGACAAAAATTTATCCCTTATGTTAATTTAAATGCAAGCATTATAGATATAATTTACCTGACAGCGCATACACTACTTTTGCTTTTAAGTTAACATAACTTTTGAGAAATAAAGATTGAGGAAAAACAGTATATTACCCCAGACTTAGGTATACTAAGTAATCTAAAGGGCCTAATAGTTAAAAGATAGTAAAAAACAGCTTTTCTATTGCTTACAGATCATGACATACCCCCTTTGATGGATAAAAATGTAGTAATAGCAATGAACACTTGAAATGTTAATGTGTTTAATATCTACACCTTCTGTTTTAGGTAGCTTTGTGTTTTAAACGTGGCATGTTTTGCAAATTAGATAAGAGTTCTCACACTTAAGGTGCATGAGCCCTTTGAAATTTTAGGCACAATTTCATTTCGTGTCTTCATTTTTTTTTTTTTTTTTTAAAGAAGTTGGTTCAGACCTGCATCTCCGGTTAGTCCCTGACAGCAAGAAATACTTAAAAGCCACAAACTGGGACTTTAAATTGCTGGCTTGGAAAAGACTTGAGATTTTCAATATAATTTCTAGTAAAGCAGGAAACCGTAACAGATAGGGGTCTGGGTTCTGCTCACATATTCCCTTGAGAGGCAACTGCTTCTTCCTCAGAACTATCTGCTCAAGGGGAAAACAGACATGAGCAGCAGAAATGATATCTAAAATTCTCTTGTGAGTTTCATAAGAAAATACAAAGATTAAAAGGATTTACTACAAAATAAAAATATTTGTGCAAAGCAACCAAAGGGTTGCATTTTAAAATTATAAAGAATTTGAGCAAACATCTAGGGGGAATAAGTAGGATAATATATTGTACAGAGAAAAGAATAATATGGTCTTCTAGCTTCTACTTTGAAACTTCAGCTACCTATGCATGGCTTCTGGTCTGCCAGAATGGAACCCCATTGTAATGGAACCCCAATGTAAATTAATCCCCATTTCCTAGTTTTTGATCATTTCAGAATTTGTCATCAGACATGTATTTCTTTATTGTCTGTTTCTCACTTTACACAGGATGGCTAGATTTTGAATCCTATCAACTAGCTTCAACAATGAACAATTATGGACATTTTTTTCCTATATCTCCCATCTACTTCACTCAGATAGTTTTGAAGCAAATCCCAGTCATCACACTATTTCATCCACAAATACTTCAAAGTGCATTTCTAAAAAATATTTTTAGAAAATAATTTTCTAAAATATAAAACTCTAAAAAATATTTTTAAAATATAAAATACAAAACTAACTCTAAAAATTATTTTTATTGTTCATTGTTCTGCGGACCTGCATCTTGTATAACTGCACAGTATATCTGGGTTAATGAATGACTCTAAGCTTGGTTAATTTTATCTACTGCACATTTCTCAGATCCTTTCACATGCTTCAATTTTCACCACAATGTTTCTGTTGCAGGGTACCAATAATTCTTCCAAAACTTATCTAATTTCTTCCCATTCATCTCTTACCATTCACTTTCCAGACAGCAGCTAGACTGTTCTTTTGAAAGCAGAAAGTAGAATACATTTATTTTGTAATGCAGAATATAATTTGAAACAATTACATGACTTTCCATTGGCCTTTGAATTAATTCCAAAATACCCAACCAGACCTATGGAGGAAGGATCTCCCTCTGTTTTCTTCCTTTGTTAAGCTTAGGCCTTATGCAGGTGTTTTTCAGGTGCCTTCTGTCTCAGCACACCAGGCTGCCCTGTGTATTCTGTACTTGTTCCTTCACTGGCAGGAACCACTATCATGATTAATCAATTATTAACAATCGCCTTGCCGGTATCACCAACCGGTTAAACCAACTGCAATAAACACATTCAAATAAAGTGAGAAATGCATGCCAGTCGGAGGATTTTAAGCAGCAAAATAAATGCTTATGAAGCAGTCAAGGTACCCATTTCAGAAGAGATGTGCTTTCCAAAAACAGGCCAATTTTGTTTTACTTCTCTTGAATGTGAGTTTTTAGTGTCTATTTCTCACTTTACATGAGATAGCTAGATTTTGAATTCTATCACCTACCTTCAACAATTACCAATGATGGGCAGTTTTTCTGTACGTACTCATCTACTTCACTCAGATAATTTTGAGGCCAATCTCAGCTATCACACTATTTCATCTACAAATGCTTGAAAATGCATTTCTAAATATTCCTTTGTTTTTTAAACATAATTACAGTTCTATCATATCTAAAATTAAATATTTTGTAACAAATTTCTAGTCAGATGTCTCAAATTGTCTTGTTCACTTGTTTGTTTGGATCAAGAGACATATTTTAGGTATTGTGAATCCTTGAGAAGTCTCTTAAATTGTCTTGTATCAATAATGTCTGTTCCCCGCCCCCCCTTTGGAGCTAGTATGTTGAAGAGTTGATTCATTTTTTTTTTTTTTTAATAGTTTCCTATAGTCTGGCTTTACAGACTGCATCACCATATTCTCCCCCATTACCTTCCTCATTCCCTATAAATCCTATAATTTGATAATTATTTTTAGTAAATTTTTAAGACTTTAATTAGATGTATTTCTGAGTAATGACTTTTTTTAGTTTTTAAATATTAACTTTTTAAAGTTGACATGACTCTTAAAGTCACAGCAACTAGTTACAACTAAAATTCTATGATTCCTAATACAAAATAATTGTCACTGCTCGCATAACTGCAGTTGCCTTGTAATTGTTTTCCATTGTGTTCATCTGAATTAGGATTAAAAGGTTCATAAAATGTAATTCCTTGTTAGACATGAAGTTGAAGAATTGCATGTTTTAAAGTTAATCTTTTAAAAACTTTTCAAACTATATGAGGTTAGATCTACAAAACAAGGTACCTGTATATACACTAGTTCCCGTTCTAAATTCTTCCTGCCTTCAGAGTTTTTTTTTTTTTTTTTTTTCTTTTAACGGTTTCTCCTTCCACGTAACCTTGTCTCCCCTCCCCTCCGTTGGTACTCTGGACTTTTCCCCCCACACTGGCACCTTTCCTCAGAACCGAGAAGTTTTGCTCGTTGCCTTTCTTCCTTCCTCCTCCCACTTCCTGCCTTGGCCAACCGCGCGGGCCGCTGGGCCGCACCTGCTGGACGCGTTTCCATTGGTGACATCTTGGCGGGCCGGTCGGTGGCACTTCCTCCTTTACACCCCGTGACCCACGTCCGGCTCGCCGCCCTCCCAGTCACGCGGCCTCAGCCTCCGGGACGCAGCCTCGCGGGCCGGCCTTCCGGACTTCAAGACCCCAGACCAGTCGTGGTGAGCCGCCGCGAGCGGAGGACCCCCCGTTTCCACCCCCCATCCCTGTGATTGGGGCAGCTCTTCCCCACCTCCTCCCCCCCTTTTTTCTTCCCCTTCGTTGTCCCTGGAACTTTCTCCCTACCCCAGGAAGTACCCCCAAGTCTAGTTCTGCCCCAGCCCCGGGCGCTGCCAGCTCCCCGCGGGTCCCAGGAACTCTTCTAGAGCGTCCTAGGAGGCCCGCTTGGATGGGGAGCTCTGCCTCCCCCCACACCCTAGCCCAGGAAGCCTGGTGAGAGAAGTCTTAATCCTTTCAACCAACCCTCGGTCGGCAGGCCCGAGAATTTCCTCCAGGCGTACCCGCGAGACCTCGGGCGCGGAGAAGCCCCTCCCACCGCCGGCCCAGGAGGCTTAGGCCTGTACCCTGTTCCTCCACCACCCCACCCCCACGCGCCCCAGGGAGCAGTTCTCCGCCAGCTCTTCCCCACCCGTAGCTCGCTCCGCCCCGGAAGCGTCCGCCCTGGCTCTGGTTGGGGGGCCTTGGGTGTCCGGGTTTACTCCCTGGTGGGCCGACGGAGGCTCTCGGGGCACCAAGTGGAGGCGGAGCGAACTCCTCTCCTTGTTCCGGGGTTGCGTTGCCCCAGGAGCTGCACGTCCGGAATCGCTTCTACGCTTCCCGCCGAAATCGCTCTGACGCGGCCTTGGCGCCTGGCTGTGCTTCGGCCTCGAACTAAAGAGTACCCGTAACCAGACAGTTTCGATTTCAGGTTAATAACAGAAGGAGATGCACCTGGAGATTCCCCAGAGCTCTCTGCGTTTTTAAGCGTCGGGTGGAATTGGGGTCCTTTGGCTGTAAACTACGATCGCTTGATGTAAATAGAAATCGGCCCTGCTTTCCTCAGCGGTAAGTCTTAAAGCGGAAACGTCAACCATGTGACCCTGAGGCGGCATCTACTGCGGGCTGAAATTTAGAAGTAGAACTTTCATGAGTAATTACGACATCTAGGACAACCTGGCTGTTCGCGCTGCCAGCTGTAGCTTAAAACTCGTTTAAAACGAAGGTGAAAATGCTTCTCGGGTCTCACTGGCACAAGACTGAAGGAGGGGAAAGCCAGGCTTCCACCTGAGGTCCTGTCCCTGAACCTTTGAGAAGACGAGAGGTGGGGTTTAAGCCGCCCTGTTTAATGCATAGATAAAACTAATCTGGCCTAGGTCCGCCAGGGCACACCCGGTTTATCTTGATTGGATCTTGAATCCGAATTAAATCCCGTCTAACCAGTAGAGTAATGAGGAACACATTTGGGAAAGTCCAAAAAATACTGTTTTAAACTGTAGCAATTTACATTTTTGTGGGGGTTTTCCCAAGTAGTATCTCATGGTAATCACAGAAGGCTAGTAAGACAAGGCAAATGTTACCTGTAACACACAGGCTCAACGGAATTGACTTTACCAGTTTCCAAAACTAACGATGTGGACATATTCAGCCTTATCACGTGGAAATGGGCAATGGTAGTAATGATGATTTTACTGTTGAAAAATTTATTTCAATATTTCCTCCCTTTACTCTTCCTCAGTAAATTAAAAGATGAATGTCATGTCTCAAGAAGTGAAATGACAAGTAAAACTGGGAGAGAAATTCTTGAGTGTCCCCACCCCGCCATCCAGGGATGTTTATCAATTACAAATCCTATTGAACGATTTCTAGCGAACTTTCTTTGGAGTCCATCCCAGTGACTATTGGCTGTCCTGGCCCTCCCCTTCCCGGGACTGCTTTTGTCTTGTACCTCCCTCACCCTCAATGTTTAAATTTTCTTGCTGCCATTCTAGTTTTGTGTATAGAAATTTGAATTTGAGTTGCTCTCCTCTGGGCAAGTGGGAATTTCCCTGCTGTTATTACCCCATGAAAAGGTAGATCTCTTAAAGGCTTGGGGGTGGGCCAGTTGTGTACTTCAATTAGGACAGCCCCCAGCCCTGCTTTGTTTCTGGGAAGAAGGCAGCTCTGAACCCAGGCCAGCCCTGTGGCCTGCTCTGGTTGCTCTGGTGAGTGCTTGGGCACTGAGGCAAGATGGCCATATCTCTTTTTTTAGGACAATTTGTACCTACCAGGAGTGTCTCCGACTGTTGGATCTCCCCCTTGTTCTTTAAGGTGAGCTATTTTAAGAAAAGTAATTTCTCAATTTACAAATACAGGAATGTGAAGTAAAGGTTGTGTTTGTCACTATCTTTAAATCTAACATTTAGCAGAACTAAGCTCTTTAGAGTTTAAATGTCTTACATACTGTTAAGTCTCTACAAATAATCAAAATATAGAGGATTCTGAAACTAAAAGGTGAGAGTATTTTACTTTTTTGTGGTGTTTAGTTAATAATTATAATGAAATGTCTGTTCTTTTGTGCTTCCTGCATGTATTTCTCAGAGTAAATAAACTGCCATATTTTAGAGGGAGATAATTGACCCACCCTCACATGGCCATCCGTTTACAATGATCCGTTGCTAATCTTCAGCGTGCTGTGCCTTGGGGGTTGGGCAACACAGACACAGCCTGTCCCTCAGACTCCCAATTCACTTTTGAAGACACATTTAAAACAAATCACAGCAAACATGCTGTGGAAGCATAGAATCATAAGATTTAGTTTGTAGCAAGGGAAGATGTTTTGGAACAGTGGCATATTTGAGCTGGGGCCTTAAGGATTAGTATGATTTAGCTAGACAAGAAGGTTGGGTAGAATGTGTTTGAAGAGAATTACCATGTGTGTCAATTACCAAGGAAGCAGAGAGCCTGGCACATTCTAGGCACAGGAACAAACAGGAAGTTATGAAATGGTGGGGATGATAGGAGCTAAATAATGTGTTTCAGGCCAAAGTTGTAAGATCTTAGAACCCCTTAGTCCTGTGGTTTGTGTGCCAATGAAGACTTGGAATGGGAGAGTACATGAAGTAACCTTAACAGGATACTAGTTGTAGATTGGGTTGCAGTAAGGGCCAGCTGTTAATGCTTAAAGAGCTTTAAGAACCAGTTCCAAGTATCCTAGAATGGGCTATTAGTATGGAAACTAGAAATACAAGGGCAATGCAAAAAGAAAATGACAGTTTGATCATTCATATCATGAAGGAATTACTGAGCTCTAAAAGAATTAACTCTTTCATGTACTCACAACTATAAACCTACTTTTCCCACGCCTGTAGAGCTGTAAGAAGACTTTATTACAAGAGTTACAAACTAGGGCTTATGGGTGTAGTTAGGGTGAACAGTGGGATCACCTGAGAGAAATAATTCGTTGAAATTTGAGACCTTGAGAGGCCTCATTTATTACACTGAATTTTTAAATTCTGAAAATAATTATGGGTCAAAACATAATTTGGCAATAATTTGTTTTTTTCTGCTACTACTGCAGTTGAGTGTTTCATATATTTATTACAAATTTGCTCTGTTGTGGGGGGCACTTAAATTACCTAACATGCTTTCTGGTTTATCCTTTCCTACTAATAGGCCCATATTTCTTTGAAATGCATCTCTTAAGACCGATTTTAATGTCTATTATTGCACATAATGTGAAATGACACTTCATTAAACATTTAATTTCCATATTTTTACATTTATACATTTTGAGTATTGACCACTAAAAATATATTTTTGGCTCTTAATATATTTGGGCCCTGGCCAGGTAGCCCAATTGGTTAGAGCTTCATCCGGATGTGCAAAAGTTGTGGGTTAGATGCCCAGTCAGGGCACAGACAAAAATCAACCTGGCCAGGTGAATGCATAAAAATAAGTGGAACAACAAACAAATTGTCTCTTTCCCCACACCCTCTCTCCACCTCTGTTAAATCAATATATATATTTGTCTCTTACGCATATATTGTTATCTGTTGGTTCGATTCCTACTCTTCAGAAAATTTCCTTTCCAGTTATATTTAACCTTCCCTCTATTTTATCTTGAACTCTGTGCGCTAGATGCCACATACATTTTATGACATCCTATGAGAGGGATACCTCTCACTGTTTAAGGAGTTCATTTTCTTTCTTTGAATCCCTCAAGAAAATGTAGCAGTAAATGTGTATACTTTTATATATATGTGAACCTGAGAATCTTATTTGATTTCTGTATTTGTAGTGCACATAACTAATACTCTGTTGATGGACTTTTCTGGATATAACTTCAGTTTGGTCTCACTTATTTTGTTTGATTTGACACGTCACTTGTTTTTACTTCTGTAGCGTTGAAGAATCTCACAGGAGCTCTTATAATCGAACTACTAAATTTCATCATGAAAAATACCTGGAATAAATATATTAACAAGAAAATGCCCTTGCTCAACTTAATACTAGGTTCCTCTCTGTTCAATGTACCAAGTTACACTATTCTCCTGCCTTTTACTTTAGCAATGCAGTAATCTCATCTCTTTCTTCTAGTTCCAAGTTCTCTGGCTGTTTCTGAATGTTGCCTCAATTGATTATTTTGTCTTCCCTTTTAGAACTTAAATAATTGACTGTTTAGAATTTGTAGATTTTTGATATTGTTAAAGCTTCTAGATCATTGTATTGCTCTTCAGATTTTAGTCTACATAACTTTCTCAGTCTGTGTAACATGTACATTTTTTGGAAGACATGGAAATGACTGTCAGCTCAAATGTATTTGGTGTATTTTCAACTTCAGCTCACTCCCCCATATGTGAAAGAGAAAACCGTATTTACTGAATGTTCTTGTTATAAATATGAAAGGAAAAATTATGTAGTTTTTGCTTTCTTTTCAGCCACAAAAAGCACCAGCTGAGCTTGTTTGAAGTCTGCCCTGTCAAGTGTCCATGATGCTGGGCCCTGAGGGAGGTGAAGGCTTTGTGGTCAAGCTCCGTGGCCTGCCCTGGTCCTGCTCTGTTGAGGATGTGCAGAATTTCCTCTCCGGCTGCATAATTCATGATGGGGTCGCAGGCATTCGTTTCATCTACACTAGAGAAGGCAGGCAGAGTGGTGAGGCTTTCGTTGAACTTGAATCAGAAGATGATGTGAAAATGGCCCTTAAAAAAGACAGGGAAAGTATGGGACACCGGTACATTGAGGTGTTCAAGTCCCACAGAACTGAAATGGATTGGGTGTTGAAGCACAGTGGTCCAAACAGTGCTGACACCGCCAATGATGGCTTCGTGCGGCTTCGAGGACTCCCGTTTGGATGCACCAAGGAGGAAATTGTTCAGTTCTTCTCAGGGTTGGAAATCGTGCCAAATGGGATCACATTGCCTGTGGACCCTGAGGGCAAGATTACAGGGGAGGCCTTTGTGCAGTT
Source organism: Glossophaga mutica (assembly GCA_039655065.1). NCBI lineage: Eukaryota > Metazoa > Chordata > Mammalia > Chiroptera > Phyllostomidae > Glossophaga > Glossophaga mutica. The sequence goes on along the minus strand of CM077307.1, from coordinate 101,165,374 downwards.
TGCTTCACAGGAGTTAGCTGAGAAGGCTCTAGGGAAGCACAAGGAAAGAATTGGGCATAGGTACATTGAAGTGTTCAAGAGCAGTCAGGAAGAAGTTAGGTCATACTCAGATCCCCCTCTGAAGTTTATGTCTGTACAGCGGCCAGGGCCCTATGACCGCCCAGGCACAGCCAGGAGGTATATTGGCATAGTTAAGCAGGCAGGCTTGGACAGGATGAGGTCTGGTGCCTATAGTGCAGGCTATGGGGGATATGAGGAATACAGTGGCCTCAGCGATGGCTACGGCTTTACCGCTGACCTATTTGGAAGAGACCTTAGTTACTGTCTCTCTGGAATGTATGATCACAGATATGGAGATGGAGAATTTACTGTCCAGAGTACCACTGGACATTGTGTCCACATGAGGGGGCTGCCATACAAAGCCACAGAAAATGACATTTACAACTTCTTCTCTCCTCTCAACCCTGTAAGAGTCCATATTGAGATTGGCCCTGATGGAAGAGTGACGGGTGAAGCTGATGTTGAGTTTGCCACTCATGAAGAAGCTGTGGCAGCTATGTCCAAAGACAGGGCCAACATGCAACATAGATACATAGAACTTTTCTTGAATTCCACAACAGGAGCTAGCAATGGGGCATACAGCAGCCAGATGATGCAAGGGATGGGAGTGTCTGCCCAGTCTACTTACAGTGGCCTTGAGAGCCAGTCTGTGAGTGGCTGTTACGGGGCTAGCTACAGTGGCCAGAATAGCATGGCTGGATATGACTAATTTGTAGAGCATTTGAGTTATTTTAAATTTTCATAGGCAGCCAAGCAGTGAAAAGCAGTTACTACTATAGAAAAAGCTGTGGGATCCATTTTGCACCATGAGTTTGTGAAATCTGGATTAAAAAGTTACCTCTTCAGTGTTTTCTCATGCAAACTTTCTTCTGGTCTGTGATAGTGAGTAAAATTATTTTCAGCTTTTTTCAGTATTTTGGTAGTGTACTTCAGGTTGATGTTATCTGAGTTTAAGTAGTTTTCAAATGTGGATCTTCACACATCACAACACATTGGAGAGATGTGATTTTTGGGAAACTCAAGGTGCTAGATCCCTAGTTCAAAGAGGAGCATTTCTCATGTTTGTTCATTCTAGTTTATTTTTCATTTAAAATCTTATAGGTTAAGTTTAAGCTTTTTAAAAGTTAGTTTTGAAAATTGAGACACATTACTAATACTGTAGGAATGGTGAGGCCTTGACTTAAAACTTTCTTTACTGTGATTTCCTTTTTGGTGTATTTTGCTAAGTGAAATTTGTTTTTGTTAACTAAACTTTTTTCTTAAAATAAAGACTTTTTCACAATGACTGGTATAGACTATCTACTCACCAAAAAGTATCAAAAACTGGGTAATTGAAGAGAATTCGTTTGAATGTTGTATTTTAGTGTGAATTTTAAAATAATTTAACATCAAATTTTCCTTATATTTTTACAAGGATGCTAAATTTAAAAGTCAGCTTTTAAAAGTATTAAGTATATATGGGTTGTAGAAATGATGACTAGAAACACCCCAAAAAGTAGGAAAATAGAAGTACATAGCCCCAGCCTCCTGTGACTTTTTGTGCTCTCTTCAGCCCTACTGGTCATCCATTTTTCATAGCTAGAGAACCTTAGTTTTGAATGCCGCATATGTTACAAGTCATGTTTCAGGGTTTTTGTTTTTTTTCCCATGTAAAATGTGCTGTTTAAAACATTGTTTTTTTTTAATCTCTAGTGGTTATTTCTATAGGGTACACTCCTGGGTTAGCAATTACAGGTTATTACAAGATATACATAATCTCAAGCTTTTACACCTATCTCCAGAATTGTTTAAAAAATTGTCATCTGCCCAGCAGTGTAAAGTAGCGTCCAAATTCCAGGCAGCTCTGCACATGGCATATTACCATCACTCTTTATGAAATGCACTAAATAAAACCAAGATGCTAAAATGTGAATGGAGTTCATTTTTGAAACAAAGCACAAACTTTGCTTGATAGCTGCTATTGGTAATTTTTCCAAGTTCATTATCTTACTTGTCTTTAATAGGCCCCATTTCCTAGTTTCACCAGTTTAAGGATCACCTGTTATCTTCATTTCAAAGGACTGTCCTCATTTACAGGGAAAATATTCTTTGGTTAAGCCCCCAAGAGTTTATTAAATAAGTATATAGGTAGACCGGAGTCTTTGCTCCAACCTTTCCTGACGCAGTTGAGTTTTACAGGCCCACCTTACCTGCTATTCTTGTCACTAGTATTCTGCAGACTCAGGGCAGCAGCCTCACCCGGGAATACTGTAAGTACTAGAACATGGGTGGGACTATGAAGATTCAGAGAAGAGTAAGTGTGAGGAATCGAGCTTTTCTAGACCATGGAACAGGGTCTGCCTGTTCCATGGGACAGCCATGGCTCCAAGTTTCAGGTAGCAGTCTACCACAGAAAAGCAGAGGTCTGTGTTATGAGGAAGAGTCAGAGAAACCAGCAAAGCACCTCGGAGCTCTAAGTGTTTAGGAACAGGCTAGGATTCTGTGGAAGACAAGGACATTCACAAACCCTGTGAAACTGCTAAGTTTTGGGTCCAAGTCTGAACTCCAATAACCTGAAATGGGGATGTGCTAGAAGACCCTTAATCCCAAGGTGATCCTGAGACCTGGACCAGCAGCAGTGACCCCTCTTACTAGGAGAAACTTGGGAGGATTCACCTAAAGTAGGTGATCTGTAAGCTGATTTCTGTCCCCAAATCTAGGAACTCTGATCAGCTTGCTACTTGTTCTATGGCCCATGAGCTGGGTCAATTTGTTAACAGGGAACCCCAATTAAGAAAAGTAGAATCATGCCCAACCAGGGGGGAAAAAAAAAACTAGGATAAAATGTACTAATTGTTTCAAGGTCTGTCAAAAAATTTTTTTCAAATTTGCCTTGGCCTGCCTGCAAAGTTGAAATATTTAGCCACTTAGGAGAAAACTTTGCTGACCTGTTATAGAATAAAATGGTATTATCAGGACTGATCATGGTATAGGAGGGAGAGCTGCCACTACACAAGGAAGTGGGTATTTTACCAGAAAAACTGGTATGTATGGATAGGACTCAGCATCCGGGGAGTAGCTTGATGGTATATAGACTAGGGGTATCAAACTCATTTTCACCGGGTGTAACATCGGTTTCACAGTTGCCTTCAAAGGGCCAGAGATAATTTTAAAACTATAAATTTAACTACTTAGCTAGAGGGAAGGAGCTTGGTGCTGCCACCAGATAGAAACTTGGAGGGCCAGATTTTGCCTGTGGGCCTTGTGTTTGCCACCTGTGCTGTAGACCAAGGGGTTGAGAGTAAAATGGTTAATATGGGATATCTCTTATGACTCAGGATTGACTAAAATCTACTGGAGTTAACCTTCAAGCTGGAACACAATGCCTCTGGGGGAGAGACTGGGTTTTGAACAGATGTCAGAGTACCTAGGTGGGCATGCTAGGAAAGATTTGGTATAAAGGGCCAGAAGAAAAGTTCCCTGGAAGGGTTCAAGGATACCTGATCACTAAATTGGCAAGGAATGTGCTAGTGAGGTGCACCAGCATTTCGAGAACCTTCCTGGAAGCTTTTCTCAGCCTGGATTGGCAGTAGGGGAAGATAGGGATAAAAGGATTATAGAAAAGCAAAGACCAGGTAGGGGCAATCATCAGATGTGAGGCTAGCATAATTGCCTTAATGGGCAGTGAAGCCCAAAAGGCAGTAAGGACTTTGACCTTGCCAAATCTGGCAAAGTCTAGTGCACCTCTGGGTCCAGGGGCCACGTTCAGGCACAGCAATGAGGTCTCTCAACCTGTTCTTACTCAGCTGCTATGACCAGAAAACTCATGGGAAATCTGGGGAATAAATCAGTTCTTATTTATTTCCAGAACAGAGTCAGATCTCAGATCAGAGAACAATTGAAGTGGAGAAAGAGCCTGGCAGCATTGTAACAATTCTCTGGGGGAGAAAGTGACCCAAATCTTTTGGGTGCTATTAGATATGGAGTCTGAGTTGATACCAGGGGATCCAAAATGCCAATATGGACCCTCTGATACATTGGGAGCATGGGGAGGCCTGATGATAAATGGATTCCTGGGCCAAGCTCATTTCAGTGTGGGTAGAACAGGTTTGTAGGCCTCTCAGGTGTATCTCCCCAACTAAATAAGTGGGCAGGGGTACTCCAGACAGTTGACAGAGCCCTCACACTGTGCTCCTGGCTTTTGGAAAGCTATATGGTAGGAAAGGCCAAAGCTCTCAAATGGCATTCCCGAGACTAAATAAGGAGAGGCTGTAATGCATGTGCAACATCTGAGGTTAAGGGCCACACTCAGACTTAAAAAGCAAGCATAGGCCTGTCTGGTTCTAGCAAACAACACATGGATTCTGACATGATAGCAGACGGCTAAAAACTTAACCAAGTAGTTGCCACCGTCACAGCTCAGTGCTTAGTGTGGTGTCTGCCACAGATCAACAAGCTTCTGGCACTTGAGAACTGGTTGGCCTATTCAGCATATTCTCTTCAATCTGCATGATGGGGGAAGTTAAAAAAAACATTTTACCATCTCATAATATGGCCATCAGAACATTCCCTTTCTCCTGGGCCATGGTAACTCCTGCTCCAGTTACAGTAGTATCTAAACAGACTGATCACCTCCATGATCAACTGTATGGATGACATGGGGCTTGTTGAGGAAACAAAATATTTTAGATGTCCTAGAAAGATGTGTGCTAGAGGGAGAGAGAATTCACTGCCCCATTGGAAGTTTGTAGAATCCAATAGTTTTGGGCAGGTATCAGCAAACCAGGTAGGCTCCAAGGGCCAAATCTGGCCCACTGCCTGTTTCTGTAAATAACGTTTTCTTGGTATATAGCCAACAAATCTTTTTGTACATTATGTAAAAAAAAAAAAATTGATCACAGTTCTGGTGGTGAGAAGTTAAAATTAAGGTGTTGGCAAGGCCATTCTCCCTCTAGAGTCTCCAGAAAAGAACTCTTCTTTAACCTTTTCCTAGCTTTGGTGGGTACCAGCTATCTTTGGTGTTCCTTGGCTTGCAGCTGCATCATTCCCATCTCTACATTGTTGACACATGGCCTTCTCTTCGTCCAGATTTTCTAGTTATAAGGACACCAGTCATTGAATTAGGGCCCACCGTAATCCAATATTATCTAAAATTATTATGTTTGCAAAGGCCCTATTTCCAAATGAGGTCACAGACTCAGATACTGGGAGTTAGGACTTGAACATTTGTGGGAGATACAATGTAACCTGCAACACATAGGTTCAGGTTTTTTTCTGAAAATCTCCAAATGTCAGCTCATTCTTTGAATATTAGTTAAAATCTTGTCCTAATCATTCCAACATTTGCATCTTCTTTGTGTTTGTGTTGTCTGTCTGGTACTAGTTTGCCTGGATATTTTTGACAGAGCACCAAATACTGTGTATATAAATTGTAGATATAGAAGAACTACAAGATCCATGAGCTATTATCATCTGTCAGATTAGCAGAAAGAATGCAACCAGATTTTTTAAAAAATTACTCCGAGAAAATGAGAAGCTCAAAATTGCCAATGGCAATCTGAGAACAAACAGCCAGATATGTGAGCCAAAACCCAGAAAATTCTGTACGTGCTGATTTGAATTACACTATGGTAGTGGTGGGAGACCATAACAAATAAGTGAATGAAATATAAATATTACATGACTTAGGGCAAAGTACAATACAAAAAAAAAAAGCAAACATGAGAAAGATGAGTTTTGGTGGTGCGGTTGTAGAGTGACCCTGGAGGCCTGAAAGGACCTAGGAGAAGGGAATTGGTGATGCAGAGACTCTGGGGAACTGGGACAAGTTCCTGAAGAAGGAGGGAAGTGCAGTGCCCTAAGGCTAAGGCTGCAGTCTGCGGTGTGTTTAGATAGCACCCAGGAGGCTGGGTGAGTATGGAAGAGCACGGGTGAAGTTTGAGCATTGATGGTCTGACATGGAGTTTGGAGTCAGAATGTAGGGTCAATAGGTCATGTTAAGGGAATTTTTCTGTAAGTAGGGGATTTTTGGTGTATTTTGAGCAGAGTTATCTGACCTTGCCTTAAGAATATTCTGGTGATGGGGTTGAGGCTTGAGTAATAAGGCCCTCTACATAGCCAAGCCTAGGACCTAACCAGTGATCAACTCAGATGGTTCCAGTCACATGCTCTTGTGTTAGTTGTTAGCCCTTATATCTTACCCTGGGCTTTATAGTATTTGACACAAAAAGTGAGTGTAAGATGCTGGTACTTTCTGGGAAACATTACAGTGTTTTCAGCCATCTGTCATAGAATAAACTGTATAACTTTTTGAGTTAGTAGGCCCTTATTTTAAAAGGACTCTCCAGGACTCAGCAATACAAAGTAATGAACTATTGATTCTTGTAAAAACTTGGCTGGTCTCCAAAGAATTATGGGATATATAGATAGATATATAGATATAGATACATAGATATATAGATATGATAGAATTATAGAATATTATATCAAACTTTACCCTTGATTATTTCTGGATGCTGGGTTAGAAATTGGTTTAACTTATAAAGTGAGATGTCTGTACAAGTTTTCTATAATAAGCATGAAAGATGTTTGCAATCAGAAAAGAAAGATTGTTTAAATGAAAAAGGAAGGGGGGAGGGATATATAATTCCCAAACAGATACCAGAAAGGCCATGTAGCCCAGTCCTTCAGAAACCTGGCTCAGAAACAATACATCCTGTGAGAACCTCTGAGAGCGTGGGTCTCCTCTTATGCACAGAAGGGATAATGCAAGACTCCATCTCATGTTGTTGGGGAATTTGAGTTAATGTGTGAAAGATTTATAACAGAATCCAGCACATGCTAAGTATTCAGTAAGTGCAAATTACTCTTTGCTTACTGTGGTTCTCTCAGGCTGCCCTTCATCTGGAGATGACAAGAGGAGGAAATTGTGACTAAAGCCATCCCCACCCCTTTCCCCCTACAAGAAATAGGCCTAGGGAAGGGATCTTTGTGGCATAATTGCACACAGGAAGTATGGGCAGAGATTTTTCACATACTATGGCAACCTTTCTCACACTCTCCTCCAGGGAGGGCAAGAGGAAAGCTTGTTTCCCTTGGGAATTAGCAGCCACCTTCAAGAGCTAGCACCAATCTATTCTGCATTGCCCCTCCGTCACCAGACCCTGACTTCTCTAGCCCAGGATTAACCCAGGGTCCCAGATGCCCTTCATGAGCCCCTTCCCCAGGCCTTGGACAGGTGGAGTCAGCCTAAACTTCTAGGCATTGGCCTGTTATTGGACAAAGGCTTACTGACGCTGAGCAATGAGCACCTGCCCCCAACACGGTCGTGAGGCCCTCACTCAGAATGGTTGTTTGTAGGACTTGGGACTGTGGAATTTGTTCAGGCAAAACTCGAATGAGGCCGCGCTTGGCAGGCTGCAAGCAGAGCAGTACCATATATTCTGTTGTGTCCTCTCATCTCCCCAAAAGAAATGAACACATGACAATGAAAATGGAATGCTCTCTCTCCCTGCTCTGAGTGCTCCGGGCAGGAATCATGGCTGCATCTCGAGTCAAAGTGATTTAGGTTCCCAGGACAGGATGGGTGTGCCTTGTTACTGAGAGGGTATCAAACAGCAGAGCTTGTCACAACGTGTGGCAGTGGGACCCAAGCTTTCCCAGAAGTTGTCAGGCACTCAGGGCATTATGCCGAGATCGCTTCCTTGCTGCTACTCCAGCCCCACCAAAGGTCACAGATTTTGTTTTCTTAGGTGGAGTTCATTTTTGCCTTCTCACGTGCGATCCACTCACAATAGCATCCTTCGTATCTAAGAAGGAAAGGGACAACACCCCCTTTCTGGGGACAGCTCTGTGGTGTCTCATTCGCCTGCGCCCTCCTCTGGGAGTCCTCATTTTGGTGCTGCACTCCTTCTGCACTCGCCTTCCCCACGCCCCCCGCCCCCCACTCCCCCCCTGCCCTGTCAGCTCCCAGTTCCTCCACTGAGTCCCACAGCCCAGCAGGGGGCAGTGCTTCTCTCTGCAAAGGCCACCTGGGTTCCTATTTCACCTACATTCCAGTCACAGGGACCTTCCTGCAGTTCTCTAAAAGCATGAAGGCCAGTGTCCCCTCAGGTTGTTTATAAGCATTTTACAAGGAAAGATGTTTGCCTGGTTGGCTCTTCTCACTGTTTAGTTGAGGAGCCATCTCAGATCTATCTCACCCCTTAGCTTGACCACATCACCGTCTGCTGCTCATGCACTCAGCCACTCTTCTGGGTATGCATCCGATTGGGGTCAGAACACAGGGGTCTTAGAAAATCTGTCTGGCAGATAAATGGGCCTGTGGGCCTGGCATAGACACTACCCCCAAGTCTCCCTCTCATACTGTATCACTCACCTTGGAGAGTGACTGTACTTATAAGCCAGGTATCCCGCATCCTGTCCACATTCTTGGAATTCCTACTGCTGCTTTGGAGTAACCCTAGAAACCTTTTCTTACCTGTCCAACTTCAAGAGCCCTAAGAACCTCATTTTTACACTTCAGGGCCTGGGGATACACTGCAGAGCAGGAGGCAGGATCCTCAGCCTCCAGACCCTTGCACTGGCTTCCTGACTCCAGCCCACAAGTCAGAGGGTCTGGCACCACTCTGAGAAATAGAGTAGGGTTTGAAGCAGCACATCATTGGAGAACTGGCTTGAAGCAACACCAAAAGGGGCTGCATATCAACCCAGACCCAAACTGTAAGCTTAGCAGGGACAGGGCAGATCTCTGCTGCCCCAACCTGTCCCTGCCCCAGGGTCTCAGCTGTGGGCAGGGGCTGGGCTGAGTGCACCTTACACCCTTGCCTATGGAGGTTGGTAAGAGGGGCGAGGCTATAGGATGGACAGACTGCTGAGGTGGAAGAGGCACCCTTCCCCACCTCCACCCCATGTAAGCAGGGACCTTTCAGGTGACATATTCCAGGAGTGGACTTTGGACATATTGTCAGATAGGACAGGGGTCTAAAGGTCTAGGTGGTTCTTACTAAATGCCATTCTTGCTAAACACTAAAATGCTTTGCTGAGGCAGCTGTAAACAGGATGAGCTTGGCAGGAACTCAATTGGTTAAGTGTAGTCAACTGCAAAGAAATCAATGTGTTTGTAATCAAATAGTATATATAAGCAATGGCTAAGCCTCCCTTTAGAGACAAAGCTTCAGATGTGAATCCCTGGTCACCTTTACTTGCTGAAAGTAAATAAAACCACAAGGCATTCTTTTTAAAAAAATCCTCACTCGTGTGTGTGTGTGTGTGCGTGTGTTTAGAGAGAGAGGGAAACACAGAGAAACATCAATTGGTTACCTCCCGTATGTGCCCCAAATGGAGATCAAACTTGTAACCCAGGCATGTTCTCTGACCCAGGGATGGAACCCATAACCTTTTGGTGATGGGGTGATGCTCCAACCAACTTAATCACCCAGCCAGGCCTCACCTGTCATTCTTGAATAGAACACCCCAAGTGTTGACCCTCCCTTGAGTTTAGTAACCACAATGAGGGACCTAGATTTGCAGGGTTGTTTTTTTGTTCTAAATGGGGCTCTCTTGAGATGTAACTCAAAGTGGGGTCTTGGAATATTACCTAGGGTGAGGGGAGGGTTCATGGGTTGGTCTGAGCATTATATAGGGTTTTACTAGGGTGGTTCAATGAAGGAAATGTTGCATTTCCTGTGCTGTGTGAGCAGTAGAGAGCATTCACTGAGTGTGTTGGGGTCTCAGTGGAGGGAGAGCCACTGAGGATCATTCTAGGTTATAGGATGTCATAGGTTCCTGGCTCATCGGAACTTCTAGGGTTTCTGGGCAAGGTGTGGAAATTGTAAGGTCCTTTTGTATAATATTGAAGTGTCTCAAATGGTGCATGGATGAGGTAAGGGGGTGGGAGATCAATTATCAGGAGATTCTCAAAGTGGGGGACATGCTGGGAGTGGGTTTTAGGACAGATGTGGCCAGTCACAGGAAGCATCAGCAATCTATGCCCCACTCCCAGCACCTTAGCTGCTGAGGGCCTGGGTTTTCCTGAGCAAGATGTCAGAGTTCCTGTCCAGCCTGCCCAATCCCACAAAAGGTGACAAGACCATGGGAGGAGTGAAACCAGTTTACTTTAGAAATAAGCTTTGGGTAGCTTCCTGATCAGAAGGGAGACTAAGGGTCAACCCATGGAAAGAAAGGCCTCCGAGTAGGGAGGGATCAGCATGGGAGCTGGCGCTGGGAGTGCCACAAAGCTGGTCCTGTGCGCAGCAGGTACTGGCAGAGCCTGTGGAGAAAATGGGAGTCATGTCCTCACAAAGATGGTCACTACACAGATACCCACCTCAGCCTTGTGCAAACCCAAGCCTAGGCTTGCTCAGGGCAGTCCCACCTTACACACAGCATATCATTTTTGAACTCTCAAATTATATGGCCAACCTGATTGCCTGGAGGCCTCTCAAAGAAGCTTGTCTCACCTGAAGTGATGAGTGGAACAGCTTACTCAGGTAAGGGGCTAAGAAAGGAACACATCAGATTAGCATCTTTGGACCTTATGACCTTCTCCACCAAGACTCCTGGTGCCTCTTTCCCACAGGATCCCTAGCTGCCCTCTTGCTATTCTTCCAGTCATTTTAAAGAATACCAGGGTTCAGAGCTTTTCCCAGTTTGGGGCTCCTTCAGGGTTGATTATCTGTGAATAATCCCATTGCAAGCCCAGGGAGCAGCCAAGAAACTATCCTTTTTCTTCAAGTTGTATGACTTTACCCCAAAATAGTAGGCTCAGTTTGAAATGCACACATAGGGGCCCTATCTCACCTCTGCTTCTGATTGTTCTTGCATTTACATTTGCCACCTGTGAGAGGAATAAACATCAATGCAAAGAGCCTGGGGACCTTGGGCCACCCCTCTTCTCACATGTCCTCCCTTATTCCCCATCCCACCAGCTCCACAGCTCACTTAGGATGAACAAGAGTCCAACGATGCACAAGAGCCCTGCGCAGATTGTCCCACCCAGCTGCAGGCCTTCCCAGTCTAGGAGAGTAGAGAGCAAACAGGCACCACTTTGGCTTACCCCAACACTCATTCAAAAGATATTTATGAGCACCTGCTTGTGCAATTGTGCTCACATTCCAGGCAAAGAGGAAGACAGACCAGTAAATAGATACACAGTACAATATCTGGTAGGAGCAAGTGCTAGGAAGAAGAAAATAAGCAGAAGAGCACAAGAAAGAGAAGGAGTTTTAAAGGATGATAAAGGAAGGCTTTTCTGAAAGATGGCATTTGACTGAGTGGGAGGCAAGCTTAAGGACAGTGCAGGCCTGCTTGCGGGGGCTGCTATAGCAGGCAGCAAGGAACTGGGTGTTGGGGAATGCAAACAAGAGTGAGGGGCAGAAGAATGCTTGTGTGAGATACCTGGGAACCCAGCGGTCCATTGCCTCCACCCTTTGCCCCAGAAGGCTTCCTAAATATAACGGGTACCTTCTTTCCTTGCTGGAAGGTGGTTCTTTCAAAGACTAGGTTGCATGTTGGCCTTTTGTACTTTTTGTGTTGGCCATACTGGCTTTTTAATTTCCAGTCCCAGCCCCATCCTGCGCCTCCTTCCTCACCCCTTTAAGTCTCACTGTGCCTACACTGGGCTCTATATTAACCCTTACCAACTTTTAGCAAAAAGGTCCAGGACAAGCACGGGAAGAAGGATGAGGGATATAAGGTCTTACCATAGTAAAAGGGACTGTATTTATCTGTAGGAAATAAAAATAAATAAATAAATAAGGACCAGAACTAGGAGGCAGGATGTAGAGTCTTAGAGGGAAAAATGTGGACAGCAGAAGCAGTTTGTTTGGGGCCTCACTCACCAAGCAGATCATTGGCTTCAAAGGCAGGCATTCCTGGATGGAAGAAGCAGATGGATTGGGTGATAATTCATGACTCTAGTGTCAACATGAATCAGCAGATAGACCTCAGCCCAAAGGGCAAGGACAACCAACCTCATTGGAAGGCACCATGGGGCCAGTTCCCTTCTCATACCTTCCCCAGCCCCAAACAATGCTGCTGAGATTCTGTCCTCCATCACTTAGCCTTGGCCCCTCACAGCCCTTGCTGCAATTTCATAGGCTTCCCAATGTTTTTAAAGATTTTATTTATTTTTAGAAAGAGGGGAAGGAAGGGAGAAAGAGGGAAAGAAACATTGATATGCAAGAGAAACATTTATCAGTTGCCTCTCCCATTCCCCTAACCAGGGACCTGGCCTGCATCCCAGGAATGTGCCCTGATGGAGAATCCAACCCACGACCTTTTGGTTTGTGGGACAATGTCCAATACACTGACCCACACCAATCAAGACTCTGCTATTCTTTCTTGCACTCAAAACGGGATAGTGTGATTGTAGCTCTTTACTCTCTCCTGATAAGCTTCCTACACAGAAGCTAGCTGACCCTCTGCATCCTAAAGAAACGGGACATGCTTTTCTTTTCATGCCAAATGACAGTTACAGTTCTTACCTGTACTATCATTTCTCTTTAAATCAACAGTGTAAATGAAAACACATTTATTTGACATCAGGCTTCCTTTGAGAGATGCTGCCCTGATCTTCACTGCCTTAGTGGGCATGTGGGTGGCAGCAGGGTCACCTCTAGGAGGACTCACCTGCCAGTGCAAAGAGAAGGCTCCAGGTCACTCTCTCCATGTCACAGCTGCAGGACAGGGCTGTAGGGGTGGGGGTCAGGCTGGGGTCAAATGGTCCCCACCTATCTGGTGGGAGAGCAAGGGCACTAATCCCAAGGATGTTGCTTATTAGGTAGTCTTGGGAAAGTCACTAACTTCTCTTTCCTCATTTGGAGATGAAAATAGTAGTGTTTTGTGGAGTTACATGGGTTGATTAATAGTAGTTAAGTCCTTAGAACAGTTCTTTAGTATATATAGTAAGTGCATATAAAGCTTTGTTAAAATCTAAAGTCAGATGCTTGACCCAGGGTCAGGTGAACAGGGTTGGTGATCTAACTCAGGCTTTAAAAAAAATTTTTTTTTTAATTTAGAAAATTTATTTCAATTACAGTTTACATTCAATATTATTTTGTGTTAGTTTCAGGTGTACTTACTCAGGCTTTGATGCATGCCTTCCTAACCCCACACAAAGAGCAAGGTTGTCAGGCCTTGGACTATTGTTTCCAAAGTTGTGAGCCTGGGGCACTAATCAGGCTGCATTCCAAGAAAGACTCTTTAAAGGGAGCACCCAAGCCTGGGCTGAGTAGAGGAGCCAGCAGCTTAGCAAGGAAGTGGGAGGACTGCTAGAGGCAGACAGCCTCTCACCCTAGGTTCGGCATTGAGCCTGCTCCAGGCAGCCCCCAATTCCAGTCTCAGGGTACACACTGCTATTGGCAGGAAACTCCTTGGCTATTGCGACATTGCTCCTTCCTACTTTCTCCTTAGGGTACAAACTAGCCCCTGGGGTGGCTTTAGCTGGAGATAAGACCCCTCCCAACTTTCTGCACAATCATATTGTTAGCTGCAAAAAGGCATCGAGATTGTCAGTGTTCCATATTGAAGCCATCATTATTGCTGGGACCAGCTGGAGGGAAGTCTAATCCACTCTTCAGCCAATTAATAGCCGTGTGAATCATCAGATTAAACTCTCTGTGCTTCTGTGTCCCATAAAATGAAGATAATTATAATAGCAACCTCATAAGGTTATGACTGGATTAAATAAGTTAATATGTCCAGTCTAAGAACAGTGCCTAGCACATAGTAAGTACTAAAATGTATTACAATAATAAATATATAAATACTGAGGTCCTAGTGCTGTGAAAGGGAGGGCTTGTTAACATGCTGGTTCTGAAGACAGAGATCTATCCTTGAGCAGAGACTAGTCTGCCTCTCTACTACTTTCATAACCATGGAATTCCTGGATTATGACTATTGCAACTCCATTTTACATTCTTTAGCCAAAGGCTAGCTTCTGTTTCCTCCCACTCCCCCCCACCCCTGCTCCCCACCCCTCACTATCCATATGACAGTGGTCACAGAATAGACACCCTCCAATCCTCAAACTCCCAAACATGCACCAAGAATGCCCAGGCATGACCACCCCTTCCCTCACCTCCACCCTTCCACCCACCAGCCTGAAGTCTTAGCAATCACCTGCTCACCCGAGAGCCAGTTCTGAACTCACCTGAGAGCAGGGTGCACAGAGCAGGTCTGAGGAAGCTGCTGCGACTGTATTCAGCTCAGTAGGTTCCAGCTCTTTAAACCCAGCAGTCTTGCCCAGGGCAACAATACCTTCCGACCAGATGAAACTGGTCAGACTCTGTAAGAATTCCTCAGCTCTTTCTCATTTGCTCTTTTTTTTTTTTTTAAATATATTTTATTGATTATGCTATTACAGTTGTCCCATTTCTCCCCCATCACTCCCCTCCACCCTGCACACCCTCTCCCACCCACATTCCCCCCTTTAGTTCATGTCCATGTGTCATAAGTTCTTTAGCTTCTACATTTCCCATATTATTCTTGCCCTCCCCCTGTCTATTTTCTACCCACTATCTATGCTACTCATTCTCTGTACCTTTTCCCCCCTCTCTCCTCCTCCCACGCCCCTGTTGCTAACCCTCCATATGATCTCCATTTCTGTGGTTCTGTTCCTGTTCTAGCTGTTTGCTTAGCTTGCTTTTGTTTTAGGTGTGGTTCTTAATAGCTGTGAGTTTGCTGTCTTTTCACTGAAGGAGATGGCTAGCCCTGCCACACCCAGTGCAGTGCAGGACTCCTAGGGGCCCCAGGGCCAGCTCAGAGATTGAGGTGGTTGTCAGGGAGAGGGATGAGCAGTTTATCTGATGCTTCTCTTGTGGAGAAGATGACTTTTAGCTTTTTCTGCTCACCTAGGTCCTAAAAGAGGGGCCCTGAGGTATGCTGTAGGGGACAGGGTGTTTCTGGGTTCTTGTGCCAGCAGAGGGGGTTCCAGGACTGCTTTTTAGGTTACCTGGGGACAGTTGAGTTGACATGATGTCAGGGACTGGCCTTGAAGCTCCATTTGTTCAGTGGTTTCATTGCTTTTCTTGGACTGGGTGTTCATTTATAAGGGAGGGCTGGAGTTGATGGGTATCCTTCAGGATTATCTACCCTCTGATTATGCCCTGACACACACTTAACCCAGGGAGACTGACAGCTGGAATTCAGACAAGATTGGGCATGTTCAGGGTTGTATGGCCATAGACTTACAACTGGAATTCAGAAAGCACCCAGACCCAACCTTGATTTCTCCCCTGCCTGCTAGGGGATGGGCAGAGAAGGATCACCAGCTACAGGATAAGAAGTGGGCCACCTTCCTCTGAGGACCCCCATGCCTCTCATGGCCCTGCTGGCCAACTCTCTTCTTACATGTCATTCTACCACATACTTTTAACCTGTGCCTTTGGCCCTAGATGAACCAGTCCTCTTTATTCGTTAGTCCCCCTTCCCCAGTTTCTCTGTGTTCACTGCTTTTCCCACTGCATAGTGACCAAATGACGGCAGGGAAGTTGCCTCCCTTATTCCCAATGCCCAGCTATGGACACCAATATATAGACTTCGATTAGATTGTGACTGGAGGAGGTAATCAAGAGTATGTGACTGCCAACTGAACCTAGAGCTGGACCCAATTAAATGCTCCTCATCCCATCCCCTGCTCTTGAAATGTATGCTCTACCTATAGGCACACAGTGGAAGTTGTTCCAAGGACATAACCTTGTATGTTTTGAACTCATCTTAGCCTATCAATAACCAATATTGTGGCTGGACCAGTCCTTGTGGTTTTTATTATAATTGCAAGATGCCCTTCAGCAATAACCATCAAGAAACTTTGAAAAAATAAAGGGCCCTGACTGGTGTGGCTCAGTGTCTTAAGGTTGCTAGTTGATTCCTGGTCAGGGCACATACCTGGGTTGTGGTCCAGGTCCCCAGGTTAGGGGCATGAGAGGAGACAACCAATCCATGTTTCTTTTGCATATCAATGTTTCTCACCTTCTCTCTCTCCCTCCCTTCCCCTCTCTAGAAATAAATAAATAAAATCTTTTAAAAAAAGGAAGAAAAAATAAAGGTTTATTACTCACAGGACCTGGAAATTACACAGCATACCTGGGGCTACTCAATATAGTCACAGGGAGAGAGGGAGAAAAAGAGAAAGAGAGAGAATGGGTCTGGGCTTCTGCATTCATTGGGGTTGGAGGTGGGAGCCTAGGGTTTCATGGGCTTGTAACAGGGTGCAGCCAGGAGGCCCCCAAATAGGGATTTGTAAGGGGGTCCAGAACTCAGGGTGTCCAGGATATATACAGGATGTCCTCACCCCCACAAGTCTGAACTGGGGGATGGGACACTTGGAGCAGGGCCACTGAGAACTGTTTTGCATAGCAACAGTTTTGCAACTAACCTCAGGCATGGTCATTTAACATATCTATAACCTTTAACTGGTTTGTTTCATGGATATGTTGAACAGTTGTGGCCAAGCTTTGAGCCAGGGAGATGGGAGTGACTTTGACACAGGATGTAACTGGGAGGCAGCTCCCCCTGGTTTCAGTGCCTGTGTGAGAGCTTGGAGTAGTAGAGGACCATGTGACTTTGGCAAAAAAGGAGGGACCTCGAGGCTTTTGGCGAGAGAGGGAGAACCGTGTCGCTTTGGGGCTCCCTTTGCCACACAGCTTAGGAAACTGGAAAGCAAGATGTAGCAGCGATGCAGAGCTCTCTCTCTTAGCAGTTTGGAAGAGTGCAGGAGAGATGTTCTGGGAAGGAAAGGGGTAAAAGGACTCTTGCTGGTGGGCCATAAGGTGCCATGTGGGTTTGGATTAAGAACTGGAGATCGTGATGGCAACACAGCTGATGGTTTCTGGGAACCAAGGGAGGCCTGCCAGCCAATCATGGATTACTGGGAAGAACCTGAGGCTACCAGAGGCATGGACTTCAATTTCTTTTCATGAGATACAGTACCCCTGACTGGGCAAAGGGGGAAAGGAAAGACCATGTGTGTCTGTGGGTGTTTTAAGGGACTTTGGGATCTCAATGAAGACATTAAGTCATTACTCTTAATTCTATGTAACTTTTGAATAAATAATTCCTTTCCTTTTCACCAGTCTCTGGCATTGACAGATGTAATTCCCTGGCAGTGGGCAAGGCGAACCTAGTACAAGAGGACCCTGGGGGAAGGGTGTCCATTTGGTAATAGTATATCGTGCCCCCCTCCACAATGGGTCTGTTCTGTAACAGGCTTATACCTTATTAGTGAATTTAAAACATTGAAGTGGGGATTTAAAGTCTGGGAAGAGAAAGAAAAACAAGTAGCCCCAATAGCCAGTTATTGAAATCAACCAAGATTTCTAAAGCACAGTAACCTCAGTAGGGGGAGGTGGCCTATCTAATCTGTAGCTCTTTATCTATGTTACCAACAATGTGTTTACTTGAGATAGCCCTCTTTGAAATGGATACCTCATACCTGGTCAGTCAAAGCTTAAGTCAGATACTTGCATTTCAAAAAAGAAATAAAATAACTGTCATGGCTAACACTAAAACTTGAGTGAGTAAGGTGTTGTCGAGAACATCTGCACTGTGTACAACTGAATCCAGTTAAGGCCTCTATATAAATTTTTAAGATTCTGGTGGGTAGATGTGGGTATTTACTCCTCTTGTGGTTGCCCAAGACAAACCTCATCAGTAAGTCCTCTTGTTTATTAAACCTGCCACCTACCAATGTGGAATGGTCTGCCTCTTTCTTCAGTCTCTTCCTGCCCTCCATGTAGGGGCCAGTTTGTGAACCAGTGATCATTGAGTTAATGAGGACAAGCAGCCATCAGATGCTCCCAGTGCTGGGGAGCAAGTGACAGACAGGCCAAGGCCCTGAAAGGCAGGGCAGGGTGTATTCAAGTGAATACGAAGGGGAAGGGAATTCCTAGTGCAAACATGCTGCATCTCCTCATGAACATTTTCCATGGTGCTCTGTTTTTAAGATTCAGCTTCCTGCACAGAGTTTGACCAGAAGCTCTGAGGTCAGAAAGAGCTGGATTTGAAGCCCAGCTCTGCCACTTGCATTCTAGGCAATCTCAAGTAGCTCCTTCATCATTCTGAGCTTCATTTAATTCCCTGTCCCATAAAATGGAGTAATGACAGGGTTTATCTTTGAGGTTTAGGATGGAGGTACTGTGGGAGCTCAGGGCCACCCTATGGTCAGCCCTCAATCATACTTGTGGAATGAATGCCTTTTAACCTGCTGTATAGAAAGTTTGTGGGCCTAAGGATTCAAAAGAAACATTAATAGCCACATACTTTGGAGCCAAATGCAAGCTTTATTAGTTACTTGCTATGTGTCAATAGTAAGTCAATTTGAACAACTGACTTACTATTTACTTATCTACAAAGTGGGAACAATGACCTAGCCTACTTTGAATGTTTGTGGTATGATGACATCTGATTATGCTGCTCAGTTTACAGGAGCTCTTATTGTAGTTGGGAATGGCTCTAATATTCACATGGTGAGATCTGCAGCATGAGAAATGAGGGTCATCCTTAGAAAGACCCCAATGCAAAAACTACATTCCAGAAAAGAGAAAGGTCTTGCTCAAGGTCATATTGTGGGGACTCAGCCAAAGTTTTTAGACTCCTCAGCTGAGTTCTTCTGCCCTATTCTGTTCTTCAGGCTACAGTGGGAAATAAGTGGCAAAAAAGCAGGAATTTGTAGGAAGGAGTCCCTTTAAGTCCTCAGTGCTTTGGAAGGTCTTCATGAAGTATAAAAAGGACTTCACATCCCCTTCTCCAGTAGGACTAGTGCTTTTGCCCTACAGCTTCTGTTTTCTGTTACCACCAGGTATTATCATTTTTAACAAGTAGAAAGAAAACTTCCCCTAAGCCAGGTACTGTTAACACTGGTCCAATGTAGGGGACAATTTAAGCCTGGGAAGAACCAGGAAGAGGGAGCCCAGCTAATTGAGTAACTTCTGCAAGCACAATGGTAGGTTATCACCTCATCTCTTCTTTTTGCTGAAGTTGGCTATAAGTGTAGGTGCATCATGGCTGAGTAACACATCTGTCCCCTCTGAGAGGCTCCAAAGGCTATCTACACACTCAATGGTGAGCAGAAATGCCTTTCACACTGGAAGCGTGTAAAGTCAGTTTCCAGGTTAATGAATTTATCTTCGTAGATATTAAACCCTGCACTTATAAGTAGTCACAAAACTCAGTATAGAAGGCTTTTAAAAGCTTTATAATTAAAAGATATTAAAAATTTTTAAAAAGGATAAAAAAAGTATTTACTAAACTTTCCTATTTTGTAGGAGCATTTAGGATAAACAACCACTCTCTCAAGATGTGATTTCTGAGGGGCTGGCAGTGAAGGCTGTTTTTAGGAAGTCTCATTCAAGGAGGGCTGGTCACTGGCCCTGCTTCTTGGATATGCTTTTCTCATGTGAATCCCTGGAGCCATCCATTTGGGTCTGATTTTTATCTACTACATGGGAGAGCTAGGTAAGGGGCACTGAGATGTACAGGGAAATCAAATCTCGGATTATGAAAGGCTGGGAGGAGTGGGTGATTAGAGAACCAGCCTCAGCTGGATGAGTACAGGTAAGAGTCTGGAGGTATTGAAAGGTTAGAGAGAGAAAACTGCTAGATCTAGCCCTGAACTCTTTCTTTCCCTTCTGGACTCAGTACTGCAAAGGAAATGAAGAACCTTGTGTAGAAAGAAGAAATCTGTTACCAAGAGTGGCCATCTGAAAATCAGCACTCACATTCAGGACTCCCTTCTCTGATCATGTCAATCACTGCCACAGATCCCACACTCCCCAACTGTACTTTCCTACTTATCCAAGCACTACCTGTTGTTTTGTGAAGAATGTAGATATATCCTAAAAGCCTTTAGTTTTCCTGAGGAAAGATAACAAAATAGGACAATTGAAAACTAACCAGAGGTAAAATAAAAGAGAAGTGGCTCATATCTTGTCTGGCACACAGTGGTACTGCTGGTAGAAATCATGTTCTTGCATGGGATTGCATGGAAAGCATTCCATAGACCGAAGCATGTGAGACTGTGGTGTGGCAAGATTTATTCAGGTGGAAATAGAAGGCTGTCCCTGGGTTTCCAATTTCCCATCTCTGTCTGATCTGCTATGGATAAAATCCAATTTTTTCCCCATCAAGGCCCAAACAAAGGCCAGTGTCCAGAGTTTCCATTTCATATTAAAGCTTAACCCTTTGGAGCCCACATGGTCTGTTGCAAGCCCACATGGCTGCTAGACCTACATGGTTGCGCATGTTACTGAGGGAAAGAGAGAAAGAGAAGGGCTTTGTTCCCCAGGATTATATTATCTCAGGCTTTGGGAGGACCAGGACCTTTTTCAAAATAACCAATCAACTTTCCAGGCTTTTGTGGACATCTGATGAGTCCACCCCCTAGCCAATTCATTCTTTCTCCAGGCTAGACTGACAGGCCTCCACAGTTGCCATCTTAGCTCCTAGTGCCCATGCCTCATAGAAGTACTTCCCCCTGCACTGTTTTGACTTCTACTCCTATATGTTTACCTTCTCCTTTATTGTTCTATCTCTCCCTCAAATGATCTTTGGGGAAGCTACAGGTGGTTTCCTGGGGCGTGTGTGAAGCTGTAACTTCCTGGTGAAGCAAGAATGTTTGCTTCCTTTGCTTTCTTCCTTTACTTGTATTCAGCTACATATACTAACAGTGGGACCATAATGTTAGTACTTTTCCTACCTTCTACCTTCCTTCCTACCTTCTACAATGGGCTGAATGTCACAGGCATCAGTAGAGGACTGAAACTGAAATAGATAGAATAAAATGTTCCTAAAAATTTCTCCATCAAGTCAAGCCCTGCCAGAACTATTGATAGATAGCTATTAGACTTCCGGCCAAGATGGAGGCATAGGCGGACACACTGTACCTTCTCTTACAACCAAAATTAAGGACAACAAATATTTAGAAACAAGAAAAAAACCAGAACTTACAGAAAATTGAACTGTACGGAAGTCCAACAACCATATATCCAGACCGGTAAGAGGGGCGGAGTCACGGCAGGAAAAAGTGGAGGTGCAGACCTGGAATGCAAGCAGCAGCGCTGGCAGTTTCCAGGTGCACAGGTGGCAGCTGGCAGTCCCCGGGCCCACAGGCAGCAGCTGGCGGACCCCTGGGCACAGGGGGGCAACTGTGCAGAACCAGTGAGGCGGCACAAGGCGGCTGGCTGACCAGGTAGTCCCACATTGGCGAGTGCAGACAGTCCAGGCAAAGGGGAAGTGGCGAAAGGGACTGCATCCAGGAGAGAGCAGAGCAGGTGCCATTGTTCCCGCCCCCACATACAGTGTCACAACCCAGCGACTGAGCTGCCCCACACTGGGGAGCAACTGAGGCTTCACTCCTCACTGCATAACAGCATGCACGAGTGCGCAGATAATCCAGGCAAAGGGGAAGCGGCGGAAGGGAGCGGAGTCCAGGAGAGAGTGGAGCAGGTGCCATTGTTCCCTCTCAGACCCCGCCTCCACCTATAGCATCACAAGCCAGCAACTGGGCTGCCCTGCCCTGAGGAACACCTAAGGCTCCACCCCTCACTATGTAATAGCCGCGACCAGACCAAAACCAAAACAAAACAACAACAACAACAACAAAAAAACACCAAAAATGGCTCAAACCAGAGAACAAATAAAAGCCCCAGAGCCAATTCTTCTAAGCGACCAAGAGATAGCCAACCTATCAGATGCACAGTTCAAAGCACTGGTTATCAAAATGCTCACAGAATTGGTTGATTTTGCTCACAAATTAGATGAAAAAATGCAGGCTACAATACATGAAATGAAGGAAGATGCATGGGGAACCGATAGAGATGGAAGGAAAACTGGGACTCAAATCAATGGAGTGGACCAGAAGTAAGAAACTAACAACCAAACAGAAAACGAGAAAGAAACAAGAATTGAAAAAAATGAGGAGAGGCTTAGGAACCTCCGGGACATCGTTAAACGTCCCAACATTCGAATTATAGGGGTCCCAGAAGGGGAAGAAGAAGAGCAACAAGTGGAAAACTTATTTGAACAAATAATAAAGGAGAACTTCCCCAATATGGCAAAGGAAATAGACTACCAGGACATCCAGGAAGCTCAGAGAGTCCCAAAGAAGTTGGACTCAAGGAGGAACACACCAAGGCACGTCGTAATTACATTAGCCAAGATTAAAATGAAGCAGAGAATTCTAGAAGCAGCAAGGGATAAGGGGAAAGTCACCTACAAAGGAGTTCCCATCAGATTGGCAGCTGATTTCTCAAAAGAGACCTTCCAGGCAAGAAGGGGCTGGAAAGAAATATTTGAAATCTTGAAAAGCAGGGACCTACATCCAAAATTGCTCTTTCCAGCAAAGCTGTCATTTAGAATGGAAGGACAGATAAAGCGCTTCTCAGATAAGGTCAAGTTCAAGGAGTTCATCATCACCAAGCTCTTATTATATGAAATGTTAAAGGGACTTATCTAAGAAAAAGAAGATCAAAAATATGACAGTGAAAAGACAGCAAACTCACAGCTATTAAGAACCACACCTAAAACAAAAGCAAACTAAGCAAACAGCTAGAACAGGAACAGAACCACAGAAATGGAGATCATATGGAGTGTTAACAACAGGGGAGTGGGAGGAGGAGAGAGGAGAAAAAGGTACAGAGAATGAGTATCATAGATAGTGGGTAGAAAATAGACAGGGGGAGGGCAAGAATAGTGTGGGAAATGTAGAAGCTAAAGAACTTATGACACATGAACATGAACTAAAGTGGGGAATGTGGGTGGGAGAGGGTGTGCAGGGTGGAGGGGAGTGATGGGGGAGAAATGGGACAACTGTAATAGCATAATCAATAAAAAATATTAAAAAAAGGAAGTAAAAAAAAAATAGATAGCTATTAAACAACAGCCCAGGAACTGCTGTCAACATAAGAAACATTCAAGCTAGCAAGGATTTTTATGAATTTATTTGAGTCAAATTGACAATTGCAGGGAAACAAAATCTCAATGAATTGAGAAAATGCTTCAGAGAATGGCAGTCATGCACCCTGTTTATACATTACAATCAAAGGAGGAGGCATAAAGGGAGTACATGATAGTGACTGGTGATAGATTAGAGAGGTAGGAGAAAGAAAAGTGGGAAATCTCTGGGATTGGATAAAAGTCAAACCAAATAGCTACATACTTCTTTTACTTTTGTGGGTATAGTATAGTTAACAGTTAATAATTAACATGATAATAATAACATGAGGGGATTTGTGGTCTCTGCCCTGTGCTGTGGTTGTGCTTAGAGGGGTCTAGAAAAAAGGGAAATTACTTTGCTATTCCAAAGGTACATTACTGTAGATGCAAAAGAAAAAAATAAAAATAAAAAGGACAAACAATAGACAGTCTCAGTTAAGGTGAAGAATGACCTTTGTTAGGGAAAATACAGTTCTAGGACATGACTACCTGCCATGAACTGACTTTTAATTTCAGACCATCCTATGTGGTTACTTTAGGTCTCTGAATTTGTAAGGACACCATGTAGGCCTCTTCTGAGTTTGTCAGGTTTAATATGTGGCCCCTTTTTCATCCAAAGTACCCTATTTTTAAGTTTGTTTTTCAGATTTAAAGCCAAGCCACCAACCACGAAGACAAATTCGATACCTGGTTGGGAAAGTCCCTTCCTGCATCCCATAATAAGTGCTGCACAATCCCAGAACACTTTTCTTCATATATCCAGACATCAGTGTTCCAAAAAAGAAGCCTGCTAACCTACCCCCAATTGGTTAACCCCAACAACTTCTGTGTCCTCAAGTCATAAAAACCCTGAGCCACATTTCTGGTATGCAGAACCTGGGACCCTATTTCAGTGTTCTTGCCCTCTGCAGAGCCTCAATAAATCTGCTTTTGCTTTTATCTGTATCCCTGGTCAAAGTTCTTTTATATCAGGAGTCAAGAACTCAAACTTGTTGATAGCAAGATTGTCTATATTGAGGGCTCTAGTGTAAGAGGAAAAATACGCCGTTTGTGAGAGAACCAGAGGAAGGGTAGAGGGAATCTCTGTTCTCTGAGGTCTCTCCCATCTGGACCCACTTCCTGGGCTCTGTCTCCTTCAGGAGTTCCCTTGCTGTTCTTGCCCTCTTGTCACTCCCTTTTTGGCCCAGAGACTGAAATTAAGGTCCTTTTGTCCAGCCCTAATAGAACGAGACTGAGTTTGGTAAAACACAGTAGAAACTTAATTCTTTGATCAGGGAATAGAGAAGGGTGAGCTCATGCTTGAAATACACCTTCTCCCCCAAGTGGGAGGTCAGGGAGATTTTAAGTAGTTTAAGGTAGATAGGTGGGATCAGGGATGGTGAATTTCTAGAAAAGGGGTGGCGATTTCAGGGAAGAGTGGGCTTTGCGGAAGTCCTGACTCCCTGGCTATGATTTTTAGTAAGTAAATAAAGACCAATTCACAGGGGGCAGAGTGGGTGGTGGGTGGGGGGAGGTTGGATCTGCTCCAATCCAAAGCTGGCTGGTTCTGCTGTGGAGCTGTTTGTTCGAGCTGTCCACAGGTGCTGTGGTTAACCATTAGCAGTTTGCCTTCGTTTTGTAAGCAAGCATAGCTTGTGAGGTAGCTTAGACATTTGGGAACAATAGGGTTTCTTAGATAATAGCCCTATGATGCTCTCTCTGCATATTCCTCATGTCCCCCTATGTGTGCTGGGGGCCTACTGGTCTTGGGCCCACAGATCTGGGACTCACTCCCTTTGAGGAATGTGTCAGGAGGGAGGCAGCCTGATTCCTCACTTGCTTGTCTATATGAGAGCAGTAGGTGAGCAGGTGTAAGACTTGGTAGAAGGGCAACCACCCGAATGAATGGTAATGGCTGAGGGACCAAGGGCTCACTTTCCCAGAACTCGGTCCTGGATGACGTCCTGTGCTTTGGGCAGGCTGAGGGAGGGGCCCTTTGCACTGCGGAATCTCAGACCCTTCGGGACTTCTAGACAAGAGGATACAGAAACGATGCGAAGAGGGTCTTGAGAAAGGTAATACTGGGGTCCCTGCATCAGCCAGTCCATTCAGGATTCCGGAGTGAAGGCCCTGCTCCCTCTGGTAGGCTCTAGCCTCCAGGAACAACTCATTCCACCTGCAGGAGGCTACTTCCAAGAGGCCATTCATGACCCACCCCCTGGCATGGGTGGCCAGAGCTTTCTTTTGGCTAAGGGATCTGCCCTCTTGGCACAAACTGGCTTTCGGGTTCAACATAGTGCGGGTCAAGCCACTGCCCTGTTGCACTTGTAGCAGCTCCTCTGGCCACTCTGAGTCTTTTTGTCATCTGCAGGTTTCTGGTTAATTTGTAACCTGGTCTCAGTCAATGCATTTTTCTTTTCACTCTGCTGTGATGGTCATGGTCTCATGGAGGTCTTAGTCTTCAGTGACTGGCACTTTAGAAGCTGGGAGAACCCACACAGCCAGTGGGCTCCGTGCAGGCCTGGTGTGGCAGCTCAGCCTCGGAGGGGCCGCAGGCATGAGGCCACAAAGCTAGAGGGAGCCTGGGGCTAGGAGGGCTTCAGGCAGGGTCCTGACATTGTTAGATCTGCATTTGGGAATGTCCTTCATAGGAGTTGAGAGTGAAGATCTGTGCAGGAGAGGAGTGGGAAAGGTTCAGAGACTTGAGACACAGGTGATGCCATTCCTCATCCACCCTTTTCCTTTCTGCTCCTGGTGGAGCTCAGTAACTCTCCACTTTACCCCGATACTACTCAAATTGCTCATCACCCACCTGAGCAGAAATGTCTATGTAACTTATTTATCTACATCTTTATATGTTAGTTATAATAAGATTAAGTGTCTGATAAGGAGAATTATTTACTTATTTGGCAGTAATAGAATAAAATAATGTGTTTTCCTGGCACTGAATATTGAAGTTGAAAGATTAAAAACAGTGGCTCAAGAGACCAATGCCACTATGATTGGAAAGGATCTACATTTGAGCCAGTGTTAGTTCTGTGTTTTGTGAGCCTTGAATGTGACTGTGAATGTCAGTGGTTTCTAGAAGCTTGCCTGTTAAGTAAAGAATGCATTAAATGGATTTAAAATGCAATCCAAGCCTGACAAAGTCTTGTTGTCTCCACTGCAGTAGCTAATCAAAAAACCCTGCAGTAATTTGTTACGAAGTTTTACCCAAAAAGGGGCTAGTGTTTTGTTCTACTCAATTAGACTACAAAAGAGAATAACAAGTACCTTCAAGCAGCATGAACAACTGAAGAAGTCGGAGTATGCAATTGGAAAAAAATCATACTAAAATATTAAATAATGTTAACTTTTTTCTATAATGTAAAAGCTTGATGTATAAAGTATTGAGAGCTATTATTTGTCTTCAAGTTCTTAAGATGCTAATAAAATGCTATTGGAATTTTCCATAGTGAGAGTTTGAAGCCATCCCCTCCACCACACAGCACTTGGAGAACCAGTTTTGCCACTTGAGATAGTAGAGTTTATAATATCCTACTTTTCATTGGTGGTGACTAAGACCTACTACTTCCTAGGTATTGAAAGAGTAGGGTGTACAGGTCTCAGTTCCATTGCATCTACCTTGGAAAACAATTGGCATGGCTTCAGAAAACTAAAGGTGTGCAAACATGGTGCCCAGAAGCAATGCCCTAGGTGAGACCTTCATAGCACCTGCCACAGAAGGGCTCATCTTAGAAGTGGGAGCTTAAGCTGCTCTAATGCAGGAAATTCTCTCTATGAAAAGGACACAAAATTATGAACATAATATGTTTGTGACTTTCTTTTATCAATGTAAGAAACATCCAGACCTGTAAGAATTTTTTTGACTTTATTTGAGGCAAACTGACAACTGCTGGGAAGCAAAATCTCAACGGATTGAGAAAATGTTCCAGAGAATGGCAGTTTAGCACCTCGGTTTATTTTTTTAAAGAATTATTTGTTTATTTATTTTTAGAGAGAAGGGAAGGGACTGAGAAAGGGAGGGAGAGAAACATCAATGTATAAAAGAAACACTGACAGGTTGCCCTACACCCCAACCTGGGACCTGGCCCACAGCCCAGGCATGTTTCCTGACCAGGAATTGAAATGGTGACCTTTTGGTCTGTGGGACAGTGCACAACCCACTGATACACACTAGTCAGGGCTAGTTAATAAATTTTAATTTCAGACCTTCCTTTGTGGTTAATTTAGGTCTCTGAGTTTGTAAGGCTGCCATGCAGACCTCTCCTGAGATTGTCAGGTTTAGCATGTGGCCCCTTTTCTTCCACAACTTTTTTTTAGTATAAAATTTTTATTTTTAGAGTTAGTCAGCTGGACTCAGTTTAGATGATCCCAGTTTTGTTGGCAACATCCAAAGCATCATAGTCTGGAGCCAGTTGAACATATGTCTACTTCTCTCCATCAGGCCTGATCAGGATGTTAACTTTGGCCATGTCAGTGTCATAGAGCCTGTTCACAGCCTGTTTGGCCTTGTGTTTGTTGGCCTTGACATCCATAATGAACACAAGTGTATTGTTGTATTCTATCTTCTTTATGGCTGACTCAGTAGTCAGGGGGAACTTGATGATTGCATAGCAGTTAAGCTTGTTTCTCCTGAGGCTGCTCTTCTGAGGATATTTAGGCTGCCTATGGAGCCACCATGCCTTAGGCCTCCAGTAGGTGGGTGACATGCAGATCTATTTTTGTGGCTGTGGACACCTTTTAGCACTGCTTCTTTGCCTTCAAAGCCTTTGCCTTGGATTTGTCTTTGGAAGGGGCAGGAACTTCCTTCTTTGCTTTGGGCACCATCTTTGTGAAAAGGGTTGTTTTTCCACACTTTTAATCTGAAGGAAAACATGTTCAGGGCTTCTGAACACTAAAGAGAACATTTTGGCTTAGACTGATATTCACAGTCTGGTGCCAAACTTCTAATCGATTTGTTGGTAGTAAAATACAACCAGGTGTTAGACCAGTGGTCAGACTGGACCTTGGTTCAGCAACCTCAGTACTTGAGTTCTGGCTAAGAAAAAATTCAGAGCCAAAACACAAACTATAAGAGAAAGTTTATTTAGGAAGTTACAAAGATAGAAGTGAGAGGTAGAAGAAATGGGCTCAGGAAACAAGTTACAGGGAGAAGGGTAAACGTAATGTACCTGGGAAGATGTGGCAGGGGTAGAAAGGCACGGGCATGTACTGGGGAGGGAGAGCATGTTGGGTCCTCCATCCTAAGACCTTCTAAGGGTGAGTATTCTAGGGGAAGTCCCAGGGGACTATCTCAATAGAATATTTATCAGCATTTTAGATGTGTCCTTTCAGGGTTATGGTCGCTACTAATTGGTTGGTGTCAGAGCAGGGGGTCATGAGTCAATGCAGCTGGTCCTGATGTCAGCCTTGGCATTGCTTGTCTGGTTTTGCTGCTTTTCTGGGCTGCTTTTCCTGGAGCTAAAACACAACTGAGTCCTAGATGTTATCTGTAGGGGTTTAATGCTTAAAGGAGTGGTTGTTCAAGGGCATGCATGGGGCCAATCTTTGGCTACTTGTTCCTCTTTGAAGGGGTTCTATTGCACAACTAGTGACATGCCAATGGAGGAAAGTTTAGGGGAGGGTCCAAACCACATGAGCAGTGATATGGAAGGTCAGGGGTCCTAAACTGAATGATCCGTGATATGCTCGGGAAGAAAGGGTCACCCCTGGGATGAGGTTCTTATTTTTTCAGTTTTGCCTATGTCTAGGCACCCAGGACTCTCTGCACTGATGAAATTTTTCCTGGCCCATTGTCCTTGTTGTGCTCATGACTGCCCTACTGCCTACCACAGATTCAAATCCACATAAGAGTTTTATTCACAGAGGCTATCCTAATAGAGTAATTTTTCATTTTGAGAGAGTAATCCTTCACTTTAAAACAGTAATTCAGACTTCCGGCCAAGATGGAGGCGTAGGCGGAAACACTGTGCCTCCTCTAACAACCAAAATTAAGGACAACAAATATTTAGAAACAAGAAAACAACCAGAACTCATAGAAAATTGAACTGTACGGAAGTCCAACAACCATTCATCCAGACCGGTAAGGGGGCGGAGTCACGGCAGGAGAAAGTGGAGGTGCAGACCCAGGAACCCAAGCAGCAGCGGCTTGCAGTTCCCAGGTGCACAGGTGGCAGCTGGCAGTCCCCGGGCCCACAGGCAGCAGCTGGCGGACCCCTGGGCACAGAGGGGCAACTGTGCAGAACCAGTGAGGCCGCAAAAGGCGGCTGGCTGACCAGGTGGTCCCACATTCGTGCGCACAGAAGGTCCAGGCAGAGGGGAAGTGGCAGAAGGGACGGAATCCCGGAGAGAGCGGAGCAGGCGCCATTGTTCCCTCTCAGACCCCGCCCCCACAAACAGCGTCACAACCCAGCGACTGGGCTGCCCCACACTGGGGAGCACCAGAGGCTCCACTCCTCACTACGTAATAGCACGCACGTGTGCACAGATAATCCAGGTGAAGGGGAAGCGGGGGAAAGGGCCGGAGTCCAGGAGAAAGCAGAACAGGCACCATTGTTCCCTCTCGTACCCCGCCCCCACCTATAGCGTCACAACCCCGCGACTGGGCTTCCCCGCCCTGAGGAACACCTAAGGCTCCACCCCTAATATGTAATAGCCGCGACCAGACTAAAACCAAAACAAAACAAACAAACAAAGAAACAAAAAAAAAAACACCGAAAATGGCTCAAACTGGAAAACAAATAAAAGCTCCAGAGCCAATTCCTCTAAGCAGTGAAGAGATAGCCAACCTGTCAGATGCACAGTTCAAAGCACTGGTCATCAAGATGCTCACAGAATTGGTTGATTTTGTTCAAAAACTAGATGAAAAAATGCAGGCTACAATACATAAAATGAAGGAAGATGCATGGGGAACTGATAGAGATGGGAGGAAAACTGGGACTCAAATCAATGGAGTGGACCAGAAGGAAGAAACTAACAACCAAACAGAAAAGAAGGAAGAAACAAGAATTCAAAAAAATGAGGAGAGGCTTAGGAACCTCTGGGACATCGTTAAACGTCCCAACATCCGAATCATAGGGGTCCCAGAAGGGGAAGAAGAAAAGCAACAAGTGGAAAACTTATTTGAACAAATAATGAAGGAGAACTTCCCCAATATGGCAAAGGAAATAGACTACCAGGACGTCCAGGAAGCTCAGAGAGTCCCAAAGAAGTTGGACCCAAGGAGGAACACACCAAAGCACATCATAATTACATTAGCCAAGATTAAAATAAAGCAGAGAATTCTAGAAGCAGCAAGGGATAAGGGGACAGTCACCTACAAGGGAGTTCCCATCAGACTGTCAGGTGATTTCTCAAAAGAGACCTTCCAGGCAAGAAGGGGCTGGAAAGAAATATTTGAAATCTTGAAAAGCAGGGACCTACATCCAAAATTGCTCTATCCAGCAAAGCTGTCATTCAGAATGGAAGGGAAGATAAAGTGCTTCTCAGATAAGGTCAAGTTCAAGGAGTTCATCATCACCAAGCCCTTATTATATGAAATGTTAAAGGGACTTATCTAAGAAAAAGAAGATAAAAATAGGACAGTGAAAAGACAGCAAACTCACAGCTATTAAGAACCACACCTAAAACAAAAGCAAACTAAGCAAACAGCTAGAACAGGAACAGAACCACAGAAATGGAGATCATATGGAGTGTTAACAACAGGGGAGTGGGAGGAGGAGAGAGGAGAAAAAGGTACAGAGAATGAGTAGCATAGATAGTGGGTAGAAAATAGACAGGGGGAGGGCAAGAATAGTATGGGAAATGTAGAAGCTAAAGAACTTATGACACATGGACATGAACTAAAGGGGGGAATGTGGGTGGGAGAGGGTGTGTAGGGTGGAGGGGAATGATGGGGGAGAAAGGGGACAACTGTAATAGCATAATCAATAAAATATATTTAAAAAACAAAAACAAAAAAAATAAAACAGTAATTCACCTGTTTTAATATTTCCTGTTTCAAACAGCTACATCACTTGATTAAAATAATGTTAAAATGAAAAAAAAATTCTGTCAAAGTTTATTTTCTTTTTAAAAACATTTATTGTAAGAGAAAAGTTTGTTGGCAGCAGCTTATCATTTTCATCTTCAATTTTATGGCCTCCAGTTATGGTTATATATTAATGGCATTAACCAGGGCATGACAACTAACAGTTTAAAAGGTAGAGACTCTCATCTTCCTAAGTCTGTATTTAGTAGCAGCACAGATGAACAAGGTACCATGCTAGATCATAAGAGTTGGCTTTGGGAGGACTCCTCAAGTTCTTCTTTGATCTTATTGAGGTAGGATAGTAAGAAGCTAGAAGAATTCCTTGGCAAGTAGAATGATGACACTGAGTGGAATGTTCAGTAGCTGAACAAACTGGCTGAGCGATTTAAAGCCAGATAAAGAAAGTCACCAGGGTGAAAAGCCCCAGTACCTAGCAATGGGCAAAAGTGGCACCAAAACTCACCCTCAGGGTAATCTTCTCTTCCCTGGTATATCACTGCTTATGCTTTTTAGATGCGCCCCCAAGAACTTTCATATTACTGGTCATGAGGTTTACACCAGCCCTGACCCTTCATCCCTAAGGATAACATCTAGACCTCACTTATATTTCAGCTCCAGGCCCAGAAAAGCAACAGAGGTAGATGAGTGATGCCAAGATCTGCTGCAATGACTCTAATAATTCCCATGCCTTGGTACTGACCAGTCAGGAGAAACCATGACCTTGAAAAGGACACTCCAGGAAAAGTTGATAAATGTTCTCTTTAGACCGTTCCCTGAGACTTTCTCTAAACTTTCAGCCTTTTTTAAAAATATATTTTATTTATTATGCTATTACAGTTGTCCCCTTTCCCCCATCATGCCTCTCCATCCTGCAGACCCCTTCCCACCCACATTCCCCCCCTTTAGTTCATGTCCATGTGTCATAAGTTCTTTAGTTACTACATTTCCCACACTATCCTTGCCCTCTGCCTGTCTATTTTCTACCCACCATCTATGCTACTTATTCTCTGTAGCTCTTCCTCCTCTCTCCTCCTCCCACTCCCCTGTTGCTAACCTTCCATATGATCTCCATTTCTGTGGTTCTGTTCCTGTTCTAGCTGTTTGCTTTTGTTTTAGGTGTGGTTCTTGATAGCTGTGAGTTTGCTGTCTTTTCACTGTCATATTTTTTATCTTCTTTTTCTTAGATAAGTCCCTTTAACATTTCATAGAATAAGGGCTTGGTGATGATGAACTCCTTAAACTTGACCTTATCTGAGAAGCACTTTATCTTCCCTTCCATTCTAAATGACAGCTTTGCTGGATAGAACAATTTTGGATATAGGTCCTTGACTTTCATGACATGAAATACTTCTTTCCAGCCCCTTCTTGCCTGCAAGGTCACTTTTGAGAAATCAGCTGACAGTCTGATGGGAACTCCTTTGTAGGTGACTTTCCCCTTATCCCTTGATGCTTCTAGAATTCTCTCCTTCATTTTAATCTTGGCTAATGTAATTACGATGTGCCTTGGTGTGTTCCTCCTTGGGTCCAACTTCTTTGGGACTCTGAGCTTCCTGGACTTCCTGGTAGTCTATTTCCTTTGCCATATTGGGGAAGTTCTCCTTTATTATTTGTTCACATAAGTTTTGCACTTGTTGCTCTTTTTCTTCCCCTTCTGGTACCCCTATAATTCGGATGTTGGGATGTTTAAAGATGTCCTGGAGGTTCCTAAGCCTTTCCTTGTTTTTTTGAATTCTTGTTTCTTCCTTCTTTTCTGTTTGGTTGTTTCTTTCTTTCTTCTGGTCCACTCCATTGATTTGAGTCCCAGTTTTCCTCCCATCTCTATTGGTTCCCCATGCATTTTCCTTCATTTCACATATTGTAGCCTGCATTTGTTCATCTAATTTGTGAGCAAAATCAACCAATTCTATGAGCATCCTGATCACCAGGGCTTTGAACTGTGCATCTGATAGGTTGGCTATCTCTTTGTTGCTTAGAGGAATTGGCTCTGGGGATTTCATTTGTTCTCCAGTTTGAACCATTTTTGGTGTTTTTTTTTTCCCCCAGTCTGGTCACGGCTGTTATGTAGTGAGGGGCGGAGCCTTAGGTGTTCCCCAGTAAGGGGCAGCCCAGTTGCTGAGTTGTGACGCTGTATGTGGGGGCGGGGTCCGAGAGGGAACAATGGCGCTTGCTCCACTGTCTCTTGGATTCCAGTCCCTTCCGCTGCTTCCCCTTTGCCTGGATTATCTGTGTGCAAATGTGGTACCACCTAGTCAGCCAGCCCCCTTGCGCAGCCTCACTGGATCTGCACGGTTGCCACCCCATGCCCGGGGTCTGCTAGCCACCACCCGTGCACCTGGGAACTGTCAGCTGATGCTGCCTGAGTGCCCAGGTCTGCACCTCCACTTTTTCCTGCCTCAACTCCTCCCCTGTTACCGGTCTGGATGAATGGTTGTTGGACTTGCGTACAGTTTAATTTTCTATCAGTTCTGATTGTTTTCTTGTTTCTAAATATTTGTTGTCCTTAATTTTGGTTGTGAGAGGAGGCACAGTGTGTCCACCTACACCTCCATCTTGGCCAGAAGTCTAAACTTTCAGCCTTTTAAAAATCCTCAAAACAAAATTCCCAGCATATGTATAAGCTCTTCCTTTAAGGAGCATGCCTGCACTTTTCCCTTCTCCCTTTTTTCCCCCACAGCCATGCATTTTCTAAACTCTAAGGGACTCCATGAGACTCGTAACCAGGGGAGCAATGGGCAGTGGCAGCTCAGCTGGGCTAACCCCTGAACCAGTCCCCAAGTCCAAGGCCTCCTTTTCTCTTTGCAATGAGCTGACAGCATGACCCCTTGCCGGCTCACTTCTTTTTCATAACTTTTCTGGAGAGCCAAAGCAGCCCCATCTAGGCTCTCTTCTGTTGCTTCTTTTACCCTAAGTTCTTCCTTGTTTCACTGTCTCCAACTTTAATAAACATGCTCTCAAAATCATGTGAACTCATTTTGTGAAATCTTACCAGCATGAACACAAGAGACAAGCCAGAGGCAGACCCACTCTAGGCCAGTCCCCTTTCTGGTAACACTATTCCAATGTCTAGAAGAATAGAAGATCTGGGAAGTTTGTATTTTGGTTCCTTTTCTAGAGGTACACAAGGGGCTGCTTTTGTCTGCTGGTTAAGCTAAAATAATATCTTCACCTACTACGTTAATTCTAGCTTTTTAAAAAAATATATTTTATTGATTATGCTATTACAGTTGTCCCATTTCCCCCCTTTACTCTCCTCCACCCTGCACACCCCATCCCACCCACATTCCCCCACTTTAGTTCATGTCCATGTGATATAAGTTCTTTTTTAATTTTAATTGTTGATCTTGTACAGTTTTCTGTCTTTTATTCTCACCCAAACCCACCACCCCAGCCCTCCCCACCTCCGTCCCATTTCCACAACCCCCATAGTTTTTTTCCATTTGTCCTTTATACTTGTTCCTGTAAATCCTTCCCCTTTACCTTTGAAATTCCCTCCCCTCTCCCCTCTGGTGACTTTCAGCCTGTTCTGAATTTCCATGTCTTCCGTTATATTGTGCTTGTTTGTTTGTTTTGTCAATTAGCTTCCTGTTAAAGGTGAGATCATATGGTATTTTTTAAATATATTTTATTGATTATGCTATTACAGTTGTCCCATTTCTCCCCCATCATTCCCCTTCACCCTGCACACCCTCTCCCACCCACATTTCCCCCTTTAGTTCATGTCCATGTGTCATAAGTTCTTTAGCTTCTATATTTCCCATACTATTCTTGCCCTCCCCCTGTCTATTTTCTACCCACTATCTATGCTACTCATTCTCTGTAACTTTTCCCCCTCTCTCCTCCTCCCACTCCCCTGTTGCTAACCCTCCATATGATCTCCATTTCTGTGGTTCTGTTCCTGTTCTAGCTGTTTGCTTAGTTTACTTTTGTTTTAGGTGTGGTTCTTAATAGCTGTGAGTTTGCTGTCTTTTCACTGTCCTATTTTTATCTTCTTTTTCTTAGATAAGTCCCTTTAACATTTCATAGAATAGGGGCTTGGTGATGATGAACTCCTTGAACTTGACCTTATCTGAGAAGCACTTTATCTGTCCATCCATTCTGAATGACAGCTTTGCTGGATAGAGCAATTTTGGATGTAGGTCCCTGCTTTTCAAGATTTCAAATATTTCTTTCCAGCCCCTTCTTGCCTGGAAGGTCTCTTTTGAGAAATCAGCTGACAGTCTGATGGGAACTCCTTTGTAGGTGACTGTCCCCTTATCCCTTGCTGCTTCTAGAATTCTCTGCTTCATTTTAATCTTGGCTAATATAATTACGATGTGCCTTGGTGTGTTCCTCCTTGGGTCCAACTTCTTTGGGACTCTCTGAGCTTCCTGGATGTCCTATTTCCTTTGCCAGATTGGGGAAGTTCTCCTTCATTATTTGTTCAAATAAGTTTTCCACTTGTTGCTTTTCTTCTTCCCCTTCTGGGACCCCTATAATTCGGATGTTGGGACGTTTAACGATGTCCCGGAGGTTCCTAAGCCTCTCCTCATTTTTTTGAATTCTTGTTTCTTTCTCGTCTTCTGTTTGGTTGTTAGTTTCTTCCTTCTGGTCCACTCCATTGATTTGAGTCCCAGTTTTCTTTCCATCTCTATCAGCTCCCAATGCGTCTTTCTTCATTTCACGTATTGTAGCCTGCATTTTTTCATCTAGTTTGTGAGCAAAATCAACCAATTCTGTGAGCATTTTGATGACCAGTGCTTTGAACTGTGCGTCTGATAGGTTGGCTATCTCTTCACTGCTTAGAGGAATTGGCTCTGGAGCTTTTATTTGTTTTCCGGTTTGAGCCATTTTTCGGTAGGGTTTTTTTTTTTTGTTTTGTTTTGGTTTTGGTCTGGTCGCGGCTATTACATATGAGGGGTGGAGCCTTAGGTGTTCCTCAGGGCGGGACAGCCCAGTTGCAGGGTTGTGACCCTATAGGTGGGAGCGGGGTCTGAGAGGGAACAATGGCGCCTGCTCCGCTCTCTGCTGGATTCCAGTCCCATCCACCACTTCCCCTCTGCCTGGACCGTCTGTGTGCGCGAATGTGGGACCACCTGGTCAGCCAGCCGCCTTGTGTGGCCTCACTGGTTCTGCACAGTTGCCCCACTGTGTCTGGGGTCCTCCAGCTGCTGCCTGTGCACCTGGGAACTGCAAGCCGCTGCTTCTTGCGTTCCAGGTCCATACCTCCACTTTCTCCTGCCACAACTCCATCCCCTTACCGGTCTGGATGAATGGTTGTTGGATTTCCGTATAGTTCAATTTTCTATGAGTTCTAGTTGTTTTCTTGTTTCTAAATATTTGTTGTCCTTAATTTTGGTTGTTAGAGGAGGTACAGTGTGTCCGCCTACGCCTCCATCTTGGCCGAAAGTCTCTCATATGCTATTTGTCTTTCACTGCCTGGCTTATTTCGCTTACCATGATGCTCTCAAGTTTCATCCATGCTGTTGCAAAGGATATGAGCTCCTTCTTTCTTTCTGCTGCATAGAATTCCATTGTGTAAATGTACCACAGTTTTTTTGATCCATTCATTTACTGATGGGCATCTAGGTTGCTTCCAACACTTGGCTATTGTAAATTGTGCTGCTATAAACATAGGGGTGAATAGGTTCTTTTGGAATGGTGTTTCAGGGTTCTTAGGATATAGTCCTAGCAGTGGAATTGCTGGGTCGAAAGGTAGATCCATTTTTAGTTTTCTGAGGAAACTCCATACTGTTTTCCATAGTGGTTGTACCAGTCTGCACTCCCACCAGCAGTGCACTAGGTACTCCTTTCCTCCTGAACCTCTCCAACACTTGCTGTTTGTTGCTTTGTTTATGAGGGACGTTCTGACTGGTGTCAAGTGGTATCTCATTGTGGTTTTAATTTGCATCTCTCTGATAGCTAGCGATATCGAGCATCTTTTCATGTGTCTCTGGATCCTCTGTATGCCCTCCTTGGAGAAATGTCTGCCCAAGTCCGTTGCCCATTTTTTAATTGGGTTGCTTGACTTCTTAGAGTGGAGTCATGTAAGTTCTTTGTATATTTTGGAGATTAAACCCCTATCTGAGGTATCATTGTCAAATATGTTTTCCCATATGGTTGGTTCTCTTTTTATTTTAATACTGTTTTCCTTGGCCATGCAGAAGCTTTTTATTTTGATGAGATCCCATTTGTTTATTCTTTCCTTTATGTCCCTTGCTTTAGGAGACATATCAGTAAAAATGTTGCTGCGTGGAATATCTGAGATTTTCCTGCCTATGTTCTCCTCTAGGACTTTAATGGTGTTACGGCTTATGTTTAAATCTTTTATCCACCTTGAATTTATTTTTGTCTACGGTGCAAGTTGGTGCTCGAGTTTCATTTTCTTGCACGAAGTCGTCCAGTTCTCCCAACACCACTTGTTGAAGAGGCTATTTTTACTCCATTTTATGTTGCTGCCCCCTTTGTTGAATATTAATTGACTATAGACACTAGGGTTTATTTCTGGACTCTCTGTTCTGTTCCACTGGTGCATGTGCCTGTTTTTATGCCAGTACCAGGCTGTTTTGATTATAGTGGCCTTGTAATACATTTTGGTATCAGGTATTGATCCCTCCCACTTTGCTCTTCTTTCTCAAGATTGCTGCTGCTATTCTGGGTCATTTATTGTTCCATATAAATTTTTGAAGTGTTTGTTCTATGTCTACGAAATATGCCATTGGTACTTGCATTGAATCTGTAGATTGCTTTGGGAAGTATGGACATTTTGATGATGTTAATTCTTCCGATCCATGAACACGGTATGTGTTTCCATTTATTTGTGTCTTCCTTGATTTCTTTCTTCAGTGTTGTGTAGTTTTCTGCATACAGGTCTTTGACCTCCTTGGTTAGGTTTATTCCTAGGTACTTTATTTTTCTTTTTGCTATATCAAATGGGATTTTTTTCTTGATTTCTGCTTCTGTTGTTTCATTGTTGGTATATAAAAATGCCTTTGATTTCTGGATATTGACTTTGTATCCGGCTGTTTGGCCAAATTCATTTATTAGGTGGAGCAGTTTTTTGGCCGAGACTATAGGATTTTGTATGTACACTATCATGTCATCTGCAAACAATGATAGTTTTGTTTCCTCCTTTCTGATTTGGATGCCTTTTATTTCCTTTTCTTGTCTGATCACTGTGTGAAAACTTCCAATACTATGTTGAATAGAAGTGGTGAAAGTGGACAGTCTTGTCTTGTTCCTGATTTTAGTAGAAAAGAATTTAGTTTTTGCCCGTTGAGTATGATGTTGGCTGTAGGTTTCTCATATATAGCCTTTATTATGTTGAGGAGTGCTCCCTCTATTCCCACTTTGCTCAGTGTTTTTATCATAAATGGGTGCTGTACCTTATCAAATGCTTTTTCCACATCTATTGATATGATCATGTGATTTTTGTCTTTGCTTTTGTTTATGTGATGGGTTACATTTACTGATTTGCGAATGTTGAACCATCCTTGCATCCCTGGGATGAATCTCACTTGGTCATGGTGCATGATCTTTTTAATGTGTTGTTGGATTCGGTTTGCTAATATTTTGTTCAGGATTTTAGCATCTATGTTCATCAGCAATATTGGCCTGAAGTTCTCCTTTGTTGTGTCTTTATCTGGTTTTGGGATTAGGATGATGCTGGTTTCATAAAAAGAGTTTGGGAGTCTTCCATCATTTTGGATTTTTTCTAATAGTCTGTGGAGAATAGGGGTTAGCTCTTCCTTAAATGTTTTGTAGTATTCTCCTGTGAAGCCATCTGGTCCAGGACTTTTGTGTGTCGGGAGTGTTTTGATTACTGATTCAATTTCACCAGCTGTTATTGGTCTGTTCAGGCTTTCCGTTTCTTCTTCATTGAGTTTTGGAAGGTTATATTTTTCTAGAAACCTGTCCATTTCACCTAGGTTTTCAAATTTCTTGACATACAGTTCTTCATAATAATTTCTTACAATCCTTTGTATTTCTGCAGTGTCAGTTGTAATCTCTCCTCTTTCATTTCTGATTGTGTTTATTTGAGTCCTCACTCTTTTCTTCTTGAGGAGCCTGCTTAAAGGCTTGTCGATTTTGTTATCTTTACAGAGAACCAGCTCCTGGATTCATTGATCTTTAGGATTGTGCTTTTAGTCTCTATGTCATTTAATTCTGTTCTGATCTTGGTTATTTCTTTCCTTCTACTTGCTCTGAGCTGTCTTTGTTGTTGTTCCTCGAGTTCTTGTAGGCGTGGGGTTAGGTTGTTTGTTTGAGATGTTTCTGTCTTTTTTAGATAGGCCTGTATCGCTATAAGCTTCCCTCTGAGGACTGCCTTTTCTGTGTCCCATAAGTTTTGGGTCGATGTGAGTTCATTATTGTTTATTTTCAGAAACTTTTTGATTTCCTGCCTAGTTTCATTCTTGACCCATTCATTGTTTAATGGCATGGTATTCAATCTCCATGATTTTGAAGGTTTTGTGTATTTCACTGTGGAGTTGGCTTCTAGTTTCAGTCCCCTGTGGTAGGAGAAAATGCTTGGTATGATTTCAATTTTCTTGAATTTGTTGAAGCTGGATTTGTGTCCTATCATGTGGTCTATCTTTTAAAATGTTCCATGTGCGTTTGAAAAGAAAGTGTATTTAGCTTCTTTGGGATGAAGGGCTCTATATATATCATTTAAGTCCATTTCCTCTAGAGTGTTGTTCAATGCCACAATATCTTTGTTGATATTTTGTTTGGAAGATCTGTCCATTTTTGACAGTGGGGTGTTAAAATCACCTACTATAATTGTGTTGCTGTCAATATCTTTCTTGAAGTCCTCTAAAATTTTCTTGATGTATTTAGGTGCTCCTTCGTTGGGTGCATATATATTTACAATATTTATGTCTTCTTGGTGGATTCTTCCCTTGTGTTTTGTGAAGTGATCTTCTGGGTCTCTCTTTATGGCCCTTCTTTTGAAGTCTATTTTGTCTGATATGAGTATTGCTACCCCAGCTTTTTGTTCCTGACCAATTGGTTGGAAAATTTGTTTCCAGCCCTTCACTTTGAGCCTGTGTATGTCTTTTGTCCTGAGGTGGGTTTCTTGTAGGCAGCATATGTGTGCGTCATGCTTTCTTATCCATTCAGCTATTCTATGTCTTTTGATTGGAGCATTTAATCCATTTACATTTAAGGTTATTATTGATAGGTACTGATTCATTGCCATTTTCGTACCTGTGTTCCTCTCTCTCTTTCTCTCTCTGTCTTTTCCTTTCTTCCCTTAAAGGAGTCCCTTTAGTATCTCTTGCAGAACTAGTTTGGTAGATGTGTATTCTTTTAGACTTCCTTTGTCTGGGAAGCTCCTTATTTGTCCTTCTATCTTGATTGAAAGCCTTGCTGGGTAAAGTAGTCTTGGTTGCAGGCCTTTGGTTCTCATTGCTTGGAATATTTCTTGCCATTGTCTTCTGGCTTGGAGTGTTTCCATTGAGAAGTCAGCTGCTAACCTTGTTGGGGTTCCCTTATATGTTACTTCCTTTTTGTCCCTTGCTGCCTTTAGTATTCTCTCTTTGTCTTGGAATTTTGACATTTTAATTATGATATGTCTTGAAGTGGGCCTGTTTGGGTTCCTTTTGATTGGGACTCTCTGTGTTTCCTGGATTTGTGTGGCTTTTTCTCTCACCAAATTAGGGAGGTTTTTCATCATTATTTTTTCAAACAGCTTTTCTATCCCTTGTTTTTGTTTTTCTCCTTCTGGTATCTCTATTATATGGATATTATTCTGTTTCATGTTGTCTTGCATTTCTCTTAAACTTTCTTTGTTCTTTCTGAGCCTCTTTTCCTTATCTTGGTCATTCTGGGTGTTTTTTTCTATTTTGTCTTCCAACTCACTGATCTGATCTTCTGCTTCATTGATTCTGCTTTTCATCCCTTCTACTATGTTCTTCAGTTCAGAGATTGTGTTCTTCATTTCCTCTTGGCCCTTGTTGATAGTTTCTATTTCCTTTTTCATGTTGATATACTTTGCAGTGAGTTCATCATAACTTCCCTGTAGTTTCTGGTAGCTCATTGAGAGCTCATTGAGCTTCCTGACAACCATTGCTTTGAACTCGATATCTGATAATTGTATTGCCTCTGTTTCATTTAGCATTCTTTCTTGAGCTTCCTCCTTTCCTTTCATTTGGGGATTGTTCCTTTGTCTTCCCATTGTTTATAAGACTCTTGTTGTTAGCCTCAACTTCTTAAATTGATCTGTTCTGGCTCCCTGGGTTTGTGGTATGACCTTCTGTGGTAGAATCTCTGAGATTCAGTGGTGGATTCTCCTTTTGATGTCCTGTTGTTCACAGCTTCCACTGTCTCATCAGCTGGGATACCCTCTATTTTGGGCCAACTTTGGTTTTTTTCACAGTTCCAGACTTGTTTGTTTTGTCTCACTTGTGGGTATTTAAAAAGAGAAGAGGGGGGGAAATGAAAAAAGAAGAAAGAAGAAAAAAGAGGAAGGTAGAAGAAATAAAATTGGAAAGAAAGGAAGAGGGAATAAGACAAGAAGGAATTCAAGGGAGGCAAAAGGAGTTGGGGAGTAAAGAAGAAGATAAAAATAATTAAGAAAGAATAATTAAAAACACATATAAATAGACCAGCACACAAACAAACAAACAAAAAACACAAAGTAGCAAAACAAAAAAACAAAACACACACAGAAAAAAAGTACAAACAGCCCAAAAAAAAAAAAAAAGAGGAACAAATAAAGCAAAACTAAATATTAAAAACAAAACAGAACAAAACAAAAAAAAAAACAATACAAAAGCAAAAACCTACTTGTTGTTTTCAAACTTGCTGAGCCGGTTTTTCTGGTCTTGCTAGCTGCAATGGCTGAGGGGTGATCTTATTGCTTTTCTCTGTGTTCCGAACTCAGTCCTCATTGTGCTTTGTATCCCAGCATTAGTGGGCGCCTCTCCCCACAGGGTTTCCAGCGTGTGTTCTGAGCCTCCTGGTGTGTTCGCACTTCCCCGAGTTTACGGGTGTGTGCTAGGTTCTCCAGTCATGCGCAGCCACCTGCCTTTGCCCCTGGGAGGCTTTCTGTGATCAGGTGCAGTCGCCTGCCTTGGCCCCTACACGGCTTTCTGTGGTGGGTCAGGGCCTATGCTCCAGCAGCTATCTTGCACCTGTGCCTATGGTCCTGAACTGTCCACGTTCGAGCACCTGCCAGTGCACTGGCAACTTTGGGTCCACAGCTGTCTCTAGTGGCTCTCCAGTGGCCAGCGCCTATGTCTTCACAAGTGTCCACTATCCCGCGACTGTGTGCGGTCCCCTTTTGATGCCTATTTTCATGAAGCTGTCTCACTTCACACACGCCTCTGTCTGTGGTTGGGGTGACTGTGCTTTCGCAGTCGCCCAGCGACGACGAAAACTCAGTTCAAAGTCATGAAGTGACCTGGTGCGGGGCACCCACTTTCGCTCGGCAGCAGACGCACGGTGGCCCCTGAGATCTTCCAGCTGGTTCAGTGGCTGACCCAGCTCCCTCCCTAGAGCCCTGGGGAAGGCTTGGCGGAGCGCCAGGCGGGGGCCTCAGCCACCCAGTTCTCCGTGCTGATCCCTAGGCTCCTATTGTTCTGAAGAGCTCTCCTTACCGCTGGTTTTTCAATGTCCACTACAATTTCCCACCTCTTATTCTCCAACATGCTGTGTTACTGTTCCTTGTCTGCTCTGTTCTTCTGTAGACTGGCCAGGTTTTTCTCCCATGTGTAGGGGGGAAATGGGGTTTGCTCCCTCCTAGCATGCCACCATCTTCCCTCCTTTGATATAAGTTCTTTAGCTTCCATATTTCTGATACTATTCTTGCCCTCCCTCTATTTTCTACCTACCATCTATGCTACTTATTTTCTGTACCCTTTCCCCCTCTCTCCTCCTCCCACTCTCCTGTTGCTAACTCTCCATGTGATCTGTAGTTCTGTGGTTCTGTCCCTGTTCTAGTTGTTTGCTAAGTTTGCTTTTGTTTTAGGTGTGGTTGTTAACATCTGTGAGTTTTCTGTCTTTTTACTGTCATATTTTTTATCTTCTTTTTCTTAGATAAGTCCCTTTAACATTTCATATAATAAGGGCTTGGTGATGATGAACTCTTTGAACTTGACCTTATCTGAGAAGCGCTTTATCTGTCCATCCATTCTAAATGACAGCTTTGCTGGATAGAGCAATTTTGGATGTAGGTCCCTGCTTTTCAAGATTTCAAATATTTTTTTCCAGCCCCTTCTTGCCTGCAAGGTCTCTTTTGAGAAATCAGCTGACAGTCTGATGGGAACTCCTTTGTAGGTGACTGTGCCCTTATCCCTTGCTGCTTCTAGAATTCTCTGCTTCATTCTAATTTTGGCTAATGTAAGTATGATGTGCCTCGGTTTGTTCCTCCTTGGGTCCAACTTCTTTGGGACTCTCTGAGCTTCCTGGACTTCCTGGAAGTCTATTTCCTTTGCTAGATTGGGGAAGTTCTCCTTTATTATTTGTTCAAATAAGTTTTCCACTTGTTGCTCTTGCTCTTCCCCTTCTGGTACCCCTATAATTCAGATGTCGGAACGTTTAAAGGTGTCCTGGAGGTTCCTAAGCCTCTCGTTTTTTTTGAATTCTCGTTTCTTCATTCTTATCTGTTTGGTTGTTAGTTTCTTCCTTCTGGTCCACTCCATTGATTTGAGTCCCGGTTTCCTTCCTGTCACTG
Source organism: Glossophaga mutica (assembly GCA_039655065.1). NCBI lineage: Eukaryota > Metazoa > Chordata > Mammalia > Chiroptera > Phyllostomidae > Glossophaga > Glossophaga mutica. The sequence goes on along the minus strand of CM077307.1, from coordinate 101,121,740 downwards.
TTGGTTCCCTGTGCATTTTCCTTCACTTCACTTAGCATAGACTTCATTTTTTTTTCATCTAATTTGTGAGCAAAATCAATCAGTTCTGTGAGCATCCTGATCACCAGTGCTTAGAATTGTGCATCTGATAGGTTGACTATCTCTTCGTTGCTTAGTTGTATTTTTTTCTGGAGCTTTGATTTGTTCTTTCATTTAGGTCATTTTTTTTTCTTGACATGCCTGTTATGCAGTGAGGGGTAGAGCCTTCGGTGTTCACTGAGGGGGCAACCTACGTCACTGAGTTGTGAGGCTTTTTGTGGGGGAGGGGTCAGAGAGGGAACAGTGGTGCTTGCTCTGCTCTCTACTGGATTTCAGTCCCTTTCACCCCCAAGCAAACTGGGCCCTTCTGGTGCTGATTTCCATGTGGGTGGGTTTGTGTATGTTCGAGGACTATTTGGGTCTCTCCAATGAACTATCCTGTGAGGCTGGGAGTCTCTCTTGTTGCCTCAACCTCCACAGGTATTTTCAATTGTTGTTTTGAGGCTTTATTTCCCTGAGCTAGAGCCCTGGGTTGTGCGGTCTCTCTCGCTCCCCAGTTTCCCCTGGTTTATCTGCTGGCAAATGTGCGACCACCTGGTCCACCTGTGTCTTGCAAGCCACACCCCTCCACAATCTGCCTTCTCACTGGGTTTGCCTGCTGCCACCCCGTACCTGGGGTCTGCCAGCCACCACTTTTTTTGCCTTGACCCCCCCCTCCACCTGGTTGCTGACTCCACCCCTCCTACTGGTCTGGATGAATGTGTCTATTTTAACTCCTTGGTTGTTGGACTTCCATACATTTCAATTTTCTGTCAGTACTCGTTGTTGTTTTTTTGTTTATAAATTGTTGTTGTCCTTATTTTGGTTATGCAAGGAGGCACAGTGTGTTTAGCTTTATTGGACAGGGGAGGAAGGTTACATAGAATAATTGGATGTGCTCCATTTATGCAGGTTCAATTTATTTAATTAATGAAGACAAAAGGTCCTTCAAGGAACCAATATCAGTGCAAGATTCATCTAACTGTTCAATGGCACAAGACTCTGGCAGAGTGCTCCAACTGTTCAACCTACACAATCTTGCCCTTGTGCTGAGGATGGTCATGGTCACTGAGAAGTGGCCACATAGGCCACTGATATAGCTACTGTAGTTGCTGATGGGGGTCAGCTAAAACAAAACAGCACCACCTCCACTTCACCTAACACCATCTCCTTGACCCGCACTCTGCTGGGCTCTGTGGTCACCAGCAGCTCTGGCAGCAGTGGTCAGGACCCCTGGACATCAGCCCAAGCATGGCTGTATGGTTCTGTGGTGGGAGGGCACATAGGGCATGGAGAAAAGAATAGTACTATACGAAGACATGTACTATTCCCATGGACTCTATGGGGCTGTGGCTACAGAAACTTTGTGGGTTACAGGCTCCACTCTGCTCCCCTGTGTCAAAGTCTACTTAGAATGACAAGCAAAATAATTGCAAATTTTAAAATGCTGGCAAGCATACAATTTAAAAACCTTTAAAATTAATTTCCTGTCAAAATACAATTTTACTGGTGTGTACAAAAAGGGGGTGCTGCAATAAATCATAAATTTCTAACTGGGCAAATTGTGGTGGGCAGTCACTCAGGAAAAAACTTCTTTATGTAACCATGCAGACTAACATTTGGCCACTTGTTGCTCTTATATATGACCCAATGATTTGTGTTGAAGGAAACAGGTTTTTATTAACAGGGTTCAAATTTTGGGGGTACTGAAAGCATTCCTACTCTGAGCCCTTCTTTCCCATGAGATCCAGAACTTCTCTTGCTCCCTAAAAGACTATAAGGCAAAACCTGCCCAGAAGGTCCCCATTTCCTTATTTGCCCTTAAGCTGGTCATGCAAATTGGTCTCCATCCTCTCTGGAATGTGTACTTGTGGGTTTCAGAGTTGCCACCCTCTCACAGCAGCTGTCTCTTTCAGGATCCAGGATGCACTGCTCTCAGTCTCCATGTAGCAGTCTAGGACCTGTGTGCCATGCTACACTGGATCATAGTGTCACTGAGGCTGGAGCTCAGGGAGACACATATTCAAACATGGGACCCTGCCTCCAGGAGTGGGCTTCCATCCATGCAGGGTCTAATCCCCTGATGGGCCTGACATCTGCCTTGTCACACAAGCACTCCTGTCCATGCAGGTAGCAAGGCCAGAGAACTAGAATGTCCAAATGCCAAAAGCCCAGAGAAAGAGCTTGCACCAAGCTCCAAAGCCCCATACCAAGAGCTCTTGTACTATGAGTGCTAGTGAGGGACCCACACCAAGATAGAGCAAGAACCTGAGCCTTTCTGTGCTTTTGCTTTAAAAAGAGCCCTCCCAAGACTTCCGGCCAAGATGGAGGCATAGGTGGACACACTGTGCCTCCTCTCTTAACCAAAATTAAGGGCAACAAATATTTAGAAACAAGAAAACAACCAGAACTAATAGAAAATTGAATGGTACGTAAGTCCAACAACCATTCATCCAGACCGGTAAGAGGGGTGGAGTTGTCACAGGAAAAAATGGAGGTGTGGACCCGGGGACACAGGCAGCAGCGGCTAGCAGTTCCCAGGTGTGCAGGTGGTGACTAGCAGACCCCAGGCGCACAGGCAGCAGCTAGCAGACACTGGGTATGGGGTGGCAACTGTGCAGACCCAGTGAGGCCGCGCATGGCGGCTGGCTGACCAGGTAGACCTACATTTGTGCACAGATAATCCAGGTGAAGGGGAAGCAGCGGAAGGGACTGGAATCCAAGAGAGAGTGCAACAAGTGCCATTGTTCCCTCTTGGACCCCACCCCCACATACAGTGTCACTACCCAGCACCTGGGCTGCCCTGCCCTGGGGAACACCTAAGGCTCCACCCCTTACTACATAACAGCCAACACCAGACCAAAAAAAAACCCAAAAACAAAAAACCACCAAAAATGGCTCAAACTGGAGAACAAATGAAATCCCCAGAGCCAATTCCTCTAAGCAACAAAGAGATAGCCAACCTATCAGATGCACAGTTCAAAGCCCTGGTGATCAGGATGCTCATAGAATTGGTTGATTTTGCTCACAAATTAGATGAACAAATGCAGGCTACAATATGTGAAATGAAGGAAAATGCATGGGGAACCAATAGAGATGGGAGGAAAACTGGGACACAAATCAACAGAGTGGACCAGAAGGAAGAAAGAAACAACCAAACAGAAAAGAAGGAAGAAACAAGAATTCAAAAAAACAAGGAAAGGCTTAGGAACCTCCAGGACATCTTTAAACATCCCAACATCCGAATTATAGGGGTACCAGAAGGGGAAGAAGAAGAGTAACAAGTGGAAAACTTATGTGAACAAATAATAAAGGAGAACTTCCCCAATCTGGCAAAGGAAATAGACTACCAGGAAGTCCAGGAAGCTCAGAGAGTCCCAAAGAAGTTGGACCTAAGGAGGAACATGCTAAGGCACATGGTAATTACATTAGCCAAAATGAAAATGAAGGAGAGAATTGTAGAAGCAGGAAGGGATAAGGGCACAGTCACCTACAAAGGAGTTCCCATCAGACTGTCAGCTGATTTCTCAAAAGAGACCTTGCAGGCAAGAAGGGGCTGGAAAAATGTATTTGAAGTCTTGAAAGTCAAGGACCTACATCCAAGATTGCTCTATCCAGCAAAACTTTCCTTTAGAATGGAAGGGCAGACAAAGTGCTTCTCAGATAACGTCAAGTTCAAGGAGTTCATCATCACCAAGCCCTTATTATATGAAATGTTAAAGGGATTTATCTAAGAAAAAGAAGATAAAATATGTCAGTAAAAAGACAGCAAACTCACAGATGTTAACAACCACACCTAAAACAAAAACAAACTAAGCAAACAGCTACAACAGGAACAGAACCACAGAAATGGAGATCATATGGAGGGTTAGCCACAGGGGAGTGGGAAGAGGAGAGAGAGGGAAAAGGTACAGAGAATAAGTAGCATAGATGGTAGGTAGAAAATAGACAGAGGGAGGGCAAGAATAGTAAGGGAAATGTAGAAGCTAAAAATCTTATAAGTATATCACATGGGCATGAACTAAAGCAGGGGAATGTGGGTGGGAGGGGGTGTACAGGGTGGAGGAGAGTGAAGGGGGGAAATGGGACAACTGTAATAGCATAATCAATAAAATATATTTTTTAAAAAGTGAGCCCTCCCAAAATACCACATGTGCAGGAAGCTAGTGGGAGTGTCCTGCTTTTTGACCAATAGCCATATTTGTCTTTGCCCCTTTTTCTGGACATGGACAGAAGTCTCTAGTCACCCTGGGCAGGGTGTCAAGCCCCCATAGCTCTCAGGCACTGTATGAGTTTTCCCCACCCACCACTGGCTACTTCAAGAGTAGCTTGACTGTCAGTGTACCTTCCACAGCCACATTGTCTTTTTTTAGTTTGTCCCTGACAGCAACCTCCACCACAGCCCCTCCCCTTGGGAAGGCAATAGCTGCTTGTTGTAGCTGCCTTTATTATGGCAATGTGCCTTAAGCACTGTGCCTTCTGTTCCCATGGCACCCTCTCTGCCTTTGAGAAGGTGTGGTATTTTTAATTTGCTGCCTCAGTGCCCTTCATGCCCCTCTTCCTCTTTGCAGGATTGGGGGGTTCCCCTGAACCTAGGGTGTTCCTTATTTTCCAGGGACCTCAGGTCCAACCTACCCCATTACATTTACTGAAAGATTTTTAAAGCAAGCTCTGTCCATTGTTCTTGTGTATTTAGGTTAACATACCTTTGAAATGCCTCTTTTCAGACCCCTCATTTGAAACAGTGACAACTGCTTTTCTTTTGCTGTTTTAAGATTCTCTCCTTTAACTTTTGCCATTTTAATTATGATGTATCTTGGTATGGGCCTCTTTGAGTTTATCTTGTTTTGGATGCTCTGCACTTCCTAGGCTTTATTTTTTGTATATTTCCTTTGCCAAAGTAGGGAAGTTATCTGACATCATTTTTTCAAATAGATTTTCAATTTTTTTGCTGTCTCTATTCTTCCAGCAACCACCTGATACAAATGTTGGTAAGCTTGATGTGCCAGAGGCCCTTAATCCTCATTTAAAAGCATTTTTTTCCTCTCAAGATGGCAGCATAGGCAGATATGGCTTCCTCTTCACACAACTACATCAAAATTACAACTAAAATATAGAACAATCATCACTCAGAACTGTCAGAAATTGAGTTGAATGGAAGTCTGACAACTACAGAATTAAAGAAACCACATCCATCTAGCCTGGTAGGAGGAGCACAGATACAGAATGGGCTGTTCTCTCACTCATGTGTAGTAGGTAAGAATTCAGGAGGGATATCTTGGGAGCAAGGAGTCCCAGCCCTACACCAGGCCCCCAGCCCAGGGTTCCAGTGCCAGAAAGATAATTCCCCAAAATTTCTGGCTGCAAAAACCAGTGGGGATTGATGTGGTGGAAAAAACTTCCGGAGTCCCAAGCTGTTCCTCTTAAAGAACCCAGACATAGACTCACCTAGTCAAGATTCTACTTCTGAGCTCCAGCACTGGGGTGGCAGCTTGAAGGGCACCACTGTCATACTGGGAGAGGCTGAAGTGTCTGGAAACAGGATGAGTAGAGGCCATTGTCCCTTTTCTGAACACTTCACCCCTTCTCACCTCCCACACCCCATAGAATCATGGAATTGGAAGTTTGGTACCATATTAGAGACTCCAACAAACGCTGTTTGACCCACCTTGGAGATCTCCAGAGACTCTGACCCACACAACTTACTGGCCCACCCAAGCTGCTTTCCCATATGAATAGCTGGTCTTTGCTTGTGCTTCTCAACTTGACCTAAATCCTATCAAACAAGCAACAGCTGGCCTCAATGAGCTCCAGACTGGGCACTAGCAGCAGCCAGATTAATTTCACAGCTTGGCTTTACCTGGGAATCTCCAAGCCCAGCACAAGTAGCAGCCCTGTCAGATTGCTTTAGAGGTCAGGAAGGGTGGCCCCTGGCAAAACACAGGTGTAGGCAGACCTTGGCCTGCACCATCTGAGAAACCCCAGGTTTAGCACAGTCAGTGAACAGCTACAGACCACTTCAGAGCACTGCCCCGTGCCCCTACACAGCTGATCCTCCATGGAGGGTGGTTGGTGGTAAGTGGTCACAGCCAATCCTTTCAGCTGACTGGCCTGGGTAAATCCCTCCCATTGATCTGCCAATAGCAACCAAGGCTCAACTACAAGAGGAGGGTGTACTCAGCCCACAGAAAGGGTATACCTCAAATACCCAGATTGGGTGATAGGGGAGGCTGTGCCACTGGACCCTACAGGACACCTATTACATTAGGGCACACTACTAAGACATGGAGTCAAAGCAGCTCTTCCTAATACATAGTAAAAAACACAGGGAGGCTGCCAAAACCAGGAGACAAAGAAACATGGCCCAAACGAAAAAACAGTTCAAAACTCCAGAAAAAGAGCTAAATGAAATGGAGATAAGCAATCTATCAGATGCAGAATTCAAGACATTGGTGATAAGGATGCTCAGGGAATCAGTGAGGACCTCAACAGCATAAAACAGATCCAGTAAGAAATGAAGGATTCACTAATTGAAATAAAGAACAATTTATAATGAAGCAACAGTGGAATGGATGAAGCTAAGAATCAGATCAATGATCTGGAACATAGAAAGAGAAAGAAAGAAAGAAAGGAAGGAAGGAAGAAAGGAAGAAAGAATGAATGAAGGAAGGAAGGAAGGAAGGAAGGAAGGAAGGAAGGAAGGAAGGGAGGGAGGGAGGGAGGAAGAGAGAAAGAGAGAAAGAAAGAACACAAACCAGTCAGGACAATAATAAGAAAAAAGAATCCAAGAAAATGAGATTAGTGTAAGTACCCTCTGGGACTTATGTTGGACCTCAAGAGGTCCAACATTTGCATCATAGGAATGCCAGAAGGTGAAGAAAGAGCAAGAAATTGGAAATCTATTTGAAAGAATAATGGAAAAAAACTCCCTAATTTGGCAAAGGAAATGGACATGCAAGTCCAGGAAGCACAGAGTCCCAATCAAGTTGGACTCAAAGAGGACCACTATGTCCTTTTATTCTAAATGTGAGACGTTAAAAGATAATATGAGTAGTACTATTATATTACCTAATATGACACTGAAAATCTAAGCTCAATACAGCCAGAAACTATGAAATAAACTGAACACTTTAAAGAACTCCACATAAAACCCCAAGTACTGTGTTCCAGGGAAGCACTGTTTCACAAGGACTTAATACTGTGTTGAGGTCATTTTATTTTCCACTATTTCAAGAGGGCCTTTCTGCAACTAGAAAAACATAAATATGGACAGTGACCCAAGAGAAACCAATAAAAAACTTAGATGAAGTTTTTAATTCAAAGATACATCAGTCCTTTTAAGAAACCAAAAATATTGACAGGCTTATGTTTGACTTTGAAAAGCAATACCACTTTTGTGTATGGAAAGAAAAATAAAATTTCTTTAAATTTTACTTGTTGGTCCCATACTTCCTCTATCAATGTATTTGCTGCTATTTAGAAATAAAAGTGTATTTTTGTAAAAAAAAAAAAGACACATCATAATTAAAGTGCCAAGGGTGAAAGATAAAGAGACAATCTTACAGGCAGCAAGAGAAAAGCAGAGAGTTACCTCCAAAGGAGTTCCCATAAGACTGTTAGTGGATTTCTCAAAAGAAACTTGGCAGGTAAGAAGGGAATGGCAAGAGGTATTCAAAGTGATGAAAAGCAAGGACCTACAACCAAGATAACTCTATCCAGCAAAGCTATAATGGAATGGCAGATAAAGTGCTTCCCAGATAAGGTAAAGCTAAAGGAATTCATCACCAAGCCATTATTATATGAAACGTTACAGGGACTTATTTAAGAAAAAGAAGAATATCAAAACTATGAATGTTAAAGTGACAACTATCAACAATTGAATCTAAAAAATAAAAACAAAAACACAAATAAACACAAACTTAGTAAACAACCAGATCAGGAACAGAATCATAGGTATGGGGATCATTTGGAAGTTTATCAGCTTGGAGGGTGAAGGGGGAGAAAGAGGGAAATGGTGCAAGGATCAAGAAGCATAGTGGGTAAAGACAAAATAGACAGGAGGATGTTAAGAATAGTATAGTAAAGGGAGAAGCAAAGAACTTTCATGAATGATCCATGGAAATGACTAAGGTATAGGGAGATTGCTGGAGGAAAGCGGGGTACCAGGTGGAGGGGGGCAAAGGAAAAAAATTGGGACAAGCGTAATAGCATAATCAATAAAATATACTTAAATATTTTTTTAAAATTTCTTTTTGCTATTGTGATTGGGTATTTTCTGCTACCTTATGTTCCAAATTGGTGACTCATTCTTCTGCTTCATCTAATCTACTGTTTATTCCTCCTAGTGTATTTCATTTCAGTTATTGTATTCTTCATTTCTGGTTCTTTTAAAAAAAGATTTTATTTCTTTTCAGAGAGAGATGAAGTGAGGGAGAAAAACAGGGTGAGAAAGATTGATGTGACAGAGGACTATCAATTGGTTGCCTCTTGTACATGACCCAGCTGGGGACCAAACCTGTGCCCTGACTAGGAATCCAACTGGTGACCTTTTGCTTTGTGGAACAACACCCAACAAACTGAGCCACACTGGGTTAGAACTCTGGGGCTTTTTAAAAATGTTTTTTTTTTAATCTTTATTATTATGTTTTCTACCTCTGTGTTGAAGTTCTCACTGAGCTGATCTGCTCCTTTATTCTTCTTTTTTTTTTAATTTAAATTTTATTTAAAATTTTATTTTTAGAGAATGGTGAAAGGAGAGAAAAAGAGAGGGAGAGAAACATCGATGCTGTTGACTCCCACATGCCTGTTCCCCACCACACCCTCCCAGGTATTTGGCTGGCAACCTAGCCAGCAAACTAGATGGCAACCCAGCCCTGTGACCTGACAGGGAACTGAACCAGCAATCCCTTGGTTTGCAGGTTGGTACCAAATCCACAGAACCACACTAACCAGGGTGATCTATTATTATTTTTTTTATAGTTTAAGTAAAATTTTCTCCATTTTTACCCCAGGCTGCCTCCCTACCCCACCCATCCTTGCCTCCCACCCTCGAACTCACTCCCTTTGGTTTTGTCCATGTGTCCTTCATACATGTTCCTTGATGCCCTCCCATATTATCCCCTATTATCCCTTTCCCCACTCATCTCGGGTTACTATCAAATTGTTCTTTATTTCAATGTCTCTGGTTATATTTTGCTTGCTTCTTTGTTTTATTGATTAGGTTCCATTTATAGGTGAGATCATATGGTATTTCTCTTTAACCACCTGGCTTGTTTCACTTAGCATAATGCTTTTCACTTCCATCCATGCTGTTGCGAAGGGTAGTAGCTCCCTCTTTATTTCTGCTGCATAGTATTCCATTGTGTAAATTTGCCACAGTTTTTTGATCCATTGGGCACTGAGGTTGCTTCCAGCACTTGGCTGTTGCAAATTGTGCTGTTATGAATATTGGGGTCCATGGGTTCTTTTGCATTGGTGTTTCAGGATCCTTAGAGTATAATCCCAACAGTGGTATTACTGGTTCAAAAGGCAGATCCATTTTTAGTTTTCTGAGGAAATTCCATACTGTTTTCCACAGTGGCTTCACTGGTCTGCATTCCACCAACAGTGCAGTAGGGTTCCTTTTTCTCCACAACTTCTCCAACACTTGTTGTTTGTTGTTTTGTTTATGATGGCCATTGTCACTAGTGTGATGTGATATCTCATTGTGGTTTTAATTTTCATCTCTCTGATGACTAGTGATGCTGAGCATCTTTTCATATGTCTCTGGGCCCTCTGTATGTCCTCCTTGGAGAAGTGTCTACTCAAGTTCTTTGCCCATTTTTAATTGAGTTATTTGTCTTCCTGGAGTGCAGTTGTGTGAATTCTTTACATATTTTGGAGATCAAACCCCTATCCAAGGTATCATTTGCAAATATGTTTTCCTATATGGTTGGTTCTTTATTATTTTTTCTTTTTTTCCACTTTGATAAGGTTTATTAGACACTCTTTTTTTATTTTTATTTTAATTGTTGTTATTGTACAGTTTTCTGTCTTTTACTCCCATCCTGGCCCACAGCCCCAGCCCTCCCCACCTCCCTCCCATTTCCACCCCCCTCTAGTTTTTGTCCATGTGTCCTTTATACTAGTTGCTCTAAACCCTTCCCCTTTTCTCCTGAAATTCCTTCCCCTCTCCCCTCTCTTTTTTAATTTTAATGCTATTTTCTATAGTCATGCAGAAGCTTTTTAATTTGATATCCTCCCATTTGTTTATTCTTTCCTTTGTGTCTCTTTCTCTAGTGGGCATATTGGTGAAAATATTACTGCGTGGAACATCTGAGATTTTCCTGCCTATGTTCTCCTCTAGGACTTTTATTGTGTCATGACTTATATTTAAATCTTTTATCCACTTTGAATTTATTTTTGTGTATGGTGTAAATTGGTGGTCAAGTTTCATTTTTTTTTTTTTTTTTGCATGTAGCTGTCCACCATTTGTTGAAGAGGCTATTTTTACTTTACTTTATGCTTCTGCCCCTCTTGTGAAATATTAATTGACCATAGAGACTTGAGTTTATTTCTGGGCTATCTATTCTGTTAGATTGGTCTGTGTATCTATTCCTGTGCCAGTATCATACTATTTTGATTACAGTGACCTTCTAATATGATATCAGGTATTGTGATCCCTCCTACTTTGTTCTTCTTTCTCAAAATTGCCACAGCTATTCAGGGTCATTTACAGTTCCATATAAATTTTTAAAATGTTTGTTTTATATCTACGAAATATGTGATTGGTATTTTAATAGGGATTGCATTGAATCCATAAGTTGCTTTGGGAAATATGGACAGTTTGATGATATTGATTCTTCCAATCTATGAACACAGTATATGCTTTCATTTATTTGTGTCTTCCTTTATTTCTTTCTTCAGTGTTGTGTAGTTTTCTTTTTTTAATATATTTTATTGATTATGCTATTACAGTTGTCCCATTTCTCCCCCATCATTCCCCTCCACCCTACACATCCTCTCCCACCCACATTTCCCCCTTTAGTTCATGTCCATATGTCATAAGTTCTTTAGCTTCTACATTTCCCATACTATTCTTGCCCTCCCCCATCTATTTTCTACCCACTATCTATGCTACTCATTCTCTGTACCTTTTCCCGTTCTCTCCTCCTCCCACACCCCTGTTGCTAACCCTCCATATGATCTCCATTTCTGTGTTTCTGTTCCTGTTCTAGCTGTTTGCTTACTTTGCTTTTGTTTTAGGTGTGGTTCTTAATAGCTGTGAGTTTGCTGTCTTTTCACTGTCCTATTTTTATCTTCTTTTTCTTAGATAAGTCCCTTTAACATTTCATAGAATAAGGGCTTGGTGATGATGAACTCCTTGAACTTGACCTTATCTGAGAAGCACTTTATCTTCCCTTCCATTCTAAATGACAGCTTTGCTGGATAGAGCAATTTTGGATGTAGGTCCCTGCTTTTCAAGATTTCAAATATTTCTTTCCAGCCCCTTCTTGCCTGTAAGGTCTCTTTTGAGAAATCACCTGACAGTCTGATGGGAACTCCTTTGTAGGTGACTGTCCCCTTATCCCTTGCTGTTTCTAGAATTCTCTGCTTCATTTTAATCTTGGCTAATGTAATTATGATGTGCCTTGGTGTGTTCCTCCTTGGGTTCAACTTCTTTGGGACTCTCTGAGCTTCCTGGACATCCTGGTAGTCTATTTCCTTTGCCAGATTGGGGAAGTTCTCCTTTATTATTTGTTCACATAAGTTTTCCACTTGTTGCTTTTCTTCTTCCCTTTCTGGGACCCCTATAATTTGAATGTTGGGACGTTTAACGATGTCCCGGAGGTTCCTAAGCCTCTCCTCATTTTTTTGAATTCTTGTTTCTTCCTCGTTTTCTGTTTGGTTGTTAGTTTCTTCCTTCTGGCCACTTCATTGATTTGAGTCCCAGTTTTCCTTCCATCTCTATCGGTTCCCCATGCATCTGCCTTCATTTCACATATTGTAGCCTGCATTTGTTCATCTAGTTTGTGAGCAAAATCAACCAATTCTGTGAGCATCTTGATGACCAGTTCTTTGAACTGTGTATCTGATAGGTTGGCTATCTCTTCACTGCTTAGAGGAATTGGCTCTGGGGCTTTTATTTGTTTTCTGGTTTGAGCCATTTTTGGTGGGTTTTTGTTTTGTTTTGTTTTGTTCTGGTTTTAGTCTGGTCGCGGCTATTACGCAGTGATGGCTGGAGCCATAGGTGTTCCTCAGGGCAGGGCAGCCCAGTCGCCTGGTTGTGACCCTATATGTGGGGGTGGGGTCTGAGAGGGAACAATGGCGCCTGCTCCGCTCTCTCCTGGACTCCGGCCCTTTCTGCCGCCTCCCCTTCACCTGGAGTATATGGGCATGCGCGCGTGCTGTTACGTAGTGAAGAGTGAAGCCTCTGGCATTCCCCCGTGTGGGGCAGCTCAGTCGCTGGGTTGTGACACTGTATGTGGGGGTGGGGTCTGAGAGGGAACAATGGCGCCTGCTCCGCTCTCTCCTGGATTCAGTCCCTTCTGCCACTTCCCCTCTGCCTGGACTGTCTACGTGCACGAATGTGGGACCACCTGGTCAGCCAGCCACCTTGTTTAGCCTCACTGGTTCTGCACAGTTGCCCCCCTGTGCCCGGGGTCTGCCAGCTGCTGCCTGGGGGCCCGGGGCCTGCCAGCGCTGCCTGTGTACCTGGGAACTGCAAGCCCCTGCTGCTTGCGTTCCTGGGTCTGCACCTCCACTTTCTCCTGCCGCGACTCCGCCCCTCTTACCGGTCTGTGTTGCAGACCGTTCAGCCTGGTTTCAGGAGTTGTAACCCTCACGCCATGGTGGGCTGTGTAAGAGCCCAAGGGACCCACTTCATCTGGGTCTGTTCTGTCACAAGGATGTGACCTACGAAGGAGACAAAGCTTATCTCCCTGACAGGAGCACTGCTTCTGCCTTACCCATCTCTGGCCCCATAGCTTGGTTGGCAGTCAATGACGGGTAAGACTCCTCATGGGAGGGGTAACCTAAGCCAGACTCAACCACTTGGGAGGCCTCATGGAAGGGCTCGGGGGGGTTGCAGCAAAGAGGATGTGATGGACCCTCGCCCCCCCCCGCCCCCCGGCTATTCTGACATAGCCCGAGTCCTCATTTCCATCTGGGAGATGTCTCCTGCTTCCTAATTGCCTTAAAGCCTGAAACTGTGGGGGTGACTGGTGCAGCCCTGTGCTGGGAAGGACGGCTCCCTGGGTGATCCGGACATAAGAAAGAATTCCTAAAGCCCTGTGAAACCTGCTTTGCTAAGAGTGTTCTTCCTGAGGTGACAAGTGTCCCAGGAGGAAATGAGCATGTCTCCCAAAGTCTGGCAACCCCCTTTCCTGACAAACACTGGCTCAGATTAAGCCCTCAGATTGCTTTCAAATGTTAACCATTGTTTGATCCTTGTCGCCTGACATACCTGTATTCCCGTGTATTTGAGCCCAATAAAAGCCTAGTGAGGAGGGGCTCTAGGTCATTCTCCTCTGAGAGTTTGACCCCTTTCCTCCCCAAGCAGTCATGTCTTGGCAGTTTTTACTTTCATCGGTGATGGAGGGATGGGGCTCTGTGGGCGGAGCCCCCTCACATCTGGCACCCAGGACAGGGTCCCCCACATCTGGCGCCCGGGACAGGGACCTGAAACCTGCCTGACCAGAGGCTATGAGCCATTGTCATCGGACAGCACGTCTAAGTGGTATGGAAATTAGCGCTTCATCCCCATAGGGACCAGGGGCACCTTTCAAGGCCCCCAGACGTGTTACAGATCAGAGGAAAGGTTCTCTTGCCACCTCTTGAGTGTTTTTCTTCTCATTTCCCTCACCTTGCACTAAGGAAGTTAAGGAAAAAATTCTTTTGTCTGGGCGAGAAGCCGGGCTTCGCGGCACTCATTGCTCCATCCCTCTCCCCGGCAGGCCGAGAGAGCCCCAGTGGCGGGCCGGGGGAGGGGTGCTGAAACTGGTTTTGTAAGCACCACACGTGGCGGAAGGAATTATAGAAAGAATTCTTTTCTTCATTAAGGAACGAGCTCTTCTTAGACAGAGAGCAATGTTCTAGGTTCAGCAGTCAGGGCTGCTGTCTCCCACATAAGGGATCTTTACATTTTGAAGGTATGGAAGGAACGATATATGCTACCTTCCCCAACATTGGCTTTAGCTGCCAGCTTGGGCCGCACGCCCTGCAGTGCAATCCGCGTCTCCAGTAGCTAGGGGCAGGGGCAGCGATGGGCGGGCGGCTGTGACTGGGCGTGCGTGGCGCTCAGTGGCCAGGGCGCCGGCAGAGCAGCGACAGCACCGGTGCTCGTGCACGAGCGCCCGGGACCTGCGCTGCGCTGCGTGGCGCGGATCCCGGCTGGGTGGGAGTCCATTTTTCTCCCCAGCTTTTCTCTCTCTCCCTGCGTTGCTGGCGCTGGGTGGTGGGCACGGTCCCGGACCGCGGGGTCCCGCCCCGGGGCCGCTCGGTGTTTCGGCCTAGTAGTGCCTCGCTGCACCTGGGAAGGCCGGTGGGCGCGCAGCAGTCTGGAGAAGGAATTTCCAGCCAGGTCATCTCTGAGATAAGGAACAGCAGCTTCTGAGTTTTTAAGAAGCTGCCAGCATGCTTAATTTCAAACAGGAGATTTTTTATTTTTGTTTGCATTTTTATACCTGGGATAGGGGGCATTTCTCAGCCCCGCAAAAGTGTCTGGATTATATATCTTGCAGAAAGTTCAAGTAAGCTGTAGATGGTCAGTAAAGAAGGATTTAAGAAAGTTAAGGAAAGGAAAGTACAGGATTGTGTAGGAGAAAAGTAGGAAGGAATTAAGAAATGAAATAAAAGGAATAATAAGCATCTAAGTCTTTGAAATATTCCAAAATCTAGACCTAGGATAATTAACTCATTGCAGCTTGCAGGAACAGCAGGAGGCCTGTTTTTCCAAACAGGCACTTAACTCAGGTATTCTTCATTCCACCCCCCTCTCTGGGGAGTCAGTGGAAAAATATCAGAGCTCATTGACTTGAGGCTTTAGGATGGCCTCAGCAAAGTAAAACTGATAACAGCCCAGGATATATTGTGCAAGCTACTCAGGTTTTCTTAGAAAAGTGGGGAATTCGACATAAAACAGGTATCCCTTATAATCCTACAGGCCAAGTAATTATTGAAAGAGCTCACCAGACCTTTAAAACATTATTAAAAAGGGTGGAGTCAGGAATCACCCTCCAGAATGTAAACATGCTAACAATTTATACATAAAATTTTTTGAATTTTAGTGATAATCTGTAATCACCCATAGCAAGCACCTTGTGCATTACAGGCCTGCCTTCCCACTCCCTTTGGGTCTTATATAAATACCCTTTAGGGGAAGGAAAATAGAAAGGTCCAGTTGAATTATTAATTCAGGGAAGAGGATATGTCTGTGTTTGCTCTGCAGAAGGATCTCTGGAACTGCAGGCGAAGAAGATAAAGTCATATCACAGAAAAGGCTTCCCTGGCCTCAACCCACCTTCACCCACTGGACCCTCCTGATCCAGACTTCTCCAAGCTATGTGTCATCACACTCCAGTGGAATTCCAGCCAGCATTCCTGGAGGATATTCAACATCACCTAAGAGGGACTTTTTCTTAAAGGGACAAATTGATAAATTGCAGCTAAACAGCTGCAGGACTTTGAATACCACTGGTTGTTTACTGATTTTAATAATATTTTCTGACTTGCTCTTGCTGCCTATCTTTAAAATAACTTCCTGAAGTCTGTGCTAATTCTCCCAAGAACTGAAGTGTAACCAGACCTGTTATTCTTAATGTTCCCTTGCATTTGCAACATTTTTCATTGGACTGAATTTACAAGTTTGGGTTATGGCAATCCTTGGGTGCCTCCTTATTTTAATCCTTATTCCTGCTTTATGATGTGTGTGGAAATTGTTTTCTTGTGATTGCATTAGAAATTAGCAGATAGTAAGTTTCACAGGCCTAACAATTACAATTGATTTAAACAATCTAAAAATGGGGGAGATGTTGCAGACCGTTCAGCCTGGTTTCAGGAGTTGTAACCCTCACGCCATGGTGGGCTGTGTAAGAGCCCAAGGGACCCACTTCATCTGGGTCTGTTCTGTCACAAGGATGTGACCTACGAAGGAGACAAAGCTTATCTCTCTGGCAGGAGCACTGCTTCTGCCTTACCCATCTCTGGCCCCATAGCTTGGTTGGCTGTCAATGACAGGTAAGACTCCTCATGGGAGGGGCAACCTAAGCCAGACTCAACCACTTGGGAGGCCTCATGGAAGGGCTCGGGGGGGTTGCAGCAAAGAGGATGTGATGGACCCTCGCCCCCCCCCCCCCGCCCCTGGCTATTCTGACATAGCCTGAGTCCTCATTTCCATCTGGGAGATGTCTCCTGCTTCCTAATTGCCTTAAAGCCTGAAACTGTGGGGGTGAGCAGTGCAGCCCTGTGCTGGGCAGGACAGCTCCCTGGGTGATCCAGACATAAGAAAGAATTCCTAAAGCCCTGTGAAACCTGCTTTGCTAAGAGTGTTCTTCCTGAGGTGACAAGTGTCCCAGGAGGAAATGAGCATGTCTCCCAGAGTCTGGCAACCCCCTTTCCTGACAAACACTGGCTCAGATTAAGCCCTCAGATTGCTTTCAAATGTTAACCATTGTTTGATCCTTGTCGCCTGACATACCTGTATTCCCGTGTATTTGAGCCCAATAAAAGCCTAGTGAGGAGGGGCTCTAGGTCATTCTCCTCTGAGAGTTTGACCCCTTTCCTCCCCAAGCAGTCATGTCTTGGTAGTTTTTACTTTCATCGGTGATGGAGGGATGGGGCTCTGTGGGCGGAGCCCCCCCACATCTGGCACCCAGGACAGGGTCCCTAGCAGGTCTGGATGAATGGTTGTTGGACTTCCGTACAGTTCAATTTTCTATAAGTTCTGGTTGTTTTTTTGTTTCTAAATATTTGTTGTCCTTAATTTTGGTTGTGAGAGGAGGCACAGTGTGTCCTCCTACGCCTCCATCTTGGCCAGAAGTCCAGTGTTGTGTAGTTTTCTGACTATAGGTCTTTCACCTCCTTGGTTAGGTTTATTCCTAGGTAGTTTATTTTTCCTGTTGCTACAGCAAATGGAACATTTTTCTTGATTTATGATTCTAATCTGTCATTGTTGGTGTATAAAAATGCCTTTGATTTCTGAATACTGACTTTGAACCCTGCTGCTTTGTCAAATTTGTTTATTAGGTCATGTAGTTTTTGGGTGGGTTCTATAGAGTTTTCTATGTACTGTATGATATCATCCCCAAACAGTGACAATTTTACTTCCTCTTTTCCAATTTTGATGTCTTTTATTTCTCTTTCTTGTCTGACCATTGTGACTAGGTCTTCCAATACTATGTTGAATAGAAGTGGTGAAAGTGGACAACCTTGTCTTGTTCCTGATCTTAGTGGGAAAGATTTTAGTTTTTTGCCCTTGAGTATGATGTTGCTATAGGTTTTTTGTATATGGCCTTTATTATGTTGCGATATGCTCCCTCTACTCCCAGTTTCCGGAGTATTTTTAAATTTTTTTTTCCGTTTTTAGATTTTATTTATTTATCTTTAGAGGGGAAGGGAAGGAGAGAGGGAGAGAAACAACAATGTGCGGTTGCCTCTTGTATGTCCCCTGACGGGAACTGGCCTGGCAACCCAGGCATGTGCCCTGACTGGGAATCGAACCGCGATCTTTCGGTTTGCAGGCCCGTGCTCAATCCACTGAGCTACACCAGCCAGGGCCCAGAGTATTTTTATCATAAATGGTGCTGTACCTTATCAAATGCCAATTCTGCATCTATTGATATGATCATGTGATTTTTTGTCTTTGCTTTAGTCTGTGTAATGTATTATGTTTATTGATTTCCGAATATTGTACCAACTTTGCATTCCTGGGATGAATCCCACTTGATTATGGTGTATGATCTTTTTAATGTACTGCTGGATGTGGTTAGCCAATATTTTGTTGAGCGTTTTAAAATTTATGTTCATCAGGAAAATTGGCCTGTAGTTTTCTTTCTTTGTTGTGTCTTTTTATGGCTTTGGAATTAGGATGATGCTGGCTTCATAAAAAAAAAAAAAGTTTGGGAGCCTTCCCTCTTGGATTTTTTGGAACAGCTCAGAAGGGTAGGAGTTAGCTCTTCCTTAAATATTTTGTAAAATTCTCCTGTGAAATCATCCAGTCCAGGGCTTTTGTGTGCTGGGAGTTTTTTATTATTGCTTTGATTTCATCAGCTTCTATTGGTCTGTTCAGGCCTTCTGCTTTTTGTTCATTGAGTTTTGAAAGATTATATTTTTTTAGAAATTTGTCCATTTCACCTAGCTTTTCAAATTTCTTGGCATATGGTTGTTTGTAGTAATGTCTTACAATCATTTGTATCTCTGTGGTATCAGTTGTAATCTTTCCTCCTTCATTTCTGATTGTGTTTATTTGGGTCCTCTCTGTCTTTTTCTTTATGAGTCTATTGAAAAGCTTGTCATTTTGTTTATTTTTTCAAAGAACCAGCTCCTGGATTTATTGATCCTTTGGATTGTTGTTTTAGTCTCTATGCCATTTAATTCTGCTCTGATCTTGGTTATTTCTTTCTTTCTACTCTCTCTGGGCTTTGTTTGTTGTTGTTCCTCCAGTTCTTGTAGTTGTAGGGTTAGGTGTTTATTTAAAATGTTTCTATCCTTTTTAGGTAGTCCTGTATTGCTATGAACTTCCCCCTCAGGACTGCCTTTGCTGTGTCCCATAAGTTTTGGACTGTTGTGTGTTCATTTTCATTTGTTTCCAGAAACTTTTTGGTTTGTAGGCTGGTGCTCAATGCACTGAGCCACACCAGCCAGGCTATTTACAGACACATTTTGATTTCTTCCTTGATCCCTTTATTGATCCATTCATTGTTTAATAGCATGTTATTCAATCTCTATGGAAATTAGTATTTTTGTATTTTCTCTTTGAGGTTGGTTTCTAGTTTCAGGCCCAATGGTCTGAGAAAATATTTAATATGATTTCAGTTTTCTTGAACTTGTTGTCTGGTTTTGTCTCCTATCATTTGCTCTACCTTTGAAAATGTTCCATGTGCATTTGGAAAGAATGTGTGCTTTGCTTCTTTTGGATGAAGGTTTTTATATATATCAGTTAAGTCCATTTGATCTAGGGCATTGTTCAATACTGTAATATCCTGGTTGATATTTTGTTTGGAAGAGCTATCCATTTTTGACAGTGGGGTGTTAAAATCCCCTAGTATAAGAGTGTTGCTGTTATATCTCTCTGCAGTCCTCCAAGATTTTCCTTATATATTTGGGTGCTCCTATGTTGGGCACATTTATGTTTACGATGTTTATATCTTTTGATGTATTCTTCCCTTGAGTATTATGAAGTGTCCTTCAATGTGTCTTTTTATGGCTTTTGTTTGGAAGTCTATTTTGTCTGATATAAGTATAGCTACCCCAGCTTTTTTTTCCTGTCCATTTGCTTGGAACATATTTTCCAACCCTTCACTTTCAGTCTTTGCAGATCTTTTTTTCTGATTTTGTTCTCTTGTAGGGAGCATATATACAGGTCATGTTTTCTTATCCATTCAGCTACATTATATCTTTTGATTGGAGCATTTAATCTATTAACATTTAAGGTTATTAGTAATAGGTATTTATTCACTTTTCCCCCTTCTATCTGTGTTACTCTCTCTCTCACTCTTGGCCTTCCTATTCTTGTATTAGTCCCTTTAGCATATCTTGTAGTGCTGGTTTGATCGAGGTGTATTCTTTCAGCCTTCTTTTGTTCGGGAAAATCCATATTTCACCTTGCATTTTGATTGAGAGCCTCACTGGGTAGAATAACTTGATTGTAGGCCTTTGTTTTTTATTACTTAGTATCTCTTGCCATTCTCTTCTGGATTGGAGTGTTTCTGTTGAGAAATCAGCTGCTAACCTTATCCGAGCCCCTTTGCATGTTACTTCTTGTTCCTCCCTTGCTGCTTTTAAGACTTTCTCTTTCTCTTTAATACTTGGCATTTTACTTATGATATGTCTTGGAGTTGGTCTCTTTGAGTTCATCTTGTTTGGGACTCTCTGTGCTTCCATAACTTGCATGTTTTTTTCCCTCTGCAGGTTCAGAAGCTTTGTGACATTTTTTCAAACAGGGTTTCTATTCCTTTTTTTCTTCTTCTCCTGGTTTTGCAATGATTTGAATGTTGTTGTGTTTCACGTTGTCTTGGAGTTCTCTTAAGTAATTTTGTATTTCTTGAGTCTTTTTTCATGCAGCTGCTCTACCTGGGTGTTTCCTTCCACTTTGTCTTTCAGCTCACTAATTCACTCCTCTACCTCATCCAGCCTGCTTGTAATCACTTCTAGTGTGTTTTTTATTTCCAAGGTTTTATTATTCATTTCTTCCTGGTTATTACTTATAGTTTCTATTTCCTTTTTCATACCGTTGTAGTTCTCACTCAGTTCCTTGTAGTTGTCTGTGAGTTCCTTGAGCATCTTCATAACAATTCTTTTGAATTCTATAACTGATAGTTTGCTTACCACCATTTCTTTTTTAAAAAAATATTTATTTTAATTGTTGATCTTGTACAGTTTTCTGTCTTTTATTCTCACCCCAGCCCACCACCCCAACCCGCCCCACCTCCCTCCCATTTCCAACCCCCATAGTTTTTGTCCATGTGTCCTTTATACTTGTTCCTGTAAACCCTTCCACTTTCCCCCTGAAAATCCCTCCCCTCTCCTCTCTGGTGATTGTCAGCCTGTTCTAAATTTCACTGTCTTTGGTTATATTATGCTTGTTTGTTTGTTTGTTTTGTTGATTAGGTTCTTGTTAAAGGTGAGATCATATGGTATTTGTCTTTCACTGCCTGACTTATTTCGCTTAACATAATGCTCTCCAGTTCCGTCCATGCTGTTGCAAAGGGTAGGAGCTCCTTCTTTCTTTCTGCTGCATAGAATTCCATTGTGTTAATGTACCATAGTTTCTTGATCCATTCGTTTACTGATGGGCATCTAGGTTGCTTCCAACACTTGGCTATTGTAAATTGTGCTGCTATAAACATAGGGGTGCATAGGTTCTATTGGATTGGTGTTTCAGGATTCTTAAGATATAATCCAAGCAGTGGAATTGCTGGGTCAAAAGTTAGATCGATTTTTAGTTTTCCGAGGAAATTCCATACTGTTTTCCATAGTGGTTTTACCAGTCTGCACTCCCACCAACAGTGCACTAGGGTCCTCTTTTCTCCACAACCTCTCCAACACTTGCTGTTTGTTGCTTTGTTTATGATGGCCATTCTGATTGGTGTCAAGTAATATCTCATTGTGGTTTTAATTTGCTTCTCTCTGATAGCTAGCAGTATTGAGCATCTTTTCATGTGTCTCTGGATCCTCTGTATGTCCTCCTTGGAGAAGTGTCTGCCCAAGTCCGTTGCCCATTTTTTAATTGGGTTGCTTGTCTTCTTAGAGTGGAGTCGTGTAAGTTCTTTATATATTTTGGAGATTAAACCCTTGTCTGAGGTATCATTGGCAAACATGTTTTCCCATACTGTTGGTTCTCTTTTTATTTTAATACTGTTTTCTTTAGCCATGAAGGTTTTTCTTTTGATGAGATCCCCTGTGTTTATTCTTTCCTTTATGTCCCTTGCTTTAGGGGACATATCAGTAAAAATGTTGCTGTGTGAAATATCTGAGATTTTCCTGCCTATGTTCTCCTTTACGATTTTAATAGTGTCATGGCTTATGTTTAAGTCTTTTTTTTTTTTTTGAGGGTAAATTTATAACATTTAATAGTATCATTCTTTTTTTAAAAAATATATTTTATTGATTATGCTATTACGTTTGTACCATTTCTCCCCCATCATTCCCCTCCACCCTACACACCCTCTCCCACCCACATTCTCCACTTTCGTTCATGTCCATGTGTCATAAGTTCTTTAGCTTCTACATTTCCCATATTATTCTTGCCCTCCCCCTGTCTATTTTCTACCCACTATCTATGCTACTCATTCTCTGTAACTTTTCCCCCTCTCTCCTCCTCCCACTCCCCTGTTGCTAACCCTCCATATGATCTCCATTTCTGTGTTTCTATTCCTGTTCTAGCCGTTTGCTTAGTTTGCTTTTGTTTTAGGTGTGGTTCTTAATAGCTGTGAGTTTGCTGTCTTTTCACTGTCCTATTTTTATCTTCTTTTTCTTAGATAAGTCCCTTTAACATTTCATAGAATAGGGGCTTGGTGATGATGAACTCCTTGAACTTGACCTTATCTGAGAAGCACTTTATCTTCCCTTCCATTCTAAATGACAGCTTTGCTGGATAGAGCAATTTTGGATGTAGGTCCCTGCTTTTCAAGATTTCAAATATTTCTTTCCAGCCCCTTCTTGCCTGTAAGGTCTCTTTTGAGAAATCACCTGACAGTCTGATAGGAACTCCTTTGTTGGTGACTGTCCCCTTATCCCTTGCTGCTTCTAGAATTCTCTGCTTCATTTTAATCTTGGCTAATGTAATTATGATGTGCCTTGGTGTGTTCCTCCTTGGGTCCAACTTCTTTGGGACTCTCTGAGCTTCCTGGACATCCTGGTAGTCTATTTCCTTTGCCAGATTGGGGAAGTTCTCCTTTATTATTTGTTCAGATATGTTTTCCACTTGTTGCTCTTCTTCTTCCCCTTCTGGGACCCCTATAATTCGGATGTTGGGACGTTTAACGATGTCCCAGAGGTTCCTAAGCCTCTCCTCATTTTTTTGAATTCTTGTTTCTTCCTCATTTTCTGTTTGGTTGTTAGTTTCTTCCTCCTGGTCCTCTCCATTGATTTGAGTCCCAGTTTTCCTTCCATCTCTATCAGTTCCCCATGCGTATTCCTTCATTTCATGTATTGTAGCCTGCATTTTTTCATCTAATTTGTGAGCAAAATCAACCAATTCTGTGAGCGTTTTGATGACCAGTGCTTTGAACTGTGCATCTGATAGGTTGGCTATCTCTTCACGGCTTAGAGGAATTGGCTCTGGGGCTTTGATTTCTTCTCCAGTTTGAGCCATTTTTGGTGGTTTTTTTTTGGTTTTGTTTTGGTTTTAGTCTGGTCGAGGCTATTTTGTAGTGATGCGTGGAGCTTTAGGTGTTCCTCAGGGCAGGGCAGCCCAGTTGCTGGGTTGTGACGCTATAGGTTGGGGCGGGGTCCGAGAGGGAACAATGGTGCCTGCTCCCCTCTCTCCTGGATTCAGTCCCTTCCGGCACTTCCCCTCTGATTGGACCGTCTGCACGTGTGAATGTGGGACCACCTGGTCAGCCAGCCGCCTTGTTTAGCCTCACTGGTTCTGCACAGTTGACACCCTGTGCCCGGGGCCCGCCAGCTGCTGCCTGTGCACCTGGGAACTGCCAGCCACTGCTGCTTGCGTCCGCACCTCCACTTTTTCCTGCCGCGACTCTGCCCCTCTTACTGGTCTGGATGAATAGTTGTTGGACTTCCGTACAGTTCAATTTTCTATGAGTTCTGGTTGTTTTCTTGTTTCTAAATATTTGTTGTCCTTAATTTTGGTTGTTAGAGGAGGCACAGTGTGTCCGCCTATGCCTCCATCTTGGCCCATGTTTAAGTCTTTTATAGACCTTGAATTTATTTTTGTGTATGGTGTAAGTTGGTGCTTGAGTTTCATTTTCTTGCATATAGTTGTCCAGTTCTTCCAACACCACTTGTTGAAGAGGCTATTTTTACTCCATTTTATGTTGCTGCCCCCTTTGTCGAATATTAATTGACTGTAGAGACTTGGGTTTATTTCTGGGCTCTCTGTTCTATTCCACTGGTCCATGTGTCTGTTCTTGTGCCAGTACCAGGCTGTTTTGAACACAGTGGCTTTGTAATACAGTTTGGTATCAGGTATTGTGATCTCACCTACTTTGCTCTTCTTTCTCAAAATGGCTGCAGCTATTCTGGGTCATTTATGGTTCCATATACATTTTTACAGTGTTTGTTCTATGTCTGTGAAATATGCCATTGGTACTTTAATAGGTATTGCATTGACTTTGTAAATTTTTTAGGGTAGTATGGACATTTTGATGATATTAATTCTTCCAATCTATGAACATGGTATTAGCTTCTATTTGTTTGTGTCTTTCTTGATTTCTTTCTTCAGTGTTGTATAGTTTTCCACACACAGGTCTTTTACCTCCTTGGTTAGGTTTATTCCTAGGTATTTTATTTTTCTTTTTGCTATATCAAATGGGATTTTTTTTTTTTTTGATTTCTGCTTCTGCTCTTTCATTGTTGGTATACAAAAAATGCCTTTGATTTCTGGATATTGACTTTGTGTCCGACCGTATGGCCAAATTCATTCATTAGACTGAGCAGCTTTTTGGCTGAGTCTATAGGATTTTCTATGTACACTATCATGTCATCTGCAAATGATGATAGTTTTCTTTCCTCCTTTTAGAGTTGGATGCATTTTATTTCCTTTTCTTGTCTAATCACTGTGGCTAAGACTTCCAATACTATATTGAATAGAAGTGGTGAAAGTGGACAACCTTGTCTTGTTCCTGATCTCAGTGGAAAAGATTTTAGTTTTTGCCCATTGAGTATGATGTTGGCTGCACGTCTCTCATATATGGCCTTTATTATGTTGAGGAATGCTCCTTCTATTCCCACTTTGCTGAGTGTTTTTATCATAAATATGTGTTATACCTTATCAAAAGCTTTTTCTGCATCTATTGATATGATCATGTGATTTTTGTCTTTGTTTTTGTTTATGTGATGTCTTATTTACTGATTTGCGAATGTTGAACCATCCTTGCATCCCTGGGATGAATCCTACTTGGTCATGGTGTATGATCTTTTTAATGTATTGTTGGATGCAGTTTGCCAATATTTTGGTGAGGATTTTAGCGTCTATGTTCATCAGTGATATTGGCCTGAAATTTTCTTTCTTTGTTGTGTCTTTATCTGGTTTTGGGATTAGGATGATGCTGGCTTCATAAAAAGACTTTGGGAGTTTTTCATCATTTTGGATTTTTTTGGAATAGTCTGTGAAGGATAGGGGTTAGCTCTTCCTTAAATGCTTTGCAGAATTCTTCTGTTGAACCATCTGGTCTAGGGCTTTTGTCTGCCAGGAGTTTTTTGATTACTGCTTCAATTTCATCAGCTGTTATTCGTCTGTTCAGGCTTTGTTTCTTGTTCATTGAGACTTGGGAGATTATATTTTTCTAGAAACCTGTCCATTTCACCTAGGTTTTCAAATTTTTTGCCATACAGTTCTTCATAGTAATTTCTTACAATCCTTTGTATTTCTGTGGTGTCAGTTGTAATCTCTCCTCTTTCATTTCTGATTGTGTTTATTTGAGTCCTCTCTCTTTTTTTCTTGATGAGCCTGCTTAAAGGCTTGTCGATTTTGTTGATCTTTTCAAAGAACCAGCTCCTGGATTCATTGATCCTTCGAATTGTGCTTTTAGTGTCTATGTCATTTAAGTTTGCTCTGATGTTGGTTATTTCCTTCCTTCTACTTGCTCTGGGCTGTCTTTGTTGTTGATCCTCAAGTTCTTGTAGATGCAGGTTTAAGTTGTTTGTTTGAAGTGTTTCAGTCTTCTTTAGGTAGGTCTGTATTGCTATGAACTTCCCTCTGAGTACTGCCTTCATTGTGTCCCATAAGTTTTGGGTTGTTGTGAGTTCATTTTCATTTGTTTCCAGAATCTTTTTGATTTCCTCCCTACATTCATTCTTTACCCATTCATTGTTTAATAGCATGGTATTCAATCTCCATGATTTTGAGGGTTTTGTGTATTTCCCTGTGGAGTTGGCTTCTAGTTTCAGTCCCTTGTGGTAGGAGAAAATGCTTGGTGTGATTTCAATTTTTTCGAATTTGTTGAGGCTTGTTTTGTGTCTAATCATGTGGTCTATCTTTGAAAATGTTCCATGCGCATTTGAAAAAAAAGTGTATTTAGTTTCTTTGGGATGAAGGTCTCTACATATATCAGTTAAGTCCATTTCCTCTAGAGTGTTGTTCAATGCCACAATATCTTTGTTGATATTTTGTTAGGAAGATCTGTCCATTTTTGACAGTGGGGTGTTAAAATCCCCTACTATAATTGTGTTGCTGTCAGTATCTTTCTTGAAGTCCTCTAAGATTTTCTTGATGTATTTAGGTGCTCCTACATTGGGTGCATATATATTTACAGTGTTCATGTCTTCTTGGTGGGTTCTTCCCTTAAGTATTATGAAGTGACCTTCTGGGTCTCTCTTCATGACCCTTCTTTTGAAGTCTATTTTGTCTGATATGAGTATTACTACCCTGGCTTTTTTTTCCTGTCCATTTGCTTGGAAAATTTGTTTCTAGCCCTTCACTTTGAGTCTGTGTATGTCCTATGTCCTGAGATGGGTCTCTTGTAGGCAGCATATGTGTGGGTCATGCTTTCTTTTACTTTTTTAAAATATATTTTTTGATTATGCTATTACAGTTGTCTCTTTTCTCCCCCATCATTCCCCTCCACCTTGCACACCCTCTCCCACCCACATTCCCCCCTTTAGTTCATGTCCATGTGTTATAAGTTCTTTAGCTTCTACATTTCCCATACTATTCTTACCCTGCCCCTGTCTATTTTCTACCCACTATCTATGCTACTCATTCTCTGTACCTTCCCCCCCCCCACACCCCTGTTGCTAACCCTCCATATGATCTCCATTTCTGTGGTTCTGTTCCTGTTCTAGCTGTTTGCTTAGTTTGCTTTTGTTTTAGGTGTGGTTCTTAATAGCTGTGAGTTTGCTGTCTTTTCACTGTCATATTTTTTATCTTCTTTTTCTTAGATAAGTCCCTTTAACATTTCATATAATAAGAGCTTGGTGATGATGAACTCCTTGAAATTGACCTTATCTGAGAAGTGCTTTATCTGTCCTTCCATTCTAAATGACAGCTTTGCTGGATAGAGCAATTTTGGATGTAGGTCCCTGCTTTTCAAGATTTCAAATATTTCTTTCCAGCCCCTTCTTGCCTGTAAGGTCTCTTTTGAGAAATCAGCTGACAGTCTGATGGGAACTCCTTTGTAGGTGACTGTTCCCTTATCCCTTGCTTCTTCTAGAATTCTCTGCTTCATTTTAATCTTGGCTAATGTAATTATGATGTGCCTTGGTGTGTTCCTCCTTGGGTCCAACTTCTTTGGGACTCTCTGAGCTTCCTGGACATCCTGGTAGTCTATTTCCTTTGCTAGATTGGGGAAGTTCTCCTTTATTATTTTTTCAAATAAGATTTCCACTTGTTGCTCTTCTTCTTCCTATTTTGCGACCCCTATAATTCGAATGTTGGGCCATTTAACAATGTCCCGGAGGTTCCTAAGCCTCTCCTCATTTTTTTGAATTCTCGTTTCTTCCTCGTTTTCTGTTTGGTTGTTAGTTTCTTCCTTCTGGTCCTCTCCATTGATTTGAGTCCCAGTTTTCCTTCCACCTCTATCAGTTCCCCATGAATCTTCCTTCATTTCATATATTGTAGCCTGCATTTTTTCATCTAATTTGTGAACAAAATCAACCAATTCTGTGAGCATTTTGATGAGCAGTGCTTTGAACTGTGCATCTGAAAAGTTGGCTATCTCTTCACCGCTTAGATTAATTGCCTCTGGGGCTTTTATTTGTTTTCTGGTTTGAGCCATTTTTGGTGGAGTTTTTTTTTGTTTTGTTTTGTTTTGGTTTTAGTTTGGTCGTGGCTATTACGTAGGGAGGGGTGGAGCCTTAGGTTTTCCTCAGGACGGAGCAGCCCAGTTGCTGGGTTGTGATGCTGTAGGTGGGGGCGGGGTCTGAGAGGGAAGAGTTGTGCCTGTTCCCCTCTGTCTTGGACTCCGGTCACTTCCACCGCTTCCCCTTCACCTGGAGTATCTGCGCACGTGTGCATGCTGCTACGTAGTGAGGAGTGGAGCCTCAAGGCTCTCCCCAGTGTAGGGCAGCCCAGTCACTGGGTTGTGACGCTGTATGTGGGGGCGAGGTCTGAGAGGGAACAATGGCGCCTGCTCTCTCCTGGATTCAGTCCCTTCCGCCTCTTCCCCTGTGCCTTGACTGTTTGTGCGCACGAATGTGGGACCACCTGGTCAGCCAGCCACCTTGTGAGTCCCAACTGGGTCTGCACAGTTACCCCCCTGTGCCTGGGGTCCGCCAGCCACTGCCTGTGGCCCAGGGACAGCCAGCCACCACCTGTGCACCTGGGAACTGCGAGCCGCTGCTGCTTGCGTTCACGGTCTGCACCTCCACTTTTTCCAGCTGCAACTCCGCTCCTCTTACCGGTCTGGATGAATGGTTGTTGGACTTCCGTACAGTTCAATTTTCTGTGAGTTCTGGTTGTTTTTTTGTTTCTAAATATTTGTTGTCCTTAATTTTGGTTGTGAGAGGAGGCACAGTGTGTCCGCCTACGCCTCCATCTTGGCCGGAAGTCTGACCTGGGTCATGCTTTCTTATCCATTCAGCTATTCTATGTTTTTTGATTGGAGCATTTAAGGTTATTATTGATAGGTATTTATTCATTGCCATTTTCTTACTTGTGTTCCTCTCTCTGTCTTTCTTTCCTTTCCTTAAATCTGTCCCTTTAGTATCTCTTGCAGAATTTGTTTGGTAGAGGTGTATTCTTTTAGACTTCTTTTGTCTGGAAAATTCCTTATTTGGCCTTCTATCTTGATTGAAAACCTTGCTGGATAAAGTAGTTTTGATTGGAGGCCTTTGGTTCTCATTGCTTGGAATATTTCTCTCCATTCTCTTCTGGCTTGGAGCATTTCCATTGAGAAGTTTGTTGTTAACCTTATCATGGCTCCCTGGTATGTTACTTCCTTTTTCTCCCTTGCTGCCTTTGAGATTCTCTCTTGGTCTTGGAATTTTGCCATTTTAATTATGATGTGTCTTGAAGTGGGCCTGTTTGGGTTTCTCTTGATCGGGACTCTCCGTGTTTCCTTGATTTGTGTGACTTTTTTTTCTCATCAAGTTAGGGAAGTTTTCCATCATTACTTTCTCAAATAGGGTTTCTATGCCTTGCTCTTGTTCTTCTCTTTCTGGTATCTTTATGGTATGATATTATTACGTTTCATATGGTCTTGCATTTCTTTTAATTCCTCTTCATTCTTTCTGAGCCTCTTTTCCTTTTCTGGCTCTTTCTGAGTGTTTTTTTTACTATTTTGTCCTCTAACCCCCTGATCTGATCTTCTGCTTTTCAGATTCTGCTTTTCATTCCTTCTACTCTGTTCTTCAGTTCAGAAATTGTATTCTTCATTACCTCTTGTACCTTGTTGATAGTTTCTATTTCCTTTTTCATGTTGATATAGTTTGCAGTGAGTTCATCATTGCTTCCCTGTAGTTTGTGGTAGCTCATTGAGAGCTCATGGAGCTTTCTGACAACCATTGCTTTAAACTCAATATCTGGTAGTTGAATTGCCTCTGTTTCATTTAGCATTCTTTCTGGGGCTTCCTCCTTTCCTTTCATTTGGGGATTGTTTCTTTGTCTTCCCATTGTTTGTAAGACTCTTGTTGTTAGCCTCAGCTTCTTAAATTGACCTGTTCTGGCTCCCTGGGTTTGTGGTATGACCTTCTGTGGTAGAATACCTGTGAGATTCAGTGGTGGAGTCTCCTTTGGATATCCTGTGTTCACAGTTTTCACTGTCTCAGCTACTTGGATACCCTCTTTTTGGGACCAACTCTGTTTTTTGTGTTTTGTTTTCTTTTTTTCACAATTCCAAGTTTGTTTGTTCTTTTTGTCTTGTCGGTATTTAAAAAGAAAAAAGAGGGAAAAAAGGAAAAAGGAAGAAAGCAAAAGAAGTGGAAGGTAGAAGAGATAAAATTGGAAAGAAAGGAAGAGGGAATAAAAGAAGAAAGAAGTAAAGATAGGCGAAAGGAGTTGAGTCAAAAAGAAGATAAAAATAATAAATAAATAATAATTAAGAACAATTATTTAAACAGACACACAAAGAAAAATGAAAACAAGGAAACAAACAAAAACACAAAAAACAAGCTAAAAAAACTAAAACAACCCCCCCCAGCCCCCCCCCCCAACACCAAACCAAAAACTCTTGCTGTTTTCAAACTTGCCAAGCCAGTTTTTCTGGTCTTGCTGGCTGTAGTGGCTGAGGGGTGATGGTATTGCTTTCCTCCGTGTTTAGCTTTCAGTCATCATTGTGCCAGTGACCCCAGAGTTAATGTGGTGCCTCTCCGCACAGAGCTTCAGGTCTGTTTTCTGAGCCTCCTGGAGTGTGTACACTTTCTCAAGTTTATGGGTGTGAGCTCGGGTCTCTGGTTGCAGGTAGCTGTCTCTGTTGGCCCCCGGCACAGCTTTCTGTGGTGTCTTGGGCCCTACGATCCCACAGCCATCTTACGCCTGCATGCCTATGGCCCCAAGCTGTCTGCGGTCCCACGCACGACTATGGTCCCACAGCTGTGTCCAGTGGCAAGTGCCTTTGATCTCGCTCGTGCCTATGATCCCACGACTGTCTGCAGTCATGTGTGGGTGCCTATTTTCATGTGGCCATCTCAGTTCACATGCACAGCTGTCTGCAGTCACGTGACCAGCATTGCTCAGCCCATAGTCATGGGCACTAGGGTCGCCCAG
The DNA here is from genome assembly GCA_039655065.1 of Glossophaga mutica. Classification (NCBI taxonomy): domain Eukaryota; kingdom Metazoa; phylum Chordata; class Mammalia; order Chiroptera; family Phyllostomidae; genus Glossophaga; species Glossophaga mutica. Next base: position 101,091,163 of record CM077307.1, on the reverse strand, counting down.
CCCATTTCTGCGGTTGACCCAGCTCCCTCCCTAGAGCCCTGGGGCAGGCCTGGCAAGCACTGGGTGGGGGTCTCAGCCACCCTGGTCTCCGTGCTGATCCCTGGGCTCCTATTGTTCTGAAGTACTCTCCTTACCAACTGGTTTTTCAATGTCTGCTAGAATTTTAGATCTCCTATTCTCAAATATGCTGTGTTACTGTTCCTTGTCTGCTCTGTTCTTCCATAGATAGGCCAGGTTTTTCTCCCATGTGTAGCGGGAAGTGGAATCTGCTTCCTCCTACCATGCTGCCATCTTCCTTCTCCTGCTTACCTCCATTTCATTTAGCTCTTTTAGTGGGGAGTCTTCCATTCCTTTTGATTGCAGGTTATTTTTTTGTCTCCCCATTTTAGGTGACAGTTTTTATTTGTCTCTGTGGTTCTTGATGTTTCTATTTGCTAGCTGTCTTTGTAGGGTTAACTTCTGTGGTAAGAATTCTATGGGATTCAGTGGTGTGGTCTCTTTGATTTCCTTGTCTGGATGCTCTAGGTTTGCCCTTTCTTCTGTTTGTGTGGGCTTGCTTGTTGTACTTGGGTTTTTACCTTTTGGTGGTTCCTTCGTTGGTGGTTTCTCTCCTCCAGCAGGTATATTGATGTTCCCAACTCCCAACTATTCTTGTATGTGGTCAGTGGCATTGGAGTAGGCAAAATGGATTAAGACAGTGGGAGAGTGTTCTACAGGATTTAAAGTACCAAAAAGTAGAGAAGAGATAGGAGATTCTTTGCATAAATGTAGCATTAACTGTGATATTTCACCCAACTAGCCACTTTTTATAAAACATGAGAGATAAGGCTCTTCTTAGAAGGGAGGAGGATTGTGAGCTGAGAGAGAACAAGGAAAACCAGTCAAGTAATGCAATTAAACAAGCAAACAAAACAGAAAAAAAGAGAAATAAAACATACTAATAAAAGAAAAGAAGTAAAAAATAATAAAAATAAACAACAAGATGAAAATTGTATTCAATAGGAAAGTGAAATTTGTCTCATTTCCTCAGTTTTTGGTGTTAGCCTTGTGATCCATCTCTGGATCTCTCTCTGGTTCTTTCACAGCTCCAGGATCTTATTGTCTCACAGTTGGGGTGGGGGGAAATACCTCCTGCTGGTCTTCCTGGATGCTGCAGGTAGAGGGGGGCTGGGCTTTGCTCTTCTCCCTTCCTATGGTTTTATGAGAATGGGGGCCAGGTCTGGGCTACAATATTCATAGTTTGCCCAGCCTCCAGCCCAGGTCCTCCATGCACTGCTGGGCCCCCACTGTCCACCTGTGCCAGTCCAGCACCTTGAATCAACCAGTTGTGGCCCATGAGGTGCACTGATTAGTAGCAACTCACACCCCAGCTCCTCCCCCTTTGCTGCCTGGGTGCTGTGCACTCTCAAAGTCCCTTCAGGGCAGTTCAGCTCCTCCACTAAATTAAGATAAGACTCTCTGGGGACTGCTAACTCGCTGAACCCTGCTGTTATATTCTAAACTGTCCCTGTGGCATGCCTACTCCTCCCTCTTTGCTAGCCCAGGAGCTGAACAGTGTCCCTTAAATAGCAGCTGAGAGCCTTTTTTTGAGTAAACTCCTCTTGTTTAAGCCTGCCTTTCTTAACAAGCACCAGGCTTTTCACACAGTCCTATTCTCTGACCAGTCTGGAGACTATCCCTCCCAGTCAGGGTCTGACTTGGCCCAACTCTTCTCTCTTCTCCAGGTGTCACCCAGCTCCCAAATTTCTCTGGTAATGACCTACCCAGTGAACATAGTCCCAGCAGGTGAACACTGCCTCTGTGCATCTCTCACTTTGTCTTTGTTACCCCCAGCAACTTCAAGCATCCAGGTCTCTCATGGGTAGGGATGTCTTCCTTGCTTCTTGCAGGGGAGGGAGCCTCGGGGTCAAAATAGCTGATCTGGATCTCCAAATCTCCTCCAGCAGCTGCTGACCCCAGTGCCAAGTCCAGGCTGGTCCCAGCCTTGGCTCAGATCCTAGGTACCTTACATCCCAATGCAATCTCTTTACCGTTTGTTTTTCAACGTCCTCTGCAATTTTGGTCTCCAAACTTCATATAAGCTGGGATTCTGTTGGCTGTTCACTCTCTTTCTCAGAAGATCAACTAGGTGTTCCAGCTGGGTGCAGGGGCACATGGGCTGTGCTCCCATCTATCTTGCCGCCATCTTCCCCTGAATCTGATCTCTTCTTATAGTGTTTTGAACTATGCATGTTGTAGATTTTTTTGTTTCCATTTTACTTAGTTTTTTTTTTTCTGGAGTTTTGTTCTGTTGTTTCATTTAGGACATGTTTCTTTGTCTACCCATTTTGACTGCTTCCCTGGGTTTGTTTCTATGTATTAGGTAGAACTGCTACAACTCCTGGTCTTAGAGTGGCCTTGTGTAGTAGGTGTACTATGGAGCCCAGTGGTATCAGGAATGGGTTGTTCCAGTTGCACTTCCCTTGTGGGTTCTGTGCACCTTCCTACAGTAGTTAAGTCTTGATTGCTGTTGGCACATCAATAAGAGGGATTGGTCCCCCAGGCCAATTGGCTGAGAGGACCCATTTTGACTGCTGCAGAGAATATGCTGTGCAGGGGCCCACACTACAGAGCAGAACTTGCTTCAGCAGGGCTCTAGTGTCCTCTTGAGTTCATCCCTTGAGTGTGTTACACATAGAGGTGGTTGTGTGGTGCACCAGTATGGTCTGAAGTTGTCATGACACTGCAGCCTCCTTGGAGGTGCACTGCAAGTCCAGCTGCTGCCTATTCCCTTTCCGGAGCCATCTGGCATAAGCTACTAAGCAGTCTGCGGGTAGTTGCCACTGGTGCTGGACTTGGAGATGCCCAGGAGAGGCCAGGCTGTGAACTAAGACTGGTCGTTGATAAGTGCTGGGCTTGGGGCAGCTTAGGTTTGTGGGCCTTTGAGAGATTTTTTAAAAGTCTGCAGCGTGAGCCACGACAGGCTATTTGTATGGAAACACCACTGGAAGTGTTGGAACCAGGAAAATAGCTAAAGGACTGTCCCTGTGAGATTTGGCTGTCCAGGAACAGAGAACAAAGAACTGGAGGCAGATTACCATTTAAGGAGATGTTTAGGTTTAAATTTCCCATTCCCCAAACCCTGCAATGTATAGATCCCTCGCGCGCCAAAAGATAGCCAATAGCTAACAGCCACTTCTGTTTCTGTGAAATGCTTGCTTGCTTGTGTTTATAAAAAGGCCTAGCTGTAAGCGTGAGGTGCGATTCTCGTCTGCAGCTCTTCTGAGCATCGTGTCTCTGGGCACTCTGAGAGTTCGCCCCTGCGCAGGTTAAAACTTTTGGCCAATAAAGTAACACCTTTGAATCCTGAAAGTTTCCGAACATCTGTTTCTCGCGTTGGTGAATGCAACAGAAGCAGTTTGGTTGGCCCAGTAAGTTAGATGGAGTGGGGTCTCAGGGAATCACCTAACTGGGCAAACAGAGAAAGCCAGGTTGGTGAATACTCAGATATGGCACCTCAGATATGACTGCAGGGGGAATACTCAGCAAAGAAACAATGGCCTCTTCCAGTTCTTCTGTCTGGGAGAGCTGACTGTCTGGCCCTCATCCTGAAGCCAGACAATTCTGTTCTTCCCCGTATGTCTCTGGCATCTTTCATTCTGCTGCCTCTGTGTTGGAGCTCAGAGGGATTGAATCTGAGTAAGTCTGTGCATGGGCCCTTCAAGAGGAATACCTGGGACTCCAAAAGCCCTACCAGCACGGTTTTAAATAAATAAATAAATAAATAAATAAATAAATAAATAAATAAATAAATAACCCAAGAAACAATATATTAGGGAAGAAAAAATTTCCTTTACCATTGGAGGTTCTCTGGCTGGTCTAACAATCAAATTGAGATAGTTAGGTAGGGAAAAACTAAATAAAGTGTAATAACATGTACACCTTCTGTTTACACAAAAGAGACCCAAGAACACTGAGTAACTTGCTGAAATTGTGGAAGCCATCACCATAATACCATCCATATTTAGCTAAAAACAAAAGATGTTGGTTGTGGGTGAAGAGTCAGGTATGGGAGGTTACCAGGAAAAGCACAGTTAATGAGGGTAGGATTGTTAGGCAGATTTAAATTCAGGGTGTTCTCCACTTACAAAGATTTCCCTTACAAATGTAAACGTCCTTGTACAAAAAGTAACTTCTACTTGGTTTTAATATCTTCTCCCAATCTGCTGTTTCTTAAAATTAACCAGCCTAAAATAATCAGTATTCCTAAAGAGTCATAATTTGGGGTGGCCAACTCTTCTCACCAACTGACGGGAGAAAGATAATTATGACATTTTTATGGGTTACAACTTTATTTTTCAGTAAAGGTAGTGAACTATCATGTATACATACATGGATTAGGGTACATATCAGCATGTCTAATGAATCAAAGTTACAGAATAATATTTTTATATACAGTTCATATATATATGTAATAAAGCTATGAATATGTCCATGTAAGAACGTTCAAACGTACTGAATTTTATGAGTTTATTTGAGCCAAACTGATGACATATGCAGAGGAGCAAGATTTCAAGTGCTCCCAAGAATAACAGTTTTGAAGCTTTTTAAAATGCATTTGAAATTAAGCAGAAATCAAGGTGGTAGTTGGATTATAGGATAGTTAACAAGATTACATGCCTCCTTCAAGGGGTATTAGTTTTGTATTTCAAAGGTGTTTCAATCTAGATGCATAGGAATGATGGATAGGGGTCACTTAAAACCTTTCTCTAAAGAAATTATAGGCCTGGAGCCTGACTACCCACCATAATCTATTCAGTCAGGAATTTATAATCTATTATAAATAAATTTATAATAATCTATTATGGCATCACTTTTTCATCCACAAATGAAAGTACAGGAAGATAACAATTTAAAAAGTGCACAGACTGGGGTTACCTCAGAAAGGCAGGAAAAAGAGCAAGGCAGAGTGTACATAGGAGGCTTCACCTATCCCGGTAAATATGGTACTGTTAAACTGGACTGAGCGCCGCCTACTCACTTTATTGTGCAAGAAAATCAACCAAACACCATTAGCATAATTAAGGATTCTTCTTTAATGACAGGAAGGAGGAGGCTCTGAAAAAGCAAATGAACTGCTAATTTGAGAAATGCTGAAGGGTGTTTTATGGGAGTGGTACGGGGCTTGTTCTGAGAATCAGAAGTCATTGGCTGGGTAGGTTGATTTTTCTGGAGATAAAGAGGAAGAGGTAGGGCTGTTGCTGTTTGAAGTGGGGTCCTTGTGGTATCACAAGGAAAGCATTTTTTGGTACCCACGAGGGAGGATGAGGTCTGGTGATATAACTTATTTGTGGCACTAGATGCAAAATCAAAGGAGTTCCCCTGGGTTCCCAATGTCCCATCTTTTTCCATCCTGCCATTAAAAAAAAGTCTAATCTTGCCTTCATCAAGGCCAGAAATAGGGCCAATGTCCAGTGATTCTATGCTAGGCCAAGGCTAGTCCAGTCTAGCTTTTCTCCTCAGTCATCTAGCTTAGTCTGTGTTCCTGCTGTGCTTCAGTTGGTGCTGTGTCTAGGTCCACACTCAGAGCTCACATAGTCTGCTGTGAGCCCCAGATGGCTGCTGGGGCTACATGGCTGTTGTAAAGAGAATGCAAATGAATGGGGTGAGCATGTGCCTTTTATTATCTTGGGCTTGGGAAGGACTAGGTACTTCTTCAAAATAACCAACTTCTGAAGCTTTTGCAAGCTTCTGATGGGTTCACCCCCTAACCAATCTATTTCCTGGATGTTCTAGGGTTGTGTCTCTTATCAAATTGGATTCTTTTCCCAGGCTAGACTGACAGGCCTCTGTGGTCACCATCTTGGCTCCTACTACACATGTGCTTACCTTCCCCTTTATTATTCTCTCCCTTACCCCAGTGATCTGGAGAAAATGGACTGGTGGTTCTCTGGGAAGTGTATGAAGCAGTAACTTCCTAGGGAAGCGAGCAGGCTTATGCTCCCTTGTTGATTATCCTTAATAATGTCTGATTTCCTTTGCTCTCTTTTACCAATATCTAGCTACCTACACTAACAGAGCTAAGTTGTGAGGAGGCACAGCTGAGGGTACAGGACCTCCAAAGCAACAATGACCATGTTTCTCTTCTCAAGGCACTCACACACCTGATTAGACATTACCTATATGTTTAACATCATAATGATGGGGGACTTGAGAGTTGGAAAATTTTAGTTTCCGGTAATAGCTCATAAGTTTAGTAATTGATGTATGTAAAAAGCTATTGTTTCATGAACTGAAGGTATGGCTCACCTTGACTCCAGGAGACCATAAGCAGTTCCACCTTTGTGCCTCATAATAACTGCAAGCAATCAAGATGATATCTGAGCCCAGAGCACAGATAAAGACCACCACCCATTACACAGATGAAAGAATTCTGCAGCCTTTTTATCTGATTAACATTTTCCCTGAATTCCAAACCCCTTACCTACACTTTTCTTCTTATAAAAAGGGTTAGTTTGAAATGGAATATAAGATGGCCTATTAGGGTACAAATCTACCTTCTCAGATTACTGGCCATTTGAATAAAGTGCTCATAAAGATTCAATCCCTTCTTCTGCTTATTGGTTGTGGTAGTGACAGGCAACATGAATGCTGGCTTTTCTGGTTTCAATTATATCCATTTTACAGATGAGAAACTGAAGTTTGGAGAGATTAGATGAATTCTCTAGTCTGACTCCAAAGTCTCTGGTCTTACAGTACCTTACTTTGGAATATTAACTCCCTAAGTCCTCACAACAGCACCATGAAGTTGATGCTACTGACAGTCTATGTTGTATCATATTTTGCCATGTATAATGTGCACATTTTTTGCCTGAATTTTTGAGGGAAAGTAAGGATGCATATTATACATATGTATAATAATGGGCATAATAATCCTGTGTATAATGTACACAAAAAATATGGGCCCCATTATACACGGGAGCACATTGTACAGAGCAAAATATGGTATTTGGGGGAGCAGAAGCATGGAAAGAAGTAAGTGGTGATGAGGCAGGATAGTTATATGTTAGGAGAATTTTTTTACAAGTGGAAAAAGGGAAACTGAGGCAAATGGTAAGACAAATAGGGCTAAACAAGTTAAGAAATTTACAGCCAACAAGTAAATTGAAAGATCTTATCTTCTCTAATCATGGCCACTTGACAGCAAATAGTTTACACCTTTCCTTCCTAACCAGAGAGTAAATAGCTTAAATTACCGTGGTCATAGAGATAGATAACAGAGACAATTAGTGACATTAGCATCAGCCACACCTAAGGATGAATGAAGTCAGGGGAATAAATAACCAAAACCCTAATTAGAACCAAACAAATCCAAGATAGAGGGAAAGCTGAGCAGAAAATTATCTGGTCCCCCTATACACTCATTTTGGAACATCAACATATTAAAAAACACACTTAGAAAGCAGATGAATATTTTGCTGAAACCCTCCTTGGAAACCTCCCCTGGGGTTCCTACCTGCAAAAGAGATAAAAGCCCTCAAGACAAAGGATAGCAGAAAGGCTATCCCTGATGACACCCACGCCTTATCTCAGGCATGAGCTTTTAATTTTCTTTCTCCTAAACTCTCACTTCCCCAGCTTTAATATACTCTTGAAATTACCTGGACTTGTTTTGTGAAATCTTTCCTGTACAAAGTCAAGAACTCACACAGCACCAGCTGGCCTGAGGCAGACTTGCCTGTCCAGTCCAAAGACATTCGGATGAGAATTATAATCCAGGTGGTCATAATCCATAATCTAGGCCTCTAGGCCATAGACAGTGCCCATGTTTATTGAAGAAATCTGAATGTGCCTGGTGGTGAGATGGTGTGGGGAGGGTAAGAGGAGAATGCAGGAGCATGGTGGCTTAAGCATGGGAGGTTGATATTTTCTACTTTCGTTAGTTCCTTCAGTATTAACTCACCTGCATCCTCCAGGAGCCTGCTAAGTGTCAGCAAAGAGGTGGTCGTGGCTCTGTTAGGATAGATAGCAAACTAAGGTAGGGAGGAGGGATACATGTCCCAACCACTGATTCAGCAGTCCTTAGATCTGTGTATTTTTTCCATTATTTGGGAAAGAAAGCCTTTGACACTATGCTTTCATCTAAGGCCTGAAATGTCAGAAAGGGCCCATAGTGCTCTTTCTAAAGGAAGAAGCCCATTAACGTGTTTGGGTATTTATGTACTGGTCCTGGAAAGCTAGCACCACTCGTACCTGTCAATCAATATGTAACTTCTTTACCCTCCTCCATCCTGACAGCTATATAAGTCCTCAGAACAAAGGATCTCAGTCTTGCTCTTGACACCCCTGCTCTTGCTACCCTTGCTTTTGCCTTTCTTCCCCACCTTGGTAAGGCATGTTCTCTTCCATGAGAACATATCACTAATAAACCCTGCTTGCATGATAATAGACTTGCTGATCTGTAATTTTTTTTTTTAAGATTCTATTTATTTTTATAGATAGAGGGGAAGGGAGGGAGAAAGAAAGGGAAAGAAATATCAATGTGTGGTTGCCTTTCAAATGCCCCCTACTGGGGACCTGGTCTGCAACCCAGGCATATGCCTTGACTGGGAATCGAATCAGTGAACCTTTGGTTTTCAGGCCCATGCTCAATCCACTGAACTAAACCAACTAAGGCTGATCTGTAATCCTTTACTGCACTGGCGAGAAGAACCACATTTCTGGGAGTTTCTCTCATAACAGTTCTTCTGATAAGTGGTAAGCTGAGCTGACTACCCTGGGTGGATGTAGCCAGAGGCTGTCCACACTGGGTTAGAATAGGTTCTGTCCTTCAGCCAGGCTAGGTGTTCTGTGAATCCCAGGAAAGATTTCCAGGCCCTCCAACTTTATCACTCTCCATGGGAGAGAGCCAGATGGAAGGAAACCCATAGTAATTTTTGTTTTCTCGCAGACAAGTGCTACATAAGTTTTATGGATATACATTCTCTATATAAAGGAAAACAGTCAAACATCCTCACTGAGAGTAAGAGAAGGGTTAAAGGAAGTGGGAAGCCGTAGAGTTGGACCTCCTATAGCAGACATGGCACCTTGCCTAGCCTTGGGAAAGTCCTGTTGTAAACTTATTTGTGCCAGTAAGTCCCAGAAAGGACTAAGAATTTGAATGCCCAGGACCTTCTGAAGTGAGTGTTCCGATGGGACTAGAGGATTGCCTGGAGTCCATGACATAGGAGGAGTCAGGGATCTTCCTGTCAAAGAATCCTCCCACAGGCCTTTGGCCTTGTGTGTGTCTCAGTGTTTCTGAATCCCTTGATGTCTTTTTCTGGGCCTCTCCCTGTGATTCCTTTTGGGTATCTAAGTCCCTCCCATTTTTATTTGTGTATCTTGCCATATCTATGTGTCTCTCAATGTCTCTCTCTGTTTGTTTCTGTCTCTGAAATTTCTGTGGCTCCAGATGTCTTCTTTGTGTTTCCCTCAAGGCCAGGTATAGCAACTTCCCCATTAGGCCATAGTCTCACCAAGCCTATCATTTTATCCACCCTGGGCCCCTCCAGGAGCCTGTCCTCTGACTCAGGCAGGTAAGGGCACAGGATTCCAAGGCAGTTTTCTGTTGTGGGAAATAGGGCTGAGCCCATCTCCAGGAGACAGAAGGTGGCAGTCAAAGAATGTTTCAGCATTACTCCTGCCTTTCCTGTAGCTTTCACCTTTTATACACTCCCTCTCAGGTGTGTGTGTGTATGTGGTAGGGAGTACATTGGATGTCAACAAATTTGTTCACACTTAAAATTTTCTTTAAAAACCAGGACAAGCGCACTAATTCTCACAACACTGAAAAGGTTTATAGAGTTACTATTGTGCCAAATGTTCCTTTTGGCACATTCCTCTGCCCTAACTTAGGGATAATAGAATAATGTTCGTTTGGAGGTAATTTGAAATGCAGTGTTCATCTGTTGCATACTGAGTGCTCAATGCTGATTCAATACCACTACCACCGGTTTCTCATATTTCTCATCCATTCTCACCACTGGTTTGTGCTGCCCCCTTGGGCATGTGTTCCCATTGGTGGCCTAGGACACAGCACTGGACAGGACAACTCTCAGCTTGACCTGATGAGCTTTTGGTGGGAAAAACTTTTCATAATGTCCAGGTGCCTTAACAACTGTACTTACTTAACTATTAAAATATCTCAGCATATATTCATTAAATCACTGTATATATCTTATTTATTAAGAAGTGTGAAAAATAAGTTCTACATATAGTGTCCACTTAAACATTTTATTTATCTAATCACTATATACCCACAAATTCATACCTTTATCAATCTACAGAAATAAGTATGTGTGTATATATGAATATTTCTACCACTTCTCCCCTTAGAATTAATTTGTGTACTATGCGCCACTTTTCATTCTTTCTATATCTAGGTAACCACTATATTTGTCTAATCATTCTATGTGTTTATATGTAATTTTTATTAAGCCAGTCTACATTTATATCTGTAGGAAGACAGATGTGTAATATATTTCTTGAATATCTGGCATGTTTGTGCTTTATTAAAAGTGTTTTATTTTTTATACTACATGTTCAGTATCATTAGTATGTGTGCTTTGTCAGTACTCTTCCCAAGGACCTTTTCCATGCAGGAAGTGAGCTTTCACCAGACACTGCTGCTTTTGACCACTTTGAGCAGTCATCTTCTGGCAGGACCTGGTGGCCACTATGACCAGGTCTTAGCCTGGGGGAAGTGATGACGAGCCTTGGTGTTCTCATCTGTAAAATGGGTCTGAGTTAGGATTATGATCATTATTCAACACCCAGGGGTTAGTATCTATAGACAGATGTTTATGCCCTCCTAATCCGCAATGTGATGGTACTGGGAGGTGGGTCTTCGGGAGGTCATTAAGTCATAAGAGTGGGACTCTCATGTTTGGGATTAGTGTCCTTGTAAAAGAGACACAGAAAGCTCCCTTGCCTCTTCTGCTGTGTGAGAAGGATATAGTGAGAACACAACAGTCTATGAACCAGAAAGTGGGCTCTCATCAGACACCATATCTGCCAGTACCTTGATCTTGGACTTTCCAGCCAACAGAATGGTGAGAAATAAATTTCTGTTATTCATAAACCAATCAGCCCATTGTATCTTTGTTATAGCAGTCTGTACAGACTAAAAAAGTATCCATTTTGGCAAAAACTAGTCTAATTCTTCTTCTTCTTCTTCTTCTTCTTCTTCTTCTTCTTCTTCTTCTTCTTCTCCTTCTCCTCCTCCTCCTCCTTCTCCTCCTCCTCCTTCTTCTTCCTCTTCCTCCTCCTCCCCTCCTCCTCCTCTTCCTCCTCCTCCTCCTCCTTCTTCTTCTCCTCCTTCTTCTTCTTCTTCTTCTTCTTCTTCTTCTTCTTCTTCTTCTTCTTCTTCTTCTTCTTCTTCTTCCTATTCCTCTTCCTCTTCTTCCCTTCTGCATTTATTAAGTGGTTAAAGGCAATTTTAGTACAGCAGCGTGTACTTATTTTACTCTAAAAGAATAAAATGCATGAAGAGAAACAGCTTTAATTTTTTTTTGCAATCTATAGAGTTGAGCTATTTGCTGATATAAAATACCAATAACTCATTTGAGGACCATGCTACCTTCTGAAAATGCCACTCACCTGCTTCTTAAATGTGTCAAAGTTATAGCACATCTTAGACTTGTCCAAAGCTGAAGCAACACACAACTGACTGCTCCTTGACTGCAAGTGCTTTCCCACGTGCATCTGTTACTGTGGAGAAACAGCTGTGAAGAAAGAAAGTGCAGCCAGAGAGAGGAAATTTTTAAAGGCAAAATATCCAAATGGCTCTCTGGTATCTACTTTCAGCTTTGCACATAATTACCTAACCTTAATTTTTTTGTTTTATTTTAATTTTTGTTTTGAGAATACATTTATTAAAGCTGGGGACAATTAAATAAGGAAGGGATTAGGACAGAAGAAGCAACAGGAGAGCCTAGATTGGATTGCCTTAGCTCACTGAAAAATAAAAGTCATAATGAAAGAAGTGAGCCATGGTGGGGTTGCTGTCAGCTTGTAATGGGGGGTTGTCTGGCTGGATCAGCAGGCAGAGGGGAGCAGGGACCCCAGAAGATGCATGAGAGTCTGGACCTCCCTCTCAGAGATTGGGGAGGGATTGGGAAGAGCTGAGAACTGTGCATGAATAGATAACCCTGCAAACGGGCAGCACAACTTGATGGAGGGAAATACCTTCCTAGTTTCTTCTGCCACACAGAGAATTTTGGGCAAGACAATATAAAGTGGCATATATGGAAATGCTGCTCTCTTTGTTCTCCTCTCTTTCCTGACCAGTAGGCCTGAGAAGGACTGAACGAGTTTTGGGGAGGCCATTGCCTGCAGGCCACTGTTTGTGAGACTGCTTGGCAGAAAACTTTCTTGTGAGCATTTGTTGGAATAATGGAATCATGGATTCCAGTTTTGTTTATGTATTCCCAGGTTGCCTGGATTCTTCTAGTCATAGAGTTGGGCAAGCTGTACATTTGGGCCAATGGGGGCTGTTTTGTGTTGGTTCCTAGAGGGAACCCATGGGGTAGAATTTTAGCAGGCTGGAGTATATACAGCTATTATCCAATGTCTAAGGAGGTATTGGATTATTATTATAACACTGTGTGGCCTACATATGTTTCAGATTGCAGGGAAATGTGACCTATGGATGGTTCCCTAGATTACTGTACTATTATGCAATTGGAACAATATTTCCAACAGGTATACAAATGGGATGAAGTCTGTTATATAAAGGCATTTATATCATTGCATAATAGATTTTCACCAGAAACAGAGGTCTGCTTTATGGTTCAGAGAATGGAGGGGGCCTTAAAACCTCTTCCTGAAAGTAAGACACAGGAGGAAAACAAGAATAAGGAAATAAGCCTCATTAATGCCCTGAACCCAGGGGATGCAGAGTTAGTAGCAGGAGGACCTCCTTCATCATCACCCCCACTGCTAGTTATCCCTGAAATAGGGCCCAGAAAGCCAAAGATCCCACTCCTGTATGATGAAGGATGGGTCTCCCCTTGAAGACCCATCAAGGCACCAAATTTGGCCAGGAAGCCTCTCAAGCTGGAGCAAGACATCCTGTGTATGTATTAAACCAGAAAGTTCAGCCTGCTAGCTACTATTAGGCCCACACTCTGTTTTCCACTTCAGACTTACTGACTTGGAAGAATTTCAACATCTCCTATAGGGAGAATCCTCAGAAAATGGTAGGTCTTATCACCTCCATTTTTGCCATTCATAATCCAAACTGGGCAGATGTACAGGCTCTCCTTACCATCTTGTTAAAGGAAGATGGAATATGGCTGGTTATAAATAAGGCTAACAAAGAGGTGAACATGACTTTTATTGGGCAAAGTGTCCCAGATATTAGAAAGAAACTTCAGCATTTAGATGAGGGCATTGGAAATAAATCCTTTCCAATTGGTGGACATAGCATTTAAAGTTTATAACATCCAGAAAGCAAGAAAGATGAAACAGGCCACGGTATTTTTAGAAATGGGGGTGGTGAGACCAGAGGAAGGGGCAGGACTCTAAAAGGAAAAGGAGAGGCCCGCTGGGTATCAATCAATGTGCCTATTGCAAGGAGGAGGGCCATTGGAGAAGGGAGTGCCTGGAACTCAAAAGGTAAAATAGAGATGAAAGATGAAAACCCTCACCAACAAATGTTTAAAAGGAGAAGGGAGTCTGATGATAAATGAGGAGGCCCAGAAACTCCTTTGGACATCTCTTGACCTATCATTATTTCCCCTTGGGAGCGCTGGGTACAGTTAATTCTGGGGAACAAGCTAGTTGATTTCCTTGTAGATACAGGAGCTACATACTCAGTGCTGAAAACAAAGTTAACCAAAAAAGTTTAGATGTAGTAATGGTTAGTGAAGTGACTGGACAATTACAAAACAGGCATTTCTTCAACCTCTAGATTGCCAGCTTGGTGATCAAAGATTTATGCATAGTTTTCTCTAAATGCCAGACTATATATTTCATTGCTAGGCTGAGATTTACTTTGCAAATTGCATGCACAAGTTTTTTTCTCCTGAAAAGCAATAGTTATGTGTAGAGGTCCCACTGAACATAGTCTCCAGCTCCAGGCACTCCTAACTTGCCCAGAAGTTTCTGCAGGTGAACTCTTTCCACCTGAGGTCTATGAACAAGTCAGTCAAACTGTTTGGGCTGATGGAACTGCAGTTAAAGTGGTTAATATCCACCCCATAAAATTAACTTAAAAGAAGGGGTGCAGACCCCAAGGAAGAAATAGTATCCCCTTAAAAAGGAGGTTTTAGAAGCGATTCAACCAATACTACAAAAATTCCTAAAATAAGGACTAGTTTGGTAATGCCAGTCTTCCTATAACACTCCCACTTTGCCAGTCAAAAAGCTTCACTCTGATGAATATCTATTTGTACAGGATCTTATGGCCATAAATGACATTGTTCAGGACATTCATCCTATAGTGCCCAACCCCTATACTCTGTTGACCATGGTGCCTGGAAATACCAAATAGCTTTCAGTCCTAGATTGAAGGATGCCTTCTCTGCATTCCAATAGGTGGACAGGCTCCACTACTGTTCACCTTTCAATGGCTGGGCCTAGAAACTGGAGCCATGCTCCAATACTGTGGAACTGTGCTGCCACAAGGACTCCGTGACTATATTTGGGGCGGTATTAGTAAGGGACTTAAGGGATGTTCTATTGAAATCAGGAGTTCTTCTGCAATGCATAGATGACATATTGATAGCTAGCAATACCTATGAGGACTGTTTGCTTAATGCCATCACAGTTCTTAATCATTTGGCAAAGAGGAGATAAAAGGTATTGCCTCATAAGGCCCAGATTTGCAAACAGGAGGTGGCCTACCTGGTATTTCAACTGAAACAGGGTACTAGATGCTTAATGGCAAGTAGAAAGCAAGCCAATCCTACAATAAAAATTACAGAAAACAGAAGGCAACTTTGTGGGTTCTTAGCGATTACAAGGTTCTGCTGAATTTGGACTCCAAACTTTGGATTTATAGCTAAATCACTGTACAATTCCTTAAAAGGTCTAGAGTCTGAACCTTTTGAATGGACAAGAGATTGTGAAGTAGCATTTGATAACTTGAAGGAAAAGCTAGTTTCAGCTCCTGCACTAGGATTGTCCAATTTACAGAAATCTTTCAAATTGTATGTTCATGAAAAGCAGAACATCGGAGACCCATAGTCTATCTCTCAAAGAAGTTGGATCACATGACAAAGGAATAGCCACCATGTCTTCAAGCAGTGGCAGCTATCTGTGATATCTTGCAGGAAACTGAGAAGTTCACTTTGGGGCAGCCTACCATGGTATTGGTTCCACACCAAGTCCTAACTGTATGGGAACTGAAAGGAGGACATTGGCTGACACAAGGTGCATGGGTAAATACCAGGCCATTCTGTTGGGCAACCCAAATGTTACCTTTTAGACTAGCACAACCTTGAACCTGGTCACTCTGCTCCCAAACACGGAGGGAGATTCAGCCATCTAACATGACTGTTTGAGAATCATTGACCAAGTTCAGTCTAGTAGGTCAGGCCTACTGCACCAGCTTCTGGCAGCACCAGACTGGGAGCTATATACAGATGGGAGCAGCTTCATGGATAACAGCCAACAACAAGCTGGGTACATGGTAATCACCATAGACAAAGTTATAAAAGCCTAAGCCCTTGCACTGAGAACCCCAGCACAAAAGGCTGAGTTGATTGTCCTCACAAAAGTCTTAATACTGTTCAAGGGAAAGAAGGTTAACATCTACACAGACTCCAAATATACTTTCATGGTAGTTCATGCTTATGGAGCAATATGGAAGAAGAGAAGGCTCTTAACCTTGGGGAACAAGGATGAAAAACACGCAGAAGAGATTTTACAAATTGCTAGAGGCGGTTAATCTACTGGATCAGATTGCCATAATACACTGCCCAGGACACAAAAAGGATGGTTTATAAATTACTTATGGAAACCAAACTGCTCATAAAGTGGCTAGACAAGAAGCTGGAGGGCTGCTACTTGATTCCCTGCTTGGACTTGTCAGAATTTAAACCCCAGTATACAGAGCAAGATGAAAAATGGTCCCATGAATGGGGATTCAGTAACACTGATCCCAATTACATATGGAAGATCAACACCCATGGTGTGCTTTTACTTCCCCACACTCTAGTATATCCCATCTTCAAACATCTACATGAACCGACTATGGAAGGGATGCCTTGATGAACCTAATTAGACCACATTTGGAGGGCCCTCATTTGCAAAGAATCATTCAGAGGATCACTGAAGCCCACCAGATATATGCCCCAAAACAATCCTAGGACAAATGTGCCCCAGTGGAAAAGGGACTACAACATAAAGGGTTATGCCCATTGGGGGACTAGCAAGTAGACTTTACACAAATACCTAAAATCAGAGGGAATTTCACATTTTTATTAGTTTTTTGTGCACACTTTTCTAGATGGGTAGAGGCATACCCCACTAGAACTGAGAAGGTGACTGAGGTAGCAAAGCTTTTACTATCTCACAGTATTCGTAGGTTTGGACTTCCTCACAGCATTCAGAGAGGCAATAGATCATTGTTCACTTCAGAGATCTCAGAAGGCTGGACAGGTGCTACAAATACAATGAAAGTTACATCCATATTGGAGACCTCAAACTACAGGAAAGACTGAGAAAATGAACCACACAATAAAGAAGACCCTGAAAAATATGCCAAGAAATGCATTTGAAATGGGATAAGGCACTTCCTGTTGTCTCACCCAAAAGTGAGGTTAAGTTAAGCTCTTTTTCTTTTAAATCATTATTTTTTCAAAAGATTTTATTTATTCATTTCTAGAGAGAGGGGAGGGGAGAGAGAAAGAGAGAGAGAGAGAAACATGGATGTGTGGGAGAAACAGTGATCGGTTGCCTCTCACAGGCTCCCAAAGAGGCACCTGGCCTGCAACCCAGGCATGTGCCCTGACTGGGAATTGAACGAATGATCTTTTAGTTGAAGTCCAGTGCTCAACCCACTGAGTAACACCAACCAGAGCAAGTTAAGCCCTTTGGAAATAGTTTATGGGAGACCCTTCTAAATCTTGATTCTGGGAATGCTCCCCCCTCCCCCGATTTGGAGCATGAGTTAAAAATTAAGCAACATGTGTGACGTTTAGGGCAAACACTAACCATTCTGCTCAAGTTTTCTCATTGCAGGTCCACCAACCTGGGTGATGAGCCCTTACACCCATTCCAGCTGGGAGACAAATCTTACTAAAAACCTGGAAAACTCAAGGCCCCAAACAGCAGTTAGCTGAGCAATGCACTGGTCCCTATGATGTCCTACTGACAACACACTCTTCCCTGAAGCTCACGGGACTCAAGCTTTGGATCTAAAACACAGATAAAACAGGCACTGCTTGAGAAGTACTTGAACATTGCTGCTATCACTGATGCTGAAAGGGAATGCTATACCTGAACTCTAGAAGGAGATTTGAAATTTCTCTTTCTGTAGAAGACAGTGGGCCCCAATACAAAGTGACAATGTTACTTTTACTTTATTTGTTGGCAAATCTAGAGACTTTTTTAAAAAGAAAGATTTTATTTATTTACTTTTAGAAAGAGGGGAAGAGAGGGAGAAAGAGAGGGAGAGAAACATTTATCAATTGCCTCTCGTATGTCCCCAACCGAGCATCTGACCCACACAACACAGGCATGTGCCCTGACTGGGAATCAAACCTTTTATCTTTCAGTTCCCAGGCTGGTGCTCAATCTGCTGAGCCACACCAGCCAGGGAGAATCTAGGGACTTTTAGCTGCTTGATACTGAATTAGAGTAAGGTTCTTCCTGATGTTGAAAACAACAAGGATTAAAAGTTATTCTTTCCTTAGACCTGTCAAACTTTGTGAGTTATGGCTAAATCTAGATAAGTATAGAAAGTTGTGAGGGTTTTAACATGAAAGGAAAGAAACCTCAACTCTTGGTTTTATGCTTGCTTTCTGAACTTGTGGGGCCTAGGAGGTACCTCAGTGTTTTGTTTACATAGAGAATCCTCATGTCTCTGCTGTGAGACCAGTTGACATACTGGTAGGTGAGAGAATATCTCTGCCATTGGGGTTTCAGGTCACTGGGACCAAGAAGGGTCATTTGATTCAGGTAGGTATACCACCTGGAGTGAGAGATCATGTCTCTGCTGTGAGACTAGTTGGCATACTCAAGGGGGTGGTGGGTGGTGAGAGAATGTCTCTTTATTGGGGCTTTGAGGCATTTGGACATAAGGGAGGTGTCTGTGGGTCTCGTTTGTGTGAGACAAGATTCTAAGGCAAGTTTTAGTTCCCTCATCCATCTTTTTCTGAAGCTTTGTATTTGTTTTTTTTTTTTTTTCTGAAGGAAAACTGAAGGTTTCTCAGCCAGGATGGAGGCATAGGTGGACATACTGTGCTGCCTCACACAACCAAAATTAAGGACAACAAAGATTTAGAAACAAGAAAACATCTAGAACTAACAGAAAATTGAACTGTACAGAAGTCCGACAACCATTCATCCAGACCAGTAAGAGGGGCAGAATCACGGCAGGAAAAAGTAGAGGTTGGTGGACCTGGGTGCACAGGAGCCCCAGGGGCACAGGAGGCGGCTAGTGGACCCTGGGTGTGGGGTGACAAAGGGCAGACCCAGTGAGGCTGTGCAAGGCAGCTGGCTGACTAGGTGGTCCCACATTTGCACACTCATAATCCAGGTGAGAATGGGGAGTGAGACAGTCCTCACAAACCAGGGCCTCAGTGCCAGGAAATAAAACCTAAAAACACCAATTGAAAACACCTGTGGGGGTGAGGTGCCAGTAGAGATTCCCAGCCTCACAGGAGAGTTCGTTGGAGAGACCCACAGGGTCCTAGAACATACACAAGCCCACCCACAAGGAAATCAGCACCAGAAGGGCCCAATTTGCTTGTGGAAAGCCGAGGAAGGGACTGAAATACGAGAGAGAGTGGAGCAAGCGCCATTGTTTCCTCTTGGACCCTGCCCCCACATACAGCGTCGCAACCCAGCGACTGGGCTGCCCCACCCTGGTGAACACCTAAGGCTCTGTCCCTTACTACATAACAGGCACAACTAGACCAAAAAAAAAGAAAAGAAAAGAAAAGAAAACCCCAAGAAAACCAAAAATGGCTCAAATGGGAGAACAGATCAAAACACAGAGCCAATTCATCTAAGCGACCAAGAGATAGCCAACCTATCAGATGCACAGTTCAAAGCACTGGTGATCAGGATGCTCACAGAACTGGTTGATTTTGGTTGCAAATTAGATGAACGAATGAAGGCTACACTAAGTGAAATGAAGGAAAATGCACAGGGAACCAATAATGATGGGAGGAAAACTGGGACTCAAATCAGTGGAGTGGACCAGAAGGAAGAAACAAACAACCAAACAGAAAACAAGGAAGAAACAAGAATTCAAAAAAATGAGGAGAGGCTTAGGAACCTCCAGGACATCTTCATATGTCCCAACTTCTGAATTATAGGGGCACCAAAAGGGGAAGAAGAAGAGCAACAAGTGGAAAACTCATTTGAACAAATAATAAAGGAGAACTTCCCCAATCTGACAAAGGAAAGAGACTACCAGGAAGCTCACAGAATCCTAAAGAAGTTGGACCCAAGGAGGAACACACCAAAGCATGTCATAATTACATTAGCCAAGATTAAAATGAAGGAGAGAATTCTAGAAATAGCAAGGGATAAGGGGACAGTCACCTACAAAGGAGTTCCCATCAGACTATCAGCTGATTTCTCAAAAGAGACCTTGTAGGCACGAAGGGGCTGGAAAGAAGTATTCCAAGTCATGAAAGTCAAGGACCTACATCCAAGATTGCTCTATCCAGTGAAGCTTTCATTCAGAATGGAAGGGAAGATAAAGTGCTTCTCAAATAAGGTCAAGTTCAAGGAGTTCATCATCAAGCCCTTATTGTATGAAATGTTAAAGGGACTTTTCTAAGAAAAAGAAGATAAAAATTATGACAGTAAAAAGACAACAAACTCACAGATATTAACAACCACACCTAAAACAAAAGCAAACTAAGCAAACAACTAGAACAGGAACAGAACCACAGAAATGGAGATCATATGGAGGGTTAGCAACAGGGGAGTGGGAGGAGGAGAGAGGGGGGAAGGTACAGAGAATAAGTAGCATAGATGGTGGGTAGAAAATAGACAGGGGGAGGGCAAGAATAGTGTGGGACATGTAGAAGCTAAAGAACTTATGACACATGGACATGAACTAAAGGGGGAGAATGTGGGTGGGAGGAGGTGTGCAGGGTGGAGGGGAATGGGACAACTATAATAGCATAATCAATAAACTATATTAAAAAAATAAAAAAACTGAAGGTTTCTGAGAGTTAAAATTTCACATTAAGTTGGAAAGAAAACAATAGAAAGCATAACGCAGGGAAATGCAATTTTGGTAGATATTGGAAGGACAAGTGTTTTCCTTTAGCTTATATTTTTCTCTTACCCAAGCTTCCAGAATCTGGGAATTTTTTTGTCATTTTTGAAAATTATAATTTATTAATCATGCTATTATGACCGTCTCAATTTATCCCCTATTGTCCACCTTCACCCAGCACCCTCCACATCAGAGGTGTCCAACCCACAGCCCATGGGCCACATGCAGCCCAGGATGGCTATGAATATGGCCCAATACAAAATTATAAATTTACTTAAAACTTTATAAGACTTTTTTTAAAATACACATCGCAATGTATTTAATGCGTGGCTCGAGACAACTTTTCTTCCAGTGTGTACCACAGATACCAAAAGTTTGGACACCCGTGCTCTACACCCTCAGGTAATCCCCACACCATTGTTCATCTCCATGGGTCATGCATATAAGTTCTTTGGCTACTCCACATCCTACACTGTACTTTACTGTCCCATGGCTATTCTGTAACTACCTATTTGTATTTTAAAAAAGATTTGTTTGTTTATTTTTAGAGGGAGGGAAAGGGAGGTAAAAAGAGACAGAGAGAAATATCAATGTGTGGTTGCCTTTCACATGCCCCCAACAGGAACTTGGCTTGCAACCCAGGCATGTGCCCTGACTGGGAATCAAACCTGCAACCCTTTAGTTCACAGGCTGGTGCTCAATCCATTGAGCAACACCAGCCAGGGCCCTGTTTGTATTTCTTAATCCTTCACCTTTTCCCTAATTCCCCCACAACCTTCTCCAATCAGACAACCACCAAAACACTCTCTGTATCCACGATTCTGTCTCTGTTCTTGTTTGTTTACTTAGTTTGGGTTCAATTCTTGACAGATATGTATTTATTGCCATTTTGTTGTTCATAGTTTTGACTTTCATCTTAAATAAATCCCTTTAACATTTCATATAGTAATGGTTTGCTAATGATGAACTCCTTTAGTTTTTTCTTGTCTTGGAAACTGTTTATCTGCCCTTTCAATTCTAAATAATATCTTTGCTGGATAGAGCAATCTTGTTTGTAGGTCCTTGCTTTTCATGACTTTGAGTATTTCTTTTTCCCAAGTATATTTCATCGATTATACTATTACAGTTGTCCCAATTCCCTCTCTTTGTTCCCCTCTGCCTGGTAGCCCCCTTCCTTCCAGCAATCCACCCCCTTATTTCATGTCCATGGGCTGTGCATATAAGTTCTTTGTCTTCTCCATTTTCTATATTTTCCTTAACATCTCTCTATTTTGTACCTACCAATTATGCTTCTTAATACCTGTAGTTTTTCTCCAATTCTCCCCTTTACTCCTCACCACTGATAAACCTCCAAATAATCTCCATATCTAGTATTTGGTTCCCATTCTAGTTGTTTGCTTAGTTTTGTTTTGTTTTTTTTTAGATCCAGTTATTGATAGTTGCAAGTTGTTGTCATTTTAATATTCATAATCTCGATCTTCTTTTTCTTAAATAAGTTCCTTTAATATTTCATATAATAAGGGCTTGGTGATGATGAACTCCTTTACCTTTTCCTTGTGTGGGAAGCACTTTATTTGCCCTTCCATTCTAAATGATAGCTTTGTTGGATAGATTAATCTTGGATGTAGTTCCTTGCTTTTCATCACTTTGAATACTTGCCAGTTTCTTCTTGCCTACAAAGTTTCTTTTGAGAAATATGCTGATAATCTTATGGGAACTCCTTTGTAGGTACTCTCTTTTCTTTTATCTTCCTGCTTTTAATGTTCTCTCTCTCTTTTTAAAAGATTTTATTTATTTTTTAGAGAGAGGGGAAGGGAGGGAGAAAGGGAGAGAAACATCACTGTGCCGTTGCCTTTTGAGTGCGCCCCACTGGTGACCTGGCCTACAACCCAGGCATGTGTGCTGAATGGGAATCGAACTGGAGAAACTTTGGTTCACAGGCTGGTGTTCAATCCACTGAGACACACTAGCCAGTGTTAAGATTCTCTCCTTTATCTTTAAACTTTGGTATTTTCTTAAACTTATTTTTTATTGTTCAGATAATATATTTTGTTTTTCTTTTAAATTATTTTATTGTTATTCAGGTACAGTTGTCTGCATTTACCCCCCCCCCCCACCACCTAACCTTTGGCATTTTAATTATGATGTGTTTTGGTGTGTCCCTCTTTGGGTCCAACTTGTTTGGGGTTCTCTGTGCTTCCTGGACTTGTATGTCTATTTCCTTTGTCAAATTAAGGAAGTTTTCTTTCATTATTTTTTAAATAACTTTTCAATTTCTTGCTCTTCCTTTTCTCCTTCTGACAATCTTATGATTTGGAAGTTTGTGCTTTTGGAAATGACCCAGAGTCTGCTTATCCTCTCCTCATTTTTCTGAATTCTTGTTTGGTTGATTGTTTCTTTTTTTTTGTTCCAAATCACTGATCTGAACCTCAGCTTCCTTCCCTTCCTGATGGTTCCCTGTGGATTTTTCTTTATTTGACTTAGTGTAACCTTTGTTTCTTCCTTTATGCTTTTGCTTCATGCAATTAGTTCTCTGAGCATCCAGATCACCAGTGTTTTGAACTGTGCATCTGATAGGTTGGCTACCCCTGTTTCACTTAGTTCTTTTCCTGGGGTTTTGTTCTGTTCTTTCATTTAGACCATATTTCTTTGTTTCCTTGATTTGGCAGCCTCCCTGTGTTTGCATCTGTATATTAGGTAGAGCTGCTTTGACTCTCTGTCTTAATGAACCTGTTAAGTTGTATGGGGTGGAGCCTTAGGTATTTACCAGGGCAGGGCAAGCTGCCTCATCACTTTGTGGCTCTGTACGTGTGGGAGGAATTGGGAGGAGGACATTGTTGCTCTCTGGCTACTGGAGGCTTGCTTGGGATTCACTGCATTCCCAGGCACTTCATCCCCACCCTGTGTGCAACTGGTGCCTCTCTAGCTGCTGCCCCATTGGTGGTTCCCAGAGTGGGTGAGTTTGTGTTAATTATAGGATTTTGTGGGCATTTTATACAGACTTTCCCAAGAGACAGGAAGTTTCCTCCACCACCCGAACGCCAGCTGGATTTTTCTTTAAACTTTGACGTTTATTTATTTTTAAATATATTTTATTGATTATGCTATTAGAATTTTCCCATTTTTTCCCCTTTATTCCCCTCCACCCTCCACCCCACTCCCACCATCATTCCCCCACCTTAGTTCATGTCCATGGGTCATACATATAAGTTCTTTGGCTTCTCGATTTCCCACACTAGAACCTCCCCTGTCTAATTTGTACCTACCATTTATGCTTCTTGTTTCCTGTACCTTTTTCCCTGTCTCCCCTGCCCCCTCCCTGCTTATAACACTCCATGTGATCTCTATTTCTGTGATTCTGTTCCCATTCTAGTTGTCTGCTTATTCATTTTTTTAGGTTCTGTTGCTGATAGTTATGAGTTTGTTTTCATTTTACTGTTCATATTTTTCACCATCTTCTTTTTCTTAGATATATCCCTTTAATATGTCATATAATAAGGGCTTGGTAATGATGAAGTCCTTTAACTTGAACTTATCTGGGAAACACTTTATCTGCCCTTCCATTCTAAGTGATAGCTTTGCTGGATAGAATAATCTTGAATGTAGGTTCTTGCCTTTCATGACTTTGAATACTTCTTTTCAGCCCTTTCTTGCCTGTAAGATTTCTTTTGAGAAATCAGCTGATAGTCTTATGGGAACTCCTTTGTAGGGAACTGTCTCCTTTTCTCTTGCTGCTTTTAAGATTCTCTCATTTTTAATCTTGGGTAATGTATTTATGTGCCTTGGTTTGTGCTTCTTTGGGTCCAACTTCTTTGGAGCTCTCTGGGCTTCCTGGACTTCCTGGAAGTCTATTTCCTTTGCCAGATTAGGGAAGTTCTCCCACATTATGTTTTTAAATAAGTTTTACATTTCTTGTCCTTCCTCTTCTCCTTCTGGCACCTGTATGATTAGGATGTTGGAACATTTAAAGTTGTCTCAGAGGTTCATAAGCCTCTCTTCATTTTTCTGAATTCTTGTTTCTTCAGTCTGTTCTGGTCAAATGTTTATTTCTTCCTTCTGCGCCAATCCATTGATTTGAGTCCCAGTTTCCTTCCTGCTACTGTTGTTTCCCTTTATTCCACTTTTCATACCCTTCACTTTTTTTCCTCTATTTTGTGACCATACTCAACCATTCCTGTGAGCATCCTGATGACCAGTGTTTTGAACTGTACATCTGATAGGTTGGCTATCTCTTCATTGCTTAGTTGTATTTTTTTCTGGAGCTTTGATCTGTTCCTTCATTTGGGCCATATATATATTTTTTGTCTCGGCATGCCCTGTACATAGTGAGGGGCAGAGCTTTAGGTATTTGCTAGGGTGGGGCAGCCCACTTTGCTGTTAGGGGTGCTGTATGTGGGGCAATAGTCTGAGAAAGAACAATGCCTCTTGCTTAGCTCTTGACCTGCTTTCAGTCACTTCCTCTGCTACCCACAGCAAATTGGACTCTTCTGATGCCGATTCCTGAGTGGGCTGGCTTGTTTAAGTTCTTGGACTTTGTGGGTCTCTCCAACAAACTCTCCTGTGAGTCTAGGAGTTCCTCCCACCACCTCAGCCTCCAGAGGTTTTTTTCAGTCAGAGGTTGTGAGGTTTTATTTCCCTGCACTGGAACCCTGGGTTGCACAGTCTGTCTTGCTCCCCAGTTGTTTCTCCTGGTTTATCTGCATGCAAATATGGGACCACCTGCTCTGCCAGGAGCTGCCTTGCCTGGTCATCCAGCCACCACCTCGCCCACCCTGGTCTTCCAGCTGCTGCCTTGTCACGTGTCCTCTCTACCCTGGCTGCCCATCTCTGCCTCTCCTACTGGTGTGGATGAATGTTTCTTATTTAACTCCTTGGTTGTTGGACTTCCACACAATTCAATTTTCTGATTATTTTTTGTTTTTCATGTTGTTGTTGTCCTTCTTTTGGTTGTGTGAGGAGGCAAAATGTATCTACTGATACCTCCATATTTGCCGAAAGTCCCTATTTATGACTTTTAAAAAGACTTTTTATTTGTTTTTAGGGAGAGGTGAAGGGAGGGAGAAAAAGAGGGTTAGAAACATCAATGTGTGGTTGCCTCTCATGTGACCCCCACTGGGGACCTGACCCACAATGCAGGCATGTGTCATGGCTGAAATTGAACTGGTGACCCTTTAGTTTGCAGGCTGGCACTCAGTCCACAGATCCACACCAGCCAGGGTGCCAACCGGTTTTTATAGTCAGAAGTGGCTTTATTCTCTTGGCACTGGAACTCTAGGCTGCATTATCTGGCCTGGGGCTGGAATCACTTGGTCCCAAGGTATCACTTGCTCAGAAGGTATCTGCCTCAATTTTATCCACTGTATGTGAATGTGGGATGGACCATTCCACTGGCTGCTGCAATCTGCTGCCTCACTGCTGCTACCTCACTGCAGCCACACCACATCTTCTCTGCCCTGGCTCCCTATCTCTGCCTCTCCTACCCATCTGGATGAATATGGCTTCTTTAAATCCTTGGTCATCGGATTCCATACAGTTTGATTTTCTGGAAGTTCTGGGTGTTTTCTTTTCTTTTCTTTTTTTATGTTAGTTGTGATCCTTCTTATTATTGTGCAAGGAGGTGAAGCATGTCTACCTATGCCTCCATCTTGAGTGGAAATTAATGAATTTGAATATTTCTTGCCAATCCCTTCTAGCCTGCAAGTTTTCTTTTTTTTAAATATCAAATTCATTATTTTTACCAGTTGTCCAATTACAATTTATTTTTTAAATTATATTTTATTGATTATGTTATTACAGTTGTCCCATTTTTCCCCCTTTTCCACCCTCCACCTTGCACCCACCACTGCCTCAGGCAATCCCTACAACATGGTTCATGTCCATGGATCATGTGTATAACTTCTGGGGATACTCAACTTCCTGTACTGCCCCATGGCTATTCTGTGACTACCTATTTGTACTTCTTAATCCTCTCACCTCTTCACCTGTTCTGCATGCCCCCCCCATCTGGCAACCATCAAAACACTCTCCATATCCATGATTCTGTCTTTGTTCTACTTGTTTTCTTTGTTTTTTAGATTAACTGTTGATAAATATGTGTTTATTGCCATTTTATTGTTCATAGTTTTGATCTTTTTTATCTTAAATAAGTTCCTTTAACATTTCATATAATAATGGTTTGGCGATGATGAAGTCCTTTAGATTTTTCTGGTCTGAGAAGCTCTTTATCTGTCCTTCAATTCTAAATGATATCTTTGCTGGATAGAGCAATCTTGGCTGTAGGTCCTTGCTTTTCATGACTTTGAATATTTCTTGCCAATCCCTTCTAGCCTGCAAAGTTTCTTTTGAGAAATCTGCTGATATTCTTATGGTACTCCTTTGTAGGTAACTCAGCTTTTCTCTTGCTGCTTGTAAGATTTTCTTTTTATTTTTAACCTTGGCATTTTAATTATGATATATCTTAGTGTGGTAGTGTCTGGGTCCAATTTGATTGGAAGTCTGTGTGCTTCTTGGACTTTCATGTCTAGGTCTTGCACCAAATTACAGAATTTCTCTTTCATTATTGATTCAACTTTCCAATTTCTTGCTCTTCTTCTCCTTCTAGTACTCCTATGATGTGAACGTTAGACCTCTTGAACTTCTCCCAGAGGCTGTTTACCCTATCCACATTTTTTTTAAATCTCTTTTTTTTCTTGTTGTCCTGGTTGGTTGTTTTTTGCTTCCTTATGTTCCAAATCATTGTTGATTCTCAGCTACATCCACTCTGCTATTGTTTCCTTATAAATTGTTCTTTATTTCAATTAGTGTATCCTTCATTTCTGCCTGTGTCATTTCCATGCTGTTGAGGTCCTCACTAAGTTCCTTGAGCACCCTTATAAACAGTGTTTTAAATTCTGCATCTGATAGATTACTTATCTCCATCTGTTTAGTTCTTTTTCAGAAGTTTTGTCCTGTTTTTTCCATTTGGGCCATGTTTCTTTGTCTCTTTGTTTTGGCAGTCTTCCTGTGTTTGTTTCTGTGTATTAGTTAGAGCTTCTATGACTCCCTATCTTGGTAGCGTGGCATAATGTACTGGGTGTCTTATAGAGTTCAGTGGCACAATCTCCCCTATCACCTGAGCTGGGTACTTGAGGTGCACCCCTCATGTGGGCTGAGTACACTCTTCTCCTGTTGTTGAGCTTTGATTGATGTTGGCAAATCAATGGGAGCAATTTATCCAGGCCAGTCAGCTACAAGGACTGGCAGTGGCCACTGAACACCAATCTCCACCCTCCACCGAGGATCAGTTGTGCAGGGGTAGGGTGGCGGTGTTCTGACATGGTCCGTAGGTGTCCACTGTGTGTGATGCTTCTGGGGTTTCCTGGGTGGCTCATGTCAGAGTCATCCCCCATCTGTGTTTTGGTGGTGACCACGCTGCCTGAGCTATAAAGCAATCTGAGATGGCTGTTACTTGTGCTGGGCTTAGAGATTCCCACATGAAGCCAAGCTTTGAATCTAGACTGGAGGCTGCTAGTGTCACACCTAGGTCCACTTAGCTGTTGCTTGTTTGATAGAATTTAGGAAGTTGTAAAGCATGAAGCAAGATCAAGCATTCATATGGAAGAATCATGGTTAGCAGCTTGGTTGGGTCTGTAATTTTTGTGGGACAGAGTCTCAGGGGATTTCCAGGGTGTGGAAAACATTGTTAGCCATGTTGATGGAGTCTCAGATATGGCACCAGACTGCTGGTTCTATGGCTCTGTGAGGGAAGGGCTCAGAAAAGAGACAATGGCTTCTGCCTATCTTTCTGTCTAGGACTTGCCTTCATGCCAAACACTTCAGTTCCTCCCTGTATGCTGCTGGTACCTTTCAAGCTGCAACCTTTGTGCTGGAGCTCAGATAGAAAGAGTATGAGTATGTTTGTGTGTGGGTTCTTTAAGAGGATCTGCTTGGGATGCTAGAAGTTTCTTTCACTGACCCACTGTTTTTTGCAGCCAGAAATTATGGGAACTTGTCTTCCTGGCACTGAAACCCTGACCTGGGGGGCTTGTTGTGGGGTGGGGTCCTTGCTCCTGAGATATCTACCCCAAAATTTTACCCACCACACGTGGTTGCGGGACCAGGCCATTCTGTGTCTCTGCCCCTCCTTCCAGTCTGGATGGATGTGGTATCATTAATTTAATAGTGTCAGTCTTCCATTGAACTTGATTTCTGATTGTTCAGAGTGATGTTTTTTCTATAATTTAGTTGTACTTTTTTATGTGGTTGTATGAGGATGTGAGCTGTGTTTACCTATGCTACCATCTTGGTTAAAAGTACTGAATTTGGCATTCTTAATGAGTAGCAATGACATAAAGCATCTTTGCATGAAACCAATAAGACTGGTTTCAAATTGTGGTTTTAATAACTGAGACTTTGACTGGAATGCCATGCCTGAAGGAGGCATGCTTGAGCTCTGGTTGTTATCAGAAAGCCTTGAGGAACTGAGATTGGCTTTTTTTTTTTTTTTTTTAAAGATTTTTTTTTTTATTATTTATTTATCTTTAGAGGGGAAGGGTAGGAGAGAGGGAGAGGGAGAGAAATATCAATGTACGGTTGCCTCTCGTGTGTCCCCTGCTGGGAACTGGCCTGCAACCCAGGCATGTGCCCTGACTGGGAATCGAACCGCAATCCTCTGGTTCACAGGCCCGTGCTCAATCCACTGAGCTACACCAGCCAGGGCCTTGAGATTGGCTTTTGAAGCTAATAAAAGCCCACTGTAGAAATGTCATGGTACTTTGTATGTTGTTTATGCACTTTTTCCAGGAAAGGAAGTAAGTTCACTTTCCTGAAAGATGGCAAGGAGGAACCTAAAGACATGACGAGAACCTCAAAGACTTGAGAAATTCAGGTACTGCAGGCAAAGCTGGATGTCAGGTGTGTGGTGTGGCTTCTGTGCCTTGAAGGTCTAAGGGTCAATCTTAAGGTTCCTTGTGGAAATTCCAGCAAAGCAAATTCAAAGAGCTGATGTTATCAATTGATGTTCTTATTGTGCTCATGCAAATGATGAGGCAAAATTAAAAACTGGCAGTCTCTGGTGACAATGAGGGTAATCTTAGGGAGAGGAATTGGGTTTCAGGGAAAATCACAATGCTCAGCTTTGGGAATCAGAATCTACTGTAGCTAATTGTCTTCAAAGTTTTATTTTTACTTGGAAGCTGAACTGGTTTACCTCAGCACCTGATGGAATAACCAAAGATGTTCAATTTGCAGGCATGAAGGATTTGTCAAATTGTCACTGCTTGATATCATTCCAGCAAAGGCCTTGCAACTGAACATCTTCTCAAAAGACAGTTGTGTGGACTCAGAGATGGTTTTGTGATTTGTTGTATGAATTAACCTGTGAGTTCTTCTTCTGTTTTCATAAGGTATATGCCTATGACCTTATTTACTTGGGTGTTGGTTACACAGTATAGGCCTCACTTAGGATGGCTGTTTTCATTGCTGTCTCATGAGACTCAATGGTTTGGCTAGACTACATGGTTGAATTGGTGAAGTATGGGGTGGCCTAGTGACTTCACTTTAAACTGCTTTCCTTTTCTGTCCTAAAGGTTTAGAGAGAAAGGGCCCAGAAGTGTTAAAGGGGAGAATTTCAGAATATTCCCCTCTGCCTAATTTAAGTGTAGTGGGCAACAGGGCTTCAGATATGTGTGACATGCTTTGCACAGCTTCCTCCAAGGAAGCCACTCTTTTTTAATTGGGGACACTATAGAATTAGCCCCTACTTTTGTCATTTAGTTGTTATGGTTCTGATTGTGCCTTGCCAAATTTATCACCTCCAGAATACAAGGTTGCCAACTTGTCCAGCAATGCCATCCCTTGTACATTCTTTACACTGCTTTCCAGGGACAACCAACTGACCTGGACTTTGAAAGATCTTTGTCCCTTACATAAAGACTCTTTTCCACTCCAGACTCCCTTTTGTTAGGTATCTCTGGACCAGGGAATAGGTAGGACTACATTCTTGGCAAGCAGGAAGTAGCTACAGAAGAACAAGACCTTCACCTGTTGGTCTTTGTAAGATTACAAGTTCAGAGGTACTAAAGTGGGGAATTGTAACTGGGAGGTCTGGCCAGATGACTGGTCAGCAGGGATTGGGGACCCTAGGATCAGTGCAAGAAGTTACATACCACCTCCCCCCTAGAGATGGGGGATGGGTTGGGAAGTGCTGAGAACTACTCATGAGCACTTGCCCCGGTATCCAGGCAGTGCAATGTGACAAAGGGAAATAACCTCGTACATTCTTCTACCACACAGAGGATTTTTGGTCAGACTATGTAAAGTGGAGAGGCTGGAAACACCACTGTATTTGTTCTCTCATCTTTCGCAACCACCAGGAGGTCAAGTTTCTGGGCCAGTAGGCCCTAGAGACCATGTGGTCTGGGAACATTCCCAGTATCCTTCCCTGAGAGCTACATGGGCCTACCTGGCCAGCAGCACAAGAGGCCCTGGGCCAGCAGGGAAGAAGGGAAGGAAGCCTGGGCAGGTGGACCCTGGATGTCACATAGCCAGGTATAAGTCCCATGCTCCTCCCCAGCATGGAAAGCCACTGTGACAGTGGCAACTAAAGTGGTGATGCATGGGTCCTGCCTAGCCAGGCACACAGACAGAGCAGAGGGCAGTGGCCAGAGGAAGAGGACAGGGTACTATGAGTAGGATGCCTGGACACACAGATGCTGATAGATGTCTCAAGCCAGACAGTGATTGGGAAGCAGCTAAGCCACCTGCATTTCTTAAAGGAGAGTACTTTCGGGTGGGGGAAGAGGTTCTTGTGCAGCCTTGAGCTGAGCTGGCAGAGGATGGCAGGATAATTTTCCTTGGGTGTCTTAGTGACAATGGGCTTTGAGGCAGAAACCTGCCATTATTTCATACTATATAATCTTTGAATAAAATTCCTTTTTCTTTCCACTGAAATCTGCCTCCAGAGTTTTTTGCCTGCTGGCAGTGAGCAGTAGGACCCCACTGGTTTTTCAGTTACAGCTCACTGGAAAGTCAGAGAAAAGGGGCCTTGGAGACAGGTTCAGGGGATTATCCCAGGATAAGCAGCTACTGCCCACTGCTCCCCTGGTTGCAAGTCTCTTGGAGATCCTTAGAATTTAGGGGATGCATGCCTATGGGGGAAGATAAAGGGGAAGAGAAAGGCATGGGCATGTTCCCATGAGGGAGAGCATGCTGATTTTTCTTAAGTGGCCGATTTAGATTGATTTGTTGAGAATGGTGTATATTATCTAATAAGTAATGAGAGAAAGATATTTATGGTTACATGTAAAGTTGCAATAGGTCTACAGATGAAGAAGTGAAAAGGTTAGCGAAGAAGTCAGCTACAGTCTATCTATGTGAAGGTCACACTGGCTTCATTGTACACCTTGAAGACTTTCTCAATGGCAATGATGTCGGCAGCTGTTCTATGACTGATCCCAGGTTATACTTCCTGGCTGTCTGTGTGATTTGCCTGGCCAAGTGCTCCATAATGTAAGCTAAGCCAGAGTGTGTGATGTCCTTCTTGGATGCCCTGATATCCAGTCTTGGAACCGGGCACAACAGGAATAGTCTATCCATGTTTTCCAAATCTTTCCAAACTCTCTTGAATAGACATGAGCAAGATGTGGTTAGAATCCCCTTTGTATTTGAAGGTCAAAAGGCCATAGTCACATGATTTAGGTTCTTCAGCCACTCAAATTAAGATACTGTCACTCCTCCAGCATTCAAGTAGAAATCTGAAATAACCATAATGTTCTTCTCCAGGAAAATTTTATCAGCTTCTGGATTGTTGGTCCATTGGCATCTTTAGTAATGAACTTGGCTTTGATTCTGGGTGCATTGAACTTAGTCAGCTCCTTCTCACTGGCAGCAGGGATCAAGATGTGACAGTTGGCCTCTAAGATACTCCTTTCATAAAGCTTTGCCTTGGAGAAACTCATAATTGATCCATGTTGCCAATAGAAGTCTTCCTGTTCTTTTGGGTCAATATTATCTGGATTCCATATTCTCCCATCAGATTTACCAATATTAACACATTTAGCACCAAAGTGATGCAAATATCTCATAGAATGCAGTCTCACATTACCTGAACAACAAATGCTTTATCTTCAAGCCATGGTGTCAGCCTTAAAGTGCTCATATAAGAAGCTTCATTGATGACATTTTCAATCCCATGGAAAAGTCCTGGAACAGTAGCAGAGATCCATCTGTAGATTCCACCCTGACTGATGGGCTTAACCAGTGACACAGGCATGGGCAGTATTATCATAGTACTTTATGGTGCCAGCATAGGAGTCACCAACCCAGAACATCTCCCACTCCATTATGGTAAATTGCATTTACTGATTTTCAAATGCCATGCTTATGCATTGGGCAGGCACATCAACACCAGGACCAGAAAAAACACTTCCTTGCCAACTCTGTGGTGAACGTTCTCATGATCTTTTCGATACATTACCAGTATAGTTTTGGGATTGATCTTAACATCAACTTTGGCACCCCCAAATGTCACATCAACCACTTCACACTTAGATGTCATCAGAGAAGCTTTAATTCCTCTACACTCAAAGCAGCACTGAAATGAATGCCTCCATTTCAAGGTGGGCGGTGCTGTTTTGCTGGGCCAGGTAGCCTTCAAGAACCTCCCAGAATCCTTTGTAATGCTGGATGGGGAAGGACAGGCTCAGTACATGGTTGCAGGGCTTGATGATCCACAGGATGCTGTGTACCCAGTTCTGTTTCTGCTCCTTGCTCTCCTGGGTCTTGAGATCCTCCAGCAGCTTCCCTTCCATGATGCTAGTGCCATGATGCAAGAAGCCATCCACCATTTTAAAGAAGCTGGGGTCATCCTCATAGTCAGCAGTCTTCTTGCCTTAGTGTCTCTAAGAGGGCAGTGAGAGCTATGCCTACAGCTTGGCTGAAGCAGGCTACCCATGGGCCCAGACCAGTAGTACTGCCAAGTAAGCTGCGCAGAGCCCAGCCAGAATCCTTCTGTTAATGATCTTACCACTTTAAAAACAATTACTTTAAAAAGATTTTACTGAAGTATGATATAGTCACAGAAAAGTGCACTTCAGAGCCTAGCTTGAAGAATCTTTACAAATTGAATACATCTGAGTATCCAGCATGCAGCTCAAGAACCAACATTACCAGAGCCCCCTCAGTATCTCTTTTGTTCTGCCTAAGTAACCACTCTCTAAATTTTGTGGGCCTTTGAACTTCATATAAATGGAATCACACAAAATGCACTGTTTTAGGCATTTGTAAACTTTCCCCATGCACTCAAGAACTTTTAATTTTCATCTCTGGTATTGCACTGGTGTACATAATTTCATTTATATTTATCAGTTTTGCTCCTAATAAACATTTAGGTATTATCTGGATTTGGGCTATTAAGAATAGTGCCATTAGGTAAACCTCTACCTACTTTTCTCTCGGATCTATTCCTGACAGTGAAATGCCAGTCATATGGAACACAGGATATGCATAGTTTCTGCCAAACAGGTTCCAAATAATTATTCCAATTTATGCTCTCCATCAAGAAGCCTGGCTGCTACCCCCTTCACAGGCGTGGCATTTTCCAATGTTTTCATGCTAACCTTTCGAGAATCACTTGTTCTTTTCTTTCTTGTTTTTTTTTTTTTTTTTTTTTTTAAGATTTTATTTATTTACTTTTAGAGAGGTGGGAATGGTGGGAGAAAGAGAGGGAGAGAAACATCAATGTGCTAGAGAGACATGGATGTGTTGCCTCTCACACACCTGCAACTGGGGACCTGGCCTGCAGCCTAGGCATGTACCTTGACTAGGAATTGAACTGGTGACCTTTTGGTTCTGTAGGCTGGCACTCAATCCACTGAGCCATACCAGCCAGGGTGCAAAAGCTTTCTTTTTTCCATATGGGAATCTAACTGACCAGTACTGTTCTTTGAAAGGCATACTGTACATATTTTTCCCTTTTACAGATTTAGGCTGCTCCATTCTATTTGTTTTATACATCATAAATGGATATTTAAATTTTGTAAAATGCTTTTTTTCTGCATCTTTCTGTTACTGTGGTAAATTGCATTTATTGATTTTCAAATGAAACCACTTTTGTAGTGTAATAAACCCTATGTTTCTGAATACAGTATCCTTTTCGTATAGTGCTGATTTTCCTCCCATTTTCCTTTTTTATTTTTATTTTTGAGTGGAAGTAGTTTATTTGAGAGGAAGCACAAAGGAGTAAGGAAGTAGGATGGGGAGGGGCAAGAAACCAGTAGAGAGCATTATCAAGCAAGGTCCTGTTGTGGGCAGTTGGGATCATTCCTTCTGGGGAGCTCTGGGAGACAGTGCTGACAAATGTCAGTTACCTACCTCAGGGTATAGGACTGGGTGCATCTTATCTGTATTAGTTGAGGGCTATATTTTAATTCATTTGGGTTGCTATAACAAGAAATACCAAAGAATGGGAGCTTATAATCAAGAGATACTTATTTCTTACAGTCTTGGAGGATGGGAAATCCAAGACCAAAGTGTTAGAATATTTGGTGTCTAGTGAAAGCCTACTTCCTGGTTCATGGATGGCCACCTTCTCACTGTGTCCCCACATGATAGAAGGGGCTTTATGACTTGTTTTTGTTATTGTTTTCTTGTTTATTTGTTTTATAATTTCACTAATTTATTTTAGTGAAGCCTATTTCCCCTGCAATGTGGGACCTCTCATGACATTCTTTGAGGCACATTGTGGGCATGTGCACATTCACTCTGAGATGACCATGTTTTTAGTAGGGCTTTTTTTTTTTTTTTTTTTTTTTTTATGTTTTTGCCCGAATCTCTCTGTTAGGCTTTCTGTCTCATTTGATATTACACCCATATGTGTAATAACAGTCTGCACTAATTACTGGCTAATTATTATTTTCAACAGTGCCCTAAGTCATACATTGTTCAGCAGACTTATCCAATTAAGTTCAGTCCGGGGTAGTTTTTGAGGCCACTTTTTGAAAGATGGGCTCTTGGCTGTCTCTTGTACTGATTTTATCTGGTAAACTAGTTGGCCTGTAGTTTAGTTTGTTGTTTTTAATTAAGAGGAGCTACTGTTTTTAAGAATGCCCTTAAACTTGAACTTCGAACTCTGTTTCAAGTAAAGTCAATTCTTTTGGAGAGAGCTTCAAAACTCTTTTTTTTGTATTGTCAACCTCCTGCCCTGAACAATATCTGTGACTCAATATTCAGGGAGCTGGGTTGGGGTGGTAGCTTCTGGTCTTCCCAGTTTCAGTTCCCTAGTGTGAAATCTCTGTCCTACCAGGGAACTAGGGAAAGAGTGATCAGAACCACAATAATTTTGGCCTGCTTGACCTGAGATGGAGCTTTTATCCTATATGTTGAGGAAGGGAGCCTCTTGCCATACTCACCAGGAATTTAGCCTCTTCAGCTTGGAGTTGGAGATGAGAAATACTGGTGACCTGTTTCTGGTGAAATAAAGTAACATTTTTGTATAAGAAAAACACTTATTTGTTTCTCTTTTATTCTAACACTACTATCACACTGAAAACATTTCTGACACTACATGTGTAGGTTTTCTACACATCAAGGAATTCTGTAATATCAGCTGGTTGTCCTAACCTTCAATTTACTTCTGACCTTGTCTACCTGGAGTTAGCTTCAGATCACACAGGTTAAGGGTTTAGTTCCACAACATTGTCCTACTTCAAAGGCTAATTGTAAGTGCCAAGTTGTCACCTGTACTTCTGACTCACTGGCTGTTAATGTTTGATAATATGCAGATATGGCTCACAGAACTTAGGGAAACACTTATGTTTACATGTTTATTAAAAAGGATATGTTAGCCTAAAACTAAAACGTCCTTTCAAAATGAGAGGCAAGCAAGCATTTCTTTGAGATAAAAAAGAATAGCTATTCAGGACTCACTTTGTATCCCTGGAATAAATCCCATTTGATAATGGTATATAATCTTTTTAATGTATTGCTAAATTTGGTTTGTTAATATTTTGTTATTATAGAATTGTACACCTGAAGCTTATATAATTTTATTAACCAATGTCACCCCAATAAATTCAATTAGAAGAAAATAAAAGAAAGCACACACAAAGACTATGTGAATACAATGAATTCATCCATCTTGTGGCTTCAGACAACAATCTGCTTGTCTTCCTGAGGAGAAATCAATGAGCCTCTTTGCTGTTTCTGTAACAATCATTATGGAATTCATGCACTATGCTCGTTTGTATTTCAATGCTTCCTCCCACTTAACAGAGGATTCAGAGTTCCTGGGAATTGCTGGAAATATCGATTGCATTTTACTTCAAAAGTCTTTCATACTGTGAACTCCTAAAGCTTTCCAGGTTGCAAAGCTAATTACACTAACTGCAAACCATGCATACAGTGAGCCCCAAGTCCCAGGAATCACAAAGCCAGGGAAGACCCACTCTCCAATAGGGCATTGCTGGACATGCTTCCCTTGGTGAACCATTCAGGGCTTCTATTTTTAGCCAACAATAATGCTGTAACAAATCCACTTAGCATTCCCATCGCAGCAAAAGTACCTAGAAAAAGTCAACCTTTAACCAGGAAAAAAAATGGTCATTAGTGAACCCTTCAGACTCTAGCTCAGATCACCATTCCCTAGTATCAGGGCCTGCAGGCTCCTCATTTAATTTGTTTTTTTAATATTTTATTCAGCACATTTGCATTTATGTTCATTAGGGATTTTGGCCTATATATTGTTTCTTTTCAGTGTCTTTGTCTGGTTTTGGTATAAGGGTAATACCGACCTCATAAAATGAATTTGGGAGCCTTCTCTTTTCAGTTTTTTGGAATTATTTGAGAATAGGTGTCAAATCTTTTTTTAATGTTTGGTA
Source organism: Glossophaga mutica (assembly GCA_039655065.1). Classification (NCBI taxonomy): domain Eukaryota; kingdom Metazoa; phylum Chordata; class Mammalia; order Chiroptera; family Phyllostomidae; genus Glossophaga; species Glossophaga mutica. Next base: position 101,053,885 of record CM077307.1, on the reverse strand, counting down.
AAATTCACCTGTGAAGCCATCTGGTCCAAGATTTTGTTTGTTGGGAGTTTTTTGATTATTGATTTGATTTCATTAGCAGGTATGAATCTATTTAGATTTTCTGTTTCTTTCTGATCCAGTGTTAAAAAATTTATGTTTCTAGGAATTTATCTATTTTTTCCAGGTTGCCCAATTTTATTGCATATAAATGTTTATAGTATTTTCTTATAATCCTTTGTATTTCTGGAGTGTCAGTTATAACTGCTCAGAGGCAGCACCTCAAAAAGTGCCAAGGACATATGGATATATTGGGGAACAACTGAGTTGACTAGCTTTGTGGCAAGGGCTGGAGGGAGAAGGAGAGAGGCAGCTCTCTTTTGGGGTGGAAGTGTTGGCAGACACAATTGTTATTTTGTTAAATTCTCTTCCCACCCAGTCACCCTAGCACAGATGGATGTGAAATCTGTGCTTTCCACTAACCTAACACTGTTCATGCTGCCCTGGTGATTCCCTGAGATTTCACCTCACCCAACATGTGGGCCCAAGTCAAGTCTCTTTCAGTGGCTTTGTCAAACAAGTGGACTCAGCTCATGCTATGGAGTTTCCTAACACCTATCAAAGGTCCACAAACCATAAAAAGCAGCAGCAGGACTCATCATGCTCTATAGCACTTCCTAAGTGGCACCAATCCTGACAAGAGGGACAACCAGTCTCGACTTGCATTGTAACTCTTATCAGGTGGCCACAAAGCTAATATAAGTGGACATGGCTTGAAATATACCTTCAACTAAGTAGCCACAAGCCTAGCACAAGTGGCAGCTGGCCTCAAGCCATATCATTGTGCCCATCAAAGGGTTCCAGCCCAACACTAGAGGCAGCCAAACCCCTATGGCAAAATAGTCTCTCCCACGCATCTACAAGCCCAGCACAAGAAGAAACCAACCACAGATCACTTTATAGCTCCTACCAGGATGTCCCAAGCCTGATACAAGTTGCAGCAAATCTTGGCCTGCACTAGAGCCCCTCCCAAGAAGATTCAAAATCAATATACCTGGTGACCACACCAGAGCACCACCCAACCAGCTCCACAATAACATAACTGAAAGGCACACTCGGAGAACCACTAAAGTGACTGCCACTCCATGTGATCATCCCCAAACTTCACAGCCAGTCAACCTGAAGGTGAATCACATTCTATGATGTGTCAACCGTAATAAAGGCTCAATTAAAAAAGGAAAGCACACATAACCCACACAAGGACGAGGACAATCCATGAGCACATACAACCAACACAAGGACACCTGTGGAGCATCCAATTCAGTTGACTAAGGAGAGTGTACGACTGAACCTCATAGGACACCTACTACATAAAAATGCTCTGCCAAGACAGGGAGACATAGCACACCTACATAACACATAGAAACAAACGTAGGGACTCAATTTTAACAAGGAAACAGAGAAATATGTCCCAAATGAAAGAGGACAAAACTCAAAAAAAAGAAATAATGAAATGGAGATGAGCAATCTGCCAGATATATAGTTCAAGCACTAGTTATAAAGATGCTAAATGAAATTAGAGGAATAGAAAAACTCAGTGAGAACTTCAACAAAGAGGTAGAAAAACATAAAAAAGGACATAGAAATAAGTAAAAAAAAACCAGTCAGCAATGAAGAATGCATTAGAAGGTATCAAAAATAGATTAGATGAAGTAGAAAATTGAATCAATGATTTGGAAGACAAAGTAGTAGAAAATACCTAATCAGGAAAGCAAAAAGAAATAAGAATTTTAAAAATGAGCATAGGTAAGGGACCTTGGAGACAACATCAAGTGTACCAACATACATATCATTGGGGTACCAGAAAAAGAGAGAATAAGAAATTGAAACCCATTTGAAGAAATAATGACTGAAAACTTCCTTAATCAGGTGAAGAAGAAAAGAGACCTACAAGTCCAGGAAGGACATAGAGTCCCAAACACATGGGCCCAAAAAGCCCACACCAAAACACATCATAATTAGAATGCTAAAGGTTAAGGAAGAACAGAGAATCTCAAAAGCATCAGGTAAAAAACAGTTATTTATGAGGGAGCTCCCATATGGCTGTCAGCTGATTTCTCAACAGAAACATTGCAACTAGGAGGGACTGGCATGAAATACTCAAAGTGATGAAAAACAAAAACCTACACCTAAGATCACTCTATCTAGAAAGGCTATTATTTATGATCAAAGGAGAGAGAAAGAGCTTCTCAGAGAAGAAAAAGCTAAAGGAGTTGAGTAGTATAAGAAATGTTAAAAAAGAGGACTTCCAGCCAAGATGGAGGCGTAGGTGGACACACTGTGCCTCCTCTCACAACCAAAATTAAGGACAACAAATATTTAGAAACAAGAAAACAACCAGAACTTATCGAAAATTGAACTGTACAGAAGTCCAACAACCATTCATCCAGACCGGTAAGAGGGGTGGAGTCGCGGCAGGAGAAAGTGGAGGTGCGGACCTGGGAACGCAAGCAGCAACGGCTCGCGGTCCCCAGGCCCAAAGGCAGCAGCTGGCAGACCTGAGGCACAGGGGGGCAACTGTGCAGACCCAGTGAGGCCGCACAAGGTGGCTGGCTGACCAGGTGGTCCCACATTCGCGCGCGCAGATGGTCCAGGCAGAGGGGAAGTGGCGGAAGGGACTGAATCCAGGAGAGAGCGGAGCAGACGCCATTGTTCCCTCTCAGATCCCACCCACACCTATAGCGTCACAACCCAGCGACTGGGCTGCCCCACACTGGGGAGCGCCAGAGGCTCCACTCTTCACTACGTAACAGCATGCACACGTGCGCAGATAATCCAGGTGAAGGGGAAGCAGCGGAAAGGGCCAGAGTCCAGGAGAGAATGGAACAGGCACCACTGTTCCCTCTCAGACCCCACCCCCACCTATAGCCTCACAACCCAGCGACTGGGCTGCCCCACCCTGAGGAACACCTAAGGCTCCACCCCTCGCTACGTAATAGCCGCAACCAGACTAAAACCAAAACAAAACAAAACAAAAAAAATCCCACCAAAAATGGCTCAAACCAGAAAACAAATAAAAGCTGCAGAGCCAATTCCTCTAAGCAGTGAAGAGATAGCCAACCTATCAGATGCACAGTTCAAAGCACTGGTCATCAAAATGCTCACAGAATTGGTTGATTTTGCTCACAAATTAGATGAAAAAATGCAGGCTACAATACGTGAAATGAAGGAAGATGCATGGGGAACTGATAGAGGTGGAAGGAAAACTGGGACTCAAATCAATGGAGTGGACCAGAAGGAAGAAACTAACAACCAAACAGAAAACGAGGAAGAAACAAGAATTCAAAAAAATGAGGATAGGCTTAGGAACCTCCGGGACATCGTTAAACGTCCCAACATCCGAATTATAGGGGTCCCAGAAGGGGAAGAAGAAAAGCAACAAGTGGAAAACTTATGTGAACAAATAATAAAGGAGAACTTCCCCAATCTGGCAAAGGAAATAGACTACAAGGACATCCAGGAAGCTCAGAGAGCCCCAAAGAAGTTGGACCCAAGGAGGAACACACCAAGGCACATCATAATTACATTAGCCAAGATTCAAATGAAGCAGAGAATTCTAGAAGCAGCAAGGGATAAGGGGACAGTCACCTACAAGGGAGTTCCCATCAGACTGTCAGCCGATTTCTCAAGAGACCTTACAGGCAAGAAGGGGCTGGAAAGAAATATTTGAAATCTTGAAAAGCAGGGACCTACATCCAAAATTGCTCTATCCAGCAAAGCTGTCATTTAGAATGGAAGGGCAGATAAAGTGCTTCTCAGATAAGCTCAAGTTGAAGGAGTTCATCATCACCAAGCCTTTATTATATGAAATGTTAAAGGGACTTATCTAAGAAAAAGAAGATAAAAATATGACAGTGAAAAGACAGCAAACTCACAGCTATTAAGAACCACACCTAAAACAAAAGCAAACTAAGCAAACAGCTAGAACAGGAACAGAACCACAGAAATGGAGATCATATGGAGGGTTAGCAACAGGGGCATGGGAGGAGGAGAGAGGGGGAAAAGGTACAGAGAATGAGTATCATAGATAGTGGGTAGAAAATAGACAGGGGGAGGGCAAGAATACAATGGAAAATGTAGAAGCTAAAAACTTGTGACACATGGACATGAACTAAAGGGGGGAATGTGGGTGGGAGAGGGTGTGTAGGGTGGAGGGGAATGATGGGGGAGAAATGGGACAACTGTAATAGCATAATCAATAAAATATATTAAAAAAGAAAAGAAAAAAGAAATGTTAAAAAGAAAGATAAAAATATAAATAACAAAATATAGGAAAGAAAAAATTCTCACTGACACAGGCAAACAGTCAAAGCAGTGGATCAACCAACTATAAAGCTAGTACAAAGGTTAAAAGACAAAAACAGAAAGGTCATGTATAACAGCAACAATAAATTAAGGTAGATCTACAAATGCGCGTGCGCGTGCGCGCACACACACACACACACACACACACACGAAGCAAAAAGCATGACCAAAACATAAATGGGATAAAGGAGAGTAAAAATTGTAGTGATTTTAGGTTGTGATCTAACTTAAGCAACGATCAACTTTAAATAGAAGGTTATAAACAAAGCCTGGTATATAGGAAGTACATGGCAAGTACCAACCAGAATTCTACAAAGGATATACAAAAAAAGAAAAAGAGATCCAAAACAACACTATAGAAAGTCACCAACATATACGGGAGCAAGAAAATAAGAAGAGCCCTGCCAGGTAGCTCAGTTGGTTCTAGAGCATTGTCCTAATACACCAAGGTTGCAGGTTTGGTCCTGGTAAGGACACATATAAGAATCAACCAATAAATGCATTAGTAAGTGGAACAACAAATCAATATTTCTCTCTCTTTCTTTCTTTAAAATCAATAAATAGCCCTTACTGGTGTAGCTCTGTGTTCTGGAACATCATCCTATACACCAAAAAGCTATGGGTTTGATTCCCAGTCAGGGCACATATCTAGATTGCTGGTTCAATTCCTGGTCAGGGCACATATGGGAAGCAACCAGTGTTTCTTACATTGATGTTTGTCTCTCCCTCTCTCTCTAAAAATCAATAAGTATATTTAAAAAATAATAAAATAGAGGAGGAGAAGATGGCCACGTGGTAGGAGGGAGCAGACCCCATTTCCCTTCTACACACGGGAGAAAAACCGGGCCAATCTATGGAAGATCAGAGCAGACAAGGAACAGTAACACAGCATATTGGAGAATAAGAGGTCAGAAATTGTAGCGGACACTGAAAAACCAGTGGTAAGGAGAGCTCTTCAGAACAATAGGAGCCCAGGGTCCACTGTGCAGAGAGCGGGCGGCTGAGGCCCCAGTCCGGCGCTCCGCCAAGCCTGCCCCAGGGCTCTGGGGAGGGAGCTGGGTCAGCCGCTGAACCGACTGTGGCCAAGCAAAAGTGGGTGCCCTGCCAGGGAGCGAAAGTGGGTGCCCCACACCAGGTCACTGAGCGACTTTGAACCGAGTTTTCGTGGTCACCGGGTGACTACGAAAGCACAGTCGCCCCAACTTCAGACAGAGGCGCGTGTTAAGTGAGACAGCTGCATAAAAATAGACACCTTCAGGGGACCACACACGGTCGCAGGCTAGTGGACACTCATCAAAACATAGGCGCTGGCCACTGGAGACAGCTGTGGAGCCAGAGTTGCCAGTGCATGGGCAGGTGCTCAAACGTGGACAGCTCAGGCCCAAGGTGCAGGCGTGAGATAGCAGCTGGAGCGTAGGCCCTTCCCAGGGGCAAAGGCAGGCAGCTGCGCACGACTGGAGAACCTAGCACACACCCATAAACTCGGAGAAGTGTGCACACACCAGGAGGCTCAGAACACACACTGGAAACCCTGTGGGAAGAGGCGTCCACTAACACTGGGATACATAGAACAATGAGGACTGAGTTCTGAACACAGAGAAAAGCAATAAGATCACCCCTCGGCCATTGCAGCCAGCAAGACCAGAAAAACTGGCTGGTGAGTTTGAAAATAACAAGAGGGTTTTGTTGTTGTTGTTGTTTTTTAAATATATTTTTAAAAATATTTTGTTTTGCTTTGCTTGTTCTTTTTTTTTTTTTTTTTTTTGGCTGCTTATATTTGTGTGTGGGGTGTCTGTGTGTGTGTCTGTTTTTTGTTTTCCCAGTTTCTTTGTGTCTTTTTGTTTGTATGCCTGTCTATTTATATGAGTTTTTAACTACTCCCTCTTCATTATTTTTATCTTCTTCTTTACTCCCCAACTCCTTTTGCCTCCCTTGAATTCCTTCTTGTCTTATCCCCTCTTCTTTCTTTCCAATTTTATCTCTTCTACCTTCCTCTTTTTTCTTCTTTCTTCTTTTATTCATTCCCCCACTCCTCTTTTTTTAAATACCCATGAGTGAGACAAAACAAACAAACAAACAAACAAGCCTGGAAATGTAAAAAAAAAAAACCCAGAGTAGGCCCCCAAAAGAGGGCATTCCAGCTGATGAGACAGTGGAAGCGGTGAACAACAGGATATCTGAAGGAGAATCCACCACTGAATCTCACAGATATTCTACCACAGAAGGTCATACCACAAACCCAGGGAGCCAGAACAGATCAATTTAAGAAGTTGAGGCTAACAACAAGAGTCTTACAAACAATGGGAGGACAAAAGAACAATCCCCAAACGAAAGGAAAGGAGGAAACTCCAGAAGGAATGCTAAATGAAACAGAGGCAACTCAACTATCAAATATCGAGTTCAAAGCAGTGGTTATCAGGAAACTCAATGAGATCTCAATGAGCTACCACAAACTACAGGGAAGTTATGATGAACTCACTGCAAACTATATCAACATGAAAAAGGAAATAGAAACTATCAACAAGGGCCAAGAGGAAATGAAGAACACAATCTCTGAACTGAAGAACACAGTAGAAGGGATGAAAAGCAGAATCAATGAAGCAGAAGATCAGATCAGTGAGTTGGAAGACAAAATAGAAAAAAACACCCAGAATGACCAAGATAAGGAAAAGAGGCTTAGAAAGAATGAAGAGGGTTTAAGAGAAAAGCAAGACAACATGAAATGAAATAATATCCGTATAATAGGGATACCAGAAGGAGAAGAACAAGAACAAGGGATAGAAAACCTGTTTGAAAAAGTAATGATGGAAAACTTCCCTCATTTGGTGAGAGAAAAAGCCACACAAATCCAGGAAACACAGAGAGTCCCAATCAAAAGGAACCCAAACAGGCCCACTTCAAGACACATCATAATTAAAATGTCAAAATTCCAAGACAAAGAGAGAATACTAAAGGCAGCAAGGGAGAAAAAGGAAGTAACATACAAGGGAACCCCGATAAGGTTAGCATCTGACTTCTCAATGGAAACGCTCCAAGCCAGAAGAGAATGGCAAGAGATATTCCAAGCAATGAGAACCAAAGGCCTGCAACCCAGACTACTTTACCCAGCAAGGCTTTCAATCAAGATAGAAGGCCAAATAAGGAGCTTCCCAGACAAAAGAAGTCTAAAAGAATACACCTCTACCAAACCAATTCTGCAAGAGTTACTAAAGGGACTGCTTTAAGGGAAGAAAGGAAAAGACAGAGAGAGAAAGAGAGAGAGGAACACAGGTACGAAAATGGCAATGAATAAATACCTATCAATAATAACCTTAAATGTAAATGGATTAAATGCTTCAATCAAAAGACATAGAATAGCTGAATGGATAAGAAAGCTTGACCCACACATATGCTGCCTACAAGAAACCCACCTCAGGACAAAAGACATACACAGGCTCAAAGTGAAGGGCTGGAAACAAATTTTCCAAGCAAATGGTCAGGAAAAAAAAGCTGGGGTAGCAATACCCATATCAGACAAAATAGACTTCAAAAGAAGGGCCATAAAGAGAGACCCAGAAGATAACTTCATAATACTCAAGGGAAGAATCCACCAAGGAGATATAAATATTGTAAATATATATCCACCCAATGGAGGAGCACCTAAATACATCAAGAAAATTTTAGAGGACTTCAAGAAAGATATTGACAGCAGCACAATTATAGTAGGTGATTTTATCACCCCACTGTCAAAAATGGACAGATCTTCCAAACAAAATATCAACAAAGATATTGTGGCGTTGAACAACACTCTAGAGGAAATGGACTTAAATGATATATATAGAGCCCTTCATCCCAAAGAAGCTAAATACACTTTCTTTTCAAATGCACATGGAACATTTTCAAAGATAGACCACATGATAGGACACAAATCAAGCCTCAACAAATTCAAGAAAATGGAAATCATACCAAGCATGTTCTCTGACCACATGGGACTGAAACTAGAAACCAACCCCAAGGGGAAAAACCCAAAACCCTCAAAATCATGGAGATTGAATAGCATGCTATTAAACAATGAATGGGTCAAGAATGAAATTAGGGAGGAAATCAAAAAGTTTTTGGAAACAAACAATAATGAACTCACATCGACCCAAAACTTATGGGACACAGCAAAGGCAGTCCTCAGAGGGAAGCTTATAGCGATACAGGCCTATCTAAAAAATACAGAAACATCTCAAAGAAACAACCTAACCCTATGCCTACAAGAACTCGAGGAACAACAACAAAGACAGCCCAGAGCAAGTAGAAGGAAAGAAATAACCAAGATCAGAGCAGAATTAAATGACATAGAGACTAAAAGCACAATCCTAAAGATCAATGAATCCAGGAGTTGGTTCTTTGAAAAGATCAACAAAATCGACAAGCCTTTAAGCAGGCTCATCAAGAAAAAAAGAGAGAGGACTAAAATAATCACAATCAGAAATGAAAGAGGAGATATTACAACTGACACCACAGAAATACAAAGGATTGTAAGAAATTATTATGAAGAACTGTATGCCAAGAAATTTGAAAACCTAGGTGTAATGGACAGGTTTCTAGAAAAATATAACCTTCCAAAACTCAATGAAAAAGAAACAGAAAGCCTGAACAGACCAATAACAGCCAGTGAAATTGAATCAGTAATCAAAACACTCCCAACGCACAAAAGTCCTGGGCCAGATGGCTTCACAGGAGAATTCTACAAAACATTTAAGGAAGAGCTAACCACTATTCTCCACAGACTATTCAAAAAAATCCAAAAAGATGGAAGACTCCCAAACTCTTTTTATGAAGCCAGCATCATCCTAATCCCAAAACCAGATAAAGCCATAACAAAGAAGGAGAACTTCAGGCCAATATCGCTGATGAACATAGATGCTAAAATCCTCAACAAAATATTGGCAAACCGCATCCAACAACACATTAAAGAAATCATACACCATGACCAAGTGGGATTCATCCCAGGGATGCAAGGATGGTTCAACATTTGCAAATCAGTAAATGTAATTCATCACATAAACAAAAGCAAAGACAAAAATCACATGATCATATCAATAGATGCAAAAAAAGCATTTGATAAGGTACAGCACCCATTTATGATAAAAACACTCAGCAAAGTGGGAATAGAGGGAGCATTCCTCAACATAATAAAGGCTATATATGAGAAACCTACAGCCAGCATCATACTTAACGAGCAAAGACTAAATTCCGTTCCACTAAAATCGGGAACAAGACAAGGCTGTCCACTTTCACCACTTCTATTCAACATAGTATTGGAAGTATTAGCCACAGCGATTAGACAAGAAAAGGAAATAAAAGGCATCCAACTTGGAAAGGCGGAAACAAAACTATCATTGTTTGCAGATGACATGATAGTATACATAGAAAATCCTATAGTCTCGGCCAAAAAAACTGCTCGACCTAATAAATGAACTTGGCCAAACAGCCGGATACAAAGTCAATATCTAGTAATCAAAGGCATTTTTGTATACCAACAATGAAACAACAGAAGCAGAAATCAAGAAAAAAATCCCATTCGATATAGCAAAAAAAAAATAAAGTACCTAGAAATAAACCTAATCAAGGAGGTAAAAGACCTGTATGCAGAAAACTACACAACACTGAAGAAGGAAATCAAGGAAGACACAAATAAATGGAAACACATACCATATTCATGGATCGGAAGAATTAACATCATCAGAATGTCCATACTTCCCAAAGCAATCTACAGATTCAATGCAATATCTATTAAAGTACCAATGGCATATTTCACAGACATAGAACAAACTCTTCAAAAATTTATATGGAACCATAAACGACCCAGAATAGCGGCAGCAATCTTGAGAAAGAAGAGCAAAGCAGGAGGGATCACAATACCTGTTACCAAAATGTATTACAAGGCCACTGTAATCAAAACAGCCTGGTACTGGCATAAAAACAGACATGTGGACCAGTGGAATAGAACAGAGAGCCCAGAAATAAACCCTAGTCTCTATAGTCAATTAATATTCGACAAAAAGGGCAGCAACATAAAATGGAGTAAAAATAGCGTCTTGAACAAGTGGTGTTGGGAGAACTGGACAGCTTCGTGCAAGAAAATGAAACTCAAACACCAATTTACACCATACACAAAAATAAATTCAAGTTGGATAAAAGATTTAAACATAAGCCTTAACACCATTAAAGTCCTAGAGGAGAACATAGGCAGGAAAATCTCAGATATTCCATGCAGCAACATTTTTACTGATATGTCCCCTAAAGCAAGGGACATAAAGGAAAGAATAAACAAGTGGTATCTCATCAAAATAAAAAGCTTCTACATGGCCAAGGAAAAAAGTATTAAAATAAAAAGAGAACAGACTGTGTGGGAAAACATATTTGCCAATGATACCTCAGATAAGGGTTTAATCTCCAAAATATACAAAGAACTTACACGACTCCACTCTAAGAAGACAAGCAACCCAATTAAAAAATGGGCAAAGGACTTGGGCAAACAACTCTCCAAGGAGGACATACAGAGGATCCAGAGACACATGAAAAGATGCTCGATATCGCTAGCTATCGGAGAGATGCAAATTAAAACCACAATGAGATACCACTTGACACCAGTCAGAATGGCCATCATAAACAAAGCAACAAACAGCAAGTGTTGGAGAGGTTGTGGAGAAAAGGGGAACCTAGTGCACTGCTGGTGGGAGTGCAGACTGGTACAACCACTATGGAAAACAGTATGGAATTTTCTAAGAAAACTAAAAATGGATCTACCTTTCGACCCAGCAATTCCACTGCTAGGACTATATCCTAAGAACCCTGAAACAGCAATCCAAAAGAACCTGTGCACCACTATGTTTATAGCAGCACAATTTACAATAGCCAAGTGTTGGAAGCAACCTAGGTGCCCATCAGTAAATGAATAGATCAAAAAACTGTGGTACATTTACAAAATGGAATTCTATGCAGCAGAAAGAAAGAAGGAGCTCATATCCTTTGCAACAGCATGGATGGAACTAGAGAGCATTATGCTAAGCGAAGTAAGCCAGGTGGTGAAAGACAAATACCATATGATCTCACCTTTAACAGGAAGGTAATCAACAAATCAAACAAACAAGCATAATATAACCAAAGACATGGAAGTTGAGAACAGGCTGAAAGTCACCACAGGGGAGAGGGGAGGGAATTTCAGGGGAAAAGGGGAAGGATTTACAGGAACAAGTATAAAGGACACATGGACAAAAACTATGGGCGGGTGGAAATGGGAGGGAGGAGGGGAGGGCTAGGGTGGTGGGTTCAGGTGAGAATAAAAGACAGAGAAGTGTACAAGATCAACAATTAAAATAAAAATTTTTAAAAAATAATAAATAAATAAAAGAACAGAGTAGGACTATGAAAACTATTACAAAACAATAAAAAGGGAATTACTGTAGACCTATCAGTAATCACTTTAAATGTCATTGGACTAAATGCTTTCATCAAAAGACATAGCGTGTCTAGACAGACTTCTGGCCAAGATGGAGTTGTAGGTAGACACACTGTACCTTCTCACAACCAAAAGAAGTACAACAACAATTTAAAAACAAAAAAACTAACAGAACTCACAGAAAATAGAAGTGTATGGAAGTCCAACAACCAAGCAGTTAAAGAAGAAACATTCATCCATACTGGTAGGAGGGGAGGAGATGCGCAGGTGGGTGGAGAAGACCTGCAGCAAGGTGGTGGCTGGAGGACCAGGGTACGCAAGGTGGTGGCTGGCTGGCAAGGCAGCAGCTAGTAGAGCCAGTGGCCCCACGTTCACACGCAGATAAACCAGGAGGAACAACCGGGGAGCAAAACATACCGCACAACCCAGGGCCCCAGCATGGGGAAATAAAGCCACAAACCACCTGTGGGGGTGGAGGCAGCAGTGGGAGAAACTCCCAGCCTCACAGGAGAGTCCATTGGAGAGACCCACAGGGTCCTAGAACTTACACAAGCCCACCCACCGGAAATCAGCACCAGGAGGGCCCACTTTGCTTGTGGGTAGTGGAGGAAGTCACTGAAAATGGGCAGAGAGAGAAGCAAGAGCCATTGTTCCCTCTCAGACACCTTCCCCCTCATACAGCATCACAAGGCAGCTACATGGGTTATCCTGCCCTGACAAAAACCTAAGGCTCCACCCCTTACTACTAACAGGTGTGCTGAGAAAAAAAAAAAAATGGCCCAAATGAAAGAACAGATCAGAGGGACTTCCGGCCAAGATGGAGGCATAGGTGGACACACTGTACCTCCTCACACAACCAAAATTAAGGACAACAAAAATTTAGAAACAAGAAAACAGCTGGAACTGATAGAAAATTGAACTGTAGAGAAGTCCAACACCCATTCATCCAGACCAGTAAGAGGGGCGGAGTTGCGGCAGGAAAAAGGAGAGGTTGGCGGACCCAGATGTGCAGGCAGCAGCGGCTGGCAGATCCCAGGCATGCAGGTGGAAGCTTGCAAACCCCAGGTGCACAGGTGGCAGCTAGCAGACCCCGGGCATGGGGTGGCAATGGTGCACACCCAGTGAGGCCTCGCAAGGTGGCTGGCTGATCAGGTGGTCCCACATTCGTGCACAGATAATCCAGGTGAAGAGGAAGCGGCAGAAGGGACTGGAATCCAAGAGAGAGCAGAGCAAGCGCCATTGTTCCTTCTGGGACCCTGCCCCCACATACAGTGTCACTACCCAGCAACAGGATGCCCCGCCCTGGGGAACACCTAAGGCTCCACACCTCAGTATGTAACAGCTGCAACCAGACTATAAAAAACCCCCAAAGTGGCTCAAATGGGAGAACAAATGAAATCCCCAGAGCCAATTCCTCTAAGTGAAAAGATAGCCAACCTATCAGATGCACAGTTCAAAGCCCTGGTGATCAGGGTGCTCACAGAATTGGTTGATTTTGCTCACAAATTAGATGAAAAAATGCAGGCTACAATACATGAAATGAAGGAAAAACACCCAGGGAACCAACAGAGATGGGAGGAAAACTGGGACGCAAATCAATGGAGTGGACCAGAAGGAAGAAACAAACAAACAAACAAACAAACAGAAAACAAAGAAGAAACAAGAATTAAAAAAAATGAGGAGAGGCTTAGGAACCTCCAGGACATCTTTCAATGTTCCAACATCCAGATTATAGGGGTACCAGAAGGAGAAGAGGAAGAGCAAAAAATTGAAAACTTACTTGAAGAAATGATGAAGGAGAACTTCCACAACCTGGCAAAGGAAATAGACTTCCAGGAAGTCCAGGAAGCTCAGAGAGTCCCAAAGAAGTTGGACCCAAGGAGGAACACACCAAGGCACATGATCATTACATTACCCAAAATTAAAAATAAGGGGAGAATCTTGGAAAAAGCAAGAGAAAAGGAGACAATTACCAACAAAGTAGTTCCTATCAGACTGTCAGCTGATTTCTCAAAAGAAACCTTACAGGCACGAAGGGGCTGGAAAGAAGTATTCTAAATCATGAAGGCAAGGTTGCCTTTCATCCAAGATTGCTCTATCCAGCAAAGCTTTGATTTAGAATGAAAGGGCAGATCAATTGCTTCTCAGATAAGGTCAAGTTAATGGAGTTCATTATTATATGAAATGTTTAAGGGATCTATCTAAGTAAAAGAAGATAAAAAATATGAACAATAAAGACAGTAAACTACCAGTTATTAACAACCACACCTAAAACAAAAACAAAAGTAAAGTAAACACACAACTAGAACAGGAACAGAACCACAGAAATGAAGATCATATGGAAGGTTATCAACAGGGGAGTGGGAGGAGGATAGAGCAGGAAAAGGTACAGGGAATAAGTAGCATAAATAGTAGGTAGAAAATAAACAGGGGGAGGTTAAGAACAGTATAGGAAAATTAGAAGCCAAAGAACTTATATGTATGACCCATGGACATGAACTAAAGGTGGGGGGATATGGGTGGAAGGGGATGTGCGGGGTGGAGGAGACTAAAGGGGGGGAAATGGGACAAATGTAATAGCATAATCAATAAAATATATTAAAAAAGACAGAGTGTCTAGATGGATAGCAGTACCCATCTAGCATAGATGGATAGCATATTCATACATATGCTGCCTACAAAAGACCCACTTTAGATTGAAAGACATCACAGACTAAAAGTAAAGAAATGGAAAAAATTAATATATTCATGCAAAGAGAAACAACACATATGCTGAAATAGCAACACATATCACAAACTAGACTTGAAAAACAAACACTGTAGCAAGAGAAAAAGAAGGGCATATCATAATGGTAAAAGAATCAATCTAACAAGAAGACATAATGCTCATAAAAATTTATACATGCAACAAAGGAGCACCGAAATGTATAAAGCAAATATCACTGGACATAGAGGAAGAGCTTAACAGTAATACAGTAATAGGGAGGACTTTAACACCCACTGACATCAATGAATAGATCGCCCAGACAGAAAATCATAAACAACAAAAAACAGTGGCCTTAAATGAAACATTAGATCAGATGGTCTTAGTTGATATTCTAGAACATTTAACCCAAAAGTAGCAGAATATATATTCGTTTCAAGTGCACATGGAACATTTTCCAGGTTATACTACATTTTAGGCCACAAAACAAGTCTCAATAAGTTTAAAATTGAAATCATACCAAGAATTCTCTCTGAGCACAATGCTATGAAACTAGAAATTAATGGCAGGAAAAACTGATAAACACACAAATACATGGAGGATAAATAACACATTACTAAGCAACAAATGAGTTAATGATGAGATCAGAGAAGAAATAAAAAGATACCTGATACAAATAAAAATGAAAATGTGATGACCCAAAATCTATGGGACACACCTGATGCAGTTCTGAAAGGGAGATTCATAGCAATATAGGTCTACCTTAAGAAACAAGAAAAATTGCAAATAAATAATCCAATTTTCTGCTAAAAGAAACTAGAAAAAGAGAACAAACAAAACCCAAAGTGAGGAGAAAAAAAGAAATAATAAAGATCAGAGCAGAAATAAACAAAATGAAGTCTGAAAAATAATGTAAACTATCAATGAAACCAAGAGCTGGTTCTTTGGAGAAATAAACCAGATTGATATACCTTTAACCAGACTTATCAAGAAAAAAAGAAACAGGACTCAAATAAATAAATCAGAAATAAAAGAGTAGCAGTGACAACCAACACTCTGGAAATTCAAAGCATTATAAGAAAATACTACAAGCAAATACATGCCAAAGAATTGGACAACATGGAAAGATGGAATAAATCTTAGAAACATAAATCTTCCAAGACTGAATCAGGAAGAAACAGAAAATCTGGACAGATCAATAACTTCTAATGAAATCAAATCAATAATCAAAAATCTCCCAACAATAAAAGTCCTGGACCAGATGGCTTCACAGGTGAATTTTACCAAACATTTAAAAAAGATTTAATACTTACCCTCAGACTATTCCAAAAAATTGAAGAGGATAAATGGCTCCAAAACTCATTTTATGGGTTAGCATTACCCTGATACCAAAAACAAACAATGACACTGTAAAAAAACATTATAGGGATCATGAACATAGATGCAAAAATACTCAACAAAATCTTTTGTCTAAAGTATTTTTATTGATTGTGCTATTACAGTTTTCTAAATTTCTTCTTCTTTTCCCCCCTCTGCCCTGCACCCCCAGCCCTCCAACACCCCCATTTAGTTCATGTCCATGGGTTGAACATGTAAGTTCTTTGAGTTCTCTGTTTCCTATACTATCTTTTATCTCTCCCTGTCTATTTTATGCCTACTAATTATGCTTTTTCTTCTCTGTACCTTTTCCCCCATTCCTTCCTTCCCCCTCCCCACTGAAACTCCTCCCATGTGATTTCTATTTTTCTGATTTATTCCTTTTCTTGTTGTTTGCTTAGTTTTTGCTTTCATTGTTTTTCTTTTCTTTTAGGTTCATTTGTTAATAGTTGTGAGTTTATTGTCATTTTATTGTTCATATTTTTATCTTCTTTTTCTTAGATAAGCCCTTTTAACATTTCATATAATAATGGCTTGGTGATGATGAACTCCTTTGTCTTGACCTCATCTGGGAAGCACTTTATCTGTCCTTCCATTCTAAATGATAGCTTTGCTGGATATAGTAATCTTGAATGTAGGTCCTTCTCTTTCATGACTTGGAATACTTCTTTCCATTTCCTTGCCTGCAAGGTTTGTTTTGAGAAATCAGCTATTTGTCTTATGGGAACTCCTTTGTAGGGAACTGTCTCCTTTTCTCTTGCTGCTTTTAGGATTCTCTCTTTACCTTTAATCTTGGGTAACTTAACAATAATGTGTCTTGGTGTGTTGCTTTTTGGGTCCAACTTCTTTGGGACTTTTTCAGCTTCCTGGACTTCCTGGAAGTCTATTTCCTTTGCCAGATTGGGGAAGTTTTCCTTCATTATTTGTTCAAATAACTTTTCAATTTCTTGCTGTTGTTTTCCTCCTGGCAGCCCTACAATTCAGATATTGGAACATTTCAGCCTATTCCAGAGGTTTGTAAGTTTCTCTTCACTTTCTTCAATTCTTGTTTCTTCATTCTGTTCTGGTTGGATGTTTATTTTTCCCTTTTGTTCCAAGTCGTTTATTTGAGTTTTGGTTTTCTTCCTATCACTGGTGGTTCCCTAAATATTTTGCTTTATTTCATTTTGGGTATCTTTCATTTGTTCTTCCATTTTTCAACCAAGCTCAATTCAATCAGTTCTGTAAGCATTTTGATTACCAGGGCTTTAAATTCTCCATCAGATACGTTGGATATCTCCTCGTCACTTACCTCTCTTTCTGAAGTTTTGCTCTGTTCTTTCATTTGGGCCTGATTTCTAGGCACACCTATTAAATTGTAAGGGAGTGGGGCCTTAGGTATTCACCAGGGCAGGGCAACCCTCTTTGCTGTGCTGTGGTGCTACCTGTAGTGGAGGGGCCAGAGAGGGAACAATGCACCTTGCCTTCCAGCTCCAGCCCACTTTTCAACAAACTCTTGTGTGAGGCTGGAAGTTTCTCCCAACATGGCAACTGCCATAGTCCACAGTCAATTCTGATTCTCAGTTTCACCTTCAGCGAGCCTTGCCCTCTTGGTTCCATGCCTTGCTGAAGTTTTACTGAGGTGGCCCCACCTGCACGGTCCACAGCCTTGCCTACTGGTCTAGTTGTTCTGGTTGACTTTTTCTTTAATTTCTTCATCGTTGGAGTTCCATGCAGTTTGATTTTCTGGAACTTCTGATTGTTTATTGATTTTTAGATTGTTATCCTCCTTTTCTCTGTGTGAGGAAGGGAAGCTCAACAAAATCTTAAAAAATTGAACTCAGCAGTACAATCAAGATTATACACTATGATCAAGTGGGATTTGTTCCTGAATGCAAACTTGGTTCAAAAGCTGCAAATCAATAGTCATGATATACCACATAAATAAAATGAAGGATAAAAATCATGATCATATCAATAGATGCAGAAAGAGCATTTGATAAAATTCAATATCCATTTATGATATAAACAAACTAGCAGAGTGGAAATAGAGGAAACATATCTCAACAATATAATTGTCATGTATAACTAACCCACAGATAACATTATCCTGAACAGTGTAAAGCTGAAGGCTATTTCTTTAAGATCAGAAACAAGGCAAGGATATGCATTTTCACCACTTTTATTCAACATAATATTGGAAGTCTTTGCCCCAGCAATCACACAAGAAGAAATAATAGGTATCTAAATTGCAAAGGAAGAAATAAAACTGTCATTATTTGCAGATGACATGATATTATATAGAGAAAACCCTAAAGATTCACTAAAAAAACTATTAAAATAAATAAATTCAGCAAGGTATCAGAATACAAAATAAATATTTAGAAATTAGTTGCAGTTTTATACACCAGTAATGATTGGTGTATCATTAAGAAAGAAAATGTTTAAAAACAGTGTAGAGCAAGGGATACAAAGGAAAGAATAAACAAATGGGACTACATCAAATTAAAAGGTTCTGCACAGTTAAAGAAACTATCAGTAAAATGAAAGGGGAAACAACCGTATGGGAAAATATATTTGCCAATGATACCTCAGATAAGGGTTTGATCTCCAAAATATATAAAAAGGACTCACATGACACCACACCATGAAGACAAAAAATCCAATTAAAAAATGGGCAAAGAACTTGAACAGACACTTTTCCAAGGAGTACATACAAAGGGCTCAGAGACATATGCAAGGATACTTAGCATCATGAGCCATCAAAGAGATGCAAATTTAAACCACAATGAGATACCACTTCATCCCAGTCAGAATGATCATCATAAACAAATCAATAAACAACAAGTGCTAGCAAGGTTGTGGAGAAAAGGGAACCCTAGTGCACTGTTGGTGGGAATGCAGACTGGTGCAGCCACTGTGGAAAACAGTATGGGATTTCCTCAAAAAACTAAAATGGAACTGCCTTTCGATCCAATGATCCCACTGCTGGGACTATACCCTATGAATCCTGAAACACCATGTTAAAGGAACCTATGCACCCCAATGTCCACAACAGCACAATTTACAATAGCCAAGTGCTGGAAGCAACCTATCTGCCCATCATAAATGAGTGGATCAAAAAACTGTGGTATGTTTACACAATGGAATGCTACACAGCAGAAAGAAGGAGCTCCTACTTTTTGCAACAGCATGGATGGAACTGGAGAGCATTATGCTAAGTGTAATAAGCCAGGCAGTGAAAGAGAAATACCATATGCTCTCACCTATTAGTGAAACCTAATCAGTAAAACAAACAAGCAAGCAAAATATAACCAGAGACATTGAAATAAAGGATAAATGGACAGTGACGTGAGAGGAGGTAGGAGGAGGATAATGGGGGAAAGAAGGGAAAGGGTCAAGTCAAGGAACATGTATAAATGGCCAATGGACAAAGACAATGAGTGTAGATTGAATGTGGGAGGTGGGGGTGGGTGGGGCAGGGGAGAGTAATGAGAGAAAAATGGGGACAGCTATAATGAATGATAATAAAAATAATATTAAAAAAAAAAAAGAAGTTGAAACCCTCCTCAGTGAATCTTGGCCCAAGTTACCACCTCAGCTGAGCATTTCAATGAGACTTCAATGGCTAAAATGCAGCATAGAGAATATAGTCAATAATACTCTAATGACTATTTATGGTATCCAATGTATACAAGACTTATTGGAGTAATCATTTTGTAAGCTATATAATGTCTAATTATAGTGTTGCATAGCTGAAACTAATATTATATGTCAACTATAATTGAAAAATAAAATAAAAAACCCTCACCAACAAAAATAAAGATATCAAAAAAGACAATCTCTTAATAAATGGTACTGGGAAAACTGAACATACACAGGCAAAAATGAAACTTGACTACTGTATTACACCATATGCAAAAATAAACTCAAAATGAATTAAATACTTAAATGTAAGAATTAAAACCTAAAACTCCTAGAAGATAGTGGGGTGGGGGATGCAGATGTCTGTCTGAGCATAGACATCTGGCTAGTGCTTGTGGCTAGGGAGCCTGAGTCTGGGACCTTGGGCCTGGACAGGTGGTGACTGCTGCTCTGTGAACCAGTCTTGGCCTTTTTGAGTAGGACTCCCCTGGTGCAGGTAGGGTCACTGTGAGCAGAAAGGAGGCCAGGTAAGGATCATGAGCTAGCCAGTAAAAGGCCAAATGGCTCACTCCCCGGCTGGGGTGGATATGAAGGCAAAGATGGATGTATTAGAGGAGGAGAGCTTGGTGCTATCTGTCTCTTCCACCTCTGATGCAGAATTTGATGTTGTGTTTGGGTGACTATTTAATTGTTTTTAAAATTAAAACTTCTATTATCATAATATTTAAACATAAAAATTGAGAGAATAGAGAATTATCTGTATACCCACTACCCATATTTAAAAGTTGTTAACATTTTGCCATATTACTCCTTTTTTAAATTTTATTTTAATTGTTGTTCTTGTACAGTTTTCTGTCCATTACTCCCATCCCAGCCCACTGCCCCAGCCCACCCCACCTCCCTCCCATTTCCACCCAGCCCCCTAGTTTTTGTACATGTGTCTTTTATACTTGTTGCTCTAAACCCTTCCCCTTTCCCCCTGAAATTCCCTCCCCTCTCCCCTCTGGTCACAGTCAGACTGTTCTCAATTTCAGTGTTTTTGGTTATATTTTGCTTGTTTGTTTTGTTGATTAGGTTCCTGTTAAAGGTGAGATCATATGGTATTTGTCTTTCACTGCCTGGCTTGTTTTGCTTAGCATAAAGCTTTCCAGTTCCATCCATGTTGTCCCAAAGGGTAGGAGCTCCATCTTTCTTTCTGCTGCATAGAATTCCATTGTGCAAGTGTACCATAGTTTCTTGATGCATTCATTTACTGATGGATGCCTAGGTTGCTTCCAACAGTTGGCTATTGTAAATTGTGCTGCTATGAACATTGAGGTGCATAGGTTTTTTGGATTGGTGTTTCAAGGTTCTTAGGATATAATCCTAGCAGTGGAAATGCTGGGTCAAAAGGTAGATCCATTTTTAGTTTTCTTAGAAAATTCCACACTGCTTTCCATAGTGGTTGTACCAGTCTGCAATCCCACCAACAGCACACCAGGATCCCCTTTTCTCCACAACCTCTCCAGCACTTGCTGTTTGTTGCTTTGTTTATGATGGCCATTCTGACTGGTGTCAAGTGGTATCTCAGTGTGGTTTTAATTTACATCTCTCTGATAGCTAGCGATACTGAGCATCTTTTCATGTGTCTCTGGATTCTCTGTATGTCCTCCTTGGAGAAGTGTCTGCCCAAGTCCTTTGCCCATTTTTTAATTGGGTTGCTTGTCCTCTTAGAGTGGAGTCGTGTAAGTTCTTTGTATATTTTGGAGATTAAACCCTTGTCTGAGGTATTATTGGCAAGTATGTTTTCCCACACAGTCGGTTCTCTTTTTATTTTAATACTGTTTTCTTTGGCCATGCAGAAGCTTTTTATTTTGATGACATATCATTTCTTTATTCTTTTATATCCCTTGCTCTAGGGGACATATCAGTAAAAATGTTGCTGTGTGGGATAGCTGAGATTTTCCTGCCTATATTCTCCTCTAGGACTTTAATGGTGTCACAGCTTATATTTAAATCTTTTATCCACCTTGAATTTATTTTTGTGTATGGTGTAAGTTGGTGCTCGAGTTTCATTTTTTTGCACCTAGCTGTCTAATTCTCCCAGCATCAATTGCTGAAGAGGCTATTTTTACTCCATTTTATGTTGCTGCCCCCTTTTTTCGAATATTAATTGACTGTAGAGACTTGGGTTTATTTCTGGGCTCTCTGTTCTATTCCACTGGTCCATGTGCCTGTTTTTATGCCGGTACCAGGCTGTTTTGATTACAGTGGCCTTGTAATACAGTTTGGCATCAGGTATTGTGATCCCTCCTACTTTGCTCTTCTTTCTCAAGATTGCTGCAGTTATTTGGGGTCATTTATGGTTCCATATAAATTTTTCAAGTGTTTGTTCTATGTCTGTGAAATATGCCATTGGTACTTTAATAGATATTGCATTGAATCTGTAAATTGCTTTGGGTAGTATGGACATGTTGATGATATAAATTCTTCCCATCCATGAACGCAGTACATGTTTCCATTTGTTTGTGTCTTCCTTGATTTCTTTCTTCAATGTTGTGTAGTTTTCTGCATACAGGTCCTTTACCTCCTTGGTTAGGTTTATTCCTAGGTATTTTATTTTTTTTTTTGCTATATCGAATGGGATTTTTTTCTTGATTTCTGCTTCTGCTGTTTCACTGTTGGTATACAAAAATGCCTTTAATTTTTGGATATTGACTTTGTATCCGGCTGTTTGGCCAAATTCATTTATTATGTCGAGCAGCTTTTTGGCCGAGTCTATAGGATTTTCTATGTACACTATCATGTCATCTGCAAACAATGATAGTTTTGTTTCCTCCTTTCCAATTTGGATGCCTTTTATTTCCTTTTCTTGTCTAATTGCTGTGGCTAAGACTTCCAATACTATATTGAATAGAGGTGGTGAAAGTGGACAGCCTTGTCTTGTTCCTGATCTTAGTGGGAAAGATTTCAGTTTTTGCCCATTGAGTATGATGTTGGCTGTAGGTTTCTCATATATGGCCTTTATTATGTTGAGGAATACTCCCTCTATTCCCACTTTGCTGAGTGTTTTTATCATAAATGGGTGTTGTACTTTATCAAAAGCTTTTTCTGCATCTATTGATATGATCATGTGATTTTTGTCTTTGCTTTTGTTTATGTGATGTATTACATTTACTGATTTGCGAATGTTGAACCATCCTTGCATCCCTGGGATGAATCCCACTTGGTCATGGTGTATGATCTTTTTAATGTATTGTTGGATGCGGTTTGCCAATATTTTGTTGAGGATTTTAGCATCTATGTTCATCAGCGATATTGGCCTGAAGTTTTCTTTCTTTGTTATGTCTTTATCTGGTTTTGGGATTAGGATGATGCTGGCTTCATAAAAAGAGTTTGGGAGTCTTCCATCATTTTGAATTTTTTGGAATAGTCTGTGGAGGATAGGGGTTAGCTCTTCCTTAAATGTTTTGTAGAATTCTCCTGTGAAACCATCTGGTCCAGGGCTTTTGTGTGCCGGGAGTGTTTTGACTACTGATTCAATTTCACCAGCTGTTATTGGTCTGTTCAGGCTTTCTGTTTCTTTTTCATCGAGTTTTGGAAGGTTATATTTTTCTAGAAACTTGTCCATTTCACCTAGGTTTTCAAATTTCTTGGCATACAGTTCTTCATAGTAATTTCTTACAATCCTTTGTAATTTCTGTGGTGTCAGTTGTAATCTCTCCTCTTTCATTTCTGATTGTGATTATTTTAGTCCTCTCTCTTTTTTTCTTGATGAGCCTGCTTAAAGGCTTGTCGATTTTGTTATCTTTACAGAGAACCAGCTCCTGGACTCATTGATCTTTAGAATTGTGCTTTTAGTCTCTATGTTATTTAATTCTGCTCTGATCTTGGTTATTTCCTTCCTTCTCCTTGCTCTGGGCTGTCTTTGTTGTTGTTCTCCAAGTTCTTATAGGCATAGCGTTAAGTTGTTTGTTGGAAATGTTTCTATCTTTTTTAGGTAGGCCTGTATCACTATGAACTTCCTTCTGAGGACTGCCTTCATATGTCCCATAAGTTTTGGGTTGTTGTGAGTTCATTTTCATTTGTTTCCAGAAACTTTTTGAGTTCCTCCCTAATCTCATTCTTGACCCATTCATTGGGTTTTCCCACTTGGGGTTGGTTTCTAGTTTCAGTCCCTTGTGGTTGGAGAAAATGCTTGGTATGATTTTAATTTTCTTGAATTTGTTGAGGCTTGTTTTCTGTCCTATCATGTGGTCTATCTTTGAAAATATTCCATGTGCATTTGAAAAGATTGTGTATTTAGCTTCTTTGGGATGAAGGGCTCTATATATATCACTTAAGTCCATTTCATCTAGAGCATTGTTCAATGCCACAGTATCTTTGTTGATATTTTGTTTCAAAGATCTGTCCATTTTTGACAGTGGGTGTTAAAATCCCCTACTATAATTGTGTTGCTGTCAGTATCTTTCTTGAAGTCCTCTAAGATTTTCTTGATGTATTTAGGTGTTCCTATGTTGGGTGCATATATATTTACAATGTTTATGTCTTCTTGTTGGATTCTTCCCTTGAGTATTATGAAGTGACCTTCAGGATCTCTCTTTATGGCTCTTCTTTTGAAGTCTATTTTGTCTGATATGAATATTGCTACTGTGGCTTTTTTTCCTGTCCATTGCTTGGAAAATTTGTTTCCAGCCCTTGACTTTGAGTCTGTGTATGTCTTTTGTCCTGAGGTGAGTCTCTTGTAGGCAGCCTATGTGTGGGTCATGCTTTCTTATCCATTCAGCTATTCTATGTCTTTTGATTGGAACATTTAATCCATTTACATTTAAGGTTACTATTGATAGGTACTTATTCATTGCCATTTTGTACCTGTATTCCTCTCTCTCTCTGTCTTTTCCTTTCTTCCCTTAAAGCAGTCCCTTTCGTATCTCTTGCAGAACTAGTTTGGTAGATGTGTATTCTTTTAGACTTCTTTTGCCTTGGAAGCTCCTTATTTGGCCTTCTATCTTGATTGAAAGCCTTGCTGGGTAAAGTAGTCTTGGTTGCAGGCCTTTCGTTCTCATTGCTTGGAATATTTCTCACCATTCTCTTCTTGCTTGGAGCTTTTCCATTGAGAAGTCAGCTGCTAACCTTATTGGGACTCCCTTCTATGTCACTTCCGTTTTCTCCTTTGCTGCCTTTAAGATTCTCTCTTTGTCTTGAAATTTTGCCATTTTAATTATGATGTGTCTTGAGGTAGGCCTCTTTGGGTTCCTCTTGATTGGAACTCTGTGTGTTTCCTGGATTTGTGTGACTTTTTCTCTCATCAAATTAGGGAAGTTTTCCATCATTACTTTTTCAAATAGGTTTTCTATCTCTTGCTTTTCTTTTTTTCCTTCTGGTATCCCTATTACACGGATATTATTACATTTCATATTGTCTTGCATTTCTCTCAATCCCTCTTCATTCTTTCTGAGCCTCTTTTCCTTTTCTTGCTCTTTCTGGGTGTTTTTTTTCTACTTTGTCCTCCAACTCACTGATCAGATCTTCTGCTTCATCGATTCTGCTTTTCATTCCTTCTACTGTGTTCTTCAGTTCAGAAATTGTAGTCTTCATTTCCTCTTAGTCCTTGTTGATAGTTTCTATTTCCTTTTTCATGTTGATATAGTTTGCAGTGAGTTCACTGTAACTTCCCTGTAGTTTGTGGTAGCTCATTGAGAGCTCATAGAGCTT
Source organism: Glossophaga mutica (assembly GCA_039655065.1). Lineage (NCBI taxonomy): Eukaryota > Metazoa > Chordata > Mammalia > Chiroptera > Phyllostomidae > Glossophaga > Glossophaga mutica. The sequence continues at coordinate 101,028,713 of CM077307.1, read as the reverse complement.
CCTAACAACCATTTCTTTGAACTCAGTATCTGATAGTTGAGTTGCCTCTGTTTCATGTAGCATTCTTTCTGGGGCTTCCTCCTTTCCTTTTATTTGGAGATTGTTTCTTTGTCTTCCCATTGTTTGTGAGACTCTTCTTGTTAGCCTCAGCTTCTTAAATTGATCTGTCCTGGCTCCCTGGGTTTATGGTGTGTACTTCTGTGGTAGAATACCTGTGAGATTCAGTGATGCAGTCTCTTTTAGGTATCCTGTTGTTCACAGCTTCCACTGTCTCAGCTGTTGGGATGCCCCCTCTTTGGTACCAACTGTGTTTTTTTCACAGTTCCAGGGTGTTTTTTTTTTTTTTGTCTCCCTCGTGGGCATTTAAAAAGAGGAAAGAGGAAATAGAATGAAAAAGAAGAAGAAAGAAAAGAAGAGGAAGGAAGAAGAGAGAAAATTGGAAATAAAGGAAGAAAGAATAAAACAAGGAAGAAATAAAGAGAAGCAAAAGAGTTGAGGGCTAAAAAAGATAATAATAATAAAAAATTATTTAAAAAAACTCAAAGAACTCTTGCTGTTTTCAAACTTGCCAAGTCAGTTTTTCTGGTCTTGCTGGCTGCAATGGCCAATGGTGATGGTATTACTTTTCTCCCTGTTCAGCACTCAGTCATCGTTGGGCTACTCTCACCCAGGCTATCCATGCACTCTCCCCAGGGCTTGCCTGGCACCTCTCTGCACAGGGCCTCGGGTGTGGTTTCTGAACCTCTTGGACAGTGAGCACTTTTCCGAGTTTACGAGTGTGTACTTGGGTCTCCTATGGGGCTTGCACAGACCCCGAGTTTATGGGTGTGGGTTCTGGATTTCCTGCTTTGCATTCACTCACCCTAATTTCATAGGAGTGAGCACCGAGTTTCCCCTGGATCATGCACACTTCCTGGGTTCACATGCATGGGTTCAGGTTCTCCCACGGATCGCTCACACTTCCCAGGTTCCCAGCATGGGCTAAAGGTCTGCGGTCACATCCTGGCACCTCTGGTCACGCCAGCTGTGGCATGCACTCCTCCCAGGGCTGTGTGTGGGTGCACACCTCCCCAGCCTGTTTGCCACTCAGACCTTAACTCCTCTCTGTGGGACTTCAAGCAACCAGGTCTCTCCCAGTGCTGCTCAAACCTTGTTTGGCTGGGGAGGGAGAGGTTGACTTGGCTCCCACCCTAGAGCCCTGTGGCAGGCCTGGCAAGCACCAGGCTAGGGCCTCAGCCTCCCTGATCTCTGCACTCATCCCTGGGCTCTTACTGGGTTTTCAATGTCCACTACAATTTTCAATCTCCTATTTTCAAATATGCTGTGTTACTGTTGTTTGTTTGCTCTGTTCCTCTGTAGATTGGCCAGGTTTTTCTCCTGTGTGTAAGGGGAAGTGGAATATACTCCCTCCTACCATGCTGCCATCCTCCTTCACCGTCATATTACTTTTAACACGTAAACATGTCTTACATAACCAACTATAGATCTAGCACTTCTTCATAAAAAATATGTAACATTCAGTTCTTATTCAAATGTTTCTAATGTGTTTCGGACCCTGTTTTTCTAACCAGATCCAATTAAAATTCATTCACTGCATTTGGTTGTAGTGTCTCCTTAATCACTTTTAGTTTACAACAATCTCCCAACTTTTCTTTTTATTGTTGACATTGACTTTTTAAAAAGGCCAAGCCAGGACTTCTGGTCAAGATGGAGGCACAGGTAGATCCATTTTGCCTCCTTGCACAACCGACAGAAGGACAACAACAAACTGAAAGACAAAAAATACCCAGAACTCCAGAAAACCAAACTGTATGGAAGTCTGACAACTGAGGAGTTAAAGAAGAAACTTTCATCTAGACCAGTAGTAGGGGTGGAGATGGGCAGCTGGCGCAAAGACTTGCAGCATGGTAGCATTTGGAGGACCAGGGCAGATGAGGTGACTGGCAGAGCAGGTGGTCCCACATATGCATGTGGATAAACTCAAAGGAACAACTGGGGAGCTAGAGAGACTGTGCAACCTATGGTTCCAGCGCAGGGAAATAAAGCCTCAAAACCTCTGACTGAAAAAGCCTATGGGTGTAGAGGCAGCAGGAGAAAACTCCTAGCCCCACAGGAGAGTTCAGTGGAGAGACCCATGGGGTCCTAGAATATACAAAAAAACCCCATCCCCCTGGAAATCAGCACCAGAAGAGTCCAATTTGCTTGTGGGTAGCAGAGGAAGTGACTGAAAGCAGGTCAAGAGCTAAGCAAGAGGCATTGTTCTTTCTTGGACAACTCCCCCACATATAGCACCACTACATAGCAAAGTGGGCTGCCCCACCCTGGCAAATACCTAAGGCTCTGCCCCGCACTATGTAAGGGATGTGCTGTGGGAGGCACCAACTACAGAGCCCCTTGTCTGTCACAGATGAAAATAAAACTACCAAGACATGATCTGCTTGGGGAGGAGAGGTGGTCAATCTCTCAAAGGAGAAGGACCCAGAGTCCTTTCCTAAATGGGATTTTATTGGATTCAAATACACAGGAATACATGCATGTCAGGTGGAAAGGATCAAACAATGGATAACATTTCAAAGAAATCTGAGGGCTTAATCTGAGTCAGTGTCTGTCAGGAAAGGGGTTACAAAACCTTGGGAGACATACTCATTTCCTCTTCAGACCCTTATCATTTAAATGAGTGCACCCTTAGCAAAGCAGGTTTCACAGGACTTTACGAATTCTTTCTTATGCCCGATCACGTGGGGAATCGTTCTGGCCAGCACAGGGCTGCACTGCTCACCATCATAGTTTCAGGCTTTAAGCTGATTAGGCTCAGGAAGCAGAAGACATCTCCCAGATGGAAATGGGGACTCGGGCTATGTCAGAATAGGTGGGGGAGCAAGGGTCCATCACCCCCTCTTTGCTGCAACCCCCTGAATCCTTTCATGGGGGCCTCCAAGTGGTCATGTCTGGTTTAGGTTGCCCCTCCCTTGAGGAGTCTTACCTGTCATTGACTAACCGATTAAGCATTGGGGCCAGAGATGGATGAGGTAGAGAAGCTGAGCTCCTGCTAGGGAGATAAGCTTTTTCCCCTTAGTGGCTCATGTCCTCTTGACAGAACAGACCCAGATAAAGCAGGTCCCTTGGCTCTTACCCAGCCTCACTATGGGGTGCAGGTTATAGCTCCTGAGACCAGGCTGAATGGTCTACAACAATGTGCCAAGACAAAAAAAATATGGCCCAAATGAAGGAATAGATCAAAGCTCCAGAAAAATACAACTAAGCAATGAAGAGATAGCCAACCTATCAGATGGACAGTATGAAACACTGGTCATCAGGATGCTCACAGGAATGGTTGAGTATGGTTGCAAAATAGAGGAAAAAGTGAAGGCTATGAAAAGTGAAATAAAGAAAAATGTATAGGGAACTAACAGTGACAGGAAGGAAACTGGGACTCAAATCAACAGTTTGGAGCAGGAAGAAGAAATAAACATTCAATCAGAATGGAATGAAGAAACCAGAACTCAAAAAATGAGGAGAGGCTTAGGAACCTATGAGACAACTTTAAATATGCCAACATCCTAATCATATGGGTGCAAGAAGGAGAAGAGGAGGAGCAAGAAATTGAAAACTTACTTGGAAATATAATGTAGGAGTACTTCCCTAACCTGGCAAAGGAAATAGATATCCAGAAAGTTCAGGAAGCCCAAAGAGTCTCAAAGAAGTTAGACCCAAGGAAACACACATCAAGGCACATTGTAATTGCATTAGCCAAGATTGAAGATAAGGAGAGAATCTTAATAGGAGCAAGAGAAGAGGAGATAGTTACCTACAAAGGAGTTCCCATAAGACAATTAGCTGATTTCTCAAAACAAACCTTGCAGACAAGAAGGGGCTGAAAAGAAGTATTCCAAGTCATGAAAGGGGAGGATCTACATCCAAGATTACTATATCCAGCAAAGTTATCACTTAGAATGGAAGGGCAGATAAAGTGCTTCCCAGATAAGGCAAGTTAGAGGAGTTTATCATCAAGAAGCCCTTATTGTATGAAATGTTAAAGGGACTTATCTAAGAAAAAAGAATAAAAAACTATGAAGAGTAAAATGACAAGAAACACAACTATCAACAACTGAACCTTAAAAAATAAACCAAAAATGAACTAAGCAAACAACTAACTAGAACAGGAATAGAACTACAGAAATAGAGATCACATGGAGGGTTATCGGAGGGGGGAGGGAGGAAAAGGTGGAAGAATGGGGGCAAAGGTACAGGGAACAAGAAGTATAAATTATAGGTACAAAATAGACAGAGGTGGTTAAAAATAGTATGGAAAATGGAGAAGCCAAAGAACTTAGGTGTATGATCCATGGACATGAACTAAGGTAGGGGAATAATGGTGGGTGGGGGGGTTACAGGGTGGTAGGGAATAATGGGGAGAAAAAAATGGGACAACTGTAATAGCATAATCAATAGAATATATTAAAACAATAAAAAATAAAGTCCAAGCCAATTGACTTACAGAATGTTTCACATTCTAGATATTTCTTATTATTTCCTCACAGCAACTTTTTAGAAGTTATATTTTATTGATTATGGTATTACAGTTGTTCAAAATTTTCTCCCATTGCCCCCCCACTCCACCCAGCACCCCCACTCCTCAGGCAACCCCCACACCATTGTTCATGTCCATGGGTTATATATATAAGTTCTTTGGCTACTCAGGTTTCTATACTGTCCTTTACATTACCATGGCTACTCTTTGACTGCATTTTATACTTCTTAATTTCCTCACCTCTTCACGCACACCTCCTCCCATCTGGTAACCATCAAAACCATCTCATATCCATGATTCTGTCTCTGTTCTTCTTGTATACTTAGTTTGTTTTTTTATTCACTTTTATAGATAAGTATTTATTGTCGTTTTATGGTTCAAGTTTCAATCTCTTTTTTCTTAAATAAGCCCCTGTAACATTTCATATAATAATGGTTGGGTGATGATGAACTCCATTAGATTTTTCTGGTCTGGGAAGCTATTTATGTGTCCTTCAATTTTAAATGATAGTTTTGCTGTGTAGAGCAGTCTTGGCTATAGGTCCCTGCTTTTCATGACTTTGAATATTTTTTGCTAATCCCTTCTAGCCTGCAAAATTTCTTTTGAGCTATCAGCTGACAGTCTTATGAGAACTCCCCTATAGGTAACTAACTTCTTTTCTCTTGCTGCTTTTAAGATTCTGTCTTTATCTTACCTTTTGGCATTTTAACTATGATATATCTTGGAATGGCCTCTTTGCATTCATCTTGTTTGGGACTCTGTGCTTACTGAACTTGCATGTGTATTTCCTTTGCCAATTTAGGGAAGATTTCTTTCATTTTTTTTTTCAAAGAGGTTTCCAATTTCTTGCTCTGTCCCTTCTCATTCTGGCACCCTTATGTGGCAAATGTTGGAATGCTTCAGCTTGTCCCAGAGGCTGCTCACACTATTCTCAATTTATAGATTGTTTTTTCTTGTTGTTCTGATTGCTTGTTTTTTGTTTCCTTATATTCCAAATCATTGATTTGTTTCTCAGCTACATCCACTCTACTATTGTTTCTCTGTAAATTGTTCTTTTATTTCAATTAGTGTATCCTTCATTTCTGATTCAACTTTTTTTATGTTGTTGAGGCCCTCATTAAGTTTCTTGAGTATCCTGATATCCAGTGTTTTGAACTCTGCATCTGATAGATTGCTTATCTCATTTGTTTAATTCTTTTTCTGGAGTTTGGTATTTCATTTGGGCCATGTTTCTTTGTCTCTTTATTTTATCAGCCTTCCTGCATTTGTTTATGTGTTAGATAGAGCTGCTATGACTCCCTGTCTTGGTAGCGTTGCCCAATGTAGTAGGGGTCCTATAGGATCCAGTGGCACAGCCTCCATTATCATCCAAGCTGGGTTTTTGAGGTGCACCCTTAGTGTGGGCTGAGTACACCCTCCTTTTGTAACTGAACCTTGATTGCAATTGGCAGGTCAATGGGATTTACCCAGGTCAATCAGCTGCAAGGACTGGCTGTGACCACTGACCATCAGCTTCTGCCTTCCAAGGAGGATCACCTGTGCAAGGACGGGGTGGTGGTGCTCCAATGTGGTCTGTAGTTGTCCACTGGGTGTGCAGGCTCTGGAGTTTCCTGGGTGGTGCAGGCCAAGGTCAGCCCCCACCTGTGTTTTTCCTGCAACTACCCTGCCTAAGCTATGAAGCAATCTGAGATGGCTGCTACTTGTGTTGGGGGTGGAGATTCCTAGACAAAGCCAAGCTGTGGATCTAGGATGGCTGCTGCTAGCACCAGGCTTGGGGCCACTTAGCTGTTGCTTTTTTGATAGGATTTAGGATGTCATAAAGCATGAGCCAAGACAGGCATTCATATGGAAAAGTCACAGTTAACAGTTTGGGTGGGCCTGTAAGTTGCATGAGAGAAGTCTCAGGAGATCTCCAGGGCAGTGTTAGCCAGGCTGATGGAATCTCAGATATGGGCTTGCCAGCTGGCTCTGTGGCTCCATGGGGGGAAAGCTCAGCAAAGTGACAATGGCCTCTGCCCACTTTTCTCTCTGGGAGAAAGCTGTCCCCTACAACCTACCTTGATGCCAGATACTTCGGTTCCTCTCTGTATGCCACTGGTGCCCTTGTGCTAGAGCTCAGAGGGTGTACATCTGTGTAAGTCTACATATGGGTTCTTTAATATGAACTGTTTGGGACTCTAGAATTTTCTTCTACTGACTCAATTACTGCTGGTTTTTGCAGCCAGAAGTTATGGGGACCAATCTTCCTGACACTGGAACCCAGGGCTGGGTGGCTTGTTGTGGGGCTAGGACTCCTTACTCCTGAGATAACCCTTCCTGAATTTTTATCCACCACATATGGTTGTGAGACAAGCCCATTCCTTTTCTCTGTCCCTCCTACCAGTCTGAATGGATGTGGTTTCTTTAATTTCATTGTCATCAGGTTTCCATTCAACCTGATTTCTGATGTCTCTGAGTGATGGTTGACCTATATTTTATTTTTAATTTTGATGTGGTCATGAAAAGAGGCAAGCCTCTTTCTACACCACCATCCTGACCTGAAGTTCTCTACACACCTATTTTTGACTCTAGAAGCATTTATTTTATGCAAAAAACTTAAATATGATTATGTTTACAAAAAGGTGCACACATTACCTATGCTGAAAAATGCCAGGAAACAGTATATTGATTCAGCAGTTGTCTTTTAAAATTAATGTCAAAACTGAGCGCAGCCTGTCAGAAAAAAAGCAAAGACACTAATTTCCCAATAACACAAAGCTGAAAATTACAGCAGTCCTAAACACCTCCAACTTTCCTTACAAAGTTGCCAAAGTCTAATTTTTTTATTGAATTTTTTTACATTAATAATAAGAATCTGGTAACAAACATTATAAAACCAAATGTTGGACAGTCTTTACACCTTTAAAATTCCAAATAGTCCAACATAATCACTGGAGTAAAAACCATTTTAAAGTGATATACTTTATGAAATAATATGTACATTTATTACAAGTTATATTAAACTAAAGTGGAAGAGAAATCAAAATATGAAGTGATATAAATTCAGTGATAATTTAAATTATTTTCTCACTATGATAAAAATCAGAAAGCAACATTTGTAAATTTCTACCACATCATTTTTCATAGCAGGGAACTGAAATCTGTACATTGCAGTTTTACAGAAAAGTAGGCAGGCAGAAAAAATTATACATCAAAGTTTCCAAAAGGAAAAACAAAGAAATCTTTAATCTGATCTCTTCTTTTAAAAATTAATTCAGTAGACTTCTATTTTTTTCTCTTGTAGCATGATAGCTAACTCCATTGATAAATTTTCAGTGTCAGTGTAAGGACATCTTGTTACTTTGTTTAAAATAAAAACTGGAGTATGAAAATTAATGGTGTATCATGCTTTTAAACTCCAGATATGCAGGAATTGGAAACAAGTGTTATGTAATTTGTTTAATTATTGGCTTTGTATTTAAAAAACTTAGGGGGAGGGTGGAATAGAGTTGCTTTTAGCTTCTCTCTGAAGAGTTTCTGCTGTACATTTCCATCCAAGGACTTGTGATCGTGTGAAAAGCAAATAATTGTTTCTTTCAATTTTCAAGGCAGAGAGTTTGTGTTCTAAAGTTAACTTCATTTTCTGTTCAGGGACATTTTTAATCTAAGTTTTTGCAGAACCTGCAGCCAGCTTCTATTTAGCCTTTATTTTCTCCCTTTGCAAATGAGGTTTTTTTGTTTTGTTTTGTTTTGTTTTGTTTTGTTTTGTTTGTTTTTACCATTGTAAGTCAGTTTGTCTCTGCTGGTGCTGCTTTTGGGCTACATCTTGCAGTTTGGGCATTGCAGCATTACTACTTCCAACCCCCAAGGCTTTTCTAACTTATTTTGGCTCTCTTTCTTCCCTTGCTAAGAGGTTTACATATATTATTATTTTTGGTTGCATTGCCCTAAGATTCAGATTGACTTGGGTCAATGTCCTCTCCTGGGTTTTGGAGGGGCAGCTGGTCTTGATTCATCTACTATCTTATGTTTTTTTTTTTACAGTTCCTTCACTTTATTTTTAAAAGAGTTAAATTCAAGACACAACCAAAACAGTTTCGTCTAAATACATGTTTGCAAATAATCTGAGATACTATAAGAATAGTAAACATGCTATCTACACCCACTTGACATTTATAAATAATAAATACAATGATTTTTATGAAAAGCTGAAATTTTTTTTCCACTATGCATCAGAAAGAAAGAAGGAGCTCCTACCCTTTGCAACAGCATGGATGGATCTGGAGAGCATTATGCTAAGAGAAATAAGCTAGGCCATGAAAAACACATACCATATGATCTCACCTTTAAATGGAACCTAATCTAATCTGTTTTTGTTGGATAGTTTCTGCATCAGTTGCTGTTACTATTCTTTTCTTTCCTCAGTCTCTGTTGGTGTTGCCCTGAATAGTGTGATCAGAATTAATTGTTTTATCTTTTACTGGGTTAATATTCTTTACAGGTATGACAGAAATAATTCTCACAGGGTTCTCTTCATTTTCACTAACTCCCGTTTCTGCTGCCTCTGAACTCTGTTCCCTTGATGATTTCCAATTGAAGGGTTCAGCTTGGAATTTACATTAATATTGCTTTTTGTCTCAGCTCCAGTGCTTCTAATATATGGTTTTCTTCTCACTGATGACAAAGTCTTGTTTACTGCAAAACCTAGTATTCCAGCAGGTTTTGACTTTTCTGTTAACAGAAGTGCTATGGTCTTTTCTGAACTATAACTCTTATCATTACATAAATCCTTTTTGGATTGTGTAAAAAATGATATTACAAGGACTAGATTCTTTGGTGAATCTGTATTACACAAAATGCTTTTACTATTTATAACACATGGAACCACATCATATACTGTCTAAAGTTTTTCCACTTGCCTTAGATTGATCTGAAAACGGGGCATCTTTTGTTAACTTGTTCTCTGCCATCTTCACAAAGACATGGCTATTGTTTTTATTCCCTGTCATTTAAACTTCAAACATAGCCCTGGCCAGTGTGGCTCAGTTGGTTAGAGCATCATCTCCTAAACTGAGAGGTTGCCAGTTTGATTCCCAGGCAGGCCACACTCCTAGGTGATGGGTTTGGTCCTCAGTTGGGGTGCATAGCAAAGGCAACTGACCAATGTTTCTCTCACATCAATGTTTCTCTCTCTTTCTTTTTCCCTCCTTTCCCCTCTCTCTTAAATCAATAAGCATGTCCTCTGGTGAGGATTAAAAAAAAAAACCCTTCAAGCATAAACTATAGGCATATTTTGGAAACTGCTGGAATACTCTTCAGGGTTGGAGACCGTCAGGCAACATCTTGGTACCCCCCATACACATATTTTTTTTTTTTTTTTTTTACTTTTTGAAAAAGATTGTATTAGTTTATTTTAGAGAAAAAGAGAAAGGAGGGAGGAAGAGAGGAAGAGGAACATAGACATGAGAGAGAAATATTCATCAGTTGGCTCTTCTTTGTGTCCTGACTGGGGACCAAACCCCCGACCTAGGCATACCCCCCAACTGGAAATTGAACTAGCAACCTTGTATTTTGCTGCACAATGTCCAACCAACTGAGCCACACCTAGTCAGGGCTGTTTATTTACTTTTTAATAAGTCTAAAAACTCGAGGGGTACAATGTTACATGAATTCTGTGTCCAATGGCCTTAGCAGGAAGGTTGCTTTGGAATTTAGCACGGACCATGGCACTGTTTCCATGATCATGAATTACCTTTTCCAAGATTACTCTGGTTTGTTCAGTTTGTCAACAGGAGTCACTGTGTTGTTCTTTGCTTTGTATCTTGCCTAGATAGAATTCAGTTTCATGTCAAGCTTAAACACTTTCAATTTTAAGAAGAGCTCTGTGCTCCATCTGGTTCCAGAAACCCCAATTATAGCTGGAAAAAATCACTTTGAACCACAACCTTGCAGAAATATTTGTTATCAAGTCCTGCTCCTGGCAGACCTCCACAGGTTCCAAGATGGTACCTTACACACCTATTTTTATTATTTTATTTTATATATATTTTTCTCAGTGAAATAATTTGTCAAAGTGAACAAAGAAGGAAATGAAAACAACTTATTTCTTAGTAATGCAGCATATGCGAGGTGAATTGTGTATGTAAATTTTAAACACAAGAGTAAGCATTTTGATTTTGTTAGTACTGATAAATTAAGCAAATCATCTTTCAAAGACAGAAATGCTGTTACCTTTTGAAACATATTACCAGTCCAGAAACAATTGTTAATATAATTTCACGCCTTTGAGTTTTTCATAAGTTTTCAACTTTTCAAAAGTTAATGAACAAAATTCATTAAGATTTTCATCTTTTAATACTGATTTCTATCCTCTAACAAAAATAATAGTGAGTAGCATCCATTAATGGTCTTCTTAAGAGCTAGCTTCTCTTCTAAGTCACTGTGTTGTTCTTTGCATCCATTCCCTCATTTAATATTTATATCAATCATCATTGATATAATAAATAAATGTTTATAGAATGTCTACAATATGATTCATACTTTGACAGGTTCTGATCAACCATTGTTAACACAAAAGAAAAAGACAAAAAAAGAGAACAAAATCTCTAAACCTATACTTGACCTTTATAGAGTTTTCAATCTGGTAGCTGCCTTGTGAGGTTATGTGAGAAAATATGTACATTAGTTTCTGTTTCCAGTACCTGCAACAGAGCTCCTAAAGCCCTTATTAATTCCCAAATGATAAGAGCACTGGGATCATCTTTTAAGATTTATTTATTTACCTTTAGAGAGAGAGGGAGGGAGAGAAAATAGAGGGAGAGCAATATCAATGTGCCAGAGATACAATGATTGGTTGCCTCTTGCACACCCTGAAGTGGGGACCTGGCCCACAACCTAGGGATGTGCCCCTACTGGAATTGAATTGGTAACCTTTCAGTTTGCAGGCCAGTGTTCAATCTACTGAGCTGTACAGTCAGGGCTACTTTTAATGAATATATTTCTTTGCAGAAAATAGATTGCCAAATAGCTGCTGGAGCATATTTCTGAGGTTTAACATGGCAGCTTTCAGAAAAACTTTACAGCACCATAAACAGGAAGTGGCTGGTGACATATTTGACATGCTGTTCATGTTTACCAATTTTCTGGCTTTTGAAGAGATGTTTCTGGACTACAGAGCAAAAAAAGAAGGCCAGGGACTGGACTTAACCAGTGGATTAGTGGTTACGGTACTTCATTGTGCAAATCATCCTTTGTGCCAGCTTCCCAGAACAATCTGCAGAAGTCTCACCTCTATGAAATGAGACTGTCCCAGACATCAGCAGCCCAGTATACTGGGAGAGGCTACAGCTAATGACAGAAGAATATATCTTGTAAAGAATGACTCTGTTCTGTAACTCTTCATGAATGTTAAATATTTATTTTTCACTTGCATGATTCCCTTTTATTATATAAAACTTCATATTGACAGCACACTTGTTCAAGAGACTTTCTCTTGGTTTGATGAAGTAAGCAGTCATGTTCGAACTGTGAGTAGCCTCTAGGAGCTGTATGTAGGCTCTCTCCATACTCTGGCCAACAAAAACATAGAGCCCTCACCCTTCTAACTGTAAAAAAATAAATTCTGCAAACTACATGAGTGATTCTGGATGTAGATTTTTTTTGAGTAGAGCCTTCTATTGAGAACACATCCCTAGCCGAATCTTGAAATCAGCTTTGTAAAACCCCAGCTAAGCCACAATCAGATCCCTGACCTACCGAAACTGAGATAATACATGCATTTTTTAAAATTGTTATTCAAGAGCAATTGTCTCCATTTTCCACCACCACTTCCCCAAACCCCAGCCATAACCCAACTCCACCTTTGATCCTACCCCTCTTGGCTTTGTCCATGTGTCATTTATACATGTTCTTTGACCAACCACTTCCTCCTACTCCCACCATTATCTCCTCCCACCTCCCATCTGGTTACTCTCAGTTTCTTCTTAATTTCAATGGCCCTGGGTATATTCTGCTTGCTTCTTTGCTTTGTTGATTAGGTTCCAGTTATCCATTTAGGTGAGATCATATGGTATTTGTCTTTCACTGCCTGGCTTATTTCACTAAGTATAATGCTCTCAGACACATCCAAGCTGTCACAAAGGGTAGAAGCTCCTTCTTTCTTTCTATGGCATAGTATTCCATTGTGTAAATGTACCACACTTTTTTTATGGACTCATTTACTGATGGGCACTGAGGTTGCTTCCAGCACTTGGCTATAGTAAATTGTGCTACAATGACTATTGGGATGCATAGCTTCTTTAGAATTGGTGCTTCAGGATTCTTAGGGTATACTCCCAGCAATGAAGTTGCCAGGTTAAAAGACAGTTCAATTTTTAGTTTTCTTTTTATTTTTTTATTTTAATTGTTGTTTCTGTACGATTTTCTGTCTTTTACTCCCATCCCAGCCCATCTCTCCAGCCTTCCCCACCTCCCTCCCATTTCCAGCCCCCCTAGTTTTTGTCCATGTGTCTTTTATACTTGTTGCTCTAAACCCTTCCCCCTTTCCCCTGAAATTCCCTCCCTTCTGCCCTGTGATGACTGTCAGCCTGCTCTCAATTTCAATGTCTTTGGTTATATTTTGCTTGTTTGTTTGTTTTGTTGATTAGGTTTCTGTTAAAGGTGAGATCATATGGTATTTGTCTTTCACTGCCTGGCTTATTTCTCTTAGCATAATGTTCTCCCTATCCATGCTATTGCGAAGGGTAGGAGCTCCTTCTTTCTTTCTGCTGCATAGAATTCCATTGTGCAAATGTACCATAGTTTCTTGATCCATTCATTTACTGATGGGCACCTAGGTTGTTTCCAACACTTGGGTATTGTAAATTGTGCTGCTATGAATATTGGGATGCATAGGTTCTTTTGGATTGGTGTTTCAGGGTTCTTAGGATATAGTCCTAGCAGTGGAATTGCTGGGTCAAAAGGTAGATCCATTTTTAGTTTTCTTAGAAAATTCCACACTGCTTTCCACAGTGGTTGAGTGACAACAGCAGAAGCCCCGAGATGGCAGAGGCATCTGCCACTCCCCTATCAGTTCCGGCTTCTGCATACCTGCCAAGAACTGTGCTGTTCATCAGGTAGACTGATTCCTGCCCTGAACCAGATATAAACCTTAGCCCAACCACGGCTTGGGGCTAAGAATTTGGAGACTGCCTCCTCTGAGCCCGCACGTGTGAATAAAGGCTCACTCTGAACCCCGAACCGTGTCTGACTCTGATTTCCCGCAACAGTTGTACCAGTCTGCAATCCCACCAACTGTACACTAGGGTCCCGTTTTCTCCACAACCTCTCCAACACTTGTTTGTTGCTTTGTTTATGATGGCCGTTCTGACTGGTGTCAAGTGGTATCTCATTGTGGTTTTCATTTGCATCTCTCTGATAGCTAGCAGTACTGAGCATCTTTTCATGTGTCTCTGGATCCTCTGTATGTCCTCCTTGGAGAAGTGTCTGTTCAAGTCTTTTGCCCATTTTTTAATTGGGTTACTTGTCTTCTTAGAGTGGAGTCATGTAAGTTCTTTGTATATTTTGGAGATTAAACCTTGTTTGAGGTATCATTGATAAATATGTTAATCCTTGTCTGAGGTATCATTGATAAATATGTTTTCCCATAGAGTCAGTTCTCTTTTTATTTTAATACTGTTTTCCTTGGCCGTGCAGAAGCTTTTTATTTTAATGACATCCCATTTGCTTATTCTTTCCTTTATGTCCCTTGCTTTAGGGAACATATCAGTAAAAATGTTGCTGCCTGAAATATCTGAGATTTTTCTGCCTAGGTTTTCCTCTAGGACTTTAATGGTGTCACAGCTTATATTTAAATCTTTTATCCACCTTGAATTTATTTTTGTCTATGGTGTAAGTTGGTGCTCAAGTTACATTTTTTTTTTGTACGTAGCTGTCCAATTCTGGCAACACCACTTGTTGAAAAGGCTATTTTTACACCATTTTATGTTGCTGCCCCCTTTGTCAAATATTAATTGACCGTAGAGACTTGGGTTTATTTCTGGGCTCTCTGTTCTATTCCACTGGTCCACGTGCCTGTTTTTATGCCAGTACCAGGCTGTTTTGATTACAGTGACCTTGTAATACACTTTGGTATCAGATATTGGGATCCCTCCTACCTTGCTTTTCTTTCTCAAGATTGCTGCAGCTATTCTAGGTCGTTTATGGTTCCATATAAATTTTTCAAGTGTTTGTTCCATGTCTGTGAAATATGCCATTGGTACTTTAATAGATATTGCATTGAATCTGTAAATTGCTTTGGGAAGTATGGACATTCTGATGATGTTAATTCTTCCAATCCATAAACATGGTATACGTTTCCATTTGTTTGTGTCTTCCTTGATTTCTTCCTTGAGTGTTGCGTAGTTCTCTGCATACAGGTGTTTTACCTCCTTGGTTAGGTTTATTCCTAGGTATTTTATTTTTTTTTTGCTATATCGAATGGGATTTTTTTCTTGATTTCTGCTTCTGCTGTTTCACTGTTGGTATACAAAAATGCCTTTGATTTCTGGATATTGACTTTGTATCCAGCTGTTTGGCCAAATTCATTTATTATGTTGAGCAGCTTTTTGGCCGAGTCTATAGGATTTTCTATGTACACTATCATGTCATCTGCAAACAATGATAGTTTTGTTTCCTCCTTTTCAATTTAGATGCCTTTTATTTCCTTTTCTTGTCTAATTGCTGTGGCTAAGACTTCCAATACTATATTGAATAGAAGTGGTGAAAGTGAACAGCCTTGTCTTGTTCCTGATCTTAGTGGGAAAGATTTCAGTTTTTGCCCATTGAGTATGATGTTGGCTGTAGATCTCTCATATATGGCCTTTATTATGTTGAGGAATGCTCCCTCTATTCCCACTTTGCTGAGTGTTTTTATCATAAATGGGTGTTGTACTTTATCAAAAGCTTTTTCTGCATCTATTGATATGATCATGTGATTTTTGTCTTTGCTTTTGTTTATGTGATGTATTACATTTACTGATTTGTGAATGTTGAACCATCCTTGCATCCCTGGGATGAATCCCACTTGGTCATGGTGTATGATCTTTTTAATGTGTTGTTGGATGCGGTTTGCCAATATTTTGTTGAGGATTTTAGCATCTATGTTCATCAGTGATATTGGCCTGAAGTTTTCTTTCTCTGTTATGTCTTTATCTGGTTTTGGGATTAGGATGATGCTGGCTTCATAAAAAGAGTTTGGGAGTCTTCCATCATTTTGTATTTTTTGGAATAGTCTGTGAAGGATAGGGGTTAGCTCTTCCTTAAATGTTTTGTAGAATTCTCCTGTGAAACCATTTGGTCCAGGGCTTTTGTGTTGGGAGTTTTTTTATTACTGCTTCAATTTCACCAGCTGTTATTGGTCTGTTCAGGCTTTCTGTTTCTTTTTCTTTGAGTTTTGGGAGATTATATTTTTCTAGAAACTTGTCCATTTCACCTAGGTTTTCAAATTTCTTGGCATACAGTTCTTCGTAGTAATTTCTTACAATCCTTTGTATTTCTGTGGTGTCAGTTGTAATCTCTCCTCTTTCATTTCTGATTGTGTTTATTTGAGTCCTCTCTCTTTTTTTCCTGAAGAGCCCGCTTAAAGGCTTGTTGATTTTGTTGATCTTTTCAAAGAACCAGCTCCTGGATTCATTGATCCTTAGGATCGTGCTTTTAGTCTCTATGTCATTTAATTCTGCTCTGATCTTGGTTATTTCCTTTCTTCTACTTACCCTGGGCTGTCTTTGTTGTTGTTCCTCGAGTTCTTGTAGGCGTAGGGTTAAGTCGTTTGTTAGAAATGTTTCTGTCTTCTTTAGGTAGGCCTGTATTGCTATGAACTTCCCTCTGAGTACTGCCTTTGCTGTGTCCCATAAGTTTTGGGTTGTTGTGAGTTCATTTTCATTTGTTTCCAGAAACTTTTTGATTTCCTCCCTAATTTCATTCTTTACCCATTCATTGTTTAATAGCATGCTATTCAATCTCCATGATTTTGATGTTTTGGGGATTTTCCCCATCAAGTCAGTTTCTAGTGGGTCTTTCTTTATTGCTCTTCTTTTGAAATCTATTTTGTCTGATATGAGTATTGCTACCCTAGCTTTCTTTTCCTGTCCATTTGCTTGGAAAATTAGTTTCCAGTCCTTCACTTTAAGTCTGTGTATGTCTTTGTCCTGAGGTGTGTCTCTTGTAGGCAGCATATGTGTGGTTCATGCTTTCTTATCCATTCAGCTATTCTATGTCTTTTGATTGGAGCATTTAATCCTTTTCCATTTGAGGTCATTATTGTTAGGTATTTATTCATTGCCATTTTTGTACCTCTGTTCCCCTCCCTTCCTCCCTCCCTCCCTCCCTCCCTCTCTCTCTCTCTCTCTCTCTCTCTCTCTCTCTCTCTCTCCCTTTCTTCCCTTAAAGCAGTCTCTTTACCATCTCTTGCAGAATTGGTTTGGTAGAGGTATATTCTTTTAGATTTCTTTTGTCTGGAAAATTCCTTATTTGGCCTTCTATCTTGATTGAAAGCCTTGCTGGGTAAAGTAGTCTGGGTTGCAGGCCTTTGGTTCTCATTACTTGGAATATTTCTTGCCATTCTCTTTTGGCTTGGAGCTTTTCCATTGGGAAGTCAGCTGCTAACCTTATTTGGACTCTCTTCTATGTTACTTCCCTTTTCTCCCTTGCTGCCTTTAAGATTCTCTCTTTGTCTTGGAATTTTGCCATTTTAATTATGATGTGTCTTGAAGTGGGCCTGTTTGGGTTCCTCTTGATTGGGACCCTCTATGTTTCCTGGATTTGTGTGACTTTTTCTCTCACCAAATTAGGGAAGTTTTCCATCATTACATTTTCAAATAGGTTGTCTATCTCTTGCTCTTCTTCTTCTCCTTCTGGTATCCCTATTACACGGATATTATTACATTTCATTTTGTTTTGCGTTTCTCTTAATCTCTCTTCATTCTTTCTGAGCCTCTTTTCCTTTTCCTGCTCATTCTGGGTGTTTTTTTCTACTTTGTCCTCCAACTCACTGATCAGATCTTCTGCTTCATTGATTCTGCTTTTCATTCCTTCTACTGTGTTCTTCAATTCAGAAATTGTATTCTTCACTTCCTCTTGGCCCTTGGTGATAGTTTCTATTTCCTTTTTCACGTTGATGTAGTTTGCAGTGAGTTCACTGTAACTTCCCTGTAGTTTGTGGTAACTCATTGAGAGCTCATGGAGCTTCCTAACAACCATTTCTTTGAACTCAGTATCTGATAGTTGAGTTGCCTCTGTTTCATGTAGCATTCTTTCTGGGGCTTCCTCCTTTCCTTTCATCTGGGGATTGTTTCTTTGTGTTCCCATTGTTTGTGAGACTCTTCTTGTTAGCCTCAGCTTCTTAAATTGATCTGTCCTGGCTCCCTGGGTTTATGGTGTGTACTTCTGTGGTAGAATACCTGTGAGATTTAGTTGTGCAGTCTCCTTCATGTATCCTGTTGTTCCCAGCTTCCACTGTCTTAGCTGCTGGGATTCCCTCCTTTTGGGACCAACTCTGTTTTTTTTTCACAGTTCCAGGTTTGATTGTTTTTTTTTTTGTCTCACTCATGGGTATTTAAAAAGAGAAAAGAGGGAAAAAAATGAAAAAAGAGGAACGAAAAAAGAGGAAGGAAGAAGAGTTAAAATTGGAAAGAAAGGAAGAGGAAATAAAACAAAAAAGATGCAAAGAGAGGCAAAAGGAGTTGAGGGGTAAAAAAGAAGATAAAATAATAAAGAAATCATAATTTAAAACAATTATATAAACAGACAACCAAAAAAACCACACACACAAAAAACAAAAACAAACAAAGAACAACAACAACAACAAAACACCAAACAAAAAACTCTTCCTGTTTTCAATCTTGGCAAGCCAGTTTTTCTGCTCTGGCTGGGTGCAATGGCCTAGGGGTGATGGTATGGCTTTTCTCTGTGTTCAGCACTCAGTCATCTTTGGGCTACTCTCCCCAGAGCAAATCTGGTGCCTCTCTGCACGGGGCCTTGGGTGTGTGTTCTGAGCCTAGTGGAGTGCGTACACTTTCCCGAGATTATGGGTGTGAGCTTGGGTCTCCGGTCGCATGCAGCCCTCTCTGTTGGCTCGTGGGCAGCCGTCTGCGGTGGCATGGGCGCCTATGTTCCCGCGGCTGTCTGAGGTCCCGCGCAGATGACTATGGTCCCACAACCATCTCCAGTGGTGCGGGTGCCTATGATCCCAGGGCCTTCTGTGGTCACACCCGGGTGCCTATTGTCATGCAGCCATCTCCATTCACGCCCACAGCCATCTCCCTCAGCAATGCAGCTTTTACTTGAGCCTTTGAGCTGCAGCTCCTTCTCAGCAGCAGTTCTGCTGGCCCTAGTGGCCAGCCACCTACAGCCTCTCTGTCCCACCCCACCCCAGGCCTGGATGGCCAGTCCAAGGCTCTCATTTGGAAGCATCAAAATGGTACCCTTTGTACCTGCCTGCCACAGCTCTGCCCAGGGCACAATGTTGTTATGGTGATAGTAAGCAGTCTGGCCCACTCAGAGAAGCTCATTTTGACTAGAGGATGGGGCCTCATCCAGTGCCTCCTGGTTGGAGGTCCTCCTCATGTCCCTGCTTCATGACTTTTCCTCTCTTGGTGTCACCTTTACTGATTCCTTCAGCTTCTCCTACATACTCTGAACTTGACTCCTTGTCATTTAAAACAAAGTTGCTTACTCCCCTATAGTCATTTCTTTCTGTTTTCTTAAAATAATAACTTTTGGGGGCATCCTGAGCAGAGTGTGGAGCCTCCTGAGGGCCTGTCCCTTTGTCAGGGAGAGGCAGTCTGGCCCATGCTGACCGAAAGGATGGAAGACTCAAACCTGTGTGTGGTCTGGGAGAGTGCTGTGCTTGCTAAATGACGCTGGTTGTGGCACCGTCCATGTCCAGGAGGGGAAGAAAGAGTTTCTTGGAGAAGTGGAATTGGAGCCCTGCTTACAGTGGTTGAGAGGGTGAACAACCACACTGGTAATATACCTATTTCATCTATCTCTCATGCACATCACCAAGTTATCCATTATACCTCAACCTCCCTCTTTCTCAAGCCTTTTTCCTACTTAGATTGGAGTGATATTCTTTGATCCTTTATCAATGGGCCCCCCTGAGTCTCACTTTCTCCACCTGGCATCGTGGCAGTGCCACAAGCTCAGCTCTTGGACTTTCTTCTTTCTCTTCACCCTCCTATGTGAAGTCATCAAAGCCATGGCTTTAATTTTTGTGTGCTGATTCTCCAAACCATGGTTTCCAGACCATTTTTCTGGATACAAGGCTCAAGTAGCCAACTACTTCATAAACATCCATACATATATGTCTAATAACCATCTCAAATGAGCATGTTCAAAATAGATTTATGGTCATTCCTCAAAAAAAAATGTGATCATCAGTGTCCTCATTTCAGCAATGGAGTCACCCTTACCTGGAGGCACAGGCCTTGACCCATCTTTGTCTCACATCTTCTGTGTAGTCTACATCTAAATTGTATTGCTTTCCACTGCTTCCACTGCATCTGCTCTGAAATACTGCAAGAGCCTAAGAAGAGATTCTCCTGTTGCTACTCTGGATCCCTGTCAAATCTCTCCACATTTTAAATCAGAACATGCCACTGTGACATGGGTCCTTGGCTCCCTACCACCTTCCCTATTTCCTTGCTTTGCTTACATATTCCAGTGCAGTTCTCCTACCATTACAAGCTCATTGTCACTTCAGGATTTATCTTCTTTGCCCAACGGTACAAGGCACTCCCAAATAGGTAGTACTCCCCCCCAAAAAAATACTGCGAATAAGCATGTAAAATAGTGTTCAGCTTCACTGTTGTGGTTGAGTTACTGATCAGGATGCTTCACTTTCCTGAAGTAGTGGCATACAGCTACAGTGTCATGGTAAGTAGCATGGACTTCCTGTACCTTGACATTTGACTTGGCAGGTGATTCTCTTTGAAACTCCTGTAGTTATGATGTGAGCAGAGAGACTTATTCTCATGTGTTTCTGTCATTGCCAGCAGAAGAATGTACCTAGGTTGCCATTGGTCCCAGGAAATGAGACCCAGGGAGAAGATCCGCACACATCCTGAAATTAGGGCTGAGATAAACCTATTGACTGAGGCTCAGCCATCCTACAGGTGCATGGATGTGAAACAAAATCTTATACTCCACAGACTTCGTGGCTGTTTGTTTTCTGTATTCTTGCAATAGCCAACCAATATACTTTTACAGACACTTTTATATTTCACAAAAAATATAATCTTTCATCTATGAAATTGGCAATGATAAATAGAGATAGAGATTATAAAATATGCTTTTGGCAAAGGTTCAGGAAACAGGAGTGTTAATTTGCTACTGGTAAAAGTCTAAATTGGTAGCAACTTGTTTGGAAGTCTTATTTGAGTATACGTGTTTATTACACTAACCCGATATATTACAAATATAGGAGGTCAGAAGATGGCGGAGTGGTAGGAGGGAGCAGACCCCATTTCCCCTCTACACATGGGAGAAAAACCAGGCCAATCTACAAAAGAACAGAGCAGGCAAGGAACAGTAACACAGCATATTTGAGAATAAGAGGTCAGAAATTGTAGCGGACATTGAAAAACCAGCGGTAAGGAGAGCTCTTCAGAACAATAGGAGCCCAGGGATTAGCGCAGAGACCTGGGTGGCTGAGGCCCCAGTCCCGCGCTCCGCCAAGCCTGCCCCAGGGCTCTAGGGAGGGAGCTGGGTCAGCCGCTGAACCAGCTGGGAGATCTCAGGGGCCACACACAACTGCTGCCAAGCGAAAGTGGGTGCCCCGCTTCAGAGCGAAAGTGGGTGCCCCGCCCAGATCACTGCGCGACTTTGAACTGAGTTTTTGTGGTCACGGGGCGACTGCAAAAGCACAGTCGCCCCAACCGCAGACAGAGGCACCTGTGAAGTGAAACAGCTGCATAAAAATAGGCACCCACATGGGACCGCACACGGTCGCGGGATAGTGGACACTCGTGAAAACATAGGCGCTGGCCACTGGAGGCAGCTGTGGAGCCAAAGTTGCCAGTGCACGGGCGGGTGCTCGAACTCGGACAGCTCAGGTCCTTAGGCACAGGCTCGAGATAGCTGCTGGAGCACAGGCCCTGCGCAGGGGCCAAGGCAGGAGGCTGCGCCTGATCACAGTAAGCCGCAGGGGCAAAGGCAGGCAGCTGCGCATGACTGGAGAACCTAGCACACACCCATAAACTCGGGGAAGTGCGCACACACCAGGAGGCTCAGAACACACACTGGAAACCCTGTGGGGAGAGGCGCCCACTAACACTGGGATACATAGCACAATGAGGACTGAGTTCTGAACACAGAGAAAAGCAATAAGATCACCCCTCGGCCATTGCAGCCAGCAAGACCAGAAAAACTGGCTCGGCAAGTTTGAAAACAAGAGGGTTTTGGGGTTTTTTTTTGGGGGGGGGGTTATTAATATATATTTTTAATATTTTGTTTTGCTTTGCTTGTTCCTTTTTTTTTTTTTTTGGCTGCTTATATTTCTGTGGGGATGTTTGTGTGTGTGTCTGTTTTTTGTTTTGCCAGTTTCTTTGTGTCTTTTTGTTTGTATGCCTGTCTATTTATATGAGTTTTTAACTACTCCTTCTTCATTATTTTTATCTTCTTCTTTACTCCCCAACTCCTTTTGCCTCCCTTGAATTCCTTCTTGTCTTATCCCTTCTTCCTTTCTTTCCAATTTTATCTCTTCTACCTTCCTCTTTTTTCTTCTTTCTTCTTTTTTTCATTCCCCCCCCTTTTTTTAAATACCCACGAGTGAGACAAAACAAACAAACAAACAAGCCTGGAAATGTGAAAAAAAAACCAGAGTTGGCCCCCAAAAGAGGGTATTCCAGCTGATGAGACAGTGGAAGCGGTGAACAACAGGATATCTGAAGGAGAATTCACCACTGAATCTCACAGATATTCTACCACAGAAGGTCATACCACAAACCCAGGGAGCCAGAACAGATCAATTTAAGAAGTTGAGGCTAACAACAAGAGTCTTTCAAACAATGGGAAGACAAAAGAACAATCCCCAAACGAAAGGAAAGGAGGAAGCTCCAGAAAGAATGCTACATGAAACAGAGGCAACTCAACTATCAGATACTGAGTTCAAAGAAATGGTTGTTAGGAAGCTCCATGAGCTCTCAATGAGTTACCACAAACTACAGGGAAGTTACAGTGAACTCACTGCAAACTATATCAACATGAAAAAGGAAATAGAAACTATCAACAAGGGCCAAGAGGAAATGAAGAACACAATCTCTGAACTGAAGAATACAGTAGAAGGAATGAAAAGCAGAATCAATGAAGCAGAAGATCGGATCAGTGAGTTGGAGGACAAAATAGAAAAAACACCCAGAATGACCAAGATAAGGAAAAGAGGCTTAGAAAGAATGAAGAGGGTTTAAGAGAAATGCAAGACCACATGAAACGAAATAATATCCGTATAATAGGGATACCAGAAGGAAAAGAACAAGAACAAGGGATAGAAAACGTGTTTGAAAAAGTAATGATGGAAAACTCCCCTAATTTGGTGAGAGAAAAAGCCACACAAATCCAGGAAACACAGAGAGTCCCAATCAAAAGGAACCCAAACAGGCCCACTTCAAGACACATCATAATTAAAATGGCAAAATTCCAAGACAAAGAGAGAATACTAAAGGCAGCAAGGGAGAAAAAGGAAGTAACATACAAGGGAACCCCGATAAGGTTAGCATCTGACTTCTCAATGGAAACGCACCAAGCCAGAAGAGAATGGCAAGAGATATTCCAAGCAATGAGAACCAAAGGCCTGCAACCCAGACTACTTTACCCAGCAAGGCTTTCAATCAAGATAGAAGGCCAAATAAGGAGCTTCCCAGACAAAAGAAGTCTAAAAGAATACACCTCTACCAAACCAATTCTGCAAGAGTTACTAAAGGGACTGCTTTAAGGGAAGAAAGGAAAAGACAGAGAGAGAAAGAGAGAGAGGAACACAGGTACGAAAATGGCAATGAATAAATACCTATCAATAATAACCTTAAATGTAAATGGATTAAATGCTCCAATCAAAAGACATAGAATAGCTGAATGGATAAGAAAGCTTGACCCACACATATGCTGCCTACAAGAAACCCACCTCAGGACAAAAGACATACACAGGCTCAAAGTGAAGGGCTGGAAACAAATTTTCCAAGCAAATGGTCAGGAAAAAAAAGCTGGGGTAGCAATACCCATATCAGACAAAATAGACTTCAAAAGAAGGGCCATAAAGAGAGACCCAGAAGATCACTTCATAATACTCAAGGGAAGAATCCACCAAGGAGATATAAATATTGTAAATATATATCCACCCAACGAAGGAGCACCTAAATACATCAAGAAAATTTTAGAGGACTTCAAGAAAGATATTGACAGCAACACAATTATAGTAGGTGATTTTAACACCCCACTGTCAAAAATGGACAGATCTTCCAAAAAAAATATCAACAAAGATATTATGGCATTGAACAACACTCTAGAGGAAATGGACTCAACTGATATATATATAAAGCCCTTAATTCCCAAAGAAGCTAAATACACTTTCTTTTCAAATGCACATGGAACATTTTCAAAGATAGACCACATGATAGGACACAAATCCAGCTTCAACAAATTCAAGAAAATGGAAATCATACCAAGCATGTTCTCTGACCACAAGGGACTGAAACTAGAAACCAACCCCAAGGAGAAAACCCAAAACCCTCAAAATCATGGAGATTGAATAGCATGCTATTAAACAATGAATGGGTCAAGAATGAAACTAGGGAGGAAATCAAAAAGTTTCTGGAAACAAATGATAATGAACTCACATCGACCCAAAACTTATGGGACACAGCAAAGGCAATCCTCAGAGGGAAGCTTATAGTGATATGGGCCTATCTAAAAAAGACAAAAACATCTCAAACAAACAACCTAACCCTATGCCTACAAGAACTCGAGGAACAACAACAAAGACAGCCCAGAGCAAGTAGAAGAAAGGAAATAAGCAAGATCAGAGCAGAATTAAATGACATAGAGACTAAAAGCACAATCCTAATGATCAATGAATCCAGGAGTTGGTTCTTTGAAAAGATCAACAAAATCGACAAGCCTTTAAGCAGGCTGATCAAGAAAAAAAGAGAGAGGACTCAAATAAACACAATCAGAAATGAAAGAGGAGATATTACAACTGACACCACAGAAATACAAAGGATTGTAAAAAATTACTATAAAGAACTGTATGCCAAGAAATTTGAAAACCTAGGTGTAATGGACAGGTTTCTAGAAAAATATAACCTTCCAAAACTCAATGAAAAAGAAACAGAAAGCCTGAACAGACCAATAACAGCCAGTGAAATTGAATCAGTAATCAAAACACTCCCGATGCACAAAAGCCCTGGACGAGATGGTTTCATAGGAGAATTCTACAAAACATTTAAGGAAGGACTAACCCCTATTCTCCACAGACTATTCGAAAAAATCCAAAATGATGGAAGACTCCCAAACTCTTTTTATGAAGCCAGCATCATCCTAATCGCAAAACCAGATAAAGCCATAACAAAGAAGGAGAACTTCAGGCCAATATCGCTGATTAACATAGATGCTAAAATCCTCAACAAAATATTGGCAAACTGCATCCAACAACACATTAAAAAGATCATACACCATGATCAAGTGGGATTCATCCCAGGGATGCAAGGATGGTTCAACATTTGCAAATCAGTAAATGTAATTCATCACATAAACAAGAGCAAAGACAAAAATTACATGATCACTATGCAGCAGAAAGAAAAAAGGAGCTCATACCCTTTGCAACAGCATGGATGGAACTTGAGAGCATCATGCTAAGCAAAATAAGCCAGGCGGTGAAAGACAAATATCATATGATATCACTTTTAACAGGAACCTAATCAACAAAACAAACAAACAAACATAATATAAACAAAGACACTGAATTTGAGAACAGTCTGACAGTGTCCAGAGGGGGAGGGGAGGGAATTTCAGGGGAAAAGGGGAAGGGTTGACAGGAACAAGTACAAAGGACACATGGACAAAAACTATGGGGGGTGGAAATGGGAGGGAGGTGGGGAGGGCTGGGGAGATGGGCTGGGGTGGGAGTAAAGGACAGAAAACTGTACAAGATCAACGATTAAAATAAAAATTTTTTAAAAATCACACAATCATATCAATAGATGCGGAAAAAGCATTTCATAAGGTACAACACCCATTTATGATAAAAATACTCAGCAAAGTGAGAATAGAGGGAGCATTTCTCAACATAATAAAGGCCATATATGAGAGAGCTACAGCCAGCATCATTCTCAACGGGCAAAAACTAAAATCTTTTCCACTAAAATCAGGAACAAGACAAGGTTGTCCACTTTCACCACTTCTATGCAATATAGTATTGGAAGTTTTAGCCGCAGCAAGTAGATAAGAAAAGGAAATAAAAGGCATCCAACTTGGAAAGGAGGAAACAAAACTATCATTGTTTGCAGATGACATGATAGTATACATAAAAAATCCAATAGACTCGGCCAAAAAACTGCTTGACCTAATAAATGAATTTGGCCAAACAGCTGGATACAAAGTCAATATCCAGAAATCAAAGGCATTTTTGTATACCAACAATGAAACAACAGAAGCAGAAATCAAGAAAAAAATCCCATTCAATATGGCAAAAAGAAAAATAAAGTACCTAGGAATAAACCTAACCAAGGAGGTAAAAGACCTGTATGCAGAAAACTACACAACACTGAAGAAAGAAATCAAGGAAGACACAAACAAATGGAAACATATACCATATTCAAGGATTGGAAGAATTAACATCACCAAAATGTCCATACTTCCCAAAGCAATTTACAAATTCAATGCAATACCTATTAGAATACCAATGGCATATTTCACAGACATAGAACAAACACTTCAAAAATTTATATGGAATCACAAACGACCCCAAATAGCTGCAGCAATGTTGAGAAAGAAGAGCAAAGTAGGAGGGATCACAATACCTGATACCAAACTGTATTACAAGGCCACTGTAATCAAAACAGCCTGGTACTGGCATAAAAACAGGCAAGTGGACCAGTGGAATAGAACAGAGAGCCCAGAAATAAACCCTAGTCTCTATAGTCAATTAATATTCGACAAAGGGGGCAGCAACATAAAATGGAGTAAAAATAGCCTCTTCAACAAGTGGTGTTGGGAGAACTGGATGACTTCGTGCAAGAAAATGGAACTCGAGCACCAACTTACACCATACACAAAAATAAATTCAAGGTGGATAAAAGATTTAAACAGAAGCCGTAACACCATTAAAGTCCTAGAGGAGAACATAGGCAGGAAAATCTCAGATATTCCACGCAGCAACATTTTTACTGATATGTCCCCTAAAGCAAGGGACATAAAGGAAAGAATAAACAAGTGGGATCTCATCAAAATAAAAAGCTTCTGCATGGCCAAGGAAAACAGTATTAAAATAAAAAGAGAACCGACGGTGTGGGAAAACATATTTGCCAATGATACCTCAGATAAGGGTTTAATCTCCAAAATATACAAAGAACTTACACGACTCCACTCTAAGAAGACAAGCAACCCAATTAAAAAATGGGCAAAGGACTTGGGCAGACACTTCTTCAAGGAGGGCATACAGAGGATCCAGAGACACATGAAAAGATGCTCGATATCGCTAGCTATCAGAGAGATGCAAATTAAAACCACAATGAGATGCCACTTGACACCAGTCAGAATGGCCCTCATAAACAAAGCAACAAACAGCAAGTGTTGGAGAGGTTGTGGAGAAAAGGGGACACTAGTGCACTGCTGGTGGGAGTGCAGACTGGTACAACCACTATGGAAAACAGTATGGAATTTTCTAAAAAAAACTAAAAATGGATATACCTTTTGACCCAGCAATTCCACTGCTAGGACTATATCCTCAGAACCCTGAAACACTAATCCAAAAGAACCTATGCACCCCTATGTTAATAGCAGCACAATTTACAATAGTCAAGTGTTGGAAGCAACCTAGATGCCCATCAGAAAATGAATGGATCAAAAAACTGTGGTACATTTACACAATGGAATTCTATGCAGCAGAAAGAAAGAAGGAGCTCATACCCTTTGCAACAGCATGAATGGAACTAGAGAGCATCATGCTCAGCGAAGTAAGCCAGAGAGTGAAAGACAAAAATACCTTATGATCTCGCCTTTAACAGGAAGCTAATCAACAAAACAAACAAACAAGCATAATATAACCAAAGACATGGAAACTGAGAACAGGCTGACAGTGACCAGAGGGGAGAGGGGAGGGAATTTCAGGGGAAAAGGGAAAGGATTTACAGGAACAAGTATAAAGGACACATGGACAAAAACTATGGGGGGTGGAAATGGGAGGGAGGTGGGGAGGGCTGGGGAGATGGGCTGGGGTGGGAGTAAAGGACAGAAAACTGTACAAGATCAACGATTAAAATACAAATTAAAAAAAATTATTACACTAACCCAATAATTCTATCACTACAAATTTATTCTATGAAACAATTCAGGGCATGCATAGAGAATTATTGATGGGTATTTATTACAATGTTACTTCAAAGAGTAGTATACTGTAAATGTTGGCAGTGAACACTGTTGCTTTATAAGTTCCAAATTATAGACACCAGAGCCCTTCTGACAAAACCAGTAGTTGTGGGAATGCTTAGCAATGTGCCAGGTAAATGGCTCTCAGGTAGAACTGGGACCCACCTTTCTTCCCTTTGCTCAGAGGTCACCCTCAAGCCTAACAATATGGAATGAAGTTCACGCATGACTATTTGTTCACCCACCCTAGTTCTGGGGGACCAGAAATTCTGTTCTGAAATGGACGCAAAAATTGAGGCAGGAGCGCCAGGTCCTCCAGCAAGCAGGAAGCCCAGACAGTACAGGAGGCTGTGGCAGGAGTGTGGAGCTGCATGGAACAGGAACAACTTCAGGCAAGCATGGCAGGAAAATAGAAACCATCTGCAAAAGACAAAACTGAATGGCCTGGTTAAATCATTACAGTAACCAACAATATCAGAATGAAAACATATGACCTTTTGTGAGGTTTGATGTCCACAAGGGACAAAACAGACAGATAGCAGACAGCAGATAGCAGGCACATAGCCAGGTTTTCCAGGTCACTCTGTAAAGTGTATGAACTCTAAAACATTTTTAATTAATATAATATTTTATTAAGAGTTTGTACATTTTACATATACAAAATAACCTCCAAAAGGTTGAAATTTCATTTTAGATTTTAGAGACTTTGCTACCTTATGTGCTGGATAAATAGGCCAGCAAGTCAGCAATTAAATATTGTGCTAATAAAAAATATGGAGCTAATTAAATATAGAAGATGGTACTCTGTCTATTATTATTCTTTTGCATGTGATTGCAGTGTCAGGAGAGGGAGCAAGCCTCTGCAATTTTGGCTGTCCTGGAAGGACCAAGATAGTTTGGGAGTGAAACACTGATGACAGTTTTATTTAAAAAAAAAAAAATATATATATATATTAGTGTAATATATATATATATTTAATGTTTTGTTATGTTTTCCTTTATCTTTTTTTCTTTTCTTTCATCTTTATTTATTTTAATTATTGTTCTTGTATAGTTTTCTGTCTTCTACTCTCATTCTGGACCACTGCCCCAGCCCTCCCCACCACCCTCCCATTTCCACCCCTCCTAGTTTCTGTCCACGTGTCTTTTATACTTATTGCTCTAATTCCTTCCCCTTTTCCCCTGAAATTCCCTCCCCTCTCCCCTCTGATGACCCTCTTATACCACTATCTCCCCCTTCAATTACCACAATGTTGTCGATGTCGATGAGTCCTTTCTTTTTGTTTGATCCCTTTGTCCCCTAACCTACCCCTCCCATAGCTGTCATCCTGCTCTCTATGAGTCTGTCTCTATTTATTTATTTTTACAGAGAAGGGAAGGGAGGGAGAAAGAGAAGGAAAGAAAGATTGATGTGCAAGAGAAACATTGATTGGTTGCCTCTCACATGCCCCCAAGTGGGGACATGGCCCACAGCCCAGGCATGCGTCCTGATCAGGAATTGAACCAGCGACCTTACAGTTTGTAGCACAATTGTTCAATACACGGAATTACACCAGTAAGGGTGACTGGTGACAGTCTTTTTTCTTTTCTCTAATGTAGGGTCTGAGCATAAGAAAGACATCGCCAAAAATTCTTGTTTGAAGAGACTGGCCACTTGGCTGAGGCTGAATTCTAAGCACCTGAGAGGAAGACTAGGCACAAGGCCACAAATAGAATATGTTCAAGGGTATGGCCTTCAGGGTACAATACAAATGCAGTAAAACACAAAGAGAAGCAAAGAAATTATTAAAGCTGCGGGTAAAGATGAATCCAAGGGTGAGTGAGGGGGATATGCCCACATCCAGGGCCAACCGTTTGCACCCTTGAGATGCAGACATAGATTCAGGCACACAGAGGATGTCTTAGATGTGTGTTCTACTTCATAAGCTGGGGCTTACTGATTAATACACTTGCTTTTATTTATTAGTGCCCTTTATGCCTTACTTTGGTAACTTCTCATATATAAAATGTCACATTTTTTAAGGGGAGAAAACTTTGCATAAGAAAACTTGAATCACACAGCAAAAATAAAAATAAAAATAAAGACTTATCTCTTCATTTTCTTTTTCTTCCTTTGTCTTACTATCAGAGAGGGGTTTTGAAGCAATTTCTTCCTCTGCATCTTTAGTTTGTTCCCTTTCTCTGCCAAATTCCCCCTGCTGCTATCTTGGCCAATGGGGTAGACTACTCTGTGCTCTGAATGACTATCTACGGTAACAGTAAGAGGGCTGCCCAGAACAGATGTGAACAGGAAGGCAGCACACCCACATGTGGTGATTTAAAATTTGGAAAAAGAGCTTGGCTGTGGAGGTTTCCCCAAGGAGTGAGGAGATTCAGCCTCATACCAGTCCCCTGAACCCAGGGTTTCAGTGCTGGGAAAAGAAGTCCCTATAACTCCTGGCTGTGAAAACCAGTGGGAATTGTGGCTGAGTGAGATGAAGAGCTTCTAGAGTTCCATCCAGGTGTTCCTTTTGAAGGTCCTGCTCATGGATTTATTTGGACTAACTTGCTCTGACCCCCAGCATTAGGATAGCAGCTCAAAAAGCTCTAAGGATATATGGGGGCACTTAATTGCTTAGGTTTGGGCTACAGTTGGAGTGGCCACTTTCTTCCAGATGGAAGTTCTCACAGAGGCCATTGTTCCTTTGCTGAGACTTACCTCTACAGAGCCAGTAGGCAGGTGCCAAATCTGAGTCTCCATGGTGATCCCTGAGTCTTGGACCCACCAAATTTGTCATCCCACCTTAGTCATTTACAGTGGCTCTTCCATACAAATGTCCTCTGGCACCAGTGACAGCTGGATTTGGTTTGCAGCTTGGCCTCTCCAGGGCATCTTTAAGCCCAGCACAAGTAGCACCCATAATCAGATCACTATGTAGCTCATGCCAGGTGGCTCTGGGCAGGACACAGGCAGCAGCTGATTTTTGACCTGCATATCCCGGGAGGCCCAACAACCAGCACACTTGGTGGTCAGCTTCAGAACATGCTGCAGCACAACCCAACCACCTCCATGAGTGACAATTACGGGGTGGACTCACCTGGCACCAAGGCTCCACTGAAGTGAAACCTGTTTTGTGGGGTATGACTACAGCTTCTATGATGTAGTCTATTTCCTTTGCCAGATTGGGGAAGTTCTCCTTCATTATTTGTTCAAATAAGTTTTCCACTTGTTGCTCTTCTTCTTCCCCTTCTGGTGCCCCTATAATTCAGATATTGAGATGTTCAAAGATGTCCTGGAGGTTCCTAAGCCTCTCCTCATTTTTTTTGAATTCTTGTTTCTTCCTTGTTTTCTGTTTGCTTGTTTGTTTCTTCCTTCTGGTCCACTCATAGCCAATCCTGGTCCAGTCATAGCCAGTCCTGGCAGCCCATTGACCCAGGGGTCAATTGTCCCACTGATGTGCAAACAATAATCAAGGCTCAACTATGACAGGATGGTATACACAGCCCACACAGTGGGGTACACCTGGGGCCCTGTAGGACACCTACTACATAAGAGCAATCTACCAACACTTGGAGACATAGCAGCTCTACCTAATACATAGAAACCTACACAGGGAGGCAGCCAAAATGAGGAGACCAAGAATTTCTGTTTTATATTCCACATATGAGTGAAATCCTGGTTCTTATCTTTTTTCTGATGGATTTATCTCACTTATCATAATATTCTCAAAGTTCATCCATGTTGTCACAAGAGGCACTATTCCATCTTTTCTTCTGGTTGAGTAGAAATCCATTGTGTATATATACCACATCTCACGTATCCAATCCTCTATTGAAGAACACTTTGGTTGTCTCCATGTGTTGGCCACAGTGAATAGTGCTGCAATGAACATAGGGATGCATATGTCTTTGTAAGTACAGGTTTTTAAGTTTTTCAGGTAAATACACAGGAGAGGGATTTCTGGTTCATATGCTAACTCTATTTTTATTTTTTATCATTACTATTATTTTTTTTTATTTTAATTGTTCAAGGACAGTTTTCTGCCTTTTACTCCCATCCCAGCCCACCCCCCAGCCCTCCCTACCTCCCTCCTGTTTTATTTTTATTTTTTTGAGGAATTTCCATACTGTTTTCCACAGTGGCTGTACCAGTCTACATTTCTATCAGCAATGAATGACAATTCCCTTTTCTCCACAACCTCTCCAATACTTGTTATGACTTGTCTTGTTATTAATAGCCATTCTATAACCATGTGGTATCTCAAGGTGGTATAAGAAGGTGGTATATCTCAGTGTGGTATAACAAGGTGGTATCTCATTGTAGTTTTGATTTTCATTTTCCCAAGAGTGAGGGTGAACGTCTTTTCATATATCTTTTGGCTGTTTGTACATCATCATGAAGGGGGTGTTTGCTCAATTCTTCTGCCCATTTTTTAATCAGATTGTTGGTTTGTTGGTGGTTGAGTTTTATGTGTTCTTTATATATTTTGAATATTAATCTTTTGTCAGAGTTGTTGGCAAATATCATATCCAATTTGGTTGGTTGCCTTTTTGTTTTGTTGTCAGTTTCTTTTGTTGTGCAAAAGCTTTTTAGTTTGATATAGTCCCATTCATTTATTTTTGCCTTTACTTCCCTTGGCTTTGGAGTCAAATTCATAAAATGTTTGTTTTCTACAATCAGGCCCATAAATTCAGTACCAATGTTTTCTTTTATGTAATATACAGTTTCAGATCTCACATTTAGGCTTTGATCCATTTTGAATTTTTGTACATGGAGACAAATTGTAATCTAGTTTCATTATTTTGCATATGACTTTTTAATTTTCCCAGCACTACTTATTGAAGAGATTTTTTTCTCCATTGTATGTTTTTGGCTTTTTTGTTGAAAATTACCTGCCCATATACATGTGATTTTATTTCTGTGCTGTCAGTTCTGTTCCATTCATCTCTGTGTTGATTCTTTTGCCAGTACCATGTTGCTTTGATTATCATACCTCTGTAGCATAATTTTAAGTCAGATAGTGTGATATCTCTGTTTTTTTTTCTTTTTCTCAGGATTGCTTTGGATATTTGGGGTAGTTTGTGGCTCCCTACAAATATGATAAATTTTTGTACTATTTCTTTAAAAATTACATTGCGATTGTGATAGGAGTTGCATTAAATCTGTATAACAATCACTTTAATTGCAAATGGATTAAATGTTCCAACTAAAAGGCACAGGGTGCTTGAATGGATAAGCAAACAAGACCCATACATATGCTGTCTGTAAAAGACTCAGTTCAGATAGGAGGACATACACAGATTGAAAGTAAAGGAATGAAAAAAGATATTCTGTGAAAACCAAATTAAAAACTGCTAGTGTACTAATGCTTATACCAGACAAAATAGACTTTAAAACAAAGCATATAGCACTGACTAGTGTGTCTCAGTGGGTTGAGTGTCATCCCCAAAACCAAGGGGGCACTAGTTGATTCTTGCCTGGATGCATGCCTGAGTTGTGGGTCAGGTCCCTGGTTGGGGGTGTACAAGGGACAGCCGATCAATGTTTCTTTTGCACATTGATGTTTCTCTCCCTCTCTTTTTCCCTCCTTTCCTCTCTCTCTAAAAATAAATAAATAAAATCTTAAATAAAAATGAAGGCTCTAATAAGAGATAACAAAGGACTCAGCAATTCCACTTATAGTTATTTATCTGAAGAAAACAAAAACACTGAATAGAAATAACATATGCATCCACATGCTCATTGCAGTATTATTTACAATAGCCAAGATATGGAAGCAACTTAGGTATCCATCAATAGATGAATTAATAAAGAAGATGCAGTACACAATGGAATATTACTCAGCCCTAAGAAATAATGGAATATTGCTATTTGTGAAAACATGGATGGACCTAGAGGGTATTATGCTAAAAGACATAACTCAGGCAGAGAAAGACAAATATCATATATTCCACTTATATGTGGAATATAAAAAAATAAAATAACAAGTCAATCAGAAACAGGCTTATCAATACAGAGAATATTTTGATGGTTTCCAGATGGAAGAAAGATTGGGAGGTTGGATTGGGGGTGAAGTGATTTAGAAGTACAAATTGGTAGTTACAGAATAGTCACAGGGTTAAAGTATAGCACAGGAAACATTGTCAATAATGTAATAACTATGTATGGTGTCAGATGGGTACTAGATTTATTAGGTGATCTCTTCATAAGTTACACAAATAGCTTGTCATTGGGTTGTATATCTGAAACTAATATAATATTGTATGTCAACCATAACTAAAATTATTAAAAATTATGAAAATATATAAAGAAGAAATAACATCTCTAAAGAAGGACTGAATAACTTAAGGGCTATACTGCCTGAGGATTTATGGTCTGAGACAGTTTGTTCATGTGCTCTTGAAGCCCATGCTTATTACCATTTTATTCTTGGATCTCCACCTCAGTAAGACATTGAGTGAATTAACAATACATTAACCCAATGGATCTGGTCATGTACTGATACACCAAGGATTTGGAGAAAGCAGTCCAGGAGTTCTGGCCAAGATGGTGGCATAGGTAGAAATGCTTTACATCCTCAGATAACCAAAAGAAGGACAACAAATTTAAAAACAAAGAACAACCAGAATTTCTAGAAATTCAAACTTCATGGAAGACTGACAACCAAGGAGTTAAAGAAACATTCATTCACGGCCAAGATGGAGGTGTAGGTGGACACACTATGCCTCCTCTCACAACCAAAATTAAGGACAACAAATATTTAGAAACAAGAAAACAACCAGAACTGATAGAAAATTGAACTGTATGGAAGTCTGACAACCTTTCATCCAGACCGGTAGAGATGGGCGGAGTCCCAGCAGGACAAAGTGGAGGTGAGGACCTGGGCACGCAGGCAGCAGTGACTGGCACTTCCTAGGCACACAGGAGGCAGCTAGCAGACCCCAGGCATGGGGTGGCAACTGTGCAGACCCAGTGAGGCTACACATGGAGGCTGGCTGACCAGGTGGTCCCACGTTCATGCACAGATAATCCAGGCTAAGGAGAAGTGGTGGAAGGGACTGAAATCCAAGAGAGAGCAGAGCAAGCACCATCATTCCCTCTGGGACCCCACCCCCACATGCAGCATCACAACTCAGCGACTGGGCTGCCCCGCACTGGAGAACACCTAAGGCTCCACCCCTCACTATGTAACAGCTGCGACCAGACCAAAACAAACAAACAAACAACCAAAAAAATACCAAAAATGGCTCCAACAGGAGAACAAATCAAAGCCCAGAGCCAATTCCTCTAAGCGATGAAGAGGTAGCCAACCTATCAGATGCAAAGTTCAAAACAATGGTGATCAGGATGCTCACAGAATTGGTTGATTTTGCTCACAAATTAGATGAAAAAATGCAGGCTACAATATGTGAAATGAAGGGAAACGCACAGGAAATCAGTAGAGATGGGAGAAAAACTGGGACTCAAATCGATGGAGTGGACCAGAAGGAAGAAACAAACAAGCAAACAGAAAACAAGGAAGAAACAAGAATTCAAAAAAATGAGGAGAGGCTTAGGAACCTCCAGGACATCTTTAAACATCTCAATATCTGAATTATAGGGGCACCAGAAGGGGAAGAAGAAGAGCAACAAGTGGAAAACTTATTTGAACAAATAATGAAGGAGAACTTCCCCAATCTGGCAAAGGAAATAGACTACCAGGACATCCAGGAAGCTCAGAGAGTCCCAAAGAAGTTGGACCCAAAGAGGAACACGCCAAGACACATCATAATTACATTAGTCAAGATTAAAATGAAGGAGAGAATTCTAGAAGCAGCAAGGGATAAGGGGAAAGTCACCTACAAAGGAGTTCCCATGAGACTGTCAGCTGATTTCTCAAAAGAGACCTTCCAGGCAAGAAGGGGCTGGAAAGAAGTATTTGAAGTCTTGAAAGGCAAGGACCTACATCCAAAATTGCTCTATACAGCAAAGCTGTCATTTAGAATGGAAGGGAAGATAAAGTGCTTCTCGGATAAGGTCAAGTTCAAGGAGTTCATCATCACCAACCCTGCGGGGGCCCCTGTCCTGGGTGCCAGATGTCGGGGGGCTCCACCTGCGGAGCCCCATCTCTCCATCACGGATGAAAATAAAAACTACCAAGACATTTTCTGCTTGGGGAGGAAAGGTGGTCAGACTCTCAGAGGAGAATGACCCAGAGCGCCTTCCTCACTAGGCTTTTATTGGGTTCAAATACACAGGAATACAGGTATGTCATGGGCAAGGATCAAACAATGGTTAACATTTCAAAGAAATCTGAGGGCTTAATCTGAGTCAATGTCTGTCCGGAAAGGGGGTGGCCAAACTTTGGGAGACATACTCATTTCCTCCTGGGACACTTATCACTTAAGTAAGAGCACTCTTAGCAAAGCAGGTTTCACAGGACTTTACGAATTCTTTCTTATGCCCGATCACCCAGGGAGCTGTCCTGGCCAGCACAGGGCTGCACTGCTTGCCCGCACAGTTTCAGGCTTGACGCCGATTAGGAAGCAGGAGACATCTCCCAGATGGAAATGAGGACTTGGGCTATGTCAGAATAGCTGGGGGGCGAGGGTCCATCACATCCTCTTTGCTGCAGCCCCCCGAGTCCTTCTATGAGATCCTCCTAAGTGGTTGTGTCTGGCTTAGGTTGCCCCTCCCATGAGGAGTCTTACCCGTCATTGACTGCCAACCAAGCATTGGAGCCAGAGATTGGAATAGGTGGAAGCAGTGCTCCTGCCAGGGAGATAAGCTTTGTCTCCTTAGTAGGTTATGTCCTCTTGACAGAACAGACCCAGATCAAGTGGGTCCTTGGCTCTTACACAGCCCACCATGGGGTGAGGGTTACAACTCCTGAAAGCAGGCTGAACAGTCCGCAACACAAGCCCTTTTTATATGAAATGTTAAAGGGACTTATCTAAGAAAAAGAAGATAAAAAATATGACACTAAAAAGACAGCAAACTCACAGCTATTAATAACCACACCTAAAACAAAAGCAAACAACTAGAACAGGAACAGAAACACAGAAATGGAGATCACATGGAGGGTTAGCAACAGGGGAGTGGGAAGAGGAGAGAAAGGGAAAAGGTACAGAGAATAAGTAGCATAGATGGTGGGTAGAAAATAGAGAGGGGGAGGGCAAGAATGGTGTGGGAAATGTAGAAGCTAAAGAACTTATGACACATGGACATGAACTAAAGGGGAGGAATGTGGGTGAAAGGGGGTGTGCAGGGTGGAGGGGCATGATGGGGGAGAAATGGGACAACTGTAATAGCATAATCAATAAAGTATATTTAAAAAAATAAACATTCATTCATAGTGGTAGGAGCTGTGGAGATGGGCTGCCAGGGTAGAGCGGATGCATAGCCAAGGAGGTGGCTGGTGGACCAGTCAGTCCCACATTTGTAGGCCAATAAGCTGGGAAGAACAAGTGGGAAGTGAGATAGATCGCAGAGCCCAGGGTTTCAGAGTGGGAAACTAAAGACTCAAAACCTTTGGATGTAAAAGTTTGCAGAAGTTGTGGCAGCAGGAGAAATGGTCTCACAGGAGAGTCCATGGGAGAGACCCACTGGGTCCTAGAACATACACAAATCCACCCACCTACAAATCAGCACTGAAAGGGCGCAATCTGCTTGTGGGAGGTGAGGGAAGTGATGGAGAGTGGGGCTAGAGCAGAGCCAGCAAGTGGCACTGTTCTTTCTCTGACCATCCCCCACAGACAGTGCCACAACAAAGCAATGAAGGTTCCCCTACCCTGGTGAATACTTAAGACTCCACCCCTTACAACATAACAGGTGCATGAAGACAAAGAAATATGGCACAAATGAAGGAACAGATCAAAACTCCAGAAAAAGAACTAAGTGATGAGGAAATATCCAACCTATCTGATGCGGAGTTCAAAACACTGGTAATCAGGATGCTCACAGAAATGATTGAGCTCGGTCGGAAAATGAAGGAAGAAATGAAGGCTATAGAAACTGAAATAAAGGAAAATATACAGGGAACCAAAAGTGAAGGGAAGGAAACTGGGACTCAAACCTAGGATTTGAAACAAAATGAAGAAACAAACAGAACAGAATGAAGAAACAAGAATTCAAAAAAATGAGAAGCCGAGAAAGCCCTGGGACAACTTTAAATGTTCCAACATCTGAATCCCAGGGATACCAGAAAAAGAGCAAGAGCAAGAAATTGAAAACGTATTTGACCAAATAATGAAGGAAAATTTTCCCAGTCTGGGGAAGGAAATAGACTTCCAGGAAGTCCAGGAAGCTCACAGAATCCTGAAGAAATTGGACCCAAGGAAGAACACACCAAAGCACAACATAATTACATTAGCCAAGATTAAAGATAAGGAGAGTATCTTAATAGGAGCAAGAGAAGAGGAGATAGTTACCTACAAAAGAGTTCCCATAAGACTGTCAGCTGATTTCTCAAAACAAACCTTGAAGGCAAGAAGGGGCTGGAACGTATTCCAAGTCATGAAAGGCAAGGACCTACATCCAAGATTACTCTACCCAGCAAAACTGTCACTTAGAATGGAAGGGCAGATAAAGTACTTTCCAGATAAGGTCTAGTTAAAGGAATTCACCATCAAGAAGCCCTTATTGTATGAAATATTAAAGTGGCTTATCTAAGAAAAAGAAGATCAAAAACTATGAAGAGTAAAATGACAAGAAACACAACTATCAACAACTGAACCTAAAAAAAACAAAAACAAAAATGAACTAAGTCAACAACTAGAACAGGAATAGAACCACTGAAATAGAGATCATATGGAGGGCTATCTGGGGGGAGGAAAAAGGGGAAGAATGGGGGAAAAGGTACAGGGAATAAGGAGCATAATGGGTAGGCACAAAATAGACAGGGGTGGGGGTGGTTAAGAATAGTATAGGAAATGGAGAAGCCAAGGAACTTATATATACAACCCATGGACATCAACTAAGTTGGGGGTGGAATACTGGAGGGTGATAGGGTGCAGGGAGAAGTGGGATAAAGGGGATAAGAAAAAAAAGAAAAAAGAAACAATAAACTGAGCCAACATTTAAAGATATCTGCAATAAGTACTTAGAATATAGTCAGACTGTGAAAAGAAGGTCGAAGCAACAGAGTTACCTTTTGAAAAAACTGTGGAGCTGGTATCTAGAAGTCAACTCCCAGAAGGTATGTTCATAAAAAATCCAGGAAAATAGTATCTGTGTCAAGAGGGTTCTTTTGGCCTATCCCCCTGAAATTGGGGAAGTCCTTCACAACCATCAGTGATGTCCAAAACTAATTCTCTTATTTCTGAATGTGCCTGAGAATGGGTCTTTGCCTCACTTAGGAAACCCCTCAAAGTCATCAGAGAAGTCAAACCAGGTGCGGAAGGCACAAGACTGCACTGGCAAGGCACCAGGGGGCCAGATCATCCTGCAGAGTCTACAGGGCAATGGCATCAGCAAGTGTAGTGCTGGAGTAAGTGTTGTCAGAAAGGAAGAGAGAAATGAAAGGCATATGAGAAAATAGAAATATAAAGGAACAAGCATTCTGAGCAAGTGAAAACTTATATGGAGAGTAGTTAAGAACTTCAGGAAAAATGACAGAAACCATGAACCCATGCCATTTGGAATACAGGCAGGTGTGCATGGTACCAGGGACCCTGATCTCCTTGCCCCCATTGGTGTCTTCAGGGCAAACTCTGGTCAAGGAGAAGACAGAAGTGCTAACTCCAGACATAGAAACACACACATGAATTTGTTCATTTGAACAAATAAATTGTTTCAAAGACCAAGCAGTATAAAGTAATTTCCAGGAAGACCTCAGAATGGGGGACATGGTGTCTCAAGGTAAGGCAAGGCCCTCCTTTTCTTGGAGTGGAATCTGGGTTGAAGAGGGGCTTCCCTCAGCCTCCACTTCACTGATGTATTGAGAACTTTAGTGTAAATATAGTTCTTTTCAAGAATTTCTTTTAAATTTCCAGAATTTATCGTGAAGTGAAAGTTTTATGAATCTCTGCCATATATATCTTCTGTTTAAGGCTCTATTTGTGTATCTGTGGCTTCATGTGAAAGAAAATTTTCAAAATTAGAGTAATAAAAAGTAAGAATGTTTTTGTTTTGTGCTAGTTTAAAGAAGCTGCCCAAGAGAGTTTGCTGTACGCTGTGGGATGGGCACCATTCATTTTGTCAAAAGAACGATGATTCGAAGAATCTGGAGTTCATGACAGCGTTCCTGCTGGTGATCCTTGATAAAAGCACTTTATTCATCATCTCATTTGGCCTTCAGGATTGTGCTGCATAGGAGGTGGTGTCCCCAAGGATTAATGAAGTTATTACACCACCTCTACAGCAATGACAGTATCTGGAGAGCCAACACTAGAGAGCTCCAAGGCTTCAGGCATGATCTAAGTACTTGGTACTTTAACTCATTCGAAAATTGCAACCAATGTTTGAAGTGAAAGAAAGCCCAAGACATGGGGTCACTCGCCCAAGATTGCATAGCTAGTCTGTGGTCGAGCAGGTCCTGTCCTCTGGGACTTCTGCTACATGTGCTCACCTGCAGCCCACCACTGCCTCAGCCTCACTCTCAATCTCCCCAAGTGATGGACTAGGTGCCTGAGTGAAGACTTCTTCACCAGAGCAGAGTAGAGGACATATAAAGCGAAGCCAAATGTTCATGGAGAGTGCTATCTGCTCAGCCCTGAACCTTGGGGTCCTTACTATTACCATTAACTATCTCTTTTTCTCTCTGCATTCATCATGTTTCTTTCAGAGTAGCTGGCTTAAGGTGACAGGGCAGGCAGGTGGGGAGAATAACATCATGACAATAGGGTTGTGAGGGAAGCCTAGCATTCTCATCCTGAGGCCACCCCTGACTCCTTGGGCCCAGAGCCACCTTCCCTGTTCCTAGGATCCTAGCAGTCTACTCCCAGAGACAACACTCCTGTCTTCACATCCTTAGGATGCCCTTGGGAGACCCTGAGCAAGGCAGACATTTTTGTCCTTCCCAGGCACTTCTGTAATTGACACAGTGGTCAGGATGCTTGTCTCAGAAACAGCCTCCCTGTGCACTATCAGCCTATAATCCTGACTGATCACAAGGCTGCCCAGCATTTGGTCCAGCTGCTATATGATAGGGTAGGCCCAGAGTTTCCAAGACCACCTCTGGCTGACCCCCTGGGCGAGCAGTTGTTTTTGTTGCCTGAAACCTGGGCCATTTGACTTACTCTTTGGTAGTGAACAGGTTCCTTCTGCAAGACCCTAATTGTTTTCCCAATGGATGACCTGGTCAGCAGCACTCTAGCAAAGTGAATAATGATCTTCCCCTCACCTGGCCAATAGCCACCTGTCTGACCTCAGAGGCTTGGAGAATGCTGGCAGCCCCTTCTTTCACTCTGCCTCTGCTGGAATCTCAGGGGTCCCTAACAGTCTTCAGAAACATGTGTACCTAGAGAAACAGTCTTAGCCTGAGACCTGTGGGAGCCAAGAGTGTCTGACATTGCATTCCATATTATGTGTGGATATGATGCATTTAGAAATGTGGGTAGGTGACAATGTACATTTTCCCAGGAGATGACCAATAACATTTGTTCAGCTGTCAAAGGGTCTGTGACCCATAAGAGGTTAAGAACCACTTAACTAAAGAGATCCATCTGGATCTAGAAGGCCCAAAACTATCTCTCTGGATTCTTCTTTACTCCTAGTCTTAGAAGCCAAAGGGACAGCAAGAGGATTTGCAGGAAAGCTTGAGGCCTGGGCTGGGGTCATGAGAGTGTGGGAAGTAGGTCAGGACCCTGTAGCCTTTTGGGTCCCATTCAAGGACCTTCACAAATGACTTAAGGACCCCCATTGTAGCTTCAAGGGTCCACTAGGCTCTGCTATGGGTAGGTGGGGTTTCTGGAGATGTCCTTGTCTGACAGCCCTAGACCAAGTGTCCCAAGGCTGACACCTGCGTATAATTTGCCTGTGAAGTGGCTAAAGTATAAAACCACATTGCCTGTCAGGCTCATACACAGTTTGCACATACTTTAGGACTCACCCAAGTGGTTCCAATCTCTTGTAATAAGTCTTTTGTTTTCCTAGGCAGCTGGACTTCATCATTAAGTGACTTCTTAGATGGCAAACGCCAGAAGAGACCAGGCATCTGAAATTGAAAACTGCCACTCGTTGTACCTTAACAATACTGGGGAGTTTAGTGGGAGCTAAACTTTGTACCTGGCCTTCACTAAGCTAGAACCTGGAAGGTGGTGGGCCAGGGAACAGGTGGTGCCTATTTGTAGACTGTCACACTTTCACAAGTCTTACAAGACACTTTTCTTTTGCTTTACACTTATCTAATGATCTGTGTGCTACAAATCTCATTTCTTTTTTCATTATTGTTCAATTACAGTTGTCCCCATTTCCCCCCATTATTCTCCCCTGCCCTACCCACCCCCACTTCCCACATTCAATCCTCCCATCCCACACCCTGTTATTTTTGTCCATAGGTACTTTATACATCTTTCTTAATTTGACCCTTCCCCTTCTTTCTACCATTATCCTCCTGCCCCTTCCTCTCTGGTCACTGTCATGTGAGTCTTTATTTCCATGTCACTGGTTCTATTTTGCTCACTTGATTCTTTTGTTGATTAGTTTCCACTAAGGTGAAAGCATATGGTATTTGTCTTTCACAGCCTGGATTATTTCACTTAGCATAATACTCTCCACTTCCATTCATGCTGTCATGAAGTGTAGGAGTTCCTTCTTTCTTTCTGCTGCATAGAATTCCATTGTGTAAATGTACCATAGTTTTTTGATCCACTCATTATTGATGAGCACATAGGCTGTTTCCAGAACTTGGCTATTGTAAATTGCACTGCTATGAACATTGGGTTGCATAGGTTCTTTTGAATTGGTGTTTCAGGATTCTTAGGGTATAATCCCAGCAGTGGAATTGCTGGGTCAAAAGGCAAATCAATTTTTAGTTTTCTTTAAAATATATTTTATTGATTATGCTATTACAGTTGTCCCATTTCCCCCCCTTCACTCCCTTCTGCCCCTGCACACCCCTCCCACCCACATTCCCCCTTTTAAGTAAATATCCCTGGGTCTTACATATAAGTTCTTTGCCTTCTACATTTCCTATACTATATTTACTCTCCCCCTGTCTATTTGCTACCTACTATTTATGCTACTTACTCTCTGTACCTTTCCCCTGCTCTCCCTCTCCCACTCCCCCACTGATAACCCTCCATATGATCTCTATTTCCATAGTTTTGTTCCTGTTCTAGTTGTTCACTTAGTTTGTTTTTGTTTTTGTTTTAGGTGTGGTTGTTAGTAACTGTGAGTTTGTTGTCATTTTACTGTTCATATTTTTCATCTTCTCTTTCTTGGATAAGTCCCTCTAACATTTCATACAATAAGGGCTTCTTGATGATGAACTCCTTTAACTTGACCTTATCTGGGAAGCACTTTATCTGCCCTTCCATTCTAAATGAGAGCTTTGCTGGATAGAGCAATCTTGGATGTAGCTCCTTGCCTTTCATGACTTGGAATAGTTCTTTCCAGCCCCCTCTTTCCTGTAAGGTCTCTTTTGAGAAATCAGCTGACAGTCTTATGGGTACTGCTTTGTAGGTAACTATCTCCTTTTCTCTTGCTGCTTTTCAGACTCTCTCCTTATCTTTAATCTTGGCTAATGTAATTAAGATGTGCCTTGGTGTGTTCCTCCTCGGGTCCAACTTCTTTGGGACTCTCTGAGCTTCCTGACTTCCTGGAAGTCTATTTCCTTCGCCAGATTGGGGAAGTTCTCCTTCATTATTTGCTCAAATAAGTTTTTGATTTCTTGCTCTTCCTCTTCTCCTTCTGGCAACCCTATGATCCAGATGTTGCAATATTTGAAGAAGTCCTGGAGGTTCCTAAGCCTCTGCTCATTTTTTTGAATTCTTGTTTCTTCTGTACCGGTTGGATGTTTCTTTCTTCCTTCTGGTCCACACCATTGATTTGAGTCCCAGTTTCCTTCCCATCACTGTTGGGTTCCTATACATTTTCCTTTATTTCACTTAGCATAGCCTTCATTTTTTTCATCTAATTTGCAACCAAATTCAGCCAATTCTGTGAGCATCCTGATTAACAGTGTTTTGAACTGTGCATCTGATAGGCTGCCTATCTCTTTGTCGCTTAGTTGTATTTTTTCTGGAGTTTTGATCTGTTCTTTCATTTGGGCCATTTTTGGGGGGTCTCAGTTCACCTGTTACATAGTAAGGGGAAGAGCCTTAGGTGTTCACCAGGGCAGGGAAACCCACATCGTTGCATTGTGAAGCTGTATGTGGGGGAGGGATCTGAGAGAGAACAATGGCTCTCATCACTTCCCCCACTACCCAAAAGCAAAGTGGGCCCTTCTGGTGCTGATTCCTGGGTGGGTGGGTTTGTGTATGTTCTAGGACCTTGTTGGTCTCTCCAATGAACTCTCCTGTGAGGCTGGGAGTTTCTCCCACTCCCACCTCAACCCCCACAGGTGTTATCAGTCAGAGGCTTTGAAGCTTTATTTCCCCACATTGGAACTATGGGTTACATCATCTGTCTCCCTCCCCAGCTGTTCCTCCTGGTTTTAGCTGCACATGAATGTGGGACAGCCTGCTCTGCCAGCTACCACCTCACCGAGTCTGCCAGCTGCCACCTTGCCTGCCCCAGTCCTCTGGCCACAAACTT
Source organism: Glossophaga mutica (assembly GCA_039655065.1). NCBI lineage: Eukaryota > Metazoa > Chordata > Mammalia > Chiroptera > Phyllostomidae > Glossophaga > Glossophaga mutica. Next base: position 100,983,933 of record CM077307.1, on the reverse strand, counting down.
GTGGGGAGTCCTCTCCACCCAGCTGCACATCTCTGCCCCTCCTACTGGTCTGAACGAATGTGCCTTCTTTAACTCCTTGGTTGTTGGACCTCCATACAGTTCTATTTTTCTATATGTTCTGGTTGTTTTTTGTTTTTAAGTTTGTTGTTGCCCTTCTTTTAGTTGTGCGAAGAGGCACAGTGTGTCTACCTATGCCTCCATTTTAGCTGCGAGTCCCAAATTGTTGTGTCTTTGATGATCATTTTTTCTTTGATTTCACTTTCTCTGTTTGCATAATAGACCAAGACTAGATTCTCATATGACATACTTATTATTTCTTTTCTCTTTTCTTCTTCATTCATTTCTTTTTCTTTTTATTTAACTTTCTTTCCCTCCCCACTCCTCCCCTCTCTTTTTCCTTCCCTCCCTCCTTCCTTTCTTCTTTCTTTTGACAAGATGAACCTCAAGGGGGAGAAACTACCTCCTTGGAGTGTTCATTAGGCATGTTGGTCAGAAAGGACCAGACCAAGATATATTAAGACATAGAAGTCTACTTTAGGTTGTTCTTTAATTTGATAGCTTAGAATTGGATAAGTGTTATGATATAATGGTTTAGGATTAGTGGACACAGCAAGCTGAGAGTTCAAAGAGTCATAGTGTATAAACTATTTGCTCTTTTCTGCTTTCTACTGAAAAGCTGATCGGTTTTTCCAGAAGATGCTGGGATGAACAATAAAGTTGTTTGTGACTGTTTCCTAGGAGAGTGAGGTTGTGCTAATAAAGGCAGCCCCATTGTAATGTTCCACTATTGTTGACATTGAGTTATGGACAAGGTGGCTCTTGTGGTCAGAAGGACAACCCATCATACCTGGAGCTGTCCCTGTACACATTTATGGGGTTTGACTGTCACCATGGGTGGGTATGTTAGCCTCTGTGTGGCTTTCCCCTTTCCTTGGTGATGGTTTGTGAGACCATATTTGAGGCTGTAGCTGTATAGAAGCATTTAAGATCCTGAAGATCACAGATCTGAACAATGGTACACAGACAAACCCTAAGAGAATAATTAAATCAGAGTGTAGTCAGCTCTTCTGGCCAGAGTCTGTGGCTCCAAATTAAATAAAAACAACGACGACAACAACAACAACAAAAAGAACAGAGCCATGCCCACTCTGAGAGTCTGAAGAAAAAGGCTTCCATCAGTGCGGGGTGCCCCTGTCCTGGGCACCAGATGTGGGGGGGCTCTGCCCACAGAGCCCCATCCCTCCATCACGGATGAAAATAAAACTACCAAGACATGATCTGCTTGGGGAGGAAAGGTGGTCATACTCCAAATATACAGGGTCATCATTCAACAGACTTCTGGCAAGTGACAGCTTCTTAGGACCCATTTTTATTCACTAAAGAACTGAGATGATATGTCTATAACATTTTTTCTTGAGTTAAAGGACATTGACTGGGATTGGGGAAGTTATGTCCCCACTGAAAAGGCTATTTTTCTCAGCCTCCCTAGCAGCTGGGTTCCCTATAACCACATTTCAGCCAACAATAGTACAGAAAAGACTGTGTATGGCTTCTGAGCAATCTTCTTAATAGGGAGGTTTTACACCTTTCTTTCGTGTTTGCTGCCTAGATCATGTATGTGATGGCTGCAACTCCAGAGCAATCCTGGGCCATCCTACCCTATGGTGGTAGTACAGAAAGCCATGAGCCTACATTTCTCTAAATACACAAAGTGCTATCCCTGTTTACACAGTAGCTCTTTGGAATTCTTTGGAGGGGATGTAGTCAATCCTTACTGATGAAACTTCACTGTTGGAGTTGTCATGTTGACATCCAGGGGAAATCTTCAGGTCAGCCAATGTGAGATATTCTGATAGGATATCTTATAAAAGCCCATCAAGTCAAACATGTAACATGACTAAGATCAGCATGTAGGGACTTAGGGTGATTGTCAATTTTCCTTATTATTTCGCTTTCTTGTTTTTACTAATTTTGAGAACAGATTTTTTTTTTGTGGTTACTTAACGAAAATATACTTATTTTTTTTAATTTTTATTTTAATTGTTGATCTTGTACAGTTTTCTGTCTTTTACTCCGACACCAGCCCACCACCCCAGCCCTCCCCAGCTCCCTCCCATTTCCACCCCCCATACTTTTTGTTCATGTGTCCTTTATACTTGTTCCTGTTAACCCTTCCCCTTTTCCCCTGAAATTCTCTCAATTCTTCCCTCTGGTGACTGTCAGCCTGTTCTCAATTTCAATGTCTTTGGTTATATTATGTTTGTTTGTTTGTTTTGTTGATTAGGTTTCTGTTAAAGGTGAGATTATAAGGTATTTGTCTTTCACTGCTTGGCTTATTTCCCTTAGCATGATGTTCTCAAGTTCGATCCATGCTGTTACCCTTTGCTGTTGCAAAGGGTAGGAGCTCCTTCTTTCTTTCCGCTGCATAGAATTCCATTGTGTGAATGTACCATATTTTTTGATCCATTCATTTACTGATGGGCATCTAGGTTGCTTCCAACACTTGGCTATTGTAAATTGTGCTGCTATAAACATAGGGGTGCATAGGTTCTTTTGGATTGGTGTTTCAGGGTTCTTAGGATATAGTCCTAGCAGTGGAATTGCTGGGTCAAAAGGTATATCCATTTTTAGTTCTCTTAGAAAATTCCACACTGTTTTCCATAGTGGTTGTACCAGTCTGCACTCCCACCAACAGTGCACTAGGGTCCTCTTTTCTCCACAACCTCTCCAACACTTGCTGTTTGTTGCTTTGTTTATGAGGGCCATTCTGACTGGTGTCAAGTGGTATCTCATTGTGGTTTTAATTTGCATCTCTCTGATAGCTAGTGATATCGAGCATCTTTTCATGTGTCTCTGGATCCTCTGTATGCCCTCCTTGGAGAAGTGTCTGCCCAAGTCCTTTGTCCTTTTTTTAAATATATTTTATTGATTATGCTATTACAGTTGTCCCATTTCTCCCCCATCATTCCCCTCCACCCTGCACACCCTCTCCCACCCACATTCCCCCCTTTAGTTCATGTCCATGTGTCATAAGTTCTTTAGCTTTTACATTTCCCATACTATTCTTGCCTTCCCCCTGTCTATTTTCTACCCACTATCTATGCTACTCATTCTCTGTACCTTTTCCCCCTCTCTCCTCCTTCCACGCCCCTGTTGTTAACCCTCCATGTGATCTTCATTTCTGTGATTCTGTTCCTGTTCTAGCTGTTTGCTTAGTTTGCTTTTGTTTTAGATGTGGTTCTTTTTTTTTTTTTATTTTTAATTTAATTGTTGATCTTGTACAGTTTTCTGTCTTTTATTCTTACCCGAACCCACCACCCCAACCCTCCCCTCCTTCATCCCATTTCCACCCCTCCATAGTTTTTGTCCATGTGTCCTTTATACTTGTTCCTGTAAATCCTTCCCCTTTTCCCTGAAATTCTCTCCCTTCTTCCCTCTGGTGACTTTCAGCCTGTTCTCAATTTCCGTGTCTTTGGTTATATTATGCTTGATTGTTTGTTTTGTTGATTAGCTTCCTGTTAAAGGTGAGATCATATGGTATTTGTCTTTCACTGCCTGGCTTATTTCGCTTAGCATGATGTTCTCAAGTTCCATCCATGCAGTTGCAAAGGGTATGAGCTCCTTCTTTCTTTCTGCTGCGTATAATTCCATTGTGTAAATGTACCACAGTTTTTTGATCCATTCATTTACTGATGGGCATCTAGGTTGCTTCCAACACTTGGCTATTGTAAATTGTGCTGCTATAAACATAGGGGTCCATAGGTTCTTTTGGATTAGTGTTTCAGGGTTCTTAGGATATAGTCCTAGCAGTGGAATTGCTGGGTCAAAAGGTATATCCATTTTTAGTTTTTTTAGAAAATTCCATACTATTTTCATTGGGTTGCTTGTCTTCTTAGAGTGGAGTCGTGTAAGTTCTTTGTATATTTTGGAGATTAAACCCTTGTCTGAGGTATCATTGGTAAATATGTTTTCCCACGCCGTCGGTTCTCTTTTTATTTTAATACTGTTTTCCTTGGCCATGCAGAAGCTTTTTATTTTGCTGAGATCCCATTTGATTATTCTTTCCTCTATGTCCCTTGCTTTAGGGAACATATCAGTAAAAATGTTGCTGCGTGGAGTATCTGAGATTTTCCTGCCTATGTTCTCCTCTAAAACTTTAATGATGTCACGGCTTCTGTTTAAATCTTTTATCCACCTTGAATTTATTTTTGTGTATGGTGTAAGTTGGTGCTCAAGTTTCATTTTCTTGCACATAGCTGTCTAGTTCTCCCAACATCAATTGCTGAAGAGACTATTTTTGCTCCATTTTATGTTGCTGCCCCCTTTGTCAAACATCAATTGACTGCAGATACTTGGGTTTCTTTTGGGCTCTCTGTTCTATTCCACTGGTCCACATGCCTGTTTTTATGCCAGTACCAGGCTGTTTTGATTACAGTGGCCTTGTAATACAGTTTGGTATCAGGTATTGTGATCCCTCCTACTTTGCTCTTCTTTCTCAACATTGCTGCAGCTATTTGGGGTCGTTTGTGATTCCATATAAATTTTTGAAGTGTTTGTTCTATGTCTGTGAAATATGCCATTGGTATTCTAATAGGTATTGCATTGAATTTGTAAATTGCTTTGGGAAGTATGGACATTTTGATGATGTTAATTCTTCGATCCATGAACATGGTATATGTTTCCATTTGTTTGTGTCTTCCTTGATTTCTTTCTTCAGTGTTGTGTAGTTTTCTGCATACAGATCTTTTACCTCCTTGGTTAGGTTTATTCCTAGGTACTTTATTTTTCTTTTTGCCATATTGAATGGGATTTTTTTCTTGATTTCTGCTTCTGTTGTTTCATTGTTGGTATACAAAAATGCCTTTGATTTCTGGATATTGACTTTGTATCCAGCTGTTTGGCCAAATTCATTTATTAGGTCAAGCAGTTTTTTGGCCGAGTCTATTGGATTTTTTATGTATACTATCATGTCATCTGCAAACAATGATAGTTTTGTTTCCTCCTTTCCAAGTTGGATGCCTTTTATTTCCTTTTCTTATCTACTTGCTGCGGCTAAAACTTCCAATACTATATTGCATAGAAGTGGTGAAAGTGGACAACCTTGTCTTGTTCCTGATTTTAGTGGAAAAGATTTTAGTTTCTGCCCGTTGAGAATGATGCTGGCTGTAGCTCTCTCATATATGGCCTTTATTATGTTGAGAAATGCTCCCTCTATTCTCACTTTGCTGAGTATTTTTATCATAAATGGGTGTTGTACCTTATGAAATGCTTTTTCCGCATCTATTGATATGATTGTGTGATTTTTAAAAATTTTTATTTTAATCGTTGATCTTGTGCAGTTTTCTGTCTTTTACTCCCACCCCAGCCCATCTCCCCATCCCTCCCCACCTCCCTCCCATTTCCACCCCCCATAGTTTTTGTCCATGTGTCCTTTGTACTTGTTCCTGTCAACCCTTCCCCTTTTCCCCTGAAATTCTCTCCCCTCTCCCCTCTGGTGACTGTCAGCCTGTTCTCAGTTTCAATGTCTTTGGTTATATTGTGCTTGTTTGTTTGTTTTGTTGATTAGGTTCCTGTTAAAGGTGAGATCATATGATATTTGTCTTTCACTGCTTGGCTTATTTCCCTTAGCATGATGCTCTCTAGTTCCATCCATGCTGTTGCAAAGGGTATGAGCTCCTTTTTTCTTTCTGCTGCATAGTGTTCATGTGATTTTTGTCTTTGCTCTTGTTTATGTGATGAATTACATTTACTGATTTGCGAATGTTGAACCATCCTTGTATCCCTGGGATGAATCCTACTTGGTCATGGTGTATGATCTTTTTAATGTGTTGTTGGATGCTGTTTGCCAATATTTTGTTGAGGATTTTAGCATCTATGTTCATCAGCGATATTGGCCTGCAGTTCTCCTTCTTTGTTGTGTCTTTGTCTGGTTTTGGGATTAGGATGATGCTGGCTTCATAAAAAGAGTTTGGGAGTCTTCCATCATTTTGGATTTTTTCAAATAGTCTGTGAAGAATAGGGGTTGGCCCTTCCTTAAATGTTTTGTAGAATTCTCCTGTGAAACCATCTGGTCCAGGGCTTTTGTGAGTCAGGAATTTTTTGATTACTGCTTCAATTTCATCTGGTCTTATTGGTCTGTTCAGGCTTTCTGCTTCTTCTTCATTGAGTTTTGGAAGATTATATTTTTCTAGAACCTTGTCCTTTCACCTAGGTTTTCAAATTTCTTGGCATACAGTTCTTCATAGTAATTTCTTACAATCCTTTGTATTTCTGTGGTGTCAGTTGTAATCTCTCCTCTTTCATTTCTGATTGTGTTTATTTGAGTCCTCTCTCTTTTTTTCTTGATGAGCCTGCTTAAAGGCTTGTCGATTTTGTTGATCTTTTCAAAGAATCAGCTCCTGGATTTTTAGGATTGTGCTTTTAGTCTCTATGTCATTTAATTCGGCTCTGATCTTGCTTATTTCCTTTATTCTACTTGCTCTGGTCTGTCTTTGTTGTTGATCCTCGAGTTCTTGTAGGTGTAGGGTTGGGTTGTTTGTTTGATATGTTTCTAGCTTTTTTTGGTAGGCCTGTACCACTATAAACTTCCCTCTGAGGACTGCCTTTGCTGTGTCCCATAAGTTTTGGGTCAGTATTTATTTTTAAAGAGAGGGGAAAGAAGGAAGAAAGAAAAGAGCAGAAACATCAATGTGCGGTTGCCTCTCCCATGCCCCCTACTGGGGACCTGGCCCACAATCCAGGAATGTGCCCTGACTGGAAATCCAACCAGCAACTCTTTGGTTCACAAGCCAGCATTCAATTCACTGAGCCATGCCAACCAGAGCCGTTATTACTAATTTTCTCCAATTGAAAAGTATTACATAATTAATACTAAAAAGGAAAGCAAAACATTAGAGTAAGAGCATAAAGAGATAATTCAGAGACCCAGAAATGTACATTTAGCTGCTGTGAAAAAAAATTGTTCAACTTTTTGAGATATTAAATAAAAACCAAAATCCCAAGATCCTCTTTTTCAGTTTTCATAGAAATACATTATCTTTACAAAATAATACCCAGGACACTGCGAGCCCATTTTTTACAAGTATATATAAAACCTCTTCAATGAGGCACAGAACAAGTAGGAGTGAGAGATGAGGTAGCAGTGAGAGAGTTTACAGAAATTTTTCCTGTGACAAAAAGAAATGGACACTATTACGTTTAAGAAAAGAAAGAAGTAAAATAATTACAGGTATTAAGGAGTACCTCCATAAAAAAACAAAGTGATTTTTTTAGCAAAGGCCTGCAACCAACACTACTCTACTCAGCGAGGCTCTCAATTAAAATGAAAGGTGAAATAAGGAGTTTCCCAGCCAAAAGAAGGCTGAAAGAATACTCTTCCACCAAACCAGAACTGCAAGATATGCTAAAGGGACTGCTATAAGAAGAGGAAGGAAAAGAGTGAGAGACAGAGGAACACAGGTACAAATGGGGGAAAATGAACAAGAACCTATCAATAATAACCTTAAATGTTAATGGATTAAATGTTCCAATCGAAAGACATAGGGTAACTGAATGGATAAGAAAATGTGATCCACACATATGCTGCCTACAAGAGATGCAACTCAGAACAAAAAACCTACACAGACTGAAAGTGAAGGGTTGGAAAAAAAATATTCTGAGCAAATAAGCAGGAAAACCAAGGTGGGGTAGCAATACTTACATCACACAAAATAGACTTCAAACCAAAAGCCATACAAAGAAACACTGAAGGTCACTTCATAATAAAGGAAGAATACACTGAGAAGACACAAACATTGTAAACATATATGCACCCAACATAGGAGGACCCAAATATATAAAGATAATCTTGGAAGACTTCAAGAAGGATATAGGCAGCAACACATTTATCCTAGGGGATTTTAACACCCCTCTGTCAAAAAAAGATAGATCTTCCAAACAAAATATCAACAATCACATTATGGCATTGACCAATGACCTGGATCAAATGGTACACACACACACACACACACACACACACACACACAATTATATATATATTTTTAATATAAAGGATATATATTAGGATATATAATATATTGATATTAATATATTATTATATTATACATAATATAATATATAAGTGCAATACAATACATAATTATATAATATATTATATAACTATAATACCATATTTAATATCATACATTATATATCATACATCATATATATTATGTATTAGATATTATATATTATATGATATATAATATATAAAATAATATATAGTATATAATATATAACAGGATATATATATATATATGTATATGTATATGTATGTATGTATATATCCTTTAGTCCCCCAAAAGCAAAGTACACATTCTTTTCAAAGGCACATGGAACATTTTCAAAAATAGACCCCATATGAAGACACAAAAGCAGCCTCAACAAGTTCAAGAACATTGAAATCATATCAATCATTTCTTGGACTACAAGAGACTGAAATAGAAACCAAGTTCAAGGAAAAACCTCAAAAACACTCAAACTCATGGACCCTGAATAGTATGCAATTTAATGAATGAGGGATCAAGGAAGAAATGACAAAGTTGCTGTAAAACAAATTAAAATGAACACACAACAGTCCAATACTTATGGAACACAGCAAAGGCACTTCTTAGAGGGACGTTCATAGTGATACAGGCCTACCTAAAAAAGATAGCATTTCAAATGAACGACCTAATGCTACATCTACGAGAACTGGAAAAACAACAACAAACCAAGCCTGAAGTGAGTAGAATGAATGAAATAATGAAGATCAGAGCAGAATTAAACAACATAAAGACTAAAACAAAATCCAAAGGGTCAATAAATCCAGGAGCTGGTTTTTTGAAAAGATAAACAAAACCAACAAGACTGACTCATCAACAAAAGAAGAGAGAGGACCCAAATAAATAAAATCAGAAATGAAGGAGGAGAGATTACAACTCATACCACAGAGATATAAAGGATTGTAATAAATCACTACAAATAACTATATGCCAACAAATTTGAAAAACTAGGTGAAATGGACAAATTTCTAAAAAAAATATAATCTCCTAAAGCTGAATGAAGAAGAAGCAGAAAGCCTGAACAGACCAATAGGAGCTGATGAAATCAAAGCAGTACTCAAAAAACACCCGGCACACAAAAACCCTGGACTGGATGGTTTCACAGGAGAATTTTACAGAACATTTAAGGAAGAACTAACCTCTATTGTTTCGGACTATTCCAAAAAATCCAAAATGAGGGAAGACTCTCAAACTCTTTTTACAATGCCGGCATGATCCTAATTCCAAAATGAGATAAAGGCACCACAAAGAAAACTACAGGCCAGTATTGCTGATGAACATAGAAGGTAAATTCTCAACAAAATATTGGCAAACCACATGTAGTAATACATTAAAGAGATCATACATCATGATCTAGTGAGATTCATCATAGGGATGAAAGAATGGTACAATATTCGCAAGAAAATAAACATAATAAATTACATAAATAAAAGACAAAAATCACATGATGATATCAATAGATGCAGAAAAAACATTTGATAAGGTACACCACCCATTTACAATAAAAACACTCAGCTAAGTGAGAGTAGAGGGAGCACTCCTCAACATAATGAAGTTCATGTATGAGAAATCTACAGTCAATATCACACTCAATGGGCCAAAACTGAAAGCTTTCCCATTAAGATCAGGAATGAGATAAGGATGTCTGCTTTCACCACTTGTGAATACCATATTGTATTCAATATTGTATTGGAAGTCCTAGCCACAGCGATCGGAAAAGAACAAGAAATAAAAGGCATCCAAATTGAAAAGGAGGAAGTAAAACTGTCACTGTTTGCAGATGGCATGATAACATACATAGAAAACCCTCTAGAATCCACAAAAAAATCCCCAACTCAACCTAATAAGTGAATTTGGCAGAACAGTAGGATTCAAAGTCAATTTTCAGAAATCAAAGGCATTTTTGTATAACAACAATGAAAGATCAGAACCAGAAATCAGGGAGAAAAAAATCCCATTTGTTATAGCAATGAGAAAAATAAAGGACCTAGGAATAAGCCCGACCAAGGAGGTGAAAGATCTGTACTCGAGAAATGATACAGCATTGAAGGAAGAAATTAAGGAAGACACAAATAAATGGAAGCATATATTCTGTTCATGGATTGGAAGAATTAACATCATCAAAATGTCTATATACCAAAGCAATTTACAGATTCAACACAATCTCTATTAAAATACCAATGACATATTTCATCAATATAGAAAAAAACATTTGAAAAATTTATGTGGAACCATAACATGACCCCAAATAGCCACAGAAATATTGAAGAAGAAGAACAAAGTAGATCACAATACCTAATTTAAAATCATATTACAAGGCCACTGTAATCAAAACAGTCTGATACTGGCATAAGAACAGATACATAGGTTAATGGAATAGACTAGAGAGCCCAGAGATGAACCCAAGTCTCTATGGTCCCTTAGTATTTGAACAAGGGAGAAGAAGCATAAAATGAAGTAAAAATAGCCTCTTCAACAAATGGTGTGGAGATCTGGACAGCTACATGCAAAAAAACGAAACTCAATCACCAACTTATGCCAAACACAAAAATGAACCCAAGGTGGATAAAGGCTTAAATATAAGTTCTGACACCATAAAAGTTCTGGAGGAGAACATATGCAGGAAAATCTCATATATTCCATGCAGCAATATTTTCACCAATATAACCCCTAAAGCAAAGGACATAAAAGAAAGAATAAACAAATGGGACTTCATCAAAATAAAAAGCTTCTTCATGGCTGAAGAAAACAGCATTAAAATAAAAAGAGAACAAAGTGCATGGGAAAACTCATTTGCCAATAATACCATGGACAATGGTTTGATCTCCAAAATACATGAAGAACTCACACGACTCCACTCCAGAAAAACAAAGAACCCAATTAATAAATGCGCAAAGGAGTCCTGCCTGTTGTGGCTCAGTGGCTTGAGTGTTGGCCTGTGAACCAAAAGTTCAATGAATTGAACTGGAATTTAATGCATTCAATTCCATTTCAGTTTCCAGCCAGGGCACATACCTGGTGTCTGGGCAAGGTCATGCCTCCAGTAGGGGGTGCACAAGAGGCAACCACATCTTGATGTTTCCTTCTCTTTCTCCTTCCCTTCCTCTCTCTAAAAATAAATAAATAATTTTAAATGTTTTAATCTGTATATTGTATTATGTGTTCACCACACGAAGTCAATTCTCTTCGCATCACCTTTTATCCCCCCCTTTACCTTCTTTTACCTCTCTCGTCCTGCTTTCCCACTGGTAATCACCATACTTTTGTCTGTGTCTATTAGGCTGTAGTTTTTTTTGCTTAATCCCTTCACCTTTTTCACCCAGCCCTCCAACCCCCCTTGATTCTGACAACTGTCAGTCTGTTCTCTATATCTATGAGTCTGTTTCAATTTTGTTTGTTTATTTTGTTAATTAGATTCCACATGTAAGTGGAATCACATGGTACTTGTCTTTCTCTAAATGGCTTATTTCACTAAGCATAAGGCTCTCCAGGTCCATCCATGATGACAGAAAAAGTAACGTTTCCTTTTTTTTTATTTTTTTTTTACAGCTGAACAATATTCCATGTATAAACAGTACCACAGCTTTTTAATCCACTTTGGCTGCTTCCAAATCTTGGCTATTCTACTTCAATGAACATAAGCATGTACATATTCTTTTGAATTAGTGTTTCAGGTTTCTTCAGATATATTCCTAAAAGTGGAATCACTGAGTCATAAGGCAGTTCCATTTTTAACGTTTTAGAAATCTCCATACTGTTTTCCACAGTGGCTACACCAATCTGCATTCCCACCAACATTGCATGAGTGTTCCCTTTTCTCCACATCCTCGTTAGCACTTGTTGTTTGTTGATTTATTGATGATAGCTAGTCTGACAAATTTGAGGTGAGATCTCACTATGGTTTTAAATTGTATTTCTCTGATGATTAGTGATGTTAAGCATCTTTTAATATTGGCCAATAGATGCCTATTGGACATCTGTCCCCTTTGGAAAAGTGTCTATTGAGGTCCTTTACACATTTTTTAATTGAATAAAATATTTTTAAAAAATGGGCAAAGGACTTGAACAGACACTTTTCCAAGGAGGACATACAGAAGGCTCAGAGAGATATGAAGAAATGCTCAGCATCACTAGACATCAGAGAGATGCTAATTAAAACCAGAGTGAGATACCACTTCACACTGGTAAGAATGGCCATTATAAACAAATTAAAAAAAAACAAGTGTTGGAAAGGTGGTAGAGAAAAAGGAATCCTAGTGCACTGTTGGTTGGAATGCAGACTGGTGCAGCCACTGTGGGGAACAGCATGGAATTTTCTCAGAAAACTAAGAAAGTGGAACTGCCTTTCAACCCAATAATTTCACTGCTGGGATTACACACTAAGAATCCTGAAACACTAATTCAAAAGAACCTGTGCATCCCAATGTTCATAGCAGAACAATTACAATAGCCAAGTGCTGGAAGCAACCTCAGTGCCCATCAGTAAATGAGTGGATCAAAAAACTACGGTACATTTACACAATGGAATACCACACGGCACAAAGAAAAAAGGAGCTCCTGCCCTTTGAAACAGTATGGATGGATCTGGAGAGCATTATGCTAAGTGAAATAATCCAGGCAGTGAAAGAAAAATACAATATGAACTTACCTATCAACAAAACAAACAAGCAAGCAAAAGATAACCAGAGACATTGAAATGAAGAACAAAGTGACAGTAACCAGAGAGGAAGGGGTAGAGGGATAATGGGGGATAATAGAGGAAGGGCCATCAAGTAACATGTACAAAGGCTACATGGACACAGCCAATGGGTGTAGGTTCTAGAGTGGGAGGTGGGGATGTGTGGGATGGGGGCGTGGCAGGGTGAAAATGGAAACAACTGTACTAGAAAAACAATTTTAAAAAAGAAAAATAATAAAGTGCAATTTTTAAAAAATTTTGTTCAAGTACAGTTTTCTGCCTTTTACCCCCATCCCACCCCACCCCCCAGTCCTCCCCACCTCCCTCCCATTTCCACCCCTCCTTGTTATTGTCCATGTGTCCTTTATAATTGCTCCTGCAAACCCTTCCCCTTTCCCCCTGAAATTCCCTCCCCTCTGGTCACTGTAAGCCTGTTCTCTATTTTAGTGTCTTTGATTATATTTTGCTTGTTTGTTTTCTTGATTAGGTTCCTGTTAAAGGTGAGATATATGGAATTTGTCTTTCACTGCCTGGCTTATTTTGCTTAGCATGATGCTCTCAAGTTCCATCCATGCTGTTACAAAGGGTAGGAGCTCCTTCTTTCTTTCTGCTGCATAGAATTCCATTGTGTAAATGTACCATAGTTTTTTGATCCATTCATTTACTGATGGGCACCTGGGTTGCTTCCCACACTTGGCTATTGTAAATCGTGCTACTATGAATATTGGGGTGAATAGGTTCTTTTGGATTGATGTTTCAGGGTTCTTAGGATATAATCCTAGTGGTGGAATTGTTGGATTAAAAGGCAGATCCAATTTTAGTTTTCTGAGAAAATTTCATGCTGTTTTCCATAGTGGTTGTGCCAGTCTGCAATTCCAACAGTGACAAAGTGCAATTTTTTAAAGCACCAGAAGATTAAAAAATTTATCCAAGTGACACACAAAAGAAAAACAGATAAAATGTCTTAACAAGATGTATTTTTTAAGCTATTTTATTTATTATTGTTTAGTTACATTTGTCCCACATTTTCTCCATTTCTGACCCCCACTCTGTCCCTCACAATCCCACAGTCAATGCCCCACAATATTATCCACGCATATGAGTCCTCTATGTGTGTTCTTTTGCTTGGCCCTTACCCTGCCTTTCCCCATTATTGTCCCTCCTCCACTCTGGTCAATGTTGGATTAATTTATATCTCTATGTCTCTGGTTCTATATTGCTCATGTGTTTGTTTTGTCGATAGGTAAGTTCATATGACATTTGTCTTTCACTGCCTGGCTTATGTCACTTAGCATAATACTTGACAGTCCCATCCATGCTATCATGAAGGGTAGAGATTCTTCTTTGTTTCTGTATAGTATTCCATCGTGGAAAGATATTACGCTTTTTTGATCTACTCATTTACTGATGGGCACTTAGGCTGTTTCTAGAACTTGGCTATTGTATGTAATGCTGTCATGAACATTGGGGTGCATAGGTTTTTTTGAACTGATGATTCAGGATTCTTATGGTATAGTCCAAGCAGTGATATCGCTCGGTCAAAAGGGAGTTCCACCTTTAGGTTTTTGAGAAAATTCTATACTGTTTCCACAGTGGCTGCACCAGTTTGCATTCCCACTAACAGTGTACTAAGATTCCCTTTTTTCCACAACCTCACCAGCACTTATTTATTGTTGATTTGTTAATGATGGCCATTCTGACTTGTATGAAGTGATATTTCATTGTGCTTTTAATTTGCATCTCTCTAATGGCTAGTGATGTTGAGCATTTTTTCATGTGTCTCTGGGCCCTCTGTATGTCCTCGTTAGAGAACTGTCTGTTCAGATCCTTTGTTGATTTTTTAATTAGACTGCTTGTCTTCCTAGTGTGGAGTCATGTGAGTGCTTTATATATTTTGGAGATCAAACCCTTGTCCGAGGTATCACTGGAAAATAAGTTTTCCCATGTGGTTGGTTCTCTTTCCATTTTGTTGTCCATTTTGGTTCTCTTTGTCCATTTTGTTTGACTGTTTGATGCAGTCCCATTTGTTTATTCTTTCCTTTATATCTGTTGCCCTAGTGGATATATTGATGAAAACATTGCAGCATGGGATATCTCAAATTTTTCAGCTTATGTTTTCCTCTGTGACTTTGATGGTGTCACAACTTATATGTAAGTCTTTTATCATCATTTATTTTTGTGTACAGTGTAAGTTTGTGGTCAAGTTTCATTTCTTTGCCTGTACTTGTCCAGGTTGCCCAACACCATTTTTTCAAGAGGCTATTTGTACTCCATTTTATGTTCTTGCCCCATTTGTCAAATATTATCTGACCCCATGGTCATGGATTGATTTCTGGGCTCTCTATTCTGTTTCATTGGCCAATGTCTCTGTTTACTTTTAAGTATATTCAATTGATTATACTATTACAGTTGTCCCATTTTTCTCCCCTTTATTCCCCTCTGCCCTGAACCACCCTCCCACCAGTATCCCCCCACCCCCGCATTAATTGATGTCTAAAGGTAGTATGTGTAAGTTATTTGGCTTCTCCATTTCCTATATTATTCTTAACCTCTCCATGTGTATTTCATACCTAAAATTTATGCTTCTTATTCCCTGTAACTTTTCCTCTATTCTTCCTTCTTCCCCTCCTCTCTGATAACACTCCATTTGATCTACATTTCTGTGATATTTTTCTTGTTCTAGTTGTTTGCTTAGTTCATTTTTCTTTTTATTTTCAGGTTCAGTTTTTGATAGTTGTAGGTTTGTTTTCATTTTGCTGTTTGTATCTTTGATCTTCTTCTTTTTCTTAGCTAAGTCTCTTTAACATTTCATGTGAGAAGGGCTTGGAGATGATGAACTCCTTCAACATTACCTTATCTCAGAAACAGTCTTTCTGCTGTCCCATTCTAAATGATAGTTTTGCTGGATAGAGTAGTCTTGGCTGTAGGCCCTTGCCTTTTATGACTTTGAATACTTCTTTCCAGCACCTTCTTGCCTGCAAGGTTTCTTTTGAGAAACCAGCTGATAGTATTGGAACTCCTTTGTAGGCAACTGTGTCCTTTTCCATTGCTGCTTTTTAGATTCTCTCCCTATTGACTTCCAGCCAAGATAGAGGCATAGGTAAATACACTTTGCCTCCTTGTACAACCCAAAGAACGGGAAAAACAAATTAAAAAAAAATAACAAAACTGCCAGGACATTGAACTGTTGGAAGTCCAACATTCAAGGAGTTAAAGAAGAAACATTCATCCAGACTGGAACGGGGGGCAGAGACAAGCAGCTGGGGCTTAGAGGAGACAGAGCAAGCCAATGGCTGTTGGGCTGGGCAGTTCCATATGTGTGTGTGGATAAACAGGGAGGAATGACTGGGGAGCTAAACAAACCATGCAACCCAGTGTTCCAGCATGGGAAAAGAAAGCCTAAAACATCTATCTATAAAATTCTTTGAGGATTGCAGAGGTGAGAGAACTTCCAGCCTTACAGGAGAAGTCACTGGAGAGAGCCACAGGGTTTTATAATGTACACAAACCCACCCACCTGGGAATCGGCACCAGAAGGGACCAATTTGCTTGTGCACAGCAGGGCAAGTAACTGAAAGCAGGCCAAGTGCTGAGCAAGTGGCAGTGTTCCCTATCTGACCCCTCCCCCATAAATAGCACCACATATAGGAATGTGGGGTGCCCTGCCCGGGAAAGTACCTAAGGCTCCACTCCTTATAATGAAACAGGTGCACTGAGAAAAGAAGTATATCTCAAATGAAAGAACAGATGGAATTTTCAGAAAGAGAACTAAGCAATGCAGAGATAGACAAACTATCAGATGCGGAGTTCTAAGCACTAGTACTCAGGATGCTCACAGAAATGCTTCAATATGGTATCGAAATAGAGAGGAAAGTGAAGGATATGTAAAGTGAATTAAAGAAAAATATACAGGGAACCTACAGTGAAGGGAAGAAAACTTGGACTCAAATCAATGATTTGGAACAGAAGGAAAAAGTAAACATTCAACCAGAACAGAATGAAGTAACATGAATTAAAAAAAGTGAAGAGAACACCAGAGTTCCACCCAGGATGGAGGTGTAGGTAGAAATGCTTCACCTCCTTTCACAGCCAGAAGAGGGATAACAACCAATTTAAAAACAATAAATACCCAGAACTTCCAGAAGATCAGACTGCATGGAAGTCCAACTTCTAAGGAGTTAAAGAAACATTCATCCAGACTGACAGGAAGGGTGGAGACAGGCAGCCAAGAGGTAAGGACTCACAGAATGTTGGCCAAACACATGGGCAAGGTGAGGCTGGCTGAGTGGGAATCTAAGGACTCAAAACATCTAGCTGTAAAATACTGTGGGGGTTGTGAAAGTGGGAGAAACTTCAGCCTTACAGGAGAGTTTGTTGGAACATGGAGAAAGACATGAGCAAATGAGCAGCACTTTCCCTCTCAGAATTCTCCCCAACAGACTGTACCACAATGCAGCAAAGA
The DNA here is from genome assembly GCA_039655065.1 of Glossophaga mutica. Taxonomy (NCBI): domain Eukaryota; kingdom Metazoa; phylum Chordata; class Mammalia; order Chiroptera; family Phyllostomidae; genus Glossophaga; species Glossophaga mutica. Next base: position 100,966,712 of record CM077307.1, on the reverse strand, counting down.
AGGTTGCCCTGTCTTCAGAAATACATAAGGCTCCACCCCATACAATATAACAAATGCACTGAGAAAAATATGGCCTAAATAGAAGAAAATATCAAAACTCCAGAAAAAAGCTAAGTGATGAGGAGATAGATACTCTATCTGAGGCAGAGTTCAAAACACTGGTAACCAGGATGCTCACAAAATTGAATGAGCTCAGTCACAAAATGAAAGAAGAAATGGTGATACAAAGTGAAATAAAACAAAATAAACAGGGAACCAACAGTGAAGAGAAGGAAACTGGTACTCAAATAAATGATTTGGAACAAAAGGAAGAAATAAACATACAACTGGAACAGAATGAAGAAATAAGAATTCAGGAAAATGAGGAGTGCCTTAGGAACCTCTGGGACAGCTTTAAGTGCTCCAACATCTGAATTACAGGGGCACCAGAAGGAGAAGAGGAAGAGCAACAAATTGAAAACTTATTTGAGAAAAATAAGGAAGGAACTTCCCCCATCTGGCAAAGGAAATAGACTTCTAGGAAGTCCAGGAAGCACAGGGAGTCCCAAAGAAATTGGGACCAAGGACATACAAACCAAGGCACATCATAATTACATTACCCAAGATTAAAGATAAGGAGAGAATCTTAAAAGCAGCAAGAGAAAAGGAGTTACCTACAAAGGAGTTCTAATAAGACTATAGGCTGATTTCTCAAAAGAAACCTTGCAGGCAAGAAGGGGCTGGAAAGAAGTATTCAGTCATGAAAGGCAAGGATCTACAAACTTGATTGCTCTATCTAACAAAGTTATCATTTAGAATGGAAAGGCAGACAAAATATATCCCATTTATGGTCAAGTTAAAGGAGTTCATTGTCACTAAGCCCTTATTATATGAAATATTAAAGGGATTTATATAAGAAAAAGAAGATAAAAATATGAAGTGAAATGAAAACAAACAACTATCAACAACTGAACCTAGGGAAAAAAAACTAAGTAAATAAGTAGAACAAGAACAGAATCACAGAAATGGAGATCACATGGAAGAATATCAGCAGGGAGGGCATGAGGGAAGAATTGGGGAAAGGTACAGGGAATAAAAAGCATGATAGGTACAAAATACAACAGGAGGAGGTCAAGAATAGTATAGGAAATAGGAAAGCCAAAGAACTTATAGGTATGATGGATGGACAAGAACTAAAAGGTTGGTGGGGGGAACGCTAATGAGAGGACTGTACAGGGCAGAAGACAATAACGGGGAGAAAAAGTATAATAGAATAATCAATAAAATATACTTAAAAATTAAAAACCAACAAAAATAAAACTAAAAAATTAAAACTAAAAATTTAAATTAAAAAATTTAAAACTAAAAAACTAAAACAAAAAAAATTTAAAAAATTCTCTCCTTATCTTTCATCTTGAGTAATGTAATTACACTGTTCCTTGGTGTGCGCTTCTTTGAGTCCAACAATTTTGGGACTCTCTGAGCTTCCTGGACTTCTTGGACTTACTGGAAGTCTGTTTCTGTTGCCATCTTGAAGAAGTTCTCCATTATTTTTTAAAATAAGCTTTCAATTTCTTGCTCTTTCTTTTCTTCTCTGGCACCCGTGTGATTGGACCTTGGAACATTTAAAATTGTCCTGGTGCTACAGTATCTCACAAGTATTCTACCATAGAAGTTTACACCATAAACCCAGGAAGCCAAACAGATCAATTTAAGAAACTGAGGCAAGAAAGAAGAGTCTCACAAACAATGGGAAGACAAAGAAATAATCTCCAAATGAAAGGAAAAGAGGAAACCCCAGAAAGAATGCTAAATGAAACAGAGGCAACTCAACTGTCCAATATTGAATTCAAAGCAATGGTTGTCAGGAAGCTCCATGAGCTCTCAACGAGCTACAAGAAACTACAGGAAAGCTACAGCGAACTCACTGCAAACTATATCAACATGAAAAAGGAAAGAAACTATCAACAAGGGACAAGAGGAAATGAAGAATACAATTACTGAACTGAAGAACACAGTAGAAGGAATGAAAAGCAGAATAGATGAAGCAGAATATTGGATCAGCGAGTTGGAGGACAAAATAGAAAAAAACACCCAGAAAGAGCAAGAAAAGAAAAAGTGGCTCAGAAGAACGAAGAGGTATTAAGAGAAATGCAAGACAATATGAAATGTAATAATATCCGTATAATAGTGATACCAGAAGCAGAAGAAGAGCAAGGGATAGAAAACTTATTTGAAAAAGTAATGATGGAAAACTTCCCTAATTTGGTGAGAGAAAAAGTCACACAAATCCAGGAAACACAGAGAGTCCCAATCAAGAGGAACCCAAACAGGCCCACTTCAAGACATATTATAATTAAAATGGCAAACTTCCAAGACAAAGAGAGAATCTTAAAGGCAGCAAGGGAAAAAAGGAAGTAATATATAAGGGAGCCCCGATAAGGTTAGCAGCTGACTTCTCAATGGAAATGCTCCAAGCCAGAAGAGAATGGCAAGAAATATTCCAAGTAATGAGAACCAAAGGCCTGCAACCCAGACTACTTTACCCAGCAAGGCTTTCAATCAAGATAGAAGGACAAATAAGGAATTTTCCAGACAAAAGAGTCTAAAAGAATACACCTCTACCAAACCAATTCTGCAAGAGTTACTAAAGGAACTGCTTTATGGGAAGAAAGGAAAAGACAGAGAGAGAGAAAGAGAGAGAGGAACACAGGTATGAAAATGGCAATGAATAAATATCTATCAATAATAACCTTAAATGTAAATGGATTAAATGCTCCAATCAAAGACATAGAATAGCTGAATGGATGAGAAAGCATGACCCACACATATGCTGCCTACAAGAAACCCACTTCAGGTCAAAAGACATACACAGGCTCAAAGTGAAGGGTTGGAAACAAATTTTCGAAGCAAATGGACAGAAAAAAAAAGCTGGGGTAGCAATACTCACATAAGACAAAGTAGACTTCAAAAGAAGAGCCGTAAAGAGAGACCCAGAAGGTCACTTCACAAAACACGAGGGAAGAATCCACCAAGAAGACATGAACATTGTAAATATATATGCACCCAACATAGGAGCACCTAAGTACATCAAGAAAATCTTAGAGGACTTCAAGAAAGATATTGATAGCAACACAATTATAGTAGGGGATTTAAACACCCCACTGTCAAAACTGGACAGATCTTCCAAACAAAATATCAACAAAGATATTGTGGCATTGAACAACACGCTACATGAAATGGACTTAAGTAATATATATAGAGCCCTTCATCCCAGAGAAACTACATACACACTATTTTCAAATGTACATGGAACATTTTCAAAGAGAGGCCACATGACAGGACACAAAACAAGCCTCAACAAATTCAAGAAAATTGAAATCATACCAAGCCTTTTCTCCATCCACAAGGGATTGAAACTGAAAACCAACCCCAAGGGGAAAAACCCAAAACCCTCAAAATCATGGAGATTGAATGGCATGCTATTAAGCAATTAATTGGTCAAGAATGAAATTAGGGAAGAAATCAAAAAGTTTCTGGAAACAAATGATAATGAACTCACAATGAACCAAAACTTATAGGACACAGCAAAGGCAGTCCTCAGGGAAAAGTTCATAGCAATGCAGGCCTATCTAAAAAAGATAGAAACAGCCCTGGCTGGTGTAGCTCAGTGGATTGAGTGCGGGCCTGCGAATCAAAGGATCGCGGTTCGATTCCCAGTCAGGGCACATGCCTGGGTTGCAGGCCAGTTCCCAGCATGGGACACATAAGAGGCAACCATACATTGATATTTCTCTCCCTCTCCCTCTCTCCTACCCTTTCCCTCTAAAAGATAAATAAATAAAAAAATCTTAAAAAAGATAGAAACATTTCCAACAAACAACTTAACCCTACGCTTACAAGAACTTGACGATCAACAACGAAGACAGCCTAGAGCAAGTAGAAGGAAAGAAATAACCCAGATCAGAGCAGAATTAAATGACAGAGACTAAAAGCACAATTCTAAAGATCAATGAATCCAGGAGCTGGTTCTTTGAAAAGATAAACAAAACCAACAAGCCTTTAAACAGGCTCATCAAGAAAAAAAGAGAGAGGACCCAGATAAACACAATCAGAAATGAAAGAGGAGAGATTACAACTGACACCACAGAAATACAAAGGATTGTAAGAAATTACTATGAAGAACTGTATGCCAAGAAATTTGAAAACCTAGGTGAAATGGATAAGTTTCTAGAAAAATATAATCTTCCAAAACTCAATGAAGAAGAAGCAGAAAGCCTGAACAGACCAATAAGACCAGATGAAATTGAAGCAGTAATCAAAAAACTCCCAACACACAAAAGCCCTGGACCAGATGGTTTCACAGGAGAATTCTACAAAACATTTAAGGAAGAGCTAACCCCTATTCTTCATAGACTATTTGAAAAAATCCAAAATGATGAAGACTCCCAAACTCTCTTTATGAAGGCAGCATTGGCCTAATCCCAAAACCAGATAAAGAACAACAAAGAAGGAGAACTTCAGACCCATATCTCTGATGAACATAGATGCTAAAACCCTCAACAAAATATTGGCAAACCGCATCCAACAATACATTAAAAACATCATACACCATGACCAAGTGGGATTCATCCCAGGGATGCAAGGATGGTTCAACATTCGCAAATCAGTAAATGTAATACATCACAAAAACAAAAGCAAAGACAAAAATCACATGATCATATCAAAAGATGCGGAAAAAGCATTTGATAAGGTACAGCACCCATTTATGATAAAAACACTCAGCAAAGTGGGAATAGAGGGAGCATTCCTCAACATAATAAAGACCATATATGAGAGACCTACAGCCAACATCATACTCAACGAGAAAAAACTAAAATTTTTTCCACTAAGATCAGGAACACGACATGGTTGTCCACTTCCACCACTTCTATTCAATATAGTATTGGAAGTCTTAGCCACAGCAATTAGACAAGAAAAGGAAATAAAAGGCATCGAAATCGGAAAGGAGGAAACAAAACTATCATTGTTTGCAGATGACATGATAGTGTACATAGAAAATCCTATAGACTTGGCCAAAAACCTGCTTGATCTAATAAATGAATTTGGCCAAACAGCCGGATCCAAAGTCAATATCCAGAAATCAAAGGCTTTTTATTATACCAACAATAAAAGAGCAGAAGTAGAAATCAAGAAAAAAAATCCCATTTTATATAGCAAAACAAAAACAAACAAACAAAAAAACCTAGTAATAAACCGAAGCAAGGAGGTAAAAGACCTGTATGCAGAGAACTACACAACACTGAAGAAAGAAATCAAGGAAGACACAAACAAATGGAAGCATATACCATGTTCATGGATCAGAAGAATTAACATCATTAAAATGTCCATACTACTCAAAGCACTTTACCAATTCAATGCAATACCTAGTAAAGTACCAATGGCATATTTCACAGACATAGAAAAAACACTTCAAAAATTTGTATGTAACCATAAATGACCCCGAATACCTGCAGCAATTTTGAGAAAGCAGAGGTATCACAATAAGTGATGCCAAACTATATTACAAGGCCACTGTAATCAAAACAGACTGGTACTGGCATAAAAACAGGCACATGGGCCAGTGGAATAGAACAGAGAGCCCAGAAATAAACCCAAGTGTCTACAGTCAATCAGTATTCGACAATGGGGCCAGCAACAGAAAATGGTGTAAAAATATCCTTTTCAACCAGTGGTCTTGGGAGTACTGGACAGCTACATGCAAAAAAATGAAACTCGAGCACCAACTTACACCATAGACAAAAATAAATTGAAGGTGGATAAAAGATTTAAATGTAAGCTGTGACACCATTATACTCCTAGCGGAGTACATAGGCAGGAAAATATTAGATATTTCAGGCAGCAACATTTTTACTGATATGTCCCCTAAAGGAAGAGACATAAAGGAAAGAATAAACAAATGGGATGTCATTAAAATAAAAAGCTTCTGCATGGCTAAGAAAACAGTATTAAACTAAAACAGAACCAACTGTATGGGAAAACATATATTTGCCAATGATACCTCAGACAAGGGTTTAATCTCCAAAATATATAAAGAACTTACATGACTCCACTCTAAGAAGACAAGGAACCCAATTTAAAAATGGGCAAAGGACTTAAACAGACACTTCTCCAAGGAGGACATGCAGAGGATCCAGAGACACATGAAAATATGCTCGATATCACTAGCTATGAGAGAGATGCAAATGAAAAGCACAATGTGATACCACTTGATACCAGTCAGAATGGCCTTCATAAACAAAGCAACAAACAAGTGTTGGAGAAGTTGTGGAGAAAAAGGGACCCTAGTGCACTGTTGATGGGATTGTAGATTGGTACAACCACTATGGAAAACAGTATGGAATTTTCTAAGAAAACAAGAATGGATCTACCTTTTGACCCAGCAATTCCACTGCTAGGGTTATATCCTGAGAACCCTGAAACGCCAATCCAAAAGAACCTATGCATCCCAATGTTCATAGCAGCACAATTTACAATAGGCAAGTGTTGCAAGCAAGCTAGGTGCCCATCAATAAATGAATGGATCAAGAGATTATGGTACATTTACACAATGGAATTCTATGCAGCAGAAAGAAAGAAGGAGCTCCTACCCTTTGTAACAGCATGGATGGAACTTGATAGCATCATGCTAAGCGAAATAAGCCAGGCAGTGAAAGACAAATTCCATATATCTCACCTTTAACAGGAACCTAATCAAGAAAACAAACAAGTAAAATATAAGCAAAGACGCTGAATTAGAGATCAGGCTGACAGTCACCAGAGGGGAGAGGGGAGGGAATTTCAGCGGGAAAGGGGAAGTATTTACAGCAACAAGTATAAAGGACACATGGACAAAAACTATGGGGGCTAGAAATTGGAGGGATTTGGGGAGGGCTGGAGTGGTGGGGGATGGGAGTAAAAGATAGAAAACTGTAGAAGAATAACAATTAAAATAAAATGAAAAAAATTGTACTGGTGCTTCTTAAGCCTCCTGTTTTTTAAATTCTTCTTTCTTCATTCTGTTCTAATTGAATGGTTCTTTTCTTCCTTCTGCTCCAAATCGTTGATTTGCGATCCCAGTTTCATTCCCTTCCTTGTTTGTTCCCCATATATTTTCCTTTATTTCACTTTGCATAGCCTTCACTTTTTCCTCTATTTTCTGACCATATTCAACCACTTCTTTGAGCATCCTGACTAATAGTGCTTTGAACTCTACATCTTTGTTGTTTGTTTTTCTGCAGTTTTGATCTGTGCTTTCACTTGGGCCATATTTCTTTGACTTGGCGCACCTCTTATGTTGTAAGGGATGGAGCCTTAGGTATTCACCTGGGTAGGACAACCAACATTGCTGTTTTCTGGCACAATTTGGATGATTGTTTCTTCTCTAACTCCTTGGTTGTTGGAGTTACCTACGGTTTGATTTTCTGGAAGTTCTGCTTATTTCTTTTGCTTAAATTTGTTGTCCTTTTGGTTGTGGGAAGGGAGAAAGTGTATCTACCTATGCCTTCATCTTGGCTCTAAGTCCTATGTGTCTTTTCTTATGCCAGTACTAGACTGTTTGCTTATAGTGGCCTTGTAAAATTATTTAATATCAAGTATTATTTTTCTTCCTAAATTTTTTTCTCAGAATTGTGCATGCTACTCAGAGTTGTTTATATATCCATGTAAATTTTTGAAATATTTGTTCTCTATTCATGAAATATGTGTTTGGAATTTTGAAGGGATTGCATTGAATCTATAGATTGCTTTGGGTAGTATGGGCGTTTTAATGATGGTAATTAGTCCAATCCATGAACATGGCATATGTTTTCAATTTTTGTGCCTTCCTTAATTTCTTTCTTCAGTGTTATGTAGTTTTATGAGTATAGGTCTTTTACCTCCTTGGTTACGATTATTCCTAAGTATTTTATTTTTCTTGGTGCTATAGTAGATGGGATTTTTGCCTTATCTCTGTTTCTAATATTTCATTGTGTACAAAAATGCCTTTGATTTATGAATGTTGACTTTGTATCCTGTTGTCTTGTCAAATTCACTTATTATGTCAAGTAGTTTTTTGGTGTAGTCTATGGGGTTTTCTGTATATACTATCATGTCCTCTGCAAACAATGACAGTTTTGCTTCCTCCTTTCTAATTTGGATGCCTTTTATTTCTTTTTCTTGTTTGATCACTGTAGCTAGAACTTCCAATACTATAGGGAATAGAAACATTGAAAGTGGACATCCTTGTGTTGTTCCTGATCTTAATGGGAAAGCTTTTGTTTTTTCTCATTGAGTATAATGTTGGCTATAGGTTTCTCATATATAGCCTTTATTATGTTGAGGTATGTTCCCTCTACACCCACATTTCTGAGTGCTTTTATCATAAATGGGTGCTGTACTTTATCAAATGCTTTTTCATCATTATTGATTAGATCATGTGGTTTTTATCTTTCCTTTTGTGATATATTACATTTGTTGATTTGTGTATATTGTACCATACTTGCATCCCTGCTATGAATTCCACTTGATCATGGTGTATTGTTTTTAATGTATTGCTGGAAGTGGTTTGCCAATATTCTGTTGAGTATTTTAGCATGTATGTTCATTAAATGTGTTGTCCTGTAGTTTTTCTCTTCATTGTGTCTTTATCTGGTATTGGGATTAGGATAATACTGGCATCATAAAAAGAATTTGGGACACCCTGGCTGTTGTAGCTCAGTGAGTTGAGTGCCAGGCTGCGATCCAAAGGGTCTTTGGTTTGATTCCCAGTCAGAGCACATGCCTGTGTTGTAGTCCAGGTCCCCAGTAGGGGATACTTCAGAGGCAACCACACATTGATGTTGCTCTTTCTCTCCCTTTCTTTTCTCTCTCTAAAATAAGTAAATAAAAATAAATTTTAAAGTTTGTAAGTCTTCTCTGTTCTTGGATTTTTTAGGATAGTTTAAGGATAGGGGTTAGATCTTTCTTAAATGTTTTGTAAAATTGTCCTGTGAAACCATCTACTCTAGAGCTTTTGTGTGCTGGCAGTTTTTTGATAACTGCTTCAGTTTCACTAGTGGCCATGAGTTTCTTCAGGCTTTCTGCTTCTCTTGACTCAGTTCTGGAAGATTATATGTTCTAGACATTTGTACATTTCACCCAGCTTTTCAAATTTCTTGGCATATAGTAGTTCCTAGAAATTTCTTATGATCCTTCATATTTCAGTTTTATCTATTGTAATTTCAACTCTTTCATTTCTGATTTTATTTTTTGGAATCATCACTGTTTTTTCTTGATGAATATGATGAAAGGTTTGTCAATGTCGGTGATCTTTTCAAAGGTACAGCTCCTGAATTTCTTGATCCTTAAGATTGTTCTTTTAGTCTCTATTTCATTTAATTCTGCTTTTATATTGATTATTTCCTTCCTTCTACTTGCTCTGCACTTTGTTGTTGTTCCTTTAGTTTTTTTTAGATGTAGGGGGAGGTCATCTATTTGAAGATTTTCTGTCTTTTTTTTTAGGTAGGTCTGTGTTGCTATGAATGTCCTTCTCAGGACTGCCTTCACTGTGTCCCATAAGTTTCAGGTTGTTTGTATTTATTTTCATTTGTTTCAGAAACATTTTGATTTCTTCTTTGATATCATTGTTTACCCATTCATTGTTTAATAGCATGTTATTCGGTCTCCATGTGTTTGAATGCTTTTGAGTTTTTTTTCCTTGAGGTTGGTTTCTAGTTTCAAATCCTTGTGTTCTGAGAAAATGCTTGATATAATTTCAATTTTCTTGAGTTTGTTGAGGCTTGTTTTGTGTCCTATCTTGTGATCTGTCTTTGAAAATGTTCCATGTGAATTTGTAAAGAATGTGTATTTTTCTTCTTTGGGGTGAAGGATTCTATGTATATCAGTTAAGTCCATTTGATCTAGCATGTCATTCAGTGCCACAATGCCCTTCTTGCTTCTTTGGAAGATCTGTCCATTGTGAGAGTTCATTGTTAAAACACCATACTAAAAGTGTGTTGCTGTCTATAGCTTTCTTGAAGTCCTCTAAGATTTCCCTTATATATTTGGGTGTTGCTCATATGTTGGATACATCTATATTTACAATATTTATAGCTCCCTGATGGATTCTTCCCATTATAATTATGAAATGACCTTCTTTGTCTCTCTTTATGTCCTTCGTTTTGAAATCTATTTTGTTTGATATAAGTATTGCTACATCAGGGTTTTTTTTTTTTTTTCTGTTCATTTGCTTGGAATGTATTTTTTCAACCCTTCAGTTTCAGTCTGCATTGATATTTTGTTCTCCAGTGGGTATCTTCTTGACAGCATGTATGCAGGTCGTTTTCTTATCCATCAAGCTACACTATGTCTTTTTATTAGAGTGTTTAAACCATTTACATTTAACGTTACTGCTGGAAGGTTCTAATTCATTGCCATTTTTTTCTTTTGTACTTGTGTTTCTCTCTTTCCCCCTCTATACCTTCATCTTGTTACAGCAATCTTTATAGCATGTCTTGCAATACTGGTTTGATTGAGATGTATTCTTTTAACCTTCTTTCATCTGGGAAACTCCTTATTTCACCTCCCATTTAAATGACAGCTTTCAGTGCAAGATTTTTGCTTTTCATTGCTTGAAATATTTCTTGCCAACCCATTTTGGCTTGTAGTATCTTTGTTGAGAAAATAGTTGCTAGTCTTATCAGAGCTCCTTTGTATGTTATATTTCTCACTTGCTGACTTTAAGATTCTGTCTCTGACTTTAAGTTTTGACATTTTAATTATGACCTTTGTTTTGGAATAGGCCTTTTTCAGTTCATCTTGATTTTGTCCCTCTGTGCTTCCTGAACTTGCATGGCTTTCCCCACCTTCAAGTTAGGGAAGTTTTCTGTCATTATTTTTTCAAACAAGTTTTCTTTCCCTTGCCCATTTTCTTCTATTTCTGGATTTCCTATGATGTGAATGTTGTTACATTAATGTTGTCCTAAACTTCCATTAAGATATCCTCATAGTTTTGGAGTCTTCTTTCATCCTGTTGCTCTACTTGGGTATTTCTTTCTACCTTGTCTTCCAGCTCACTAACTTGATCCTCTGCTTCATCCAACTGGATTGTAATTCCTTCCAGTGTATTCTTTTTATTTCAGTAATTGTATTCTTCATTTCCCTTTGGTTCTTGTTTATAGCTTCCAATTCATTTTTCATGCTTCTGTAGTTCCACTTAGTTCCTTGTATTTGTAACTGAGTTTCTTGAGCACCCTTAAAATCTTTTCCTTGAATTCTATGTCTGATAGATTGCTTACCTCAATTTCATTTAGCTTTTTTACAGAGGATTCTTCCATTCCTTTCATTTGGGTGTTCTTCCTTTGTCTCCCTATTTGAGGTGACTCTTTTTGTTCGTTTGTGCATCTCAGGGTGTTGCTTTGCCTGCCTGTCTTGTGGGGTGGAATTCTATGGTAGGAGTTTTGTGGGACTCAGCAATGCAGTCTGCTTGATATCCTTGTCTGGATGCTCTAGAGTTGCCATTTCTTCTTTTTGTGTGGGCTTTCTTGGTGTATTTGGGCTTTACTTGTTGGTAGCTTCTTTTTTTAGTGGGTTGTCTCCTCTAGCTCACTAACTGGTAGCCACAACTCCCTTCTTGTCTTGTATAACTTTGTACAGGTGTTGATTACAAAGCAGTATTATCAGACACCCAAGCCTATGCCTGCAAAAAGAACCCTCCTCCCACATGAGCAAACTCAATCACAATTGAGCAAAGATTAATAAAAGTGAAAAGAGATTATGGATATTGTAAGATGTGACAAAAGGAATATGAGATTAATGAAACAGGGAAATGTTATTGAGAGGTAAGAGGGAGAAGAATTGATAAGGTTATGCACAGAACTGAGGCAAAGAAAAGGAGAGTACAAAATTTAAAACATAAGTAAAACATAACACAGAAATGTGAACAATAGGGTAAGAAAAGAGAATAGCATACTATGAGGTCTGAACTAAAATTGAAAAGATATTGGACCAACAGGAGAAAAATTACAGGAAAACTCAGCGGGGCCCATAGGAAGGACCCCTGAATGAAGTTTAATAAAGTGGGAGTAGGAATAAGAATATTGTACTAAAGCAGAAAAGAATATGAGATGTCTACCATAAATAAAAGTGATTTTGGGAGAATGGGAGATTCAAACTAATAAGGATAAGAAGTAAAAGTTGAGAGAGGGGAAAACAATGAAATAAAATTACTCACTCAACTGATCAGGAGCAGAGGGAAGGTGAAATGGACAATGGACTTGAACAGACACTTCTCCAAAGACATAGAGCGGATCCAGAGACACATGAAAAGGTGCTCAGTATCCCTAGCTATCAGAGAGATGCAAATGAAAACCATAATGAGATACCACTTCACACTGGTTAGAATGGCCATCATAAATAAAGCAACAAAAAACAAGTGTTGGAGAGGTTGTAGAGAAAAGGGAACCCTAGTGCATTGTTGGTGGGATTGCAGACTGGTACAACCACTATGGAAAACAGTATGGAATTTTCTCAGAAAACTAAAAATGGATCTACCTTTTGACCTGGCAATTCCATTGCTACGATTATATCCTAAGAACCCTGAAACATCAATCCAAAAGAACCTATGCACCCCAATGTTCATAGCAGCACAATTTACAATAGCCAAGTGTTGGAAGCAACCTAGGTGCCCATCAGTAAATGAATGGATCAAGTAAATATGGTACATTTACACAATGGAATTCTATGCAGCAGAAAGAAAGAAGGTCCTCCTACCTTTCACCATAGCATGGATGGAACTGGAAAGCATTATGCTAAGTTAAATAAGCCAGGCAGTGAAAGACAAATACTATGTGATCTCACCTTTAATGGTAACCTAATCAACAAAACAAACAAACAAGCAAAATATAACCAAAGACACTGAAATTCGGAGCAGGCTGACAGTCTGTCACCAGAGGGGAGAGGGGAGGGAATTTCAGGGGAAAAGGGGAAGGGTTTTCAAGAACAAGTATAAAGGACACATGGATAAAAACAAGGTTGGGGGGTGGAAATGGGAGGAAGGTGGGGAGGGCTGGGGTGGTGGGCTGGGGGCAGGGTAAAAGACAGAAAACTGTACAATATCAACAATTAAAAAATACTGATTAAAAAATTAAAATAAATAAATAAATAAATAAATAAATAAATAAAAAGAAGGAAAAAAGATTCAAATGAAGGAGAGAATTCTAGAAGCAGCAAGGGATAAGGGGACAGTCACCAACAAAGGAGTTCCCATCAAACTGTCAGCTGATTGCTCAAAAGAGACCTTACAGGCAAGAAGGAGCTGGAAAGAAGTATTTGAAGTCTTGAAAGGCATGGACCTACGTCCAAGATTGCTCTATCCAGCAAAACTGTCATTTAGAATGGAAGGGAAGATAATGTGCTTCTCAGATAAGGTCATCTTCAAGGAGTTCATCATCACCAGGCCCTTATTATATGAAATGTTAAAGGGACTTATCTAAGAAAAAGAAGACAAAAAATATGACAGTAAAAAGACAGCAAACTCACAGCTATTAACAGCCACACCTAAAACAAAAGCAAACAACTAGAACAGGAACAGAAATACAGAAATGGAGATCACATGGAGGGTTAACAACAGGGGAGTGGGAGGAGGAGAGAGGGGGAAAAGGTACAAAGAATAAGTAGCATAGACGGTGGGTAGAAAATAGACAGGGGGAGGGCAAGAATGGTGTGGGAAATGTAGATGCTAAAGAACTTATGACACATGGACATGAACTAAAGGGGGGGAATATGGGTGGAAGGGGGTGTGCAGGATGGAGGGGAATGATGGGGGGGATGGGACAACTATAATAGCATAATCAATAAAATATATTAAAATTATACTAAAAAATAACAAAGTACAGACAATTAGTGAACCAATAGCAGTTCTGTTGGAGAAGTATAGCAATAACCCTAGTGTTTAGCCCAACTAGCAACTTTTGATTAAATGTGGAAAAGAAATAAGAATCTAATAAGAGCAGGGAAAAAATGTGAGCTGACTTAAGAAAGAAGGTTGCTTATGTGGGGTTAGATGAAGGAGATATAGTGAGAGTAAAGAATAGGAATGTGGCATAGTGTGAGAGAAAATAAAGTTTACAACAACAATAATAAAGCTCAGAAAGATGGCAAAATGGATTAACTAAAGAAGGGTGCTGTGTGGGATTTGGAATAATAGCAATATGATAAAAAAATACATAATCTGAATAAAATGAGTATAAATTAAATTTGGAATACGAGTGATGTGAAAGAAGAAAAATTAAAATGCAACATGAAAGAGAACAAAAAGCACACACACAAAAAAACAAAGAAATGAAAAAAAAACAAAAAGAAGAAATAGAAATAAAAAATACTACGCAAGTTCTGATGAGGGGCAAGATGAAATTTGTCTCAGCTATTAGTGTTCATCTTCCTACTTCTTTCTGAATCTATGTCTGGTTTTCTCGAAGCTCCAGGTCTTACTTACTGTCTTATTCTTGAAAAAAAAAAAAAAATCTCTTGCTGGTTGTTAAGCCTGCCTGGTTTTGCAGATCTTCCCAGCTACTGCAAGTAGCTGGCGGGGGGTGGGGGGGGGGGTCAGGCTCCATTTTCCTTTCCAGTGTTTCAGCAAGGAATGGGGCTCAGTCTGGGCTATAATAATCACAGGTGCCCAGTTTACATCCCATGCCCTCAGAGTACTGTGCAGCCCACACTTTCCACTCCATGCAGTTGTGCTGTACTGCCACCAATAAACTGCCTCACTTTGCACCCTTTGATCAATCCATGAGATGCTCTGAGTGGGAGTAAACCATACCCAAAATCCTCCCTCCTTGTTGGGCAAGCAGCTGTGTACACAAGGAATGGTATTGTATATATTATATATGTATAATATATTTCAAGGAACTAGAATAAATATTTCAAAAATTTCAGTGAACAAGTGTTCACCCTGAGAAGTATGGGGTCTGAACCCCAAGCTGGATTCCCCAGTCTAAAGCACCAGAGCCTGAAATGATCCCAGATAACATCCAGCTGTGAAAAGTAGCAGGGTTTCTCTGTGCCAGGGACAAATGGCTGGAGTCACAGAGAGCCTTTGAAAGATAAAATGATAGTTTTGTTACCTCCTTTCTGATTTGAAAGCCTTTTATTTTCTTTTCTTGTCTACTCGCTGTGGTTAAGACTTCTAATACTATATTGAATAGAAGTGGTGAAAGTTAACATCCTTGTCTCGTTCCTGATTTTAGTGGAAAAGATTTTAGTTTTTACCCATTGAGTATGATGTTGGCTGTAGGCCTCTTATATATCGCCTTTACTATGTTGAGGAATGCTCCCTCTATTCCCACTATACTGAGTGTTTTTATCGTAAATGGGTGTTGTACCTTATCAAATCTTTTTTCCACATCTATTGATATGATCATGTGATTTTTGTCTTTGCTTTTGTTTATGTGATGTATTGCACTTACTGATTTGTGAATATTCAACCATCCTTGGATCCCAGGGATTAATCCCACTTGGTCATGGTGTATGATCTTTTTAATGTATTGCTAGATGTAGTTTGCCAATATTTTGTTGAGGATTTTAGCGTCTATGTTCACCAGCGATATTGGCCTGAAGTGTCCTTTCTTTGTTGTGTCTTTATTTGTTTTTGGGATTAGTATGATGCCACCATCATAAAAAGAGTTTGGGAGTCATACACCATTTTGAATCCATTGGAATAGTCTGTGAAGGATAGGGGTTAGCTCTTCCTTAAATGCTTTCTAAAATTCTCCTGTGAAACCATCTGGTCCCGTGCTTTTGCCTGTCTGGAGTTTTTTGATTACTGCTTCAATTTCATCTGCTGTTATTGGTCTGTTCAGGCTTTCTGCTTCTTCTTCATTGAGTTTTGGAAGATTATATTTTTCTAGAAACTTGTCCATTTCACCTAGGTTTTCAAATTTCTTGACATACAGTTCTTCATAGTAATTTCTTACAATCCTTTGTATTTCTGTGATGTCAGTTGTAATCTCTCCTCTTTCGTGTCTGATCGTGTTTATTTGGGTCCTCTCTCTTTTTTTCTTGATGAGCCTGCTTAAAGGCTTGTCAATTTTGTCTATCTTTTCAGAGAACCAGCTCCTAGATTCATTGATCCTTAGAATTGTGCTTTTAGTCTCCGTGCCACTTAATTCTGCTCTGATCTTGCTTATTTCCTTTCTTCTACTTGCTCTGGGCTGTCTTTGTTGTTGTTCTTTGAGTTCTTGAAGGTGTAGGGTTAGGTTGTTTGTTTGAAATGTTTCTATCTTTTTTAGGTAGGCTTGTATCGCTATGAACTTAGGACTGCCTTCACTGTGTCCCATGAGTTTTCAGTTGTTGTGAGTTCATTTTCATTTGTTTCCAGAAACTTTTTGATTTCTTCCCTAGTTTCATTCTTGACCCATTCATTGTTTAATAGTATGCTATTCAATCTCTATGATTTTGAGGGTTTTGGGTTTTTCTCCTTGGGGTTGGTTTCTAGTTTCAGTCCCTTGTGGTCAGGGAAAAATGCTTGGTATGATTTCAATTTTATTGAATTTGTTTCTGTCCTATCATGTGGTATATCTTTGAAAATATTCCATGTGCATTTCAAAAGAATGTGTATGTAGTTTCTTCGGGATGAAGGGCTTTATATATATTAGTTAAGTCCATTTCATTTACTGTGTTGTTCAATGCCACAATATCTTGGTTGATATTTTGTTTGGAAGATCTGTCCATTTTTGACAGTGGGGTGTTAAAATCACCTACTATAATTGTGTTGCTGTCAATATCTTTCTTGAAGTCCTCTAAGATTTTCTTGATGTATTTAGGTGCTCCTATGTTGGGTGCATATATATTTACAATGTTTATGTCTTCTTGGTGGATTCTTCCCTTGAGTATTATGAAGTGACCTTCTGGTTCTCTCTTTGTGGCCCCTTTTTTGAAGTCTACTTTGTCTGATATGAGTATTCCTACCCTGGCTTTTTTTCCTGTCCTTTTGCTTGGAAAATTTCTTTCCAGCCCTTCACGTTGAGTCTGTGTAGGCCTTTTGTCCTGAGGTGGGTCTCTTGTAGGCAGCATATGTGTGGGTAATGCTTTCTTATCCATTCAGCTATTCTATATCTTTTGATTGGAGTATTTAATCCATTTACATTTAAAGTTATTATTGATAGATACTTACTTATTCATTGCCATTTTCATACCTGTGTTCATCTCTCTCTCTTTTCCTTCCTCTTCTTAAAGCAGTCCCTTTTGCATCTCTTGTAGTATTGATTTGGTGGAGGTGTATTCTTTTATAATTTTTTTGTCTGGGAAGCTCCTTATTTGGCCTTCTATCTTGATTGAAAGCCTTGCTGGATAAAGTAGTCTTGATTGAAGTCCTTTGGTTCTCATTACTTGGAATATTTCTTGTCATTCTCTTCTGGCTTGGAGTGTTTCCATTGAAAAGTGAGCTGCTAACCTTATTGGGGCTCCCTTGTATGTTCCTTCTTTTTTCTTCCTTGCTGCCTTTAAGATTCTCCCTTTGTCTTGGAATTTTGCCATTTTAATTCTGATGTGTCTTGAAGTGGGCCTATTTGGGTTCCTCTTGATTGGGACTCTGTGTGTTTCCTGGATTTGTGTGACTTTTTCCCTCTTCAAATTAGGGAAGTTTTCCATTACTTTTTCAAATAGGTTTTCTATCCCTTGCTCTTCTTTTTCTCCTTCTGTTATCCCTATTGTATGGATATTGTTGCAGACCATTCAGCCTGTTTTCAGGAGCTGTAACCCTCACCCCATGGTGGGCTGTGTAAGAGCCAAGGGACCCACTTCATCTGGGTCTGTTCTGTCAAGAGGATGTGACCTACTAAGGAGACAAAGCTTATCTCCCTGGCAGGAGCGCTGCTTCTGCCTCATCCATCTCTGGCCCCAGTGCTTGTTCAGTAGTTAATGACGGGTAAGACTCCTCATGGGAGGGGCAACCTAAGCCAGACACTACCACTTGGGAGGCCTTCATGGAAGGTCTTGGGGGCTACAGCAAAGAGGATGTGATGGACCCTCGCCCCCCGGCTATTCTGACATAGCCCGAGTTCCCATTTCGGTCTGGGAGATGTGTTCTGCTTCCTAATCGGCTTAAAGCCTGAAACTATGAGGGCAAGCGGTGCAGTCCTGTGCTGGCCAGGAGGGTTCCCTGGGTGATCAGGCATAAGAAAGAATTCCTAAAGTCCTGTGAAACCTGCTTTGCTAAGAGTGCACTTATTTAAATGATAAGGGGCCGAGAGGAAATGAGTATGTCTCCCAAAGTTTTGCAACCCCCTTTCCTGACAGACACTGACTCAGATTAAGCCCTCAGATTTCTTTGAAATGTTAACCATTGTTTGATCCTTGCCTCCTGACATACCTGTATTCCTGTGTATTTGAACCCAATAAAAACCTAGTGAGGAAGGGGCTCTGGGTCATTCTCCTCTGAGAGTTTGTCTACCTCTCCTCCACAAGCAGATCACGTCTTGGTAGTTTTATTTTCATCCATGTTGAAGGGATGGGGCTCTGCAGGCAGAGCCACCCCCCCCACCACCACGTGGCACCCAGGACAGGGGCCCCCACAGGATATTATTACGTTTCATGTTGTCTTGCATTTCTCTTAATCCCTCTTCATTCTTTCTGAGCCTCTTTTTTTTTTCTTGCTCTTTCTGGGTGTATTTTTCTACTTTGTCCTCCAACTCGCTAATCCAGTCTTCTGCTTCATCGATTCTGCTTTTCATTCCTTCTACTGTGTTCTTCAGTTCAGAAATTGTATTCTTCATTTCCTCTTGGCCCTTGTGGATAGTTTCTATTTCCTTTTCATGTTAATATAGTTTTCAGTGAGTTCATTGTAGCTTCCCTGTAGTTTCTGGTAGCTCATTGAGAGCTCATGGAGCTTCCTGACAACCACTGCTTCAAACTCAATATCTGATAGTTGAGTTGCCTCCATTTCATTTAGCATTCT
This sequence comes from Glossophaga mutica, assembly GCA_039655065.1. Taxonomy (NCBI): domain Eukaryota; kingdom Metazoa; phylum Chordata; class Mammalia; order Chiroptera; family Phyllostomidae; genus Glossophaga; species Glossophaga mutica. The sequence goes on along the minus strand of CM077307.1, from coordinate 100,947,781 downwards.
TTCCAGGGCTTCCTTCTTTCCTTTCATTTGGGGATTGTTTCTTTGTGTTCCCATTGTTTGTGAGACTCTTCTTGTTAGCCTCAGCTTCTTAAATTGATCTGTTCTGCCTCCTTGGGTTTATGATATGATGTGTACTTCTGTGGTAGAATTCTGTGAGATTCAGTGGTGCAGTCTTCTTCAGGTATCCTGTTATTCACAGCTTCTACTGTGTCAGCTGTTGGGATGCCCCCTCTGGGTCCAACTCTGTTTTTTTCACAGTTCTGGGTTTTTTTTTTTTGTCTGACTCGTGTATTTAAAAAGAGAAAAGAAAAAAATGAAAAAAGAAAAAAGAGGAAGGAAGAAGAGATGAAATTGGAAAGAAAGGAATAGAACAAGAGAGAAAGAAAGAGAAGCAAAAGGAATTGAAGGATAAAAAAATAAAAATAATTAAAAAATAAAAAATATAACAAAAACAAACAAACAAACAAACCTCTTGCTGGTTTCAAACTGGCCAAGCCCATTTTTCTAGTCTTGCTGGGTGCAAAGGGCTGAGGGGTGACTGGTATCCCTTTTCCCCCTGTTCAGTACTCAGTCAGCTTTGGGCTACTCTCCCCAGGGATAGCCTGGTGCCTGTCTAAACAGTGCCTCTGGTGTGGGTTGTGATCCTTCTGGGGAGCATGAGCTTCCCCGAGTTTATGGGGAGTTTATGGGTGTAAGCTGGTGTCTCCTACAGGGCATGTGCCCACCCCAAGTTTACGGGAGTGGGTTCTGGGTTTCCTGCTTTGTGCACACTCACCCTAAATTCATGGGCATGAGCTCTGGGTTCCCCCTGGATCGCACTCACTCACCGGGTTCCTGGCATGGTCTCTGGGTTTACCACAGAGCCCCTTCCTCTGGTTGTGGGCACCTCTGGTCTCAAGGGCTCCAGTTGTGGCCACCTCTGGTCACAAGGGCTCTGGCATGTACTCCTCCCATGGCTATGCATGGGTACTCACAGCCTCTGGGTGTTTGCCACTTAGACCTTAACTCCTCTCAGTGGGACTTCAAGCCACCAGGTCTCTCCTGGTGGTGCTCAAACGTTGTTTGTCTGGGAGGGAGTGGTTGATCTGGTTCCCTCCCTAGAGCCCTGCGGCAGACCTGGCAATTGCCGGGCCTGGGGCTTCAGCTGCCCTGGTCTCCACACGGACCTCTGGGCCCTTATTGTCCTGAAGTACTATCCTTACTGTCTGGTTTTTCAATGTCCGGTACAATTTTTGATCTTCTATTTTCATAAGCTGTGGTAATGTTGGCTGTTTGCTCTGTTCCTCTGTAGATCGGCTAGGTTTTTGTCCCATGTGTTGGGGGGAGTGGAATCTGCTCCCTCCTACCATGCTGACATCTTCCCTCTGTTCCCTTATCTCTTGCTGCTTCTAGAATTATCTCCTTCATTTTAATCTTGGTTAATGTAATTATGATGTGCCTTGGGGTGTTCCTCCTTGGGCCCAACTTCTTTGGGACTCTCTGAGGTTCCTGGACTTTCTGGTAGTCTATTTCCTTTGCCAGATTGGGGAAGTTCTCCTTTATTATTTGTTCAAATAAGTTTTTCACTTGTTGCTCTTCCTCTTCCCCTTCTGGTACTCCTATAATTTGGATGTTGGGATGTTTAAAGATGTCCTGGAGGTTCCTAAGCCTCTCCTCATTTTTTTTTTTTTTTTTGAATTCTTGTTTCTTCCTTGTTTTCTGTTTGGTTGTTTGTTTCTTCCTTCTGGTCCACTCCATTGATTTGAGTCCCAGTTTTCCTCCCATCACTATCAGTTCCCTGTGCATTTTCCTTCATTTCATTTATTGTAGCCTTCATTTCCTCATCTAATTTGTGACCAAAATCAACCAGTTCTGTGAGCATCCTGATCACTAGGGCTTTGAACTGTGCATCTGATAGATTGGCTATCTCTTGGTTGCTTAGATGTATTTCCTCTGGGGCTTTGATCTGTTCTTCTGTTTGAGCCATATATATTTTTTTTTTGTCCTGTTATGTATGAGAGGCGGAGCCTTAGGTGTTCACCAGGGGTGGGCAGCCCAGTTGCTGGTTTGTGAGGCTATATATGGGAGTGGGGTCTGAGGGGGAACGATGACACTTGCTCTGCTCTCTCTCTTATTTCAGTACCTTCCTCTACTTCTCACAAGCAAATTGAGCCTTTATGGTGCTTGTTCCTGGGTGGGTGGGCTTGTGTACGTTCAAGGACCCTGTGGGTCACTCCAACATACTCTCCTGTGAGGCTGTGAGTCTCTCCCGGCACCTCAACCTCCACAAGTGTTTTCAATTGGTGCTTTTAGGTTTTATTTCCTGGCACTGGGGCCCTGGGTTGCACAGTCTGTCTCGCTCCCCATTTTCGCCTGGTTTATCTGCACTCTAATGTGTGTCCATGATCAGCCAGCCACCTTGCACACCTATGGTCTGCTAGCCACTGTCTATATGCCTGGGATCTGCCAACTGCTGCCTGCATGTCTGGGACTGCCAACCACTGTTTTTCCTTGCCTCAACCCTTCTCTGCCAGCCACCGACTCTGCCCCTCCTACCAGTCTGGATGAATGGTTGTCAGACTTCCTTACCATTCAATTTTCTGTCAGATCTGGGTTTTTTGTTTCTAAATTTTTGTTGTCCTTAATTTTGGTTGTGCAAGGAGGCACAGTGTGTCTACCTATGCCTCCATCTTGTCCAGAAGTCCCTATTTCTACTCTATGCCTTTTGATTGGAGCATTTATGTCATTTAAATTTCAAGGGATTATTGATAGGTACATATTTATTACCATTTCATTCTTTATATGTTCCTTTCTCTCCACCATTATTATTATTATTATTATTATTATTATTATTATTATTATTATTTCTCTTCTTCTTCTTCTTCTTCTTCTTCTTCTTTTTCCTTCTTCTCCTTCTTCCTTCTTCCTTCTTCCTTCTTCTTTCTTCCTCTTCCTCTTCCTTTTCTCCTCCTCCTCCAGACCCTTCAAATTTCTTGTAATACTGGTTTGGTGGTAACACTCCTGTAGCTCATTCTTCTCTGGGAAGCTCTGTATTTCACCTTCAAATTCCAATGATAGCTTTGCTGGTTAAAGCAGTCTTGCTTGTATGTCCTTGCTTTTCATCACTTTGAATGTTTCATGCCAATTCTTCTGGCCTGCAATGTTTGTGTTGAGAAATCAGCTCACAGACTAATGTGAGCTTGCTTCTAGTTTACTAACTGTCTTTCTCTTGCTGCTTTTAAGATTATCTTTTTGTCTTTATCTTTCCCATTTTAACTATGATGTGTTTTAGTATGGCTCTCTTTGGGTTCCTCTTGTTTGGGAGACTCTCTGCTTTCTGGACTTGTGTGTCTTTTTCCTTCACTAGGTTTGGAAAATTTTTAGTCATTATTTCTCCAAATAGGTTTGCAGTCCCTTTCTCTCTTTCTTCTCTTCCTGGTACCCATAAGATGCAAATGTTTTTATGCTTCATGTTGTCCCAAAGATTTCTTAATCTATCTTTATTTCTTTTCTTTTCGATGTTCTGCTTGGGTATTTTTTCTATCTTGTCTTCCAAATCACCAATTCAGTCTTCTGCTTTATCTAACTTATGGTTTAGTCCTTCCAGTGTATCTTCCATTCAGATAGTCTATTCTTTATTTTTTACCAGTTCTTTTTTATGGTTATCATGTCCTCTTTTATGCTTACTATCTTTTTGATTAAGTTCTCATTGATTTCATCTATTCTTTCCTCAAGTTCTTGAGCATTCTGATAACCATTATTTTTATCTCTGTAGCTGATAAATTGCTTGCCTCCATTTCATTTTGCTTTTTCCCCTAGAGACTTCCTCTGTTTTTGCATTTGGGGAATGGTTCTTTGTTTCTCCATTTTGCTTACCTATGTGTGTTTGTCTCTATGTGTTAGGTAGATCTACCATAACTTTCAGTCTTGATAGGGTGGCTTTACGTTGTTGATGTCTTGTGGGACCCAGTGGCACAGTCTCCTTGATCACCTCTGTTGGTTGATGCAGGGGTGTCCCTTGTATGGGTTATGTGGGCTCTCCTGTTTTATTAGAGACTTTATTACCCTTGGTCCATTCATGGATGAGGTCAACTTTCAGTCTGGCCGACTGCGACAATCATCCCCAAACACAGTATGTGAGCTGCTTGCTGTGCAGGTGCTGCAATTCAGAGTGGTATTTGTCTCAATGGTGTTTGGTGCCTGCTGAGATCTCTATTTGAATACTCTACTTTTGAAATTAACTGAATTATTCTCTGTTGTTGTTGGAAGCTGGCCACTTGATATACAGGTTCTGGAGTCTCTTAGGAGGGACTCTGGTATGGTCAATGTTAGATGCTGCTTTGACTGGTTCTAGGAAGCCTGTTTGGAGCTACAGCATGATCTATAGTTTGTCACTGCCTCTGCTAGTCCTGCTTATTTGCAGGAAGGATTGAGGTGTGCACCAAAGCTTACTTTTACCTGCCTTGGATTTGGGAGCATGTCAGCAAAAGTCTTCTGAACCCCAAAGTGTGCTTTTACCTGCCAGCTACCAGTTAGGGTCAGTCACTGAAAGAGCCTCTGGTGGTACTCAAGTTGCATGCAATAAGTTCTCAGTGAGTCACCAGGTAGGGGAAAAGGCATTCTCAAAATCTCTATGGGGTTAAATCTTAGTGCCAGTGCTGGATCTGAGGCCACTCAACCAATATGTCAGGGTATACCAATCTGGCTGCCACTTGATGGTTTTTTTGCACACCTTTGTGGTGGAACAGGGTCCAAGGAAATTGTCAAGGTGAGGTTGGCAGTATTTATCAGGCATAAGCAGACCAAGATTTGGCCATGTAAAGGGAAGGCTCTGTGCTAGTCAAGCATGTTAGGGAAAAATTTCCCTTGTCCTAGAGCCACACAATTCAGTCTGTCCCACATTCTGCTGGAGCCTACTTTCAGCAGGGAGGGGCCACTGGGAGGGACCAAAGAGGGGGATATTGTCACATTTGGGAAAAGTTGGGGGATCTGTCCCCTGCCCCAGAGCCATGCAATTCACACTGTGCCAGATTCTGCCCAGACCTTGGCAGGGAGGAACCACCAGGAGTCAAGAGGTTGGGAGCTTGGAGAGTGGGGTAAGTGTATCCATTGTGATGGGGAGACACCAGTCAAGATCATGGGAAAGTAGGAAAAATTGTCCCTGCCCTTAAGCCACACAATTCAGTCAAGGACACCCCTTGGGTCTGCCCAGACCTCTATAACCTGGCCCAGCAGGGTGGAAGCTCGGCAGGGTGGGTTGACATGGAGACCAGAGGTTGGGGCAATTGCTTTCCCTCAGGCTGATGCTTTATGGAGGGGTGTGCACCATAAGAAATAAGATGCCTTATGGTGGCATGGGCAGTGCAGTAGAGTGACTCAGCACAGCAAGTCCCGGTGGTTGTCCCCTCATCTCTCTCCCAGAGCCACAAACCCCAGTCTTTCCTCTCACTGTAGTCTGCTTTACCCTCCCTTTTTTGGAGCTAAGGGTGAGTTGCTGCAAAAGCAATTTTGTATGTTAGCCCTTTAGGAGGGTGCCTGAGATTTTAGCTGACGCCCGTCTCTCCCTGGCAAACAGAAACCTTGCTGCTTTTCACAGCCGTATGTTATGTGGACTCCTCTTCCAGGCTCTGGAGCTCTGGGATGCAGAGCTTGGCTTGGGCTTGAGATCCCATGCTTATCCAGGGAGCCACCCTTCACAACAGAGATATGTCTCCAGAACCTCAGCCACTGCCTATGTAAGTCGGGCCAGCTCATTTTACATCTCTACACTTCCTACCAGTCTTGATGTGGCTTCTTCTGTAAATCCTTGGTTATAAGACTTCTTTTCAGCTAGTCTTCAGTTGGTTATTCAGGTTTATTGATCTATATTTTAGTTGTACTTCCTGGGAGGAGGTAAATGTAGCTTTTGCCTACTCTACCACCATCTTGGATCTCTGTTGCTGGTTCTTGAATAAACCATTTTTTTTTCATAAACTCCTGTCTCTAGATTGATTATTGGCCTTCAAGCAGTATGCAGCTGAACTTGTTTTTATTATCACACAAATAATGGTTGCATCTTGGAGGGAGGTGGGAGACAGACAGCACAAGGGGCAAGCCATTGGAAAAGAACACAAAGGAGCTTCTCATGTCTTGGAAGTGCCCTATTTCTTAACCTAAATCTTAGTTTCATGTGGATTCTCATTGTGATTATTCTTGAAAATGTATACATACTTTTTCACACTGTTCTGTATGTGTTACATATTTCACAGTTAAGAAAAGAAGCAAGAGAACCATCAGAGAATAGATAGTAGTGTTGAGTTCTCAGTTCCACTGATGAGTTTATTGAGGGTTTATAGATTGATAGCAGGGCTGTATGACTGCCTCTGGCAACACTTAGATACCTAAGAGGATATCTGGAGAAATCAGGGTTGTATTTGTCTATCACTGGAGTTTTTTCAGGTGGGGGACACAAAGGTAAGAGGAGCAAGGAAACCTAGGGTTTGGGCAAGGGAACAACTAGAAACCTGTTCTATGGAAACAAAGATAAAAGTGGATGTAAGTGAAGGCAGGAGGGAGAAAACTGAAATCCTGGGCAACCTGGTTTGGGCAGGAATCACATACAAGTACTTAGGGCAGTCTACACTGGACTCCATGGGAGAAAAATGTTGTAAGCTGGTGCAATTGGTGTAATGGGAGGCTGTTGTTTTTCTTTACATGTATTTGAAATACAATTCTATTCAGATTCTAAATGAAAAGGAATGAGAAACAGAGTGACACAAGATTTCATCACTGAATATTGTGATGTGAGTGTACCAGCTTTATATTTGAAACTCAATAAGGAAACAGGTCTTAAAGTAGGGGCAGCTGAAGCAAAACAATGTTTGGGTCTGACAGGAACAGTGGGCAGCTGAATTGTCATGGACATATGTGTTTTACTTTCCAAACCTGTAGAACTTCATTTACCCCAAAGTCAGCCCAAATAAAGTAATGGATAGAGTACTACCAGTGTTCTCCTATGCTGATGCACCTCTGGAGGCACTCCCTGACATGGGTAAGGTAGACTGCAGGAGTATTTGAGGAAAAACAATTGTGTGTTCCACCATTTTTTTTCTGATTCAAGCATTTCTGGCTCTATCTGCAGTACATTTCCAGTTGCAAACATTTCTCATCACCATGAGCATGACTGTCTTGGTCTAAGTCACCATCATCCATCATCTGACTATCGAAACAAGCCTTTAACTACTCCCTCCATTTCCCCTATGCACTCTAGAGACTTTTTCATCTTCCTGGCAACAGTGGCAATGCTATATTTATTGGTAATAATGAATCATCCTGATTCCCCCACCCCAATAATAACAGATAGAGCAAAAAAAAAAAAAAAAAAAGAGTAAACAGAAACCTATGGACAGCATCTGAACAAAAAGAGATGACAAGGTAGTTATAGCAGCCCCTGATTATATTGGAGATTAAAATTTATTTTAAAATTTATACACAGTAAATCTCACTCTTTTTGGTATGCAGCTTCTTTGTTTTGACAAATACATAGGGTTATATGATCACCACCACAAATCAAGATACTCATACACTTTCATGGCCCCTAAAAATTTCCCTAAGCTAGAGTTAATTCTCCCCTCCTCCACTCCACCTACCCCTGGGCACTACTGCTCTGCTCTCTCTCTACAGTTTTGCCTTTTCTTGAATATCATATAAATGGAATAATCCAATTTAGATCCTTTGGAGTCTGGCTTCTTTCACTTTACATAATACTTTTGAGAATCATTCATGTTTTTGCCAAGTAGAATTCAACTGTCTGGATGTCCCACAGTTTGTTTATTAATTCACTTGATGGAGGATTTTGGGATTTTTTTCAGTTTATCTGAGAAACTGATAAAATATGAGATACAATTTTGTAAAATAAAGATTAACCAATCTGATTTAACTGATATATACAGAGTACTCATTCTTTTCAAGGGCACATGGGACATTTACCAAAACAGAACATAAGAGGTCTGTCCAGAAAAAGTCCAACCATTATTAATATAACGAGAATGGTTTGTACAACTTCATTGTAACCTGGCAGCCAAGGAGAGTAGACTGGAATGCACATGCATGAACAATGATGACTTCATAGGACAAACCTTGTATTCTAGGATATAAATGATGTATGAATAGTCTTTAGAGAATTGAAAACATTCAGAGTATATCCCCTTTTTGCTGTATAATTAAATTGGAATCAATAACAGGACAATAAATAGAAAATCCTCCAATATTTGGAAACTAAGAAACACCCTTCCATATAACCCATGAGCCAGAAGTCAAAATGGAAATTAAAAAAATATCCTGAGCTAAATGAGAAAATAAGTCACTTAAAATTTGAAAGACAGCAAAATAGTGCTTAAAAGGAAATCTATAGCTTTAAATGTACATAGTAGAAAAGAAAGTTGAAAACCAGTAAGTGTAGCTTCCAATTTAAGAAACTGGGAAAAAAAGATAATAAATATCCCCCCAAAAGTAGAAGTAATAAAGCTAAGGCAGATATCAATGAAATAGAAGGCACAACAGTGAAATCTCAACCAAGTTGAAAGCCGTTTCCTTGAAAAAACTTATAAAATTGATAAAACTCTAGCAAGACTGTAGAAGAAAAGAAAGAGAAAACACAAAGATCCCTGAGACTTCTGGTCAAGATGGAGACATGCCTATCCTGCTCATGCAACCAGAGCAAGAATTACAACTAAACTCAAAACAAATAATACCCAGAACTATCAAAAAATCAAAGTGTATGAAAGTCCAACAATCAAGGATTTAAAGAGGCCACATTCATCCAGATAGGTAGGAGGGGTGGACACATGGAGAAGAGTGGAGAGGTGAAGAGATGTGGTGTGGCATGGAGTGGTTGGCTGTGGTGGCTGACTGGAAGGTTCCACATTCACATGTGGTGGATAAAAACTGGAAAAAGGATTAAAGGGTGGGTGCTGGACAAACCTCCAGAATCCAGGAAGCAACACTGTCCCCTCTCTGAGCCCTCTCCCCACACAGAGCCACAAAGTGCAGAAGCAGGTTGCTCTACCCTGGCGATTACCTAAGGCTCTTCCCTACACAATTCACAGGTGACTTTTCTACAATTAGCCACACTACTAAACAGGGAGTCAAAGCAGCTCTACCTAATACACAGAAACAGACACAGGGAGGCTGTCAAATTGAGGAGACAGAGAAATATGGCCAAAATAAAAGAACAGAACAAAATGCCAGAAAAAAGAACTAAATGAAGTGGAGATAACCAACCTATCAGATGCAGAGTTCAAAACACTGGTGATCAGGATGCTCAAAGAACTCATTGAGTATGTTAACAACATAAAGGAAGAAATGAAGGTTATCATAAGTGAAATAAAGAAAAATCTACAGGGAAACAACAGTGAAGGGGAGGACACCTGGATTCAAATCAATGATTTGGAACATAAGGAAGAAATAAGCATTTAACCAGAATAGCAAGAAGAAATAAGAATTCGAAAAAATGAAGATAGTATAAGAAGCCTCTGGGACATCTCCAAATGTGCCAACATCCAAATCACAGGGATGCCAGAAGGAGAAGAAGATGAGCAAGAAATTGAAAACTTATTTGAAAAAGCGATGAAAAAAAAAAAACAACCTTTCCTAATTTGGCAATGGAACTAGACATACAAATCCAAGAAGCTCAGAGAGTCCCAAACAAGTTGGACCCAAAGAGGACCAGACCAAGACATATCATAATAAAAATGCCAAAGGTTAAAGATAAAGAGAGAATCTTAAAAGCAGCAAAAGAAAAGCAAAGAGTTACTTCCAAAGGAGTTCCCATAAGACTAGCAGCTGATTTCTCAAAAGAAACTTTGCAGGCAAGAAGGGACTGGCAAGAAGTATTTAAAATTATGAAAGTCAAGGACCCCCATCCAAGATTACTCTATCCAGCAAAGCTATAGTTTAGAATGGAAGGGCAGATAAAGTGCTTCCCAGTCAGGGTAAAGGTAAAGAAGCTTATGATCACCAAGCTCTTATTAAATGAAATGTTAAAGGGACTTGTTTAAGAAAAAAAGATCAAAACTATGAACATTAAAATGGCAAAAAAAAAAAAAAATCACAACTATCAACAACTGAATCTAAAAAAAACAAACTAAGCAAACAATCAGAACAGGAACAGAATCATGGATATGGAGATTATTTGGAGGGTTATCAACTGAGAGGGGGAAAGGGGAGAATGAGAGAAAAGGCAGAGGTATTAAGCAGCATAATTGGTAGGCACAAAGTAGACAGGGGCATGTTTAGAAAAGTATACAAAATGGAGAAGCCAAAGAACTTATATGCACAACCCATGGACATGAATTAAGGGGAAGGGAATTGCTGGAGAGAAGGGTGCTACCGTTCGGGCAATGGGGGAAAATTTGGGACAAGTGCAATAGCATAATCAATAAAATATATTTTTAAAAAAACACAAAGATCCCCAATATTAAAATGAAAATTCGGACATCACTACAGATTCTACAGACATCTGAGGGATAATTCAAGGATGTTATGAACATGTCAATAAGTCAAAGAATTGAACCAAAATGGAAACAATTTCAAAAATGTAATTTACCAAAAGTGACATAGGAAGAAGTGAACAATCTGCATGGTCTTCTTGCTGGTGGAAATGGGATCCTTTCACAGGGTTGTAAGGAAAGCATTCCAGGAGTCCAATGTATGGGAGGATAAGTGGTAAGGTTTATTGAAGTTGACATAAACACAAAGGGTTTCCTGAGTTTATCTCCATTTCACTGTGAAAAAAGTTCAGCAATGTCTTCATCAGGCCCAGTAACAGGGCCAGTATTCAGACACTTGACACCATTGGTTCAGTTCATATCTGTTCTCATCCAGCTAGCTTACTCTGTGTTCCCAGCTGCATTCCATGGGTGCTGTGCTCAGGCCCACACTTGGAGTCTGCAGCGTTGCTGGCCATGCAGCTGCTACAAAGAGAGAATGCTTGAGCACATTACTGGGGCAGGGCAGGGGTGGAAACAGAGAGCAAGCTCTCTTTGTTAAGCTTGGTTTATATGTTTCAGGTTTACGAAGAACAAGACACTCTTTCAAACTAACCAATCAATTTCCAGATCTTTCACAGGCTACGTTGGGTCCTCCCCCAACCAATTCATTTTCTATATCTTTCTGGGTCCTGTCCATTGTCCAATTGAATAATTTTCCCAGGCTAGACAGACAGGCCATAAGGTCGCCATCTTAGTTTCTACTGTGGAGGCCTCATAGTAGAGGCACATTACACTGTGCCATCTTGGCTTCTATTGGGCATGTGCACAGCACTGGGATTTCCACTTTATTGTTCTATCCATCCCCCTCCACACCCAATCTGCTGGGAACAAACCAGTAGTACATGGGGAGCATGTGAAGCTGTAGCTTCCTAGTGAAGCAGACCCAATATTGGATTCAGCTTCCCAGTTTATTAGGCTTCTTAATGTCTGATTCCCTTTGCTGATTCCCTTTATTTATTACTATCTAGCTACCTACAGTCCTATACATTAATAGTCCTGTATCTATTAAAGAATATGAATATGTAATCTAAAACCTTCCCACAGTGAAAATCAAGATGATTATTAATGTTCTAACTGAAAATCAATCAAGCACAAATTTATAATTCATGTACTATCATCTATACATATTATACTTACAATACATACATCTTGCTTAAATAAATAATATACGGAGAGGTGGATGGGGGTATAGATGAAACAAAATTGTCCTTGTATTGATAATCATTGAAGTAGGGCCATTGGGTTTATTACACCTTCTTAGCTCCTATTTTTGTAAATATTTGAAATTTTCCATAATCAAATGATTAAAAAAAAACTAAACTACAAATGTCAGACTATGACATTAGTCTGTAAAATCCCTCCTCCAACTTTGTAACTCCCTCTGAGTCAGAGCTAGTGACCAACCAGGCTCTTCCTAATCTGTTAACCCTGGCAGCTCCTGGAATCCGTCTATTTTCATTCATTTTCATACGAGTCTGTCCTCCTCAGTATTGCTTGCATAGGCCCAAGGCATATTCCAATCTCAGGGCTTTTGCATTTGCTGTTCCCTTGCCTCAAATGTTCATTCTTCAAATTCATCATGGCTTGCCTCAGTCACCCTTTCAGCAAAGATTTTTCTGACCAACCAAAATAAAATAACTCTACAAATTGCACTCCTTATCTCCTCTTTCTGCCATATTTTTCCTTACAGAATCTTCATCATTTGGCATATGAAATGTTTTGTTGTGCTTTTATTGTCTGCTTCCTACAAGAATGCATTTCAGCCACACAGGGACATTCACACCAGGGTCATGGAGCCCAGACATGGCACCTGGCTTACAGTAAATGTTCAATAAACATGAACTGAATGAATGAATAAGAAAGATCCTCAGTCTCTCTAAGGGAGGCTATAGGGCACCTCTCCATTCTTCCATCCAGCCACCTCCACCCTGTAGGCTTCCTGGCCCAGACCTGAGTCTGTGCTGCTTGCAAGGGTCACTCAGGACCCCTGTGGTTGTCATCAGAGTAGAGGGATGTCCCTTCAGAGACACAGGAGGCTTCATAGGAAGCCAGAAGATCTGGATCCTTCTCTTAGTGCTTTTGAAAACTGGGGAGGATGGAATATCTCAAGATGAGTTTGGACCTTTGCTCTGAGACTTAGCCAGTTCTGAGATCCTGTAGGGTCACTTCACTTTCCTGACCATCAGTTTTCTCATCTGTGCAGTGGGTACAAAACCAATACCAAATTCATAAGTGCTTTTGATGGTCAAAGGGAATAACCATAGGGACCAGGATTTGCCCACAGAAGCACATTCACTGTCAGATGTCACTGATAAAAACATTGGCAACTTGCGGGAGTCCCCAAATGATCTTTTAAATGAGGTGGCCACATTATCTTTTTGGTTGTTTGTTGCCTGATCTTTTTAAAAGTGAAAGCCTGACTCGCTCTCTCCCAGTGCCCCCACCCCTGTTTTCCACCTCCACCCCCGATTCCCACCCAAGCGTCTTGGCTGTCCACTCCACCTCTCCTGGCTCCTCGGTCCCCCTCTCAACGTGCCCTCCTGGCGTCCTACCGCTCCCCTACTTCTTGCTCCCCTGCCCCCACCCTCGCTTCTTGCCGGCTCAGTGCCCGCTCCGTGACCCATTCAGAGCTGCTTGCTCTCTTTCGCTCCCCCGCACCAGTTACTCAGCAAGCGGAGCTGCTCTGCCCTCAGCTGGCGCAGCGCGGGGGCGGCGGGTGGGCGGGTGCCTCCAGCCCCAGGCAGAGCATGAGCCTCCAGAGCCTGCTGGGCGGGCGCTGCTCCCGGCGAGATTGAGGCACCAGGATTGCGAGGGAGCTGCGCTGGTCCGGACCCAGGTAGGCAGCAGCTGCCCATCCTCAGTCTCTCGGCACGGTTGCGGGATGTGCGTGGAGGAGGGCGGGTGGGTGCCCAGCACAGAATTGCAAAGAACTCCACCCAATGATGATCAGAGACAGGATCTCCAGCCCAGGGACCCTGCAGGGCACTGGGCGGTCTCGGCCTGGGTGTGGGGAAGAGCACACTGGCAGGTGGGGGTGGGCACTGGCAGTCAGGTCTGCTGTCCCAGCCCGGTGTGGAAGAGGAGGCTAGGGAATCCGTGGAGCTCTGGGCTGCGCAGTTGGAAGTTTCCATTTGCTTGTCTGCCTTCTGGGCCCCACAAAGGCATCTCACTCCCTTGCTACTTGGCAAGGAATTGAGGGTGAGCTCATAATTTGAGGGGAGCCAGCCTGGGCCAAGTGGTTCCCTCTGTACCATGGGCAGGGTCATTTGAAGGACCATCCTTTCTTTGCCCCAGCCCTTGCAAGGAGCAAGGCCTGGAGGAGGTGCAGCTCTTTCTGATTGCATGTGTACTGCAGGAGAGGGCTCCTGCTGTCTAGGGAGTGACACTCAGAATGCCCTTGCCCCTGCATCTGTAGCTGCTTCTGAGGGCTGAAGCTGATGTATATTCACAGGGATGCTGTCTGCCCTCTGGGAGAGGCTTTGGGGATGAGATATAGTGGCAGCTGGGACTAACTCCTTTAGAGCTAGGAGTCCCATCTGGTTTATCCTCCCTACTAATGTCATTCTTCTCCCACCCTCTGGAGCAAGGAAAGGGCCCAGATGGCCACTAGCCCCAGGGGCCCAAGACATACAGAGTCAGGGAACCTCATAGAGGCAGTGGCCTGTTCTGCCCCTCAGGGGTCTCCCACCTCCCTTTGGGCAGTCTTACCCAGCTCAGCCTTATCTGGGTCCAGGCTTTTCCCTGCCATGAAAGGGAGCCTAGAGAGGAAGCTGCAGCTCCTGTCACAAGCAGAGAACTAGGGAGTCGGTAGACCACAGGTCTTAACATCTGCAGGCCCCTCCGAGACTCAGTTTCCCCATCTGTAGAATGACACCAGGGTTTCATTGACTTATGAGGACATTTCCCTCTCTGACATATAGGGACACTTTGTAGAGGAACTTAAGGATCCCAGCCTAGAATAGAAGGAGGGGATGCTGAATGGGAGGAAGTAGAGGACTTTGGCTGGGGTACTTGAGTTCTCTAGTCCTCCAGCATTTATTTTCTTATTAGGGACCTGGGCTATCGTGACCCAGCAGCCTTGGCAGGAGGGCAGCAGAACTCACAGGCTCCTGAGAAAGGAGTGAGCAGTTCGGACCCACACACTCTCCCAGGGCAGCTGTGTACTCTTACACATGGCCCTTGGGTTTGGGAGCACAAGCAAGTATCCTGCATATGCCATGATACCTGATTGCCAGCCAGCAAGTTTGTTTTCTCAAACTTGTCAGCCTGATGGCTCCCTTTCACCTGGATAATCATGGAAATGGAACAGTTCACACAGAGTGGACGGAGTGTGTGTGTGCATGTAACTTAACTGCAAGCAGAGAAGGAAGAAGGAGAAATGCTGGGACCAATGGCATTTGTGCTGATCAGGCCTGAGCAAGGCCAGTGGCTGGTGGGTGTAGGCTGAGTGGGGAGGGTCTCCCTAGCACAAGTAGCCCCCCAGGCAGGTGAGGAACAAACCCACTCCTCTGTCACCTGGCCCTCCAGAGGAGAGCATACTGAGACCAGATGCTCAAGTGTGGCCTGAGAGCCTCTGAGCACACCTGTCTCCCTCTGTCAAATAAGAGTGGGATGGGCAGGATTGTAATATCTTTGGCTGACCGTTGGTTTTTAGCCACAGAACCTCATTCTCAAGCAACATGTGTCACAGAGCCACATTTGTCAAACAGGTCAAGTGAATGTGCAGGGATAGAAGCTGGGCCTTTAAGGTCCAACTATTACCCTGGGGTGGGAGTTGTTGTTGGTGGTGGTCGTGGTGGTGGCTGGTGTAGGATACACATATCTGCGTGACCCTTCCCAGAAGAGTGCCCCTGGCCTCCCCACAGGGCCTGCTGGGGGTGGGTCCCAGGGCCATGGTAGAAGGGATGGAGATGCAGATCAGGGCCTGTCCAAATGGTTGTGGCTCAGTGTGGCCCCCAGTCCTGGCCCATCCATCTCTGTCCCTGCAGATGATCTTCCTCCCTGTTCCCTCCTGTGGCCATCTGCTGCAGCCCTGGTCACTAGGGTTGGTTTTCTCTGAACTGAGATCTGCCTCTAGTGTCTCTAACCCACCCCAGTGTAGTCCAGGCTGTTGCTTGTTCCTTTTGTCTTTGGGTACCCACCTCCATCTGATGACTGTTTACTTAGTAACATGTTTTCCAGGTAGAGTCTGAGGGAAGGTTTGAGGAGGCAGGCCATCATCATGGAGGCTAAAGTGGTATCAGCAGGGAAACTGCCATGGAAGGAGGGCCTCTGACACCTATTGGTCACATGTCAGGGCCCTCTGACCTCAGAGTGAGGAGGCCATGCTGCTCTCTTTTCAGGGTGCATGCCTTTCTCACCTCTTCCTGGGCCCAGAGGGCTGTGTATATATGTGTATGTGTCAGAGAGTGAATGCAAAGGATGCCCTGGCCTGGCCCAAAAGGGCTGGCCTCTACAGATCCATTCAGAATGTCCCTGCATTGAGGACACCAAGAAGTGCCAGTCTAACAAACCTGGAGCAGATTTGGAAAGGTCAGCAGAGGTCAGTCTGGCAGTGGAATAGCAGGAACCATGGAAGCAAAACCCCCCACAATGTCCTGGACTGCCCAGAGTGTAGGAGGGCCAGGGCCAGAGTGGAAGAGCAGGCTCCCTGGGGCAGGGAGAGTGTTGGGAATGGGCTTCCTAGGATGGGCCTTAGGCCATGAAAAGAGAGGCTGTTAGAGGGATCACCAAGAGTGTGAAAGTGTTAGCATCCATCCTGATGCCTGCCAGGGCCAGGGTGGGGTGGGGGTGTGAGTGATACCTATCCCCTTGCTATCCCTGCCTGAGGGTGGATAGTGTGATGGCCTCAGGTGTCTGAATGCTCTCATCTGCAAAAGAACCACATTTTATAAGAACTGCACAGTTGCTTTTTAGCATGATTAGAACAACGCCCAGTGGTGCTGCCCTGGGAAGCTTCTGCCTACCTCACTTATTTGATAGGGGCTTCTCAGGGTCAGTGCAGCGGTTCTGGGATGTAGACAGCCCAGGAGAAAAGAGCCTCTCATCCCTCTTTCCACCATGGTCACCTACAGTGGGCAGGGGCGGGCTGAGCCTAAGCTGTCCGTGGTGGCAGCAGGAGATCAGATCCTGCCATGCCCCTTCTGAGTAGGCTGTGGTGTTCTCTGTGGTGCAGGGTGAATTCAGGGAGCAGTGGGCAAGCACCAGCTAATGAAAGAGAGTGAGTCTTCCTGACTCTTCAGAGGAGAGCAGCACATTTCCCCTGTGGTATATACATGGTGAGTACCCTGAGTCAGGGAGCCAGCCCCATGGTGCACTGTGTTGGGCACTCAGAGGGCACTTTGTTCCATTTGTCCAGTTCTTTCATCACCTCCTCATAGGTGAGGTGTTGCTGCCCTGGTTGACAGGTAAAATTACCTGCATAAAGTTTCTCCCAGCTTAAACACAACAACATATCTTTCTCAGTGGTCTCCCTCTGCAGCTATTTTCTATCCTTCTGTCCTCCCCTGCACAGGAGGACTTTGAAGTCATGTTCTCTGCTTGTTCACTTCACATCCTCACTTCCCACTCCAATCTGGTGTGCCCCCTTCACTCCAGGGAACTGGTATTCAGAGATGTGGACATCTACAGGCATTCATTGCCCCTATTCCCAGACATCTGTCACCTGGGCTCTGCAGGCCCACCCCTGGGCCTCCATGTCCTCTAGCCTCCCTGCAGACCTTCCTGCAGGCTCCCTCTCTCCTGTAGCACTCAGTGTTCCCATTCCTTAGGACCTGGACCTATATCCTCTTCCCCCCAATCACAGCTTCTGTTTCTTCCTTGGTTCTGATCCTTTTCCAACTCGTATCAGCCCCTTCTGAACTCTGGGCTCTGTCAACATTCAAGCCAGTGCCTGTTGGGTACCTCCCAGGTGACTGCAGGCAGCCTGTTCACCGTTATCACACCCTGAACCTCTCCTGCCCTCTGCTCACCATCTGAGTAGGTGACACAGCTGGGGTTTCACTTGTGCTTCTGCCAGGTCTCCCTTGCATGGACTGAGTAATCAGCCATTCTGGCCCACTACCCCGACCTCTCTTCTACCCCTTCCCTGCCCAGTGCCACCTCTACAGATCAGGCTGCCCTCCCCTGGCCTGGACAACTACAGCAGCCTCTTTCCCCTCAGTCTGTTTTCACACCACAGGCAGGTGACCTTTTTAACCTTCTCTTTATAAGATGCTCAGAGCCTTCTGCTTCCATTTAGGTGCCTCGCTCCCCACCTGGTCAGCTCCTAACCTTCCTGGGGTTGCCTTTCTGCATGCATATGTTGTGCCAGGTACCCTGCACCTCTGCTAGTGCTGCCCCTGTATAATTGTCAGTCTGTGACCCCTTGGAGTCATGTCTTTACCTGCTTGTCCCCAAATGAATCCTGAGTTCAGAAATGGTGGCTGTACTGGTAGACTCAGCAGACATTTGTGGGATGTGTGTGAAAGTCTGTGAGTAGTTGTGTGTGGTAAGGCAGAGAGGCACAGATTTGTGTCTGGGAACCTGTGGAGGCAAGGGGGTGTCTGGCCAGGGCCATTGTACTATCCCTATTCAGGGAGAAGAAAGGGGAGCAGACCCACAAGCTCTAGAACAGGCAAGGGGGAAGGTTTCTACGGAGTAGCAAGAGGCCAGGCTCCTGACTGTTGTCACTACCACTTCCATCTATGCAAGTTCACCCCCAGACTCTACCTTGAAGAGAGTTTGCCCTGAATCCGGTTGCCATGGCAACTCTATTAACAAAGAGTGGAGGAGGCTATTGAAGAGGCTGCCTCACCCAGAAGCTGAGGGAGCTGGGAGAGGATGTATTCTGATGGGTTTATTAGCAGAGCGTGATTGCTTACCCCCACCAAAGCTGCTCATTGTACAGTTCCCTCTCCTGAACTGGTTTGCTGGTGAGGCTCTCTGAGACTCTTGTATCCAACCTCTCCTGGTGTGAATGTCATAAAGCCTCAATTCCCTGTGGGTATGGCCTGGATCCCAGCCATACCTGGGTCACCAGGCAGGCCCAGGAAAGCCTTCAACTTGAGGTGTGGGGTGATTGCCAGCCATGGCATCGAGCACTTCCTAGGGTAAGGAGCCCCATTTTGTCACTGTAGAAACCCAGCTCAGAGGCTCAGACTTCTGCCTGAAATTTCACTGAAGACTGGTTCTGTGCCCAAGGCCTTCTCAGCTATAAACTCTGAATAGGCACTCTTTGGTTTCATACCTCCTCCGAGGCTGTGGTCATGATTCAGTGAGGTAACACAGCTCATCCATGCTGACTGCAGAGGGTTGGCCCCAGTTGCAGGACTCAGTTTTCAGCCCTGAGGGGCAGGGAGGAAGGATGGGAGGCTGTTTGTGGACCAGGGGAGATTAGGGGATTAGGGTTGGATGGGGTTGGAGGCTCACATAAAAGCTTGTGGAGTTCCTAGTGGAGCCTCCGCAAAGTTAATCATTCAGAACAGGCTGCTCAGCAACTCATTTTATTATTATTGTTATTAGTAGTAGGTGGCCCCTGCTGGTAGATGAGGCCATCAGTAGGAGAACATTAAGACCACCTTTGGGCAGAGCCATGTCCTGTATACACTGCCCATTGAAGGCCAGGGTCCTTCTTGCTGGGCCCCACCATAAGGTAGGGCCTCCCAAGCCCTGTACCCTCTCTCCTCTGGCTTGGGAGACCAGCTCATCCCCATAAAGGTAAGTGTGGCTAATGGTGTCTCTGAATGCTTGCTGCTGTGGGTTATTTGGGGACACTGGAGCCCTGGGGTCACTGTGGGGTCAGCAGAGGGTCCTCAAGGACTCAGAAGGGAGGATTAACAGTGAGCAAGGTTGTCAAGGATGTGAGCTGTTCCTCTGGAAAGAGCCAGGGCAGCTCGAACCATTTCATAAATAGATATCCTGCTTGGGGCAGGGTCTAGAGGGGAAACAGCCCACAACATGCATGCATTGCCCCCTGTGGCTAAATGAGCTCTGTGGCACAAGAAGAACACTGCAGCCAATGATGGAAAGTTGCATAAAAAGTGCCTACAGACAAGCTGTGAAAACACCCGGAGGTATATAAAAAAAAATACTGTGATTCAGACCATGTTTTCTGCCTATCATTCAGTTATGGTAGAAATTACTAATAAAAATAATTTTAAAATGTCTATTTGGAAAATTTAAAACACATGTAAATATTTTCTGTATCAAATAATAAATCATAATGGACATTAGTGACAGTGGAATTAAATGATAAAAATATAATGAGGGACACTTGTGGGGCAGCCATAGTGGCACTGCAAATGTGTCACCAGTTGGTCCTATCTGGAGAGCCCAGTTCTTTGAGAAGTTCACGTCCAGGTCCTCTTATTTGGTCCTGGCAATAGGAAAATGGCTGGAAAGTGGCTGCCTTGGAAAGAAAGGGGTTAGAGGCAGGGAATGAGAGCCAGGCTTTCTGAGGACTGCTGGGGTACCCAAGGGAAGTGTGGAAACCCCTGCTTCTTTTTGCAGTTCAGCCAGGCCAGATCTAGAGGATCTGCTCTGCTCAGGATCTTGCAGAGATAAGAGATTTTAGAGCATGGTCTCTGGCCAAGGTGGCCACCAGGATTCAGCCACAGGTCACAGCCATTCACAACCATGGAGGGAAGAACTCCAGGCATGTCTAGAGTTTGAGACTGAAGAGCTGTTATTAAGTAAGATGACTGGGAATACTGTTAGGAAGGAAAAAAGAGGGATTTCTATCAAATGACTCATGTCAAGAAAGGCTCAAGGTTATGGAGTAGAGAGAGGAAAGGACTGGTTTCAATAAGATGACAGTTAATTTAATGCACCAAACATTTTTTAATGAGGGTATCATTATACCAATTTTGCTGATGAGCCTCCTGGGTCTGAAGTAGGCAGTGTGGTGATGAGCAGAGCCCTTGGACCACCTTGTCCATGCTCAGGTTATTGGTATGTTGGGCTTGTGAGTGTGTGTACATTCTCACAGGCAAGCACTAGGGAGGGGTCCATGACCAGCCCATTGTCCCAAAGGTTCTGTTAAATGTTTCAATAAGATGTCAATTAATTTAATGTACCAAACATTTTTTAATGAGAGTATCATTATACCAATTTTGCTGATGAGCCTCCTGGGTCTGAAAGGAAGGCCAGAGATAGAATTTTTCCTCTGTGCCAAGGAGCATTTTGGACAATGAATGGGTAACTGATGTGGATCCTGGCCAGCAGGATCCGTGTGTGTTGTGTTTGCTATGAACAAATACACACGGACTACAGAAGTCCTGTGGAGAAAAAGGGATAGCATGACCACTCTCTAAGTGAGAGAGAGGAGAGAGCGGCCAGGCCCCTGCCTGGACAAGCTTTTATTGCTTTTCTGGGTACATTACATAGAGGATGGTCCTCATTTACTATGCACAGGTTCGTTGCAGGTGATCACCCTTTACAGATAACAAAGGAAAGAATGTTTCTAATTACTTCAAAGAAAAAGATGTTGCAGACCAAGGGGAAAAGTGGTTGAACCAGTTACACTCCATACCTGGGAGGTTTAAAGCACAGACTTTAGGAAGTTACAGTAAGCACTTGCTGCCTCAATTCAGGGTGAGGGAGTTTTAGCAAAAGCAAGTCTTACAGCAGCCTAGGTACAATGCAGGCCTGATTCCCCATGAGAAAACCTCTCTGTGGGCGTGGTCCTGTGTGCTGACTCGCTCCCCACTGGTTTTCCACGTGGGAGCTGAGCTACATTTCCACCCCACGAGAAACGGTTCCCTATAGGTAACATGCTCCTTTGGTACTTCCCTTGATCTTCCTATGCTCTTCCTGTTGCCCAGAGCTTCCCCATGTCCAGGATCTGAGCTGGCTCTTGCCTGTTGCTTTTCTTGCCTTTGACCATGACTTCCCCTGTCCTCTGTGCTTCCCTGAACTCACATTTGCACTTTAGATTTCAGTTTAGACATGGCTCCCAGCAGGAAGCTTCTCCACCTTCTGTGGTCTTTAGGATGCCCTTCCTCTAAAAGCACCAGGGACTTAAAATAGCAGTAACTAGCATGTCCTGTGTGTCAGGTGCTCTTCTAAGTGCTTTGCCTTTGTCTGCTTATCTCATCCATGCCTTTGAAGGGCATGGCTAGGTCAGGTTCCTGAGACACAGAGCCCAAGATGGGGATTCTGATATAGGAGGTGTAGAAGGTGTGCTCTCAAGAGACCCTGGAAGGGGGTGAGCAAGCATGGTAGGAAGGGGGAGGAGGTTTGACAAAGGTGCAGTTCCAGGCAGTCTATCCTCAGCCTAAGCCCATGAGGAACTCTGGAGTGTAGACTGAACCACAGGCTTGTGTCACGGTGAGGCAGGGAGTTGGCCTCTGGTCCTCTGTACTGGTCAGCTGCTAGTTGCTGGCCCCTTCAATCTTAGGGAGAAGGTAGCAGGTGTGAACAGTGTAGCATACCAGTGGCCCTGGGGGACAGGTACCCCAGGCCAGTAGGAGTGCCTAGGAATCTGTGTTGGCCCCAGAAGCATTGTTCCAGGTTGTACTGTTACCACCATCAGGCAAGAAGTTACCCATTTTTCGCATGGTATCCCAGGTAGCCTGCTTCTGCTTGCAGCATCCTGTAGCCTGCCTCACACAGCACTGGCCATGTTGCTATGATGTCTCACCTTCCTCGAGTATATCCATATGCATTTATGTCTTCTGCTCCATGCTGCTCACTGCTGGACCCAGGACTGCATGTGGTGCTGGTGCATGAAAGGGACTCTGTCAGTTTGTCTAGGGAAGGACTGATTGACCCTCGTGATTGTCAGCATTGGGCTCAATGGCAGGAGGCTGGGCAGACCAGGGGTGGAAGGACCTAAGACTGAGGGCTGTCTGGAGCCTACCAGACTTGAGGATCCCTGGCCCTAGGCAAGTGAGGGAAGTGTAGGTTGAGGAGCTCTGGCCTGGGGGTCTAGGACCTGCACTCCAGCTCCAGCCACTGTCTCCATTCCAAGCCATCATCCACTCCAAGCCATTGTGCCCAGTGATGGTTGACTCTCTGGAGTCCCCACTTGGGCATGGCCTATATTAGTCGGGACCATGAGTTCTTCCTGGTTACTTGCAGCCCAATTCAATGGTGGTAACACATGAACTGGCCTGGAAAGAGGTATAGAGAGTCTGAGCTGAGTGGGCAGACAGTGCGGGTCATTGTGGTTGTATTTGGCACAAACAGGGACTGTGGGCCTGGTTCATGAGAGCAACAGGTCCAGCAGCCCCACAGGCTTGACAGCCCACCCCACATCTGCCAGGCTCCTCTTCAGCT
Source organism: Glossophaga mutica (assembly GCA_039655065.1). NCBI lineage: Eukaryota > Metazoa > Chordata > Mammalia > Chiroptera > Phyllostomidae > Glossophaga > Glossophaga mutica. The sequence goes on along the minus strand of CM077307.1, from coordinate 100,925,015 downwards.
CCCTGCTGTCTGAACCACTGGCCTGCCCAAACCAAGCTACTCTCCTTCTCAGCTCCATACTCCCCTTTATCCTGTGCTCCTTGCCTTTCCAGTCACACACTTTGTACTTTTCTTCTTCTGTGCTTCAAATGGTGCTCCTTTTAATCAAGAGGGCCATAAACTCTCTAGGGAGGTCCTTGCCTTAGTGGTGGCAGAAACCAGGAGTTGCTGGCATCCTGGAGTCCATGGAAGCTCTCCAGGAGCTGGACATCACCAAGGTGCAATGTGAAGAGCTTATAAACTTCACTGAGGACACATTCTGTTTTCAGCTCAATTTATTCCTTTAGGTATAAAATTAAAAACCTTCTCATTTGTGCAGTTCTGACTGGGTACATACAAGTTTATAGATCTATGGTAAAACATGTGTCTAATAGTTCCTCTGCCACCAGGCCTCCCAAGCAGTCTTGGGTGGAGGGCCCTCCTGGCAGCACCAGGCCACCTGGCCTGGAAGTGCATGACGCCTGTCACTGTGGCCCAAGGGGCCTGCATGAGTGTAACCTGGTGGCCTTTAGACATTGGTGGGCTAGCCAGGCTCCAAAGCACTTTCCTGTGATGCCAGGGAGAGTCACTCCAAGTTTTCACAGACTTACAGGTTCAGCAGCATTTTCCATGAAAGGTTCCAATGCACATGATGCTACCCCAGACTTGGAGGTTCTGGATGCTGGAGCACCTGGGACCTTCTCTGAGGGCAGGAGCTAGGGCCATGAGGACAGAGACTGATCTATTGGGGTTACAGAAAGAGTTGCTTCTTTTTAACTCAAGATCACATGGCTTTGAAGTTGCTGAGTGAGATTTGGAACCCAGCCCTAGCTCTTTCCCTCTGAAACACAGCATATGATGAGATCAAGATGGGGGTCCGAGTCCCTTCCTGCTGAAGCACCAGTGGCCCCATGAGGTGAAGGGAGGTGGTGGCCTATTTGCCTGTACCCACCTGTCCTTACTCCCTCTGTCTTCTCCAGCTTGGGTTCAGTCCAAGCCTCCCTGGGTACGATGTACCCCTTGTACCTGCTGTGGCCATAGCCTCACCCCTGGGAAACACACTCTGCACCTATGGTCTCAGATGCTGTGTGGTAGGAGGTTTTGTGCACTGTCCTCTTAAGGGCTTTTCTCCGCATGGAGCTGAGGACAATGTGTACTAGGTTGGCCATGAGAAGATGAGGGCAGGGCAGGAGTGGGGAGAGCCCTGACCTTACCTCTCTTACTTCCCCACTAGGAAAGCATCTTCACCCTGCCCTGTCATTCACCTTGGCCTCCTGACAGGGCAGGCTTATTTGTCAGTGTCAGCAGTGGGCACCCCATGCAGGAATCTCCCACCTCATGGTTAAGCACCCCTGTATGCACGTATTCATATGATACTGAGTTGAATTAAACTGAACTGTGCCTGTTTCCCCATCTCTCAAGGACGGGTTGACTAGAGCAGTGTTTCCAGAGCCCCAGGTGTCTGTGTGGCTCAGAGGCAGGACAGGCCTCTATAAGTGTGCTCCCATCATGCATCCACATCTGTCCCCTGCACGCCCCCAGCAACTCTGAGCTCGCCTGTGGTAGATGTGGTTTTCCCGTGGGGTTGCAAACATTCTCCCACAGATGACCACTGGAACTTCTGGACCTCCACAGCTCTGACATGAGTGGTATTCATGGCCTGGCTTCAGCTGTGTGTCTTGGTTGAAAGTGCTGACTGTCTGGCTCTGGGCAGTGGCAGGAAATTGGACTGTGACCCCATGAATGTATCATTCCTGAGAGGGGCATGACCTTCCCCAGGCCAGCAGGGATGGCCAATGTGAGGCCCACATGTCCTTCAAGGAAACCCAGTGAAGAGGAGCCCTGGCTGCAGACAGATGTTATTGGAGGAGTAGCAATGATAAACACAGCCTAATGCATGAGTAGTGCGCAGGGACCCTGAAAACTCTCATTGGCCAGTGTTCTATGACTCACTGCTGGACAAGGGAAATGGGGGAGATCTGGGCAGAAGAATGTCCCTTAATAGGTGCTGAAAGGCCAAATAGGACAGAGGTGGGGCTGAGGCCTGGAGGAGGGGTGGCACCCAGGTGCCCATGGTGGGAAGCAGATGTGGAGGGACAATTAGACACAGGCCAGTCCAAGGTGGGTGTGAAAATTGTCGCCTGTGTAGTGGCAAGATTCCAAGACTGTATGAAGTATGCCTGAGGCTGGATAGTCAAAGCCTGCCCCTTACCATTAATATATCATTGTGAACTTTGGAGCCCTGTGAAACCCCACACTGTGAGGTACTGCTCACCCCTCCTCTGAGATGGACTCAGGCAAAGCCATTGAAGAACCAGAAGAACATAGGGAGATGTGGGGGCTTCAATTTAGAACAGAGTGCTTAGGGCGGCCTCATAGGAAGGCAGAACTTGAGCAAGGCCTTGAAGGAAGGTGGAAGTAGAAAACCACAGTGACATCCAGAGGCAGGGAGCTCTCTGCAGAGGAAACAGTTAGTCTCATGCCCTGAGATGGAAAATGCTGTCATGTCTGGAAACCCAAAGAAAACTGGGGATTTAGGCCAGGGTAGACAAGAACTCTGGGCCACTGATGATGTGTCACCCTGGGGTGAGCCAGTTGGCTGTGGCTTGGCTCACAGCTCATCCATGTCCACATGTGGATGGCTTCAACAGAGGGGCATCTGACCTACTACACCAACTATGTCCTCAGCTCCAATGTGAGAGCCCTGTACCTCCAGGAGAGAGCCTGGGGCATGCTGCTTGGGAGAAGGGCTGAGATGGAAGAAATAGCATGGAGTTTGGGATGACCTGGGAAGCCAAAAGAGAGGAATGGCCCGGGTGTGGCCATGTTGGTGGGGACTCTAGGAAGGCCACTATGGGTAACACACTGCACCTTACCTTCTTTCTTATCTGCTTCCGTTTTTCTCTGCTCCAGCTCTTCCTTTCCCTGGTATGGAGGGCTCCCTTTCCCCACCCCTTAAATTCAAAAAGTAAAAAGGATTCACATAGAGCATGTTTCCTCCCATCCCTATGTCACCCTCCAACCCTGCCAACTCCCGGCTCCTCTCGGAGGAGGCCCTGTGGTTATGTTTCTGAGTACCCTCCTGACATTTTTGATCTATACACGTGTGCAGTGCATTAATTAGTTCAGGTTATGCAGTGGCAGCAACATACCACAGTCCATGTGCTTCACTTTGTTTCTCTTGACAGTGCATTTTGGAGCCTCATCTCAGTGTACATAGAGTGGCCTTGCTGTTTTTAACACCTGCGTGGTCTCCCATTAATGGATGTTTCATAATTCATTCATCCAGACACTGAAAGGTAGCTAACTATTCAGACTGTGTTCACTCTCATTTTATAAGCAGTGCTTCAATGAGCATCCTTGCACATGTATCATTTTGCACACATGTGAGCATATCAGTAGGATAAATCCCTAGGAACAGAATTGTAGGATGAAATGGAGGTGCATTTGTAAATTTGATAGACTTTGCCAAAATATCCTTTATAGCCATGTTAATTTATACTCTTGTTTTTGAAGTATGTGAGCACCTGTTTCTCCACCCCCTCATCTTTGCCAAAGTGATGGGTGAGAAATGGTTATCTTGTTGCAATTTTGTTAGCATTTCTCTTACTGTGAATGAGATCAAGCATATTTCACATGTATAGGATCTACCTGCATTTTCTTTTGTGAACTGGTATTTGGGTTGACACTATTTCTGTTGGGTTTATGATATTTTTCTTGATTCATAGAAGTGCTCTATATATTAAGGAAACTGACACTTTGGAGTATGAGTCTCACATATTTCTCTTAATTTATTGTATGTTAATTTGTTTTTTGTGTGTGATTTTTGCTTGAAGATTTAAAAAAATTATGTAGCCAGAATGTGACTTTTTTATGGCTTTGTAACATACATATTAGGTTTGAACTCTATGAAATTTCTGTTTCAGTGGGTCACAAATGATTGCCTACCAGTTATTTCATGGAACTTTTCTACTCAGAAAGTATAAAGAGATTCTTTTGTTTGTTCTTCTCATAAGCTTCTGGTTTCATTTTTCAAATGTAAATATTTGATCCATCTGGTAGGACTCAAACTGAGTTTTTTTCCAGATGGCCACCCATTTGTCCAATGCCACTCAATAAATAACCTTTTCTTCACTGATTTGAAATGTTACTTTTATCATGTACTAAGCTGCCATATGTGTTTGATGTTATTTTTAGATTATCTTGTTTGCTTTGTTTCTCTGAATGTATATTTATGTGCTGATACCATGTTTTAAATTTAATTGTTATTATGAAATTTTTCAAATGCACTGAAAGGTAAAGAGAATAATGAACTCCCATACTCTCAATATTCAGATTGAGCAGTTAAAATTTTATCAGATTGCTTCACTTAATAATTTTCTTTCTCCTTCCTCCCTTTCTCTTTCTCTTCTTTTCCTTTGCTCTTATTCTTTTGCCTTTAGGCTGAAGTATTGAAACCGAATCTTTGACCTCAGTAGCTTGCCCCTGTATACTCCATTGTGAGACTCTAAAACAAACCAGGCCATTTTCAAACAAAACCACAAAATCATTATCACACCTTACAAAATTAACAGCAATTTCTTGTTATCATCTAACGCCTGGTATATATTCAGTTTTCCTTGTTTTGAAAATGCCTATTTACAGTTGGTTTGTAAAATTGGTAACCAAATTAAATTCATATATGAAATCTGGTTTTTATTTTGCTTAAGCCTCTTTAACCTCAAGCAGCCTCTCCTTCTCCTACTACTTTTGTTAAAGCCATTGGCTTGTTGAAGAAACTTGGTCAGTTGTCTGTAGACCATCCTATTTTTGAGACTTGTGTGTTTGCTACCTCATGATGTCATTTAACTAGTTCCTCCACTCCCAGTATTTCCTCTAAACTAGAATTTGGCTCAGACAACTTCATTTTATGGGGGTTTATGTTATTTTGGCAAGAGTGCTAACTCTTCTTGGCATGGCATTGCAGCAGGAGTCTACTAAGTCAGGTATGGTTGCAGTGGGTATGAATGTGGGAGGATAGACCCTCATTCTCTGGTATCTATCCATCTGTCCTTCTGACAGTTTCAACCACTGATAACCACTGTCTGAGTCAAGTATGGCATCCAGCATTTTCTTTCTATTGATATTTTCTCTTTTCTTCCCAATGCACCTGTGGAATTCTTTTGTAAAGAATGTTCCCTCATCAACCAGGGCTATTTAGTTTCCCTAAAATTATTTCATTAACCAAAGCAGGATAAGTTCTTAATTCTTTCCTTTGCAAATACATGGCTCCCTCTTTGCAATTTGCACTTGTCTCCATAACTCAGCAGCCTCTCCCAACCACACTGCTTTTCATTAAGTTGCCTTCACCATTTTTCCAGGTGCAACCCTATATTTACTGTAGTATTCCTTTATCTGCTATGACTTTTCAGGCCTTGTTAACTGATCTGGTATTTACTATGGTTGTCACTGTGGCTGACCAGTTCCTGATTATGACATCACACTCATGGGGGTGGCCAGCCCAATCTGGTTTCCCATCAGTCCTGATATGTTGAGGAATGACCTTACAGCAGCTGAGGCTTTCCTCCCAGAATGACTCATCATGATATAGCAGAAATGCCTGTGTGTTTTGTAGGCTAGTGAAGAGTATGCATGAAGCGAGACCTGCCTTGGATGTGGGGAGCGGTGCATCCTAGCTGTCTGTCCTCTCTCCGCTCATGGGTGTCATGGATGTGAGCCCTCTGTGCATTAGGAAGGAGGGTGGGAGAGGAAGCTGAAGGTCCCAACAGGCCCACAATTGATCAAAACCAAAGAGGTGCCTCTGCGTGGTTGAGCACATTAGTGTGTATCAGACAAATGGCACCTCTATGAGATGGCAGAGTTCACAGTTGCAGGAGTGAGGGAGGCAGGGCACATTTCGGGTACAGACAGGAGCTGGATATTCACAATGGAGGGCCTAAAGAGGTGGAAATGTGTGATGAAGAAGTGCCTAGGAGCTGGTCTGATACAGCCTCTGCAAACACAGGCAGGTGAGCATGACAGGTCCTTGGACTGTGGCTCTTAGCTCAGCACCCTGCCCCATTCATGCTAACTTTTGGGGACCTGAGCTCTACCTCAGTCCTGTTGTGCCTCCTTCAGGGTCTGATGAAATTCCTTGAGGGTGGGTTGATGGCAGGGTGGATCATGGGTAGTAAGCACAGGGTCTCTCACTTCACTTGCCAGAAGAACACATTAGGTACAAAATGCATACCCAGAGGTCCTCCTGCTCCTCTCTTGAAAGGAGGCCCTTTGCAGCCCTGCCTTGACCTGCACACTCTGCTCCAGTGAAGTGCCTGGCTCAGAGTGGGGGCACCGAGAGCTTGGGTTTAGTGGTGCATGAACAAAGGGTTCCAAGTATACAGGCAGCCTCCACTGCCCTCCCCTCCCCACAAGCACCCAGCCATGTCAGCTGAATTAGTGACCTGGCAGATGCTGCATGCCTCACAACACATGTGATGAGGCCACAGAGGTGGCCAAACAAGGGGCTACCTGGCCTGATGCACATCTGATTCTATACTGCAGTGGGGAGTCTGCAGATGTGGGACCGATTACTGGGGCTCTGCTCGCTTGGGGGCCCGGGAGTATCCCTTTAGGAGAAGTGTTGAGGAGAGCAGTAGAGCAATGGACAAGGGCCCAGAGGCAGAAGAAAATGAGTTCCTTGAAGCTCCCAGGACCTCCTATCCAAATGTGTGTGGCAGTACTAGATAAGGGTACCGTCAACTGAGTATTCCTTCCTTGAAAGCTGGGCTATTCCTCCCAGCAGTGCAGCTTTCATTTCAAGCCACCTGGTTCTTAGCTTTGCCCAGCCCTGCCTGGGCTCCAGCTGACCCCAAGGCAGCCATGGGCTGGGCCAGGTGGGGTTCTGGCTCTGTACTCAGTACCTCCTTACTCCTGCTTCCCAGGCCCTCACCTAACTTTGAGTTTACATCAGTAATTCTCAAAGTGTAATCCCAGGACCAAGAGCATCAGCACCCACTGGGACCTTGTTTGAAAAACAGATTCTCAGGCTCCACTCCAGACCTTGTGAATCAGATACTGGGGAGGGGCCACAACGTGTTTTAATAAGCCCTCCAGGGGATTCTGTTGCCTGATAAAGTCTGAGAATCACTTCTCAAGACCAAACAGCCCAGAGTTTCAGGCCTGGACAAGAATAAGACCCTTTCTCTTGGTTCTGAATCACACAGCCTTTCCCAGACCACAGCCTGCATTTTTGAGCCCATTAAATCCTACTGAGTGCCAAACCCAGAACATTGTCGAGTTAGGAGTTGAATGCTCACTGCACTTGGGTCTGGGTATATATCTGACCAACACTGGATCCACAGTGCAGGAACCATTGAGTTCAACATAAAATAAGAGGGTTTTTTGTTTGTTTGTTTTTTTTTCATCATATTTGCTTTGGTCCCTGGAGAGCTACTCTGTGGCTTTTGGTGACTCTCAGCATGAGTCACAGAATTATGGGGCAGAAATCTCCCCCAGACTGGATAACTGCACCCTTGGGATGGCCCTCAGGGGCTGTGGTCCCTGCCTTTACCTAAAACCTTCTAGGGGAGGTTGGTGGCTGACCCAGGCTCAGGACATGGGGGAGCTGATTTCCCAAGACCATACCTGCCTGTCACCCTGACACACTTGCTCAGTCACTCAGGTGTCACCAAACCCAGCTACTCAGAGAGCATGAATGAATTAGACTTAACCATAATTGGCATTCAGGAGCTTGGAAACTTGGATGGGTTTCCAGGACACTCAGAGGCTGACTGTCTTGCTGCCATCTTTCTCCCTGCCTGGGGCAAAACAACACTGGGGCAAGAGTCACTGCATTAGAGGGGAACTATACCTCGGAGACCTTTTTTGAATGAATCTCTTGACAAAGGATAACTGACTTTGGGTGGGATGAGAGGTAAGGGTTTTAGAGGAGTTTTCTTCGCTTCTTTTTTTCTGAGGAGCTTCCATATGAGATCTTTTTGCTCCCACAGAGTCCCTAAGACAAGGCTCTTCTCCAGTTCTACAGAAGCACAAAGTGTGCTCAGAGAGCCTGAGAAACCCAACAAAAGTCATGCAGTAGTAAGGGTCAGAACCAGGACTCAGACTCTGTATGGCTGTCCCCAGAGCCCCAGGCTTTCTCACCAGGCAGACACAAGCTTTGGCCCACAGGAGCAAGTGCATGACCCGAGGGTTCCAACCCCCTCCTCCCCCAGAAATATAGGGAGAAGTAGTTATTAAATACCAAGTTAGATTGATATCTTTACCATGGGATTTGTTTGTGTGACTTCTGAAGTTTTGGGAGGGGAACAGAGTGAACAGAATATTTTTGGAGGAAGGACTGGGGCTCTCAAACCTCTCGTGAGGGGGATTCTGGGCAGGGCAGCCCAGAGGCAGCTGTGGGTCTAGGCCCTGGGAGTGGTGTTGGGACCCCATTCCTGGCATGGTCCTTCTGGTCTGCTTGTCAGCCAGGTAGCCTGGGCATAGGGTACTAGACATCCCTGAGCAAGAAAGGCAAGTTCAGTGGTGTGGCCACAGAGAACACAGTCTTGGCAAAGGAACAAGGTTGAGTTAGACCTGGCAGGTGGATGGGGAGGTCTTTGTTAGGAGTGGACAGCCTCCCATAAGGTACAGGGAGGTCACTGGGGACATTTAAAGTCCTAAGGCTCTGTCTGCTCACAGAGCCCAGTCTGCAGCTTCTGCCCTATCCTTACCTGGCCCAGAGCACAGCAGGGGCCCCTCATGAAGTACAAGGGGCAAGTAAGTGGGTCCTGGATGGATGTGGGCAGAGAGCCTCTGCAAGGGGTTTGTGAGGTGGGAGCTCTTGACCCTTCATAGTCCAGGGGAAATCTCAGGTGGGGGAGAGTACATCTGATGCTGCAAAACTATACTTCATTCATTCACCCACAGAGCAGTGTTTACTGTCCAGGGAGACCCCAGCCTGCTGCCCACAATGCCTTTTTCCTTGGATCTCTTTTCTTGTCACCCACAGCGACTCTCTACTAGTTTCCACTCCACCACAGATGCCATCCTCCTTCCCTGCCCACCTTTGTTTACCCACTGAAGGTGAAGGCCTCCCTGTGCTGCCCACGGCTTGCTGTGTGCCTACTCCCTGAGCCTCACCCTGGGGGCCTGAACCTGGGAGCCTGTGCCCTGGGCTACTTCTGGTCCAGGGACTAGAGCTGGGCCAAGGCCTGCCTGGTCCTTCATTAGCCCCAACCCAGACTGGACCCTGCCTTGAGGCTGCCCTGATGAGGGCTGGGCAGCCTTTGTCCCTGCGCTGCTTCCTCACAGCCTGCAGCTGTGCCTCATCCAGCCCATATTCCTACAGGTCACCCCAACCTGGACTGCACCTCCTGACATCCACCTTCTTCCACCACAGCTGAGCCACTTGCTCTCAGCCTGCCACTCCCATAGGGGAACAGTATGCCACAGAGTCTAATGGGAGGAAACTCAAGACCAGACCAGCATTGACTTTTGGGGCCTTTTCCATGAGTGATAGGAAGTAGGACATGAAGCATCCTCAGGGTTCCTGCAGCCCCTCTTCCCTCTCTCAGCCCTGCACATGGCTGGGGAACCCCAGAGACAAGCTGGCAGCCTTGCCTTCCTGCTCTGTAGGTGCTGACATGGGCTGTGGGCATAGGGGTTCATTGAGGGTAGCCCAGATATGCCCTGTCAGATGCTTGGGGGTAGGGGTAGAGGATGTTATTACAGTGATGCCTAGGCTTATATGGGCTTGCTCCATGTGGGGCATGGCAGGCACCCCAGCTATACTCATTCATCCATTCTCTTTATAATCCTGCAAGGTAGGGCTGTTCCATTTCATTTTATAGATGAGGAGACCGGAGAAGTGTTGCAGACTGTTCTGCCTAGTTTCAAGAGCTGTAACCCCCACCCCATGGCTAGGCTGAGTAAGAGCCCAAGGGACTTGCTTCACCTGGGTCTGTTCTGTCAAGAGGACCTAAGCCACTAAGGAGACAAAGCTTATCTCCCTGGCAGGAGCACCACTTCTGCTTCATCCATCTCTGGCCCCAATGCTTAGTTGGTTAGTCAGTGACGGGTAAGACCCCTCAAGGGAGGGGCAACCCAAGCCAGGCACGACCACTTGGAAGGCCCTCATGGAAGGACTCAGGGAGCTGTAGCAAAGAGGGGGTGATGGACCCTCACCCCTTGGTTATTCTGACATAGCCTGAGCCCCCATTTCTGTCTGGAAGATGTCTCCCTTATCCCTTGCTTCCTGTCTCTAATCCACTCAAGCCTGAAACTATGAGGGAGGGCAGTGCAGCCCTGTGCTGGCCAGAGCGGTTCCCCAGGTGATTGGGCATAAGAAAGAATTCATGAAGCCCTGTGAAACCTACTTTGCTAAAAGTGCTCTCATTTAAATGATAAGGGTCCGAGGAGGAAATGAGTATGTCTCTCAAACTTTTTGCAACCCCCTTTCCTCACAGACACTGACTCAGATTAAGCCCTCAGATTTCTTTGAAATGTTATCCATTGTTTGATCCTTGCCGCCTGACATACCTGTGTTCCTGTGTATTTGAACCCAATAAAAGCACACTGAGGAAGGGACTCTGGGTCCTTCTCCTTTGAGAGATTGACCACCTCTCCTCCCCAAGCAGATCATGTCTTGGTAGTTTTATTTTCATCCGTGAGGGAGGGATGGGGCTCTGCTGGCAGAGCCCCCCGTGCCCCCAGAGAAGTTAAGGGGCTGGCCAGGAGGTGCAGAGGAGAAAGTAGTGCTGTAGGGGAGGATGGCCCAGCTGTGGGTCTGCAGGCAAAACTTGCTCCAGGAGCAGTGGGGGCCCTTGGCACCCCATTCAGAGGTGCTAGTGAGGTGGGTTAGTGAGAGTGGCAGAGGCCTGTTCTAGTTCCTCCTCTGGGCCTCTGAGGCCCAGAGACTGGGGGAGGGAAGGGGCACTTCTGGTCAGATGCAATGAGAGGGTCCAAGAGAGTGCACTGAGGGATTCCAGCAGGTTCTCTATAGACCAGGGGTGTACACTCGATGCCAGGATGTTGGCTTCTATTGTGCTTTCTCTCTGTTACAGGGGAGAAAGAAGGAAAAGAGATGGGAAGTCCATCAACATGCCTCAGGTAAAGGCCTGGGCTCTGGGTTCTGGGCTCTGGGCTCTGGGCTCCCTGCTGTGGCTCAAAGCCCTATGGCCAACCTTTGGCAGGTTTGGCTTCTGAGTTTGCTTATAGCACTGAACAGAGGTTGCCCATGAAGTAGCACTGCAAGTGACTTCTCTTGCTACCTTTGCTGAGAGAGATGAGGTGGTCAGACTCCCTTCCTCTTCCTGTCCACATGTTCTAGTGGCAGCCACACTCTGAGCCAGCAGGGTCAGCTCAGTGCCAAGGCCCACAGCCTGACTGAGCTCGGGACAAGAACTGTGATATCCTCAGCTTCAGTTTTCTCACCTGCAAGGTAGACAGATATCCCCAGCTCTCCCTAGGGTGTACAGGGGCTCAGCACACAATGTTAGCTGGACCCATTCACAAGTCCCACAGAGACTGTCTGCCTGAGTTCCCATTTGGTCTGGTCAGCCAACTTCCCTTTCAGTACTGCCTGAATGAGACCAGATGGTGTCCATCATCCTTTTTGATGCCTGAGTCCCTTGGCCGGCTTGGCCATCTTGTATGTTGCTGGCAAGGGGCCCTGTGGGCCTTTGGATTGTTTGTTGGGCTCTCCTCAGGGCATGGCTGGTGGGAGGTGCCAAAGATGCCAGGCACAGGCCTTGGTCAGAGATGCCCCAGTCCTGCCTTGGGACTGCCACCTGCCTCTCCTGGCTGTCCACACTTTGAGACACTGACTCCCCAGTATTGAGCATTTGCTCAGGTCTGGACTCTCCTCTCTATCCCTCATGTCCAAAGCTTGAGGGGCCAGAAATTGGGAGACCACGTTCCCACATGATCTCCTCTATTGGATAGCTTAGGAAGCATGCAGGTAGTAAGGGTACAGCTTTGCCACTTTCTGCCTTGCATAAGTGGCTGCTCCCCTTTGAGTCTCAGATGCCTCCTTTATAAAAGGAAGTAACCTGTAACTGGGTTCTAGCAGGGGTGTTCAACATGAGGCCCACAGGCCACATGCAGCCCAGGATGGGTGTGAATGTGGCCCAACACAAAACCGTAAATTTGCATAAAATATTATGAGCTTTTTTTGGTGTGTGATTATGTGTCACAATGTATTTAATGTGTGGCTCAAGACAGCTCTTCTAGGGTGGCTCAGAAATGCCAAAAGGTTAGACATCCCTATTAGGGCAAGGTAATGATACACATTGTTGGAGGCCTGGCCTTTCTCAGTGCCCCGACCTGGCACAGGTCCCCAGACTCACATGGGCTTACCTAGCTCAATCTCTCATGGTCTAGGTACAGGAGTGGGTAAGCCCCAGCCTGGCCCACCTGGCTGAATGTGGGAAGTACTATATAGCAGGCCTGGCCTGTGCAGCCAGGACAATTATTGGCTGTGGGCTCCCTTCAGCCAGGTCCACTCTGGGTCACCTCATGAGCAGATGGTTGAATAGTGCTTCCCTAACCTGCCCCCCCCCCCACCTGCCCTGCTGGTAGGAGACACAGTGCACAGATGATACAATAAAAAATACTGACAGAGGTTGCAGGGAGGTAGAGAAGGGGGGGAAAGAAGGTCAGGTTGGAAGAGCCTCCCTAATTCAGATGCATGAGGCAGCTTTTAGTGTTGCTTGGCAACCAGAGGAAGAAGGAGGGTTTCAGAGAGGAGTCCAGATTGTGCTGATGCCCCTGCCCCACTCAGGGCTGACCTTCCTTGGAGGAGTAGGGTGTGATCAGCAGGCAGGCAGAGCTGGGAACCAGGGCCTGGTGGCTACAGGCTCTCCCTTCAGAGCTGTCTTCCCAGAGGAGCCAAGGGTGACAGGGCTCCTGGGAATGGTCACACACCTACCACCTGGTGGTACCGAGCTAGAGGCTGGCCCCATCCCCACCTCCAGCAGCAGGCTCTAAGTGGTCATGAGATAGGAGTCTGGGCTTTGGTTTCAGTTTTAACCCTGACCATTGTTCTGTGTCTTCGACAGACTGCTTGACATCTTGGGCCTCAGTTTTCACTGCTGTAAAATGGGTCAGCAGCACCCATCACAGGAATTACTATAACAAGTAAATGATAGTTGTGATGTTTTAATCCCAGACATTCAATCCTAAAGGTCATGCCAAGCACCCATGAGTGGGATTGTAGGAGTCAGGAGGTTCCATGAGGAGCAGTCCTTGACCTCAGGAGCTTATAGTGTAAGAGAGATGAGGATGACAGGTCCCCCCAGACTCTCCCTAGCCTTTGGACAAACTAGGCAAAGGTGCAGCCTTAGACTTCATCAACACTGGAGTCTGCTGTCTCCGCTCAGCCTGCACTACTGTCCAGAATATTCATAGAAGGGTCCAGGCCCAGGATGATGAGTGAGGCAAGGGTGGTGGCAGTGGACAGGGGCAGGAAGGAGGGAAACTTAGCAGGTGGCCAACTAGGGGAATGAGGACATCAAAATCAGCCAAAATGAATGAGTTGGTGGTGCAGGCAGGTGTGGGCTCCTGGGAGGAGACTGTGGCAGGTCAGCGACTTTGGGAGGATTTTCCTGCATCCCCATGCACTTCCCTCTGTGTCACTTCCACCTCAGCTGAGAGGACCAGGGCTGGGCTTTCCTCTGCCTGCGATGTCCCAGAAGGGTGCTAGAAACCCAAGGACCTCTTGGTTTTATCTCCAAATGCCTGGAAATTTGGTGGCCTGTGCCCAAAAGGAAAGTCGCCAACTTTCCCTGTTGTGCTCTGTAACCAGGGCTACTGGGGAGCAGGAGCCTCTAGTGGTACTGGGGTTGGCCCTGGGGCTCAGAGGCTCACTGTCTCATCGGTATGAGGCAGTGACACCAGCCACACCAGGGGGTCTCATGTGGTAAGACCCTAAAGAGGACATGCCATATGTCACTTATGTCATTGTTCATACGGCCAACCATATGAACATGGCCTTTAGCCATGATTTTAGAGTCTCCAGGGAGAACCCCTGCTTGAAGTTCACCTCATAATGACCTTGAGCTATAATGGTTCCAGACTTTCTTTAGCAAAAAAGTACTTTGCTTAGTAAACACAGCCTTATGGAGGGGCAACACCAAATTGCCCACTGAGCAGGGCCACCTGATCAACCTCCCATCCCCACCATCCAATCTTGCTGCTCAGGCTCAAGAGACTTGGTGTAGTATGACATGGACATGAAGGCGTCAGTTCCAGGTCCACCTAGAAGCAGAAGACAGAAGGACTAGACTAGCTGTACAAGAGAGAGAGGGAGCTGGAGAGCCACTGTGAGCTCTGAAATAGAGAGGATAACATAGGAAGGACCAGACAGGAAGACTGCAGATCACAGACTGCTTGCTATCTGGGAAGTCTGGGCTAGGCCCACAGAGTTCGAAGGAAAGATACCTGTTAGGGTGGTCTGAGCTGGGCAGGAGGGGCCTGGGGATAGATGGCTCAGTGCCCTGCCATGAAAGCAGCCCAAGGAAGTGTGGCCTCAGCAGGCACCGTGCAAATCTACACAGGAAACAGCAAGTGCCCATCAGCATGCAGGGTATCTAGGACCACTCACAACTATCTCCATGCCATTGTCACAGTTGAGTACCTGAGAGGACCCTGAGGGCAGCCTCCCTTTGCACTCTCTGTCCTCTTGGCATCCTCTGATTCCTGGGCTTCCTATGTTGGGCATTTCTGTTCAGCTCACTTCTTCCTTGGACAATTGGAATCATGTGGGGCATTTCCGGAGGGAACACATTTGCCAGGTACCAGTGTATGTCGACATATTGCAGGTCCTGTCTGCATGTCTTCTTTAGTCATCACAGCAGCCTTGCAGGGTTAGGAAGATGGTGCCGGACCCAGGCCCAGCTCCTGGGCATGGCAGGAACAGACAGACAGAGCTATCAGCTATGTGTGTGTATGGCTGCAGAGTGACTACTGGGTGTGGGTAGCCTCCAGAGCTATGTCCAGATGGGCCTGTGGCACTGAGCCCAGGAGGTGTGTAAGACCCCTTTCTTGGTGCTGCTTTAGCCAGCACCTGCGTGCTCCCAAGTAGAGCTGGTTGCCATGGCCCCAGGGACCTGCCGACCAGGCAGCTGTGCTAATAAAATGCTACTAGTGTAGTGGCTGCAATAGCACATTTATCATCTTAGTTCTATGGGTCAGAGGCCAGTACTGTCTTAGTGGACCAAGGTCACAGTGCTGGCTGGCCTTCTTCTCTGGAGACACAAGGGGAGGAATATTTCTGCTCATCCACGTGCTGTGCGGCTGAGTCTCTGTTCCCTGCTGGCTGTTTGCCAGGGCAGCCCCTTGGCTCCTAGAGATTCTCTAGGCCTCACACGTGGCTTCTCACACCAGCAGCAGAATGTCTGTTCCATCTTTGTACCCTGCACTGTAGTCACATCTTTTTCTCTGATCACAGACAGGAAAGCTCCCAATTTTATGGACTCATGTGATTAGATTAGGGAGAGCTGGTTTAGTGCAGGGCTTCTGTCCTTGGCCAGCACTGCTCTGTCCTCCCTCATGGTTCAGTCCTGAAAGAGCAGGCCAAGGTAGGAGGCAGAAGTGCAGATGCCAGTTGGTCTGAGTGAGTTTCTGAGTTGGAGTGCTGAGGCAACAATCTAGATTTCTGACATTCCTGATAGTCCAGGCTCTGTAGTTTCTACACCAAGGATAATTTACAGTCTACCCAGGATTCACACAGTGAACAAGGACTGTGCTGTGTTTCACCAGCCACATTTGGAGGTAAGATGGCATGGCTGTAGGCTCTGGTTTGACATCTCAATTTTCACAACTGCCTGCATCCATCATACATACCTGCACCTCCTGCTCTGTTGCAAATGAGGAGCAGTAAATCAACCTATGTGTTTTTTTTTCTTTTCTTTTGTACATATGTGTGGGTGTGTTCTTGCTCCATCATTTTTGCCTGTTGTGGGGCATTTGGTAAAGCCCCAAATCACAGAATGGCGAGAGGGTGGCCTAGGAGGTACAGGCAGGCAGCTCCAGGCTGTACTCCACCCCAGGGAAAGGAAGGGTCTGGTGGTTGGCTTCTCTCAGTGTTCTAGGTGGCTGCTCTTGGCTGCCACTGGCTGACCCTAGCTGCACACCTGGACTGGGGTAGGAAGGGAAAACAAGTCTGAGAAATGGGGTCACAGAACAAGTGAAGCCAGTTCCAAACCCCAGAGCAGCCTCTTCTCACAACCCTTCCTGCTAGATATCTGGGTTTCAAGTACCTCCCCAGCTCTTCCCTTGTGGCCAGGCATCCATTAGAGGGGTGACAAATATCTTCCATGCCCCACAGCCATGGAAGTGTCCCCAGAACACCAGGGTTTGCAGTACAGTTTGTGTTGCTCTATGTGACACCCAGGCACTGCTGACTCTTACTCTCCTCCTTGGGGTAGGGGTCCCTCCTCACACTACCTTTCCAATGCTCAGCAGGCTCTAGGAGCCTCTGCCTGGTCTAGGTTCCTACTAATCCTCCTCCATTCCTTAGGCTGCGTGGAGCCTTCTTCCTGTAAGACAGCCCACACCATCCTCTGGCTCTCTCTTTCCTCTGCCCTATAGGAACTGTCCTGGGCCTGATAGCAAGTAGGAAAACAGCTGAGCCATATGCTCCTTAGGTGTCTTTGATGGTTTTGGCCTGACCAAGGGGCCAGGTGAAGGGCAGGTATAAACAGGGAGCTGAGAGGGAATGGTGTACCTGGGGTATCTGGCCTACTTTCCAAGGGTTCTCCAACCTGGCTGCACTTTGGTTAGTATAAATGCCTAGGCCAGAGACCCATGGATTCTGGTTTAGTCAGACTAGGGGTAAGCCCACAAGTGTACTTTTCAGCAATCTTGTTGGTAGAGATGGGGGACACTTTCTGAGAAGTGAATTATGCCAAACAATAGGCAGATACTGGGCTAACCTTGGTCTGCTGGGATGATGGTCTCCTTGTGGTTGGTGACAGATGGATGTTGAGCTAGCAGTTGGTCTCTGCATAACCCCAGCCAGAAGATTCACAGCTGCTCTGAGCATCCAGTGGTGCGGGCTCCCTCCCTCCTTTGCAGTCCCTCCCTGACATAGGCCTGAGACCTCTTCCTTATCTGTGTGTGTGTAGTGCCAGGAGGAGGTGCTGGGCTGAGAGCTGCACTTCTCCTATTGAGTGTACATCACACACTGCATTTTCTAAAAGAAACTGAGGTTCAGAGAGATGAAAGGTATGTGCCAGCTACCTCAGTGAGGGATGCAGATCTGGAAACCTCACCAGGCTGCTAGGGCATTCTTTGTGCATTGTGTGGCCTCCTTTAGGGGACTTTACTTGAAGAGAGCACTGAATAATCCACAGGTGGCAAACACAAGGCCCATGGGCAAAATCCAGCCCTCCACCTTGTTTTATCCGGCCCGGCCCCTTGTTTCTACCCAGCGGCGGTGCCAAGCTCCTTGCCCCTAGTTAAAGAGTTGTTACATTTATACAGTCCTAAAATTACATTCGGCCCTTTGAAGGCAACCACGAGGCTGATATGGCCCCCAGTGAAAATGAGTTTGACACCTCTGGAATAATCCTACTTTAAAAATAAACTTTAAATGCACAAATTGAAACATCCATAGGAGCATTTTCACTAATTAAGGAACTATTAGACCCTGGAGCCAAATGCCTCAATTAGCTCCACCTGGCCAGTCCTCTGCTGTCTGGCTCAGGATGTAGTCTCCTGCCCTGATCCTATCCCACCCTTCCTCCTAGGAACCCTGGCTCAATCTTCTTGGCCTCAGTTCCTTTAGGGCAGTGGTGCTCATTGAGAATGTTGAACCCAGATTCCTGGGGATTGAGAGTATGTTATTAATGTGCCTTCTATCTTACTCTAAAATCTGTAACAGTATGAAAAAAGGCTGAGCCTACAGCTGGGGGCCTGATAGAGAAGGCAGAGCTCCAGCCACCCCTGAAACTGGTTCTCAGTCCTGGGTCCTTCCTTCCCACTGAGAAGAGGCACCTGCCATCCCCTTCCCCACCCAGAAGCCCCCCTGCTCATCAGCACACAGATACAATACTTAGGCCAGACTTTACAGAGCACAGCAAATAGCTAGCTGCCTGCTAGCATCCTTCAGGCTAAGCCAGTTGCTGTGAGCGCCTCTTCCAAATTGAAGGCAAAGTGGTGTGTGGCAAGTGTTTTCAATCTTTCTTTGGCAATGAAGTTGTTCTTCAAGTGAAAGTAACTCACAATAATGACAAATAGATCAAATGGAAGCAGCTGTGTTTGAAAAGAGTTAGGCAAGGAGGCTGAGGCTCTGGCAGGGAGACAGTCATTGGATGGTCCCAGCTTGTGACCTGGGAAGTGTCACGTTGAGAAGGTTCCAGATCTCTACAACCTGGCAGGGAGTAAGGGCCAGGGAGGCTGGGCAGGAATAACTTTCTGAGTAAAGAGAGAAGTCCCTTCACGGGTCTTGTATGGGGAGGGAGCAGAGCCACTTGACAGCAATGGGGAATCCCATCAAGGTGAGTCTGGGCCTTTATAGCTAAGTCACCAGGTTTTCTCCTCATTGAAGCAGTGGAAAGCCATTGAAAGGTTATAAGAAGTTGGGACAGACAGAAGCCATAGGACCCCATCTATAGAGTGGTTAGCAGATGGAGAGGGTTTCAGAAGGAGGGTGGCAGTAAAACTGGCCACCAAGAGGTCAAGGCCATTCCCTAGGGGAGAACAGATGGCTACTTGACTAGGGCATTCCAGTGGGGATGGACAGACATGGTCAGATATGGAAATACAGATCAGGCTAAAGTGCCTGGGTGGGGCAATGAGAAACTGAATATTAGGGAGGGGCCTTTGCAGTTCTTCCAGGTCCTCAGCTGTAGTGTCCTACTCATTACATGGATGCAATTTCTCAAGTCTCTTTCACAATTGCTTCTTTTAAGATTCCTTTTGTTACTTCAAGTATCTGTTTCCTCTAGGGTTGGTTCTTCCCTTGGCCATTTGGCCTTTTTTTTTCCCCTGTCCATTCTTCTCTCATGCCTGTTTATGCCTCCTGTCTATTTTAAGGAGAGGTTTGAGGAGCTTGATGAGTGCTCCCTCAGTACCCTACAGACTGCCCCACAGTGTCTCTTACCTGCTTGAAATTCCCAGGCAGATTAGCTGCAGCGAGATGGGATGTGTCAGCACTTTGCTGTAAGGCAGATTTGGGTGGAGAGGGCTGGCCATCAGCGCACCACCCCTCCCTATAGTGCCAAGATTCAGTGGGCTTCACTTAAGGCAGCTGGCTCCACACTGGAGGCTTGCTTAGAGGGCAACTCTCCATGGGCTGTCTACCCCTACCTCCCAGCCCAGTAATGACCTACCCTTTTCTTGTGTTGGGAGTATAGGTGAGCCCTCCTGTCCACATGGTCTTATGGCCCACTTCTCCCTTGAAATCTGGGGTTTCTTGTGCTCAGGTTCCTTTGTGCCTTCAACCATCCACCCGCAGCCACCTGCCTTCCATTTTCCAGAAGTGTGAGTCACCTTGTTCATTATTCCACAACTTTTCCTCTTTGCTTTTTTATTTTAGCAAGGTTGAGAAGGGTAAAAGGCAAATGCGTGTGCTCAGTTCACCAACCTAAACTAGAAGTCAGAGGATTTCTTCCTATATAGAGTGCTCTTATAAAACCATAGGTTTTGCTATTTTTCTTTAGATCTAAAGATCCCACTGCAGTGGGAAGTAAAGAGACTATGTGGATGTACAAAAGAGGCAAGGAGTACTGCAGACACATGCCTGTACTGGGGTGAATAGTGTGCCCCCTAATTCACGTTCACCTGCAATCTATGATATGATCTCATTTGGAAATAGGGTTACTGGTGTCCTTATAAAGAGAAGGAGATATTAGACACATGGAGGGAAGAAGAGCATGCGAGCATGAAGGCACAGACTGACACAATGCCAAGGAACGCTGAGGATTGCTGGCAAACACCAGAAGCTAGGAAGAGGCAAGGAAGGATTCTTTCTTAGAACCTCAGAAGAAACATGGCCCCACTGACACCTTGAGTTCAGACTTCTAGCTCTCCAGACTATGGGTGAATATGTTTCTGTTGTTCTAAGCCTCTTAGTTTGTGGTAAAGTGTACAGTAACCTTAGGAAATGAACACAAGGCCCAGCAGGGTTCGCTCTCATCTCTTGTTACCCTCATTCCACTCTGCCAACACTGGCCTTGGACAGGCCTTTTTCTTGAATAGTCCACATATACTTCTGCCCAGGGCCTTGGCACTTGATGTTCCCTTGGATCTACATGGATACTACATTCAGGTCTTGGCTGAGAAGTCATGTTATGGAGAGGCCTTCCCTGACTCCCAGCAAAGCCTCTGCCTCGCCTGTCTGCTCCTGGTCCTGCCTGCCTGCTTTAGTTCTCCTCATGGCACTTACTGACAGCTGGTATATAGTCGCTTGTTTAGTATTTATATCTTTTCTCTGCCATGGAAGCCTCATGAGGGCCAGGACTTAGTCTATTGTATTTATGACTGTATCTCTAGTGCCTAGAATGGTGCAAGGCATGTGCCCAGTATGTAATCAGTGAATGAGTAAGAAAAAAATCCACAAGCCAGTTGAATACAGGGGCAAATCCCAAACAGGCAATTCAAGGGAAAAAAATGCCTTTTTTTTTTAAGCCTCAGTCTTGCTTGTTATTAAAGAAATACAAATTTAAGGCTGCAATGAGATCATGATCACCTATTAGATTGTTGTGAATGAGAGGGTAATTGGGTGGAAACTTGGGAATGTAACTTGGACCATCTCTTTATTCTTTTTAACACTGAAATATATAACCTACAAAACATAAAACTCATCCACTTAAAGTGAATAATTCATTGTTTTTAAGTATATTCATAGGGTTATATAACCTTCACCATTATCTAACTCCAGTACATTTTAATTACCCCACCAAAGAAACCTCTACCTATTAACAGCCAGTTTCCCTTTCCCCACCTGCTAGCCCTTGGTGACCACTATCTCTTTTATGACTCTGTGGACTTGCCTATTCTGGACATTTCATGTAAATGGAATCATATGGTATGTGGCCTTTTGTTTCTGGTATTGTTTCCTTAGCATGATGTTCTCAAGGTTCATACATGTATCATGAACATCATTCCTTTTTATTGCCATGTAATGTTTCCTTGTTTGGATATACCACATGTTGTTTGTCTATTCATTAATTGATTGGGTTGTTTTCACTTTGTTGATAATATGAATAATTTTGCTACGGACATTTGTATACTAGTTTTTATGTGCACATGAGCTTTCAAGTTACTTTCTACATACATAGGACTGTAATTGTTGGTAATTCTTTGGCAACTCTATGTTTAAAATCTTAAGGAACTGCCAGACTGTTTTCCAAAGCAACTGCACAATTTTACATTGTCACCAGCATTGTACTAGAGTTCCAATTCATTAACAGCTTTACTAACACTTGTTATCATCCACCTTTTTTATTATAACCATTTTAGTAGGTATGAAGTAGTATTTCTTGTGGATTTGATTTGCATTTTCTTAATAACTAATGATGTTCAGCAAGTTTTTATGTGCTGATTTGTCATTTGTATATTTCTTTAGAAAAATGTTTATTCAGATTCTTTGCCTATTTTAATCCAGTTATTTGTCTATTATTATTAAATCATAAGAGTTCTCTCTATATTCTAGATACTACACTCTTATCATACATATGGTATATACACATTTTTCTCCCATTTTGGAGGTTGCCATTTCAATATCTTTACAGCGTCATTTGAAGCACAAAAGTTTTTAATTCATCTCTTTTAATTTTGGTTGCTTATGCTTTGGATGTCATGTCCAAGAAACCATTGCCTAATCCAAGGTCACAAAGATATATAACTGTGTTTTCTTCTAACAGTTTTATGGTTTTAGCTTGGTCTTGGATCTATTTGGATTTAATTTTTGTACATGGTGTGAGGTAGGGTTTCAACTTCATCCTTTTTCATATGGCTGTTCACCAGTATCATTTGTTGAAAAATACTATGCTTTCCCCCATGAATTACCTAGCCACCCTTGTTGAAAATCAATTAATTATAGATGTGTAGGTTTGTTTCTAGACTCTAGGTCCTATTCCTTTTGCCTATAAGCCTATCTTTGAGCCATTGTCATTACAGACTTGATTACTGTAGATTTGTAGTAAGTTTTAAAACAGAGGAAGTGTGAGTCTTCCAACTTTGTTGTTTTTTTTTTTTAAAAAGTACTTTAGCTATTCTAGGTACCATATATTTCCATGTGAATTTTAAGAACAGCTTGCAAAAAAAGCATCTAGAATTTTGTTAGGGATCTCACTGAATCTGAAGATCAATTTGAGGAGTACTGCCATGTTAACAATGCTGTCTTCCAATCCATCAACATGAAATGGCCTCCTATTTATTATGTTTTTGTTCTTTTTTTTTTTTTTTTTACATTTTTTATTGTTCTTCAAGTACAGTTTTCTGCCTTTTTCTCCAACCCCAGCCCAACCTCGGAGCCCTCCCCACCACCCTCCCATTTCCACCCTGCCCCTTATTGTCCATGTGTCCTTTATAATTGTTCCTGCAAACCCTTCACAGGCTTTTCCCCTGAAATTCCCTCCCCTCGCCCCTCTCCCCTTTGATCACTGTCAGCCTGTTCTCTATTGCAGTGTCTTTGGTTATATTTTGCTTGCTTGTTTGTTTTGTTGATTAGGTTCCCGTTAAAGGTGAGAGCATGTGGTATTTGTCTTTCACTGCCTGGCTTATTTCGCTTAGCATGATGCTCTCCAGTTCCATCCATGCTGTTGCAAAGGGTAGGAGCTCCTTTCTTTCTGGTGCATAGAATTCCATTGTGTAAATGTACCACAGTTTTTTGATCCATTCATTTACTGATGGGCACCTAGGTTGCTTCCAGCACTTGGCTATTGTAAATTGTGCTGCTATAAACATAGGGGTGCATAGGTTCTTTTGGATTGGTGTTTCAGGGCTCTTAGGATATAGTCCTAGCAGTGGAATTGCTGGGTCAAAAGGCAGATCCATTTTTAGTTTTCTTAGAAAATTCCATACTGTTTTCCATAGTGGATGTACCAGTCTGCACTCCCACCAACAGTGCCCTAGGGTCCCCCTTTCTCCACAACCTCTCCAACACTTCCTGTTTGTTGCATTGTTTATGAGGGCCTTTCTGACTGGTGTCAGGTGGTATCTCATTGTGGTTTTAATTTGCAGCTCTCTGATAGCTAGCGATATTGAGCATCTTTTCATGTGTCTCTGGATCCTCTGTATGTCCTCCTTGGAGAATTGTCTGCCCAAGTCCTTTGCCCATTTTTTAATTGTGTTGCTCGTCTTCTTAGAGTGGAGTTGTGTAAGTTCTTTGTATATTT
Organism: Glossophaga mutica; assembly: GCA_039655065.1. Lineage (NCBI taxonomy): Eukaryota > Metazoa > Chordata > Mammalia > Chiroptera > Phyllostomidae > Glossophaga > Glossophaga mutica. The sequence continues at coordinate 100,901,676 of CM077307.1, read as the reverse complement.
TGGAGATTAAACTCTTGTCTGAGGTATCGTTGGCAAATATGTTTTCTCACACAGTTGGTTCTCTTTTTATTTTAATACTATTTTCTTTGGCCGTGCAGAATCTTTTTATTTTGATGAGATCCCATTTGTTTATTCTTTATGTCCCTTGCTTTAGGGGACATATCAGTAAAAATGTTGCTGTGTGGAATATCTGAGATTTTCCTGCCTATGTTCTCCTCTAGGACTTTAATGGTGTCATGGTTTATATTTAAATCTTTTATCCACCTTGAATTTATTTTTGTCTGTGGTGTAAGTTTGTACTCAAGTTTCATTTTCTTCCACATAGCTGTCCAGTTCTCCCAACACCACTTGTTGAAGAGGCTATTTTTACTTCATTTTATGTTGCTGCCCCCTTTGTTGATTATTAATTGACTGTAGAGACTTGGGTTTATTTCTGGGCTTTCTGTTCTATTCCACTGGTCCACATGCCTGTTTTTATGCCAGTACCAGGCTGTTTTGATTACAGTGGCCTTGTAATTCCTTTTTGTATCAGGTATTGTGATCCCTCCTACTTTGCTCTTCTTTCTCAAGATTGCAGCAGGTATTTGGGGTCGTTTATTGTTCCATATAAATTTTTGAAGTGTTTGTTCTATGTCTGTGAAATATGCCATTGGTAGTTTAATAGATATTGCATTGAATCCATAAATTGCTTTGGGTAGTATGGACATTTTGATGATGTTAATTCTTCCAATCCTTGAACACAGTATATGTTTCCATTTGTTTGTGTCTCCCTTGATTTCTTTGTTCAGTGTTATGTAGTTTTCTGCATACAGGTCTTTTACCTCCTTGGTTAGGTTTATTCCTAGGTATTTTATTTTTCTTGTTGCTATATCAAATGGATTTTTCCCCTGATTTGTGCTTCTGATGTTTCATTTTGGTATACAAAAATGCCTTTGATTTCTGGATATTGACTTTGTATTTCACTATTTTGCCAAATTCACTTATTATGTCGAGTAGTTTTTTGGTGGAGACTATACGATTTTCTACGTACACTATCATGTCATCTGCAAACAATGATAGTTTTGTTTCTTCCTTTCTGATTTGGAAGCCTTTTATTTTCTTTTCTTGTCTAATCACTGTGGCTAGGACTTCCAATACTATATTGAATAGAAGTAGTGAAAGTGAACAACCTTGTTTTCTTCCTGATCTTAGTGGGAAAGATTTACTTTTTGCCCATTAAGTATAATGTTGGCTATAGGTCTCTCATATAAGGCCTTTATTATGTTGAGGAATGCTCCCTCTATCCCCACTTTGCTGACTGTTTTTATCATAAATGGGTGCTGTAGCTTATCAAATGCTTTTTCCACATCTATTAATATGATCATGTGATTTTTGTCTTTGCTTTTGTTTATGTGATGTATTACATTTATTGATTGTGAATATTTTACCATCCTTGCATCCCTGGGAAGAATCCCACTTGATCATGGTGTATGATCTTTTTAATTTATTGTTGGATGCTGTCTGCCAATATTTTGTTGAGGATTTTAGTGTCTATGTTCATCAGCAATATTAGCCTGAAGTTTTGTTTCTTTGTTGTGTCTTTATGTGGTTTTGGGATTAGGATGATGCTGGCTTCATAAAAAGAGTTTGGGAGTCTTCTGTCTTCTTGGATTTTTTGGAATTGTCTGTGAATGATAGGGATTAGCTCTTCCTTAAATGCTTTGTAGAATTCTCCTGTGAAACCGTCTGATCCAGGGCTTTTGCCTATCTGGAGTTTTCTGATAACTGCTTCAATTTCATCCGCTGTTATTGGTGTGTTCAGACTTTCTGCTTCTTCTTCACTGAGTTTTGAAAGATTATATTTTTCTAGAAGTTTGTCCATTTCACCTAGGTTTTCAAATTTCTTGGCATATAGTTCTTTGTAATAATTTCTTATAATCTGTTGTATCTGTGGTGTCAGTTGTAATCTTTCCTCTTTCATATCTGCTTGTGTTTATTTGTGTCCTTTCTCTTTTTTCTCTTGATGAGTCTGTTTAAAGGCTTCTCAATTTTGTTTATCTTTTCAAAGAACCAGCTCCTGGATACATTGATCCTTAGAACTCTGCTTTTATTCTCTATGTCATTTAATTCTGTTCTGATATTGGTTATTTCCTTCCTTCCTCTTGCTCTGGGCTGTCTTTGTTGTTCTTCCTCGAGGTCTTGTAGGCATGGGGATAGGTTGTTTGTTTGAAATGTTTCTCTCTTTTTTAGGTAAGCCACCTTGTAGTCAGAGAAAATGCTTGATATGATTTCAATTTTCTTGAATTTGTTGAGGATTGTTTTGTGTTTTCTCATGTGATCTGTCTTTGAAAATGTTTCACGTGCATTCGAAAATAATGTGTATTTAGCTTCTTTGGGGTGAAAGCCTATATAGCAGTTAAGTCCATTTCATCTAGGGCATTGTTCAATGCCACAATATCTTTGTTGATATTTTGTTTGAAAGATATGTTCATTTTTGACAGTGGGTTGTTAAAATCCCGCAATATTATTATAGTGTTGCTGTCGATATCTTTTTTGAAGTCCTCCAAGATTTTCTTAATGCATTTGGGTGGTCCTGTGTTAAGTTCATATATATTTACAATGTTTATGTCTTCTTGGTGGATTCTTCCCTTGAGTATTATGAAGTGACCTTCTGGATCTCTCTTTATGGCTCCTTCTTTTGAAGTCTATTTTGTCTGATATGAGTATTGGTTCCCCTGCTTCTTTTTTTTCCTGTCCATTTGCTTGGAAAATTTGTTTCCAGCCTTTCACTTTCAGTCTGTGTATAGGTCTCTTGTCCTGAGGTGGGTGTCTTGTAGGCAGCATATGTGTGGATCATGCTTTCTGATCATTCAGCTATTCTATGTTTTTTGATTGGGACATTTAATCCATTTACTTTGACGGTTATTATTGATAGGTATTTATTCATTGCCATTTTTGTACCTGTGTTTCTCTCTCTCTCTCTCTCTCTCTCTCTCTCTCTCTCTCTCTCTCTCTCTCTCTCTCTCTTCCTTTCCTTAAAGCAATTCCTTTATCATCTCTTGCAGAACTGGTTTGGTAGAGGTATATTGTTTTAGACTTCTTTTGTCTGCGAAGCTCCTTATTTGACCTTCTGTCTTGACTGAGAGCATTGCTGGGTAAAGTAGCCTTGGCTGCATGCCCCTGGTTCCCATTTCTTGGAATATTTCTTGTCATTCTCTTCTGGCTTGGAGTGTTTCCATTGAGAAGCAGCTGCTAACTTATCAGGGCTCCTTTGTATGTAACTTTGTTTCTCCCTTGCTGCCTTTAAGATTCTCTCTTTGTCTTGGAATTTTGCCATTTTAATTATGATGTATCTTGAAGTAGGCCTCTTTGGGTTCCTCTTGATTAGGACTCTCTCTATGTCCTGGATTTGTGTGACTTTTTCTCTCATCAAATTAGGGAAGTTTGCCATCATTACTTTTCAAACAGATTTTCTATCCCTTGCTCTTCTTCGTCTGCTATCTCCATTGTATGGGTATTATTAAATTTTATGTTGTCCTGCATTTCCCTTAATGCCTCTGTTCTTTCTGAGCCTCTTTTTCTTTTCTTGCTCTTTCTGAGTGGTTTTTTCTACCTTGTTCTCCAGCTTGCAGATCGGATCATCTGCTTCATCTAGCCTGCTTTGGATTCCTTCTACTGTGTTCTTCAGTTCAGAAATTGTATTATTCATTTCCTCTTGGCTCTTGTTGATAGTTTCTCTTTTCTTTTTCATGTTGATATAGTTTGCAATGAGTTCATTATAGTTTCCCTGCAGTTTTTGGCAATTTTCAGTGAGCTCATTGAGCTTCCTGATAACCATTGCTTTAAACTCAATATCAGATAGTTGACTTGCCTCTATTTCATTTAGCATTCTTTCTGAGGCTTCCTCCTTTCCTTTCATTTCCATTCCTTTAGGGATTGTTTCTTTGTCTTCCCATTTTTTGTTAAAGTCTGCTTCTTAAATTGATCTGTTCTGACAATGTGGGTTTATGGTGTGAACTTCTGTGGTAGAATACCTGTGACATTCAGTGGTGCAGTCTCCTTAATCTCCTGAGTTCACTGGTCTTTAGCTATTTATTATTTATGTTGGATCTCTGTTTGTCTTTGGATTTTGATTATTGTTGGGTCTTTCTTTGTTGGGTCCTCCCCTCCAGCTGGTTAACTGAGGGTCACTCTGTCCATCATGTCTTGTATTCTGTTGTGCAGGTGTAGACAAGTTGTGTTGAAGCTGATTCTTCTGTGTGTACAAGGTTTTGAGACTTCTCTCTCGCTTTTGTTCAGTTGTTTGTTGTCGGTAATTTCTCCATCATTTAGTTGTATTTCCAGACTGGTCCTGGATTGAGGTTAGTGTGGCTTCTATTCCCTCCTTCACCTTCTTCTGTTATTACCTGTTGGTGGTTCCTTTGTTGGTGGATTTCCTCTTCCAGCAGGTGTACTGGTGTTCACTGCTCCCACCTTGCAATTTCTCTGCAGTAGCAAAGTGAAATTTGTCTCACTGTCTCCATTGTTGGGATGACCACTGTTTGGGTCTAACTGTGGTCTTTTCACAGCTGCAGGTTTTATTGTCTCACCATCTGATTTTTCAATGTCCTCTACAATTTTTGGTTTCCAGTGTTCACATATGGTGGAATACCATTGGCTGTTCACTCTTTTCCTCAGAAGATCAACTAGGTGTTTCACCCATGCACAGGGGAAGTGGATTCTGCTCCCACCTATCTTTCTGTCATCTCCCTCCCTCCTATTTATTTGAGACTAAATTATTTCTTTTAACTAATGCTTTCTAGCTTTCAGTGTACAAATCTTGAACTTCTTCTGTTAAATTTATTCCTAAGAATTTTTACTCTTTTTGATTCTATTTTTAATGGAATTATTTTCTTAATTTTATTTTCAGATTGTTCATTACCGGAATAAAAACTGAATTTTGTATGTTGATCTTCTGTTTTGCAACCTTGCTGAATTTATTTATTCATACTAATAGTTTGTGTGTGTGTATTGAGTAGAATTTTCGATATACAAGATCATGTCATTTGTAAAGAGAGATTGTTTTACCACTCCCTTACAATATTGAACTTTAATTTTTATTTTTTTTTATTTTTTTTTGCTTATACCAGCTATTTATTTATTTTAATTGTTGATCTTGTACAGTTTTCTGTCTTTTACTCCCACTCCACACCACCACCCCAGCCCTCCCCACCTCCCACCCATTTCCACCCCCCATAGTTTTTGTCCATGTGTCCTTTACACTTGTTCCTGTAAACCCTTCGCCTTTTCCCCTGAAATTCCCTCCATTCTCCCCTCTGGTGACTGTCAGCCTGTTCTCAATTTCAATGTCTTTGGTTATATAATGCTTGTTTGTTTCTTTTGTTGATTAGGTTCCTGTTAAAGGTGAGATCATGTGGTATTTGTCTTTCACTGCCTGGCTTATTTCGCTTAGCATGATGCTCTCCAGTTCCATCCATGCTGTTGCAAAGGGTAGGAGCTCCTTCTTTCTTTCCGCTGCATAGAATTCCATTGTGTAAATGTACCACAGTTTTTTGATCCATTCATTTACTGATGGACACCTAGGTTGCTTCCAACACTTGGCTATTGTAAATTGTGCTGCTATAAACATAGGGGTGCATAGGTTCTTTTGGATTGGTATTTCAGAGTTCTTAGGATATAGTCCTAGCAGTGGAATTGCTGGGTCAAAAGGTATATCCATTTTTAGTTTTTTTTAGAAAATTCCATACTGTTTTCCATAGTGGTTGTACCAGTCTGCACCCCCACCAACAATGTACCAGGGTCCCCTTTTCTCTACAACCTCTCCAACACTTGCTGTTTGTTGCTTTGTTTATGAGCCATTCTGACTGGTGTCAAGCAATATCTCATGGTGGTTTTAATATGTATCTCTCTGATAGCTAGCGATATCGAGCATCTTTTCATGTGTCTCTGGATCCTTTGTATGTCCTCCTTGGAGAAGTGTCTGCCCAAGTCCTTTGCCCATTTTTTAATTGTGTTGCTCGTCTTCTTAGAGTGGAGTCGTGTAAGTTCTTTGTATATTTTAAAGATTAAGCCCTTGTCTGAGGTATCATTGGCAAATATGTTTTCCCACACAGTTGGTTCTCTTTTTATTTTAATACTGTTTTCTTCAGCCATGCATAAGCTTTTTATTTTGATGAGATCCCATTTGTTTATTCTTTCCTTTATGTCCCTTGCTTTAGGGGACATATCAGTAAAAATGTTCCTGCATGAAATATCTGAGATTTTCCTGCCTATGTTCTCCTCTAGGACTTTAATGGTGTCATGGCTTACATTTAAATCTTTTATCCACCTTGAATTTATTTTTGTGTATGGTGTAAGTTGGTGCTCAAGTTTCATTTTCTTCCACATAGCTGTCCAGTTCTCCCAACACCACTTGTTGAAGAGGCTATTTTTACTTCATTTTATGTTGCTGCCCTCTTTGTTAATTATTAATTGACTGTAGATACTTGGGTTTATTTCTGGGCTCTCTGTTCTATTCCACTGGTCCACATGCCTGTTTTTATGCCAGTACCAGGCTGTTTTGATTACAGTGGCCTTGTAATACATTTTTGTATCAGGTATTGTGATCCCTCCTACTTTGCTCTTTTTTCTCAAGATTGCAGCAGGTATTTGGGGTCGTTTATTGTTCCATATAAATTTTTGAAGTGTTTGTTCTATGTCCGTGAAATAGGCCATTGATACTTTAATGGGTATTGCAATGAATCTGTAAATTGCTTTGGGAAGTATGGACATTTTGATTATGTTAATTCTTCCCATCCATGAACAAAGTATGTGTTTCCATTTGTTTGTGTCTTCCTTGATTTCTTTCTTCAGTGTTGTGTAGTTTTCTGCATACAGGTCTTTTACCTCCTTGGTTAGGTTTATTCCTAGGTATTTTATTTTTCTTTTCGCTATATCGAATGGGATTTTTTTCTTGATTTCTGCTTCTGTTGTTTCATTGTTGGTATACAAAAATGCCTTTGATTTCTGGATATTGACTTTGTATCTAGCTGTTTGGCCAAATTCATTTATTAGGTCGAGCCGTTTTTTGGCCAAGTCTATAGGAGTTTCTATGTACACTATCATGTCATCTGCAAACAATGATAGTTTTGTTTCCTCCTTTCTGATTTGGAAGCCTTTTATTTTCTTTTCTTGTCTAATCACTGTGGCTAAGACTTCCAATACTATATTGAATAGAAGTGGTGAAAGTGAACATCCTTGTCTTGTTCCTGATTGCAGTGGAAAAGATTTTAGTTTTTGCCCGTTGAGTATGATGTTGACTGTAGGTTTCTCATATATGGCCTTTATTATGTTGAGAAATGCTCTCTCTATTCCCACTTTGCTGAGTGTTTTTATCATAAATGGGTGTTGTACCTTATCAAATGCTTTTTCCACATCTATTGATTTGATCATGTGATTTTTTTTGAAATAAATATTTATTTATTTACTATACACATAATTTCAGTTGGTAATTCAGAGTTATGTACAATTTATTCTGAAAACTGTAAATAATGTGAATATTTTTTAATATATTTTATTGATTATGCTATTACAGTTGTCCCATTTCTCCCCCATCATTCCCCTCCACCCTACACACCCTCTCTCACCCACATTGCCCCCTTTCGTTCATGTCCATGTGTCATAAGTTCTTTAGCTTCTACATTTCCCATACTATTCTTGCCCTTCCCCTGTCCATTTTCTACCCACAATCTATGCTACTCATTCTCTGTACCTTTTCCCCCCTCTCCTCCTCCCACGCCGCTGTTGCTAACCCTCCATATGATCTCCATTTCTGTGGTTCTGTTCCTGTTCTAGCCATTTGCTTAGTTTGCTTTTGATTTAGGTGTGGTTCTCAATAGCTGTGAGTTTGCTGTCTTTTCACGGTCCTATTTTTATCTTCTTTTTCTTAGATAAGTCCCTTTAACATTTCATATAATAAGGCCTTGGTGATGATGAACTCCTTGAACTTGACCTTATCTGAGAAGTGCTTTATCTGTCCTTCCATTCTAAATGACAGCTTTGCTGGATAGAGCAATTTTGGATGTAGGTCCCTGCTTTTCAAGATTTCAAATATTTCTTTCCGGCCCCTTCTTGCCTGTAAGGTCTCTTTGGAGAAATCAGCTGACAGTCTGATGGGAACTCCTTTGTAGGTGACTGTCTCCTTATCCTTTGCTGCTTCCAGAATTCTCTCCTTCATTTGAATCTTGGCTAATGTAATTACGATGTGCCTTGGTATGTTCCTCCTTGGGTCCAACTTCTTTGGGACTCTGAGCTCCCTGGATGTCCTGGTAGTCTATTTCCTTTGCCAGATTGGGGAAGTTCTCCTTTATTATTTGTTCAAATAAGTTTTCCACTTGTTGCTCTTCTTCTCCCCCTTCTGGGACCCCTATAATTCGGATGTTGGGACGTTTAACGATGTCCCGGAGGTTCCTAAGCCTCTCCTCATTTTTTTGAATTCTTGTTTCTTGTTTGTTTTTTGTTTGGTTGTTAGTTTCTTCCTTCTGGTCCACTCCATTGATTTGAGTCCCAGTTTTCATTCCCCATGCATCTTCCTTCATTTCACGTATTGTAGCCTGCATTTTTTCATCTAATTTGTGAGGAAAATCACCCAATTCCGTGAGCATTTTGATGACCAGTGCTTTGAACTGTGCATCTGATAGGTTGGCTATCTCTTCACAGCTTAGAGGAATTGGCTCCGGGGATTTTATTTGTTCTCCGGTTTGAGCCATTTTTGGTGGTTTCTTTGTCTTGTTTTGGTTTGGTTTTAGTCTGGTCGCGGCTATTACGTAGTGAGGGGTGGAGCCTTAGGTGTTCCTCAGGGCGGGTCAGCCCAGTTGCTGGGTTGTGATGCTTTAGGTGGGGGTGGGGTCTGAGAGGGAACAATTGCACCTGCTCTGCTCTCACCTGGACTCAGGTCCCTTCCGCCGCTTCCCCTCCGCCTGGATTATATGCACACGCATGCGTGCTGTTACGTAATGAGGAGTGGAGCCTCAGGTGCGCCCCAGTGTGGGGCAGTTTAGTCTCTGAGTTGTGATGCTGTATGTGGGGTCAGGGTCTGAGAGGGAACAATGGCGCCTGCTCTGCTCTCTCCTGGATTCAGTCCCTTCCACCACTTCCTGTGTGCCTGGACCATCTGAGCTCGCAAATGTGGGACCACCTGGTCAGCCAGCCCCCTTGTGTGGCCTCACTGGGTTTGCGCAGTTACCCCCCTGTGCCTGGGGACTGCCAGCTGCTGCCTGTGCACCTGGGAACTCCCAGCCGCTGCTGCTTGCGTTCCCTTCCACACCTCCACTTTTTCCTGCCACGACTCCGCCCCCCTTGACGGTCTGGATGAGTGGTTGTTGGACTTCCGTACAGTTCAATTTTCTATCAGTTCTGGTTGTTTTCTTGTTTATAAATATTTGTTGTCCTTAATTTTGGTTGTGAGAGGAGGCACAGTGTGTCCGCCTACGCCTCCATCTTGGCCGGAAGTCTGTTGGGAGTTTTTTTATTCCTGCTCCAATTTCATTAGCTGTTATTGGTCTGTTCAGACTTTCTGTTTCTTCTTCATTGAGTTTTGGAAGATTATATGTTTCTAGAAACTTATCCATTTCACCAAGGTTTTCAAATTTCTTGGCAGACAGTTCTTCATAGTAATTTCTTACAATCCTTTGTATTTCTGCTGTGTCAGTTGTAATCTCTCCTCTTTCATTTCTGATTGTGTTTATTTAGGTCCTCTCTCCTTTTTTCTTGATCAGCCTGCTTAAAGGCATGTTGATTTTGTTGATCTATTCAAAGAACCAGCTCCTGGATTCATTGATCCTTAGAATTGTGCTTTTAGTCTCTATTTCCATTTAAGTCTATTTGCTCTAGAGTGTTGTTCAATGCCACAATATCTTTGTTGATATTTTGTTTGGAAGATCTGTCCATTTTGGACAGTGGGGTGATAAAATCACCTACTATAATTGTGTTGCTGTCAATATCTTTCTTGAAGTCCTCTAAAATTTTCTTGATGTATGTAGGTGCTCCTATGTTGGGTGCATATATATTTACAATGTTTATGTCTCCTTGGTGGATTCTTCCCTTGAGTATTATGAAGTGACCTTCTGGGTCTCTCTTTATGGCCCTTCTTTTGAAGTCTATTTTGTCTGATATGAGTATTGCTACCCCAGGTTTTTTTTCCTGTCCATTTGCTTCAAAAATTTGTTTCTAGCCCTTCACTTTGAGTCTGTGTATGTCTTTTGTCCTGAGGGGGGTTTCTTGTAGGCAGCATATGTGTGGGTGATGCTTTCTTATCCATTCAGCTATTCTATGTCTTTCAATTGGAGCATTTAATCCATTTACTTTGAAGGTTATTATTGATAGGTATTTATTCATTGCCATTTTCGTACCTGTGTTCCTCTTTCTCTCTCTGTGTTTTCCTTTCTTCCCATAAAGCAGTCTCTTTAGTATCTCTTGCAGAACTGATTTGGTAGAGGTGTATTCTTCTAGACTTCTTTTGTCTGGAAAATTCCTTATTTGGCCTTCTATCTTGATTGAAAGCCTTGCTGGATAAAACAGTCTTGGTTGAAGGCCTTTGGTTCTCATTGCTTGGAATATTTCTTGCCATTCTTTTCCGTCCTGGGGTGTTTCCATTGAGAAGTCAGCTGCTAACCTTATCAGGGCTCCCTCGTATGTTACTTCCTTTTTCTCCCTTGCTGCCTTTAGTATTCTCTCTTTGTCTTGAAATTTTGCCATTTTAATTCTGATATGTCTTGAAGTGGGCCTCTTTGAGTTCCTCTTGATTGGGACTCTCTGTGTTTCCTGAATTTGTGTGACTTTTCTCTCATCAAATTAGGGATGTTTTCCATCATTACTTTTTCAAATAGGTTTTCTATTCTTTGCTCTTCTTCTTCTCCTTCTGGTATCCCTATTATACGGATATTATTACGTTTCATGTTGTCTTGTATTTCTCTTAATTCTTCGTCATTCTTTCTCATCCTCTTTTCCTTTTCTTGCTCTTTCTGGGTGTTTTTTCTACTTTGTCCTCCAACTCGCTGATCCAATCTTCTGCTTCATGGATTCTGCTTTTCATTCCTTCTACTGTGTTCTTCAGTTCAGAAATTGTATTCTTCATTTCCTCTAAGCCCTTCTTGATAGTTTCTATTCCCTTTTTCATGTTGATATAGTTTGCAGTGAGTTCATTGTAGCTTCTCTCTAGTTTCTGGTAGCTCACTGAGAGCTCATGGAGCTTCCTGACAACCATTGGTTTGAACTCAACATCTGATAGTTGAGTTGCCTCCATTTCATTTAGCATTCTTTCTGGGGCTTCCTCCTTTCCTTTCATTTGGGGATTTTTTTTTTTTTTGTCTTCGCATTGTTGGTGAGACTCTTCTGGTTAGCTTCCGATTCTTAAATTCATCTGTTCTGGCTCCCTTGTTTTATGGTGTGAATTTCTGTGGTAGAATACCTGTGAGAATCAGTGGTGCAATGTCCTTCATGTATCTCATTGTTCACAGCTTCCACTGTCTCAGCTGTTGGGATACCCCCTTTTTGGGTCCACCTCTGTTTTTTTCATAGTTCCAGGTTTTTTTGTCTTACTCATGCATATTTAAAAAGAGAAAGAAAAAAATGAAAGAAAAAAAGAGGAAGGCAGAAGAGATAAAATTGGAAAGAAAGGAGGAAGGAATGAAAGAAGAAAGAAGTAAAGAGAAGCAAAAGGAATTGAGGGATAAAAGAGATAAAAATAATTAAATAATAAAAAATGTAATTAAAAGAAAAGAAAACAAAAAAACCCAGAAAGTCAAAAAAAACAAACAAAAATCAAAAAAATCCTCTTGCTGTTTTCAAACTGGCCAAACTGGTTTTTCTGGTCTTGCTGGCTTCAACAGGCTTGTGGGTGACTGGTATTGCTTTTCTCCCTGTTCTGCACTCAGTCAGCTTTGGGCTACTCTCCTCAGTGCTAGCTGCACACTCTCCCCAGGGATAGGCGGTGCCTCTCCCTGCAGGGCCCTGGGTGTGGTTTCTGAGCCTCTTGCAGAGTGTGCACTTTCCTGGGTTTATGGGTGTGATCTAGGATCTCCTACAATCGAGCACTCCCTGGGTTTATGGTTGTGAGCTCTGGGTCTCCTACAGGGTGCACATGCCTACCCGAGTTTACAGGTGTGTGCTCTGTGGGTTTCCTGCATTGCGCGCACTCACCCTAGGATTATGGGTGTGAGCTCTGGGTCTTCCACAAAACCCCCTGCTCCAGTCACAGAGTTGCCTCTGGTTGCACAGCCGCCTTCAGTCGCAGAGCCACTTGCGGTCAATTGGCCACCACTCCCAGCTACATTTTTTTGACAAAGAGTTGAGAGACAGTCCTTCAAGGACCCAAGTATCTGGAGGGTGCTGCTCCTATGCAGCCATGCTGCCTGATGTAGGCTTTGCTGACATCCATCCACAAGGCTCCTCAGGCTTCTCAGATGCTCACACCCATCCCTCACCCTGCTGGGAGCAGAGTGTCCTTTCTCTTAGAGCCTGTGGAGGACTGTGGTGGGCTACTGCTAGTGCAGCCCTGCCTCCCACTAGGCATTCTCAGGAGGAGCTCCAAAGCCTTAAGTCTTGGTTTTAAGGAAAGAACATGCATTGATTGTGTTGTGCCAAAGATTGAACTCTTCGTGTTCATTGGAGAAAATTTGGATTTTCTCCAAATTTTCTTAACAAGGATAAATTGAGAGAAGAAGAGCAAAATGAGGGCCTGTGGGGAAGAGGCCAGTGGGGGAATGACCCCCTGATTAACTTGCAGTGTGTATGTACTCATCTGTTCTATAGACATGCACAGCACTAACATACTCATGACCAAAGCAATATGTGCAAATGCATAAACATAAGAGATGCACACACATGTGCACATACAAGGTCACACATGCATGCATGTGCCCACGGATGCTCTGTGTTTTAAACCATACCTGCTGCCAAGGAGTGGAAACCAATCTTTGTCATCTATTTCTTTCCTTTTCCTTCCAGTGACATGTCCTTCCCCCAACACTCATGCTAATACTTGATTTTTTAACATAATTTTTGCAGATTTCATGGGTGAAAATTAGTGATGCAGGGCTTTTTGTTGCCATGAAGCAATTCACTTCCTCTTGACAGGCCTTTCCCATTTCTTCGTTTGTGTGCCCATCCCCCTCTTTCTAGGCTCTGGGATGGACACTCTGCCATAAGGACATTCATTCTTTGTCCTTGTGCCACTTTGTGTCGCCTGATTCTCAGGCAGTCAATCTTTTGCTTAGGTGATGGGGTGGGTTTGAGAGCTGTGTGTGGGGAGAGTCTCCAGCCTTCTCTTCCCTGTGGGTACTTCCATCAGGCTCTTTATGGGAGCCTGGTTGCACATCATGACTTCCTTCATCTCAGGGAAGCCTTCTACACTGGCCCTGCCTGCCTAGGTGACCCAGCAGCCTCCTCCTGACCTTTCCACCTCCAGTTCCTCTAGCCCCCACAGATGCCCTGAGCTTCACTAGGCCCTCTTCCTGGGCCTGACCCTTGACCCTCATGTCCAGTGTCCCTGCTTTCCACTTCCTAAGCTTCTTCCAGGCTTCTCACTGTCCACTCTGTGCATTTGCACAGGCTGTCTCTCAATCTGTGGCCCTGCATTCCAATCTAAGTTCTCATACTATCTTCCAAAGCAACTGAATCCTCATGTACCCTTGGAAGCTGGGTCTCTGAGGCCAGGGCCTGGACATTGCCTTTTTAGCAAGTTCTGAGGGATTTGGTCAGGTTTGGGAGCCCCTGTCTGGAAGGGCCTCTGAGCCCTGCATTCCCCCTCTTCTGCTTCTGTGTCTGTGACAGCTCTATAGTGTAGCTGAGTCCTGGGTGGACCCCTGGCCTGCAGAACTGTTAGAAAGCTTCAGGAGACATCTATGTCCCCTGGTCTCCAGGACACTGAAGTGGATAGCCAGATTCCTGGAAGCCTCATGTGAAAAGACATTTCAAATCCTTTATGGTATCTTAACATACTTGTATATCCTAACAGAGCACTTTGGTGCTGATGGAGATCTTCATTCTCAGTGATGGAAGAGAGATGGTAGGTTTGTGTCTCTGTAGCACCTAGAACCAAGGCAGCCTCACTCCAGCTTCTTGCCTGGCAGGGGCCTCTTCCAGGGCAGCCCAGACCTGTGAGGCTGGGCTCAGATGGGAAAAACACACATGCAGGCAGGGCCAGTGCTGAAAACACACAGGAAGACTGGGATTGGTTCTCAGATGGACCAGTGTGGCCAGCCACCCGGTGGAGTGGGGATGAGGGGAGGGGACACATTACAAGGGCCTTACTCAATCTCTGCAGGTCTCCTGGAACACTCAAGAGAAAACAGCTCTGTGGTCAAATACCTTTGAGAAATGCTCTGTCCAGTGGACCCTGTAGAGCTGCAACGTGCAATGCAAGGGTGCCAGGTCATGGAGTGAGTGGGCTAGGAGCCAACTGGATTTCTGCTTGTGTAGCATGCCCTGCTGGGGCAAAGGGTGCCTTTTTCTAATCTCATGAAAGCACTGTAAGGATGAGAAGCACTTCCAGCCCTGCTTGGGCTGTGATTCTAAGAAACCCAGGGTGAAGTCCAGTGCTCAGCATTGATCCTAGAACCCTGCTTTCCTGCAACACTGGAATCAGGGCACCCTTGGGGGACACTGATCTGAGGCTACAAGCTTCCCAGGAGACAAGTCAGCCCCATGTTCGTACCAGTTTGCTTTGTGGTCTGGGCCTTTGTCCCCTCACCTGTGAGATGTGTGGAGGTTTTGTCTAAAGTGTTTTGGTTTATAGGTTGGTGCAAACCAAGATAGCATTTCCACCACAGGGCACCCTGTCAGTCCTTATTGTCATGGTGATCAACAAGAATGGGGCAAGTGTGAATGCAAAAACAAGTTGGGCTGGGGTAACATATGGGGTGGGCCAGAGTGGCACCCATGACAGAAGCAGGACAGTAGTCTGGGCCATCTCGCCTCAACCATCCTCTGTCTTTTGGATGTGACAATGAGATTCCTAGCTCCGGCATGTCTGTAGACCTGGGAAGAAGGCACTGTGTAGAACTCAGTTTCTCTCCCCATACAATGGAGAAAGGGTACATGCTAGACCAAATGGTCCTTCTCTCTGCCCATGCACTTCCTCCTGTATTGTCTCTGATTTAGTGTTCATCAGATACCCCACCTCTTTCCAGGAGGGATCAACTGTGACACCTACATGTCCTGCCTTCATAGCTTACCAGCCCCTTTGCCTAAAGGCTGCACAATAACCAGCATTCACCCAAATCAAATTTGGTCTCAGCACCATCTGTGAGAAAGAACACCATGAGTCCTGATTTTGGGTGGGGACTGAGGCTTACTATGACCTGTCCAAGGGCTCTCTGCTAATGACATACAGTCTAGAGGCAACACCAATGAGTCTGTGCACTCTTTACCTCACCGTGACACAGAGACAAACACTCCCTTGGACCACATGCCCTGCTGTCCCCCAAGGCCAGAGGACTGCCTTGGAGGACACCATTCATACCTTCTGGAGGCCCCAGCCTCGGGATCTCTGTGCCCTCAGCCATGGGATCCACAGGACCTGAAAGTTTCACCTCAGCCTGACCTTCCTGTGATCACTCCAGGGTCAGCTTTCCCACAGCAGAATTTCTAAACCTGGTGCCATAAACCTTGGCAAGAGGGGTATTCTATGTACCAGGCCTCTCAGTGTCAGGGCAGACTTTCAGTTGGGCCAGATGTCAGTGCCAGAGGGGTAGAAACTTCTGGGGAACATCCAGCAGGTGGGCCTTGCTGTTTCAGTCCAGTGGGAGTCTGATTTTGGCGAGCAGCCACCTTCCTCTGCAGCTTCCACTGCTGGCACTTGCCAGGGAGGCAAATCTAGGCTTTGACTGAGTTTCTCCTAGAGTGTTCTCTCTCCTCCTCTGCCCTCAAAAGATGAATGCTGGCTGCTGGTCACACAAAGATAGCAACAACTTCTCTCCAGAAACTGGCCTGACTAGGAAGTGTTGTCCAAAGGGAAGCCTTGCTTATGAGAAATTTATTTCTTCAGGAGCAGGAGCCTGAATGTGGCCTCTCTGAGACCACTGGATGGGGCCATGGAAAGAGCTGGGGTGTGACCCTAGGCAGCCCTGGTAGTACCTGTAGAACTCATTGCTTTACCCCTCTATCCCAGGATCCTGGGTCCCAGGAGGCTGACCCACCCATTGGTGGTCATCTGGGCAGTGGCCCACAGGCCTCTGCTGGCAGCCATGGACAGGTAGCTCCACTTCTGCCTAGTGATCTCTGCCTAGCGATTTCCTGGTCCATGCTCTGCTCACCTGTACCAGCCCATACTGGTAGGGGACCAGTATGAAGTGGCAGCAGGACTCCAGGAAAGCATGTTCAGGGAGAGGTACTGCTAGGAACTGACCCTCACCTCCTCTTTGGGATGACAAGACCCAGGAGTACTCAGCCCAGGCCTGCCTCCTTTCCTCCCTCCTTCCCTCTATAGCTTGTGTTCCTGTATTCTACCTAAAGATCTCACCTGGATAAAGGACTCTCCTCTCATCTGCATCTTCTCCCAGAAGCACAAACACAGGAGAGATTTCTCTCCTTACACACCCCCAACTCCCTTTGCAAAAGGCTTGTTCTCTAATAGTCTAGCACCTCCTGGTGCCCTTTGCAGGAGCAGTGTGCCTTCTTGAGCACCAGGATCTCTGTGTCCTCTCAGCCTTGCCTACCAGGCACTTCCCCAGCTCCCAGAACTCTCTGGGTCTGACCAGGACTTCTCAGAAATTGTGCCCTGTTGGCAGAGACCCAGGATACCTATAGAGTGGACAGAGAAGGTGAGTGAGAGCCTGGCTGAGTGGAGGGAGGGCATACTGAGACATCTGGTCTGTTTGGATCTTTTAGCAGCCAAGGGCTCTCCAGGCTTTCCAGGTAAACATCCTCCTTTCCTGAGGTGGGTGCTGAGGCACAGAGGTGAGGTGGCCCTTAGGACCTTAGCATCATGACCAAGACAGCCCCATTGGTGAACAAGGAGTTCAGGTTGCATGAGACCTAGAGGAAGGGTTTCTCCTTATCAGGCTCTGCCATATATTTTCTTTGCATGAGGGCTGAGTTCCCTTCTAGGCACAGTAAGACACAGTGAGTGTCAGGGCAGCTACCAGCTGGCAGAGTGAAGGCATGCCTCTCTCCAGTCAGCCTCATCACCCTGCCAACACTCTTCAGGTCCCTGCCTGCCCTGCCTTGCCCCTCAGTACTGCTGCCATCGTGTGCACAGCGGGCAGGGTAGGCCTTCGGAGGGCTAGGCTGAGGACAGGGATCTGTGGTTATATACCTAACAACCCTGTGCTCAGCTGAGGTTCTTCTTCACCTGACCTATTAGTGGGGTAGTACTGACAGGGCCTAGGGGCAATGAACAGCCACATCCCAAGCAGTCTGTTGCAGTTAGTCACACACTTGGTGACATACATGCACTTAGCTACACACCCAGAGTGGGTGGACAGCTTGTCCCTTAATCTGTTACCATGTTAGCAGAAAGGGGAGGCCACAGTTGAAGGACAAGTGAAGGCTATGAGGAGAGTCCTAGACAGGTTTGTGCTCCATTGGGGATGATTATTTGGACAAAGCAGAAACTTCTGTCATATGTAGGGTTAGCTATCCCCCTTCTTTGCCCCCCACACACATACCTTTTACTGCAGTGATTCCTAGAAACTTTAGTAACTCATTTGCTTAGAATACTGTTCTACAAAGTAAGGGGCTAATGGGACAGTGTTAGGGAAATACAGAGGCCTGTATGGGTTCTCCAGTGGACATTAAGTCATGCCCAGCTGGTCCTGGTCCCTTGGGGACAGGATCAGCAGCTGAGGGAAATTGGCACTTCCTGTCCCTCCCATGGGTGCTGGGCATAACTGCCAATGGAGCTTCTGGGTATGCTGGGGTGTGAGCACCACAAGGAGACCAGGAGACTCCTCCTACAATCAGTTACACCTGCCAGCATTCCCATATTCTTCCAACTTAATTGGGCTGCCATTGTAAGTCTGGGCAGTGTGGCCCCATTGCATGGAGCCAGTGTGCTCCAGGCTCTCACGCAGGTGCTGTTACCAGGGGGAGCTGCCTCTCAGTTACATATTGGGTGGAAGTCACTTCAACCCTCCAATGGCATTTTTTAAAAATATATTTTATTGATTATGCTATTACAGTTGTCCCATTTCTCCCCCATCATTCCCCTCCACCCTGCAAACCACCTCCCTTCTACATTCCCCCCCTTTAGTTCATGTCCATGTGTCATAAGTTCTTTAGCTTCTACATTTCCCACACTATTCTTACCCTCCCTCTGTCTATTTTCTACCCACTGTCTATGATATTTATTCTCTGTACCTTTCCCCCTCTCTCCTCCTCCCACTCCCCTGTTGCTAATCTCCATTTCTGTGGTTCTGTTCCTGTTCTAGTTGTTTGCTTTTGTTTTAGGTGTGATTGTTAATACCTGTGAGTTTGCTGTCTTTTCACTGTCCTATTTTTTATCATCTTTTTCTTAGCTAAGTCCCTTTAACATTTCATATAATAAGGGCTTGGTGATGATGAACTCCTTCAACTTGACCTTATCTGAGAAGCGCTTTATCTTTCCTTCCATTCTAAATGACAGCTTTGCTGGATAGAGCAATTTTGGATGTAGGTCCCTGCCTTTCAAGACTTCAAATATTTCTTTCCAGCCCCTTATTGCCTGTAAGGTCTCTTTTGAGAACAAGAATTCAAAAAAATGAGGAGAGGCTTAGGAACCTCGGGACATCTTTAAACGTCCCAGCATCTGAATTATAGAGCTACCAGAAGGGGAAGAAGAAGAGCAACAAGTGGAAAACTTATTTGAACTAATAAAGGAGAACTGGCAAAGGAAATAGACTACCAGGAAGTCCAGGAAGCTTAGAGAGTCCCAAAGAAGTTGGACCCAAGGAGGAACACATCAAGGCACATCATAATTACATTAGCCAAGATTAAAATGAAGGACAGAATTCTAGAAGCAGTAAGGGATAAGGGGACAGTCACCTACAAAGGAGTTCCCATCAGACTGTCAGCTGATTTCCCTTTGTCAAATATTAATTGACCGTAGAGACTTGGGTTTATTTCTGGGCTCTCTATTCTGTTCCATTGGTCTATGTGTCCATTTTTATGCCAGTAGCAGGTGTTTTGATTACAGTGGCCTTATAATACAGTTTGATATCAGGTATTGTGATCCCTTCAACTTTGTTCTTCTTTCTCAAAATTGTGGCAGCTTTTCAGGGTCCTTTACAGTTCCAAACACATTTTCAAAATGTTTGTTCTATATCTGTAAAATATGCCCTTGGTACTTTAGTAGGTTTTGCATTGAATTTGGTAGTATGGACATTCTGATGATATTAATTCTTCCAACCCATGAACATGGTATGTGCATCCATTTGTTTGTGTCTTCCTTAATTTATTTCTTCAGTGTTGTGTAGTTTTCTGAGTATAGGTCTTTTACTCCTTGGTTAAGTTTATTCCTAGTATTTTATTTTTCTTGTAGGTATATGAAATGGTATTTTTTTTTTTTTTTGCTGATTTCTGTTTCTGTTACTTCATTGTTGGCATACAAAAATGCCTTTGATTTCTGAATATTGACTTTGTATCCCACTGTTTGTCCAAATTCATTTATTAGGTCAAGCAGTTTTTTGGTGGAGTCTTTGGGGTTTTCTGCGTACAGTATCATGTGATCTGCAAACAATGACAGTTTTGTTTCCTCATTTCCAGTTTGAATGCCTTTTATTTCTTTTTGTTATGTGACTTCTGTGGCTAGGACTTCCAATACTATGTTGAATAGAAGTGGTAAAAGTGGATAACCTTGTCTTGTGCCTGATCACAGTGGAAAAGATTTTAGTTTTTCCTCTTTGAGTATGATGTTGGCTGTAGGTCTCTCTGTGGAGGGGCTCCACCTGCAGAGCCCCAGCCATCCATCACAGATGAGAATAAAACTCCCAAGACATGATCTGCTTGGGGAGGAGAGGTGGCTAATCTCTCAAAGGAGAAGGGCCAAGAGCCCTTTCCTCGATGGTTTTTATTAGGTTCATAATACACAGGAATACGGGTAAAGCTCATCAATCCATGTCAGGCTGCAAGGATCAAACAGTGGATAACATTTCAAAGAAATCAGAGGGCTTAATCTGAGTCAGTGTCTGTCAGCTAAGGGGTTACAAAACTTTGGGAGCCAAACTCTTTTCTTCCTCAGACCCTTATTTAAATGAGAGCACTCTTAGCAAAGCAGGTTTCCCAGGACTTTATGAACTCTTTCTTATGCCTGATCACCCGGGGAGCCCCTCTGGCCAGCACAGGGCTGCACCGCCCTCCCTCATAGTTTTAGGCTTATGTGGATTAGAGCCAGGAAGCAAGAGATAAGGAAGACTTCTCCCAAATGGAAATGGGGACTCAGGTTATGTCAGAATAGCCAGGGGGCAAGGGTCCATCACCCCCTCTTTGCTGCAGACCTCGAGTCCTACCATGAGGGCCTTCCAAGTGGTCGTGCCCGGCTTGGGTTGCCCCTCCCTTGATGGGTCTTACCTGTCATTGTCTAACTGACCAAGCATTGGAGCCAGAGATGGATAAAGCAGAAGTGGTGCTCCTGCCAGGGAGATAAGCTTTGTCTCCTTAGTATCTCAGGTCCTTATGACAGAACAGATCCAGATGAAATGGGTCTCCTGGGCTCTTACTCAGCCTAGCCATGGGGTGGGGGTTATAGCTCCTGAAACCAGGAGGAAAGGTTTCCCAACATCTCTCCTATATGGCCTCTATTAGGTTGAGCAATACTCCCTCTATTCCCACTTCACTGAGTGTTTTAATCATAATGGATGCTGTACCTTATAAAATGCTTTTTCTGCATCTGTTGATATGATCATGTGATTTTTGTCTTTGCTTTTGTTTATGTGATATATTGCATTTGTTGATTTGTGAATATTGTACCATCCTTGCATCCCTGGGATGAATCCCACTTGATCATGGTGTATGATTTTTTTAATATATTGCTGGATGCGGTTTGCCAATATTTTGTTGAGGATTTTGGTGTCTATGTTCATCAGCAATATTGGCTTGAAGTTTTCTTTCTTTGTTGTGTCTTTATCTGGTTTTGGAATTAGGATGATGCTGGCTTCATAAAAAGAGTTTGGGAGTCTTCTGTCTTCTTGGATTTTTTTTGAATAGTCTGTGAAGGATAGGGGGTTAGCTCTATCTTAAACTCTTTGTAAAATTCTCCTGTGAAACCATCTGGTCCAGGGCTTTTGTGTGTCAGAAATTTTTTGATTACTGCTTCAATTTCATCTGTTGTTATTGGTCTGTTCAGGATTTTTGCTTCTTCTTCTTTCAGTTCTGGAAGTTATATTATTCTAGAAATGTGTCCATTTCACCTAGGTTTTCAAATTTCTTTTTTTTTTTACAGTTGTGTGTGTGTGTGTGTATATATATATATATATATATATATTATGCTATTATAGTTGTCCCATTTCTCCCCCATTATTCCCCTCCACCCTGCACACCCCCTCCTACCCACATTCCCCCCTTTAGTTCATGTCCATGTGTCATAAGTTCTTTAGCTTCAACATTTCCCACACTATTCTTGCCCTCCCCCTATCTATTTTCTACCCACCATCTATGCTACTTATTCTCTGTACCTCTTCCCCCTCTCTCCTCCTCCCACTCCCCTGTTGCTAACCTTCCATGTGATCTCCATTTCTGTGGTTCTGTTCCTATTCAAGTTGTTTGCTTTTGTTTTAGGTGTGGTTGTTAATTCTGTGAGTTTGCTGTCTTTTCACTGTCATATTTTTGATCTTCTTTTTCTTAGATAAGTCCCTTTAACATTTCATATAATAAGAGGTCGGTGATGATGAACTCCTTGAACTTGACCTTATCTGAGAAGCACTTTATCTTCCCTTCCATTTTAAATGACAGCTTTGCTGGATAGAGCAATTTTGGATGTAGGTCCCTGCCTTTCAAGACTTCAAATATTTCTTTCCTGCCCCTTCTTGCCTGTAAGGTCTCTTTTGAGAAATCAGCTGACAGTCTGATGGGAACTCCCTTGTAGGTGACTGTCCCCTTATCCCTTGCTGCTTCTAGAATTCTCTCCTTCATTTTAAACTTGGCTAATGTAATTATGATGTGCCTTGGTGTGTTCCTCCTTGGGTCCAACTTCTTTGGGACTCTCTGAGGTTCCTGGACTTCCTGGTAGTTTATTTCCTTTGCTAGATTGGGGAAGTTCTCCTTTATTATTTGTTCAATAAGTTTTCCACTTGTTGCTCTTCCTTTTCCCCTTCTGGTACCCCTATAATTCGGATGCTGGGATGTTTAAAGATGTCCCGGAGGTTCCTATGCCTCTCCTCATTTTTTTGAATTCTTGTTTCTTCCTTGTTTTCTGTTTGGTTTTTTCTTTCTTCCTTTTGGTCTACTCCATTGATTTGAGTCCCAGTTTTCCTTCCATCTCTATTGGTTCCCCATGCATCTTCCTTCATTTCATGTATTGTAGCCTGCATTTTTTCATCTAATTTGTGAGCAAAATCCACCAATTCTGTGAGCATCCTGATCATCAGGGCTTGGAACTGTGCATTTGATAGGTTGGCTATCTCTTCATGGCTTAGAGGAATTGGCTCTGGGGCTCTGATTTGTTCTTCGGTTTAAGCCATTTGGGGTATGTTTGTTTGTTTGTTTGTTTGTTTGGGTTTTGGTCTGGTCGTGGCTGTTACATAGTGAGGGGTGGAGCCTTAGGTGTTCCCCAGTGCGGGGCAGCCCTGTCGCTGAGTTGTGACGCTGTATGTGGGGGCGGGGTCTGAGACAGAACAATGGCGCTTGCTCCACTCTCTCTTGGATTCCAGTCTCTTCCGCCACTTCCCCTTTGCCTGGATTATCTGGGTACGTGAATGTGGGACCACCTGGTCAGCCAGCTGGCTTGCACGGCCTCACTGGGTCTACATAGTTGCCCCCCCATACCCGGGGTCCGACAGCCGCTGCCTGTGGGCCTGCCAGCCACCTGCACGCTTGGGAACTGCCAGCCACTGCCACCTGTGTTCCCTGGTCTGCACCTCCACTTTTTCCTGCCGCCCCTCTTACTGGTCTGGATGAATGGTTGTTGGACTTCCGTACAGTTCAATTTTCTACTAGCTCTGGTTGCTTTCTTGTTTCTAAATATTTGTTGTCCTTAATTTTGGTTGCAAGAGGAGGCACAGTGTGTCCACCTGTGCCTCCATCTTGGCTGGAAGTCGGTTTTCAAATTTCTTGGCATATAGTTCTTTGTAATAATTTCTGACAATTCTTTGTATTTCTGTGTTATCAGGTGTAATCTCTCCTTTCATATTGTGTTTATATGTGTTCTCTCTCTTTTTGCTCTTGATGACTCTACTTAAAGGCTTATAATTGTGTTTATTTTTCAAAGAAGCAGCTGCTGGATTTATTGATTTTTAGAATTGTGCTTCTAGTCTCTATGATGTTTAATTCTGCTCTGATCTTAGTTATTCCCTTACTTCTACTTGCTCCAGGCTGTCTTTTTTGTTGTTGTTGTTCCTCCAGATCTTGTAGATGTAGGGTTAGGTTGTTTTTTTGAAATGTTCCTATCTTTTTTAGATAGGCCTGTATCACTAAACTTCCCTCTCAGGACTGCCTTTGCTATGTCCCATAAATTTTGGGTTGTTGTGAGTTCATTTTCATTTGTTTCCAGAAACTTTTTGATTTCTTCCTTGATCTCATTCTTCACTGATTCATTGTTTAATAGCATGGTATTCAATGTCCATGATTTTGAGTTTTTTCCTTGAGGTTGGCTTCTAGTTTCAGACCCTTGTGGTCAGAGAAAATGATTGATATGATTTCAACTTTCTTGAACTTTTTGAGGCCTATTTTGTGTCCTATCATGTGGTCTATCTTTGAAAATGTTCCATGTGCATTTGAAAAGAATATGTTTTTAGCTTCTTTGGGATGAAAGGCTCTATATATATCCATAAGTCCATTTGATCTAGGACATTATTCAATGCTGCAATATCTTTGTTGATATTTTGTTTGGATGATCTATCCATTTTTGACAGTGTGGTTGAAATCCCCTACTATAATTGTGTTGCTGTTTATATCTTGGAATCTTCCAAGATTTTCCTTATGTATTTGGGTGCTCCTATGTTGGGTGCATATATGTTTATAATGTTTACGTCTTCTTGGTGGATTCTTCCCTTGAGTATTATGAAGTATCCTTCTGGGTCTTTTTTGATGGCCCTTGTTTTAAAGTCTATTTTGTCTGATATGAGTATTGCTCCCCCAGCTTTTGTTTCCTGTCCATTTGCTTGGAATATTTTATTCCAATCCTTCACTTTCAGTCTATGTAAGTCTTCTGTTCTGAGATGGGTCTCTTGTAGGCAGCATATGTGTGAGTCATGTTTTCTTATCCATTTAGCTACTTTATGTCTTTTGATTGGAGCATTTAATCTGTTAACATTTAAGGTTATTATTGATAGATACTTACTTATTCATTGCCATTGTCCATGTGGTATGTACGCCTCCTCCTTGCTCTTTGTGAGCCCACTGTGGCTGGAGCCCACTGCCAGGCAAGCAGCACCTGTCAGCCTCTGGGTGAGCAGGGAGAGTCAAGCTCCATTGCACAGCTCAAATAAGCCTCAGGGTGAGTGGTACCAAAAGCAGCCAGAATCAGCCACAGGGCAGGTGGCTTTAGTCAGCCTCCAGGCAAGTTGCAGGACTCAGCTGTGGGGGCTGCACAGGCAAGCAGCTGGAATCAGCCTTGGGGCAAGACAGGCAGATCAGCTGCTCAGCAAGCTTCCAAAGTGAAGCAAAGGCATGCAGCTCAGATCACCTTGGGGTGAGCCAACCACTGCAAGAGTTCCTTACAAAGTAGCTGTGAGACTTTTTTTTTTTTTTTTTTTTTTTTTTTTTTTTTTTTAGTAAAAGCCTCTTGTTTAAGCCTGCTGTTCTTAACAAGCACCCAGCTTTTCACTCAGCCCAACTTTCTAACCAGTGCAGAGACTATCCAGGTCAGGGTCTGACATGACCCAACTCTTCTCCCTTCTCCAGGTGTCACCCAGAGTCCCAGTGGGTGTATACCACCTCTGTGTGTCTCCCACTTCATCTCTATTCCCCCAGGCAACTTCAAGCATCCAGGTCCCTCCTGGTGCTGGACTGCCCTACCTGCTCTGGTAGGGGAGGGAGCTGGTGATCTAACTCTCCTCCAAGTAGCCTACAGTAGGCACCCAACGGGGAGCCCCAGCAGCCCTGGTCCCCACGCAGATCCCAGGGACCTTACTGTCCCGATGCAGTCTTTTCACCGTCTGTTTTTCAATGTCCTCTCCGATTTTTGGCCTCCAAACTTCATATAAGCTGGGATTCAGTTAGCTGTTCACTGTGTTCCTCAGAATATCAGCTTTGTGGTCCAGCTGGGCACAGGGAGAACTGCGCTCTGCTCCCACTTATCTCACCACCATCTTCCGTCTCTTTATTCTCCACTTTCTAAAGCCAATTTAGGCAAGGTAATGGGTTCCTTTGTTGGTCCCCACAGCCCTCCCATCAGGACCTTGCTCCTTGCACCTACCCCTACTCACAGTTTCAAGCAGGGGAACAACCCAGAAGGGGTCAGCCCTAGCATTCCTGTCTTTCTCCTTGGGCACCACAAAGGATATATAGTCCAGGTATACACAGAAATGCTGAGCTTACACCTGTGAATAAAGGAGAGGGCACCATCATGACTGCAAGGATGTTCCTGGAAGAGACAATGGGCAGAGGAGTCCTCCTTCCTCCTGGGGAAATCCTTGGGGTTGCTGGTGAATTCTGTGGGTGAGCACACATGGGAAACCACTCCGTGACTACATAGGAAGACACCTTGTGGCTTCATGTCAGCCCAGCTACCTGATCTGGCTATGTGTAACATCTAGAGAAGCAGAGGAGAAGGCTTGCTCTCAGTGCAGGTGGCAACAAGGGGTTTAACTGACCACATGGATTCCCTGAGACAATACTGTGGACACCTTAGGTTGCAGATATTCTTCAAGGCTGTGGATCAGGGCTAAGGACAGGAGATATGTACCTGGCAGGCATATCCAGGGCAGGAGCCTAGGGCTGTTTTTGGTGCACTGGAGCCATCTCAAGGGCTGGGGTGGCCATGCAGGCTCAGGGCCCAAGTGTTACAGAAACAACCCCCCTACCCTCCACTTTTTATACTGTGGTTCTTCGCCCACCCCCATGTTAGGAACTGTGGCTCTGTTAGGAACTGTGGCTCTCAAAGCCAGAGTTTGGTAAAAAGGAAAGGAACTGTTTAACTCAAAGTTATACAGGTTCAGAAAAATGGCAGAATTCTACCATTAAATCTCACTCCCTTTAGAAATGAAGATACCCACAAACACACAGTCCTGCCCTCTCCCCTTTGCCCAGTCAGGCCAGTCTCTCTCAGAACATGCCAATCAGAAGTACTGCCCTCCAGAAAGAAAAAAAAAAAAAAAAACAAGTCTGCAGCTCACTTCTCCTGGTTCTTCCCAGTAATCCATGCTCAGCTGGGCAGGTCTCCCGTGGTTCCCAGCACCATCAGCTGTGTTGCCTTGATCTCTAGTCCTTAATCCAAAACCATGTGGCACCTCCTCTGAGCCTGCCAGAGACCTTTCACCCCTTTTCTTCCCCTGTGGTCTCGCATTCTCCCTGTCCTACCTGGCAGCCACCTTTTTGTTTAAATCCCAACCTGGAACCTCCTCCATAACCCCATTTCTGACTCCTCCCACAATCGGCTACACCTGCTAGCACTCCTGTATTCTTTGCCTTTCTTGGCTATCATAGTTAGTTCGGGCAGGTGTGGCCTCATGGTGTGGAGCAGACCATTTCCAGGCTCTCTCATAGGCACTGTAATGGGGAAGCCGCCTCTCAGTTATATCACAGGTCAAAGTCATGCATATTTCCCTGGCTCCAAGCAGGCTGTGAAGCTAGCCTGCTGTTATTAATATGCAAAATAACTCTCAATCCTGGTGCTGCTGCTTTCCCCAGTCCCCAAACTGTGCTTGTGGGCAGGGGTGCGGGGCCCTCGGGCCTCTCAGCCTGTGCCTCATTAAGTCTACACACCACTAAGCCCATACTTGCTTACACAAGTACCCAGACTGGTCCTGGTGGTGTCACAAGTCACTTGCAGAGGCCGCTTGAGCTTTTATCGTCCAGCTGGCCTGAAATCAGAAGCGGAGGAGAAGAACAGTTTGAAAATTTAAGGGCTGACAAGTGCTGGAAGCAACCAAAGTGCCCATCTGTAAATGAGTGGATCAAAAAACTGTGGTACATTTACACAATGGAATTCTATGCAGCAGAAAGAAAGAATGAGCTCCTACCCTTTGCAACAGCATGGATGGAACTGGACAGCATCATGCCAAGTGAAACAAGCCATGCAGTGAAAGACAAATACCATATGATTTCACCTATAAGTGTAACCTAATCAATAAAACAAACAAGCAAAAAATACAACCAGAGACATTGAAATAAAGAACAAACTGACAGTAACCAGAGTGAAGGGTGGAGAGGGCTAATAGGGGATGATGGCAGGGGCATCAAGGAACAAGTATGAAGGACACATGGACAAAGCAAAAGGGGGTGGGAGGCAGGGATGGGTGGGGCAGGGGGGCATTGTGGGGTGAAAACGAAGACAACTGTACTTGAACAACAATTTAAAATAAAGTTGAAGGGCTGATGTACCAGCAGTCTGCAACCCTGGCTATTTCTTCCTGGTGCCTTTGTGCTCCCCCACTGCTCCCCCACAGGAACCATACAAGGCCATGGTTAATAGTACAAGCATTGAAGCAGTGAGAGGAGAGTTCCAGTTCTAGTAGAGAAAGCGGGGATGGGGACAGAGCTCTAAGAAAAAGATAGCTGTCTCCAAGCTGTCCAGCCAATGGACTCAGTACAGCCACAAATTCCTCAAGACAGAAATACTGTCCATCAAGACTCAGCCTGGTAGTCAATCTTGCAAGTGGTAAGACAGCAGGTAAACAAGAAGAGGTAGGCAGGAGGAAGACAGCTCTCTTATAACCTCCTGGGCAAAAGTAGGACACTTAAATTGTCTCCTATGTCCCCCTGGGCCCTACATTCCACTTGCCAGGCTGCAGTTGAGCAGCTCACCGCCCCCAATCCTTGTTCCTTGCAATTGCCTGAGGCCCTTCCTGCAGTGCCTGGCCCCATCCCAACTCCTCGAACCATGTCCTGCCTCCACCTGATTCCCTGACAGGCTTTACCTCCTCCCTGCCCCCACCCGCCGCCCTTCCCTGCCCAGCTTCTGGCTGTGAGAAGGCTTGGGGAAGTGGATAGC
Source organism: Glossophaga mutica (assembly GCA_039655065.1). Lineage (NCBI taxonomy): Eukaryota > Metazoa > Chordata > Mammalia > Chiroptera > Phyllostomidae > Glossophaga > Glossophaga mutica. Next base: position 100,873,436 of record CM077307.1, on the reverse strand, counting down.
GCAAGGATCAGGCAGCCAGGTTGTTTCTGGAGCCTCAGGTAGGGCTGCAGTGTGTGATACTCAGGTGGCGGGTACCTGAGGTGGTGACTTGGACAATCTCCAGGGCAACCCCTTGACTGTAGCAGGACAACACTGTGGGGGGGTTTCTGTGTCTCTGAGCTGGAGAAAGGGTGCTGACCTCCTGAGAAGGAGTATGACCATCCTGACTACCTCTGTCTGACCCAGAGGGAGCCTACCTTTGGGAACCACTTCTGCATTGTCTCTACCAGGGCATCTGCTGGCAGGTGGGCAGCTCCTAGGGCCCATAACGGTGGGGTGGCCCAGGCTGCCACTGCCCTTCCAACAGGTACTGTTGATGCCAGTGATCAGCTATGGCTAAGTGCACTAGCAAATCTGGTAGGGACACCTGTGGGTGAACATGGCCAGGGGAGACGAGAGACAGCAGTCCCAGGCTGTCCAGGGTGCTCAAGTGGGTGGCAGCCCTGGGACTGGTAGTCAGGCTTATAAAAGCCAAGATGACCCTGGGTCATTTGCCAGACTTGAAGGGCCCAGAACCACCTGTTTGCCCTGGATATGTTGCTGGGAGATGGGGGAGTCTTTGATGAAGTGGGCACTTGGGTGAGAGTGAGAGTATGTGAAACTTACAACATGCTTATATATGGAGTATGTGTGAAATAGAGGAAGAGGCATGTATAGGGGCAGAATTCTGCCTCACAGGCTCACATATGCTTGTGTATTTCAGGAGAGTGGATCTCCAGGGTAGAGCTTCAAGGAGTATGGGTGCCAGAGTGAGGAGTATCTTCCTCTGTACTGGAGGGAAGCTAAGAATCTGTCCTAAAATTAATCCTGAGCATGAAGCAGTATTACATTTTCATGACTGTTTATTAAAACCCTCCCTTTGAGATGTACCCAGCAGTGTGATCCAGGTGCAGTGTGCTCCCACTATTCCAATCCCCCTTAGCATGGAGCTGATATCACAGTGCAGATGGGGACACCAGAGACCAGAGGAGTGCCTCACTAGGACTGGTAATGTCAATTCTGCTTAGCCTGGCAAGCAGGGGTCCTACAACTTGTTGCCCAGAGTACTCACTACCAATGTGGGTGAGCCATTTGTACTTTGATTAGGGTGGTCAAGGGAGTCTTTAGCATGTGTAACCTGTACATGAAGACTTGATGAAGGGGAGTGAGGGAAATGTGTAACAGTGGAAGCAGAGGAGTACACCAAGAAAAGACCTTTCATGGCTTTGAAGAGGAAGCCACCTGTGTGTCTAGAGGCCAGACTGGAGGTAGGGTATCAAGAGCAGAGCAGAGGAAGTGAGAGAACATTGGGACCAGTGTAGTGACCTAGATAGAGGCTCAGACCAGGGAGGTAGCAGTGGAGGAGGAGAGAAGGGCCAGTTTGGAAACACTCTGAAGGTAAAGCACAAAGCCTTGCTGATAGCAGAATGGTGGTGCTAAAGATGGAGAGGAGGCAGAGGAAGGAGAGCATTGCCATCAGCATAAGTGAGAAAGAATGCAGGTGGGTTGGTGGGGGGTGGGTTGCAGGCAGTGGACAGCAAGGTGGAGCAAGGATGTTTCTGGAGCCTCAGGTTGGGCTTCGGTGTGTGACATGCAGGGTGGCAGGTTCTGGAGGCAGGGATGTGGGCAAGACTACCTACCCTACTGCCAGGTGACATCACCCCAGATAGAGTCTAAAGTTCTGGGAAAGGTCTGGCCTGGAATGCTAATTCGGAGCCTGAGCTTGCTCCTCCTTTCAGGCCCCTTGCCACTTCCTGACCACACTGCCTATACTGGTATAGGCAGGCCAAGGACAGACTGGCCCTGGGCCCAGTTTGCCCAAGCGCTATGCCCCCATCTTGCTGGGCCTCCTGCAGTGGGAGCTCTACCTGGAGGGGAAGGTGAGCTGAAGGAGCCCCTGCACCTGGAATGACTTGGCTATTATGTCCCTTGGGCACAGGGGACAGCACCACCTGCAGGTCGCATACCTACCAAGCACAGGGACCACAGTGGTGTAGTCTTCAAGGGCTGAGCACTCTGTGAAGACCCCCTACCTTGGGGGAGAGATCATACATTGGTTTTGGGATGGATACAGTTTGATTTGGACCCAAGATGGAGCTGGGGTACCTGGGGAAGCTGCCTGCACCCTCCATACCTCTGGGATCCTTGGGCTTCACCCTTGAGGAGAGCTGCTGATGAGTGACCACAGGAGGGCTGAATCTGTTTGGACTGGGGTGTCAGCCAGACCTGTAATACTGCCCTGCTTTTTCTTCTCCTAACTCACTGGAAAACTCCTGGTCATTGTTGGCAGCCCATCTCAAAAAATCACCTCCTCCAGAAAGCCCTTTCTCATTTTTCCTTTCAGCGTTAGTGCTCCCATGTTTGTGTCTCCTCAGTACCTAGCAAAACCCCTAATTGCAAGTCTCTCACACTACACTTGGTGTTACATCTGTCTCCCCCGGCCCCAAGGTCCATGAGTTCTTCTATTTCCAAGTGTGAGGCACAGGTCAGCAGGGCCTCATAGATGTTTGTTGACTGAATAAGTGAGGGAAGGAAGGAAGAAAAAAACCCATGGTCAGGAAACAGCCTGTGGAGACTGCCAAGTTCTGCTTCTTGGTTTTACACATGGGGAAACCAAGGCCCACAAGGGGGTGCAGCTTGCCTGAGTTCATCCAGGAGGTCAGGGTTCAGAACTGTCTCCCAGATCAGGATGCCTCCACTGTGCTAGCTTCTATGCTGGTTGGGTGCCTGTGGGTTCCAGGACTAGAGGAAGCCCAGAGACAGACATATGGAGGGGCCATGGGGTGAGTGGTCAGGTGAAAGCATATAATGACAGCCAGAGCCTCCACTGTGGACCTTTGCTTCTCTGCCTTCTGCAACACCGTAGCTCCTGAGAGCTCTGGCCCTGTGGCCTCACAGTCACCAGTAGGTTTTCTCTGAACAACCCACTGTACTGTGTCTCAGCCTCTAGAAGAATAACCCTGTTCTCGATGACCTGCTCAAACCCACCTGCCACTTACCTGCTAGGCAGGGACCAAACCCAACGCTTTTCCAAAAGTCACTGTGGCTATTCTAGCAGCTGCCCCCTGCCTTTCAGTATGAGTTAGAGGATCTGGGAGACAGATCACAGGTCTCATTTAACCCTCATGAGGTTGCTTTCCTAGGATGCAAGTGGAAGCCAAGGCTTTGAGATTTAGGCTTGCAGCAGCACCAAGAGTAGGGGGAGCCCACACTCATTCTGGGACTGGCTGAGCAGCGTCCTTAGAAGATGGACAGCAAGTTCTTAGAGGAGGCTGGAAAACAGCAGTGTCCAGCCCAGAGGACAGAGTGGTGCAGTGTCATGGGCCAAGAGAGAGGGCTGTGGGCCAGTGGCAGGCCTGGGTGATGGAGCAGGCCCACTGGGGAGAATGTGTTTCCGGCCAATGGCTGGGAGACCTGCAGAGTCAGGAGGCCCCAGAGTCCCGTGACCATGCAGGCACCTACTCACACGTACCCCTCCCTCACTGCCACTGGGGTGAGCATTTCGGTTTCTGCTCCCCATGGACGGAATGTGGTTATCTTTGGGGATAAGGACACCTGTACTCAGGGAGATAGATAAGTAAGCTATTGATTTTTTTTAAAAATGTGCATCAGGTCATTGATAATTGAACTCTCATAGTTGTAACAGATTTTCAGTTTGGCTTCCTGGAAAACTGAAGAAATTAATCATATTACCACACATAAGTTACATTCTACCTCTCCATTTCTAATGCATCTTTTATTTATTTTCTTATACTGTGCTTTTAAAAGGTGCAAAGCCACATTAAATAATAACAATTCTCTTGGCTTGCTTTTTCATTTTAATGAGAAGACCTCTAATGTTTTACTGTTAAGTCTGAATTTGGCCTTAAATTTCAAGTAGATCTTCTTCTTTATGAACAATACACTCCATTCCTATGTTAATTGCCAATAATATACACCAAAAAATGGATATTCAGTTTCATTGGATATTTTCCTATATTCAGCAAAATCACCAACTTTCTTTCCTCCATGGACCTATTAATGTGTTGACTTACTAGGTTTTCTGAGTGAAATCATCTCATGTTCCAGTGACTAAATCCCAGGGGTCAGACTCAATGATGTTTTAAAGTGCTGCCAGTTCATTCTACTGATATGATGCTTAGAGTATTTTTCATCTATATTCATAGGTAAAATTTATATGCACTTTTCTTTTTATTATTATTATGATGTGTTGGTTTTTGGAGTAGAGCTTAGTGGTTAGACAATCATATACTTTACCCTCAATATTTCCAGCACCCTAACTGTCACCACACATAGTTATCACAATATTATTGAGCATATTTCCTATGCTCTGCTTACTTCCCTGTATATATGTACTTTTCTACTAGGGGACATATTTATAATATTTATAAATCAGAGTTATGCTTAGTTATGAATAGGAATTTTGTAGTTGAACTAGTTTAAACATCATATAAAATTATTATGTCTCCAAGGCTTGAAGTAATTTAGTTTAGAAATGGTATCAGCTATGGCTTGCTTTTATTTTTCCTTGAGGTTTAGTTTGCTGTCAACTTACTTAATTTGTACTATGGTTACTGGGCTTTTTGGGTTCTAAACACTTTTAGTCTATTTTGGTTATTTATATTTTCTAGATAATATCCCATTTCAAAGTGCTTTCAGAGCTTTTAGCACAGAGTTACATAATATATTCTATTAAAGTTTCTTCTCCATATCTGTGTCTACATTCCCGTTTTCATTCCTAATAACTGTATCTTTTCATCCCCCCCCAGCCTCCACCCTTTCTCTTTCCTTCCCTCTTTGCCATTCTCCTTCCTTTCTTCCATCTGTTTGCTGATTAGAATCTCCAGAGGTTTATTTTTAAATTTGTGTCTTCAAACAAAATCAGTTCTTGAGTTTAATTAGCAAGCTCTACTCTCTTTCTCGAATTAAATCTACTAATTTATCTCTTAGTAATTCTTTACTCCAGTTTGCTGGATATCTGTTTTGTTTAGAAGCTCTTTTTAGCTTTTTCAATCAAGAGTTTAATTCATTTGTTTTTATTTTTCTTCTTTATTGAAAATATATTGAATTCTATGAACTTTTCTGAATACAGCTTCGGCCATATCAAATTTCACAAGGAGTTATCTTATAAGGTGCTTTTTCTGATGTGTCTGTAGTTGAAGTTTTGATTGCTCCTAACATGAACATAATTTGGGGAAATTTTTATCAAGTAGTGAATTTTTTGGTTCACCATTTGTTTACTACTGTTCAGCTGTGTGGCCATATCATTCTGTCACCTGTACATTCAGTCTAGGGACTCTTTTGGGGTTTCATTGGTGCTGTGGTATATGAATAATGTGGATGAATGCTCGGATAGAAAAACATGCCATCCTATGCTTAGGGTTTGGTATTTATGCACCTGTCTCTCTATGTCTCCATGCCCCTTGGAGAGATACACTGCAGAATTCCACTCCTTCCCACCACTTGTCTCTTGGGTATCTCTCACTTGTCAGGAAGTGCAGAAAGTTCTAGTTGTCCTTCTGCTGTCTCTCTGGCACATACAGGGCAGCTTCATCACCAGGCCCACCTTCTGAACACAGTAGGCACATGTTTTCAGAATATTCCTTCGACTTTCAGTCCTTGACAAAAGGAACTAGCCTACAGGCAGGAGACTGGGGTTGCTTCCTTGGCTCCCTCTACCTGAGGAATTGTGTGGCCTCAGGTAGTCCTTAGCCTTCTGGGCTGCACCTTATCTGGAAAATGGACAAGGATGATTTGGAGGATGCTGTGGGGATGTGTAGGATGGTCATGAATGTCACTCATTGGCAGTGAGAGTGTTGGACTATTTCAGGAAGGGCCTGAATCTGCCTGCCCAGCACAGGGCCCCTCAGGGCACATGCATAGCTGGCCCTCTGACCCTGGCCAGGTATCATCCCCTTGCAGGGGTGCTATCTAGCTCTCACAAGTCTTCACCTGGCTCCCCTGCTGTTCTCCTGCACCTGCACAGATGGTCTTGGGTTCAGATCAGGTCACTGTGGTTACACTCACCAGTGTTCAGACCTAGCTACCCTGCTTTGGAGCCCTAAGACCAAGGATTGATGGCTGAAGCCCTTTGGGTCTTGTTCCTTCATCTGACGTGCCAGCAGCATGCTGTACTGTGTGAGGGTCCACTGCCCAGGAAGGGATGGAGATGGCTGTGCCACTGGTACTTTTGGGGGCTGGTCAGGTTCTGGCCTCCTGGCTATAAACTTCCAGGGCCAGGGGACACAGGAAGTGTACGTAGGAAGTGGCACAGGAGGTGGGATATGTTTTTGTTGGAGGGTTAAAACACATGTCCTGGTCCTTTTTCTGAGAAATCTGGCCTCTGAACAAGGCCCTGGTTCTCTTGGCCCAGCAGAGAGCTTGGTGCCCCTCCCTTCACCCCTTGCTTGGGACTCAGCTCCTTAGTCCCAATACTTCTGCTCCTGAAGCAGAGTGGGGTCCTGGTGCACTACTCTGGGCATTTGCCAGAAGGATGATTTTTACTTGTTCTTAATCACAAAGGAAAATTATTGCTCAGTCTAATTAGATGTTATTTAAAAGTAGAAGAACTGTGTGTTCTTTTTTTCCATAACCCATCACCCCCAGTCAACCTTGGGGCAGTGAAGGCTGCCATTTACTCCTAGAAAGGCCTGAGCCTATACCCTGCCTATACCCTGCCCCATCTGTTCATCCAGAGGGATCCAGCCTCCCTGCCTCTCAAGAACACTTAGCTCTGACATGGTCCCTTCATGCCTTGCTTGCTCACAGCCATGCATGCCATGTCACTTCTCAGACAAAGAGCTGGGTAAGGTGCTCCCTCCTGGAACCTGGGGTCCTCTTCCCTCACAGGTCAGATTCTGCTTAGCAGCAGTCTTAAGTGGATGCCCCATAAACAAAGGGGATATAAAAGGAGTGATTTCAGCTGAGATGGGAATCTGTACCCAGCCCCCCCACTCCACCTCAAAGGTACCTTGAGGGGATTCTCAGAAATGACAGGAGTGGCTCCCAAGTTTATCTCAGTTTGCACACTCTCTTGTCCAAGCCCAGGCCCAGCTCAGCCTCCAGGAGTTTGAGTCACCCACCCACATGGGGAGCACTGGGTGACTCCTGTGGAAACCGATGGAATTGGCTGAAGAGAAAAAAAGGCCAGAGATGAAAAGGGATAGGAGGCCCCAGGCATCCTCCCACAGCCCTGAGGGCCCTGAGTGGCCTGAGTGGGAAGCCAGCCTGCCAGCAGCATCCTGCCCTACAGGAAAGAGCAGGGATTCTCTGAAACCCTACCTGCTCATTCTCTGGCCTCCCCAGTCTCAATAATGGAGTGATTATTGGTGGACAATGACATTTTGTCCCCTGAGCAGCCACAGAAGCTGACTGGACAAAAAGGTAGAGAAGAAGGAAGAAAAGCCCTAGACTTGGCAGAATTTGTACTTAGCAGTGTGAAGAGAGATGGCAAGATTCCTTCAGTCAATGCAAATAATATTTGGAAATAGGAAGGAATTCGGAAGGAAAAACATGAATCATGTGTCTGTAATAAAGCCATAATTATTAGCATCTGTGCCTGTCCCTGGGCTAGGCCTTTGCAGAGGAAGTGCTGGGCAAGGTGTTGCCTAGCTCTGGTTACCATGGCAATAGCCTCCTGGCAGCAGCCTCCTAGCAGGAGTCAGGCTTGCAGCCCAGAGGGCACACGGGGGTTAATATGGCCATCTTCATAGCGTCTGTAAATATGATTTCTTGAAGCCTGGTTTATATGAAAATTTCACCTCTTGTCCTGTAGCCCCCACTGGGCTAGAAGGATGCGGAGTTGGGAGCTGCAAGGAAGGGCCCAGCCATATCTGTATCTTCCCAAGGGTGCAGAGGGAGGAGGGTGGGGACTAAAGAGGCCTCTCCACAGAGGTGTGTCATCCCTGCCATTCCCCACCTCAGGCATTGTCCAAGCAGCCACCCCTGGCCAGAGCCCACATGCCAGGACAGGGCAGTGCAACTAGGCCATGGACCTTCCTGCCTGGAAGCAGGAGGCAACTTCTCTCCATGTTTTCCCTGTCTGCAGAGGGGCACATTGGTTGTGCTAGGCATGAGGAAATGAGGGGCCCAGAGGTGGGATCAGGGAGTGGGGCAGCTCCAGCCTCCATAATCTGTGTCTAGTAAGGCAGTGGATAACCTTGAAGACAAGTTCCCATCAGTGTTCTACAGTTCTGGTGACACCCAAACCAGCAGGTACTAAGCATGTCCTAAGCACAGTGGCCTCATGCCTTGCTCACTGCCACCTGTAAAATAGGCACTTCTGGAGGTGCAGAAGAAGGTGCTGGCTTCCTGCTGGTGGGGTGCCCAGGCCTTACTCCCAGCCTGCTGGACCCTCAGCTTATGGTTGCAGCCAGTATCTGTGTTGTGTGACCCCAGCAGGCATCACCAAGGATTCTGGAGCTTAAGGGAAACACATTTCACCTCAAAGTTAGGAAGAACTGAGCTGGGTTTTGGGGTGGGGAAGGACAGTCCCCAGCAGGGAGATTCCTGCTTGTACACTTCTGTTGTTGGGGATTATTGAGGTTGGACCCTTCCATCCCTGTGGGTGGAGGAGCCACATGTGAACAGGTAGCAGAGCTGGGGCAAGTGCATCCCTGTTTTAGGATCCAACCACCTGAGCCAGGGGGCAGATAGGCTTGGGGCCACCCCGGAAGCAGATGCAAGGTCCAGCTGGCAGGCTCCTGGCTTCCAGAACACTTTACACTGTCTAGAATCTCTGGAAATGATGGTGAGCTAAGCAAGAAGACTTTTAAGTAGGTGTTACTTGCCTGTGCTTTGCATAGATGACACCCAGAGGGTCTGGCCACTGGCAGGTCACTGGGCAAGCATCACCTGGCCTCAGGTGGGGATTGGAGGCCAGCCAAGGACCACAGTCCTAATAGTTCCAGGAAGCTTTGGGTTTCAGAGTGGGAATGGGAGGAAGGAACACTGAGCTTTCAAGAACAGGGGAATTAGAGAAGTGAGTTGAGGAAAGAGGACCTAAGAAGAAAGGCAGGTTGCACTTGGGGCGAGCACCCCTGTGCTTCTCCAGAGGGTCCAATATCTGCTGTCCTTAGCAACCCTGGAGTCTTTCACAAATGGAAGTGCCCTCCCATCTCCCCTCCACACCCTTCATTGCAGGTGGGACCCTAAGAGGCTATGATGAAGTGACCCCTCTTACTGCTTGTCTACCAACTTTTGTTGCATTTTCTGGTCTGAGAACCCAGTTGGGGAATACCAGGATTGGAGGACAGAAGGTTAAGTGAGATTATGGGGAAGCTAAGGTGGTGCAGCTGCCTCTGCTACCTGACCTGTCCTGTTGGGGTGGTGGGGGAAGGTGGTGAAGCCTGATTCTTGCCACATACGGTGGGAGGGAGGAGGCTCAAAACATAGGCCTATGCCTCACAGCACAGAAAATACAGGCACAGTGCACTCCAACCTTTCTCCCGTGTGTCTCTGAGCCTCTGTCCAAACTAGGAGGCCTCCCAGAAACCTGACCTCCATCCCTTCACCATGAATGGCTGAGCCAGTAAGTGCTGTGGGCCCCTGGCATCAGCTGAACATCTAGCTTTCTATTCTCCTCCTCCCCAGGCAGGCAGGTTCTTAGTTATAATTTAGAGACACAGATTCCAGAGAGTAGAGGCCACCTTCAGTATCCTGATGACCTTAACCTGGCAGGGGTAGCCCTCACCCACTCTCCCTCCTCAGGTGGTGTGACAAGAGAGGATCCAAAGGGTAGGCCCAAATCCTCACTAATGCAGAGGATCCTCTAAAGTTTACTAGAAGCTTTAGCATTGGCTCAAAGAATCCTGAAAATGTGGTGGGGGTGGAGGCCATGCATATAAACAAGCACTTCATTTACAAATTTGCCTTGACTTGCAACTTCAGGCTTAGAGTTCCCTGCTGTTGTAAAGTGAGGGCCCCCTCTGCTAATCCCTCTCCCTAGACTGCCCCCTAGGGGATCACCTGTCAGATCCTGAGGCACTTCATTGGCATGTTCTAGCCTGAGGAGCCAACCTGGAGACCTCATGCAGGCCTGGGATGGGGCTGTGCTGGAGGAGGGCAGGGAGAGCATCCTCCACGCCTCCTTGCCCAGAGCCCTGGGAGGGGACTCCATGTGACCTGACTCCAGGGACTAGGGTAGGTTAGGGGGCAACCTGGCACAGATCCACATTTAGCAGGGATGACACAGATAATGAGGAAATCATTATTTTGGAGTGAATGAGCAAGTAGGAAGTATTCAACAGAGACTGTTTCCAGAAAGCAAATGAGATAAAGGGTTCACAGGTCTTAGGGACTGAGTGCTTAGGCTCCAGCCCCTGCTTCTGCTCACAGCACTCGTCCTTTTCCAGAAATGTCCTTCAAGTCTGCTGAGACCTCACCTCCTTAGGAAGGCCAGTATCTTTTTCCTCCTCCAGAGCACTGATCCTCTTCCATCCCATAAAATCAAGGCCTTGTCTGTGTGGTCATTGTGCATGCTAGCCACAGCCTGCTTCTGTGGGGTCTCAGCAGGACAGGGGGCCCTGCTTCCTTCATTGCTGTATCTGCAGTGTCTAGATGGGCTCTTGTTAACCTTTATGAATGAATGGGCAAGGAGTAAGGGCTCTGTGGAGCACTCCACCTCCTGCCACGCACTGATGCACATGACTTCAGAGAACCAGACAATCAGCCTCTAGAAATGTGATGGAGTCCATTTTGCAGATGGGACAGTAAGCCCAGCCTCAGCTGCCACAAGGTCCCTGGCAGAGCTGGGCTCACATGTTGCTGGCCTGGTCCATTTATCCAGCATAGTTCTCTGCCCATTTGTGTCTTCTAACTGCCAAGGGCCTCCCAAACTGCTCCCATCAAGGCTGAATATTTTTTGGAACCAGGATGAAATTCAAGACAGCTCCACTGAAGCACCCATTCTGAAATCTCTGCTAAAATCTGCCTGTTGATTAAGTGGCCCACCAGGGTCGGGGCACAAGGTTGGCACTCTGTTCTCTGCAGTACTTTCTCTGTTTCTCTCTCTCCCAGCCAAGGGAAGGGAGACTAGCAATATGTGTAATCTTCAGTTGCTAATTGTGATGCCCTGCAACTTGCTGAGCTTAAAAATAGTCTCCATTTTCATGTTGTTTTCTTTTTTTGAGTAAGTTAAAAAATAGAAGCCCACATGTGTGCTGCCTCAGAAAGAAGCACCCTGTGCAAAGCCTGGCAGAGATGGGGGCTACTGGCGCCCCTCCTTCCCATTTGGGAAGACTCCTGGGGTCTCATGCAGGACAGGCCCTAAGGGCCATTTTTGCCCATTTTTCAGGAAGCTGGGATTCTTAACTTGGTGTCATGGATGAGCTTCCGGGAGCCCCTCCATCCCTAGAATCATATGCAGAATGCCCAGGAATGAGTGTTTTTCCATAGGTATAGGGTGAGGGCCTCTGCCTTTACCTGATGGTTAAAGGGTCATGCCAGGCCAAGGACAATGACAAGGAGAAATGACAGTCCTGAGAAGGAGCAGGGCTGCGAGATAGGCAGTTCTGGACAGACGTATCACCGCTGCTGCCTGAACCAACTTAGGCCTTCTTCATCTGAGAAATGGGCATCTCTGTACTGCCTCCTGGGTTAGAGGGATTGCATCAAGTGAGATGATATGTGTAACACCCAGAACACACTGGGTTCCAACTCCTGATGATAAACATTTAAAGTTTAGTTAAAAGAAAGCTTGTTTCTGGTTCTGTGTGTCTCAGAAATTTCCAGAATTGCAGACTCTAGGATCTGGAAGGGATCCTAAAATTCTGGCTGTGTCCTGGGAGCTTGCCCCAGCCAGCTCCTCTTTTTCACAGCTGGCTAGAGGCCTGGTACTGTTCCTGATCAGCTGTGTAGGAGACTGTTCCCTTCCCAGGCTGTTGTCTGTACTGTCAGCTGGGGCAGAGTTGACTGCATCAGAAGCCATCTATTTATCACTGGTGCCACCTTCCAATGTATCTCCTTTAGTCCTCTGGGCTGGGAAATGTATTTTGTACAGGTACCATGGGAAAGTGGGGGTGAATGCTTATTGACCCCTGCCTCCCTGCCTTCAGAATGTACCCTAGAGGACAAAACAGTTGTTGGGAGCAGTTGGGCATCAGAGGCCTCGAGAGCCCACTGGTGGGCAGACAGTGACCCCTCCCATGTGGCTCCTAAAGGATAGGTTCCCTATCCCACCTGGCCACCCTGAGTCTCTTTCTTCCTTCTCCCCTCCCTGCCATCCTGCTTGAGTGGGATTAAGCAGCAAGTGAGAGGTCCACAGGCCTTGCTTCTGTGCAGGGACCCTCACCCTTGAGGGCTGGGAGACAAGAGATGAGGACTCCCTGTGAGAGCAGACCCTGGGTGTGGAGACACTTCCAAAGAGGTGTGCAGGGCTGCCCCAAACAGTTGTGAACATGACAACTCTGCACACAGATACTGCAGTAACTAGATGTTTCTTTAGAGTCACCATCATTTGTATTCTTTACCCAGGCACCGTTTGTGACTTCAGTTGTGGGAGTCTTACAAGACCATTGGGCAGTGTCAGGCCTCCTTGGATCTGATTGGGTCTTTTGGTACAGGATGCAGGAAAAGCACTAGGGAAAAGATGTAACCCTTACTCAGGCTGGACAAGTGTGAATACATGTAAAAAGTTGTGAAGGTGTAGTGACAAGTCCCACTGATGCCCTAAGCTGTCTCTGACTGTGTGCATGCTGTCATACTGAGGCCTGCAGCCTGGCCCAGAAGGATCTGGGCCTCTGCCACGGCTGCGGCTCCCTGGGACCAGGGTGCTTGTGGGATGATGGAGCAAGATGAAGGGTCTCTATAGGCCATCTCAGGCACAAACTGAGTTTGTGAGTAGGAGGACTGTCTTCCAAATCACAAAATGTATACACATGTTCAGGACTACCCTTCCTAGGGCATGTGTTCAGTTTTGATATCTTCCTCTCTATTTTTCTGCGTGATGGAAGGGCATAGATTCCTCCTGGTCCTAGTTTGCTGGGACCACTTTAGAAAGCACTGTAGCAAAGAGTGGCCCTCAAAACCCTAGCTAAAGTCTCCTGAGGAGACTGCAAAAGGGAATTTTATTCATAATCTACAAAAAATTCCTAAAACTCTTTTTTCATCTCTCCCAGAATCTCTCACAGCACTGGGGCTGCCTAAGATCCCTCCTGTACTCTCTTCCAAAAGGCTCAGAAATCTCTCATACTCAGGCTGCCCTCACTGAGCTTCCGTCTTCTCTCCATGAGCCCTCAGTCTAGGCAGCTTCCACACTCTTGATGCTTTGGTGGAATGTGTTCCTTAGCAAGTGTATGTGTGTGCATTGTGTATCCAAGCATGCACTGTGTGCACAGTTTGTGTGCCATGCATGTGTGCACATTGCACAGAGAGACAGGAGATGTCTCTCATGTGTGCTGTGTATATGCTCTGTGCCTATGTGCATATACTGTGTGTCCACTGTATGTGTGCTGAGTGTATATATGCCACGTGTTTTGTGTGTGTGCCCTGTGTGTGCATACTGTGTGTGAACACTATATGTATGCTGTGTATGTGTGCATGCTCTGTGTGCACACTGTGAATGGCATGTATGTGTGCTATGTATAGTTTTTGTGCATGCAGTATGTTTGTCCATGCTGTGTACATATGCCATTATGCTTTGTATGTGTGTGAACTGTGAGTCACACTGTATTTGCGTGCACTATGTGTATTGTGTGTGCATGCCATGTGTATCTGCTGTGTGTGCGCTGTGTACATATGTGCCTATGTGTGCTGTGCATGTGTTCATATGTGTATGGTGTGGGATGGTTGCAAATGCTCAGAAGCTAAACTTTTTGTCTGGGTCCCCACAAAGAGCTTCTGACCTGAGCTGCATTGACTCAGAGCTCCTGACTGTGCCCTGTGGAAAGGACCAAGAGATTGAGGACCATGTTGAAGCAGTCCCTCAGCCAGGTTGAGCGGAGCTTAGAAAATGGTGTTTCCATCTGTACTGACGTGAGGCTGTATATACTGCTGTGTAAACAGTTGTTCTGGGCTGGAAGCCATACTCCTTGCCTTTTCCCCTCATGTACTTCCACACCTGCATCATGAAGTTCAGGAGCCAGTGTCCCTGTCTAACAGATGTGGCCATCAGCATGGGCCTGTTCTAGATGTGGGAAGGCATATGGAAACAAGACAATGGCCATTCTTCTCTGAGCTAGCTTTTCTATAGATCAGAGCCTTAGGCAAATCTCATATGTGAACACTTTGTCAGGGAGCGTGGTCCAGGGAGGGAAGTGGGAGAGTACATAGATACAGAAGAGGTCTTCTGACAGGACTCAGGACTGTGGACTCTGTGAAGCTTTTATCCTTTGGGGATGAGGAAGCAGAATTTACTTTCTGGGTCCAGTGTCCCATAGACCCACATTTGCTCCAGATGTTACCTGGCCCTGCCCTTGCCTCAGGGTTGTGCATATGAACTGGATGGATCCACATGGTGAGAACCTATTGTCCAGGTCAGGAGGCATGTGGCCTGCTGGTGGCTGTGAGGTCTAGGTCAGAGGCCAGTGGAAGCTTCCTGCTTCCAACTTCATCTAGAAAACCTTGAAAAAATGGCAATGCCCAAACTATACCCCAAGCTAGTTAAATTAGTATTATGGAGGTGAGTGCTGGCCAAAGTTGTTTTTTGAAACTCCCCAGGAGATTCTGGTGTGCAGCCACAGCTGAGAGGCACTGACAATTGAAAGGAGAGGTCAGAAGTGGTAGCAGTGTGAGCTTGCTGAGTGGTGACACTGACGCATAGATGTGGGTAGCACACAGTACAGCATCTGGTATGGCTTCCAGGAAATGACCTTAGCTTCCATTTTCTCATCTAATCGTCACCACAGCCCTGCAAGAAAGGAAAAGCAAGAAACTGTACAGCTGAGAAAACTGAAGCTCCATAGCTCAGAGCCTTCCCCACAGTGGTCAAGACTGTGTGTGTCTCCTCACTCAATCTGGACTCTCACTGAAGTCCCAGACCCAGAGCTGACAGCACAGGAAAGGTCTTGGTGGTACAGATGGATGGTCACAGGTAGAAGGGCATAGTGTGAAAGGAATGGAGTTGTGAGAGCCCAGGGGCATCCCCTGTGCTGGACCATGGAGAGGGGAGCAGGCATGAACCCTGAAGCAGAGGCAGATGTAGGGCCCCACTGCAGCTACTTTCTTCTCTGAGGAGCAGCAGGAGATATGCCAGATGGAGTACTTTGGCTGAGTCTGGTGGGCCAGGACTGTCTGTGGTCAGGAAGAGTGGTAGGGGAGCCCAAGAAGTAGGTGGAAAGATGGAAAGGGCAAAAATATAGCCACCAGAAGCCCCTATGCCTTATTGCTTTGACTACCTGGCCCACTCACCTTCCAGTGGCAGCTGGACACTGCTGATGGAAGCTCATCCAGGCAGGTGGCAAAGGGCCCCTTAGACACAGCCTTTGCCCAAGCAGCCCTTGTTCTGCCTATGCAGGGGCAAAGGATGTGGCCTTCTCACCTGGCACCCAGGCACCCCTTGAGACTTGGCCAGGAGGATACAGGGAGGACTTCCTTTTCTTGGTGGTGCCCCCAGAGAGCCAGGTAAACCCAGGTATGACACACGCATGTGGCCACTCCCTCTTAACTCAGAGCCTGCTCTCTCCCAAGGTGACAGAAGGACCCCTCCCTCCTGGGTACCTGGGCCTGCCCTTGTACCCCCCTAAACCTGTGTGGGAGATGGGAAGCTTGAAAACTCTGGCTTTTAGGACAGGGTGACTCACTTTCATCTGCTTGACTGTGAGCCAATTGTGCTCACATTAGCCAATCGTGCTTTAATTAGAAGGTGCTTTCCTTCCTGCCTGAACACAGGAGGGGCTGCAAGGAGTCAGAAGAGGCAGGCTGGGTGCAAGTCTCTTTCCTAACTGCCCCCAAAGTGCTGCTGCTTTGTCCAGGCCAGCCCTGGCTGACTTGGGACAGAGACATGGGTCTGTGGGCTCCATCCCTGGGCCTTACAGAAGCAGGTACAGAAGGCTGGCCTACCCCAGCTCCATCCTCCCCATCCCTTGGGCCTGGTCTCAGGAGGCTTCTTGAGCTGTCCACAAAGTCAGGAGAGATGCTCCCTGTGCTTCCTGCTTCCCACTCCACCTGGAAAACCTTAAAGAAATGGCAATGCCAGGCCATACCCCATGCCACGTAAATCAGAATCATGGAGGTGGGTGCTGGTCAAAGTGATTTTTTTAACTCCCCAGGAGATTCTGGTGCACAGCCACAGCTGAGAGGCACTGACAGGGTGAAGCTAGTTCATTTTACCTGCAAGCTAAACCTCTCAAAGGGACAAGCATGTCCCAAAAAGCCTTGAGTTTGGCCCAGTCATCCTGGGCTGGAATTCGAGGTCCTCCATTTTAGTGATCAAGCAGGTAATGGCCCCAATTGCAGCCCCGAAGTTTGAGGAGAGAATTTAAAACTCCAGAAAACAGTTAAGGCATTCTGACTCAGAATGTGTGCTGTGTACAAATCTCTGGTGATACTACAGCTCTGGGATGCATTTATTTTGAGCATCCTTGAAGGGCCTAGCTCTCTGGGGCCTTTGGGGGCCTGTGTCTAGAGTAACCCAGAGCTTCTGTGTCCTGGGCACCCCCATGCTTTTGGGGGATACTGAGCATGCATGTCTGTAGGAGTCAGCTCCTCAGGGGGGGATAACACCAAGTCTAGGGTGCAGTATTTTCCAGACCGGCCTGATTTAATTCTCCCAGCAAGTCTCTGAAGTAGTGGTCTCTGTGCCATGGAACAGATGAGGAAATTAAGGCTCTGAGAGGTTGATGATTCTGATGAAGCCACAAGTAGCAGAGCCAGGCTCTGACTCAGGACTCTGTGGCTGCCTTTGCTGTCATTGTGGCACTGCTGTGGTCTAGCTGTGTGGCCTGGGGCACTTCACCTCTCTGTGGTTGTCCTCAGCCAGTGTGTAAAGAATAATGGCTTCTCCTGTGGGGTTATTGTGAGGACTAATGAGGTGATTAAGCTCTAGCATTAGTGTCACTGATGGTTAGTATGAAGTATCAAGAGTCTTAGCTACTGTTTTCTCACTATGATTGTTCTTGTGCATTCCCTCCCAAGAAGGAAGCCCAGATTTTCTGGGTGCTGTGCTCTGAGTTACCCTTTTCTGAGCAGGGTGCCAGGTGGGGATGATGGACACACAGGTGTGTGAATAGAACCTGTAGTTCCTGCTCTTGCTGGATTGTCAGTGTAAGAGCACAGGGACCACAAGGCAAGTTAGGGTGGCCAGCAAAGATGCCAGAGAGCTTAGCAGGAATAGTCCTGTCCTCATCCTCATTAACAGCTTGAGAAATTGAGGCTGGTGAGACTTGTTTGGGAACAAGGAGCTGGCCTGTTGCAAAGCAAGGATTCAAACCTGAGGGACCTCTAAATTCCTGCTAATGAGACTTGCTTAGGGGACCTGCCTCCTCCTGCTTGGCACTTAGCCTGGTGCTCATGGCCAGGAGTAGATGGGCTCTCCTAGGGACTGAGGTGGGACAAGGAAGGGGCTCTTGGCATCTCTGGTACCCATGGTGCTCTGTGCACAGAGGAGGGGAAGAGGAGTGACATGTAGGCAGGACTCTTGGTCGGGAAGATCTACCCCAGGCTCCTGTGGTCTCTGCCCATCCCCAAGGGGATTCTGGCCCTGATCTCAAAGCCCACCCTTGCAGGTGGTCATGCTTACTCTTCTGCAGGCCTAGTGCCAATTTCAAAACTGAGCCTTTTTGCACTAAAAAACAGTTATTGAAAAAGTGATAAAAACAGATGTGCTATTTAGAAAAGTCATCGGATAGCTTATAAATATTTAGAACAGAAAGTGAACATCCCCTCTATTCCTTGCAATACACTCTATATTTAGTGTGTCTGTGGTAGCTAGATGTTTTCTAAGCATTCATGTACATGTCATGTACACCTATATTGATGTCATTAAAAAGTGACAAATATGTAATTTTGTGCAGTTGGGGAGTCCAGCTGTGGGATCTCTGGTCCAGCTGCTGCAGCAGGTGTCACTGCCCCAAGCTGCAGTGATAGGCCCCCTGGGCTGTACCTGGACAGCATATGGGTGCAGCTGTGGGCCTCTGCCCTGCATAAAACTCAGTACTGTGGCCTCCTGTGAGGTTCAACCACCCCTCATGGTCAGCAGAGTTGGAGCTGAGTCCAGAGTAGCCTGCAGCCTCCACAGCAGGAGAGGCCAGTGGCTCAAAAAATGCCAACTCTGATGAAGAAGACTGGGATCAGGAGGTCCATCTGACCAAGGATACCACTATAGGTCACTCACCTTTTGAAACCAGAACTATGTGATCTTGGGGAAGTTGCTCCACAGCACAGGGGTTTCAGGTGAAGTGCTGGGGCTCAGTGATAGCACAACAGAAGAGCCGAGGGTACCAAGGTGCCTGGAGAGCCCACCTTTGTTATTTCATTTCATAAATAGTTACTGAATACATCATGGGTCAGGATACAGCTCAGTGGGAGAATGTGAAGGTCATTTCCAGCTTTGTGCATCAGTAGTCTAAGGATAAATTCAGCCAGGCTTCCTGGAGGTAGTGACACCTGGATTGGACTTGGAAACTTTAGGATTTCCTCAGCTAAGATCCTTCCCTTCTGTTTCAACATCTAAAAACTGCAGTTTGCTCAAAGTCAGGGGTTCTTTGTCTAAATTGCATCAGAACCCCCATAGGGCTTGTTAGAGCTCAGAGGGCCAGCCCCGAGTTTCTGATATGGCAGGGCCAAGAATGTGCATTGTGACATGTGCTGAGTGGTATGTTTGTGAGTCTGAGCCCCCATCTTGGGTAAAGCAGTGCTCAGTGTGGGCCATGAATGTTCCAATCCTACCTCATTGCAGGGACTTGCCTTGACCTCCTTGCAAAGGATTTCCAGGGGGTTTTAAGATGGCTTCTAGGTGTTTGGCCAGGAGGTTCAGTTGCTGTGCTTTGGGAAAGAGCCTGTTCAACAGCCCAGGGCCCTCTCATGGCAGTAAAATGATCATAGCTATGGTTTGCTCTGCACAGTGGAGCAGCTGAGGCCAGAATGGCTTAGAGGCTTGCCCCAATTGGGTCAGAGAGTAGGTTGGGGCTGGGGCAGTGGTATCAATGGCAAGGTAAGCACTGAGGGCCAAGGGAGCCTGGGGAGGGTGTGTGCACTTTCCATCTTCCTAGCCACGAGGAGGCAACCCTTGCACCAGAGAGGGAGGATATGTGGCAGCCTGGGGAGGCAGGCACTGGGGCAGGGGCACCTGCTTACCAGTGACTGGAAAAGACACAGCCTGGCCATGGCCCCACAAAGACAGAAAGGCCCAGCTCCTCCACTCTGACCTCAGCCCACCTGCCCTCCAAGGGTGGGACTATTTGAGCAAGGGGATGAGGTGGGGGTTCAGGCCACACCAGGCCAGCCTGATGGAGCACTAGCTTTCAAGGACTCAGGCTGGCAAATTCCCATAAAGCTTCTTTCAGGTGTAGCTGGCTGCTTTAGGCAGTGAGGAAACTGACAACCAGAGGGCTGCAGGCTCTCCCAGGCCTCATAAGAGCTTCCAGCAGAGGCCCTACTGCAGCATGAGGTGGGAACCCTCTGTTCCCATTACACAGGGCCAGGCCACAGTGAGCAGCCCCAGCATGGGGACACCCAGCCCCTAGACTGTTGCCCAATATCTATGTCTAATAGCCATCTCAAATTCAAAAAGTCATGTCCAAAAGCATGTTCTAGATCTTTCTTCAAACCTCATGCTTTCCCTATGCTAGTCAGTTACTCAGGCCAGAGACCATTCTTTACATGTTCAAAGTCAATCCTGCTCCCCCCCCTCCTCTGTTACTGTTACCAGCAGTGTTTATGGCAAAATTGAACCTTGGTGCTTGAGTTCAGCAAAGAAAGATTTCAGAGCCAACAACTCAAATTATAAGAGAAAGCTTATTTAGAAAGTTTCTGAGGTAGTAGAAGGGCCCTTGGAATTTAAGAGAGAGAAAGGCAGAGGTAATACCTCTGGGGGGAAAGGGAAAGGTGCAGGTGTGCTCCCAGTGAGAAACAGTGTGCCGGGTCCTTCATCTTGAGGGTTTTTAAAGGCTGGGAGTTTAGGGGAGGTCTTAGGGGAGATCTCAATAGCATATTCATCAGCTTTATGCTGATGTACAAAATAAGATTTATTCCCCTGACTTCATCCATCCTTGGGTGTGGTTGGCACAAATGGCACTAATTGGATCTTTGTTATCTATCTCGCTGAGTAAAGTGATTTAAACTATTTATTCCCTGGTTGGGGAGAAGTGTAAACCATTTACTCTTAAGCGTCCTTGGTTAGGGAAGATAGGATTTTGTGATTTACAAGACGGCTATAAACTGCTTGGCTGTTTAACTATCTGCCTCAGTTTCCCTATTCCACTTGTCCTGGCTGACTAGCCTGCCTCACTATCACCTGACCTGAGAAATCCCTCCCTGGGTTATGGCAAAACCCACCAACTGGTTTTCAGATCCCTTCGTTGCTGGGTCTCCACATGGTAGCCAAGGTGACCTTCACCCTGAGTCAGGTCACTCCTGTGCTCAGAGCTCCTTCACCTTCTGTCTTACTCAGAGAAACAACACACCGTAATCTGGCCCCTGAGAATGTGCATGGCCTGGCCTATTACTCTTCAGATATTCTCCCTGCTCATTCCCTCCACACACACTGGCCTCAGGATCTTGGCACCTGCTATCCATTATGCCTAGAACATTCCTTTCCTATACTAGGGAGCTACACAGCTGATGCTATCAGTGGGTCCCAATATCACCTTACCAAGGTTGCCTTGTCTCACCTCTTCCACATCACATGTTCGAGTTCTCCTCCTGGGCTGTATTTCTCCATAGTTTTTTTTTTTTTTTTTTTTTTTTTCTCCTAGTGGGATAGAATCCTAAGAGGCTGGGTTCTATGTGTCCTGGCACCTGGAATGAGGCATGGTGTACATGAAGCAGGTGCTGAAGAAATATTTATCAGACATCCAGTGGCTGCAGGCCTTCCCACATGAGTTGATGTCTTATGAATGGTGTACCACTCACCATGAGGACCAGGAGGAGAACCTGGAAGAGGCTCCTCTGATGTCTCATGGCCTTGTTCTTCTCTCACAGAAACTATGTCCCAGACTTCCATCATCTTCTCCAGCATACTTGGGCCCAGCTGTAGTGGACAGGTGAAGCCCGTAATGGGGGAGCAAGGAGGCGGGGCCAGTGGCTCCAGGGACCTCATCTTCCAGGATGGACGCCTCATCTCCGGGTCCTTGGAGGCCTTGATGGAGCACCTTATCCCCACAGTGGACTATTACCCTGATGTGAGTGCCTGAGCCTGGAGAAAGGTGGGAGTGACTTGGGTTCCAGGGAAGCTCCTTCTGGGATACGGATGGTGGGCCAGGAAAGGGTCATGGCAGGCCAGTGGGCAGCGACTTCCCTGTGGCCTCCAGGAAGGTGCAAGATGGTCCTGGTAGCATAAGCAAGCAACACATTTTGTGGGCAGGGCCCGAAGGGAGGAAGAGATGTCTAAAGGCCAGGCCAATTCCTTCGAGTCTGGGTGAGGCCCTTCCCTGCAATTGTCCTGTACCTGAGTTGGGAAGTTTGCTTTGCACATGAACCACTGTAGTCCAGAATAAAGAGGGGATAACCCTGCTACACCTGCCAGCATTTGGATCCTAGGGCACAGGCCTACACCACCCTGGCCAGGCTTCACCTATAATCCAGAGCCTCCCTCTTCAACTCAAGATGAGATGGGTACATTCTTGGAACAGAGAGAAAGAGTTCACTTGTCACGTGAGGTTCCCTTCTGTCTCTGATAGCATTGGTGATGGAACTGGAAAAGTTGGCATTTGTGCTGCCTCTTATATCCAGAACCAATAAATACAGACAAGGATTGAACATTTATAGGTACTTGATTCAGATGCTGACATTCCAAGAAGATGGCAATTATATACCCTAAAAACCATCTTAACAAGTCATCTCAAAACAACATTTTTATAAGGAGAAGAAAAGGGTAGGTAAGTGGTTTGGAAAAAGGTTAATCAGATAAGAATTGCAGTCAGGTGGGGATTTTCCTAATATTTCTTTATCTACAGACCAAGAATTCTTTATCTGCCTCATGGACATTCCCTTCCTAGAACACAGTGGCTCAGATGCCACCTCCATTGTTTGCAGACGCTCTGGGACACAAAGGTTGAATTGCTTGTTGACCTCCAGGAGTCACGTAGGTCATGTATTCCAGTTTCTGGAACAACAGTTTTCCACATGCATTAATCAATTAAGTCTAACAACTATAGCTAAAGCTAAAATGTTTAACCCTTGTGTTCCCCTATCATTCCCCACTGTTAATTTTAATCATCTTATTTCTAGAAGAGTAGTACCATATGATCTCACCTTTAACAGGAAGCTAATCAACAAAACAAACAAACAAACAAGCATAATATAACCAAGGACACAGAAATTGAGAAAAGGCTGAAAGTCACCAAAGGGGAGAGGGGAGGAAATTTCAGGGGAAAAGGGGAAGGAACAGGTATAAAGGACACATGGACAGAAACTATGGGGGGGGTGGAAATGGGAGGGAGGAGGGGAGGGCTAGGGTGGTGGGTTCGGGTGAGAATAAAAGACAGAAAACTGTACAAGATCAACAATTAAAATAAAAATTTAAAAAAAGAAAAAAAAAAGAGTAGTTTTATATGGAGGTAATCATTTTACTGTTGAGCATATAGGAGTAAACTCTCTTTCTACATCTTAAAAACCATCCTGCAGGCAATTTGATGTGACTGAAGGATAAAATATATTAGTGATGGTTTTGCAATTCATATCCAAATCTGCTAAAAACATAAACTGTATTTAGTACAGTTGACAAAGATTGTACACTCTCCAGTTGGGGCTACATTAGTGATTTTTAAAGAAAACATTTCCCTGTCCTTAGAGTTACCATAGGTCCCCAGTTATATTAATAATTTTGGAGGCTTTCTAGGGGAGTACAAACACCTACAATAAATGAAGTGGAAGTTTGTTCAATATAGGTTTCTCCTGTAAGACAAAAGTGAGAGATATTTAGAAAATGTTTACTAAATATACCCAAATATTTTCATCTTGTTTGAAAGAAATTAAGTTCTCTATAACATGGGAAAAGAATATGTCATTGTTTTCAAAAGATGACTTTCATGTGGTTCAGCAATCCATTGTTCTTCTAGTGCTTTCTTTATTCTGGTGTGATGAAGTCAAGGTTTTATTCCTGATAATTTCATCATGGTTGGGGTAGTGAAGAGTACATCCCAAGGTTCAGTCCACTTTTCTTCTATTTGGCTTTCCTGTCTTCCAAGTCTTAGGTATCACCTTATCTCCAGGCTCAAAGGAATGTAGCCAACCCATGGAGAGGACTGTAATACAAGTGAGGTCAGTAATCACAGCTAAGGTCTGATTTAAATGTTGTACATAGTTCTGTACGTTCACTTCTTGATCTAAATACATATCTCCCTCCCCAGTCATAGCCTAAAATGGTCGCCTGTACACAATTTCATAGGGACTCAACTGAACCCCACTTTGAGGAACCACCTTTATCCTGAGCAGAGCAATAGGTAAAGCTTGATGCCAATGGAGATGATTTTCTTGACACAGTTTGGCTATATTTTCTTTAAGGTCTGATTCATCTCTACTTTTCCAGAAGCCTGAGGTCTCCATGCTGTGTGGAGTCTCCACCTGATTCCTAAAATTTACTAACTTTTTGTGTACTTTCTGAAACAGAAACAGGTTCATTGTTGCTCTGTATGCAGCCCGTTAGGCCAAAGCAAGGAATTATTTCCTTCTGTAGGGCTTTCACTATTTCTGAGGACTTCTCAGGTCTAGTAGGGTATACTTCTACCCATCCTGAAAAAGTACATACAAAGATTAACAAATATTTCCATCCTCAGAACCTCAGTATCTGGGTAAAGTCTATTTGCCCGTCCTCCAATGGGCACTGTTTTCGGTATTGCTTCTTTCTTTCTTCTTATGGGGATCTGTCTTGGGGTATTCTTCTGGCATATGACACATCTAACTATTGTTTTCCTTATGGCTTTAGAAATTCTAGGACCTGTGAGTCATGGTTTAATATAGGTGGTTAATGAATCTGTTCCATAGTGAGTGGACTCACTCACTATGCAAATGCTTCATGACTGGCTCTACTTAATGTTCAGGAAGCAATATAATGCTTTTCTTATTCTTTCTCCATTTACTATCAGGGCCTTCTTCAACAAAACCCAAGCTCTTGGCTTTCTGTAAGTTCACAATCGAATATTCAGGGTCAAAATGTGACAAGTCTAAAACAGAAACCAAAGGCATTATAAATGTACCTTTAGCAGCTTTTTTTTTGCTGCTTGATTGGTCAGATTGTTTCCTCTAGCCACTTCAGTGTCCTCTTTCTGATGCCCGAGGTACTGCCTAACTGCCTCCTGTAAAGGTACCTGAACAGCTTCTAATGATTTTGAAATTTCTATTGCATGCTTAATTTTCTTTTTATTGGAGGTTAATAGTCCTCTTTCCTTCCAGATGGAACCATGTGCAGGCAAAATTAGGAACGAACACCTCAAGTCAGTATACACATTCACTTTCTTTTTGTGCAGCAATTCTAGAGTCTTCATCATTGCAGTCAGTTCAGCTTTCTGAGCAGCAGTGAGGCTTTGGCTGTTCCTTCCAGACTCACAACTGCATACCCAGCCTTTCTGTTTCCTTTTTCCATATAACTGCTTTCATCTGCATATAGAATACAGTCTGCCTCTTCTAGAGGATGGTCCTGTAAATCAATTCTGGTAGAATACACTTCATCAATTATTTCAGTACAGTCATGCTTTAGAACAGCCAAGTCAGAGTTTGGGAGAAGGGAGGCAGGATTTAACTTACAATTTTGAGGGAGATATTGGGATTGTCAAGAAGAATTTCTTGGTACCTGCCCATTCTTTCAGCAGTAAGCCACAAATTTCCTTTTTGTTCTAGCAGGCTCAACAGTTGGTGGGGTATATAAATGGTGAATGGCTGTCCCAAGGAAAACTTTTCAGCTTCCTATAAAAACTCACAGGTGGCTGGCTGCCCCAGCTCTCAAGCAAGCTGGCCACCTCTGGAAAGTGTGACCTAGTTTCTTTGACAAGTATTCTTTTAAGAAACTCAAAGGGGTCCTCAGAGGGCTTTTGTTGTACCATCTGTTACATACTCAGACTTTTATGCTTAAGGATTCTTTTCTTTAGTCCCCCAAGGATGCATATCTTACAATACTGTAAGAGAAGAAGGCCGTTCTCATTAGTGTCCCAGTTGAGCTCAGTTAAAAGTATTGCCTTAGTACAGCTGAGAGCCTCATCTGGATTTTCTTGGTACAGTCTCCATGCCTCTTCATTTGCTTTATCCAGTACCAACCTCTGCTCATCCCTCATAAGCAAAATATTCAGTAAGGCTTATTCAGTAAGTCTACCAGTTGGGATGGTGGATGGCAAAAGTTGACATAACTAAGTCAGTCATTTTAGTAGGATCATCTCTATAAGATTTTCCAGTTTAACAGATCAGATGTAGAAAATGGAGTATATGCCCAATAATATCCAGCAAGCTGGCCTACTCCCACTGGAAGTCTTCACATAAGGTATTGCTCTGCCCCAGTAATGGCTTGTCTTCTGCCAAATTTGGTTCCCTGGTGGGCTTGGGATGGAGAGACAAGTTCAGGCTCACCTCCTTCAGTTCCCTCAGTTGGGTAAGGAGGAGGATCCCCTGGGGTTGGAGAGGCCATGGGAACCCTGACCATGCTTACAGCAGCCATGACATCCTGATCTTCCTGGTCCCTCTCTTCTGAGCTTCTGCTATGTGCCAGAGGTAAATTCCCTTTTTTTCTGGGCCATCAATCTATTTCCTTTTAGTCCTGCATCTGCATCTTTATTATATAAAGTCATAAGAGCCTATACATAAGGTATTTCATCCCATTTCCCTGATCTTTGACAAAACTCTAATTGCCATGTAGTGTAGTAATTTAAAGACCCATTCAGTGGCCTGGACTCTCCTGAGTCCAAATTACACATAAGCCAAGCATTATTGCAATAAAAACATTCCATTTTTAGCCATAGATTCACAAGCATAAGTCAACCAATCAGTCGGATTAGCCTCAAAGGGCTGTTTCCAGAATGGAGGATCTCCTGCCCGTTCTACCAGACAGAGCACTGTAACATCACACAAACCAAAAGGCATCTTAATTTCTGATGACCATTCTAAATTGTAACCCAGGACTATAATCCTGAACCAGAAATTCAATTGAAAGTGAAGGCAATGAGGAATGCCCAGAATTAGAGAAGGAGAGTTCCCACTGAAATCACTTCACAGCTGCTAAGGAGTCTCCAAATCAGCACACCAAGGGCCCCCAATCCAGGCAGCCAATGGGACTCCCTGTCAAATACCCAGATTTACTGGAGAGTTCTTAAGGTGTTTCCCCAGAGTCACCAGAAAATGAAACTGGAAAAATCAGCATTTGTGCTGCCTGTCACTATGAGAACAAATAATTAGAAACAAGAATTTAATCTTTTTGGCTGCTTTATTCAAATGCTGGTGATAAGACAAGATGGCAGGTAATGTACCCTAAAAACCATTTTAACATCTCACCTCAAGCTGACCTTTTTATAAGGAGAAGAAAAGGGTAGGTAAGTGGTTTGGGAAAAGGTTTATTAGATAAGAATTGCAGTCTGGCAGCAGTTTTCCTACTATTTCTTTATCTACTGATCAACAGTTTTTTAAATCTGCATCACAGACATTCCCTCCCTGGATCACAATGGCTCAGATATTATTTTATCACTTGTAGATGCCCTGGGACACAAAGGTTGACTTGCTTGTTGACCTTCTGGAATCATGTAAGTCAGTGGTCCACAAATCCCAGGCTGTGGACCGATACTGGCCCATGGCCTGTTAGGTACAAAAGGAGGTGAGCAGCGGGCAAACAAGCAAAGCTTTGTTCACATTACTGAGTTCCATCTCCTGTCACAGTGGGTGAGTGAGCAAAGCTTCACTCGCATTACTTCCTGAGCTCTGTGCTTCTGTCTCCCCACCCTAACCCCCATCCATGGAAAAATTGTCTTCCATGAAACCAGTCCCTCATGCTAAAAGTTTAGGGACCATTTATGTAGGTTATATATTCTAGTTTCTGGAACAATAGCCTTACACATGCATCAATCACTTAAGCCTATCAACTGTAACTAGAGCTGAAATCTTTAACTCTTTAAGTTCCCCTATCAGTGACATTGTGCCTGCCTGTTCCCTTTCAAGAGCCAAGCTGCACTGGCCCTTCCAGTGTCAACTTTATCCATAGGGCAGAGCTGGGCTCCTGGGCCTTTTTGAGTCAGACATGGCCTAGGGAAAGTCGGGGAGGAATTGACCTCTTCACCCTCCAGCATTTATCTAATGGTGCTGGAGACAACTAAGCTTCTGGGGATTTGTGGCCCACCCATAACAGGACTCCTCTCTTCTTCCTGGGGCTCTGTCTATTCTTCCTTTGTCCTTTCTTCCATTGCATAAACCCCTCTCATTGTCTGGCTGGGGCTACCTCTGCCACCTTTCAGCTCAGATCATAAGGAATCCTCAGAGTCTGCACTGCAAAGCCCAGTGAGGAGGGCACATGCATGTGGAACAGGGGCCAAAAATTGTTGAACAGGGGTCATGGTTGTAGACAAGGTCCATAACAAGTTAGTGATTGCACAGGCACTGAGGCCAATGAGGCCCTACCCTGCCCCACGGACAAGGCCATACCCCACCAACCAGGGCCCACAGGTCAGGCTAATAAGAACATGGGGAAGAAGCAGGCTTGGAGCCAGGTTCAGGGAGCACAGCGAAATAGGCAACAGGCTCACATAGGTCTGAAGAATGTTGCCAACATCCAGTGCTATGTTAGCACCCATATTTTGGGGTAGGACAGAGGGTGGGGAGAAGCCCATCAAAGCAAGACTGCTGGGAGATGAGCTCATCAGGGAGGCCTCCTTGAGCTGTTGCAAAGTAGGGTTGATCTGTTCCATGCAAGGTGGGCAGGACTTGGGTAGCAGTGGGAAAGGAGGGAATTCAAGGTGAAGCAAACCATGCAGATACTATGGCCACTTTCACAGTGATAGTGGGCTTGGGAACTAGCAGGACCAAGTGGAGCAGCAGGCCTGGGGGCTGTGCCAAGCCTCACCCACACTTTGCCCTCTCTCCCTTTCCTTCCTTTTTTTCCTCTTTTCTTCAGGGAACATACATCTTCACATTTCTCTTGAGCTCCCGGGTCTTCATACCCCCTCATGACCTGCTGGCCCGTGTGGGGCAGATCTACCTGGAGCAGAGGCAGCAGCTGGAGGCTGGGTCTGAGAAGGTAAAGGTGTGCTTACCAGATGCTGCCTGTCTCTGTGTCCCTGGCTAACACTCCCACTCCTACTCCAAGGGAACATGCTCAGAGTGAGCTGCAAGACAGGGTCTGGTTGAGCCTGGCCTGGGGCCCTCCCTTGATGGCAGCACGCCTGGGACATGGCTCACCTCCCAGAATGTGGAAGTAATTGCAGTTAGTGGGCATTCACATCCCCTCCCAAGGAAAGGCCCCAGTGAACTGTTCTGCCAGCTGTCCTGATCAGTGCTGGGACCTTCCAATGGAGGCCTGACTGCAGCTGGTGGAAAAGAAGCCAAAGGGGCTAGGTCACTGCTTCCTCGAAAGGGTCAGGTAGCAGCACCCT
This sequence comes from Glossophaga mutica, assembly GCA_039655065.1. NCBI lineage: Eukaryota > Metazoa > Chordata > Mammalia > Chiroptera > Phyllostomidae > Glossophaga > Glossophaga mutica. The sequence goes on along the minus strand of CM077307.1, from coordinate 100,844,766 downwards.
CAGGCTAGTACCTGCTTATATGAGTATTCAGTGACTCAAACAGGGCTGTCTGTCACTATTGTCAATTCTGAGGCCCTGGGTGTTGGGGTGAGGTCTGAGAAACCCAGGGTTTGGTGCAGAAAAGGGGGTGGTGAGCATGCTATCAGAGCTGGCAATGCAGGCTGTGGCACAGCAGGGCCTGTCCTTGTTTCTTGATGGCCTTCCCCGCAATCTTCCTACCATGAAGCTGAGTTCTGGAGGGTTTGCAGCAAAGGTCTGTGAATGCCCATACCTTCTCAGAGTCTCCTCTTCAGAAGGACTGTCTTGGGGTTCTGCAGGGCAGAGATGGGGACAGATTCTGACAAAAACCAGCCATCAGGAAAGGTTCCTTAAGGACAGGTAGAAATAACCCATAACAGTGTGAGTAGGGATGCTAATGGAGAGGAGCTGGAGCTGAGCCTGCCAAACTCTGTCCATGGTGACATGGTTGGTGGGACTCTGATGGAGCTCTGGCTCCTTCTAACTGTGGATGTGGTCAGCAGTTGGAGGAAGTGACAGCAAAGCTTTCTGGGATGTCCGTGCACTAGACTCTGTCCAGAGGCAGTGTCTGTGGGATCATAGGGCTGGCTAAGGGAGGCTCTGCCAGATGTGGGGAATCATCACTAAGGGACCAGCTAGAGGCTTGGGGAAGCCAGAGTCAAGCAAGTTGGAGGAAGCAGAGGGGGCTCGGGAAGGGACAGGGCTGGGGAGTTGGGTCCTGTAGGAGCCTGGCCCTGAGGGCAGTTGTGGCCACCCTGGGATGATTCAAGTTGGACAGGAATGGGCAGGTAATCAGGGAGGGCAAGAAAAAGTGATGGTGGCACAGGAGCTGGCAGGGGTGGTGGTGGTTGTGGGTCCATGTGGGCATTTCAGGAGGATGCTTCAGCTAAGTATCTGACATTCCCTCCTCTCCTCTCCTCTCCTGGAGTCACAGCAGGAGTGTCAGGACCACCTTTATGACACAAAATGGGGAGGCTGCCTCTATGTGTCTGTGATCCTTCCCAGCACTTGTTAACCTGTTTCTACTGAGAGGAGACAGGCAAGAGTCTCTTATTTATTGCTAATGAATTTGCTTGGTTTTTACTGCATTCTTTTTTATGAGTAATTTCTAACTACAAGAAATGAAACTAGTTTTCTATGCCATGGTAGTGATGGGGCAAATTTTGTGAAAATGAATTTACTTAAATGAAAAAAAAGAGAGCTGAATTAGTGCCAACTGATGGTTTTGGCATCAAATCAGTGCCAACAAGAACCCCATTTTGGGGTGTGGTGAAGAAAGATACTTTATTCAGTGCAAAACAACTCAATTGTGATACAGCATAGCTGTGAAAATACCATGGCTATGGAACAACTCAATAGTGTTACAGCTCAATTATGAAGCAGCATAGCTATGGGGCAGCTCTGAGGCGCTCTGGCTAGGCTTCTTTGGTGTTTCAGCTCCAGCCAGGGAAATGCAGTGTTTATTTGCATTGGAAAGGGAAAGTATGCCCCCTAAGAAAGAGGGGGGCTCACTTTATATATATAGAAAAGTCCCCACTCTTGTTCCGATTGGTCTGTCCTTGTAAATGAGTACTCCAAATCCTTACACTTTGATCCAAAAAAGCACTATACCAATTGATCAGAATGGAGTAGCTCTGGTGGATAAAGATGCTAATGGAGATATAGCTACAAAGCTCCAATTGGATGGGTAAAGCCTCAGTCCTATTGGTTGAAACAGAATTCCAGTAACTCCTTTATAAAGTCTGGTTCACATGGCAGAAACACAGTGCACACTGCCTGTGTGCAAGCTTCAGTGCACACAGTTCAGTGCAAGCTTCTCCCTGAAGAATGGCTTGTGTGAGAGTCCCGTTTGGAAATAGCTGCTAAGCTGTTTTTTAAAAAATTGGGACCAGTGAGCCACCAGGAGTCCTTCTTGGTAGGTATCTTCTTTCTCAGGTTCCATAAGGGGAACATGAAACAAAGCAAGTATGACAAAACTCTGGGAGGACTGGCTGGGGGTTGTCAGTGCCCCAGCACAGGGGTCCTGGAGAGTTGGTATACCACTTGTCATCTTGTTGCTCACTCTGGTGGTTTAGGATTCACTCTGTGCCCACCCCTCCAGGCCATGTTGAAGACCTTCTCAGCCAAGATTGTGCAGCTGCTGAAGGAGTGGACAGAGGCTTTCCCCTGTGACTTCCAGGATGAGAAGGCCATGGCCGAACTGAAGGCCATCACCCACTGGGTGATGCAGTGTGATGAGGTGAGGTCCTCCCTCAACTCCGGTGGAGCTCCTTTGAGTGTTGGGGGGAGGGGTCCTTAGAGGCAGCTCTGAATGTGATCCCCTTCCCTGTTACTCCCCGAGGACTACTGGGTGCCTCCATTTTGTCATCTTCCCTACCTTGATCAGCATTGGGCCAGAATTGCCCTTGACAAGTGGGATAACTTAAGCAGTGGGATGGGCCTCACCCTGAGAATATGTAATGAGCTTAGTCCCCACCCTTTCCTGGACTCCGTGTGGGTAGAGTTAGGGCCTAGTGAGAAGGGTAAGAGCCTGTCTACGTTTCTAGCTCCCAGCCTGCTCTTGCCTTCAGTAGAGACAGGAATCTGAGAACACGGGGAGCCTAGACTGGCTGTGTCTGTTTTGTTTTTTGTTTTTTAATTTTTATTTTAATTGTTGTTTTTGTACACTTTTCTGACATTTACTCCCATCCCAGCCCACCGCCCCAGGGCTCCCCACCTCCCTTCCATTTCCGCCCCCATAGTTTTTGTCCATGTGTCTTTTATACTTGTTCTAAACCCTTCCCTTTTTCTCCTGAAATTCCCTACCCTCTCCCCACTGGAGACTGTCAGGCTGTTCTCCATTTCAGACTGTTCTCCATTTCACTGTTCTCTATTTTGGCTGATTGTTTGTTTTGTTGATTAGGTTCCTATTAAAGGTGACATCTTATGGTATTTGTCTTTTACCGCCAGGCTTCTTTCACTTAGCATGATGCTCCCCAGTTCCATCCATGCTGGTGCAAAGGGTAGGAGCTCCTTTTTTCTTTCTGCTGTATAGAATTCAGCATTCTATAGGATTTAATAGGATTTGTATTTCAGCATTCTTAGGATGTAATCCTAGCAGTGGAATTTCTGGGTCAAAAGGCAGATCCATTTTTAGTTTTCTGAGAAAATTCCATACTGCTTTCCATAGTGGTTGTACCAGTCTGCATTCCCTCCAACAGTGCACTAGGGTCCCCTTTTCTCCACAACCTCTCCAACACTTGCTGTTTGTTGCTTTGTTTATAATGGCCATTCTGACTGGTGTCAAGTGGTATCTCATTGTGGTTTTAATTTGCATCTCTCTGATAGCTAGCGATATTGAGAATCTTTTCATATGTCTCAGGATCCTCTGTATGTCCTCCTTGGAGAAGTGTCTGCTCAAATCCTTTGCCCATTTTTTAATTGGGTTGCTTGTCTTTTTAGAGTGGAGTTGTGTAAGTTCTTCATATATTTTCGAGATTAAACCATTATCTGAGGTATCATTGTTAAATATGTTTTACCATATAGTCAGTTCTCTTTTTATTTTAATACTGTTTTCTTTAGCCATGCAGAAGCTTTTTATTTTGATGAGATCCATTTGTTTATTCTTTCCCTTATGTCCCTTGCTTTAGGGGACATATCAGTAAAAATGTTGCTGCATGAAATATCTGAGATTTTCCTGCCTATGTTCTCCTCTAGGATTTTAATGGTGTCATGGCTTATATTTAAATCTTTTATCCACCTTGAATTTATTTTTGTGTATGGTGTCAGTTGGTGCTTGAGTTTCATTTTTTTGCATGTAGCTGTCTAGTTCTTCCAACACCACTTGTTGAGGAGGCTATTTTTACTTTATTTTAGGTTGCTGCCCCCTTTGTTGAATATTTATTTACCATAGAGACTTGGGTTAATTTATGGGCTCTCTGTTATATTCCACTGGTCCATGTCCTTGGTTTTTTGTTTGCTTTTTTGTTTTATTTTTATTTTTTTATTTTAATTTTGTTCTTGTACAGTTTCTGTGTTTTACTCCCATCCCGGACCACCGCCCCAGCCCTTCCCACCTCCCTTCCATTTCCACCCCCATAGTTTTTGTCCACATGTATTTTATACTTGTTGCTCTAAACCCTTCCCTTTTTCCTCTGAAATTACCTCCCCTCTCCCCTCTAATGACTGTCAGCCTGTTCTCAATTTCAATGTCTTTGGTTATATTTTGCTTGTTTGTTTGTTTTGTTGATTAGTTTCCTGTTAAAGGTGAGATCATATGGTATTTGTCTTTCATTGCCTAGCTTATTTTGCTAAGCATAATGCTCTCCAGTTCCATCCATGCTGTTGAAAAGGGTAGGAGCTCCTTCTTTATTTCTGCTGTATAGAATTCCATTGTGTAAATGTACCACAGTTTTTTGATTCATTCATTTACTGATGGGCACCTAGGTTGCTTCCAACACTTGGCTATTGTAAATTGTGCTGCTATGACCATTGCTGTGCACAGGTTCTTTTGGATTGGTGTTTCAAGGTTCTCAGGATATAATCCTAGTAGTGGAATTGCTGGGTCAAAAGGTAGGTCCATTTTTAGTTTTCTGAGAAAATTCCATACTGCTTTCAATAGTGGTTGTACCAGTCTGCATTCCCTCCAACAGTGCACTAGGGTTCCCTTTTCTCCACAACCTCTCCAACACTTGCTGTTTGTTGCTTTGTTTACTATGGACATTCTGACTGGTGTCAAGTGGTATCTCATTGTGGTTTTAATTTGCATCTCTCTGATAGCTAGCAATATCGAGCATATTTTCATGTGTCTTTGGATCCTCTGTATGTCCTCCTTGGAGAAGTGTCTGTTCAAGTCTTTCTCCCATTTTTTTTTTTTTCCAATGGCATTAGTTTTTATTTTTTTTTCTTTTAATCAGTATTTTTTAATTGTTGATATTGTACAGTTTTCTGTCTTTTACCCCGCCCCAGCCCACCACCCCAGCCCTCCCCACCTTCCTCCCATTTCCACCCCCCCATAGTTTTTGTTGGGTTGCTTGTCTTCTTAGAGTGGAATCGTCTAAGTTCTTTGTATATTTTGGAGATTAAACCCTTGTCGGAGGTATCATTGGTAAATATGTTTTCCCATACAGTCGGTTCTCTTTTTATTTTAATACTGTTTTCTTTAGCCATGCAGAAACTTTTTATTTTGATTAGATACATTTGTTTACTCTTTCCTTTATGTCCCTTGCTTTAGGGGACATATCAGTAAAAATGTTGCTGTGTGGAATATCTGAGATTTTCCTGCCTATGTTCTCCTCTAGGACTTTAATGGTGTCACAGCTTATATTTAAATCTTTTATCCACCTTGAATTTATTTTTGTCTATGGTGTAAGTTGGTGCTCAAGTTTCATTTTTTTGCAAGTAGCTGTCCAGTTCTCCCAACATCACTTGTTGAAGAGGCTAGTTTTATTCCACTTTACGTTGTTGCCCACTTTGTTGAACATTAATTGACTATAGACACGTGGGTTTATTTATGGACTCTCTGTTCTATTCCACTGGTCCAGGTGCCTGTTTTTATGCCAGTACCAGGCTGTTTTGATTACAGTAGCCTTGTAATACAGTTTGGTATCAGGTATTGTGATCCCTCCTACTTTGCTCTTCTTTCTCAAAATTGCTGCAGATGTTTGGGGTCATTTATGGTTCCATATAAATGTTTGAAGTGTTTGTTTTATGTGAAATATGCCATTGGTACTTTAATAGGTATTGCATTGAATCTGTAAATTGTTTTGGGTAGTATGGACATTTTGATGATATTAATTCTTCTGATCCATGAACACAGTATATGTTTCCATTTGTTTGTGTCTTCCTTGATTTCTTTCTTCAATGTTGCGTAGTTTTCTGCATACAGGTCTTTTACCTCTTGTTTAAGTTTATTCCTACATATTTGATTTTTCTTTTTGCTATATTGAATGGGATTTTTTTCTTGATTTCTGCTTCTGCTGTTTCATTGTTGGTATACAAAAATGCCTTTGATTTCTGGATATTGACTTTGTATCCTGCAGTTTTGCTAATTCATTAATCAGCTGGAGCAGCCTTTTGGTCATGTCTATAGGATTTTGTATGTTCACTATCATGTCATCTGCACACAATAATAGTTTTGTTTCCTCCTTTCCAATTTGGATGCCTTTTATTTGCTTTTGCTGTATAATTGCTATGGCTAAAACATACAATAGTGTATTGAATAGAAGTGGTGAAAGTGGACAATCTTGTCTTGTTCCTGATCTTAGTGGAAAAGATTTTAGTTTTTGCCCGTTCAGTACGATGTTGGCCGTAGGTCACTCATATATGGCATTTATTATGTTGAGGAATGCTACCTCTATTCCCACTTTGCTGATGGATTTTATCATAAATGGGTGCTGTACGTTATGAAATGCTTTTTCTGCATCTATTGCTATGATTGTGCGATTTCTGTCTTTGCTTTTTTTATGTGATGTATTACATTTACTTATTTGTGAATGTTGAACCATCCTTGCATCCCTGGGGTGAATCCCACTTGGTCGTGGTGTATGATCTTTTTAATGTATTGTTGGATGCGGTTTGCCAATATTTTGTTGAGGATTTTAGCATCTATGTTCATCAGTGATATTGACCTGAAGTGTACTTTCTTTGTTGTGTCTTTATCTGGTTTTGGGATTAGGATGATGCTGGCTTCAGAAAAAGAGTTTGGGAGTCTTCCATCATTTTGGATTTTTTGGAATAGTCTGTGAAGGATAGGGTTTAGCTCTTCCTTCAATGCTTTGTAGAATTCTCCTGTGAAACCATCTGGTCCAGGGCTTTTGTGTGTTGGGAGTTTTTTGATTACTGCTTCAATTTCATATGCTGTTATTGGTCAGTTTAGGCTTTTTGCTTCTTCTTCATTGAGTTTTGGAAGATTACATTTTTCTAGAAACTTGTCCATTTCACCTAGGTTTTCAAATTTCTTGGTATATAGTTCTTCATAGTAATTTCTTACAATCCTTTGTATTTCTGTGGTGTCAGTTGTAATCTCTCGTCTTTCGTTTCTGATTGTGCTTATTTGGGTCCTCTCTCTTTTTTTCTTGATGAGCCTGCTTAAAGGCATGTCGATTTTGTTTTTCTTTTCAAAGAATCAGCTCCTGGATTCATTAATCCTTAGAATTGTGATTTTAGTCTCTATCTCATTTAATTGTGCTCAGATCTTGGTTATTTCCTTCCTTCTCCTTGCTCTGGGCTGTCTTTGTTGTTGTTCCTTGAGTAGCTGTAGGCATAGGGTTAAGTTGTAAAATTTTTTATTTACTCCCTAATTTCATTCTTGACCCATTCATTGTTTAATAGCATGGTATTCAGTCTCCATGATTTTGAGGGTTTTGGGTTTTTCCCCTTGGGGTTGGTTTCTAGTTTCAGTCCCTTGTGGTCAGAGAAAATGCTTGGTATATTGAGGCTTGTTTTGAGTCCTATCATGTGGTCTATCTTTGAAATTGTTCCATGTGCATTTGAAAAGAATGTGTATGTAGTTTCTTTGGGATGAAGGGGTCCATATATATTAGTTAAGTCCATTTCCTCTAGAGTGTTGTTCAATGCCACAATATCTTTGTTGATATTTTGTTTGGAAGATCTCTCCATTTTTGACAGTGAGGTGTTAAAATCCCCTACTATAATTGTGTTGCTGTCAATATCTTTCTTGAAGTCCTCTAAGGTTTTCCTGATGTATTTAGGTACTCCTATGTTGGGTGCATATATATTTACACTGTTTATGTCTTCTTGGTGGATTCTTTCCTTGAGTATTATGAAGTGACCTTCTGGGTCTCTCTTTATGGCTCTTCTGAAGTCTATTTTGTCTGATATGAGTATTGCTCCCCCGGATGTTTTTTCCTGTCCATTTGCTTGGAAAATTTGTTTCCAGTCCTTCACTTTGAGTCTGTGTATGTCAACAAAAGTCCTGAGATGAGTCTCTTGTAGGCAGCATATGTGTGGGTCATGCTTTCTTATCCATTCAGTTATTCTATGTCTTTTGGTTGGAGCATTTAATCCATTTATGTTTAAGGTTATTATTTATAGTACTGATTCATTGCCATTTTCGTACCCGTGTTTCTCTCTCCCTCCCTCTCCCTCTCCCTCTCTCTTCCTTCTTTTTCTTAAAGCAGTCCCTTTAGTATCTCTGGCAGAACTGGTTTGGTAGAGGTGTATTCTTTTAGACTTCTTTTGTCTGGGTAGATCCTTATTTGGCCGTCTATCTTGATTGAAAGCCTTGCTGGGTAAAGTAGTCTTGGTTCCAGGCCTTTGGTTCTCATTGCTTGGAATATTTCTTACCACTTTTTTCTGGCTTGGAGCGTTTCTATTGAGAAGTCAGCTAGTAACCTTATTGGGGCTCCCTTGTATGTTACTTCCTGTTTCTTCCTTGCTGCCTTTAAGATTCTCTCTTTGTCTTGGGATTTTGCCATTTTAATTCTGATGTGTCTTGAAGTGGGCCTGTCTGGGTTCCTCTTGACTGGGATTCTCTGTGTTTCCTGGATTTGTGTGACTTTTTCTCTCATCAAATTAGGAAAGTTTTCCATCATTACTTTTTAAAACAGGTTTTCTATTCCTTGCTCTTCTTTTTCTCTTTCTGGTATCCCTATGATATGGATATTATTACCTTTCATGTTGTCTTGCATTTCTCTCAATCCCTCTTCATTCTTTCTGAGCCTCTTTTCTTTTTCTTGCTCTTTCTGGTGTTTTTTTCTACTTTGTCCTCCAACTTGCTGATCCGATCTTCTGCTTCATGGATTCTGCTTTTTATTCCTTCTACTGTGTTCTTCAGTTCAGAAATTGTATTCTTCATTTCCTCTTGTCCCTTGTTGATAGTTTCTATTTCCTTTTTCATGTTGATATAGTTTTCAGTAAATTCATTGTAGCTTCCCTGTAGTTTCTGGTAGCTCATTGAGAGCTCATGGAGCTTCCTGACAACCATTGCTTTGAACTTGATATCTGATAGTTGCATTGCTTCCATTTCATTTAGCATTCTTTCTGGGGTTTCCTCCTTTCCTTTCATTTGGGGATTGTTTCTTTGTCTTCTCATTGTTTGTGAGACTCTTCTTGTAAGCCTCAGCTTCTTAAATTGATCTGTTCTGGTTCCCTGTGTTTATGGTGTGACCTTCTGTGGTAGAATACCTGTGAGATTCAGTGGTGCAGTCCCCTTCAGGCATCCTGGTGTTCACATCTTGCACTGTCCCAGCTGTTGGGATGCCCCCTCTTTGGGACCAACTCTGGTTTTTTCACAGTTTCTGGTTTGTTTTTTTTTTTTTTTTTTTGGTTTTTTTTTTTCCCCCTCACGCGTGGGTATTTAAAAAGAGAAAAGAGAGGAGAAAAATGAAAAAAGAAGGAGAAAAGAGGAAGGAAGAAGAGATAAAATTAGAAATAAAGGAAGAAGGAATAAAAGAAGAAAGAAGAGAAGCAAAAGGAGTTGAGGGGTAAAAAAGATAAGAATAATAAAAATAATAATAAAGTATTAAAAGAAAAAAATGAAAAAAACTCTTGTTGTTTTCAAACCTGCCAAGCCAGTTTTTCTGGTCTTTGTAGCTACAAGGGCTGAGGGATGAAGGTATCACTTTTCTCTCTGTTTAGCACTCAGTCATTTTTGGGCTACTCTCCCCAGAGCTAGCCCGCTGCCTCTCCACACAGGGCCTCAGGCATGGGTTCTGAGCCTCCTGGGGAGTGCGCGCTTTCCTGAGTTTATGGGTGTGAGCTTGCATCTCCTATGGGGTGTGCGCCTACCCTGAGTTTACGGATGTGGGATCCAGATTTCCTGTTTTGCATGCACTTACCTTAATTTCATGGGTAAGTGAGCTCCAGTTTTCCCATGGATCGTGTGCACTCCTTGGGTTCACATTCCCTGGGTTCCTGGCGTCGGCTATAGGTCTCTGGTCCCTGGTTGAGCAGCCTTCTCCATTCCCGCACCTGCGCCTATTGTCATGTAGCTGGCTGTGGTCGCGTGTGGGTGCCTATAGTCATGCAGCCTGTCTGCGGTAGCATACACTGGCACCTATGGTCACACACCCATTTCTGTTTGCGCGAGCAGCAGTATGCGGTTGCACACAGGTTCCTCAGGTCATGCGAGCTCCAGCATGCACTCCTCCCAGGGCTATGCGTGGATGCTCACATCCCCAGCGTGTTTGCCATTCAGACCTTAACTCCTCTCTCAGACTTCAAGCAACCAGGTGTCTCTTGGTGCTGCTCAAACCTTGTTTGGCTGGGGAGGGAGCGGTTGACCCAACTCCCTCCCTAGATCCCTGTGGCAGGCCTGGCAAGCGCAGGGCACAGGGCCTCTGCAGCCCTGGTCTCTGCACTGATCCCTGGGCTGTTATTGTTCTGAAGTTCTCTCCTTACCATCTGGTTTTTCAATGTCCGCTTCAATTTTCATTCTCCTATTTTCAAATATGCTGTGTTACTGTTGTTTGTTTGCTCTGTTCCATAAATCGGTCAGGTTTTTCTCTTGTGTCTAGGAGGAAGTGGAATCTGCTCCCTCCTATCGCACCACCATCTTCCTTCTCTCTAGGCTGGCTATGTCTTGACGATGAAGGTGCTCCATGTGTTCAGCTGCTCCCAGAGGGCTCCGAAAGCCCAGGGAGTGCTTTGGGAAGGACCAGTGCTGCTCCCACCCAGAGAGTGAAGGCTCCTGACTACAGAGTAAACCTTTCTAGATGCCTTCATTCCTCTTGCTGTAGGATGACCCTGAGAAGTAGCTCAGCTGGCTGCCTTCACCTCCATTGAAGTTACATTTTTCAGACCCAGAAGCCTAGCTCTGGCCCTGCTCTGGCCCTCAGATTCCTTCTTCACAGGACAGCCCACTAAGCCACCATCTCCAAAAGGCATCAGAGGAGCCCACACTTACCCTACTCTGTCAGGCCCAAGTGTTCATGGCAGGTTTGGTTAGGGCTGTGGGTTCTAGTCAGGCATATCCCTGGGGATGAGATGGGTTCCTGCAGAGAGGTGGTGGTCTTGCTGCCATCCCATGCAGGAGCCTCCATTGCTTCCTGACCTCCACAGGAGAATGGCACAATGAAGAAGGCCATTGCCCAAATGACGCAGAATCTGCTGCTATCCCTGGCTGCCCAGAGCCAGCTTCAGGAGCTTCGAGAGAGGCTCTGCTCACCAGCTGTAGACAAAGGGCCCATCCTGAAGGCCAAGCCACCAACCACTCAGAAGGATATCCTGGGCGTGTGCTGTGATCCCATGGTGCTGGCCCAGCAGCTGACTCATATTGAGCTGGTCAGTGCTGCCATGTGCCTGCCCAGGGAGGGTGTGGGATCATTCACTTAATGCTCATCCAGAGCCACTAGATCCCCAGTATCTTTCTCAATATAAGCATTACAGGGCTGCCCTCACTAGGCAGACTGGGGTTTCAGGTAAACCCTGCTTGCCATCCCTGACCATTGCCTCCAGCTAGTGTGTGGCCACCTAAACAGCAGGTTTTTCTCTGCCGGGTGCCTGGGTCCCCAGGAGCACAGCAGCCCTGTTTTAATGGGAGGGGCTGGGGTAGTAAGGTCTGAAGTGACCCCAGGATGGAAGACCAGCCTGGGAGGAGGTGAGGGGCTTCAAGGGTGAGAGCTAGTTCCTGTACCCTGTCACCTCATCCTGCCTGTGCTCTGAGCTGGGAAGTTCCCCTGTGCATGGCAGTCATTGTCGAGGCTTCCTTATTGCTCCCTTACAGCCCTGTTTCCTCTCCTCTGGCGGAGGGCCTATTAAATCCCTGGAGTACTTTTGGGGGTGTCTGGGCAGGGTCTGCCTAAGCAGGGCCTGCCCACTGGCTAGGTGCTGTAGTCAAGGAAGGACCATTGCACACGCTTGTCGACTAGTCCTGGCTGCTGCTCTGAACATGTCCTACACCTCAAGTGTGGGGCTTGCCCAAGAGCAGCAGGCTTATCACCCCCTGTGCTATCTCCCCCACTGCAGGAGAGAGTCAGCAGCATTCACCCCCAGGACCTGATGAAGATCATCAGCCATGTGGACACTCCAGACAAGCACAGGGTAAGGGGCTGTGGCCAGAGGATGGGCCTGGCAGCAACATCGCATGCAGGGTGGCTGGGGACCCCACCAGCACACCTGAGTGCTTCTGGACTGTCTGACCTCACAACCCTGTGGATGTGGGTCTGGCCTCCTGGTACCTGCTCCAGAGGTTCAGCAGATGGCCACAGAGAGTAATACATGTTGTGGGGGGTCCAACACTCCCAGGGCCTCAGGCAGCCAGCCTGTCCTCCAAGGCTATCCTTGGGCATCCTGGAGATCCAGGCTGGCCAAAGGGACCTGTCCAGTTGCCTCCATCCAACATCACTTTCAGTTTCTTCCTCTGGCCAAGGTTCCTGCTCCTCCACTTTGGGGCATGGCTTGGCAACACCCTCTGGCAGCATCCTTGGTCTTCCTGTGACCTGCTGTGTTCTCCCCAGTGCCAAGGGAACCTGACCAAGACCTACAGCCTGGAGGCCTATGACAACTGGTTCAATTGCCTCAGCCTGCTAGTGGCCACTGAGGTGTGTCGGGTAAGCACTGCACAGTGGATATGGCAGGGTGATGCCATGTCCTCCCCAATCCCACAGTGCTGCCTGAGATACCAGATGTTCCTGCCCCCTCAGATGTTGAAACAAAGTAAAGATAAGAAGCCTCTATTGGTAGGGCCTTGAAGGTCCTGAGCCCTACCCCCACCATGCCCAACAGTGATGACTTCAGTGATGACTGAGACCATCTGTGGAGTGCACTGTTTGCCCAGCTCAGGGTCCCTTAGTCCTCTCAGCCTTCCCTCCTTCCTTTATCCAGCATCAGAGATGCCACAGCTGCATTTCCTGCCTCTGGAGACTGCCAGCATCCCCCATTCCCTATCCCTGGTCTAACAGCTTTGTGGGCCCTGGGGCAGCTCCGGCCAGATGCCCTTCAGGGACTGATGGTGGAGGAGATGACCCCATCTTGGGGCTCATGCTGAGGCTGCTGGTTGCTCCCCAGGTAGTGAAGAAGAAGCACCGGACCCGCATGCTGGAGTTCTTCATTGATGTAGCCCGGGAGTGCTTCAACATTGGAAACTTCAACTCCATGATGGCCATCATCTGTGAGTGTCTGGTCCTGAGGCTTCCAACCCAGCTTCTGTGTGACCCATATCCCCATCCTGACCCTACCTGCTGTCCTCTGCAGCTGGCATGAACCTCAGTCCTGTGGCTCGGCTGAAGAAAACATGGTCCAAAGTTAAGATGGCCAAGTTCGATGTCTTAGAGGTAGGCACCCAGCCTCAACCTGTGTTGGCTTAATGAGGAGGGCCTCCCATCACATTCTACCTACCCCTTGCTCAGGACCTGCTACCTGCAGCACTGGCTGGTGTGAAGTGTTGAGCCTACCTGACCTGGCCATACTGGGGAGACCAGTAGCTTGAGCTCTTCTCAGCCTTGATTTCAGTCAGATCTGGCATCTCCTAAAGTGAGTTTTGGGGAGTAGTAAAGAGTTTGACAAAAATGAGCCCATGAGACCTGCTGACTGATGCCGACTAAGCAGAGATAGGCTTTTCCTGATACAACTTTTCACAGCACTAGATCATCTGGGTGGCCAGAGGCTGACAGGTAAGCTCACTCACATCACAGCCTTGCCCAGATGTATTTGATCATAGAACCAATTTTCTGCAAATATGTATCTGTGGAGCCAGTCAGGTTTGGGAGTTGTCAGTGCAAGCAGAGGGGCAAAGGAAGGTTTTGAAAGGAAGGAGGAGAGGCCCAAACTCAGCAGGGTAGGGAAGAGTTGTGTGTGGGCTGTGAGACTTCTCTACAGCTTTCCCAATGACGCTCAGACCCAACCCTGAAGGCCTTGGCCCTGTCTGTGCTCAGCTCGGCACCTCTGGGCTTCCTTCCTGGAAAGGAGGCCTTTTCCAGGTGACAGTCAAGTTGCCCAGAGGGGAAGTGCCTTCCCCATCAGCTAATTCTCTGCTCTGCTCTGCAAAGGGGTACAAGGGGAGCACCACCCACCATGTGTGTCCTCCCTCCTATCTGCCCACAGCACCACATGGACCCATCCAGCAACTTCTACAACTACCGCACAGCCCTCCAGGGGGCCACACAGAGGTCCCAGACAGCCAACAGCAGCCAAGAGAAGATTGTTATTCCTGTGTTCAATCTTTTTGTTAAGGACATCTACTTCTTGCATAAGATCCATACCAACCACCTGCCCAATGGGCACATTAACTTCAAGGTGAGCTCAGCCCCACTGTGGTCCAAGGGGAGGGGCTGGCTGTCCCAGCATAAGGCAGGGCAGACCTCCCAGCCTTGCCCCAAGGCAGGAAGAATCCATCTGTGCCATGAAAGCAGCAAAGCCATGCCCTTGTTGCAGAAGGGCATTTAAGACTGACATCTACAAGGTAGGTCACACTATTTGACATTGAGATGTGACAGCGGCACTGCCCTTCTAGGTGGGTGATCTGGTTATAAGGCTTGGAGCTACAGGGAACCTCCATTCATCCAGGATGCTGGTCCCAGCACTGACCCAACCAGGGAGACAGAGAAGGGGCCACTACTGGGCGTCTGGGATTTGGGAAGGCTTTAGACAAGAAGGCCTTGAGCAGGGAGGAGGAGGCAGCAGAATTCCAGATGTAAGTGAACACCTGTCTGGCCAAAGGCATGAGGGTAGGACAAAGGTGCTTGAGGGGGGGTATAGGAGGAGCTAGGTTGTCTAGTGTTCACCTCACACAGGTAAGGGATGGGAGAGAGTTACAGATTCCCACACAGGCCCCAAAAGAGTGATATTATGACATGTACTAGTTGTTTGTGCTATGCTGGTCATGTGTGGGGTGCCTGCCTCATCTTGGAGTCACAGATGGAGCCCTACTGGGGTCCCTGCTGCCAGCCTGATGGCCAAGGCAGAGGGCAGGACAGAGTGTCCTCTGAGACACCTGCTGTGCTGACGCTGCACAAAGTGCTTCAATGGCCATGAAGTCAGTTGTGCAGTCAATTTCAACCTGCTTGGACTAGAGAAGTAAACAGCAGGCAGACCCCAGAATCTACATCCCCTGCCCTTGACCAAAGATTTCTAGCTTATGGTGACAAGTGAACAACCAATTTGTTCTCTTCCCATTCAGAAATTTTGGGAGATCTCCAGACAGATCCATGAGTTTATGACATGGACACAAGTAGAGTGTCCCTTTGAAAAGGACAAGAAGATTCAGAGTTACCTGCTTACAGCACCCATCTACAGTGAGGAAGGTGAGGCTGCCTCTGCACAGCAGCAGCCCCCTCCCCACACAGGTGCATGTCCCTGTCCCCATGACTCCCTTTGGGGTTGGCCTGATCATTACCCCCATGCTACACAGGGGAAGTTCAGCTCATAGGGTGAGTTCATGAGGGTAGGTCATGGGCAACTGACAAATGAAGGATAAGGACAAGACGAGACCAAGCTCCAGAGGCCACATGAGAGCCAGGAAGGGTTTGGGCCAGTGCTACAGAACTGGGCAACTTCTCAGTGTCCTTGGGCAGGAAGCTGGGAGCCCTAGGCCTGATGGATCCATGGACGAGTTCAGGCCAGAGGTCACTATACCATTTGGCCTAAGAGTTACTTCTTAGTCCAGTTACACTCCTACGATGACAGTTTGAGAAGGGATAACTAATATAGTAGGTAGGCTGACTACATGTGGACATGGGTTCTGAACAGCTTCCCTGTCTCCCAGCACTGTTCATCGCCTCCTTTGAAAGTGAAGGTCCTGAAAACCACATGGAAAAGGACAGCTGGAAGACCCTAAGGTAGGGGAACTAAGGGGACTATCCTGTAAATCCCCAAGGTGGGCTCCATGCAAGGAAGGGAGAGTACTAGGGGTAGGGTGGGGGTGGGCATAACAGATGTGCCCTTCTGAAAGGCAACTGAAGGCCCCTCCACACAGCCCAGGGAAAGGAAGGTGTCCCTAGTACAGCTGCCAGTGATAAGGAGGCTGAGGATTTGGAGTTTGAATGTTCCTGACTCCTCTCCTCCATGATCAGTTTCTGGAGACCAGGCCTCCACTGAAAGCATGAGCCTGCCCTCTGCTGGCTTGGGGAAAGGCCTGCCAGCACCTGACTATTGTGCCCTGTCCACATTTAGGGCCACTCTCCTTAACAGAGCCTGAAGGTGTGGATGCAGCCTGCAGACACAGGATGAAGCACACCTGGGAACCAAGCTTTAATCTTGATATGGGTTGAGATGAGGTGGCCTCAGTGGTTGGGGTCCATTTTGTATATAACTTTTAGGGAAAAAAATGGTAATTATTTCATTCATCCTTTGGCACATTTTTTTTGTTGTTGTTTATTTTAAACAACAGGGCAGTGCCCTGGTTTTGGGAGGGGTGGGGAAAGAGTATCATGGGAGATGGCATCCATGATAACATCTTGGTTTAATGAAATGTATTTTTGTTTTCTACTTTTGATTATATTCACATCTTATGAAAAATATATTTAAAAAAAACAACCAAAACTAATGTGAGCCCTGCCTGCTTGGATGTCCTTCCAGTCAGTGTCTGTGATGTCAGGGCTAGTGCCTTAGAGGGTACTGGAGGGCTGTCTCCCACTCTGCTCTGACCCCCTGAGCTGCAAGAGGCTCTGTGAATCCTTAGCCCTAGACTGTAGGCGCCTGCCCTCAAAGCCTGGGCCACTGAGGGTCCAAGTTCCAGTGAGGCCTTGGGAGGCCAGGAGGTCTCATTTGCATACTTCTGGAAGCAACTCTGACTGTAAGCTTTCCAAAGTTTACATTTTTCTTTTTCTTTACCAGGGATTTATGGGGTTGGGAGGGGCAGAGGGACACCTGGCAACATATTTTTCTGTTGAAATATGCCTCGCAAATCTTTCTTCAGCTACATTTTAGAAAAACAGAAAATCTCAAACAATGTCAGGTGTGGGGAGTTATGGAATTGTCAGTTTTCCAAGCTGTAACTGGAAGATACACTTAGCTGTAAGGAAGAGCATACTAAGGGTATTGAGGATGGGGATACTTAGGCCATTTTCAAAACCCAACTACCAAGTGAAAAGAAGCAACTCATAGACCAGTATTCCAGTGGACAGTGGCTCCTCCCCTCTAGGTGGGGGATCTGCTGATGAAACAAAATTAGCCAGGCCAGCAACTTCTGGAGCCCACTTACACACAATTGCCCCAAAATTTGGAGGTATTTTTCACTCCCAACTCAAGGAGCACACTCATTCCTGGCTGTGGAACGATGATTGCCCTGTTCCCTAGAAAGTGGGAGGTGGGCAACTCATGCTGACTCAATCTTCCTTGCAGAAGGCTTTATTTGTGAGTAGTTTGGAACTGCTCACCCTGGTCTTTCTTCGTATGCGTGGCTTCTGCAGGAGCCTGCAGTTGGAGGCCTGTCACCTGCTAATTCCCACAGCTCCTAGGATAGCCTGGAGATATGGAGCAAGGCCTCAGGAAGGAGGTGGCTCTGAACCACTGCTGATGTCACCTTTAGCTGTGGGTGGAGCAAGAATATTCACACTGTATTGTCACAGTGTTTTTGCACTTTTTAGATGTTTTAGATAGTACATGTTGTATATTGACAGTACATATTGCTTTGTTTATGTATTTGAGATAAAGACTTGAAACTCAAGAGTATATATTTGTAATATGACATTAGAACATTTTCTGTACATATGTTATGGAGCTTTCCTATCACATACACATCACTGGAGCCTCAGTTCTAGTGCCCACCTGGCACATTGTCTGTGTTTACCACTTTATTTTCCCAGTTGGATACATTTCCTAACTATGCTGTTTTGGTATTGTAAGATGAACTGTGAGTATAAAGCTGTATTGTAACACAGCATGTCGGTTGTTGGTGTAACTGGACATACCTGCATCAATAAAAGGACACATTGCTCCCCTCATGTGCCTACTCTGTGTGGGGCTGGCAATGACAAACATCTGTGCTGCAGGCACAAGGCAAGACTGCCAGGGCTCTCACAGCCTTTCACGAGCAGCAAGTAGCTCTCATCTGCACAGTATATTATGATAATGGGCTTTTCAAAATGAAAGAAAACAAAACAAAAATTATACAGATAGCATATTCCAGTCCTGCTTTCCTCAAAGTCAGACTCTAAAAGATGACAAGAGCTCCTTGTATTACATAGTCATGTAAACTTGGGAAAGCTAAATTAAGATTGTCAAGGTTCCTTTCCTGTGAGACTCATCAGAACTTTTAATGCCCATGGGCACTGGGGGACACGTGCTGGCATCTTTCTGAAGAGTTCACAAAATGCAGCTCAAGAAGGGTCTCTTTCTTTTGTGATGTGTCATTCAAGAGCACTACAGAAAAGGGATTTGTTAGGAGCAGGTGGAGCTTGGAGAATTGAAGGAAAAGAGTGATACTAGAATGGAAGCCAACTCCCACCTGCTTCTCTCTGGCTCACCCTACTGCCACAACGCCTACAATGCCTGAGCCCTATGAGGTCACTCCTCACCAAACCTCATTCTACTCAGAACTAGCTCAGCCATCTTTAATGTGTTCAGTGTCTGTCATGCCCTCAAGACTAGCACTGCCCAGCAGAAAACTTTCTGCTGTGATAGGGGGTTCTATATCTGTACTGTCCAGTGTAGCAACTGTTAGTTACACACAGGTACTGAGCACTGAAATGTAGCCAGTCTGACTGAACGTGTAAGTTTAAATAGCTAGTGATCACTGTGTTGGACAGAAGACTACCTCTTTCCCACGGTGCCTCATAGAGTGGACAGCACCAAATAGGTGCTTAGGTGTTTGTGGAGCAAACAAGGACACCTGTGAGGATGTAAGTTTTGGGTAAATGACACCATGTTTTAGGTCTTTAAATTCAATGGCATCCTTAATTTCTTAATCAAGTTAATTTTAGAGGTTTTTACCTATCTCATCTGAGAAGGGGCAGCACATTTTTGGTCTGCATCTTGGACATGGAGCTTGAGCTGGAGGTGGACATCATTCCACTTGGCTAGCTGGTTCTCTCACCATCACCCATAGGGTAAAGTCCCTCCAGGGCATGCTTCTTAAGGTGTAGGTCAAGTCCAGCAGCATTAGCACTGGGAACTTGTTTGCAGTTTATGCTTGTGGCTCCACTACACCTACTGAATAGGATAAGGAGAGTCCAGGCAAGCTTCAGAACCTCTTCCAGCAGGTCAGGTTCTGCAGGAATTGGCTCCTGCTTACCCTAATTGCTCACCTCTCCCAGGTACCTTATCTCTCAGGCACAGTAAACTCAAAACACGCAACACTTGTGCACCTCATCTAAAATGAGTCCCCTGCCATTCTCACACATACACATTCTTGGAGAGCTTCCTGTGAGAGTCACTCTGTGTTCCTCCAGGCCGTGCTCCTCTTTCAACATCATACTGTTGGCATTCGTTTCATGCACTAGAGCAGGGGTGTCAATGTGGGGGGCTCTGCCCGTAAAACCCCCCATTCGTCACGGATGAAAATAAAACTACCAAGACATGATCTGCTTGGGGAGGAGAGGTGACCAAACTCTCAGAGGAGAATGACCCAGAGCCCCTTCCTCACTAGGCTTTTATTGGGTTCCAATACACAGGAATACAGGTTTAACATGTCAAAGAAATCTGAGGGCTTAATCTGAGTCAATGTCTGTCCAGAAAGGGGGTTGCCAAACTTTGGGAGACATACCCATTTCCTCCTGGGACACTTAACACCTAAGAAGAGCACTCTTAGCAAAGCAGGTTTCACAGGACTTTACGAATTCTTTCTTATGTCCAGATCACCCAGGGAGCCGTCTTGGCCAGGACAGGGCTGCACCGCTCACCCCCACAGTTTCAGGCTTTAAGCCGATTAGGAAGCAGGAGACATCTCCCAGACAGAAATGAGGACTCGGGCTATGTCAGAATAGCCGGGGGGCGAGGGTCCATCACATCCTCTTTGCTGTGGTCCCTGCCCCCCAGTCCTTCCATGAGGCCTCCCAAGTGGTTGCATCTGGCTTAGGTTGCCCCTCCCATGAGGAGTCTTACCCGTCATTGACTGCCAACCAAGCATTGGGGCCAGAGATGGATGAGGCAGAAGCAGTACTCCTGCCAGGGAGATAAGCTTTGTCTCCTTAGTAGGTCAGGTCCTCTTGACAGAACAGACACAGATGAAGTGGGTCCCTAGGCTCTTAACACAGTGAGGGTTACAACTCCTGAAACCAGGCTGAATGGTCCACAACATGTCAAACTCATTTTCATCAGGGGCCATATCAGCCTTGAAGTTGCCTTAAAAGGACCAAATGTAATTTTAGGACTGTATAAATGTTACTACTCCTTAACTAGAGGCAAGGGGCTCAGTGCTGCCACCAGATAGAAACAAGGTGCTGGGCTGGATAAAACAAGGCGGAGGGCTGGATTCAGCCCATTGGTCTTGTGTTTGCCACCTGTGCACTAGAGTCTCAGCTATTTCTGTGTAGGAGCCAATTATGTAGCTGTGTGGCTAGCGACCAGCATGGTGTACAGCTCCTAATAACATCATATGATGACTGAATGCTACCTTTCACTTCATACACATTTCAGGAACAAATCTATGTTACAGATCAGCTGTGACTGGAAGATAAGCTAAGGCCATAGAGACTTCTGTGACAAAACTAAGATTATTTGTGAAATATACACCAATTATATCAGATTGCTTAGGGAGGCAAGACAAGCTACGTGTAAGATTTGAGTTTTAGTTTCCAGTTCCCAGCTGGGTACCCTTGGACAAGCAATGTACATTTTCAAGTTTCTACCTTCTCTCAATTAAATTGGAATTAAAATACTCTGCATCTCATAGGGTTGTTGTAATAGTATATGGCAGAAAGTGTGGCCCCTGTTCCTTAGAAGCAGTGTTAGCTGGGTACTCACAATGGCACCTCTGTTGACAATGAATGCCTTTCCTCCTGCAGAGGGGAGAATCTTCTGGAAAAGTGAAACAGAGGAATATAAGTGCCCTTCTCAAAGGAACAGCTGAAGTCTTGGTCAATACAAATACATTCTAAAAACATTAATAAAGAGTCACTTAAATGTTGAATTTAACCCGTATATAAATTTCTCCACAAATTTGGAATTCAAAACTACTTCCTAAATGAAAAACCTACTACCCATCTACAGGCTGATAACATTAGATTATACCAACACAATTTTTATCTTAATTCCCAATACTGGAATTCATGATACTGTGAGGAAGGTAAGAGCTGCCAGAAACCCCACAGAGATCTACCCACACTTAACCAGGAATCTCTGTTATAGATCAGCAGCAACATGTGGAGGAAATGATGGTATCAAAAATATGAATTATGCACTTGTCCATTTCTAGCAGCAGGAAAGACTAAGTGCTTGCCTGCTGAAATCAACTGATAAAATTATGTGAAATTTAAAAAGTCCAAGTGGACACAGGAACCCAGAGGGGTTAGGAAACCTTTGAAGCCAGCATTTACCCTGAGGAAATAGACCCCAAACTTCCACCTCAAGTCTACAGGAGGATGCAGAATAAAGTCTAGGGCCTACTTCAGAAGAAGGATCAAACAGGAGACCCTTGTCCATAAATGCTGGCACCCCTCTGCACAATAGTGAGTTTGAAGTAAAATACTCCACCCTCCACCCCCACCAAGGGGGTTGGTTAAAAAAATATCCGTTTTGAACCTCAGCATGAATGAAGATGAGGAAAATTTTACCCCCAATAATTTGTAACCACAAATTGTGGTTTCATTAAATCGTGCAGCATAAATCACAGTGGTCAAAAAAATTTTAAGCCAAGGATTTAGTTTAATGTGGCCCTGAAATAGCACTGCCCCTACATTACGCAGTAGAAGAAAATATTCTGACCTACGGTATATTATAGTTTAAAAAGTGTCCCCACCTAGCTGTGTCTAATCTATTAAACCCATGTTGCATTTTAAAAATTTTCATTTCTAGAAGAGCCAAATAGAGGTTCTTTCCCAAATCCATTTGGCCATAATTCTGAAGAAATTACAAAAATATAACACAGAGACAAAAATAAGGAAAAGTGAGGGCTAGGAACATGGCGGTGAGGTAGGTTGGAGCAGAGCCGAGTTCTCCCTGTGCCCAGCTGGAACACCTAGCCAATCTTCTGAGGAACAGAGTGAACAGCCAACGGAATCCCAGCTTATATGAAGTTTGGAGGCCAAAAATTGCAGAGGACGTTGAAAAACAGACGGTGAGGTGATTGTGCTGGGAAGATAAGGTCCCTGGGATCTCCGTGGGGACCGAGGCTGCTGCAGCCCCCGGCCCAGAGCCTGCTGCAGGATATGGGGAGGAGAGTTAGATCACCAGCTCCCTCCCCTACCAGAGCAGGTAGGGTAGTCCAGCACCAAAAGGGACCTGGATCCTGGAAGTCTCTGTGGGGAATAGAGAGAAAGTGGGAGATACACAGAGGTGGGAGACACACAGAGGTGGAAAACACCTTCTGGGACTGTGGATGCTGGCACCAGAGAAATTGAGGTTCCAGGCAACACCTGGAGAAGGGAGGAGTAGGGTTGTGTCTGACCCTAACTCAGATGGTCCCCCAACTGGTTGGAAAGTTGGGCTGTGTGAAAGGTGGGGCTCTAGTTAAGAATAGTGGGCAGCTGCTTTGTAAGGAACTCTGGAGTAGCAGCTTACTCATCCTGGGGGTGATTTCAGCTGTGCATGCCTAGAGACTAAATGGCTGAGCAGAACCACATGTGCCTGGCTTGTCTCTGGCTCTGCACAGGAGATTGACTCACATAGAGTACCTAGAGACTGAGTGGCTGACTTGAGCCTGGCAGCTCATGGAGGACCTGGGCCAGCAGAGGCTGGGAAACTGTGAATATTGAAACGCAGACCTGTTCCAAATCCTCTCAAAATCATAGGAAGGGAGAAAAACAAAGCCCAACACCCCTCTTTCTGTGGCATCTAGGAAGACCAGCAAAACTCACTGAACAGGTTTAAAGTCAGCAAGAGGTGTATTTTTTTTCTTTGTGGATCCTTTCACTCTTTTCTTTTTTTTCTTCCCCCAAGTGAGACAATAAGATGTGGAGTTATTAAGGGTCCAGAGACAGATCAAAAGGAGAGCACAAGGTTAACCCTCAAAACTGAGAAACTAAGACAAATGTCACTTTGCTATCCCATAGAGCTGACATTTTATTGTTTATGTGTATTATTATTTTTTCATTTATTAGTATTTTTAAAAATTTCTTATATTTAGTTTTCCTCCTTTTATTTCTGTTTAATTGCATTGTTTGACTGGTTTACTTTATTCTTTCTGTATTGTATTTTAATTTTCCTTCTTTCACTTCACCTGTGTTCCAATAACACACAACTCTTGATCGGGTACTTTCTATTCTGGTTATCTAAATCATACATTTCTTGTCATATTATTGTTGTTCCAGTACTACTGTAAATAATTGTTGTTCCATACAAGTGTACATACTAAACAGCAACCCTCCCTCATCTTAGCCCACTTCACTTCAAATCCTGAGCATTATTATTATTGTGGTTAATTATATTCTCTCTCACACTATGCCTACTTTCTATCCTTCACTCTTACTATATCACATCATCTAACCTTGCACAAGTGCACTGTTTTCTGGACCCAGCTCACAATTCTCCTCCCCTCTAACGAGAGTCTTATCTCTCTTTCACCTTTTATAAAAAGAAGGTAGTTGGGTGAAATATCACAGTTAACACTATACTTATCCAAAGAATCTCCTATCTCTTCTCTACTTGCTGGTATTTTAAATCCCATAAAATACTCTCCTACTGTTTTAATCCATTTTCTCTACCACCCTGACTCTGATCACATACAAGAATATAGGTGGGAGCTGCGAACATCAGTATATCTCCTGGAGGAGAGAACCCACCAACAAAGGAACGACCAAAAGGTAAAAATTCAAGTACAACAAGAGAGCCCACACAAACAGAAGAAAGGGCAAACCTACAGTGTCCAGACAAAGAGATCAAAGAGACCACACCACTGAACCTCAGGGAATTCCTACCATACAAGTTCACTAGCAAAATGAAACATCAGGAAGCCCAGAATCAAACAAAAATTGTCACCTAAAATGGGGAGACAAAAAAAGAACATGCAATCAAAAGGAATGGAAGATTCCTCACTAAAAAAACTGAACAAAATGGAGGTAAGCAAACTATCACATATAGGATTAAAAATAATGGTTATAAAGATGGTCAAAGAACTCACAGACAACTACAAGGAACTGATCGAGAACTACATCAGCAGGAAAAAGGAAATAGAAACTCTAAACAAAAACCAGGAAAAACTGACAATAAAGTCTCAGAAATAAAAAACAAATTAGAAGGAATTACCACCAGGCTGGATGAAGCACAGGATCGAATCACCAAGCTGGAGGACAAGGTAGAAAAAAAACTCTCAGAGCAAGAAAAGGAAAAGAGACTCAGAAAGAATGAACAGGTGGTAAGGGAGCTGTAAGACAACATGAAACATAACAATATCCATATAATAGGGATACCAGAAGGACAAGAAGAAGAACAAGAGAGAGAAAACCTGTTTGAAAAAGTAATGATGGAAAACTTCCTTAATTTGATGAGCAAAAAAGTCACACAAATTCAGGAAACACAATCAAGGAGAATCCCAATCAAGAAGAAACCAAGAGGCTCACTTCAAGATATATCATAATTAAAATGGCAAAATTACAAGACAAAAAGAGAATCTTAAAGGCAGGAAAGGAGAAACAGGAAGTAACATACAAGGGAGCCCCAATAAGGTCAGCAACTGACTTCTTGATGGAAACCCTCCAAACCAGAAGAAAATGGCAAGATAATCCAAGTAATGAAAATCAGAGGCCTACAACCAAAGCTACTTTATCCAGCAAGGCTCTCAATTAAGATGGAAGGCCAAATAAGGAGCTTTCCAGACAAAAAAGTCTAAAATAATACACCTCCACCAAATCAGCTCTGCAAAAGATGCTAAAGGGACTGCTCTAAGAAAAGGAAGGGAGGGAGGGAGGTGGAGAGAGAGAGAGAGAGAGAGAGAGAGAGAGAGAAAGAGAAAGAGAAACACAGGCATGAAACAGAGGCAGTGAATAGGTACCTATCAATAATCTTAAACATAAATGGATTAAATGATCCAAGCAAAAGACATAGCTGAATAAATAAGAAAGCATGACCCACACATATGCTGCCTACAAGAGACCCATGTCAGGAGCTGTGCAGGACAAAAGACCTACACAGACTGAAAGTGAAGGGCTAGAAACAAATTTTCCAAGTAAATGGACAGGGAAAACAAGCTAGGGTAGCAATACTCACATCAGACAAAATAGCTTTAAAAAAAAGGGACATAAAAAAAGATTCAGAAGGTCACTTCATAATACTCCATAATACTCAAGGGAAAAATCCACCAAGAAGACCAAAACGTTGTAAATATATATTCACCCAACATTGGAGCACCCAAATACATGAAGAAAATCTTGGAGGACTGCAAGAAAGATATTGACAGCAACACAATTATAGTAGGGGATTTTAACACCCCAGTGTCAAATATGGATACATCTTACAAACAAAATATCAACAAATATACTGCAGCATTGAACAATGTCCTAGATTGAATGAATTTAACTGATACATATATAGAGAGAGCCTTTCACCCCAAAGAAGCAAAATACACATTCTTTTCAAATGCACATGGAACAGTTTCAAAAGTAGACCACATGATAGGATACAAAACAAGCCTCAACAAATCTGAGAAAACTGAAATCATATCAAGCATTTTCTCTGATCCCAAGGGGCTGAAACTAAAAACAAAGATCAAGAAAAAACTCAAACACACTCAAACTTTTGGATATTGAATAGCATGCTATTAAAGAATGAATGGGTTAAGAATGAGATCAAGGAAGAAATCAAGAAGTTTCTGGAAACAAATGAAAATAAACTCACAACAACCCCAAACTTATGGAACACTTTCTGGAGAGGGAAGTTCACAGCAATACAGGCCTACCTAAAAATAAAAAAATAGAAACATTTCAAATAACATTTAACAAAGAGCTAACCCCTATCCTTCACAGACTATTTGAAAAAATCCAAAATGATGGAAGACTCCCAAACTCTTTTTATGAAGCCAGCATCATCCTCATCCCAAAACCAGATAAAGACACAACAAAGAAGAACTTCAGGCCAATATCGCTGATGAACATAGATGCTAAAATCCTCAACAAAATATTGGCAAACCACATCCAACAATACATTAAAAAGATCATACACCATCACCAAGTGGGATTCATCCCGGGGATGCAAGGATGGTTCAACATTCACAAATCAGTAAATGTAATTCATCACATAAACAAAAGCAAAGACAAGAATCACATGATCATATCAATAGATGCATAAAAAGCATTTGATAAGGTACGGCACCCATTTATGATAAAAACACTCAGCAAAGTGGGAATAGAGGGAGCATTCCTCAACATAATAAAGGCCATCTATGAGAGATGTACAGCCAACATCATACTCAATGGCTGAAAACTAAAAACTTTCCCACTAAGATCAGGAACAAGACAAGGTTGTCCACTTTCACCATTTCTAGTCAACATAGTATTGGAAGTCGTAGCCACAGCAATCAGGCAAGAAAAGGAAATAAAAGGCAATTTTATTGGAAATAAAATTGGAAAAGAGGAAACAAAACTATCATTGTTTGCAGATGACATGATAATGTGAACAGAAAACCCTATAGATTCCATCAATAAACTGCTCCACCCAGTAAGTGAATTTGGCAAAACAGCGGGATACAAAGTCAATATCAGAAATCAAAGCATTTTTGTATATTAAAATGAAACATCAAAAACAGAAATCAGAAAAAAATACCATTTGATATAGCAACAAGGAAAATAGAATACTTAGGAATAAACCTAACCAAGGAGGTAAAAGACCTGTACTCGGAAAACTACACAACACTGAAGAAAGAAATTAAGGAAGACACAAACAAATGGAAACATATATCATGTTCATGGATCAGAAGAATTAACATCACCAAAATGTCCATACTACCTAAAGCAATTTATAGATTCAACATAATACCTATTAAAGTGTCAAAGGCAAATTTCACAGATAAAGAACAAACAGTTCAAAAATTTATATTGAACCATAAATGACCCCAAACATCTGCAGCAATTTTGAGAAAGAAGAGCAAAGTAGGAGGGATCACAATACCTGATACCAAACTGCATTACAAGGCCACTGTAATCAAAACAGCCTGGTACTGGCATAAGAACAAACATATAAACCAATGGAACAAAATAGAGAGCCCAGAAATAAATCCAAGTCTGTATGGTAAATTAATATTTGACAAGGGGGCAGCAGTATAAAATGTAGTAAAAATAGCCTCTTTAACAAATGTTGTTGGGGAAGCTGGACAGCTACGTGCAAAGAAAATGAAACTCAAGCACCAACTTATATCATACATAAAAATAAATTCAAGGTGGATAAAAGATTTAAATATAAGTTGTGACACCATTAGTCCTAGAGGAGAACATAGGCAGGAAAATCTCAGATATTTCACACAGCAACCTTTTTACTGATATGTCCCCTAAAGCAAGGGATATAAAAGAAAGAATAAACAAATGGGATGTCATCAAAATAAAAAGCTTCTGCATGGCTAAAGAAAACATCATTAAAATGAAAAGAGAACCAACTATATGGAAAAACATATTTGCCAATGATACCTCGGACAAGGGTTTGATCTCCAAAATATATAAAGAACTTGGATGATTCCACTCTAGGAAGACAAAACACCCAATCTAAAAATGGGCAAAGGACTTGAACAGACACTTCTCCAAGGAGGACATACACAGAGTCCAGAGACATATGAAAAGATGCTCAGTATCGCTAGCTATCAGAGAGAAGGAAATTAAAACCACAATGATAAACCACATCATACCAGTCAGAATGGCCATCATATACAAAGTAACAACAATAAATGTTGGAGAGGTTGTGGAGAAAAGGGAACCCTAGTGTAACCACTATGGAATTTCCTCAGAAAACTAAAAATGGAACTGCCTTTTTACCCAGCAATTCCACTGCTAGGATTATATTCTAACAACTCTGAAACACCAAAACAACCTATGCCCTCCAATGTTCATAGCAGCACAATTTTACAAATGCCAGGTGCTGGAAGCAACCTAAGAGTCCATCAGTAAATGAATGGATTAAAAAACTATGGTACATTTACATGATGGAATCTTATGAAGCAGAAAGAAAAAAGGAGCTTCTATCCTTTGCAAAAGCATGGATGGAACTGCAGAGCATTATGCTAAGTGAAATAAGCCAGGTAGTGAAAGACATACCATATGATCTCACCTTTAACAGGAATGTAATCAAAAAACAGACAAGGAAGCAAAATACAACCAAAAGCATTGAAATTGAGAACAGGCTGACAGTGACCACGGGGGGGGGGGGGGGGACAATGGGGGAAAAATGTGAAGGGTTTACAGGAACATTTATAAAGGACATATGGACAATAACAAAAGGGGGTGAAAACAGGGGAAAGAGGTGGGGAGAGCTAGGGTGGTGGGGCAGAGTGGGAGGAAAAGGTAAAAGACTACTTCAACAGCAATAAAAAATGTTAAAAACAAAAATAAAAGAAGGAAAAGTGAAACAGGTTAAGAAACATGGAGGATACAAGTTTACCACATATTATCAGAGTTCTAGGAGAGTGAGAATGAGGCAGTGACAATGAAAATATAATAGCTGAGAATCTGTCAGTATTGATAAAAGTCAATAATCTAAGGATCCCAGAGAATCTCAAGCAGGATTGGAAAAAATAAATCTGCACACAAATGTGTCATATTGACACAGAATAGAGAGAATCAGGAAAAAAAGATTACTTACAAAGGCGTAGTAGCTGTTGATAGCTCACTTTACAACTGGAATAATTGACGCCAGAGGACAATGAAGTAACATCAATGTGCTAAAAGAAAATTTTCCAATCTAGAATTCTATATCCTTCAAAAATATTTTTAAAATGAGATAAATATATTTGCAAACTAAAATAGAGTTTCCTCTTAGAAAATCTTTACTAAAAAAAATTATAAAGGGTGAATTTGCTATTATACAGGGTCCAGAACAAATAATGCACCCTTTTTATTACAAAATCTTTTATTACAAAATCATAACCACGTAATTCTGTAACATAACAATATCACACTCAAGCACACCATATAACATTTTAGGTGAAATGTTCAAATTAAAACTATAAATTATTACACCCATATTATCGCCCTACCAACCACACTCAAGCAAGGCCTTATTTCTGCAGTACCCTGTATATATAAAAATTATTTCTAGATGGATCACAGATTCAAATATGAAAGACAACACAATAAAATGTCTAAAAGAAAATATAAGCATTTCTTTAGAGTACACAAGGGTTTTTAAAAAACAAATTGGACACCAAAATCACTCATCATAGAAGAAAGAAAATTTATAATCTAGATATTATTAAAATTAAGAACTTTTGTTTATTAACAGATAACACTGGGAAAATCAAGAATAGTCTCTTGCCTTGGAGAAGATACTTGTAATACATAAATCTGACAAAAGACTCATATCCAGGATACAGAAGTAACTCCTAGAAATAATTTTTTTAAAAGGCAACAAGAAAATAGCAAAAACATTTTAGTAGGCATTTCATAAAAAGATAAGTAGCCAATAAGCATGTGAAAATATATTTAACACCATTTCTTTGATGATAAATTAAAACCAAAATTAGGTAACTGTATACAGGGGTGGGCAAATGTAGGTTTACAGTTGTAAATTTATGAAACAGCTTATTCTTGTATTATTATTGTATTATTGTCCATATGAGCAACTGTAAACCCACTTTTGTCCACTCCTGTATACACAACAGATATTAAAAAGTCTAAATTAAAAACACTGAAAATGCTGTGTTGGGAGGATGTGAAGCAACTGGATCTCTCATATGTGGCTCACAGGGGCTAGTTATTTGAAAGGACCTAAAAAGAAACTGCCAACCTCTGGCTAAACTAATTTAAAAAAAAAGAACAAAAAAGGCACAAGTAAACTATCAAGAATGAAAGAGAGGCTATCATTATAGGTCCTGTACATATTACACAGATAAGAAGAGGATATTGCAGACAACTTTGTATATTTCATCTACATTTTCAAATTTATCAGTATAAATTCCTAGAGAACGTCACTTTACCTCAAATAACTAAGTCAAAGTTGACTCTAGAAAAAATAGAAAATCTGAATAGTTCCAAAATCATTAAATAAATTGAGCCAGCAATCATAAATCTTTCCATATAAAGAAGTTCATGCCCAGGTGGCATTCAGGCAGTTCTAAAAAATATTCAAGAAACAATTTCAGTCTTATAAAACTTTTTGAGGAACAGAGTAAGAAGGAACATCTGCAACCTATTTTATAAGCTAGAATATTTTATTTATTTATAAAAGACTTTATTTACTTTTAGAGAGAGGGGAAGGAGAAAGAGAGGGAGAAAAAAATTCAATGTGTGGTTGCCTCTTGCATGCCCCCCTACTCGGAGCCTGGCCTGCAACCCAGGCATGTACCCTGACAGTGTGAATCGATCCAGCCACCCTTTGGTTCACAGGCCTGCACTCAATTCCCTGAACTACACTAGTCAGGGCATAAACTGGTATATTTTTATAGCAAAGCTCAACAAGGATTAGAAAGGAAAGTTGGAAGCATTCTCACTCATGAACATAGATGAAAAATACCTGAAATACATATACACATACATCCTTGTGTACATAAATACATACACAGATGTGCTCATGGTGTGTGTGTGGGCCTGTATGTGTACATACGCAAATGATCTAGCAAAATGTAATAAAGATAAGACATCATAACAGACTAGTTTACCCCAGGAATGCAAGGTTCCTTCAGAAGTTTGATTAGTTCATTTCATCAATGTAACATATTCAAGATAGGAAAAAATCATGTGATTATCTTAATAAAGTAACAGTATTTGATTAATGCTCTTAAGCATGATAAAAAACTCACCAAGTAGTAATAGAAAGTAATTTTGTTAACCTGATGAAGGGTATTCACAAAAACACCTCCAGTAAATATCATACTTAGTGATGAAACACTGAGAGTTTTCCCTGTGGTGTCAGAAACATAGGCAGGAAGTTCACCATTATCACTTCCATTCAACACTGCATAACAAATCCTAATAAGCACAGTAAGACAAAAATATAAATATGGAAAAGACAGAAACAAGATCCTCACTAGTCATAGATATATGTGATTATATAACAAAAATGCAAAAGAAACTAGAAATACATTTTACAATTAGGTGTTTTGGCAAAGTTGCTGAACACAAAAATCACTTTGTTTTCTAAACCCCATCAATAGACAATAAAAATACAAGACAGTTACAATGTCATCAAAAATGTAACATATCCAGAAAAAATGTAAATGATACTTGTTTAAGTCCACTGTGTGAAAAGTATAGGATGTATTTGAACACAATGAAGACCTAAATAAATGAGTCATGTTTAAGGATTGGAAGGCTCTAGCAAAAAAATGTGATTTTTCTCCCAGATTACCTTATAGATTCAGTGAGATTCCAACTGAATTCATAAAAGTTTTTGTGGAAATTAACAAGCTTATTCTAAAACTTGTATGAAAGTACCAAGGCTTCAAATAGACAATCTTTAAGAACATGGCAAATAGACTTACCCTCAGAAATAATGACTTGTATAAAGTAATTTAGACTGTGATATCTACATTACAGTACAGTGACAGGACTAATTCACAGGAGGCAAACACAAGGCCCGTGGGCTGAATCTGGCCCTTCACCTCGTTTTATCTGGCTCGGTACCTCGTTTCTACCTGGTGGCAGGGCCGAGCTCCTTGCGCCTAGTTAGGGTAGTTACATTTATACAGTCCTAAAATTACATTCAGCCCTTTGAAGGCAACTGCAAGGCTGATGTGGCCCCCAGTGAAAATGAGTTTGACACACCTGGCCTAACTGAACAGATGACAGCCCAAATCAGACCTGTGAATTCATGAACATCTGATGGATGAGAGTGGTTTGCAGATCAATGAGTAATATGGACCTTATAAGAAGGTGATGCTGGAAAGAAGTAAAATGCAATCATTTCTCACACAAATCTCTTCTATTTAGGTTAAAGACCTAATTGGGAAAAGCAAAGCTATGTTTGAAGTATTCAGAATATTTATTCACAAAAGTATATGCACCCCAATGTTCATTGCAGCACTATTCATGATGGCCAAGACATGGAAACAACTAACATGTCCTTTAATAGAAGATTAGGTAAAGAAAAAGTGGTACATATATACAACGGAATATTATTCAGCTCTAAGATGAAGTACTGCCATTTGTGACAACATGGATGGACCTTGAGAATATTATGCTAAGCAAAATGAGTCAGTAAGAATAAGCTAAGAACCATATGATTTTACTCATCTGTGGGATATAAAACTGAAACTCATAGACACAGACAGCAGTGTGGAGGTCACCAGAGGAAAGGGGGTTGGGAGAAGGAGTAAAGGGGCCAAATACATGGTGCTGGAAGATGATGACTTTGGGTGGTGGGCACACAATATAATATATAGATTATGTATCATAGAAATGCACCCTTGAAACCTATACAATCTTATTAGCCAATATAACACCAATACATTTAATTAAAATAAAATACATTCTGGTTCGCATTTCTTCTGCACCAGCTGTGATTAGACTAAGCAGGAAGTGGCAGAATCAGATGAGTTTTGCCTCTTTCCCATCTCCCCCCAGGGGGAGGCCTAGGTAAGGAATGAGCAGGGTTGCTCTGGGAAAGCTGAAGAGTGAGAACAATGTAAAACCCATATATATATATATATATATATATATGTATATATAAAATAGCTTTAAACATCCTTCCCTTTGAGGTCAGAACTCGATAATAAAAAGTGGAATACAAAAAAAATACATTCGATAATAAAAAGTAGAATACAAAAAAAAATACATAAAGGAAGATTAGACACAGTAAAGTTAATTTTTTTTCATCAAAAAGTACCAAAAAGAATGGGAAAAGACAAACCACATCCTGGAAAAAGATATTTGCAAACATGTAACCAACAAGAATTGGTATCTGGAATGTGTAAAAAATTCCTATGAACTGAAAAATGGGCAAAATAACTGGAAATGCAAGTTACAACTATAATTCATGCCTAACACCCATTAGATTCACAAGAATTAATAAGCCTGACAAAATTAAGTAGTGTCTAGAATGCAAAGTGAACTCTCTCACAGTGCGGGATGTGGTCAATCTACTTTGGAAAGTAAGTTGAATGTGCATACCATGAATGATCTAGCATCATCACTCCTGGAGAAACTCTCACATTTTTAAGAGACATGTACAATGCAGCAGAAAGAAAGGAGCTCCTACCCTTTGCGACAGCATGGATGGAACTGGAGAGCATCATGCTAAGCGAAATAAGTCAGGCAGTGAAAGACAAATACCATATGATCTCACCTTGAACACGAACCTAATCAACAAAACAAACAAACAAGCATAATATAAACAAAGACACTGAATTTGAGAACAGTCTGACAGTGACCAGAGGGGGAGGGGAGGGAATTTTAGGGGAAAAGGGGAACGGTTTAGAGCAACAAGTATAAAGGACACACGGACAAAAACTATGGGGGGTGGAAATGGGAGGAAGGTGGGGAGGGCTGGGGTGGTGGGCTGGGGGTGGGGTAAAAGACAGAAAACTGTATAATATCAACAATTAAAAATACTGATTAAAAAAATAAAAAAATGGGTCAAAAAAAAAAAAAGATACATGTACAGTGGTATTTATGATAACCCTGCTTGTGGTAACCAAAAACAAATGACAAAAATCTACAAACTCAAAGATCTATAAAAGTAGAATATTGTAGTATACAGTTACATGATGCTTAATGATGGGATACATTCTGAGAAATGTGTCATTAAGCAATTTCATCCATGTGAACATCATAGAGTGCGCTTACACAAACCTAGATGCTATAGCCTACTACACACCTAAGCTATATGGAATAGCCTGTTGCTTCTAGGTTACAGGCCTGTACAGCATGTTACTGTACTGGATACTGTTGGCAACTGTAATATAATGGTTAAGTATGTATGTATTCGAACATATCTAAACACAGAAAAGGTACACTAAAAATACAGTATGTAAGTTAAAAAGTGGTACACCTGTGTAGGGCACTTACCATGAATGGAGCTTGCAGGACTAGAGTTGCACTAGGTGAGTGAGTGATGAGTGAATGTGAAGGTCGAGGCTATTACTGTACACTACTGTAGATTTAAAACACTACACTTAGGCTACACTAAATTTATCAAACACAACATTAAATCAAGCACAAGAAAATGATACAATCAAGAGGAAGCAGTAAACATGGTATGTAGGAGGCTGCTGCCAGTGTAATACCACATAATGTTTCACAGCAAACATTTTTTTGTAAGAGTACACTCTAAAATAATGACAGAAAGTGTAGTGTAGTAATACATAAACCAGTAACATAGTCATTTATTATTATCAAGTACAATGTACTGTACATAACTGTATGTGCTGTATGACTGGCAGCATAGGTTTGCTTATACCAGTATCACCATACACGTGAGTAATGCATTGTGCTACAAGTTATGTCTCTCCAGAACTATATTTATTGATTAATTTTGAGAAAGAGAGGGAGAGAGAGAGAGAGAGAAACATTTTCTTGTTCCACTGATTAGGTTTATTCTTGTACGTGCTCTGACTGGGGATCGAACTTGCAACCTTGGCGTGTCATCTGGGATGACACTAACCAACTGAGCTACCTGGCCAGGACTCCCCAGAGGTACAATATAAGCTCTACTATTCTCTCTCTTTTTTTTTTTTTTCAAATCCTCACACAAGAATATGTTTCTATTGATTTTTAATGAGAGAGAGGAATGAGAAACTTCAATTGGTTACCTCCTGTATGTGCCCCGGCCTGGGATTGAACCCACAGCCTAGGTATGTGCCCTGATCAGGGATCAAACCTGCAACCTTTTGGTGCACAGGATAATGCTTCAACCAACTGAGCCACAAGGCCAGGGCTAAGCTCCACTATTCTTGTTCACTGTTCTACACAGTGTCTAGAACAGTACTAACTAACCATATAGTGGGGTTTCGATAAACATTTTGGAATAGTTGGTTTAAAGGCAATGGTGTACTCATTAGTCCTCAAGATGGTGATTCTGATACTTTAACATTACAAGGTGACAGGAATTTGTCAGCTCCATTTTAATCTTATGGGACCACTGTCATATACATGGTCTGTCATTGACTGAAAGGTCATTACGCAGCACATGACTGTATTCACAGTGGAGTACTAATCAGTAATAAAAACAAATTAATTTTGAGATTAACATGGGTGAACCTCAAAAACTGAAAGTTAAAAATATATACTGAAATAATATGTATACAAATTCATTGGGTAGATATAAATATGTGGTTGGGAAAACTAAGAAGAAAAACATGTAAAAAATTACCAAAACATCAAGTTGGTGATTATTATGGAGAGAGAGGCTATGTGATCAAGAAGCAGCACACAGGTGTTTTACCGCTAATGCTCTGTATGTTAATCTCGGTAGCTGGTGCCTTGGTATTTGCATTATTATTCTTTAAAGTACACAATTATGTTATACACATCTCTGTACTTACCATATTTTACAACAGAACAAAATTAATTTATCACATTTTCACTTAATTTTTGGTAATAAAATACTTTATTGGTACCATTTAATGTAAAAATCATGGTAATGTCTCCATGCTTAGCTTCCATCTTTAAAATAAAAGCTAGTTTAAAAAAAAACAGGAAAGATAAAATCTATTTGATTCTGTCAAAAAACAAGCTGAAACTTACCTTTGAAAATAATTAGGTTCCCCCACTTTTCACTGGTCTTCATAATACTTAATACATAAAAGGAGCCAAGAGCCTGAATAATTTTGCACAGAACATTTTACACATCTTCAAAAAGCAAGCCTAAGTGCTATCCCAACTTAAAACTTACAAGGATAATTAGTAAGAGTTATTATAAAATTGAATACATATAGCACCAAGAAATTTGGAATTCATATTATTTCAGATGATATGATTTACTGAGCTGAAAGAGTAATGTGCTCTGGGATTTCTTCTGCAATTTCTCAGAGGTTTATGTACAAATAGAGAGAATATAACACAGGTCCCTTTTTAAAAGCCAAAGGTTAAAAAATCTACACATGCCTTTCACCGTATCTCTAATTTCTGGATCTAGCAATTGACCCAATGGTAAAAGATCCATGTGTGATATATAACATAGTACAGTCCTAGCTAAATATAATTTCTTATTCATCTTGTCTCTTAATATAATTTATACCTCAAAACATCCTAGTATCTGCAAGTAATACACATCTCTAAAATAAATATTCTATAATCCAGATTTCCATTCATACTGCTCTCCTCTCTTCCCCTTTCCTCAAATCAGTGTGATCTTATGGTATATATACCTCATTTTGCTTTTCTCCTTTCAGTGAAACTATAAACTCAAAAGTATTATAATAATGCAAATACAGATGTAGCATATATTAACACATTAGGGAAAAAGCACACTGATACACATGGATCCATGCTAAATGAGACAGTACAAAGCAAAAACACATAGCACCATGCTATGCTCATCTATTCTGAACCACCCACCACTAGAAGGCCCTATAAGCCCTGGCTCATGATGTTTCCAGACCACTGGTGTCCTGTGCTCCAACATAATTATGTCTGTTAAAGACGTTTCTATGCTGATCGTAGTTTGTTCAAAACAGTCTACAGAAACTTTGACTTCTAATCCTGAACATGATGACAAAGTAACAATACTACATTTTAATCAAGTCATAGATTCTAAGTATTTCCTACTATTACCTATATCTTTAAAAACAGACATTTAGGGGACTAAACAACAAGAAGGGATTTTTACTTCTGTCTTCCCTTGACTGGTTGGGGATTTCAGAATTGTCATTTAAGTACCCTCTGCTTCAGTGAAAAAGGATTCTTCAAGCAACCAACCAAAGATCTTCATTTAAAAACCAAGCAAGTTGACTCAGTGGTTGGCAGATGAAAAACCTTTGTCCACATACTCCATCTGTAATTCTCCATTTCTGCAGGAACAAAATGCTTCTTAACCCATCATCATCACAGATGCAACCAGGACACATGAGAACATGGGCACAGAGTAGAAACTAATTCAAAACTATTTTTGAAGCCAAACACTAAATTTCAATTTATCAATGATTTCATAGTGCACACTTTGCATTGAAACAGTTGCTTTCTCTTTTCTATGAAATTGCTAGAGTAAAGTAATGTCAGAAAGAACACAAAACATAAGCATGTCTTCTCTGAAAGAGGCACTGCATCTGGAACTGGAATTAAGGCTAAATAAATAGTGCTGGTTTAAGGTTCAGTGCTGGCTTGTGGTTTGGACTAATGATCACATTAACCAACAGCTTCACTATTTGTCCTGTATGCTTGTTTACGGAGATGTGTCTCTATCTCCTCCCTAAAGACCAACATTCCCATGTGCGAGTGAGAGGCTTCATTCATAGCTTTGGACTGGATGCACATGCGGTACTGCTCAGGGGTCAACTCATCAGCACAGCGTTTCTCATGCCAGAGGTGGAAAAGACCAGGAACCGGAGTCCGAATCACAATCAGGTCACCATGTAAGTATTTTCGATAAAGATGAACATCTTCTCCACCCCAGCCTTTAACTTCCATGTCAAATCCACCTGTGGGATCAAAATTAACACTCTAAGTAACTTCCTAGCGGCTGGAACACAGTCAAATCTGATAAAGATTTAAATGTTCTGCTTCAAATGAGATGGCATGGAATATAGCCCACAGACACCTCATGTTGAGGACTGATGTCCTGGTTTGGAAGTCCAGTTACCAGATGGCATCTAGGAGTTCAAAGCCTGTTGAGAGCATTGAAATGAAATTAAATATTTGAGGCTACTTTGTAAACTTCAAAGTTCTACAGAAAATTTTTTAGAAAGTCAAGGAGAAAGAAATAAAAATCATCCATAATCTAACCACCATTAATATTTTATTATATTTTCTTTCTCTCCTTTGAGATGTAAGTTTTTCTGGGTTGCATAAAACTTACCAGAGGGGAGATAAAAGAAATGTCTAAGCTGGAGATATAAATTTAAGAATAAGCACACAGATGATTTAGAGACAAGGAATGGGTGAAAATAAGCCAGGCAGTGAAAGACAAATACCATATGATCTCACCTTTAACAGGAAGCTAATCAACAAAACAAACAAACAAGCATAATATAAACAAAGACACTGAATTTGAGAACAGTCTGACAGTGTCCAGAGTGGGAGGGGAGGGAATTTCAGGGGAAAAGGGGAACAGTTTAGAGCAACAAGTATAAAGGACTCATGGACAAAAACTATGGGGGGTGGAAATGGGAGGAAGGTGGGGAGGGCTGGGGTGGTGGGCTGGGGCAGGGTAAAAGACAGAAAACTGTACAATATCAACAATTAAAAAATACTGATTTAAAAAAAAATAAAATAAAAAATGGGGGAAAAAAAAAAAGCAGAGTCCAGGTCTAAATGCTAATAAATAGAGGTTAAATAGGTAGAGGAAGATAAGTCTATAAGAGAGACTGAGAAATGGCCCCAGAGGAGGGAGAAAATTTTGAAAAATTCACAGTAGTTAAGTGAAGAAATTGTCTTGAGGAGGAAGTAGTCAAGTATGTGCTGCTCAACTAAGAACATAAAAAGGAATCAAGTAGATCTGGTGACATAAATGTCACTTAGAACCTCGTGTAGAACAATTCTGAGAGAATGACAGCGCAGAAGGCTAATTAGAGAGGGCATATGAAATGGGAGTTGAGACTAGTTTGAGTTGAAGAAAAATTTTTAAAGAAGCATGGAGAACACAAACCATTTTCAGTTCTTTTTTGAAAAGCTCCAGAAGATTCTTAAATACTAAAAAAATATTTTATTAAGAGCTAGGTTTCCAAATTATGTCTTCTATCAATTCTCCACTTAATTTCACATTCATAAGATGACAATAATCTAGGGATCTCTAAAAAGCATTACTTTAAATAGTCACAGCTTTACTAAATGCTATGTCGGATACATCTGGGCTTTTCCTCCTTGTAAGTACAAATAAATTCTTCAACTGTCAGGGATGGTGTAGATACTTAAAATAAATGGGGAACTTCAAGGTTCTGGTTCAGCACGTAGAGCTTAGAGGTCAACACTCTGTCCTAACAACAAATTTTAAAAACTGAACAAATTAAAAAACCAAAAACTTTTTTCAACACAGAGAAATGAGGTCACAGGGCAAACTGCCCCCCTGCCCCAAGCTGGAGAGACATGATAGATGGGTAGGATAAAATCAGAACTATTAGAACAGAAATTATGAGTAGAAATATCCAGGGGAACCAGTGCAAGGGTAGACAAATCTCAGCTGTAATCCATGAATTGCTAGAGGCTCAACTCCAGGAGGGCCTATTAATAGGAGGGCCCCTACACTTCTGTGAGTTTTACCTCTAGGAGCTCTACAAAGTTATAACAGTGAAGATGGGAGAAAAATCCCCTAATGATTTCAGCAGAAGGAAGGGAAAGTAATGGTTCTAAAACATGCCAATTTTATTACTTGTTCTTTAGTTACAGTTGTCCTCATTGTTTCTCCGATTACTCTCGCCCACCCTCCCCTCCCTCATCTTCCACATTCAATCCTCTCCACCCCTGGGTATCTTTGCCCATGTGTCCTTTATACATATTCTTCAACCCTTCCCCTTCTTTCCCCCATTGTCCACCTCCTGCCTCCCCTCTGGCCAATGTCAGTTTGTTCTTTATTTCCATGTCTCTGTTTCTATTTTGAGCGTATGTTTATTTTGTTGATCAGGTTCCACTTATAGGTCATATGGTATTTATCTTTTACCAGCTGGCTTATTTCACTTAGCATAATATTCTCCAGTTCTAATCATGCAAATGGTAGGAGTTCCTTTTTTCATTCTGCTGCATAGTATTCTATTGTGTAAATGTACCACATTTTTTTCATCCACACATTTAATGGTGGGCATTTAGGTTACTTCCAATATCGGCTATTGTAAATGGTGCTACTATGAATATTGGGGTGCATAGGTTCTTCTGAATTGGTGTTTCAGGTTTCTTAGGGTATAATCCTAGCAGTGGAGTTACTGGGTCAAAAGGCAGATCCATTTTTAGTTTTTTGAAAAAATTCCATAGAGTTTTCCACAGGGAAAACTGAGTTTTGCATCAGTCTGCACTCCCACCAACAGGGTACTAGGGTTCCCTTTCCTCCACACCCTCTCCAACACTTGTTCATTTGTTCATGATGGCCATTCTGACTGGTGTGTAGGCCTCTCTGTAGTTTTATTTTGCATCTCTCTGACGGCTAGTGATACTGAGCATCCTTTCATATGTGTCTGGGCCCTCTATATGTCTTTCTTGGAGAAGTGTCTAGTCAGGTCCGTTGCCCATGTTTTTCACTGGATGTTTGTCTTCCTGTAGTGGAATCATGTGAGTTCTTTATATGTTTTAGAGATCAAACCCCTGCCTGAGGTATCATTTGGAAAATATATTTTCTCATATGGATGTTCCCCTTTTGATTTGACTGTTTTCCTTAGGTGTGCAGAAACTCTTCAATTTGATGTAGTACTATATGTTTATTCTTTTGTTTACATCCCTTGCTCTGGGGGACATGTCAGTAAAAATACTGTTGCACAAAATACCTCAAATTTTCTTGCCTATGCTCTCCTCTAGGACTCTTATGGGGTTGCGATTTATAAGTCTTTTATCCATGTTGAATTTAGTTTTGTGTATGGTGTAAGCTGGTGGTTGAATTCCATTTTTGTGCATGTAGGTGTCCAGTTTTCTCAACATCATTTGTTGAAGAGGCTATTTTTATTCCATGTTGTGTTCCTGCCACTTTGTCAGCTATTGACCATAGAAACTTGAGTTTATTTCTGGGCTCTCTATTCTGTTCCATTGATCTTTGTGTCTGTTTTTATGCCAGTACCAGACTGTTTTAATTATGGTGGCCTTGTAATACAGTTTGATATCAGATTTTGTGATCACTTCTTTGTTCTTTCTTCTCAAAATTGCTGAGGATATATGGGGTTGTTTATGGTTCCACAAAAATTTTTGAAATCTTTGCTCTGTATTTGTGAAATATGTCATTGGTACTTTAATAGGGATTATGTTGAATCTATAAATTGCTTTGGGTAGTATGTACATTTTGATGATGTTAATTCTTCCAATCCATGAACAAGGTACATGGCATCCTTAATTTCTTTCTTCAGTGTTGTG
Organism: Glossophaga mutica; assembly: GCA_039655065.1. Classification (NCBI taxonomy): domain Eukaryota; kingdom Metazoa; phylum Chordata; class Mammalia; order Chiroptera; family Phyllostomidae; genus Glossophaga; species Glossophaga mutica. The sequence goes on along the minus strand of CM077307.1, from coordinate 100,803,502 downwards.
TAGTTTTCTGAGTAGAGGTCTTTAACCTCCTAGGTTTATTCCTAGGTATTCTATTTTCTGTGTTGTTTTGCAAATGGGGTTTTCTCCTAATTTTTATTTTTGATATTTTCTTGTTAGGTTACAAAAATGCCTTTGATTTCTGGATCTTGACTTTGTATCCCACTGTTTTGCCAAATCCACTTACTAGGCCAAGTAGTTTTTGTTGGAGTCTATAGAGATTTCTATATACACTATCACATCATCTGCAAACAATGACAGTTTTCCTTCCTCCCTTCCGATTTGGATACCTTTTGTTCCTTTTTCTTGTCTGATTGCTGGGGACAGAATTTCCAATACTATGTTGAATAGCAGTGATGAAAGTGGACACCCTTGTCTTGTACCTGATCTTAGTGGGAAAGCCTTTAGTTTTTGTCCATTGAGTAAGATGGTGGCTGTAGGTTTCTCATATATGGCCTTTATTGTGTTGAGGTATGCTTCCCCTACTACCACTTTATTGAGTGTTTATCATAAATAAGTACTGTACCTTATCAAATGCTTTGTCCACATCTACTCATATATGATTTTTGTGTCTTTCCTTTCTTTTATGTGATGTATTACATTTATTGGTTTGCGAATATTGTTAACATCCTTGCATCCCTAGGATGAACTCCACTTGATCATGGTGTATGATCATTTTAATGTATTGCTGCATGTGGTTTGCCAATATTTTGCTGAGGATTTTACCATCTATGTTTATCAGCGATATTGGCTTATAGTTTTCTTTGTTGCATCTTTATCTGGTTTTGGGATTAGGATGATGCTGGCTTCATAAAGAGTTTGGGAGTGTTCTCTCCTCTTGGTATTTTTGGAACAGTCTGTGAAGGATATGGGTTAGCTCTTCCTTAAATGTTTTGTAGAATTCTCCTGTGAAACTGTCCAGTCCAGGGTTTTTGTGTGTTGGGAGTTCTTTGATTACCACTTCAATTTCACTAACTGACATCTGTCTGGTCAGGCTTTCTACTTCTTCTTGGTTCAGTTTTGGAAGGTTATAGGTTTCTATAAATTTGTCCACTTCATCCAGCTTTTGGAATTTTTTGGCATATTGTTGTTCATAATAATTTCTTACAGTCTTCTGTATTTCTGTTTTATCAGTTGTAATTTCTCCTCTATCATTTCTGACTTTATTTAGGTACTCTTTTTAAATTTTACTATATTTTATTGATTTTGCTACTACAGTTGTCCAATTTTTTTCTTCCCGTTATTCCCCTCTGTCTTGTAACCTCCCTGCTACCATCACTCCCCCACCTTCGTTCATATCCATGGGTCATACATATAAGTTCTTTGGCTTCTCCATTTCCCATACTGTTCTTCATCTCCCCCTGTCTATTTTGTCCCTATTCTTTATGTTTCTAATTCCCTGTACCTTTCCCCCTATTGTCCCCACTCCCTGCTTATAACACTCCATGTAATCTCTATTTCTCTGAATCTGTTCCTGTTCTAGTTGTTTGCTTAGTTCGTTTTTTTTCTTTTTGTTTTTATAGGTTTGGTTGTTGATAGTTGTGAGTTTGTTGTCAATTTGCTGTTTGTATTTTTTATCATCTTCTTCTTTTTCTTAGATAGTCCCTTTACATTTCATATAATAAAGGCTCAGTGATGATGAACTTCTTTAACTTGACCTTATCTGGGAAGCACTTTATCTGCCTTTCCATTCTAAATGATAGCTTTGCTGGGTAGAGCAATCTTGGATGTAGGTTCTTACCTTTCATGACTTGTAATACTTCTTTCCAGACCCTTCTTGCCTGCAAGGTTTCTTTTGAAAAATCAGCCAATAATCCAATGGCAACTCCTTTGTAGGTAACTCCTCTTTTCTTGCTGCTTTTAAGATTCGCTCATCTTTAACCTCGGGTAGTATTATTTTCATGTGTCTTGGTGCATGCATACTTGGGTCCAGTTTCCTTGGGGCTTTCTGAGCTTCCTGGACTTCCTAGAAATCTATTTCCTTTGCCAGATTGGGGAAGTTCTCCATTATGTTTTCAAATAAGTTTTCAATTTCTTGCTTTTCCTCTTCTCCTTCTAGCACCCCTAGGGTTCACATGTTGGAACATTTAAAGTTGTGCTGGAGGTTCCTAAGTCTCTCCTCATCTTTTTAAGATTCTTGGTTCTTCATCCTGTTCTGGCTGAATGTTTCTTTCTTCCTTCTGCTCCAAACCACTGATTTGAGTCCCAGTTTCCTTCTCCTCACTGTTGGTTCCCTGTACATTTTCCTTTATTTCACTTTTAATAGCCTTGACTTTCCCCTCTATTTTGCAACCATACTCAACCATTTTTGTGAGCATCCTGATTACCAGTGTTTTGAACTCTGCATCTTTGGCTACTTCTTCAAATTAGTACTTAGTAGTAATTTTCTTGGAGATTTGATCTCTTCTTTCATTTGGGCCATATATTTTTTTGTCCTGGCTTGCCTGTTATGTAGTAAGGGGCAGAGCCTTAGGTATTTGCCAGGGCGGGGCAACCCATGTCACTGTGTTGTGGCACTGTATGTGGGGGACAGGTCCAAGGAGGAGCAATACCACTTGCTCAGCTTTTGGCAGGCTGTCACTTCCTCTGCTACCCACAAGCAATGCCCTTCTGGTGCTGATTCCCAGGTGGGTGTTTTGTGTACATTCTAGGACCCTGTGAGCCTCTGCAAGGAACTCTCCTGTGAGGATGGGAGTTTCTCCTGCCAACACAAGGTTTTTTCAGTGAGAGGTTTTGAGGCTTTATTTTCTGGTGCTGGATCCCTGGTTTAGGCTGTCTGGCTGGCTCACCACTTGTTCCTCCTGGTTTATCCATATGCAGATGTGGGATGGACTGCTGTGCCAGTCACTGCCTCACTCACCCACATCCACCAGCCTCTACCTTGCCCTGACTCCTCTCCATCCTGGCTGCTTGTCTCCACCCCTCCTACCAGTCTGGATGCATGTTTCTTAGTTAACTCCTTGGTTGTTGGTCTTCTATACAATTGATTTTCTGGGAGTTTTGGTTATTTTTTGTTTTTAAATTTGTTGTTGTCCTTTTGGTTGTGTGAGGAGGCAAAGTGCATCTACCTATGCCTGCATCTTGCTCGTATGTTTCTTTTTTCCTTAATGAGCTCAGATAAAGACTTGTTGATTTTGTTTATCTCTTCAAAGAAGAAGCTCCTGGATTCATCCCTTGAATTGTTCTTTTAGTTTCTAAGTCATTTAATTCTGCTCTGATATTGGTTATTTCCTTCCTTCTACTTGCTCTAGCCTTTGTTTCTTGTTGTTCCTCCAGCTTTTGTAGATGCAGGGTTGTTTATTTGAAATGTTTCTCTTTTTTATGTAGGCCTGTATCACTATGAACTTTCCTCTCAGGACTGCCTTTGCGGTGTCCCAAAAGTTTTGGGCTGTTTTATGTTCATTTTATCTTGTTTCCAGGAACTTTTTATTTCATCCTTTATCTCATTATTGACCCATTCATTGTTTAATAGCATGCTATTCAATCTCTGTGAATTTGAGTGTTTCTGAGGGGTTTTTTAGATGTTAGTTATTTATTTTTAGAGAGGAAGTGAGGGAGAGAAACATCAATGTGTCATTGCCTCTCATGTGGTTCCCACTGGGGACTTGGCCCACAACCCAGGCATGTACCTGACTGGGAATTGAACCAGCCACCCTTTGGTTCTCAGCCTGTGCTCAATCTACTGAGCTACAACAGCTAGGTTGAGTTGTATTTTTTTGTTTTGTTTTGTTTTGTTTTGAAGTATTTTTTCAGTTTCAGTCTCTTGTGGTTTGAGAAAATGCTTGATAAGATTTCATTTTTCTTCAACTGAAGGCTGGTTTTGTGTTCTATTATGTGGTGTATCTTTGAAAATATTCCATGTGCATTTTACTTTTTCTTTTTTAATATATTTTATTGATTATGCTATTACAGTTGTCCCATTTCTTCACCATCATTCCTCTCCACCCTGAACACCCCCTCCCACCCACATTCCCCCACTTTAGTTCATGTCTATGTGTCATAAGCTCTTTACCTTCTACATTTCCCACACTATTCTTGCCCTCCCCGTGTCTATTTTCTACCCACCCTCTATGCTACTTATTCTCTGTACCTTTCCCCCCCTCTCTCCTCTTCCCACTCCCCTGTTGCTAACCCTCCATATGATCTCCATTTCTGTGTTTCTGTTCCTGTTCTATTGTTTGCTTAGTTTGCTTTTGTTTTAGTTGTGGTTGTTAATATCCGTGAGTTTGCTTGCTGTCTTTTTACTGTCATATTTTTTATCTTTTTCTTAGATAAGTCCCTTTCATAATATTATATGAAATATTTCATATAATAAGGACTTGGTGATGACGAACTCCTTGAACTTGACCTTATCTGAGAAGTGCTTTATCTGCCCTTCCATTCTAAATGACAGCTTCGCTGGATAGAGCAATCCTGGATGTAGGTCCTTGACTTTCATGTCTTGGAATACTTCTTTCCAGCCCCTTCTTGCCTGTAAGGTCTCTTTTGAGAAATCAGCTGACAGTCTGATGGGAACTCCTTTGTAGGTGACTGTCCCCTTATCCCTTGCTGCTTCTAGAATTCTCTCCTTCATTTTCATCTTGGCTAATGTAATTACGATGTGCCTTGGCATGTTCCTACTTGGGTCCAACTTCTTTGGGACTCTCTGAGCTTCCTGGACTGGGGTTCCTGCCAGATTGGGGAGGTTCTCCTTTATTTTTTTGTCAAATAACTTTTCTACTTGTTGCTCTTTTTCTTCCCCTTCTGGTACCCTGATAATTCGCATGTTGGGATGCTTAAAAATGTCCTGGAGGTTCCTAAGCTTCCCCTCTTTTTTTTTTAATTCTTGTTTTTTCATACTTTTCTGATTGGTTGTTTGCTTCTTCCTTCTGGTCCACTCCATTGATTTGAGTCCTAGTTTTCCTCCCATCTCTATTGGTTCCCTGTGCATTTTCCTTCATTTCACTTATTGTAGCCTTCATTTGTTCATCTAATTTGTGAGCAAAATCAACCAATTCTGTGAGCATTCTGGTCACCAGTGCTTTGAACTGTGCCTCTGATAGGTTGGCTATCTCTTGCTCGCTTAGATGAATTGGCTCTGGGGCTTTGAGTTGTTCTCCCGTTTGAGCCATTTTTGGTAATTTTTTTTTGGTCTGGTCGCAGCTGTTATGTAGTGGGGGGCAGAGCCTTAGGTGTTCGCCAGGGTGGGGCAGCTCAGTGGCTGGGTAGTGATGCTGTATGTGGGGGCGGGGTCTGAGAGGGAACAGTACTTGCTCTGCTCTCTCTCACATTTCAGTCCCTTCCGCAGCTTCCCCTTTGCCTGGATTATCTGTGTACGAATGTGGGACCACCTGGTCAGCCAGCCACCTTGCACAGCCTCACTGGGTCTACACTGTTGCCAACCCCCACCCGGGGTCTGCTAGCCACTGTCTGTGCACCTGGGAACTGCCAGCTGCTGCTGCCTGTGCACCCAGGTCCACCAACCTCCACATTTTCCTGCTGCAACTCTCTTACTGGTCTGGATGAATGGGTGTTGCATGTCTATATAGTTGAATTTTCTATAAGTTGTCATTGTTTTCTTGTTTCTAAATCTTTGTTGTCCTTAATTTTGGTTGTGGGAGGAGGCACAGTGTGTCCTTCTGTCCCTCCATCTTGTCCAGAAGTCCCTATCAACAATAACCTTAAATGCAACTGGATTAAATGCTCCAATCAAAAAACACAGGGAAGCAGAATGGATAAATAAACACAATCTGCACATATTCTGCCTACAGGAGACTCACTTCAGAACAAAAGACCTACATAGATGGAAAGTGAAGAGTTGGGAAAAAAATATTCCAAGCAAATGGACAGGAAACAAAAGCTGGGTTAGCAATAATTATATCAGGCAAAAAGATTACAAAACAAAGGCCATACAAAGAAACATGGAAGGACACTACATAGTACTCAAGGGAAGAATCCATCAAGAAGACATAAATATTATAAACATATATGCACCCAACAGAGCAGCACTAAAATATATAAGGAAAATCTTGGAGGAGTTTAAGAAAGATATAGACAGCAACACACTTATAGTAGGGGACTTTAATACCCCACTGTCAAAAATGGAGAGATCTTTCAAACAAAATGTCAACAAGGATACTGAGGCACTGAACAATGCCCTAGACCAAGTGGACTTCACTGATATATATTTAGAACCTTTCATCCCAAAGAAGCAAACTACACATTCTTTTAAAATGCACATGGACTTCTAGCTAAGATGGAGGCATAGGTGGACATACTGTGCCTCCTCACACAACCAAAATAAAGGACAACAAAGATTTAGAAACAATAAAACAACTACAACTGATAGAAAAATTGAACTGTACGGAAGTCCAACAACTATTCATCCAGACCGGTAAGAGGGGCAGAGTTGCAGCAGCAAAAAGTGGAGTTTGGCAGACCCGGGAAAGCAGGCAGGAGCTGGCAGATCCAAGGCGTACAGGCGGTGGCTAGCGGACCCCGGGCATTGGGTGGGAATGGGTAGACTCAGTGAGGCTGCGCAAGGCGGCTGGCTGACCAGGTGATCCCACGGTCATGTGCAGATAATCCAGGCAAAAACGGGGAGCAAGGGAGACCTCACAACCCAGAGCCCCAGTGCCAGGAAATAAAACCTAAAAATATTGATTGAAAACACTTGTGGGGGTTGAGGTGTCAGGAGAGATTCCCAGCCTCACAGGAGAGTTCGTTGGAGAGACCCACAGGGTCCTAGAACGTACGCAAGCCCACCCACACAGAAATCAGCACCAGAAGGATCCAGTTTTCTTGGGGAAAGCGGCAGAAGGGACTGGAATCCGAGAGAGAGCAGAGCAAGCACCATTGTTCCCTCTCAGACCTCACCCCCATATACAACATCACTACCCATCCACTGAGCTGCCCCACCCTGGCGAACACCTAAGGCTCTGCCCCCCACTACATAACAGCTGCGACCAGACCAAAAAGAAAAAAAAAAAAAAAAGAAGAAGAAGAAAGGAAAAAAAACACACACAAAAATGGCTCAAATGGGAGAACAACTCAAAGCATAGACCTAATTCATCTAAGCGAGCAAGAGATAGCCAACCTATCAGATGCACAGTTCAAAGCACTGGTGACCAGAATGCTCACAGAATTGGTTGATTTTGCTCACAAATTAGATGAACAAATGAAGGCTACAATAAGTGAAATGAAGGAAAATGCACAGGAAACCAATAGAGATGGGAGGAAAACTAGGACTCAAATCAATGGAGTGAACCAGAAGGAAGAAGCAACCAACCAATCAGAAAACAATGAAAAAACAAGAATTCAAAAAACTGAGGAGAGGCTTAGGAACCTCCAGGACATCTTTAAATGTCCCAACATGTGAATTATAGGGTACAAGAAGGGGAAGAAGAAGAGCAACAAGTGGAAAACTTATTTGAACAAATAATAAAAGAGAACTTCCCCAATCTGGCAAAGGAAATAGACTTCCAGGAAGTCCAGGAAGCTCAGAGAGTCCCAAAGAAGTTGGACCCAAGTAGGAACATGCCAAGGCACATCGTAATTACATTAGCCAAGATGAAAATGAAGCAGAGAATTCTAGAAGCAGCAAGGGATAAAGGGACAGTCACCTACAAAGGAGTTCCCATCAGACTGTCAGCTGATTTCTCAAAAGAGACCTTACAGGCAAGAAGGGGCTGGAAAGAAGTATTCCAAGTCATGAAAGTCAAGGACCTACATCCAGGATTGTTCTATCCAGTGAAGCTGTCATTTAGAATGGAAGGAAGATAAAGTGCTTCTCAGATAAGGTCAAATTAAAGGAGTTCATCATCACCAAGCCCTTATTCTATGAAATGTTAAAGGGAATTATCTAAGAAAAAGAAAATTAAAAATATGACAGTAAAAAGACAGCAAGCAAACTCACAGATATTAACAACCACAACTAAAACAAAAGCAAACTAAGCAAACAATAGAACAGGAACAGAAACACAGAAATGGAGATCACATGGAGGGTTAGCAACAGGGGAGTGGGAAGAGGAGAGGGGGGGAAAGGTACAGAGAATAAGTAGCATAGAGGGTGGGTAGAAAATAGACAGGGGGAGGGCAAGAATAGTGTGGGAAATGTAGAAGGTAAAGAACTTATGACACAGAGACATGAACCAAAGTGGGGAAATATGGGTGGGAGGGGATGTTCAGGGTGGAGGGGAATGATGGTGAAGAAATGGGACAACTGTAATAGCATAATCAATAAAATATATTAAAAAATAAAAATATTTTTTAAAATATTTTTAAGAAGTTATTGTTGATAGGTACTTATTCATTGCCATTATCCCCCTTTCTACTTGTATTCTCCTCTTTCACTCTTTTTCTTCTTCTTCTAAAAGTAGTCCCTTTAGCATGTCTTACAGTGCTGCTTTGTGTGATGTGCATTGTTTTAACCCTCTTTTGTCTTCGAAATTCCCTGTTTCCCCTCCATTTCAAATGATATCCCTGCTGAGTAGAGCAGTGTTGGTTGCAGGCCATTCCTTTTCATTACTTGGAATATTTCTTGCTATTCCCTTCTGACCTGTAGTGTTTCTGTTCAGAATCAGCTGCTAGCCTTATTGGAGCTCCCTTGTATGTTAGTGTTTTTGTCTTGCTGCTTTTAGGATTTTCTGTCTTTAAAATTTGGCATTTTAATTATTATGTGTCCTAGAGTAAGCCTCTTTGGATTCATCTCCCGTGCTTCCTGCACATGGCTTTTCCTCTCTCCAACTTAAGGAAATTTTCTGTCATTATTTTTCAAAACAGATTTTCTATCTCTTGATCCTTTTCTTCTCCTTCTAGTATTCCTATGATTGAAATGTTGTTACAATTCATGTTGTCCTGCTCTCCTAGTAGTTTTTGAGTCTTTTTTAATGATTGTGCTTTATCTGGGTATTTTTTTCTACCTGTCTTCCAGCTCACTAATTTGGTCCTCTGCTTTATCCAGCCTGCTTGTAATTCCTACTAGTATATTTTTCATTTCAGACATTGTACTCTTCATTTCTTCCTGATTCTTCTTTATAGTTTCTATTTCCTTTTCATATTGTTGTATTTCCCACTCAGTTCCTTGTAGTTGTCTGAATTCTTTGACCATCCTCATAACCATTTTTTAAAATTCTGTATCTGATAGATTGCTTGCCTCAATTCATTTAGCTCTTTACTGGGTGTTCTTCCCTTCCTTTTGATTAGGAGCTCTTTCTTCATCTCCCCATTTTAAGTGACTCTTTTTGGGTATTGCTGTGATCCAGGATGTTCTGCTTTGTCAGCTATCTTTGTAGGGTGGTCTTCTATTCTAAGGGTTCTGTGTGCCTCTGTGTCTGGATGGTTGAGGGCTGCCATTCTTCCAAATGTGGTGGCTGTCGTGTTGTACTTGCTGGTAGCTTCTATGTTGATAGATTATCCCCTCTACCAGGATGCTGGTAGTCACAACTCCCACCTTGTCTTGTACATTGCTGTGTAAGTGTTGATCAACACAGTAGTATTACCAGGCAACTGAATGTATCCCAGCAAATGGGACTGCCCTACCACATCAGCAGTCTCACTGCACTTGAGCAAATAATGATAAAGGAGAAGAAAGATTACAGATATTAAAAGATATGACAAAGGGAATATGAGATGATCAAAGAGGGAAAAATGTTATTAAGTGGTACGAGGGAGGAGAATTGCTAAGAATAGGGATAGATCTGAGGTGAAAATAGGGAGAGAACATTTTAAACATAAGTAAAATACATAAGGGTGATAGGAACAATGTGGTAAGAAAAGGGAAAAGTATACAATGAGGTCTGAGGTACAATGAAAAAGGTATTAGACCAATGGGAGCAAAATTAGAGAAAAATCCAAGTAGGGTCAATAGCAATGACAGCTGAAAGAAGTTGTATAAAGGTGGAACTGGAATAAGAATATTGTACTAAAACGAAAATTGAATATGAAGTGTGTACCTTGAAATAAATGATTTTAAGAGAATGGGGAAGCAAACTAATAAGAGTAAGAAGGTAAGAAGTAAAGAAAAACAAACAAACAAAAAAATACAGAAGAAAAACAAGAGTAAGAAGTAAAGCCCAGGTTGAGAGAGAGGGAACCAAAACAAATAAAAATAATTTTTAAAAAATGAAATTAGATTACTGACTCCACTGATCCAGGGCATAGAGAAGGTGAAATAGAGTAAGATGGAGGGTGGGAGGGTTTCTATATGAGGTTTAAAGAACCAACAAATATTGAACAACTATGAATTACATTGGAGCAATGCAGCAATAATTATGGTATTTTGCCTAACTACCCACTGTTTATATAAGGAAGAAAAGAAATAAGACTCTTCTCAGAGGGGGAGAAGAATGTGTGTTGATTTAAGAAAGAGGAGCACTTATTCGAGGTTAGATGAAGAAGCAATGGCGAGAGTAAGGGATGGGAAGTCAGCGTAGTGTGAGAGCAAATAAGTTTACCATAACAGTAATAAAGCTCAGGAAGATGGCGAAATGGATAAAGACCATGGAGGGGTGCTGCATGGTCTCTGGAATAACAATATGAAAAAATATATACAATCTAAATAAAAATAATAAAAAGTAAAAGACCAAGAGTAGAGAGTTATTTGGAATGCAAATAAAATCAAAGATACAATTACAAGGAGAAAAACAAGCCACAGCAAAACAATCAGAAATAATGAACAAATAACAATGACCTATATAATAAAAAAAAGAGAAATAAAAAAATATGCAAGTTCTAATGAAGGGCAAGGTGAACTTTTTATCAGATGTTGATTTTTGCCTTTGGACTTCTTTCTGGAACTGTCTCTGGTTTTCTCTCAGCTCCAGGACTTATTGTGTTACTCTTAAATAAAAAAGCAAAAAGGAAAAAAAGAAAAGAAAATGAAAAGAGAGTGCCCACCTTGCTGGTAGTTAATAAGTGTGCTTGCGGGTTTTGCAGATCCTCCCCACTCCTGCTGGCAGTGGAGGGTGGGCTATTTCTACTTTGTGGTGGTTCTGTTCTGAAGTGGGCTCACTCTGGGCTGCAATAATCACAGGTGCCTAGTTTCCAGCCCACACTCTCAGAGACTGGTGTGACCCACATTCTCCACCTTGTGCCTTTGCATATGTATAAACTACCTCACTTCACACCCCTTTAATCAATTCATGAGGCATGTCCAGACTTGGCCAGTTGTGGCCCTTCTCTTCTCCCAGCTCCAGGTGTGGCTAGGACCTCGACCACTCTCTGGCACCATCCCTGACTGGCCAGCGGCCACCGCCCTGCTTGGGTGCATAGCCAGCTGTGTCTGTGCCTGCACACCCTCTGCGCCTATTGTTTCTCTGGGCAGGTCTGTGTTTTTCTTACCCTAGGTGTGGAGGGAGCCACTAGTCTACTATCATGGAACAGGCTCTCTTCTGAAGTCCAATATGGTCCATGCAGGAGCCATGGCTTGGGTCACCGTGCCCAGGGACTGTCCTGGGCCAGCTGGTGACCACCACCCTGGATTTGGTGCCCAGCTAGCTGTGTGTGCCTGCATGTTTCTACCCCAGCAACTTTGCGCAAACCTCTCAGGGCATGGATCCGTGCCTCCCTTGCCAGGCTCTCCTCTGAAGTCCAATGTTGTCCACGTGGAAGCTGCAGCCTAAGGTGCCACACTGGGGACTTTCCCCATCTGCCTATAAAACCTCCTTACCACCTGTTTTTGAAGTGTCCTCTGCTTGCTTTGGCTTTCAAACTTCATGTCAGCTCAATTTTTGTTGGCTGTTAATTCTGTTCTTCAGAAGCACAGCTAAGTGTCCCAGTTGGGTGCTTGAACAAATGCGATTAGCTCCCACCTACTTTGCCACCATGTTCGCTCCAACAGAGAACTTTCTTCCAGAGCATTTTTAAAACCCATTTTTAGCCCTCCTGTTCCACCTAAGGTGAGTGGCAGTGTTTGACAAATACTTGTGCCGTTCACAGTCCAGATGCACCTCTTCTCCCACAGCCCACTACACCACAGTACTACAGACCTATTTATTGCAGTTTCCTTTACCCAGTATGTCATGTCCAGCTATGAAGAAAAAACTAGGCATATTAATAGGCAAAAAACAGTTTGAAGAGACAGAGCAAGCACCAGAACCAGACTCATATGGCAGGGATGTTAGAATTTAAAACACCTATGACTAACATGTTAAGGGCTCTAATGGAAAAAGTAGGCAATGTGAAAGAACAGATGAGTAATGAAGGAAAGAAAGAGAAATTGTAAGAAAACATAAAAAATAAATGCTAAAGATAAAAAAGAATAAAACAGAAATGAAGAATGTCCTACTAGGAGGACAATAGGTGGAATTGGCTGAGAAAAGAATGTCTGAGATTGAGTACATGTCAATAGAAACTTCCAAAGCTGAAAAGCAAAGACAAGGAAGACTGGGAAAAACAAACAAAAACAGAAAAAAAATATTCAAGAACCAAAGCGCAACTACAAAAAGTGTAACATGCATGTAATAGTATTACCAAAAAGAAAGGAAAGGGAAAAACCAAAACTCCAAAATTTCCAAAGAAATGCCCCTGAGGGCAGGGGCTCCCTTTCTCACCAGCCAACATACATAGGATGGTTTCCTTTGTTGTGCCAAAACTTTTTAGTTAATGTAGTCTCATTTGTTTATTTTTTCTTTTGTTTCCTTTGCCCCAGAAGATACATCAGAAAAAATATTGCTAAGAGAAATGTCAGACTTTTTACTGCCTATGCTTCCTTCTAGAGTTTTATAGTTTTGGGTCTTATAGTTATAAAGTCTTTGATTCATTTGGAGTTTATTCTTGATATGGTGTAAAAAGGTGGTCGTTTCATTTTTTGCATGTATCTGTCCAATTCTCCCAAAACCATTTTTTGAAGAGACTGTCTTTACCCCATTGTATGTTCTTGCCTCCTTTTTCACATATTAATTGACCATATAAGCATGGGTTTATTTCTGGGCTCTCTACTGTGCTCTATTGATCTATGTCTTTTCTATACCAGTTGTGCTAATTATGGCCTTGTAATATAGTTTCATATCAGGTAGTGTAATACCTCCAACTTTGTTGTTCTTTCTCAAGATTGCTGGGTCTATTCGAGATCTTTTGTGCTTCCATATAAATGTTCCGTGAAACACACCTTTGGTATTCTGATAGAAACTCTACTGAATCTATCAATTGCTTTGAGTAGTATAGACATTTAATGTTAATTCTTCTCATCCATGAGCACAGTATATGCTTCTATTTATTAGTATCTTCTTCAATTTCCTCCTTCAGTCTTCAAATTTTCTGAGTACAGGTTATTTACTTCCTTGGTTAAATTTTTTCCTAGGTGTTTTTTATTGTTGCAATTATAAGTAAGATTGTTTCCTTAAGTTTCCTTTTTGATAGTTCATTATTGGTATATAAAATGCAACTGATTTCTGAGTATTTATTTTATATTCTTCTATTTTACTCCATTTATCAGGTCTAGTAGTTTTCAATGGAATCTTTAGGACTCAGAGTATACCATGTCACCTGCAAATAATGCCTATATTACTTCTTCCTTTCCAATTTATTTCTTCTTCCTGACTGATTGGTAAGGGAAAGACTTACTCTGTATTGAATAAAAGTGGTAAAAGTGGACATGCCAGTCTTGATCCTGATGTTAAGGGAAACATTTATTTTCCTTGCATTGAGTATGATGTTAGCTATGGGTTTGTTATGGCCTTTATTATGTTTAGGTATGTTTCCTTTATCCACGCTATGCTGAGAGGTTTTTTATATCATAAATTGGGGGTTGAATTTTGTCAAATGCTGTTTTTGCTCTATTAATACGACTTTTATCCTTCATTTTGTTTATTTGATATATTATGTTAATTGATTTGCAGATACAATACCAACCATGCATCCCAGGAATAAATCCCATTTGATTATGGTGTATGAACTTAATGTATTGCTAAAATTCAATTGCTGATATTTTGTTGAGGATTTTTGCATCTATGTTCAACAGGAATATTAACCTATAATTTTCCTTATTTGTCATGTTCCTTTCTGGTTTGGGAATTAGAATAATGCTGGGCTCACAAAAAGAGCTCGGGAATCTTCCCTCCTCTTGAACTTTTTGGAATAGTTTGAAAAGGATAGGTGTTAGTTCTTTGACTGTTTGGTAACAATTCACCTGTGAAACTATCACAGGTGAAAAAGGCCCAGGACTTTTATTTGTTGGAAGTTTCTTGATTGCTCTTTCAATTTCATTAGTTGTAATCCATCTATTTAGATTTTCTGATTCTTCTTGCTTTAACTTTAGAAGATTGTATGTTTCTAGTAATGTATCCATTCTACCCAGATTGTCCAATTTATTGGCATGTAGTTGTCTGTAGTACTTCCTTATAATCCATTGTATTTCTATGGTGTCAGTTGTTATTCTCCTCTCTTGTTTCTGATTTTATATATTTGGGTCTTCTCTCTTCTTTTTTTTTTTTCCTTAAAGATTTATTTATTTATTTTTAGACACAGGAGAAGGGAGGGAGAAAGAGAGGGAGAGAAACATCAACATGTGGTTGCCTCTCACACATCTCCTGTTGGGGACCTGGCCTGCAGTCCAGGCATGTGCCCTGACTGGGAATCAAACTGGCAACCTTTTGGTTCACAGGCCAGCACGCAATCCACTGAGCCACACCAACCAGGGCTCTTTATTTTTTTCTTGATGAGTCTCTTTAAACATTTATGAATCTTGTTTATCTTTTCCAAGAACCAGCTCTTGTTTTCATTTATCTTTTGTATTTTTTTTACATGCTATTTTGTTTATCTTCTTTGATCTTTATTACTTCCTTTCTTCCACTGACACTGGGCTTTGTTTGTTGTTCTTTTTCTAGTTCCTTTAAATGTAATGATATTTTTGGAGATCTTTCTTGCTGCCTGTGGTTGACCTATAATGCTATGAATTTTCCTCTTAAGACTACTTTCGTTGTGTCCCATGGATTTTGGGTTGTTGTGTTGTTTTCATTTGTTTCAAGGTATTTTAAAATTTCTTCCTTGATCTCACTGTCAACCCATTCATTGTTTAGTAACATGTTGTTTAGCTTCCGTTTGTTCACATGTTTTCCAGTGTGTTTTATTTTTGTGATTTCCAGTTTAATACAATTATGGTCAGAGAAGATGCTTGATATGACTTCAGTCTTCTTAAATTAGTTGAAACTTGTTTTGTGTCCAAACGTGTGGTCTTATCCTAGAAAATGTTCCATGTGCACTTGAAAGAACATCTAGAAGATTTCAATTAAATCTTTCTGGTCTAGTGTGTCATTTAAGGCCACTGTTTTCTGTTGATACTCTGTCTGGAAGATCTATCCATTGATGTCAATGGGGTATTAAAATCCCCTATACTATAACTGCATTACTAGGCATCTCTCTTTTTACATACATCAAGATTTGTTTTATATATTTAGGTGCTCCTAGGTTGGGTGCATAAATGTTTACAACAGTTAAATCCTCTTGTTGGACTAATCCCTTTATTATTATGTAGTATCCTTTGTCTCTTATTATACCTGTTCTTTTAAAGTCTATTTTGTCTGACATAAGTATTGCTACTCTCTAGCTTTTATTTTCCACTAACGTTTGTATGAAATATCTTTTGTCCATTCATTTATTTTCTGTCTGCATCTGTCATTCTGAGGTGGGTCCTTTATAGACAGCATATTTTTGGGTGTTGTTTTCTTATCCATTCAGCTAACCTATGTCTTTTTATTGAATTATTTAAACCATTTATATTTAAAGTGATTACTGATAGGTATGTACTTATTGCTGCTTTATTCTTTATACCTATGTCCCTCTGATTTTCTTTCTTCTTCTTAAAGAAGACCCTTTAACTTTTCCTGTGATACTGGTTTCGTAGTAATGTCTGGGAAACTCTATTTCTCCTTTGATTTTAAATGACAATCTTGTTGGCTAAAGTAATCTTGGTTATAGGTCCTTCCTTTTCATCACTTTGAATATTTTTTGCCAATCCCTTCTGGCCTGAAATGTTTCTGTTGAGAAATCAGCTGACTGTCTTATAGGAGCTCCCTTGTAGGTAACTGTCTTACTCTTGCTGCTTTGAAGATACTGTCTTTAATCTCTGTAATTTTCATTATGATGTGTGTTGGTGTAGGCCTCTGTGTATTTATCTTGTTTGGGAGTCCCTATGCTTCCTGGATGTATGTGTCTTTTTCTTTCACTAGGTTAGGGAAGAAGTTTTTGGTCATTATTTCTTCAAATAGGTTCTGAATCTCTCTGTGTCTTCTTCTGGCACCTCTATAATGCAGATGTTATCATGCTTCATGTTGCCCCAGTGGTACCTTAAACTATCCTCATTTTTAAAAACTCTTTTTTCTTTCTGCTGCTCTACTTAGGTGATTTTTGCTATCTTGTATTTAAAATCACCAATTCAATCCTCTGCTTCATCTAATCTATTGTCTATTCCTCCTAGGGTATTCTCATTTCAGATAATGTATTCTGCATTTCTGACTGTTTTTTTTTTTTTTAATGGTTTCTATGTTCCTTTCCATGCTTATTATCTCTTTTGAGTTCTTACTGATTTCATCCATTCTTCCACTAAGTTCCTTGAGCATCCTTCTAAGCATTGTTTTGAATTTTATCTGGTGGCTCATCACCTCTATTCATTTAGATCTTTTTCTGGAATTATCTCCTGTTCTTTTTTTTTTTTTTTAAATATTTATTTATTTATTTATTTATCTTTAGAGGGGAAGGGTAGGAGAGAGGGAGAAGGAGAGAAATATCAATGTATGGTTGCCTCTTATGTGTCCCATGCTGGGGCTGACCTGCAACCCAGGCATGTGCCCTGACTGGGAATCGAACCGCGATCCTCTGGTTCGCAGGCCCGCGCTCAATCCACTGAGCTACACCAGCCAGGGCTTGTTCTTTTATTTGGCACATGTATCCTTGTGTTCCAATTTTGGTTGACTCTTTCTGCTTCTGTGTATTAGGTAGATCTGCTATGTCTCCCAATCTTAGTAGGATGGTCTTATTTGGTAGGTGTTCTGTGGGACCCAAAGGCAGTGTCTCGTTGATCACCTGAGTTGGGTATTCCACAAATGTCCCTTTTGTGGGTTATGTGAGCTCTCCTGTTACAACTCAGTCTTGATTGTTATTGGCCCATTTGTGCATGGGGTCAACCCTTAGGCTGGGTGACTATGAGGGGGCTGCTGTGTGGGTGCTGACCACACAAATCAGAATTCACCTCAGCAGGTGCTAGACACTGCTGAAATCTCCCTTTGGATGTGCTGCTTCTGAAGGTAATTGGATCCTGCTCTGACATTTGAAGCCCTCAATTGGGTGTATTATTTCTGGGACTTCTTGGGAGGGATTCTGATGCAGATCAAAGTCAGATGCTACCTCTCATTGGCCCTAAGCAATCTGTTTGAAGTTAGAATGCAATACACAGTTTGTGGCTGCCTCTGCTAGGCCTGGTGTACATGCAAGGTAAGCTGCCAGCTTCTACCAGCACCAAGCCACAGGGCAAGTCAGTACAAGGACCAAGACACACTGGTATCTGCCTCTGCCTACTTCCATCTGCCTCCACTTGTTGGGTGCCCCTCAGCCTAGTCACTGAAAGAGCCTCTGGCAGTACTCAAGTTGCATGGGTTATGTTCTCAGTGAGATGCCAGGTAGGGCTGGGTGGTATTCAACAGACTGATGTCGGTTCAAACTCCATGTAGTGCTCGGTCTGAAGCCACTGAGCAAAATTCCCACAGTAGCTCTTCCATGTGGCTCAGCTAGTTAGAGTATCATCCCATACACCCAAGGGTTGTGGGTTTGATCCTCGGTTTTAGTGTGTATGGGAGGTAACAACTGATACTATCTCTTTACGAAATCTCTCTCTCTTTTAAAAATCAATAAGCATATTCTTGGGTCAGGATTAAAATAAAAAGGCCCACGGTACACCTGTAGGAGACCATTCTGCATGGCGTGGGCCCAAATCCCACTTGGAGAGGCACAGGACCCACACCCACGGATAGGTTCTCCCATGGGGAATCAGGCCTGCAATGTACCCAGGCTGCTATGAGATTTGCTTTTGCTAAAACTCCCGCAACCTGAATTGAGACAGCAAATGCTTATTGTAACTTCCTAAAATCTATGCTAAACCTTCCAAGGATGAGTGTAACTGGTTCAACCACTTTTTCCTTTTCATTTGCAAATATCCTTCTTCTGTGATATGATTAGTGGCATTGGCTCCTTTGTTTTCTGTAAAAGGTATAACCACCTAAAGCGAACCTGTGCTTAATAAATGAGGACTATCATGTAATGTGCCGAGAAACCTAATAAAGGTCAGTCACAACAAGGACCACGGCTTTTTCTCCCCTTGAGAGAAAAGCCATGCTCGCCTTTTTCCTCCACAGGACTCGGTAGTCCATGTGAATGTCTTGTTTCATACATAATGCCACAGACGCTGCAGGCCAGTGTCCACATCAACACCAAGGCTAGCTGCCACTCCCCTGGTGACCTCAGACCTTTGTGGTATGGTGGGGTGTCAGACAGTCATCAGTGTAAGACCAGCAGAGTTCATCAGGCCCAAACATACCAAGATTTGGCTGTATGAAGAGAGGGCTCTGTATAATTCAGGTGTGAAAGGGAAAAATGGCCCCAGTCCTAGAATCACACATCTCAATCTGTCCCAGATTCTGCCTGGATCTCCTGGAGAGCCTAAGATCAGCAGGGTAAGGTAACTGGAAATACGGAGGGTGGAGCCAGTAGATCTCCCCTGGGTGGGAGGTGCAGGTCAGGCTCACAGGAAGGTGGGGGCAGAATGGCCTCCACCTCAGAGCCACACAACTCAGTCACTGACACCTCAAGTCTGCTTGGAAATCCACACTCTGGCCCAGGCAGCTGACTCCTCTATAAGATTTGAGCTCTGCAGTATGGTATGACAGGGAATCCAGAGGGTGAGACTATTGCATTCCTCCAGGCTAATGCTGTATGGGAGGAGTGATTCACTGAAGAAAGATGGTGTCTGTGGTGTGGGAAGACTCAGCACAGGGACCCTGGTGGCTGTCCCATCAGTTCTCTCTCTGGAGCCAGAAAAACCCGGTCTCTCCTCATAAGACTCTCATCCACTATGTCCTTCCTCAGCTGGAGCCCAGGGTGAATGGCTGTGAATGAGATTTTGTGTGTTGACCCTTTAAGAGGGTGCCTGGGTCTCTAGCAGACTTTTCTCTCACTGGCAGTTGAATTTCCACTGATTTTCAGGGCCAGGTGTTATGTGGGTGCCTCTTCCCAGCTCTGGGGCTCTTGGCTGGGGAACCCAGTATAGGGCTGAGATCCCATACTCCTTAGGGGAAACCTTTGCAGCTGAGATATCCCTCTGGAATCTCAACCGCCACTGGTAGGGTTGGGGCCAGCACCTTTTGCATCTCCACACTTCCTACCAGTCTTGATGTAGCTTCTCCTGTAAACCCTTAGTTGTAAGATTTCTATTCAGCCAGTCTTCAGTAGGTTATTCAGGTTGATTATTCTACATTTTAGTTGTAATTCCAATTTGGTCCTGGGAGGAGGTAAGAGTAGCTTCCACCTATTCCACTGACTAGTTTGTTTTTAAGGTTTCTGTCTGTGTGGGAGGTCTCACTGATTCATCTGTTTTTCCCCTAAGTTCATTAAGCATTCTTATAAGCAGTGTTTTGACCTCTGTACCTGGTATACTACTTTTCTCCATTTCATTAAGTTCTTTTTCTGAAGTTTTGTCCTGTTCTTTCATTTGGGACATGTTACTTTGCTTCCTTATTTTGGCTGCCTCTTTGTGTCTTTATACATTATAGACAAATATAAATCTGCTATATTTCCCAGTCTTGGCCAGATGGCCTTTGTGATAGGTGTCATGGCACCATCTCTCCAGTCACCTGACACAGGTGCTCCAGGGCTGTCCTTTGTGTGGGTAGTGTGTGTACTCCTGTTGTAGTTGAGCTTTTATGGCTGTTGGCACATCAATAGATGGGATTGACTCTCCAGCTGACTGACTGATTATAGCAGATAAGCTGTTGAGTGGAGAATGACCCCATGAAATGGGATTCACTGTAGCAGGATTCTAATGCCTGTGGAGTCTATCCATTGAGTATGTCCTTTTTGGAGATAATTGGTTGGTGATCTAGTGTGGTCTGAAGCTAGCCTCACTGTGTTGTTCCTAGGGCCTCTTGGGAGGAGCTCCAGTGCAGGCCCAGGTCAGCCACTGCCTATACCTTACCTGAGGCTACATAGTAGGAGCTACAAAGAGATCTGCACTTGGTAGCTGCCTATTCTGGGCTTGGAGGCACCTGGAAGTGGTTATGGTATAAATTGAAGCCTGGATACTAGTACCAGAAGTACAAGGTATGCTGAGGCCAGCTGATGATTATTTGGCATTTGTGGACTTTTGAGAGATTTAAAGAAATTCATAGCACAGGTTGCAACCTGCTGCTTGTGAGGAACAACAGCTAAAAGATGTTCAGGGTGGTGCACAAGTTGTGTTGGGTGGAGTCTCAGGGCTTCACTTAGGTGGTGTGAGCTGTGATAGCTAGTTTCATGGAGACACAGATTGGTTGCCTGCCTGCGTCTGCAGGCTGGTGACAGGGAGAACTCAAGAAAGGAAAATGGTGCCTGCCAGCACTTGTCTTAGACAGAGCTGCCCTTCCAGCATTCACCCTAAAGTCAGGTAATCCAGTTCCCCCTTGTTTGTCCCTGGTGCTTTTCAAGCTGCTGCCCCAGAGTTGGAGCTCAGAGCAATGTATCCATCAGCAAGTAAATCTGTGCACAGGCCCCTAAACAGGGATATCTGGGACTCTAGAAGCCCTCTGTCTTAACTGGACAAATATCCAATGATTTTTACAGCTACAGGTTGTGGGGACTACTCTTCCCAGCACTGGTGGTCTGAGCCCAGTGGAGCCTAGTATGGGGCTGGGCCCCCCTTGCTCCTCAGAGGAAACCTCTACAGCCAAGATATCCCTCCTGACTCACATGTGGATGTGAACTAGCCTGTTATAAATTGTCCAGTTAGCAGTCCATATATAAGGAAGTCCGTGACTTCCTTATATCCTCATTTTATATTCCTGTCAGTTTATTTATGGGCATTCTTTTCACCTAGTCTTGAGGTGATTCCCAAGGGTGGTTGTTTTATAAGTTAGTTATAATTTTGATGTAATGACAGGAGCAGACTAGCACAGTACTTACCTACTCTGCCATCATGGCTAAAAGTCTCAGCCTGCTTTCTGAAATTATGCTCTGACATTTTATTTTCTGCTGTGTAAGAATGGAGCTGGGGTGTGGCAGAAAGCCTCAACCAAATTCTTCACGGTCACTTGTAGTTTAGGGGAGTAATGACTACACTAGTAACCCCAAGTCTCTCACTTCAATTTCAACCAGTCAAAGAGAGCAACTGTTTTTTCATTTGTTTTAAATACTGAAATTTTTCATAACAGTTCAATAGACAACTAATGGGGGTTTCATTTCTCAATAAAAAGTATAAAAGTCCTTGGACTAGATAACCCAACATTACTTCCTGCTATAACAATCCATGAGTACAACACCAAAGTTATGTAAAGATCTTTTGTTAGAAAACTTAAATCAACTGCAAAAATATTTTTAAGAACTAGTGTTTTGATTTTGAAGAAACATTACTTTTTATTTTACTTTTATGACCTACCTCATTTTTGCTATTCACAGACAATTGTAGACTCATCCTGCCTTTCTGATCTCCAGATTCTGCAGCTGTTCTCAGAGATTGACAATTTAAGAGGAAAACACTCAAATTTGAGATCTTTTAGAAAAATGATGTAAGGCAATATGTAAAGTCCTATCCTTAAATGTAAGATACACTCACCAATGGTCAGGAAATCTGATCGGTACTGACAAGTCATTCCAAAGCCAAAATCTCGCCAAAAGCCAGAATCCTTTTTGTGAACCTTAAGTTAGAAGGAAAAAAAAATAAATTTAGTCCGTTAAAAACTACAAAGTGTTTTATTAAACAATGAAAAAAATTAATACTTTTCAAATAGTTTCAACTGTCATTTATATGAACGATAATGAACAATACACATTTATATTATCAAATCCTTATAAAACCAAAAAACATACAGGGTGAAGCAAAAGTAAGTTTACAGTCATTGTATAGAAAATAATACAATAATAAATAACAATACAAAAATAAACTGTTTTGCATGCTCACAACTGTAAACCCACTTTTGCCCCGCCCTGTACAGTAATCCTTGTGAGCAAAGATTCTGGCCACTTTTAATTTATTTGAATTAAAGCCCTGTATAAGGTGCAAGCTGAGATTACTAATAATCAAATAGTGTTGTGCCTGATCTCAAGGACTTTACATCCAAGCTAGGAGGGCAACAGTTGTACATACTGTAATACACTGTGATCAGTTCTACGGAGTGATCCTTATCTGGTACCTATCCAGCTTCTATTCCCCTACTACCCTCCTAATTGTGTAGTTTTGGCCCCATGAAACTCATGACCTTCAAGAAAGCTCCTTCCACCAGTAGTTTCAGACTGGGCCATGAGGACTCTATACTAATGTGACAGTCTCATCCCCCTTATTATAGAAATTGGTTCATTAACAGGCAAAATTCAGGGCAGAATGCTAAAATGGGAGGAGCTGAGAATTTTGGAAATGAAAACCCCCTTGTCCTTGTGAGAGAGCTACTAGAAAAGACACCTGTTTGTTGTAGATGATGTAGGATATAAGTCAGCAAACTACAGCCTCCAGACTAAATCAGTGTGCCATCTGATTTTGCAAGTAATTTTATTGGAATGCAGTCACACTCATTTGTTTACAAATTTTCTATGACTGACTTCATGATACAATGGTAGAGTTGAATAATTGCAGAAGGGACTATATGGCCTGAAAAGCCCCAAATATTTTCTACAATGCTCTGTACAGAATAAGTTTGCTGACCCCAGGTGTAGGATGCAATAACGTTTGGAATTGCTACAGTCCTTTCACCACAAGGGAAACCAGCTTTGAAGTGAAGCTGTCACCACTGAAGTCCAACTAAACAAAGAAAATCAGGGTTTTGATGACACTGAGTCCCCAGAATCAAGTAAAAGTTGAAGTCTGATAAATCTCCTTTATTTTACTCATAGGTGCAATAAGTGTTTAATCTGTTGACATGGTTCTGAGAGCTGGGACACAACAGTGAGCAGAGGTGACAAGTACCTACCTCTCTCATGGCACTGGTTTCCCCAAGGATCTGGCTAGTCTTAGTTCACTGCTGTTCACTCTTGTTAGAAAACTCAGTGTTCAAAAAACCATGGCTGTTAGCTATGATTACAGGGGCTTATCTTCTGTGATAGTGGAGGAGCTGAACATGGTCTAGGGCACAACGTATCAACAGCAGCTCATCCCTGTTGTCTGAGGCTCTGCATCCTCCCTACAACTCAATATTCCCAGAACTCTGCCCCACCTTTCTGGCTCTAGGGGCCACACACACTGCCTCAACCTGCAGGCCAATCTCTGCGATGCCTGCTCCTCAGCACAATCTCAGAGAAGCAAGCATACATATTCCTCTGTGTTCTCTTGAACAGGTTCCAGATTGTTCTCTCCTTCATCAATCCTATATCCATCCACCACTGCCATCTTACAGAAATTTCTCAAACTTTATTAATGGTAACTGTCTCACTTTCCAATACTAATATGCCTTTTTCTTAATTTTTACAAAGGATTTAGGATGTCAGGTGAGGTAAATGTGGGTGCTTGATTTGCCATTTTTATCCCATTTGTATCAGTATTCCTAAGTAATACTGGCTTACAGATAAGGTAGAGATGTGTATATATGTTCATGTACGCTCTGCCAGGTATTAGTATAAAGATAATTCTGGCTTCATAAAATATATTAAGTAGATCATATGGCACTAATATTACCTATTCACTGAAAATTTGGAAAACCTCACCAGTAAAATGTCATCTCTATGCAACTGTTTTTGATAACTGTTCCAATTTTTAAGCAGCAATTAGTCTCTTCAGAGCTTCCATCTCTTTTATTTAGAAATACTAACATCAGCTTTTATAAAATACTAACATGAACTTAGTTCACATTAATGGTTTTTAAATTCTCAAATCTTTCCTTTCATTCAGAATTTTAAAAACTTAATCCTATAAAACTCATTTCTCTCAATTTTCTAATTATAATTTCCAATACTGTAATTTCCTTTTTACCTTGAACCTACCTACTTTGACTAAAAAATTGTTTTGCAAATAAATAACCTCCTATATTTGTCAAGCTATTATTTTTGTTAATTAATTTCTGCCATTGCCTTTTTCCCTCTGAGTTATTCAATTTTTTAACATCTTAAGTTGACTTCTTGGTTAATTTGTTTCTATTTTTTCCTAATGTTAATAATTAAAATTAGGCTAAGTACAATATAGTATTCTGGACTGGATCCTGAAACAGAGAAAGGATATTAGTAGAAAAATTGGTGAAATTCTAATAAAATTCCATAGTGTAATTAGTAACTTACCAATATTTTCTTATTTTTGACAAATGTACCAGGGTTACCTAAAATGTTAACATTATAAAAAGCTGGGTGAAGTCTAGGAACACATATACTACCTTTCTACCTTTTCTGTAAATCTAAATTATTGTAACATAGTAAATGATTTAAAAATTTTAAAATGTTAAGTATAACTGTTAAGCTGATGTAAGTACAACTCTAAGTTTTGACATGTGACTTTCCCATGCAATGGCTTTCTAAGTAAGTCCCTACTTAGTTATCTAGTAATTTTAATTTCTATTTAATGTTTCTAAAATTAAAATTTACTTTTAGTATTACTATAAATATGTTGGCATAAGTAATTGTACAGTTTTCACATTCTGAAACATGAAGTTTTCTCTGTGGTCTAAACATTTTTCCCCCTCCAGAATGACACAATTCTAAAACAATAAGTATGATAGCATTTTACCGGGAGTGGGCAGTAGAAGAGATTATGAAAATGTGTTTATAATAACTATAGCTTTTTACTGAAACATTGTATTCTACTTGTGAATAAAATATAAAGGAACCTAGAAAGGATCTTTATGGCCCTTCATAACACAGTGGGAGTCTTACCAGCTGCTGCTCCACAGGAGGGGGTACATTCTGACTGGCATAAACAATGGCAGGGTTGTAAAGACTGAACACTACAGGGTAAAACACCTTCTTGCCTATAAATTAAAATATACATTTATATTACATAAAGAAGTCATAAAATGAAGGACTGATCTTATAACAATATCTATTAATAGTCTGTTAAAATCTTTTTGATTCCACATGATTTTATTTTATCAATATTGTATTTTATCAATAATCAGACTCCTGAACTTCATGTTGATTTGATGAATATGATGATTTTTTAATAAAATATAAGTAGGCTATGCTATGGAACTATAGCATTGCAAAACACTCTCTAAAAAATAGACTAAGGGGTGCTCCATACATGAATTCCTTGACTCTGGGGAGATGCACAAAGGCCTTCTCTCAGCTGTTCATTAGGTGAGCCATTTATTGGGTTGGCCAAAATGTCTGGATTTTCCCATAAGGTGGCTCTAGTAGCACTTTGTTGTCTTTAACTTCATTCAAAACAATTCTGTTAGATTGTTTGTGACAGCTGTTATACAGTGTGCATTATAAAAAAAACTTACCAAAATTAGTGAATTTTTGTGTAGCCATTTTAATATTGAAGATGATAAAAAATATAAAACACTGTTGGCATATTATACTTTATTATTTCAAGAAAGGTAAAAACGCAACTAAAATGCAAAAAAAGATTTGTGCAGTGTAGGAGAAGGTGCTGTGTGACTGATCAAACATGTCAAAATGGTTTCCGAAGTTTTGTGTGCTAGAGATTTCTTGCTGGATGATGATCCACAGTCAAGTGAACCAGTTAAAGCTGACAGCGATCAAACAGAGACATTGAAAACAATCAACATTATACCATGCAGGAGATAGCTGACCTAGTCAAAATATCCAAATCAAGCACTTGAAAATCATTTGCACCAACTTGGTTATGTTAACTGCTTTGATGTTTGGGTTCCACATAAGCAAAAAAAAAAAAAAAAAAAAAACCTTCTTGATTGTATTTCCATATGCAATTCTCTACTTAAATGTAAAGAAAATGTTCCATTTTTAAAATAAATTGTGATGAGCAATGAACAACGGATAGTTTATAATGATGTGGAATGGAAGAGATTGTAGGGCAAGTAAAATGAACCGCCACCAACCACACCATAGGCCAGTCTTTATCCAAAGGTGATGTTGCATATATGTTGGGACTGGAAGGGAAATCCTCTATTATGAGCTCCTTCCAGAAAACCGAATAATTAATTCCAACAAGTAGTGCTCCCAATTAGACCAATTGAAAGCAGCACTCCATGAAAAGCATCCAGAATTAGTCAAAAGAAAACATATAATCTTTCATCAGGATAGCACAAGACCACATGTTTCTTAGATGACGAGGCAAAAACTGTTACAGCTTAGCTAGGAACTTCTGATTCATCTGCCATAAGCACCAGACAATGCACCTTCAGATTTCCAAATTCTCTTACTGGAAAAAATTTCAATTCCCTGGAAGACTGCAAAAGGCACCTAGAACAGTTCATTGCTCAAAATGATAAAAAGTTTTGAGAAGATGGAATTATGAAGTTGCCTGAAAGATAGCAGAAAGTAGTGAATATGTTGTTCAATAAAGTTATTGGTAAAAATGAAAAATATGCCTTTTATTTTTACTTAGGAATTTAATGAACTTTTTGGCCAACCCAATACTTTGCATTATTTCATCTAATTAGCAAGAGTAGATACAGGTTAACCTTGGCAATTACCAAAAAACTTAGAAACTGAAATTAAATCCATTCTTCAAAATGAATCATAGAAACCCAAATATGCACAGTGAATAGGTTAACTAGAAAATAAAACATAGAACTGCAGATAGATTTGAGTAAGATTTGGGAAAGCTGGAAAGATAAAAATCAAAATGACCTGACGTAATAGCCCTTGCAGAAAGCATTATCGTTATCACTCAAACTTATAGCACTGAAGGGCCCTTAAAAGCTAACTAGTCCATCTCCTCTCAACAGGGAACTCCTTGCTAAGACTGGGGTCAATAAGATAGATAATATGAAGTGCTCAGTAACTGTCAAGGACCCTGTAAGTAAGGTAGTGGCTTTTTAATTACAACATTCTTAGCTGATACTCATCTCACCTTCCTCAAACCCCAGTTAGGGATGAGGAGCTCAGTTTTCCAGAGGCAAATGTATTTCTGGATATAAAAATATTTCTTTCACATTGAACCAATGTCTCCAGCTTCCACATTTTGAACTTTATACTGTTTGGTGTAACAAAAGTAAACCTAACCCTTATATGCTTACTAGGCTCTGAGAGTTCCTGATAGTTATCCCATTAAACCAGTAAGTAAGAGGTAATAATTTGCAATGATATAAATAGTTCTACATTAAAAAAAAAACAAACAGATTTTTAAGTACAAAAAACATTTTCACTTAAAGATTTAAATTATGTTTAAAAGATTAAAAAAATATTTAAAATAATTTATTAAAACATCATTTGCTCATACATTTTCAAAAATATCTATAACATAAAGCAAAATATAGTAAGTCATCCCAAATGCATATAGTCTTGAGACCAAGCACTCTCTGTAACAAGACCTCTCTGCCTGTATATGCCTGTGTGTGTGTTGGTGCCACCACCTGACGTAAATGCTTACGATTCTCACACATCTCCACAGTCTGCTTGGCTCTTCTTCTGATAGGTGCTGGTTCCTCTTCGTCAATTTCCAGACTTTATTTCTTTGCTATTTATTTATTTGCATTCAAATGTAAACATCAGAATTTGGCCATGAGAGAACAAAGGGTATGAACTTCAGAGGGAAGTTTCACTTTTCTAGTTAATATTCCAGTTAAATTATGCCTAATATAAGTTTAAAAACATAAGTTGATTCATAATATGGGACATGCTGTCATTGTTCTAAATTCTACACTCTTTTACGCACCTGGCTCAGCATTTAACCGGCAGCTGTTAAGGAATTCGGCTGAGAAATATATATCAACATCACAGAAAAACATCAAGACCTCTCCCTTGTCCCAAGCTCGAGCACCCACATTTAGTCCTCGTCCACGATTAAATTCTTCATTCAATGAGACCAAGGTGTAATTGTGAAAATTAGACTCGCTATGAGGAAAGCACATATAACAAATTATAAGTCCCACTTAAAGTTTAACAACTCTCTCCTTTCAATACAACTTACAAATATGTTTTACGCTTCGGATATATTATCATGTTGGTTTTACATCCATATAAGGAAAAGAAACCATCAGCTTCATGTGTATGATCATCAGAAACATATATTCACTAAATACCCACATGTGAGGCAACATGATGGTGGTATGAGGTTTGTAAGTGTTGAGGGGCCACTGCCCTTCATAATCTTAAAAACCTATTGGAGAAGATAATATATACATGGAAAACAGCCTTAATGTTTGATAATAAATAATATATTCCATGTGAATGATACAAATAGAGTGCTTTGCCCAAATGTCTTCTTATCAGAGAGATACTCCTCATACCATGTGTGAAGTAGCCCCTACTTCCTCTATTTAATCTCCATCCCACTGACCAACTTTGTTTTCCTCAGTTCCACTGGAATGCAATCTCCACTAGAGGAGGAATTCTATTTTGTTAATTACTCTGGACACAGTGGACCTTGAAGAGTAGGAGTTGAATAAATATTTGCTGAATAAGTGAACAACAGCAGTTCCGAGAAGAAAAAAGACTGCTTCTGCCTGGAGTAGTTACAGAAGAAGTTAGAATTGGAATTTAAGTTAGACCTTGGTTAAAATCCTGAATTCAATGGCTAGTGTGAAGGTCATTCCAATTAATTATTCTCAGAGGCAAAGAGAAAAGTAAGTACAAAGCACTGTAAAGAATATGGATCAGACAAATCAAATTGGCTAAGAGGGATCCTACAATGGGAACAATAAGAGAAAACCAGAAAAGGTTTTCTGGTTTTGAGTAGTACCTTCCAAGAGAAGTTAGAGATCTTGGTCAGTGTCCTAAAGGCAAGGAAGAGTCAGGGTTTTTCCATCAGAGCATTAGTTCTCACTGTTAAGTCCCTGCATCCAGAGCATCAGCTTCCTCTGGACATGTATTAGAAATGCAAATCCTCAGGTCTCACCCCAGACTCCTGTATCAAATGCTATGGGTGAAGCTGATTATCTGTGTTGGTAAGCTCTCTAAGTGACTCTGATGTCAAAGGTGGAGAACTGCTGCACTAGGATATAGCTGAATCAAAAAAAGGAACCTTTCAGGAAGATTACTCTTACAATAATATTCTTACAAAATTCTTACAAATAATAATATTCTTACAAAATATATACTCTTACAAACAATAATATTCTTACAAAGTGGGGACCCCCAAAAGATCCAGAATTATCTTCTGGAGGGCAGGCTCCTTGTAGTACAGGCTTCCCCAGCTAGGTGAATATTCTCAGGACCCATCTGTATCAGTGTACCAGCTGGCATTGTTGTGAGTGGCTGCGTTTGGCTTCAGTGAACTTTTCTGAAGAATCTTTCAACACGTTTGCCCATCTCATGATGGGTGATTTATGTTATCAGCACACCTGCCTACAATGGGCTGAACGTTTTTTTTTTTAACCAAAAGCAGCATAATCCCTGTGTCCCACCCTCCTTATTCACTTGATCTTGCCCTGAGCAACATTTTTGTTTCCTGGATGAAAAAGTCCTCAAAGGAAAAAGTTTTGCCAATGTGGAAGAGGTGAAACAAAAAATGGCAGAAGCACTAAAAGGCATGAAAATTGACAAATTAAAAAACTGAGCAGTGGGAAAAAATCTTGATAGGTATGTTGCATCAAGGCAAGTGCTTTGAAGGTGACTGAAGTTTAAACATGTAAGAATAAGTACACGATTTTTTTTATAAATAAATTCTGGGTCTTTTTGGGTCCCCCCTTGTAGAATGGGAAATGGAGAGATGGAAGCAAAGATTCAAATAGTGTATGAAGGGGACTTCAAGTGCTCTGAGTGTCCATGCTCCCCTTATTATAGGATATAAACCTCTCCCATCTTTTAGGGAAATTGCCATTCACCACCTCACACTCCTAGCACCAAGTAGAAGAACTAATCATAGAGCACCCCAACCACAGTAATTTCCTAAGAGCAGGCACCGGACTCAAGCTGGGCTCATTGCAATACCCCCACCTGGCCATAATAATTGGCTCAAGAGTGGGCAAAAGTTCGTCCCTGGGATTTTCTTAGCTGGATCTGAGAAAAAGATGTCTTCCTCTCCGATAGCAAAGCTCATAAGTGGAAAAAGACAATCTGCAGTGGAGAATAAAGTCATGATGCAAAGAAAAACAGACAAGAAGACAAGAGAATTTTGATGGTATTCAAGTCTCTGGTTTGAGTCCATAAGATATCAAAGCTGATTTGGCTTTCTTCTTCAAGTCTGGTTGTAATGATCAAGATTCTTCAGTAACACTCATTTTCCTTGCTCTCAAGACACGTTTCCATCATTTACCAAGAGAAGTCTTGACTAGAGCAGGGATGGCTTCAGAAATACCAATGTGAGTGCCTGGCAATTAGTAGGTGAGCTGCAAATGGTAGGGAAGGAAGAGAAGGAAAGAAATGAAGGGTTAGGGGGAAGATGTGTGGTGGAAGCAGCAAGGAAAGAACAGAGAAGAGATCCTGTGCAGTAAGCAGAAACTGACTAATGAGAGATGGAAAATGAGTGAAAGATGCTGGCTCTCAGGCGTCAAGAGCAGGGGATCACAGGAATGGTCTTAATCTGAACTAAACAAGGGCTATCAGGAGGAGAAGACCATGTTTGCACATCAATGCTGTGAGAAGGCCCCTTAGAGGTAGGAGGTACAACTCCCTCTTCCATGCCCAGTCCTATTCCAACCACACCAGTCAGGCTCTAAGCAGAGTATCTTGAACATAGCTGGTGGGATTCAATGAATGTTAGTGGAATGATTCAAGAAGAATGGCCAGCCAAACCTGGACTCTTCAGAAATGGCCACAACTAGCCCTGGCTGGTGTAGCTCAGTGGATTGAGCGCGGGCCTGCGAACCAGAGAATCGCGGTTCGATTCCCAATCAGGGCACATGCCTGGGTTGCAGGCCAGTTCCCAGCAAGGGACGCATGAGAGACAACCCTACAGTGATATTTCTCTCCCTCTCCCTCTCTCCTACCCTTCCCCTCTAAAGATAAATAAATAAATAAATCTTTAAAAAAAAAAAAAAAAAAAGAAATGGCCACAACTAGCAGAAAGGCAAAGAAGTAAAGGATTCAAAACTGGTATGGTCAGAAAACAAAATCAACTTAATATCTTACATATAAAATATTTACATTTTATAAATATCAGAGGAACGTTTCAAGAAGGAAGTATTTGTGAGGTATCAAATGTAAAAAAGTGATAGAAGGGTGACAGAGAAAAGGCTGACTTTAGCAATTAGGTCATAACTTTGGGATAACTTAGAGATGAAAAGGCTGAGCAGCTGTGGAATTAATAATGAAGCATTAAGGAATTACTAATTCATTCATTCAAAATTCGGAGCACCTACTATACGCCAGGTACTATATGAGTTGTCTGGTTAGAGAATTACTGTTTTGTGAGGTTAAGCTACGAAAGGATAGAAACCTAACAGTACTACCTAGTGGATATTGTAGAGTCAGGTGGAAGTTTCGTAAGGATAAGTAGAGACCTAAGCATCATTTACAGGGTGAGAAGAAATGGAAAGACAAGTGATAAGTAAGAGACAAACTTAAGAGATATTATCAAAGTGAAGGGATTAGATTTAGAAAAAGAGAAAGAGTTCAACAGGAGGAAACCAACGAGTGATAAAAGGAGGCAAACATAGAAAGTGAGTGGGCTCCAGAATGAGAGCACACTGATCACACCAGGCTTTCTGCTAAGAGGGTAAGTGAAGATGAGTCATTTACAGTTGCATGAGGGAACCCGGGGTGAAATGAGGAACCTTAC
Organism: Glossophaga mutica; assembly: GCA_039655065.1. Lineage (NCBI taxonomy): Eukaryota > Metazoa > Chordata > Mammalia > Chiroptera > Phyllostomidae > Glossophaga > Glossophaga mutica. The sequence goes on along the minus strand of CM077307.1, from coordinate 100,771,566 downwards.
CACCACTCACATGCTCAGCCAAGTTTTAAACAGCAGCTATTCCAAATTAACTCATTAAATATCTGAAATTCTCATTCTTCTAATGTTATATATCAAGGACTTCTATGTGGACAATACTCACCCACCTTGTGACAGATTCTAGGATGGACTTGACTTTAGACAGTCCTTCTTTACCAAAATACACCACTGTCAGATGAATCCTCTTGTCCTGATAAATACATACGTCCCTAACAGAATTGAAAAATAAAGTTTATTCAGGAAAACATGAGGCTCTACTTATTCAGAAAGAAATCACGTGAAGAAAATGAAATGGCATTATTAAAGACAAAATCACCTGAGTTTTAAGTAAATATAAAGTACTGAATTATTAAAGACATCACTGTGAATGAATAACAATGTACATGTCTAAATAAGAGCAACCCTTGGAGGGCCATGGAAGCAATCCAACAATGTTGCCAAATTTCAAAACATTTTGGAAACTTTTGCTTTGGTATTACCTTCAGGAGCAAATTACAAGCTACTTAAGGAAATAAGCCCAATCAGTTCAGAAGCAAATAAATATTTATCTTTTGATTAGAGACTTATTTTGTCTTTAGACTAGTACCGAAACTATACTTAATATTCAAGAAATAAAATATTTGCTACTAATGAGGTTACAAACTGTAAAGAATACTGTAGGATCTGAAGGCAATTCCAAAATAAGCAATAAAAAATGATTTAGGAAATCTGATCTCAAGTGAGCTATTTCAGATATGCAAAACTGACTCGGGAGCATGACTTCTAGATATTGTTACAGAAGAGTGTTAACTAACTTTAAATCCAACAATTTCAATATAAGAATAAAGACTGGAATTACAAAGCATTAAAAAGAGCATATTAAAGTATTTAAAACAAGACAGTCATTAAAAAAAGTAAAACTTAAAGTTATTCTAATATGTAGCTGTTAATTCTTTAACACTTCAGTGTTTTAAAATATCCAAACCTAATGGCAAAAAAAAAAAAAAAAAAAAAAAATTCTTTTAAAAATTGTTAGTCTCTGCTTCCCAAGATGGAATAACTTTCTCCCATTTTTAGTTGAATGTTTATGTTTCTAAAATTTATTTCAATTTTAAAATTCAAATTGTTCTTAAGGGAATTTTCTGGGGAGATAGCAATGTTCCATATCTTGATTAGAGAGGTGGCTATACGAGTAGAGTATACATTTGTCAAAAGTCATGAAACCCATCTCTGAAAGATGTGGGTTTTATTGTTATGTAAATTATGCCTCAATAATGTTATTTAAAAAAATGCAACTTGTCCTTACATGAAGTCACACACAATTATAAAGGTAATCGAAGTTAGTTTCTTATAACTATTATCCTCAATTTATTTTACTTCATAGTTGAAATTATCAAAAACACAATATGTCATACATGTTTTAAGAAAAAAGATAAAATTATCCTGTAATTCTAAATAATTATACTCAGTGAAGATAAGTAAATGTGTATGAAGTGTGATTTTTTTTTCAGGCATGCTTAGACCAATCATTAAGCTCTGAGTTACCTGAAGTTCTGCATAAACTGTAGAAATGCTTCAGTTCTTTCAGCAAGTGGCACAATTATATTAATAAGTGACCTAGTAATGTCAATCATCTCGCTCTTCACTTTCATGAGAGGTCCAAAAGGGCGGAAGAGGGTCACATGTCTATATTCCATAAGGTCTGCTTTCTTAAAAAAGAGTTCATACTGTGTGCCCTTATCTCTCTCAGTGCGGTAATAACCTGAAGGAAAGAGTTGGGGACAAAGATGTCTCTGTGTCAAAGTTTATAAATTCAATGTGAATATGGATTTTACTCAAAGATCAAAAGTCTTAAACCAGATCTGTAGGGTTTTTATTTGTTTGTGAAAATACTTATCCCCACAACTACTTCTTTATAAAAGAAGTTAAAAAAGTTCACTGCTCTGCTTTTTTATCTATATTATTATTCAATCCATAGCATATGCATCAAATGACAAGGAGAATTATAAGCAGAATATAAAAATGGCATTGGTTCCTTTCTTTTCAGGCAGATGTGAACACATTTTACATATTACTTAGTTATTTCCTTGGCAGCTTTCAATTCTGTTGTAAGCTACAAACACAGAGTGAAAAGATAAAAACCTGAGCTTGCAGAAAAAATAGAACAGCTTTGAGAGGAACAACCTATTGAAAACGGCAGGAAATAACAGCTGAAAAAAGAGATGGCTACAGGGAGATGAAATGCCAAAAAGCACAATGTTCTCCCTGATTGCCTCTAAGGGCCCAGAGGTGCTGTATCACATACAGCGAGTGACATCCATGATGACTCAGGGTCAAAAAAACTGTATGTGGTAGACAATGTGTATGTCAAACAAAGAAAACTTGTAAGAAAGATTATATCTAAAATGGTTTTAAGTCTGTAATTAAATATCCAGCAGAGGATATTAAGATGGGGATCTATAATTATTCCTGTTTATATCAATCAACAATTATCTAAGATTTATGGCAGTATTCCTCAACTTTTGAGTCACGTTCCATTTGATGTGTAAAAATCCCATGTCCTTGTTGCCATTTGTATTAGGAAAATACTTTTCCAAATACCAAATATGCTTTTTAATATTATATATGCCTCCTTGATATTCTCACATGTGGGGCTCTCCTCCCTCCAAAATATAGAATAAGCACTAATCTACAAAATTAGATTTTTTTACTTTAGCAAATAGTTTTAAAACCTTGAGCCTTAGTTCATACATTTTTAAAATATATAAGAAAGGAACACCAAGACCAGCAAAGAGAGGAATGCATATACATACACATGTAAATACAAAACAGCCCTAAGAGCTCTTCAACTTGGGTAGCAGTCTTCTATATAAGCTTAGATTTATTCTATTTCCCTAGTTCTTATTTTCTACTTTATTACAATCATAACTTTTTCCAAAAAGCCACTTCAAACTCTTGGTATACTGAAATGGGTAAACAAATATTTTAAAACTGTGGAAAATGACTGACATTACCAGCATACAATAACAACATTCTATCATACTAATATAACTATGGACCAACACATTTTTCACATTACCTTCTATGAAGTCATTTTCATTAAATATCAGTTTCTCTCCAAGGGGACCATCCTCATCTTCCTGTTCATCATCTTCATCAGGATTATTAATGACCTCCAAGCCAGCTTCAATAACTTCCACCAATTCATCTCGTTTGTCTTTTCTAACTGGCTTTTCCTCAGGATGGCGAGTGAGACCCATTTCCAATTGAAATACTTTCATTAAGGTAAAACTTTCAAACGGAATGACGCCATACTCACTAGGTAGTTTGGCTCCTATGCTAACTTCAGCTTTGTCAATTTGGGAATGAAGAAACTCTAGAAGATCACTAGGTACTTGTTCTTTGTGACCTTGATACCCTATGCCGTTAGACCCTACGTTCTTTCTCTCTTGTAATGACCTCATATTCTCATTCATTTCTTGCAATTCTTGTTTTAGTTGTGCAATTTGGCGTTTCAGACTGGTTGCCCTGGTTTGATAATGTTCTTCTTGCTCCTGCAGTAGGGCTTGATAATACTCTTTACCATAATTTTCCCCAATGACCCCAGGAAGAGATGCATTTCCATCAGTCTGGGGGGCACATTCCAGAAGATACAAACACAGTACCAAAATGCAAACTAAAGCAAGACCCAACAGTAGCCACTGGGTCCGAGTCTGAAGAATCAGTCCTCTTCTAGGCATTCTTATTAATATGGACTTGCCTACTGAGATAAGTTCTTTGCTTGTTCATACCTTTAGCAAAAGGTTATCAAAAATTTAAAAACAAAATTAGGATTTCCATAGAAGTTACCAAAATGAATGTTGCTGTAGCTTAAAAAATTCCTTCCTTCAGCAGTCAAGACTACTTGCAGAAATGAGAAATTATGCATACCTCCTATATTGTTACCTTGATATCCAGAATGAAGATCTACGGAATCAGATAAAATTCCACTATATGTGTGGTAACTTTTCTGAAAGAAACAGATCAGAACCAATCAGAATTTTGTTTCCTTAAATACAGAGTCCTGCACAAATAACTACCCTCTTTTATTACATAAAAATCTTTTATTACAAAATCATAAGCATGTAATTCTTGACATAACAATATCACACTCAAGCAAACCATATGACATTTTATGTGAAATGTTCAAATTGCTGTCCATCTTGTGCAAGACATTTATGTACGCATCCAACCACACTCAATGGTGTTACTTCTGCTGGACCCTTTATGTCAAATTATTGACAGCTTCAGTAAACTTATGTGACCACTATATGTCAAGCACCATGAGAGGTGCTGATATAATTCTGAATATTCAGTAAATTGTGGGAGAAATTATTAAGAAAAATATCTTACAAAATATTAAGATATGACATGTAATACTCAACCAGAATGTCTACGTATTCATAACCTCCTGAATGAATAAAAAATCATTAAAATTATGTTTAAAATAGTTTGTATTACACATATTCTACAATTCTTTAATTATTTGGAAACTATACTGCTTATAGCTCTATATTAACATAATATTTTGATCAACACACCACTTTCCACCTATTATGTATCACAATTTGGAAACTGAGTTTCTATAAATTGTTTTTGTTATATTAATAATGGCTTACTAGAGGGAGAGAGAGATTCTTCCAGTAATTAATTCAAGAATTCCACTTCGTTAATCTCTGTGGCTCAAATCTAAGAGCCTTAAAATTAAGTGGAGGAAAAAACAGTTTCAAAAGGTCAGAAACATCTGGAAAACACATTAAGAAACATTTTTACATCCAAAATCCTCCACTAGATTATTTCAGCATTATATCACATAATTCTTTCAGAGGAACAAATTTCCTACAAGTCTGGAAGGGCTCAGAGTCTATATAAAGAAAAAAACATGAACATTTTAATGTTTTCTTTTTCAGGGAAATAATATTAAAAAAACATGTATAAATTGACAAAATTATTCAATACATATTGTTCATACCATAAGCAGTTGTGTGAACTCTCCTGTTTTCTTTATAAATTAAGGATTCTTAACTGTAGAAATATAGATGGTTAAACTTAGTAGAGAAGAGAACAGGGGAGGCCTCTGCCCCAGAGAGCAATTCCATTCTAATGAAGTGTTTGTCAGGAACTATATGTAATACTATGGTAAGCTTTTAACAGATGATCTCTACCAGTGCAGCAGAACCTGTGAAAGATGATCACCGGGGAACATGAGTCCTAGTCACTTTTTCACTGATTAGGAAAGTCTAGATGTTTCTGTGAGAAATGCTGCTATATGTGTGTTTTATGTGGCATATATCTGTATAAAATATAGGCTAGTAGACCTAAAAGGACTTAATTACCTTTAGCCATTTATTACTTTAGTTAACCAAATGATAACTAAGTACCTTGAAAAGTTTAATTCACCACTGAAATAGCAGTGTATATCACATATAGATTTGTGTTCCAATCATATATACATGAGGCAGAGAAAAGATGGTGGCGAAGTAGGTGGGAGCTGAGCCCACTTGCTTGTGCACCCAAGTCAGACACTTAGCTGATCTCCCCAAAAACAAAGTGAACAGTCAACAGAATCTTAACTGATATGAAATTTGAAAGCTAAAGAGTAAAGAGGATACTTCAAAATGGGTGGTAAGGCTGTTTTATAGGTGAATGGGGAAAGTCTCCAGGCCTGGCACTAGCATCTGTGGAGAGTCTGGTCAGAGATAGTAGCCTAGCAGCTCTCTCCCCTCCCAGGGCAAGGAATCTCCAGACCCGGACAGGAGCGACTTAGAGCAAATCATGGGGAAGAAACAGACTACACACTCACACAGCTTGCAGCACACCTTAGCTGTGGTGTGGATGCCAACCAGGAGAGTGCCTGTACCTGGACCTGTGGGAAAATGAGGGCTCTGATTGGTGTAACTGAGATAGACTCTTGACTTTTTGGAGAGGTGGAATGTGTGGAAAGCAGGGCACTACAGTGGGAGCACCCAAAGAGACTTTCTTAAAAAAGGAGCTCAAGTGTGCTTGACAGGAACCTTGTATGAGCAGCTGCCCTGACAACAAAAAGGAAGGACTGTGTGTGCAATCTGCTCCCAAATGGTATACCTGGGCAGTTTGATCAAAAGGGTGCAAAGTGAGGTGGTTTCTTGGCCCCAGCCTGGTGTACTGTGGTACAGAGTTTAGAGTATGGGACACTGATTGCTGTGAGGGCAGTGGGCTGGGAAATGTTCACCTGAAATTGAGTGAGGCCAGACTGATCACCTTTCCTTGGTGAAACCTCTGGGAAGGGAAGATTGAGCCCAACCCCCCACCTCCTACAGGAGCAGGGAAGATCGGCAAAACCAACTAGGCAAGCTAAACAACCTGCAGGGGGCATTTCCATAAGAGTAAGACAGCAAGACAAATGTCTAAAAGGGCCCATTTTAAACTCCCCACAGGGAGACAAATACACTGGGTCCTAGGGCCCTATTTCACTGAGGCCGTCAAACCAGAAAGCTCAGAAAGCGTGCAGCAAGGGAGATTCAAGGTGCTGCCCAGCCTTGATTCACACACAGACCTGCAATCTATACCAAGCAGGAGAGAGCTGACCCTCTTACACAGATTGTCCCCTGCACCCTTGTGAAACGGACAGCTATTTAATCAGAAACTATGCAATACTGGAAATAATCTGGGACAGACTAAGACAGGAGGTGCAGGAGCAGGGGGAACGCATACACAAATTTCCTAAAAGAATGAACAGTGATTCCTGGGGACATGCAGAGGCCTAATCCTCTCCATCACAACAGAAGCTCCCTCTAGAGGCAGAGGAAGGATTACAGGCAGTGTTACCAGAAGCTGGACAACGCACCCTGGAACGTGAGCTGATAAAAAACCAAAGACAAACCTGATCAACAAAACAAACAAGCAAAATATAACCAAATACACTGAAATTGAGAACAGGATGACAGTGACCAGAGGGGAGAGGGGAGGGAATTTCAGGGGAAAAGGGGAAGGGTTTGCAGGAATAACTATAAAGGACACATGGACAATACAAGGTGGGGCGGGGGTGAGTGGAAATGGGAGGGAGGTGGGGAGGGCTGGGGGGGAGGACTGGGATGGGGATAAAAGGCAGAAAACTGTACTTGAATAACAACTAAAAAAAACAAAACAAAACAAAAACAAACAGAGACAGATCCAAAAAGAAGTCAGAAGGCAAACTCCAACAGCTGAGATAAATTTCACCTTGCTCTTCCTCAGAACTTGTGTTTTTTTCTTTTTTCTTTTTTTCCCTTTCATATAGCCTTTTAATATTTCTTCTCTCACTTCAATTGAATTCCAACTAACTCACCACTCTTGATCTTTTATTTTTTAATTATTTTTATTGAGATTATATACACTTTCCATATTATTGTTATTTCAAATCCCACATAGCCTCCGTCCCTGGTCTAACTCCATTGTGCCATCTTCTTGACCATTCTCGCTGTTGTAAACTTTATTTTCTCCCATGCTATGCAATGTTCCTATTCCTTACTCTATTTCTCCTCCATCTATCCTCGCAAAAGCATTCTTCCTTCCTTAAGTCAGCTCACATTAATTTTCCCCTCTTGTAATAGTCTTATATCCTTTCCATCTTTATAAATTTTGACTAGTTGAGTGAGGATATCACGGTTATTGCTGTTCTCCAACAGAATTCCTACTTGTTCACTATTTGTACTTTAAATCCCATAGGATACTACTCCACCTGTCTTACTCCATTTTACCTTCCCCCTGACCTTGATCAGATGAGTTAGGAATTTTAATTTTCTTGTTCCCTTCCTTACCCTGGGCTCTACAGTGTACTCTTATTAGTTTTCATCCTTCATCCACTCAAAATCATTTTTCTTTTTAAAAATATTTTATTAATTTATCTGTTTTTAGATAGAGGAGAAGGGAGAGAGAAAGAGAGGGAGAGAAACATCCATGTGTGGCTGCCACTCACACGCTCCCAATTGGGGATCAGGCCTGCAACCCAAGCATGTGCCCTGACTGAGAATCAAACCGGTGACATTATGGTTCACAGGCTGAGCTCAATTAATGATCCATACCCACCAGGGCTAAAATCATTTTTCTTTACTATAGACATCTCATTCACTTTTCTCTTTATACAATATTCTTATTCTCTTTCCATCTTTAATAATCTTCACTCAGCTGTTATTGCTATTGACTCTCCTACGGTTTTTCTGCAATTCTGTTCCCATTGGTTCGGTACCTTTTCAATTTTACTTCAAACCTCATAGTATACTCCCTTTTTCTTACTCCATTTTTGCCATCACCCTTACAAGTTTTACATATATTTTAAATTTTGTTCTCTCCCTTTCATTGCCTCGTTTCTATTCCCTACTCTTATTATTTCTCCTCCCTCTTCCCTCTCAAAATCATTTTTCTTTCTTTTAGTTATCTTATATTCCCTTTGTCCTATATATAATTTTCTTAATCTCTCTGCATCTTTATCATTCTTTGCTCATCGCTCTTAGTCATGCTGATCTGGTAGAATTTTTTCTTCTAGCGTGGGTTTAGATACTGCCAATACTGCTTTGTTAACATACATGTACAACAGCATATGAGACGCAGCAGGACTTGTGACTACCAGTAAGCCAGCTGGAGGGGAGAACCCAACAACAAATGAGTCACCAATAAGCAAAGCCCAAGTACAACGAAAGACTGCACACAAACTGAATAAAGGGCAACTTTAGGTCAGCCAGATAAGAAGATCAAAGAGACTGCACCACTAAGTCCCAGAGAACTCCTACCACAGAACTCCACTCCACAAAGACAGGCAGGCAAAGCAGAGCATCCTGAGACACAGAAAAAAAAAGTTACCTAAAATAGGGAGACCAAGAAAGAACCCCCAATCAAAAGAAATGGAGGAATCCCCAGAAAAAGAGCTAAATAAAATTGAGGCAAACAATCAATCAGACACAGAATTCAAAATGGTTATAAGGGTGTTCAAGGAATTCAGTGGGAACCACAACAGCATGAAAAAGGAAATAAAAACTATAAAAAAGAACCAAGAAGAAATAAAGAATACAATATCTGAAAAAATACACTGGAAGAAATTATAATCAGGCTGGATGAAGCAGAGCACTGAATCTCTAAGCTGGAAGACAAGGTAGAAAGAAATACTCAGGCAGAGTAACAAAATGAAAAAAGACTCAAAAAGTCTGAGAGTACTTTAAGAGAACTTCAGGACAACATGAAACAGAAGAACACGTGCATCATAGGAATACCAGAAGAAAAGAAACAAGGGATAGATAATCTGTTTGAAAAAATGATGATAGAAAAATTCCATAACTTGGGGAGCAGAAAAATCACACAAGTTCAGAAAGCAGAATGCATCCCAATCAAGATGAACCCAAAGAGGCCTACTCCAAGACACATCATAATTAAAATGTCAAATGTTACAGAAAAAGAGAGAATTTTAAAGGTAGCAACAGATAGTAACATGCAAGGAAGCTCCCATAAGGTCAGCAGCTGATTTGTCAACAGACACACTACAAGCCAGAAGGGAATGGCAAGAATTATTCTAAGTAATGAAAAGAAAGGCCTGCAACAAAGATTACTCTACCTGCAAGGCTCTCATTTAAAAAGGAAGGCAAAATAAGGAGTTTCCCAGGCAAAAGAAGGCTAAAAGAGTACACCTCCATGCTAAAGAGACTACTTTTTTAAATTTTATTTTAATTATTGTTCTTGTACAGTTTTCTGTCTTTTACTCCCATCCCGGACCACCAACCCAGCCCTCCCCACCTCCCTCACGTTTCCAACCCCCCTAGTTTGTGTCCACATGTCTTTTATACTTGTTGCTCTACACTCTTTCCCTTTTCCCCTAAAATTCCCTCCCCTCACCCCTTCGATGACTGTCAGCCTGTTCTCAATTTCAATGTCTTTGGTTATATTTTGCTTGTTTGTTTGTTTTGTTGATTAGGTTCCTGTTCAAGGTGAGATCATATGGTATCTGTCTTTCATTGCCTGGCTTATTTCACTTAGCATAATGCTCTCCAGTTCCATCCATGCTGTTGGGAAGGGAAGGAGCCCCTTCTTTCTTTCTGCTGCATAGAATTCCATTGTGTAAATGTACCATAGTTTTTTGATCCATTCGTTTACTGATGGGCACCTAGGTTGCTTCCAACACTTAGCTATTGTAAATTGTGCTGCTATGAACATTGGGGTGCATAGGTTCTTTTGGACTGGTGTTTCAGGGTTCTTAGGATATAATGCTAGTAGTGGAATTGCTGGGTCAAAAGGTAGATCCATTTTTAGTTTTCTGAGAAAATTACATACTGCTTTCCACAGTTGTTGTACCAGTCTGCACTCCCACCAACAGTGCCCTGGGGTCCCCTTTTCTCCAGAACCTCTCAAACACTTGTTTGTTGCTTTGTTTATGATACCATTCTGACTGGTGTCAAGTGGTATCTAATTATGGTTTAAATTTGCATCTCTCCGATAGCTAGCGGTACTGAGCATCTTTTCATGTGTCTAAAGAGACTACTTTAAGAAGATAGCAGAAAAGAGTGAGAGAGAGAGAGAGGAACACAGTTACAAGGGGAAAACTGGCAATGAACAAACACCTATCAATAATAACCTTAAATGTAAATGGATTAAATGCTCCAATCCAAAAACACATAGGTATGCTGAATGGATAAGAAAACATGACCAGCATATATGCTGGCTACAAGAGAACCACCTCAGAATAAAACAATTACAGAGATCAAAAGTGAGGGTTGAAAAACAATATTCCAAGCAAATGGACACAGGAAAAAAAAAAAAAAAGCCAGGGTAGCAATACTTATATCAGTCAAAATAGATGGCAAAACAAAGGCCATTAAAAGAGACAGAGAAAGGCACTTCATAATACTTAAGAGAAGAATCAATCAAGAAGATATAGACATTGTAAACATATATGCACCCAACATAGGAGCACCCAATTATATAAAGAAAATTTTGTAGGAATTCAAAAAGATATAGATAGCAACATACTTACACTAGGGGTTTTAACACCCCACTGTCAAAAATGGATATATCTTTTGGCATTGCATAATACTCTAGATCAAATGGATTTAACTGATACATACACAACCTTTCACCCCAAAGAGGCCAAATATACATTCTTTTCAAATGCACAATGAACATCTTCAAGATAGACCACACAATAGGACACTAAACAAGCATCAACAAACTCAAGAAAACTGAAATCATATCAAGCATTTTTTTCAGACAATAGCTTGAAACAAGAAACCAAACTCAAGGAAAAATCTCAAAAACATTCAAATACATGGAGACTGAATAACATGTTATTAAACAATGAATGGGTAAACAATGAGATCAAGCAAGACATCAAAAACTTTCTGGAAACAAATGAAAATGAACACACAACAACCCAAAACCTATAGGACACAGCAAAAGCAGTCCTGAGAGGGAAGTTCATAGCAATACAGGCCTACCTAAAAAAGACAGAAACATTTCAAATATACCATCTAACCCTCCAACCATGAGAACTAGAGGAACAACAACAAAGATCAGAGCAAATAGAAGAAAGGAAATAATCAAGATTAGATCAGAATTAAATTACTTAGAGACTAAAAGAACAACTCGAAGAATCAATAAATGCAGGAGCTGGTTCTTTGAAAAGATAAAAACTGACAAGCCTTTTACAAACTCACCAAAAAAGAGAGGGACCCAAATAAATAAAATAAGAAATGAAATAAATAAAATAAGAAATGAAATAAATAAAATAAGAAAAAGAGGAGAAATTACAAGCAATAACACAGAATACAAAGGATTGTAAAAAATTACTACAAAGAAATATATACCAAGAAATTTGAAAACCTGAGCGAAAGGGACAGATTTCCAGAACCACATATTCCTCCAAAACTAAATCAAGAAAAGGCAGAAAGCTTGAATAGACCAATAACAGCCAGTGAAATTGAAACAGTAATCAAAACAATCCCAGCATACAATAGCCTTGGACCAGATGCTTCACAGGACAATTTTACTAAACACTGTGAGAAGGATCTGGGTTAGGTATTTCCTAACTATTCAAAAAAATCCAAATGAGGTAAGATTCCCAAACTCTTTTTATGAGGTCAGCATTATCCTAATTCGAAAACTAGATAAAGACATGATGAGGAAAGAAAAGTATGGGACAATATCACGGATGAACACAGACACTAAAATCTTGAAACAAGTACTGCCAAACCAGATCTTCAATACATTAAAATATGATACACCACGATCAAGTGGGATTCATCCCAGGGATGCTAGGAAGGTACAATATATGCAAATCAATAATGTAATACATCATATAAACAAAAGACAAAATCACATGACCATATCAATAGATGCTTGAAAAGCATTTGATAAAGTACAGCACCCATTTATGATAAAAACACACAGCAAAGTGTGTTTGAGGTAGCAGGATATTTCAATATAATAAAAGCCATATATGAGAAACCTACAGACAACATCACACTCAATGAGCAAAAACAAAACTCTTGACCCCTAACATCAGGCACAAGACAAGGCTGTCCACACTCACCACTCCTATTTAACATAGTACTGGAAGCCCTAGCCACAGCAATCAGACATGAAAAAGAAATAAAAGGCATCCAAATTGAAAAGGAGGAAGTAAAACCATCATTCCTTGCAGATGACATGATAGTGTACATAGAAAACCCTACAGACTCCACCAAAAACTACTCGACCTAATAAGTGAAATTGGTAAAAGAGCAAGATATAAAGTCAACATTCAAAAATCGAAGGCATTTTTGTACATTATCAATGAAATACAAGAACAGAAATTAGGAAAAAATTCTATTTACTATAACAACAAGAAAAGTAAGTACCTAGGAATAAACCTAACCAAGAAGGTAAAAGATATGTACTCAAAACTAAACAACACTGAAGAAAGAAATTAAGGACAACACAAATAAAGGGAAGCATATACCATGTTCATGGATTGGAAGAATTAATATCATTAAAATGTCCATACTACCCAAAGGAATCTACAGATTCCAAGAAATCCCTATCAAAATTCCAAACACATTTCTCAAACACAGAACAAATATTTCAAAAATTTACATGGAATTATAAGTGACCCCGAATACCTCAGCAACTTTAAGAAAGAAAAACAAAGTAGGATGGGTCACAGTATCTGAAATCAAAGTATATGACAAGGCCACTATAATCAAAACAGTCTGGTACTAGCATAAGAACAGACACATAGAGCAAGGAACATAATAGAGAACCCAGAAATAAATCAATGTCTCCATCATCAATTAATATTTGACAAAGGAGGCAGCAGCATAATATGGAGTAAAAGAAACCTCTTCAATAAATGGCATTGGGAGATCGAGACAAGTACATGCAAAAAAATGAAACTAGACTTCCAACTAACACCATACACTAAAATAAACTCAAGATGGATAAAAAAACTTGAACATAAGTTGTGACACCATGAAAGTACTAGAGGAGAACATAAGCAGGAAAATTTCAGATATCCTACACAGTAATATTTTCACTGAAATGTCTCCTAGGGCAAGCAATATAAAGGAAAGAAAAGACAAATAGGACTACATCAATTTAAAAAGTTTCTGCAGGACTAAAGACATCAACAAAATAAAAACAGAACAAACTGAATGGAAAATCATATTTGCTAACAATACTTTGGATAACGGTTTGATCTCTAAAATCTATAAAGAACTCACATGACACCAGGAAGACAAACAATTCAATGGGCAAAGGACCTGAACAGACACTTCTCCAAGGAGGACATACAGAGGGCCCAGAGACATATGAAAGAATGGTAAATATCACCAGCTTTCAGAGAAATGTAAGTTAGAACCACAATGAGATACCACTTCACACCAGTCAGAATGGCAATCATTAAAACATCAATATACAATAAGTGTTGGGCGAGGTTGCGGAGAAAAGGGAACCCTAGTACACTATTGGGAATGAAGACTGGTGCAGTCATTGTGGAAAACAGTATGGAAGTTCCTCAAAAAACTAAAAATGGAACTGCCTTTTGTTTCCATAATTCCAATGCTGGGATTACACCCTAAGAATCCTGAAAACCAATCCAGAACAAACTGTTCACCACAATGTTCATAGCAGCATTATTTAGTGCCTCCCAGTAAATGAGTGGATCAAGAAACTGTAGTACATTTACACAATGGAGTACTATGCAGCAGAAAGAAAGAGCTCCTACCCTTCACAACAGCAAGGATGGAACTGGAGAATAGTATGCTAAGTGAAATAAGCCAGGTGATCAAAGACAAATACCACATTATCTCACCTATAAGTGGAAACTAATGAATGAAACAAACAAGCAAAACAGTACCAGAGACATAGAAATAAAGAACAAACTGATACTAGAGATGAGGAGGGAGGGGGATAACGGGAAAGAAAATGAAGGGGCAAGTAAAAGAATACGTACAGAGGGCTGTTGCAGACCGTTCAGCCTGGTTTCAGGCATTGTAACTCTCACCCCATGGTGGGCTGTGTAAAAGCCTAAGGACCTGCTTCATCTGGGTCTGTTCTGTCAAGAGGACCTGACCTACTAAGGAGACAAAGCTTATCTCCCTGGCAGGAGTGCCGCTTCTGCTTCATCCATATCTGGCCTCCAATGCTGCTTGGTCAGTTAGCCAATGACAGGTAAGATTCCCTCAAGGGAGGGGTCGCCTAAGACAGGCATGTCCATGTGGATGGCCTTCAAGGAAGGACTCAGGGGGCCGCAGCAAAGAGGGGGTGATGGACCCTCGCCCCTCCTCCCCGGGCTATTCTGACATAGCCAGAGTCCTCATTTCTGTCTGGGAGATGTCTTCTGCTTCCTGAGCCTAATCAGCTTAAAGCCTAAAACTATGACGGTGAGCAGTGCAGCCCTGTGCCGGCCAGAACGGTTCCCCACGTGATCAGGAATAACAAAGAATTCGTAAAGTCCTGTGAAACCTGCTTTGCTAAGAGTGCTCTCATTTAAATGATAAGGGTCCGAGGAGGAAATGAGTATGTCTCCCAAAGTTTGGCAACCCCCTTTCCTGACAGACACTGACTCAGATTAAGCCCTCAGATTTCTTTGAAATGTTAACCATTGCTTGATCCTTGCTGCCTGACATACCTGTATTCCTGTGTATTTGTACCCAATAAAAGCCTAGTGAAGGGGCTCTGGGTCATTCTCCTCTGAGAGTTTGATCACCTTTCCTCCCCAAGAAGATCATGTCTTGGTAGTTTTATTTTCATCCGTGACGGAGGGATGGGGCAATATGTGCAGAGCCCCCCCACATCTGACACCCAGGACAGGGGTCCCAGACATCTGGCGCCTGAACAGGGACCCCCTGCAGAGGGCCTATGGGCATGGACAACAAACAGGGTGGGAATTGATTATGTGAGCAGACTGGGGTGGCGGAGCAGGGTAGAGCAATGTGGAAAAATGTGGGACTACTGTAATTGAACAATAATAAAAAAATAAAAAATATATTTATGTATATTTATGAGATCTTCACATAAATGTATTTACAAGTGGGTTGGGCTTTACTATGATAGCATCTATTTTACAAATTGTAAATCTTCTTTTATTGTAAATGATGTAGACAAAACACAGGAAAAGTTTTGGTATAAAGAAATTATCTAGAGACTTCCAGACAAGATGGAGGCATAGGTAGACACATGGTGCCTTCTCGTACAACCAAAAGAAGGACAACAACAAATTTAAAACCAAAAAACAACTGACAGAAAATTGAACTGTATGAAAGTCCGACAACCAAGGAGTTAAAGAAGAAACACTCATCCAGATCAGTACGAGCGGTGGAGATGGGCAGCAGGGAAGAGAGGACTCACGGGCAAAGCAGAGACTGGAGGACCAGGGTGGGCAAGGCTGCAGCTGGTGGGCAAGGTGGCAGATTGAGGATTGGATGGTCCCACATTTGCGTGCAGATAAACTGGGAGGAACAACTGGGGAGTGAGACAGACTGTGCAACCCAGAGTTTCAGTGAGGGGAAATAAAGCCTCAAACCTCTGATTGAAAACTCCTGTAGGGGTTGAGACATCAATGAGAGGAATTCCCAGCCTCACAGGAGAGTTCATTGGAGAGACCCACAGGGTCCTAGAACGTACACAGACCCACCCACCTGGGAATCAGCACCAGAAAGGCCCAATTTCCTTGTGGGTAGTGGGGGAAGTGACTGAAAACAGGCAGAGAGAGGAGCAAGTGGCATTGTTCCCTCTTGGATCCCTCCCCCACATATAGCATCACAATGCAGGGGATTGAGTTGCCTCGCCCTGGTGAACACCTAAGGCTCCACCCCTTACTTCGTAACAGGTGCACTGAGACAAAAAAAAAAAAAAAAAAATGGCCCAAATGAAAGAACAGATCAAAGCTCCAGAAAAAATACAATTAAGCAACTAAGACATAGCCAACATATCTGATGCACAGTTCAAAACACTGGTAATCAGGATGCTCACAGAATTGGTTGAATATGGTTATAAATTAGAGGAAAAAAATGAAGGCTATGTAAGTGAAATAAAGGAAAATGTACAGGGAACCAACAGTGACAGGAAGGAAACCGGAACTCAAATCAACAGTGTGGACCTGAAGGAAGAAAGAAACATTCGACCAGAACAGAATGAAGAAACGAGAATTTTAAAAAATGAGGAGGGGCTTAGGAACCTCCAGGATGTCTTTAAACTTTCCAACATCTGAATCATAGGGGTGCCAGAAGGAGAGAAGGAAGAGCAAAAAACTGAAAACATAATGAAGGAGAACTTCCCCAATCTGGCAAAAGAAATAGACTTTCAGGAAGTCCAGGAAGCTCAGAGTCCCAAAGAAGTTGGAACCAAGGAGGAACAAACTAAAGCACATCATAATTACATTAGCCAAGATTAAAGATAAGAAGAGAATCTTAAAAGCAGCAGGAGAAAAGGAGTTACCTACAAAGGAGTTCTCATTAGATTATTGGCTGATTTCTCAAAAGAAACCTTGCAGGCAAGAAGGGGCTGGAAAGACATATTTAAAGTCATGAAAGGCAAGGAACTATATCCAAGATTGCTCTATCCAGCAAAGCTATCATTTAGAATGGAAGGGCAGATAAAGTGCTTCCCAGATAAGGTCAACTTAGAAGAGTTCATCATCACCGAGCCCTTATTATATGAAATGTTAAAGGGACTTACCTAAGAAAAAGAAGATAAAAAATATGAACAGTAAAATGACAACAAACTCACAGTTATTAACAATCACACCAAAAACAAAGTGGACAACTAGAACAGGAACAGAATCATGGAAATGGAGATCACATGGAGAGTTATCAGCAGGGAAATGGGAGGGTAAGAGAGAAGGGAAAGGTATATAGAATAAGTAGCATAAGTGGTAGGTAGAAAATAGGGGGAGGTTAAGAATAGTACAGAAAATGTAGAAGCCAAAGAATGTATGACCCAAAGAATGTATGACCCATGGTCATGAACTAAAGGGGGGATTGTGCGTGGGAGGTGGTGTGCAGGCTAGAGGGGAATAAAGGAAAGAAAATGGGACAACTATAATAGCATAAATAATAAAATATATTTTTTAAAAAAGAAATTATCTAGAGAACATTTTTTATCTTACTCCCCAGTATATGCTGTTAGTTTGGCTCAAATAAACTGATAAAAATTCTCTACAGGTTTGGACACTTCTTACATCCACGTTTACTTGGTGTAGTGTGACAGTATTCTGAAGACGCCCACTCGGGACCACTCTGGAGCCCTGGACCCCCTACTAAGTACAAACAAGGGCCCATTGTATGCCACAGTATTCAGAGTGAAGTTGGGTGAATACTGGGCCATGACTTTATTTGAGGTATTCTTAGAAAATCCTCAAGGTGGATAATGGTTGACATAACCCAGAGAGAGGAAAGAAAAGGTGGGTTGCTGTTTTTAATTTCAACTTTTTGATTGGCTTGCTTACTGAGAATCTGAACAAAACATTTGCTAATTAAATGAAAGGCTGAGCTCTCTTTAGCTCCGAAAGAGAAAGTTCTTGCTTCCCCAACCTGACAACAGTTGTTTCAGGTCTCCAAATCCAGAGTGGCAAACATGGGTACCAGAAGTCATTCAATGAAGCAGCACAGCCAATGCCAGAGAAGCAGGTGTGAGCCCCAGGAGAAGGATAGGGTACCTTGAATGAGTTCACCCTGACAGAGAGACCTGAGAGAGGGGCCTGTGTGTTGAAAAGTGTTACAGTTTTTGCTGTATTCAGTAAGCTCTTGCTGGCCCTTTTTCGGGTATTCTTAGATGACAAAGAATCTTTGTGGGGTTTCTAGAGAAAAAGTTTCTTCTAGGGTGTAAAGCAGTCTTCCAGAGATATCCATTGCAATTAGCTTGTCTGGAGATGTTGTGGACCATTCAGCCTGGTTTCAGGAGTTGTAACCCTCACCCCATGGTGGGCTGTGTAAGAGCCCAAGGGACCCACTTCATCTGGGTCTGTTCTGTCACAAGGACATGACCTGTTAAGGAGACAAAACTTATCTCCCTGGCAGAAGCACTGCTTCTGCCTCAACCATCTCTGGCCCCAATGCTTGGTTGGCAGTCAATGACGGGTAAGACTCCTCATGGGAGGGGCAACCTAAGCCAGATGCAACCACTTGGGAGGCCTCATGGAAGGACTCGGGGGGTTGCAGCAAAGAGGATGTGATGGACCCTCACCTCCCCAGCTATTCTGACATAGCCCGAGTCCTCATTTCCATCTGGGAGATGTCTCCTGCTTCCTAATAGGCTTAAAGCCTGAAACTCTGGGGGTGAGCAGTGCAGCCCTGTGCCCGCCAGGACAGCTCCCTGGGTGATTGGGCATAAGAAAGAATTCCTGAAGTCCTGTGAAACCTGCTTTGCTAAGAGTGCTCTTCCTTAGGTGATAAGTGTACCAGGAGGAAATGAGTATGTCTCCCAAAGTTTGGCAAACCCCTCTCCTGACAAACACTGGCTCAGATTAAGCCCTCAGATTTCTTTGACATGTTAAACCTGTATTCCGGTGTATTGGAACCCAATAAAAGCCTAGTGAGGAAGGGGCTCTGGGTCATTCTCCTCTGAGAGTTTGACCCCTTTCCTCCCCAAACAGTCATGTCTTGGTAGTTTTTATTTTCATCCGTGACGGAGGGATGGGGCTCTGCGGGCAGAGCCCCCCCACATCTGGCGCCCAGGACAGGGGCCCCTGCATGGAGACATGCATGTAAGAGCTGGTTTTTTCCAGAACTTTTTCAGACTCTACAGATCTCAAAATTAACATGGGAAATCATGCCTCCCAGGCCCACCACAGTCAGATCCCGATTTATAACTGAGATCACCAAAATGAGGATCCTTTGATACTTCTAAATTATTTTTTGTGCGCATAATTAGAAAAAACTGGCTATAAAATTAGGCAGAATGAATAAAAATTATATTTGATTTCTTAAAGCTTCAAAAAGAGAATTTAGATAAACTAATCAACATATGATGTCAACGCATTTCTTTGTGTTATTAAAAATGGCTGCTATTATTTTAAAAGGGAGAAGGTCATTTGGAACTTGACTTGTCAAGAGCAGATATGGATTCAACTTCTGGCCAAGATGGAGGCGTAGGTGGACACACTGTGCCTCCTCTTACAACCAAAATTAAGGACAAAAAATATTTAGAAACAAGAAAACAACCAGAACTTATAGAAAATTGAACTGTATGAAGTCCAACAACCATTCATCCAGACCGGTAAGAGGGGTGGAGTCGCGGCAGGAAAAAGTGGAGGTGTGGACCCGGGCACACAGGCAGCAGCGGCTGGCAGTTCCCAGGCGTGCAGGCGGTGGCTAGCAGACCCTGGGCATGGGGTGGCAACTGTGCAGACCCAATGAGGCCGTGCAAGGTGGCTGGCTGACCAGGTGGTCCCACATTCGTGCACAGATAATCCAGGTGAAGGGGAAGTGGCAGAAGGGACTAGAATCCAAGAGAGAGCGAAGCAAGCACCATTGTTCCCTCTTGGACCCTGCTCCCACGTACAGTGTCACTACCCAGCAACTGGGCTGCCCCACCCTGGGAAACACCTAAGGCTCCACCCCTCACTACGTAACAGCTGCAACCAGACCAAAAAAAAGGCTCAAACCAGAGAACAATTCAAAGCCTCAGAGCCAATTCCTCTAAGGAATGAAGAGATAGCCAACCTATCATATGCACAGTTCAAAGACCTGGTGATCAGGATCCTCACAGAATTGGTTGATTTTGCTCACATATTAGATGAACAAATGAAGGCTACAATAAGTGAAATGAAAGAAAACACACAGGGAACCAATAGAGATGGGAGGAAAACTGAGACTCAGATCAATGAAGTGGACCAGAAGGAAGAAACAAACAATCAAACAGAAAAGAATGAAAAAACAAGAATTCAAAAAAATGAGGAGAGGCTTAGGAACCTCCAGGACATCTTTAAACATCCCAACATCCAAATTATAGGGGTACCAGAAGGGGAAAAAGAAGAGCAACAAGTGGAAAACGTATTTGAACAAATAATAAAGGAGAACTTCCCAAATCTGGCAAGGGAAATAGACTACTAGGAAGTCCAGGAAGCTCAGAGAGTCCCAAAGAAGTTGGACCCAAGGAGGAACACACCAAGGCACATCTTAATTACATTAGCCAAGTTTAAAATGAAGGAGAGAATTCTAGAAGCAGCAAGGGATAAGGGGACAGTCACCTACAAAGGAGTTCCCATCAGACTGTCATTTAATTTCTCAAAAGAGACCTTCCAGGCAAGAAGGGGCTGGAAAGAAGTATTTGAAGTCTTGAAAGGCAAGGACCTACATCCCAAATTGCTCTATCCAGCAAAGCTATCTATCATTTAGAATGGAAGGACAGATAAAGCGCTTCTCAGATAAGGTCAAGTTCAAGGAGTTCATCATCACCAAGCCCTTATTATATGAAATGTTAAAGGGACTTATCTAAGAAGATAAAAAATATGACAGTCAAAAGACAGCAAACTCACAGATATTAACAACCACACTGAAAACAAAAGCAAACTAAGCAAACAGCTAGAACAGGAACAGAAACACAGAAATGGAGATCATATGGAGGGTTAGCAACAGGGGAGTGAGAGGAGGAGAGAAGGGGAAAAGGTACCGAGAACAAGTAGCATAGATGGTAGGTAGAAAATAGACAGGGGGAAGGCAAAAATAGTGTGGGAAATGTAGAAGCTAAAGAACTTATGACACAAGGACATGAACCTTTTAAAGGGGGGGAATGTGGGTGGGAGGGAGTGTGCAGGGTGGAGGGGAATCACTCGGAAGAAATGGGACAACTGTAATAGCATAATCAATAAAATAATTACAAAAAGAGAAGATATGAATTGTAAATGCCTCCTAAACATAATTTAGATCTGACTGCTCTCTCTTTCTGTCTGTATGTGTGTACATATGTATGTTGTAAATGTGAGATAATTTTGATGGTACTGTTAAAATTAAAAAGTCAAGCACTTGTAAGAATTGGGTACTCTAAAATTCTCAGAAATATAAAAACTAACTCAGATGCTTTCCAAGTACACGTGATCTAACATTAATGTTTAGTAATTAAAGCTTGCTTAAGGTTGTTGTTGCTTTAGGTAAAACAGACATATCTTCATTTTGCCTGGGTTTTACAAAAATAAGTCCATGTTAATAACTGACTTTTATGTCTATGAAAAATGTTTCCAGATGCTATAAAATGTCCAAGCTAAAGAATGCTTTTCATTAGAAATTGAAGTTTTCACTAGAAATTGAGGTTTTTAAGGGTTAAAATCTCAATATATGTAGTAATAACATTGTGGTGTTCCAGAAGGGCCCCTGGAACATATCAAAATACTTCTCTTTTAAGTTAAATTGCATAGGAAAATAAGAGATAAAAAAAAAATGAACAGTTAGGGCTATGGAAAACCCAACAGGGCTGCTTGGTTCTTCTCATTTTTCAGTTTTTACATTTCTTCATGCTTCACAGTGCATTTAAGTTGAACTTAGATGAAAGAAACTATGGGCTGAAATTATTGAAAGAAGGCATCTTACACTATCGCCAAAGTTTCACAGACTTACGTCAAGAAAATGCCAAGTTGGTAACTGCTTCCTTTCACAGTGAACTTCCAGGAGATGAAGAATTTAGATTTTGATTACTGGAAATAAGATCAAATAAAAGACATTCTCCAACTTTGTTGGAAAGGATCTTATCAGGCCTCTAAGCACAAATGGACATCCACCCTTGTTTCTGACACTCATCTCCATGTACAGCAGTCGTCAAAGTCTTCTATGATAAGAGGCTGCTGACATCAGAAGTAAACAGTTATTCCAAGACATCAACACTATCTGTATACTTATGGATTGATATTGAACTTAGAATCTACTTTGTTTTGATTATCTTTACCTGTCTGCTAATAACAGTGGTCTCAATAATAGTTACATTTGGCCCTGGCTGGCATAGCTCAGTGGATTGAGCGCGGGCTGTGCCAAAGGGTCACAGGTTCGATTCCCAGTCAGGGCACATGCCTGGGTTGCGGGCCAGGCCCCTAGTGGGGGCCACGTGAGAGGCAACCACACATTGATGTTTCTCTCCCTCTCTTTCTCCCTCCTTTCCCCTCTCTAAAAATAAATAAATAAAATCTTTTAAAAAAAAATAATAGTTACATTTGTTCTTTGGGTTTTTCTATATAGTTCAACTATTTATCATTACTCTACATGTATAAGATAACTATTAATACTCTTTTCATGACATATAATTTTATACTAGATGCCAAAGGCAGAAAAATAAGACAGCAAAATTTGGATCATGATAATTAATAGGACAGAAAAGATCCAGAGTGCTTTCTTCACAATGAAGGCTATAAGACTTACATGACTTCCATTTACCTGCCCTTCTCTTTTGGGGAAAAAAATTTGACCTGAACTCAGACCCCATGGTTCCAGTACTGCCCCATTCCCAATGGTCAACAAGATGACACTGATACTGAGACTTCCTATGAGTGAGAACACATTATCTGACCTAAAAGTTAGTCATCAATGCATCTTTCATGTTGATTTATGACCAAAAGGGGAAACTGTTGAGGAAGAAAAGGGGGCTCCATGGAAAGTAACTTCATGTGGTGATCTGATCATAAATTCCCAACTGGGCAGGTCATGGTGGACAGTAATGCTCCAGGAATAACTTATTGAAAGGGTTATTTCAATAAGTGAAAGGGTTTAAGCCAGCCCTGTCCCATAGTTCTCATGCATCCAGGTTAACAAATCTTTAAAATACCAGAAATAATACTCTGGTTTCTCTTCAGATCGTATAAATCTTTCGCCTTTTAAAATACCAGAACTAATACCCCTGAAGAGGTATATTAACTCTCAAGAAAGAACATAATCTTGTTAACTAAACTGTAATCCAATCCCAATCTTGCCCTTTCCAATCTTCCTTAAATCCCCTCCTTAATTTCAAATGCAGAGAAACTACAAACTATTATTCTCCAAACCATTTCAGGTCTTTCTCCCTGGAATATGTCATCACTTCAGCTCAAATAAACTCTTATAAAAATTTTTAAAAGCTATCTAATTAAAAAATAAGGACACAAAGCTATTATTCATTCCAGGACTTTACCATGCCTCAAAACTCTATTTCTCTGCATAAGAAACCATTCAAATTTTATTAATTAAAAATAAAACTCTGCAGTATCTCTTTTAAATAGCTGTAAGTTATTACTAACCCATTTACTATGGAAAAGAAAGACTAAAACTAAGACACAAAGACATAATCTTGTATAAATTATTAATAAAGTTATACATATTTAACTATTCTACACTAAGACTGTTTTGAAGTAAAACTTAATAACGGAACTAAGAGCATGTAATCTAAGTACCTCTATCTTTTATTAATATGGTACCTCATAGTTTTTTTCTTTATATAGACAATGGATTTTAAACTATGAGATATAAATCATCAATCAGTAAATACCAAAAGTTTATTTTACAATGAAATACAACAGAAAATATCAGTGTATATCACATATAGCAATACTTTGTGTTGCAATTATACATATGTGTGTGTATATATATATAAAATCTCCACAGAAAATGTATTTATAAGTAGGATTTGGTTCAAAAAACCTGAAAAATACCTTTTTTTGCTGTTATATCATGATTGCCATCATTCTATGTCAGGTGCTGATATCATAAATAAGGTTCATTCATAGCACAGATTTAATCCCAAGTAATCGTCTAAGCATAAACAGGAGATGGTTAAGTGTTCTGAGGAGAGAATGAAATATACTATGGAAATGAAAAAATGAGCTGTTGGAGATCCAAGATGGCAGAGGAGTTAAGTGGAAGCTACACTAACATCCTCCCAGGACCAGTCTAGAATTACAACTAAATTGTAGAGAAACCATCTTGAATAACCAACTGAACATTAGTTGCAGAGAAACCTTACAACCATGGACAAACAGAAGAAAACACTTCAACACAATGTGGCTGGTAAGGAGTGCAGAGCAGATGAGAGAGGGCTGGCTGGGCTCCCACAGGCAGCAGCTGAAGTGCTGGAGGGATATTTCAGTAACCAGGGGGTCACCCACAGAAGTGTGGGGTCTAAATCCCACACTGGGCTCCTCAGCCTGCAGCACCAAAACCAGAAAGGAACCCAGATAACATCCAGCTCTGAAAAGCATCAGCAGTTCTGTCAGTTAGAGAGAGATGGCTGGGATGCAGAGAGCCTTTTAAAGGGCAAAAGCACAAAATTTCATTTGTAGCCACTTACAATAGGTGCCAGCAAAGGGAGGGTAGAGTGAACTGGAGACACATAAGGAGAGTCTGGAGTTGGTGGCTCTGGGAGAGAAATAAAGTAACGGCTGCCAGGATCCATGTGCTGAGTCATTCCTCATGCTACAGGAGCCATCTGTCTCAGGCAGAGCACTTCTCTGAATGGCATCAGCCTGAGTGGAAGCAATAGGCTCGCCTGCAGGAATTACTCTGCCCTGAGTAATTCTCAGGGCAGCCCAGGCTGCTAAAGCCTGACTGTGGATTACAGACTGATTAGATTAACAGCCAATCAGTTTACCTGATTCGTTTAACATCTAAGGCAGAAAATACAAAGAAACAGCCAAAATAGAAAGACAAAGAAACAGACCCCAAATGAAAGGACAAAAGAATTTTCCTGAAGAACAAGATGAAATGGAAGCAAGCAATTTATCAGATAGTTTAAAGATTATAAGGATACTCAATAACAAGAAAAAGACATAGAAAACATAAAAAAGGATCAGTCAGAAATAAAGAATGCAGTATCTGAGATAAATAATACACTGGTAGGAATAAACAGTAGATTAGATGAAGCAGAGGATCGAATCAGTGTTTTGGAAGACAAGGTAGGAAAAAAACCAAATAGGCAGAACAGCAAAAAGAATTTTTTTAAAAATGAGGAGAGCTTAAGAAACATCTTAGACAACATGAAGCATAACAACATCTGCATCATGGGAACACCAGAAGGAGAAGAGAGTGAGCAAGGAATTGAACCTATTTGAAGAAATAAGGACCAAAAACTTCCCTAATCTGGTGAAGGAAAAAGTCATACAAGTCTAGGAAGCTCAAAGAATTCTAAACAAGTTGGACCCAAAGAGGCCTACAGTGAGACACATCATAATTAAAATGACAAGGCTTAAAGATAAGAAGAAAAAAAGACACAAGAGAAAAAACAGGTAGTTAGCTACAAGGGAGTGCCAATTAGACTCTCATCTGATTACTCATCAGAAATATTTCAGGCCAGAAGGGAGTGGCTTGAAATATTCAAGGTGATGAAAAGCAAGGACCTACAACCAAGGCCACTTTACCCAGCACAGGTATCATTTAAAATCAAAGGCGATAAGGAGCTTCCCAGACAAGATAAAGCTAAAGGAGTTTGTTAACACCAAACCAATACCACAACAAATGTTAAGGGCTTGTGAAGAAGAAGGAAAAGGAGGAGGAGAAGAAAGAAGGAAAAGAAGGAGAAGGAGGAGGAGAAGAAGAAAGGAGAAGGAGGAGGAGAATGGGGAGGAGGAGAAAGAGAAGAAAGGAAAAAAAAACAGGAAAACAATCTAACAATAAAATAGCATTGCATATGTATCTATCAATAGTCACCTTAAATGTAAATAGCTTAAATGCTTGAACAAAAAGACAGAGGGTAACTGAATGGATAAGAAAACAAGACCCAGATATATGCTGCCTCCAAGAGGCCCTTCTCAGATCAAAAGATACACGTAGAATAAAGGCAAAGGGATAGAAAAAAATATTTCATGCAAGGGGAAAAGAAAAAATAGCTGGAGTAGTAATACTTCTATATGACAAAACAGACTTTAAAATCAAGGCTATAGACAAAATGAGAACACAACAATCCAAAATCTGTGGGACACTGGGAAAGCAATCCTATGAGGGAAATTCACAGCATTACAGGCCTATCTAAAAATAAAAAAAAAACAAAAACAAACAAAAAAACAAACAAACAAACAAAAACAAGGAAAAGCTTAAACAAACAATCTAACTTCACACTTGAAGGAACCTGAAAAGGAACAACAAACAAAGCCCAATATGAGTAGAAGGAAGGAAATAATTAAGATCAGAGCAGAAGTACATGAAATAGAGTCTAAAAATATGATATGATACAAAAGATCAATGACTCCAAGAGCTGGTTCTTTGAAAAGATAAACAAGATTGACAAACCTTTAACCAGATTTATCAAGAAAAAAAGAGAAACAACACAAATAAAATCAGAAATGAAAGAGGAGAAATAACTGATACCAAAGAAATACAAAGGACTGTAAGAAAATATTATGAATTACATGCCAACAAAGAGGACAACCTGGATGAAATGGATAAATTCCTAGAAACATACAATCTTCCAAAACTAAATCAGGAAAAATCAGAGAATCTGAATAAACAGATTATACCTAATGAAATTGAAGCAGTAGTCAAAAGAACTCCCAACAAACCAAATCCCTGAACCAGATGGCTTCACAGGTGAATTTTACCAAACATCTGAAGAACTAACACCTCTACTTCTCAAACTATTTCATAAAATTCAAGAAGAGGGAAGGCTCTCAAATTCATTTTATTGTCCATGATTATCCTAATTCCAAAAACCAGATAAAGACACTAGAAAGAAAGAAAATTATAGGCCAATATCACTGATAAACATAGATGCTAAAATCCTCAACAAACTATTAGCAAACAGAATACAGCAATACATCAAAAAGATCATACACCATGATCAAGTGGGACTTATTCCAGGAATGCTAGTTTCATACAACATTTACAAATCAATAAATGTGACTGACCACACAAAATGAAGGATAAAAACTGCATGATTATATCAATAGATGCAGAATAAGCTTTTGATAAAATCCAGCACCAATTTATGATAAAAACTCCCAGCAAAGTGGGAATAGAGGGAACATAACCTAAACATAATAAAGGCTATATACAACAAAGAAACTGCCAGCATCATACTCAATGGGAAAAATTACAAGCATTCCCCTTAAGATCAGGAACAAGAAAAGGATGTCTGCCTTCACCTCTTTTATTCAACATAGTACTGGAAGTCCTAACCATAGCACTCAGACAAGAAGAAGAAATAAAGGGCATCCAAATTGGAAAGGAAGAAGTAAAACTGTCTTTATTTGCAGAGGACATAATACTTTACACAGAGAATGCCAAAGACTCCACCAAGAAACTACTAGAACTGATAAATGAATTCAGCAAAGTAGCAGGATGCAAAATTAATATCCAGAAATTAGTTGCATTTTTACATGCCAATAATGAACTAACAGAAAAGGAAATTAATAAAACAATTCCATTCACAATTGCTTCAAAAGGAATAAAATACCTAGGAATAAACCAAACCAAGGATGTATAAGACCTGTACTTGGAAAATTATAAGATACTGAAGAAAGAAGTTGAAGAAGATACAAATTAGTGGAAGCACATACCATGTTCATGGATAGGACAAATTAACAGTTAAAATGTCCATACTACCCAAAGAAATCTATAGATTCAACACAATTCCTATCAAGAATCCAATGACGTATTTCATAGAAATAGAACAAATATTTCAAATTTCATATGGAACCATAAAAAGCCCCACACATTAACAACAATCCTGAGAAAGAATAACCAAGTTAGAGTATTCATGCTACCTAATATCCAACTATACTACAAAGCACAGTAATCAAAATAGCCTGGTACTAGCATAAAAACAGACACATAGATCAATGGAACAGAATAGGGAACCCAGAAATAAACCTACACCTTTATAGTCAACTAGTATTCAACAGAGGAAGCAAAGACATACAATGGGGCTAAAGTTAATTTATTCAGTAATAGTATTGGGAAATTGGACAGATGTGTGCAGAAAAATAAAACTAAACCACCTGCTTACACAACACACAAGAATCAATTCATAGTGGATCAAAGACTTAAATGTTAGACCCCAAACCATGAAAATCCTAGAAGAAAACAGGCAGCAAAATCTCAGACATCACTCTTAGAAATTTTTCATTGGCTATATCCTCCAGGCAAGGGAAACAAAAGAAAAAGTAAACAAATGGGACTTAGTCAAACTAAAAAATTTTTGCACAGCAAAGGAAATTGTCAATAAAATAAAAACACAACCCACAGAATTGGAGCATATTTTCACCAATACATCTGAAAAGGGGTTAATATCCAAAATTTATAAAGTACTTACAAAACTCAACACCAAAAAAACAACTCAATTAAAAAATTGGCAAAGGACTTGAATAGACACTTCTCCAAAGAGGTCAGTAGACATATGAAAAGATGCTCAATGTCACTAATCATCAGGTAAATGAAAATAAAAACCACAATGAGATGCCATTTCACACCTGTCAGAATGGCTATCATCAATAAATCAAAAAACAAGTGCTGGTGAGGATGTAGAGAAAGAGGAATCCTTTTGCTCTGTTGGTGGAAATGCAGACTAGTGCAGCCACTGTGGAAAGCAGTATGGAGATACCTCAAAAAATTAAAAATGAATCTGCCTTTTGACCCAGTGATCCAACTTCTGGGAATATATCTGAAGGAACCTGAAACACTAATTTGAAAAAAACATAGCACCCCCATGTTCACTGCAGAATCATTTACAATCACCAAGATACGGAAGCAGCCCAAGTATCCATCAATAGATGATTGGATAAAACACCTATGGGACATTTACAAAATGGAATTCTACTCAGCTGTAAAAAAGGAAGAAAATTTTACCCTTTCCAACGGTATGGATGGACCTGGAGATCATTATGCTAAATGAAATAAGCCAGTCAGAAAAGGACAAATACCGTATGATTTCACTCATATTTGGAATCTAACAAACAAACTAAACTAACAAGCAAAACAGAAACAGACTCATAGATGGAGAACAGATGACAGTTAGTAGTGGGTAGGGGGTGGAAGGATTGAGCAAAAAGGAAAAAGGGCTCTTGGACATGGACAACAGTGTAGTGATAGCAGGGGCCAAGGAGTATAAGGGGTAAGGGGGAATATAGTAATGGAAAAATATAATAGAGATTATATATTTTAAAAATTAAAAAAAAAACAAAAATTTTACTGTTAAAAATATGGAATACAAATCAAAGATCTCAGAGTTTCAAAAAACCTTAGAAGCCTTCATTCTTATTTCTAAAACAGACTAAAGAGACTTTCTCTAATGGCCAAGATGGAGTAATAGACACTAAATTTAATCTTGGATTCAGAACAACCAAAAAACAAACAACCCCACCCAAATATGAAACATGGTTTTCAAGATACTGAACACTGATAATAAAAAATAATGATCCCTAGAGAAACATAAAACAAACAAGTGTCTAACTTAAAGACTTAGTTTCACACACACACACACACACACACACACACAGAGAGAGAGAGAGAGAGAGAGAGAGAGAGAGAGAGAGAGAGAGAGAAACTCCAGATATCTCAGAAGACACTCTTTGAGTATTCAGCCAAGCACTGATAAATGCAGGCATATGAAGATACTAACTGATGCTAAACAAAGAACCAAACCAAAAAGTAGACACAGAACTCAGCACTCATACTTGGCCAGGAACAGTGCATGTTCCCAAAAGACAGGCAGGAAAAACCTCAAAATTCATGTGGAAATAGGTAAAATACTCAATAAGGTCTTGCTTCCGTAGGGAAATAATTTGCACTACACTAAACATGACTATGGTCCTGCCAAACAAATCATTTTTAAAAAACCATTTTTGTTTTTCAACAACAGTGGACATACATTATTATATAAATTTCAGCTGTATTCCCCAGTGATTAGACATTACATTGTGATGGCCAAAAAGTTCATTTAGTTTATTCTGTAAAATAAAAGACACTTCTTTCAATTTTACCAATAACTTTATTGATTTGGATATTTTGATTATGTTGGCTATCATCTCCTGTATGGTATGAGGTTGATTGTTCTCAATTAATGTCTCAATTTAACTGCTATCAATTTCAACTGGTCTACCCAACTGTAGAGCATCCTCCAACGAGAAATCTCCAACACAAAACTTCACAAACTACTTTTGACACATTCGATCAATTACAGCACCTTCTCCATACACTTCACAAATCTTTTGCTCTTCAGTTGTGTTTTTACCTTTCTTGAAATAATAAAGCATAATATGCTGAAAATGTTGTGTGTTTTCTATCATCTTCAGTATTAAAATGCTACACAAAAATTTACCAATTTTGATAAGATTTTTTAATGCATACTGCTATGACAACTGTCACAATACAATCTAACAAAATTATTTGGAATGAGGTTAAAGACAACTAAAAGCTACTAGAGTCATCTTACAGAAAAAAACAAATGAACTTTTTGACCAATCCAATATAATTGACGAAGTGATCATCCCAATAAATCTCACACCCATATCTGACCCCATACACAGTTAATAGAATATTATTGACTATATTCCCTATGCTGTACTTTACATCCCATAACTACTCTATAACAACCAATTTGTACTTCTTAATCCCTTCATTGTTTTCACCAAGCCCCTAAATCCTTGCACTATCAGTTAACTATCAAAATGCTCTGTATCTATGAGTCTGTTTCTGTTCTACTTGTTCATTTATTTTTTTAGATTCAATTGTGATTAGATATACTTGTATTTATTGCCATTTTACTGTTCATATTTTATCTTTTTTTTCCTCTTCATAAAAAAGACCGTTTAAATTTCATATAATAGTGGGTAAAGGACATGATTAAACACTTCTCCGAAGAGGACATACAGATGGCCCATACACATATGAAAAGATGCTCAATGTCACACTAATCATCAGAGAAATGCAAATTAAAACAACAGTGTATCAGCTCACACTAGTCAGAATGACTACCATCAATAAATCAGCAAACAACAAGTGCTGGTGAGGATGTGGGGAAGGAGGGACCTTTTTGCACTGCTAGTGGGAATACAGATTCTTTGAAGCCACTGTGGAAAGCATTGTGGAGATACCTCAAAAAATTAAAAATGGAACTGCCTTATTTTGGTTTTTAGATTCAATTATTGATAGATATGTATATATTGCCATTTTATTATTTATAGTTTTAATCTTTTTTTCCTCTTCTTCTTCTTAAAGAAGACCCTTTAACATTTCATGTAACACTGGTTTGGTGGTGATGAACTCCTTTAGCTTTTTCTTGTCTGGGAAGCTCTTTAGCTGTTCTTTGATTGTAAATGATAGCTTTGCTGGTTGGAGTATTGTTTGCTGTAGGTCCTTGCATTTCATTACTTTGACTATTTCTTGTCAATCCAATCTGAACTGCAAAGTTTCTGTTGAGAAATCAGCTGACAGTCTTATGGGTGCTCCCATGCAGGTAACCTGCTTTTCTCTTGCTTTTAAGATTTTTTCTTTCACTTTTTGGTATGGGCCCCTTTGGGTTCATCTTGTTTGGGTCTCTGTGCTTCCTGGACTTGTATGTCTATTTCCTCCCCTAAGTTAGGGAAGTTTTCCATTATTATTTTATCAAATAGGTTTTCAGTTTCTTACTTTCTCTCTTCTCCTTCTGGCCCTCCTGTGATATGAATGTTGGTACCCTTGAAGTTGTCCAGGAGGCTCTTTGACTATCCTCATTGTTTTTTTATTCTTTTTTTCCTTTTTGCTATTCCAATTGAGTGTTTTATGCTTCCTTATATTCCAAATAGCTGATTTGATTCTCAGCTTCACCTACTCCTCTGTTGATTCCCTATAAATTATTTTTCATTTCAGTCAGTCTACCCTTCATTTCTGACTGGTCCTTTTTCTGTACTGCTGAAGTTCTCATTAAGTTCATTAAGTATCCTTATAAGCATTGTGTTGAACTCTACATCTAGTAGATTGCTTGTGTCCATTTTGTCTAGTTCTTTTTCTGGAGTTTTGTACAGTTCTGTCATTTGGGCCATGTTTCTTTGTCTCCTCATTTTAGCAGCCTCCCTGTGTTGGTTTCTATGTATTATGTAGAGCTGCTATGCCTCCCAGGTTTGTTGGAGTAGCCTAATATACTTAGTGTTCTATAGGGTCCAGCGGTACAGCCTCCCTGGTCACCCAAGCTGGGCATTGGAGGTGTACTCCCATGTGGGCAGAGTATACCCTCCACTTGTAGTTGAGCCTTGATTGCTGTTGGACTAGCTGTGACCACCAACCACCAACCTCTAACATCTGTGGAGATCAATGGTGCCAGAGCCTACCCCACAGAGCAGAACTTGTATCAGCAGGGCTTTAGTGGCCACTGAATCTGCCTCTTGGGTGTGTTGTTTGTGGAGGTGACTGGGTGGTGATGCTTTAACATAGTGTGAAGCTGTCTACTGGGTGTTCTGGCTTTGTAGCTCCCCAGAAGGTACAGGCCAACATCCCCTGCCACCTGTGTTCTGCTAGTGGTCACCCAGTATGAGCTACGAGGCAATCTGAAGATGGTTGCTACCTGTGCTTGGCTTAGATTACCCAGGCAAGGACAAGCTGCAAACCAAAACTGGCTGCTGCTAGTGCCAGACCTGGGGCAACCTGGCGAGAGGCACAGGGCACACTGAGGCCAGATGCTTCTTGTTTGAGATATTTTAGGAAAGTCTTAAGCATGAGCCCAAGGCAGGCCATTCCTATGGAAAAATCATTAGAAATAACTTAGGTGGGCCTGAAAGTTCAGTGGGGTAAGGCCTCAGTAAATCATCTGAACAGGGCAATCAGTCTTAGCCAGGTTGATGGAATTTCAAATATGGCATCCACCTAGTGATTCTGTGGGGGGAATGCATATCAAAGTAACAATGGTTTCTGCTAGAACTTCTGTCTGGGAGAAAGTTGCCACCCCAGCTTTCTCCCTGATATTGAACCTCCCCATATGTCTCTGGTCCCTTTCAAGCTGCTGCCCCAGCACTGGAGCTCAGAGGGGTGAGTCTGAGTAAGTCCATGTATTGGCCCTTTAAGAAAAACTACCTGGGACTCCAGAAGCACTCAGTCACTATAAGCCTCAATCCTTGCTAGTTTTTACAGCCAGAAGTTACAAGAACTTCTCTTCCTAGCACTGAAACCTTGGGCTGAAGTGGGGGGAGGGGCCTCTGAGGCCAAGATAGCCCTCCTGATTTTTATCTGCCAGACATGGGTATGGACAATCCAGTTTGGCATCTCTGACCCTCCTACCATTCTTGATGTGGCTTCTTCTTTGATTCCCTCATTGTAGGAATTCCATTCTTCTGGATTTCAAATGATTCTGAATGATAGTCATTCTGTAGTTTAGTTGTAATTTTGATGTGGTTGTGAGAGAAGGTGAGTACTGTGTTTACCTACTCCACCATCTTGACTGGAAGCACCTGCCTACCAAATTTTACAGGCAGGACCAAATTGACTGAAATTGGCCAAAGATCTAAATGTAAAAGTGGAAACTGTTGACATCAAAAAGCCAAAGACAAAATTAATAAAATGGACTTCATCAAAATGAAAAACTTTTGTGCTGCAAAGGACATCATCAAGACCAAGACAGGCAAGATGGCAATGGAGTAAGAAAGTTTATCTTGCACACCTCCCAGAGATAAGCTGAAAATAAAAATAAAGAGGGGAACATTTACCCAAAATTAACAACTGAGGACTACCTGAGAAGGAGCTACTTAACTCAGGACAGGCAGTAACTACCTCATGACTGATAGAAAGGGCGGGGATGCAAAAGAGGCTAGCATCACTCTCACTGGTGGCAGCCAGCACCAATTTCATGGGCAGCTGAGAGAGCTTCCCCCAGAGAGGAGTGAGGCCTTTACCTCAGACTGGGTTCCCAAGCACAGAACACCAGTGTTGGCATCATCTGCCCATGCAGCATCCAACAGTGAAAGGCCATGGTTTTTTGTGTTGTTTTTTCTTTCGTTTTTGCCTGCCAGAGAAAGACAGGAGCCCAATAAAAACAAAACTACCTTCCCCAATCCCCTTCTTCTGTTCTAAGGGGCCAATACACAGTTTCACATTCCCAGTCACTCACCTTCGGCTTGGGTGAGAGAGGTCAGCAAATTGAAGGTTGGGGGAGAGGTGTGGAGGAGCAGCTGCTGTGTTCCCAGTGCTGGGATATAACACCATACAGCAGCAGCCCTTTCTGTTGAGAAAAAGCAAGCCCCTCCCAGGGGAAAAGAATGACTCCACCCTATAGGAAAACCACTAGCCCCAGTCTCTGAAAGCCTTCTATAGCTCCATCCTCTGGAATCCTGCTTGCCCCACCCAGCATCTTTCTTACTTCCCTCCAACCTTCACCTTATCCCCTGCTGAGGAGATAGCAACATAGTCCAACTCAAGGGTGTTAGAGAATGGCTTTAAGGCACAGCCATTCCATATGTTTTCCCAGGAACCAGACTGGCGCTTCTCCCTCATAGGACATCCTAGGAACACTGTCAGACCCAAACTCTGGGCTCTGAAGGCCCCACCTGCTCCCCTACTAGGGTCATCACCCTACTGAGTTCAGGAAAATAATCTTGGGACAGACTCAGACAGGTGAATATACCACCCTCTTCCCTGAAGTCTGAACAGCACCTCCCACAGGAGATGCAGGGGTCCCATCCTCCTGATTCCACCAGAAGCCCCCTCAGAAACAAAAGGATCAGCAACTAGACTAAGACTAATAGCAAGACCACAGGCAGAGGCAGGAGGAGGCAGTACCTGCAGTGCTTCTGTTCATCAGTTGACACACCCTTGGGCCTTGTGCTGACAAAAAGCCAGCAGTGCAGAGCAGCAAGGACCACCCTTAACACAGCCAGGCCTGAAGGAGACAGCCACAGACTGTGGATTGCTTGTAGCTTTGAACAGGCTTCCTAGAGCTAGACAGGGACAGCCCCCGATACTGGCTTACAACAGCTTCAGAACACTAGAGGCGTGTCCAGGAGGAGAAGTCAGCATGCAACCACTAAACTCTGCTAAGACGAATTCCACCTTGATCTTTTACATTATTTGTATTATTTTTTCTTTCACAGAGCCTTTTTACATTTTTTCCTTTTCTTCAATTTTGTTCCTATTTTTCACTATTTTTATTTCAAATCTCATATTTTACTCTTCCTTTATCTTACTCCATTTTGCCTTTTTCCTTCCCATTCTTATTTTCATTTTATCTTTCTTCATTGTTTCTATTCCTTGCTCTTATTATTTCTCCTCCCTCTATCCTCTCAAAATCATTTCTCTTTCCTTTAATCATCTTACATTCCTTTTTTCTTTCTTATAAAATTCTTATTCTCTTTCCACCTTTATTAATCTTTCTTCATTTGTCATTGATATTGCTGTTCTTGTTAGGAGGTATTTTTGCTGGTGTGGGCTTTGTTTTTTGTGTTGTTTTGTTTTGTTCTGTCAGCACCTGTACAATAGCATATAAGATGTGGTGGGGGTTGCACACTCTGATAGCCAGGTGGAGGAGAGAACCCAATAACAGACATGCCAACAACAATCAAAACCCAAGTGCAACAAGAGAGCCCACATAAAGTGCATAAAGGGCATCACTAGAGCATCTAGCTCAGGAGTTCAAGGATACTGTACCACTGAGTCCCAAGGGACTCCTATCATAGAAGGCCATCCCACTAGGACAAGGAGTCAAAGCAGATCATTCTAATATGAAGAAACAAACAAAAAGAGTCACATTAAATGGGAATACAAAAAAACAACCTTCAATCAAAAAGAAAGGAGGAATCCCCAGAAAAAGAGCTAAATGAAATTGAGGCAAGCAATTTATCATAGAGTTCAAAGTAATGGTTACAAGGATGCTCAAGGAACTTAGTGAGAAATACAAGGAACTTTATGGAAGCAACAAGGAACTTGGTGGGAACTACATCAGCATTAAAAAGGACATATAAACTATAAATAAGAACCAGGGGGAAATGAAGAATACAATATCTGAAATGAATTATACACTAGCAGGAATTAAAAACAGACTAGAGGAAGCAGAGGATTGAATCAGTGAATCAGAAGACAAGGTAGGAAAAAAAACACTCTGTCAGAGCAACAAAATGAAAAGACATTGAAATTAACGAAGAGAATTTAACTGAGCTTTGGGACAACATGAAATGTAACAATATCCATATCACAGGGATACCAGAAGATTAAGAAAGGGAGGAAAGGGTAGAAAAGAATGAAAAAAATAATGAAAGAAAATTTCCCTAACCGGTGAAGTAAAAAGTCACATAACTTCAAGAAGCACAGAGTAAGAATCAAGATGACCCAAAGAGGCCGACTCCAAGACACATCACAATTAAAATGCAAACTTTAAAGACAAAGAGAGAATCTAAAGGCAGTAAGGGAGAGACAGCTAGTAACATACAAGGGACCTCTCATAAGCCTATCAGCTGATTTCTCACAGAAACCCTACAAGCCCGAAGAGGCATGCACAAAATATTCCAAATAATGAAAAGCAAGGACCTGCAGCCAAGACTACTCTATCCAGCAATGCTCTCATTTAAAAAGAACAGTGAAATAAACAGCTTCCAAAACACAACAGAAACAAACACTAAAAGAGTACATTCTCCGCCAAACCAGCATTGCAAGAGATGTTAAAGGAACTACTTTAAGAAGAAGAAACAGAGAGAAGAACACAGATACAAAGGGAAAAAAATGGCAGTGAGTAAGTACCTACCAATAATAACCTTAAATGTAAATGGATTAAATTCTCCTATCAAAAGACACGGGGTAGCTGAATGGAAAAGAAAACACAACCTGCATATATGCTGCCTACAAGAGACCCACCTCAGAACAAAACATTTACACGGGCTGGAAGTGAAGGGATGAAAAATATTACATGCAAATAGCTATGGGAAAAAAAAAGCTGGGGTAGCAATACTTGTACCAGACAAAACAGATTTTAAAACAAAGGCCATAACAACAGGCAAAGAAGGTCACTACATAATACTGAAGGGAGTAGTCCAAGAAGAGAATATAACCCTTGTAAACATACCTGCACACAATATAGGAGCAACAAAATATATAAAGACAATCTTGGAAGACTTTAAGAAAGAGACTGACAGCAATACAGTCATTGCAGGGGATTTTAAACTCCACTGTCATCAATAGATAGATCTCCCAAACAAAAATTAACAAGAATATTGTGGTATTAAATGGCACTCTAGATCAACTAGACTCATAATATTTATGGAACATTTCACCCCAAAGAAGCAAAATATATATTCTTCTAAGATGCACATACATCATTTTCAAAGACAGGCCACAAGAAAGGACACAAAACAAGACTTAACAAATTCAAGACAAATGAAATCATATCAAGCATCTTCTCGGGTAACAAAGGCTTGAAACTAGAAACTAAACTCAAAGAAAAAACTCAAAAACATTCAGACATATGGAGGCTGAATAACATGTTATTAATAATGAATGGGTTAACAGTGAGGCCAAGGAAGAAATCAAAAATATCTGGAAACAAGTGAAAATAAACACACAACAACCCAAAACCTATGTAACACAGCAAATCAATCCTGAGAAGGAAGTTCACAGCATTACTGGCCTACCTAAAGAAGGCTGAAAACCTCAAATAAATAACCTAACCCTACATCTAAAAGAACTAGAGGAACAATAACAAACAAAGTCCAGAGTGAGTAGAAGGGAGGAAATAATCAAGATCAGAACAGACATAGAGACTAAAAAACAATTTAAAAGATCACTGAATTCAGGAGCTGGTTCTTTGAAAAGATTAAGAAAACTAAGAAACCTTCAACTAGATCATCAAGAAAAAAATATAGAGGACCCAAATAAATAAAATCAGAAATGAAAGAGGAGAAGTAACAGCTGATAATGTAAAAATACAAAGGACTGTAAGGAATTACTATGAACTATATGCCAAGAAATTGGACAACCTGGATGAAATAGATAAGTTTCTAGAAACATAAAAATCTTCCAAAACTTAATCAGGAAGAAGCAGAAAACCTGAAAAGACCAATAACAACTAGCAAAACTGAAGCAGTAATAAAAAAAAAAACAACCCCAACACACAAGAGCCCTGGACTGGATGGTTATACAGTCGAATTTTACCAACATTCAAAGAAAAACCTAACAACTATACTTTTCAAACTATTCCAAAAAACTCAAGAACAGGGAAGATTCTCAAACTCTTTGTACTAGGCTACTATTATTCTAATTAGAAAACCAGGTAAAAACACAACAAAGAAATAAAATTATAGGTGAATACCTCTGATGAAAATAGATGCTAAAATCCTCAACAAAATATTAGCAAGCCAGATCCAGCAATACATTTAAAAGATCATACACCACAATCAAGTGGGATTATTTCAGGGGTGCAAGAATGGTAAAATATCACAAATCAATAAATATAACACATCACATAAACAAAATGAAAGACAAAAATCACAAGATCATATCAATACATGAAGAAAAAGCATGTGATAAAATTCATCACTCATTTATGATAAAAACACTCAGAAAACTGGGAATAAAAGAAGCATACCTCAACAAAATAAAGGCCATATATGAAAAAGCTATTTCCAATATCATACTCAGTGGGCAAGAAGAACTAGAAGCACTTCCATTAGGATCAGGAATAAGACAAGGGTGTCTGCTTTCACTTCTCTTATTCAACATAGTACTGGAAGTTCTAGCTATAGCACTCAGACAAGAAGAAATGAAAGGCATCCAAATTGAAAAAGAGGAAGTAGGAGGAAGATGGCGGCGTGGTAGGAGGGAGCAGACCCTACTCCCCCTCTACACACGGGAGAAAAACCAGATCAATCTACGTAAAGATCAGAACAGACAAGGAACAGTAATACAGCATATTGGAGAATAAGAGGTCGGAAATTGTAGCGGACACTGAAAAACAAGCGGTAAGGAGAGCTCTTCGGAACAATAAGAGCCCAGGGTTCCAGCGCGCGGAGAACGGGGCGGCCGAGGCCCCGGCCCGGCGCTCCGCCAAGCCTGCCCCAGGGCCCTGGGGAGGGAGCTGGGTCAGCCGCTGAACCGGCTGGGAGATCTCAGGGGCCACCGCGCGACTGCGCCCGAGCAAAAGTGGGTGCCCTGCGAGGGAGCGAAAGTGGGTGCACCCCACCAGGTCACTGCGCGACTTTGAACCGAGTTTTTGTGGTCGCCGCGCGACTACGAAAGCATAGACGCCCCAAGAGAGACAGAGGCGCGGGCGAAGTGAGACAGCTGAATGAAAATAGACACCCTCAGGGGACCGCACACGGTCTCGGGCTAGTGGACACTCGCGAAAACATAGGCGCAGGCCACTGGAGACAGCTGTGGAGCCAGAGGTGCCAGTTCACCGGCGGGTTCGCAACGCGGACAGCTCAGACCCAAGGTGCAGGCGCCGGATAGCAGCTGGAACACAGGCCTCTCTCAGATCCGAATGCAGGCAGCTGTGCCCGAACACTGAAAGCCTCCCAGGGACAAAGGCAGGCGGCTGTGCACGTCTGGAGAACCTAGCTCACACCCATAACCTCGGAGAAGTGCGCACACACCAGTAAGTTCAGATCACACGCTGGAAACCCTGTGGGGAGAGGTGCCCACTAACGCTGGGATACATAGCACAGTGAGGACTGAGTTCTGAACACAGAGAAAAGCAATAAGATCACCCCTCGGCCATTGCAGCCAGCAAGACCTGAAAAAAACCGGCTGGCAAGTTTGAAAACAACAAGAGGGTTTTTTTTTTTTTTTTTTTTCCCTTTTCTTTTCTTTCTTTTTTTTTTTTAAATTAATAATTTTTTAAATTTTTTATTTCTTTAATATATTTTTATTTTTTTAAATATTTTGTTGTGCTTTGCTTGTTTTTTTTTTTTTTTTTTTTTTTTTTTTTTTTTTTTTTTTCATTTTCCCCCCTTTGGCTGCTTATATTTGTGTGGGGGTGTCTGTGTGCGTGTCTCTTTTTTGTTTTGCCAGTTTGTTAGTGTCTTTTTGTTTGTAAGCCTGTATATCTATATGAGTTTTTAACTACTCCTTCTTCATTGTTTATATCTTCTTCTTTACTCCCCAACTCCTTTTGCCTTCCTTGAATTCCTTCTTCTCTTATCCCCTCTTCCTTTCTCTTCAATTTTTATCTTTTCTACCTTCCTCTTGTTTCCCCTTTCTTCTTTTTTTCATTTTCCCCCCTCTTCTTTTTGTAAGTACACACGAGTGAGACAAAACAAACAAACAAGCAAGCCTGGAACTGTGGCGGGGGGAGATCCAGAGTTGGCCCCCATAAGAGGGTATTCCAGCTGATGAGTCAGTGGAAGCAGTGAACAACAGGATATCCGAAGGAGAATCCACCATTGAATCTCACAGATATTCTACCACAGAAGGTCATACCACAAACCCAGGGAGCCAGAACAGATCAATTTAAGAAGTTGAGGCTAACAACAAGAGTCTTACAAACAATGGGAAGACAAAAGAACAATCCCCAAATGAAAGGAAAGGAGGAAGCTCAAGAAAGAATGCTAAATGAAACAGAGGCAACTCAACTATCAGATATCGAGTTCAAAGCAATGGTTGTCAGGAAGCTCAATGAGCTCTCAATGAGCTACCATAAACTACAGGGAAGTTATGATGAACTCACGGCAAACTATATCAACATGAAAAAGGAAATAGAAACTATCAACAAGGGCCAAGAGGAAATGAAGAACACAATCTCTGAACTGAAGAACACAGTAGAAGGAATGAAAAGCAGAATCGACGAAGCAGAAGATCGGATCAGCGAGTTGGAGGACAAAATAGAAAAAAATACTCAGAATGAGCAAGATAAGGAAAAGAGGCTTAGAAAGAATGAAGAGGGTTTAAGAGAAATGCAAGACAACATGAAACGGAATAATATCCGTATAATAGGAATACCAGAAGGAGAAGAACAAGAACAAGGGATAGAAAACCTGTTTGAAAAAGTAATGATGGAAAACTTCCCTCATTTGGTGAGAGAAAAAGCCACACAAATCCAGGAAACACAGAGAGTCCCAATCAAAAGGAACCCAAACAGGCCCACTTCAAGACACATCATAATTAAAATGGCAAAACTCCAAGACAAAGAGAGAATCTTAAAGGCAGCAAGGGAGAAAAAGGAAGTAACATACAAGGGGGCCCCAATCAGGTTAGCATCTGACTTCTCAATGGAAACGCTCCAAGCCAGAAGAGAATGGCAAGAAATATTCCAAGCAATGAGAACCAGAGGCCTGCAACCCAGACTACTTTACCCAGCAAGGCTTTCAATCAAGATAGAAGGCCAAATAAGGAGCTTCCCAAACAAAAGAAGTCTAAAAGAATACACCTCTACCAAACCAATGCTGCAAGAGATACTAAAGGGACTGCTTTAAGGGAAGAAAGGAAAAGACAGAGAGAGAAAGAGAGAGAGGAACACAGGTACGAAAATGGCAATGAATAAATACCTATCAATAATAACTTTAAATGTAAATGGATTAAATGCCCCAATCAAAAGACATAGAATAGCTGAATGGATAAGAAAGCATGACCCACACATATGCTGCCTACAAGAAACCCACCTCAGGACAAAAGACATACACAGGCTCAAAGTGAAGGGCTGGAAACAAATTTTCCAAGCAAATGGTCAGGAAAAAAAAGCTGGGGTAGCAATACTCATATCAGACAAAATAGACTTCAAAAGAAGGGCCATAAAGAGAGACCCAGAAGGCCACTTCATAATACTCAAGGGAAGAATCCACCAAGAAGACATAAATATTGTAAATATATATGCACCCAACGGAGGAGCACCTAAATACATCAAGAAAATTTTAGAGGACTTCAAGAAAGATATAGACAGCAACACAATTATAGTAGGTGATTTTAACACCCCACTGTCAAAAATGGACAGATCTTCCAAACAAAATATCAACAAAGATATTGTGGCACTGAACAACACTCTAGAGGAAATGGACTTAACTGATATATATAGAGCCCTTCATCCCAAAGAAGCTAAATACACTTTCTTTTCAAATGCACATGGAACATTTTCAAAGATAGACCACATGATAGGACACAAATCAAGCCTCAACAAATTCAAGAAAATTGAAATCATACCAAGCATTTTCTCTGACCACAAGGGACTGAAACTAGAAACCAACCCCAAGGAGAAAAACCCAAAACCCTCAAAATCATGGAGATTGAATAGCATGCTATTAAACAATGAATGGGTCAAGAATGAAATTAGGGAGGAAATCAAAAAGTTTCTGGAAACAAACGATAATGAACTCACATCGACCCAAAACTTATGGGACACAGCAAAGGCAGTCCTCAGAGGGAAGTTTATAGCGATACAGGCCTATCTAAAAAAGACAGAAACATCTCAAACAAACAACCTAACCCTTCGCCTA
Source organism: Glossophaga mutica (assembly GCA_039655065.1). Classification (NCBI taxonomy): domain Eukaryota; kingdom Metazoa; phylum Chordata; class Mammalia; order Chiroptera; family Phyllostomidae; genus Glossophaga; species Glossophaga mutica. Next base: position 100,728,803 of record CM077307.1, on the reverse strand, counting down.
CAAGAACTCGAGGAACAACAACAAAGACAGCCCAGAGCAAGTAGAAGGAAAGAAATAACCAAGATAAGAGCAGAATTAAATGATATAGAGACTAAAAGCACAATCCTAAAGATCAATGAATCCAGGAGTTGGTTCTTTGAAAAGATCAACAAAATCGACAAGCCTTTAAGCAGGCTCATCAAGAAAAAAAGAGAGAGGACTCAAATAAACACAATCAGAAATGAAAGAGGAGATATTACAACCGACACTGCAGAAATACAAAGGATTGTAAGAAATTACTATGAAGAACTGTATGCCAAGAAATTTGAAAACCTAGGTGAAATGGACAGGTTTCTGGAAAAATATAACCTTCCAAAACTCAATGAAAAAGAAACAGAAAGTCTGAACAGACCAATAACGGCTGGTGAAATTGAATCAGTAATCAAAACACTCCCGACGCACAAAAGCCCTGGACCAGATGGCTTCACAGGAGAGTTCTACAAAACATTTAAGGAAGAGCTAACCCCTATTCTCCACAGACTATTCCAAAAAATCCAAAAAGATGGAAGACTCCCAAACTCTTTTTATGAAGCCAGCATCATCCTAATCCCAAAACCAGATAAAGACACAACAAAGAAGGAGAACTTCAGGCCAATATCGCTGATGAACATAGATGCTAAAATCCTCAACAAAATATTGGCAAACCGCATCCAGCAACACATTAAAAAGATCATACACCACGACCAAGTGGGATTCATCCCAGGGATGCAAGGATGGTTCAACATTCGCAAATCAGTAAATGTAATTCATCACATAAACAAAAGCAAAGACAAAAATCACATGATCATATCAATAGATGCGGAAAAAGCATTCGATAAGGTACAGCACCCATTTATGATAAAAACACTCAGCAAAGTGGGAATAGAGGGAGCATTCCTCAACATAATAAAGGCTATATATGAGAAACCTACAGCCAGCATCATACTCAACGGGCAAAGACTAAATTCTTTTCCACTAAAATCAGGAACAAGACAAGGCTGCCCACTCTCTCCACTTCTATTCAACATAGTATTGGAAGTATTAGCCACAGCGATTAGACAAGAAAAGGAAATAAAAGGCATCCAACTTGGAAAGGAGGAAACAAAACTATCATTGTTTGCAGATGACATGTTAGTATACATAGAAAATCCTATAGTCTCGGCCAAAAAACTGCTCGACCTAATAAATGAATTTAGCCAAACAGCCGGATACAAAGTCAATATCCAGAAATCAAAGGCATTTTTGTATACCAACAATGAAACAACAGAAGTAGAAATCAAGGAAAAAATACCATTTGATATAGCAAAAAGAAAAATAAAGTACCTAGGAATAAACCTAACCAAGGAGGTAAAAGACCTGTATGCAGAAAACTACACAACACTGAAGAAAGAAATCAAGGAAGACACAAATAAATGGAAACACATACCGTGTTCATGGATCGGAAGAATTAACATCATCAAAATGTCCATACTTCCCAAAGCAATCTACAGATTCAATGCAATACCTATTAAAGTACCAATGGCATATTTCACAGATATAGAACAAACTCTTCAAAAATTTATATGGAACCATAAACGACCCAGAATAGCGGCAGCAATCTTGAGAAAGAAGAGCAAAGCAGGAGGGATCACAATACCTGATATCAAAATGTATTACAAGGCCACTGTAATCAAAACAGCCTGGTACTGGCATAAAAACAGGCACGTCGACCAGTGGAATAGAATAGAGAGCCCAGAAATAAACCCTAGTGTCTATAGTCAATTAATATTCGACAAAGGGGGCAGCAACATAAAATGGAGTAAAAATAGCCTCTTCAACAAGTGGTGTTGGGAGAACTGGACAGCTTCGTGCAAGAAAATGAAACTCGAGCACCAACTTACACCATACACAAAAATAAATTCAAGGTGGATAAAAGACTTAAGCAAAAGCCGTAACACCATTAAAGTCCTAGAAGGGAACATAGGCAGGAAAATCTCAGATATTACACGCAGCAACATTTTTACTGATATGTCCCCTAAAGCAAGGGACATAAAGGAAAGAATAAACAAATGGGATCTCATCAAAATAAAAAGCTTCTGCATGGCCAAGGAAAACAGTATTAAAATAAAAAGAGAACCGACTGTGTGGGAAAACATATTTGCCAATGATATCTCAGATAAGGGTTTAATCTCCAAAATATACAAAGAACTTACACGACTCCACTCTAAGAAGACAAGCAACCCAATTAAAAAATGGGCAAAGGACTTGGGCAGACACCTCTCCAAGGAGGACATACAGAGGATCCAGAGACACATGAAAAAATGCTCGATATCGCTAGCTATCAGAGAGATGCAAATTAAAACAACAATGAGATACCACTTGACACCAGTCAGAATGGCCCTCATAAACAAAGCAACAAACAGCAAGTGTTGGAGAGGTTGTGGAGACAAGGGGACACTACTGCACTGCTGGTGGGAGTGCAGACTGGTACAACCACTATGGAAAACAGTATGGGTTTTTCTTAAAAAACTAAAAATGGATATACCTTTTGACCCAGCAATTCCATTGCTAGGACTATATCCTAAGAACCCTGAAACACCAATCCAAAAGAAACTATGCATCCCTATGTTTATAGCAGCACAATTTACAATAGCCAAGTGTTGGAAGCAACCTAGATGCCCATCAGTAAATGAATGGATCAAAAAACTGTGGTACATTTATACAATGGAATTCTATGCAGCAGAAAGAAAGAAGGAGCTCATACCCTATGCAACGGCATGGATGGAACTTGAGAGCATCATGCTAAGCGAAGTAAGCCAGGCAGTGAAAGACAAATACCATATGATCTCACCTTTAACAGGAACCTAATCAACAAAACAAAGAAACAAGCATAATATAACCAAAGACATAGAAATTGGGAACAGGCTGAAAGTCACCAGAGGGGAGAGGGGAGGGAATTTCAGGGGAAAAGGGGAAGGATTTACAGAAACAAGTAAAAAGGACACATGGATAAAAACTATGGGGGGGTGGAAATGGGAGGGAAGGGCTGGGGTGGTGGGTTGGGGTGAGAATAAAAGACAGAAAACTGTACAAGATCAACAATTAAAATAAAAATTAAAAAAAAAAAATTTTATGAAAGAAACATGAAATATATTGAAAAAAGAAAAAAAAAAAAAAAAAAAAAGAAAAAGAGGAAGTAAAACTGTCATTATTTGAAGATGCCATGATAGTGTACATAGAAAACCCCAAAAGACTCCACCAAAAAAACTACTTACTCAATCTAATAAGTGAATTTGGCAAAGTAGGTTACAAAGTCAATATTCAGAAATTGATGGCATTTTTATACACCAACAATGAACGATCAGAAAGCGAAACCAAGGAAAAAATTCATTTACTATACTACAAAACAATAAAGTACCTAGGAATAAATTTAACCAAGGAGGTAAAAAAACCTGTACTTAGAAAACTACACAACACTGAAGAAATTGAGGAAGACACAAATAAATGGATGCATATACCACTTTCATGGATTAGAGGAATTAACACAATTAAAATGTCCATGTTACACAAAGCAATCTATAGATTCAACACTATTACTATAAAAATACTAATGGCATATTTCACAAATATAGAACAAATATTCCAAAAATTTATATGGAACTAAGAAAGACCCCTAATAGCCTCAGCAATCTTGAGAAAGAACAAAACAAGAGGGATCACAATATCTGATATCAAACTCTACTATAAGGCCACTGTAATCAAAATAGTCTGGTACTGGTATAAGAATAGACACAAAGATCAATGGAACAGAATAAAACCCATATCTCTACGGTTAATTTATATTTGACACAGGGGGCACAAGCATATAATGGAATGAAAATAGTCTCTTCAATAAATGGTGTTGGCAGAACTGGACTGCTACATGCAAAGAAATGAAACTAGACCATCAGCTTACACCACACACTAGAATAAACTCAAAGTGAATACAAAACTTAAATATAAGTTGTGATACCATAAGAGTCCTAGTGGAAAACATAGGCAGGAAAATTTCAGATACCTCATGTAGCAATATTTTTGCTGATATATCTGCTAGGGCAAGAGAAATAAAGTAAAAAACAAATAAATGGGACATCCACAAATTAAAAGCTTCTGCACAGCTGAAGAAACTATCCTCAAAATGAAGAGAACCAACTATGTGTAAGAACATATTTGCCAATGATACATCAGACAAGGGTTTAATCTCCAAAATATATAAAGAACTCATATGACTCAACACCAAGAAGACAAACAATCCAATTATAAAATGGGCATAGAGCCTGAATAGTCACTTCTCCAAGAAGGACATATGGATGGCCCACAGACTTAAGATAAAATGCTCAATATCACTAGTCATCAGAGAGATATCCATATGAGATACTACTTCACACATGCCAAAATTCTATCATTAATAAATCAACAAACAAGTGCCAGCCAGGATGTGGAGAAATGGGAATCCTAGTACACTGTTGGTTGGAATGCAGACTGGTGCAGCCACTGGGAAAACAGTATGGTACTTCCTCAAAAATTAAAAATGGAACTACCTTTTGACTCAGCAATTCCACTGCTGGGAATATATCCTAAGAATACCAAAACACCAATTCAAAAGAACTTATGCACCTCTATGTTCATAGCAGTGCTATTTACAATAGCCAAAAGTTGGAAACAGCCTAAGTGCCCATCAGTAGATGAATGGATTAAAAAACTATGGTACATTTAATGATGGAATACTACGCAGCAGAAAAAAGAAGGAATTTCTACATTTTGTGGCAGTACGAATGGAACTTGAGACTATTATGCTAAATGAAATAAGCCAGTCGGCAAAAGACTAATACCATATTATTTCACTTATAAGAGGGATTTAATGAACGAAAGAAAACTAATGAGTAAAAGAGAATCAGAGGCATAGAATCATGGAGTAGACTGACAGCAGTAAGAGGGAGGATGGCGGTGGGAGCTGTTTGAAAGAAGCTGAAGGTGTTAGTCAAAGAACATGTATGAAGAACCCACGAAAATGGACAAGAGTTTGGGAATTGACTATGGAAATGGGGGATGGGCTTAACACAGGAGGGTGAAGGGGGAAAAATTGGGACAACTCTAAAAGCATAAACAATAAACCATTATAAAAACAAATACATAAAAATAAAATAAAATAAGGATATCATTGAGAAAGTGAAAAGACAACCCACAGAATGGAGAAAATATTTGTAAATCAGATATCTTATAAAGATCTGTGTCTAGAATATATACAGAATTCTTACAACTCAGTATTACAAAGATAAATAACTCAATGGGAAAAAGAGCTAAATGGACATTTTCCAAGGAAATATAAGAATGGCCTACAAGCACATGAAAAGATGCTCAACATCATTAGCCAACAGGAAAATGTACACCAAAACAAAATAAACTGTCCTCCAAATCCCACTGCTGCCACTGCCACAATCATGATGAAAGAAGCAGAATCTGCAGCAGCAGCTCCAACTGGCTACCCCAACCAAGAAGATGGGAGTCCTATTGGACCACCCAGCCTTATGGCCCCTCCTATGACCAATGGAAAGTTTGGTAACTACAAGTCAGCACCAAACTGTAATCTATCCGTATGTCCACCATCAGTAGAATGGATAAATAGTTGTGTGTGCACAACTATGGGACACTACATTGCAATAAAAAGTCAACAACAACTGCTGCAGGCAACATGAATGAATCCCACAAACATGATACTGAAGAAAAGAAGGCAGACACAGAAGAATGCAAGTTCTCTTCACAGAGGTCCTGACTGATGATTCCACCACTGCTGAGTCTCCAACCTCCTCCCGGGCACAGACCCAATTTGGGGAGGCTTAGGCCCCAGGTCTGGCCTATGGTTGTGGTTGTTGGTGGTGGGAGGTGGTCAATGCTGAGACTCCTTTTCCCAAATCAGGCCATGGTAGTCCCTCCAGGGGAGGTTTTCACAAAGAACAGAGACATCCCCAATGGCTCAAAAGGTGGTCACTTGTCAAGAATACCTGCCCTCCCCAAGGATGAACGACAGATTATAGAAGACAAATCTGACTATCCTGTTTGCCAAAACTTTGCCAAAAAGGGGCCACTGTTGATATGAGGACCTCTGTTCCTTCTACCACTCAAGCATCAATGGATTTCCTCTGTGAGACTGTGCCTTTCCCTCCAAGCTGGAAGGAGCCCTCTGTGACCTAGTGGCCACATATTTCCCTGTGGCCCTATGACAGCTACTGTGAGGCTGTTCCACCTACCATACCCAGTCTGTGATGCCCACCCCAATCCATCACCTCTACCATTTGGGGTTTCATCACTTGCATGGTGAGCACCCTTTTCTTCTCCTCAGACTCCAGAGACTCACCTTCAGGATACCTTCTTGCTCCCTTTAACTGCCTTCTGGATCCTCTTTCCCCTTGTCAACTGACTGCTGAGTAGGAAACAAAGATGTTTCTTATACCCCAAGTAGTGCCCTCAATTCCTGAGCCCTGGAACAGTTTCCTACCATTCCCTTCTTACAGTTGCTTGTTTTAAGTACCTCTTTATGTGATATCCCCTAACCCCAAAGCTGTAAGCTTGCTCTGTGAAACTCACCAGGTGGTCTGACCTGAAGTCAATTTTGGATGCCTGGTATGGAGTTACTCCCTGCAAGGCTACTCTCCTTGCTTTTAGATTTCATAGTTACTGCATCATTAGCATGATACCTGCCATTATGGTCTACGATCATTATATTTTGTGGTGCATGCATCCCCTCATACTCTTTCCCATTGTTCATGGCATTTTTGTGGCTTCCCAACACTAGAATATATCTGCCCAAATAAGTGAGGCTCTTGGTGCCCTCTAGACTTTATCAATCTCCCCAAAGGGGAGAATTGTAAAACTTTATGTAAGATTGCCCCCCTGATCCTCCTCATTCTTCTGGTATCAGTTTGATACAGACCACAAGATGTCCTCTAACTCCTGTGATGGGTCTATCCTATCCTATCTACAGCTCATTTTAGTTAGACTATGTCATCATGAGGCCACCAGCCCTTTTGTTTGAATTCTTGAATCTCCATCTAGCCTATCTTTGGGTGGAACCAAGCCAGTACTATTGCCTTCTTCCAATCTTCTTCCACTATGCCTCTGGCATTGGTTGTTTTCTGTGAAAACAACATTGAACAGATTCAGTTTTGAACTGGCCCTGAGGAAACCTGTTCGGAACTGTGTGGGCAGGATGGAGGGATGAGAGCTGTTAGATAACTGACATGAATTTTTCTTTTTAACAACTTTTATATTAGTAATAAATGCAATGGAACCAGAAAATGAAACAAAACAAAAATCTCACAATGAGGTACATATCATATCCACTAGGTTATAATTTAAAATGAATCACAGATCTAAATGTAAAACCTAAAACTGTAAAACTAGGAGAAAATTTTTGTGACCTTTAGTTAGACAAAGATTTCTTTGATATGATACTAACAGCATAACCAATAAACTGGACTTCATCAAAATTATTAACTGATGACTAGGAGGTTTCCAGTCAATGTGGTAGAGTAGGCAAACACTGTTCTTGCCTCCTCCCATGACCATATCAAAATTACAACTAAACTATAGAACAACCATCATTGAGAAATGCCTGAAGTGTAGCCAAACAGAAGTCCTATAACTAAGGATACGAAGAAGAAGCCCCATTGAGATTAGTAGGAGGGGTGGAAGCACTGTATGGGCTAGTCCCATACCCATGTGTGGCAGTGAAAAATCGGTAGGGATGTCTTGGCTGGAGAGGTCCCCCTTGATGAGCAAGGAGTCCCAGTCCCTACCAGGCTCCACAGCCCAGGCTTCCAATACTGGGAACAGAAATCCCCATTACTTCTGGTTATGAAAACTAGTAGGGATTGTGGATGAGTGAGATACAGGGCTTCTATAATCTAGGCGTTCCTCTTAAGGAGGCGACACACAGACTTACTTGCTGACAGACTCATTTGCTCTCAGCTCCATCACAGTGACAGCAGCTTGAAAAGAGCCAGGATAAACAGAGAGCAAGTATATTGTCTGTCTTAGGGCTAGGGCTGGAGGGGCAGGTTTCTTCCAGACGGAAGTGCTGGAAGACACCACTATTCCTTTGCTGAGCATGCCCCCGACCCAGACTGCAGGTGCAGGTCAGTGCCATATCTAAGTCTTCATCAACCTGATAACACTGTTTCCCCCAACCTGGTGATTCCCTGAGACCTCACCCCATTCAACATGAAGACTCATCCAAGCCACTTTGAACAGCTTTCCCATATAAATATCTTGTTGCGGCTCATGCTTCGGATGTTCTGAATGAAATCTCTCAAATGTTCACAAATCCCAAACAAGTCAGAATCTGGATTGAACATGCCCCACCCCGTGCCTTGCTCAACAGCCCCAAGCCTGGCTCTAGTGGCATCCAGACTCATTTAGCAGCTTAGACTCTCTCAGGTACCTACAAACATCTACAGATCACTTTGTAGCTCATACCAAGTGGCCCTAGGAAGGGCACAGGCAGCTGCTGACCATGGCCTGCACTGGAGCCTCTCCCAAGAGGCCTCAGAACAAACACACCCAGTGGCCAGCTTCAGACCACACCAAAGCACCACCCAATTAGCTCCACAAGGAACACACCCAAAGGGCAGAAATGGTAGTAACCAGAGCCCCCCTAAAGCAAATCTTGCTACATAATGTCAGCCCCCGCGCAATAGCTCAGCCACTGTACTCATATACAGTCCTCACAATCAATCAGCTTGAGGATCCATCCCACCCATTTACATGTCACACCAATCAAGGCTCAACTACAACAGGAGAACACACACAACAACCACAAGAGACACTCATGAATCACCTGGCTCAGGTGACCAGAAAAGACTGCATCACTGGGGCCTCACAGATACAAACTACATAACACCATTCTACCAAGACTGGGAGACATAGCAGACCTACATAATAAACAGAAACAAACACAGTGAAGCAGCCCAAATGAGGAGACAAAAAAAAAAAACATGTCTCAAATGAAAAAATAGAAAAAAAACCCTCCAGAAATAGAACTAGACAAAATAAGAGACAAGCAGTTTACTAGATGCAGAGTTCAAAATACTGGTTATAAGAATGCTCAGTGAACTTAGAGGAAGAATAGATTATTTCGGTGACAACTTCAACAAAGAGACAGGAACCATAAAAAAGAATCAGCCAGAATGAAGAATATAATGACTGAAATGAATACATTGGATAAAATCAACAGCAAATTCAATAAAGCAGAGGATTGAATCAGTGATTTGGAAGACAAGGTATCAGAAAATGCCCAATCTGAACAGAAAAAAAGAAAAAAGAAAAAGAAAGAAAGAAAGAAAGAAAGAAAGAAAGAAAGAAAGAAAGAAAGAAAGAAAGAAGAAAGAAAGAAAATTTTAAAATGAGGATATACTGCAACAACATTTGCAACACAGAGGTACTGGAAGAAGAGAAAGAGAGCAAGGTATGGAAAACTTATTTGAAAAAATAATGACTAAAAACTTCCTCAAGCTAGTGAAGGAAACTGACACAGGGTCTGAAAAGGGCAAAACCACAGAGAAGATGAACCCCAAAGAGGCCTACACCAAGACTCATCATTAAAATGGCAAAGGTTAAAGATAAAGAAAAAAATCTTAAAAGTAGCAAAAGAAAAGCAGTTAGTTGCTTATAAGGGAGCACCCATAAGACTGTCAGGTAATTTCTCAACTAAACATTTATGCCAGAAGGGAATGGCATGAAATATTCAAAGTACTGAAAAGCAAAGACCTACAACCAAGACTACTCTATCAAGCAAGGCTATAATTTAAAATTAAGAAATAAAGAGCTTTCCAGAAAAGAAAAAGCTGAAGCAGTTCATCACCACTAAACCAGTATTACAATAAATGTTAAAGAAACTTAGTTAAGAACAAGAAGAAGAATAAAAAACATAAATATGAATAATAAAGTGGCAATAACTACATAAGTATCAATAATCACTTTAAATGTAAATTAGTTACATGTTCCAATCAAAAGACATAGCATAGCTGAATAGTTAAGAAAATTGTCTACATGAGACCCACTTCAGATCAAAAGACACACACAGATAGAAAGTAAAGGGATAGAAAAAGATATTTCATGCCAATGGAAATGAAAAACAGAAAAACTAGGGTAGTGATACCTGTATCAGAAAAAATAGACTTTAAAAAGATAAAGAACTTTCATAATGATAAAGGGATCAATCAAACAAGAGCTATAACCCTTATAAATATTTATGCACCCAACATATGAGCACCTAAATATACAAAGCAAACATTGATGGACATAAAGGGAGAGATCAATAGTAATACAGTCATATTAGGGTGCTTTACATACCATTAATATCAATGAATAGATCTTCCAGACAGAAAATTAAGAAGAAAGCAGAGGTCTTAAGTGATATATTAGATCAGACTGGTATTTTTACAGCATTTCATCCCAAGGAGCAGAATATACATTCTTTTCATGTGTACACTGAACATTTTCCCAGACTGAATACAGGTTAGACCACAAAACAAGTCCAACAAATTTTTTAAAGATTAAAATCATATCAAGCATCTTCCTCAACCACAATGGTATAAAACCAGAAATCAATTCTAAGAAAAAAAAAAAGGAAAACACACACACGGAGGCTAAAAAAACACTCTATTACTATACAATAAATGAGTAAACAATGAGATCAAGGAAGAAATTAAAAGATACCTTGAGAAAAATGAAAATCAACACAGAATAATCCAAAATCTACGGTACACAACAAAAGCAATTTTCAGAGGTAGAAGATTCAAAGCAAAACAAGCCTGCCTCAAGAAACATCTCAAAAAAAATTGACCTTATCTCTAAAGGAACTAGAAAAAGAACAAAAACAAAGCTCAAAGTGAAAGAAGACAGTAAAAAATGATCAGAGCAGAAATAAATGAAATAAATGTCTATAAAAGCAATACAAAAGATCAATGAAACCAAGAGCTGGTTCTTTGAAAAGATAAACAAAATTGATAAAACTTTAAGTAAACTCATCAAGAAAAAAGGACAGAACCCAAATAAATAAAATAAAAATAAAACAGAAGTGACAACAGATTCCACAGAAATAAAAAGGTTTATTAAAAATACTGCAATTATATGCCAAAAAGCTGAACATTCTGAAAGAAATGGATAAATTCCCAGAAACATGTAATCTTCCAAGACTGAATCAAGAAGAAAGAAAAAATCTAAACAGACTTACTACAACCAACAAAGTTGAGGCAGTATTCAAAAAACTTCCAGCAAACAAAAGTTCTGGACTGGAAGGACTTCGTGGTTGATTCTAGCAAACAAAGAAAAATTAACATCTATCCTTCTCAAAGTATTCCATAAAATTCCAAAGGAGGGAAGGCTCCCAAGCTCATTGTACAAGGCCTACATTATCCTATTTCAAAGCCAAAGACATTACAAAAAGAAAAAAATATATGCCAATAAAAAATCACTAAGAAAATAATTCAGAAATACATTAAAAAGAGCATACATAATCCTATCATACATAATAGGATTTATTACTGGGATGCAAGGTCAGTTCAAAAGCCACAATCAATTATCATGATACAACACATAAACAAAATGAAGGATAAAAACCACATGATCATATCAACAGATGCAGAAAAAGCATGTGACAAATCCAGCATCCATTTGTGATGAAAATTCTCCGCAACATGAGAATGGAGGGAACATACCTCAGCATAATAAAAGGCCATATATGACTGGCTGGTGTAGCTCAGGGGATTGAATGCGGGCTGCAAACCGAAGAGTTGCCGGTTTGATTTCCAGTCAGGGCATGTGCCTGAGTGGCGCGAGCCAGGTCCCCAGTGGGGGCCACATGAAAGGCAACCACACATTGATGTTTCCCTCGCTCTCTTTCTCCCTTCCTTCACCTCTCTCTAAAAATAAGTAAAAAAATAAAAATAAATAAAGGCTATATATGACAAACCCACAGCTAACATCATACTCAATGAGAAAAACCAGAAAGTGTTTTCCTTAAGATCACAAACAACTGGAAGTCCTGGTCACAGCAATCAGACATAAAAAAGAAGTAAAAAGTATTCAAAAAGGAAAGGAAGAAGTAAAACTGTCATTATTTTCAGATGACATGACACTACATACAGAGAATCCTAAAGATTCTATGCCCCTAAAAAACAATTATAACTGATAAATTCAGTAAAGTAGCAAATGCAAAATTAATATTCAAAAATTGGCTACATTTTTATACAGCAAGAAGGATATACTGTGCTGATGCATAGAAAGAATTAATATTGTTAAAATGTCCATGTTACCCAAAGCAATCTATAGATTCAATGCAATCCCTATAAAAATACCAATGACATTTTTCACAGAACTAGAATAATCTAAAACTTATATGAAACCACAAAAATCCCCCAATAGCCATAGCAATCTTGAGTATATCAAACTATACTAGAAGGTATAGTGATGAAAACAGCATGATACTGGCATAAAAACAGACATTATAGATCAATGCAACAGAGTAGAGCCCAGAAATAAACCCATGGTTATATGATCAATTACTTTATGATAAAATAGGCTAGAATATACAAATGGGGTAAGGACAGTATCTTGAATAAATGGTGTTGGGATAACTGAACAAATGTCTGCAAAAAAAATACAAAACTACATAGATGACTTTCTTACACTATATACAACAATAAACTGAAAATGGAATAAAGTCTTTAATATGAGAACCAAAAACCATAAAACTCTCAAAAGAAAACATAGATAGTAAACTCTTTGGCAGTGGTGATATGTATATATACACATATACATATATGTATGTTTATATATATTTCCTCAGTCAAGGAAAACAAAACAAAAAATCAAGAAATGGGACTACATCAAACTAAAAGCCCCCTTTTAAAAACAGCAATAGAAACCATCAACAAAACAACAAAACCACCTACTGAATGGGAGAAGATACTCACAAATAATATATCCAATAAGGGGTTAATATTCGAAATTTATAAATTAACTCATACAACTTAACATCAAAAAAAACAATCCAATGAATCAATAAGTTATGTAAATGTCTAATCACTATGCTGTACACCCGAAACTAATATAATATTGAATGTTAAGTGTAATTGAAAAAAAAGTATGAAAAGACTTTTTTTTCAAGTCACAGACCCGTAGTAAATATGTGCAAAGCATATGTCTCATAAAGGACTATATTTTAAAAACTGTCAAAATACAATTACAACAAAACAAAGACAACTCAATTAAAAACTGGTAAAAGATTTGAATACATCTGTGAAGCACATGAAAAAAATGCTCAACATTGTTAGTCATGAGGAAAATGCAAATTCAAACCACAATGAGATACCACTACACAGAATGGCTAATTTTAGAATGGCTAAAATTAAAGACTGATGTGTTGGTCACAATGTGGAGGAACTAGAACTTTCATAAACTTCTGGAAGGAATGTAAGATTTTTCAGTTTCTTAACAAGGTAAACATAAACCTACCATATAATCAAGCCATTCCATTCTTAGATATTTATGCAAAAGAAATGAAAGCATATATACATACAAAGACTCTACACAGATGTTCAGAGCAGTTTTATATATAACCACCAAAAACTAATGCCCATCAATATGTGAATGGATAAACAAACTGGTACAGCCATACACTGGAATACTGTTCAGCAATAAAAAGGAATAACTACTGATACATGCTTCAACATGGGTGAACCTCAATAATTACTCTGATAGAAGCTAGACAACAAATGAGTACATACTGTATGAACCCCATTTATATAAAATTCTAGAAAATGTAAGGGAACTTGTAGTGACAGAAAGCAGTTGGAGTCAGTGGTTGCCTGGGATTGGGGGGAGGGTGGAGGAGGAAGTGAGGAGGAAGTAGGGCGTAAGAGATGATATACCAAGAAGGAATAATAAAAGGGCACAAAGAAGCTTTTGATAGTGATTGATAATGCCCATCATTTTTTGTGCATATGTATGCACAGATGCATACATATGTTCAAATTATCAAATTATATACTTAAAAATACGTAGTTCACTGTATGCTAATTATACTTCAATGAAGTTGTTTAAAAAATAAAAACAAATCAGATATAGTTTTAGCAGTAGTGCCAAACAAGCATGTGTAAGAAAACACCATTTTGTTCATTAAGAAAACAAGTGTGAATATTTGTTGCCTACAAGTTTGGATTTAAAAACAAACTAAACCCCCCTGCCACTCCCCAAAGGTAGAATCATATTATTCTGAAGGTCTTATCACATCTTTCTACTGGCCTTGTGATCTTGAGACAACAGAAAAGTGTTGAAGTTAGTTCATAATATGATCTTTAGGCAGTTTCCACTTAATCTTCTGATTCTATAATTTTATGGTCCTACTAATACATACTTCATACATCATTTCCAGGATACTTACACTGCAGTGTGCCAAACTAACTTCTGCGATAAGAGTAATCTGCTGCCTACTGCAAAATACAAATAACCCATTTCAATCTACTTATTTTAAAATTATATTATGTATAATTTTCCTAAATTTTCTGTATAAAATAATAATTATTAAGCTTTCAAAAACTAAATTTGTAATTTTCAGTTCACTTTTTACACAATAAAAACAGAGGCACAAAATTATTTGGAAAACATGACCACTGTCAGAAAACTAAAACTAAAACATCATTAAGCATAAATATTGTGAGGAACGAAATTAGATTTTATTGCTTGAGCAACTGATGAGTATTAAAAATAATACATTAATTATTTAACATGTCAATGAATCAATGGTTTGTAAGTATTTAGAATTAAAAATATGATCACCAGAAGACAGCACCTCATTCAACAGATATTTTGAGTACCTATTGTGTGTCAGGCACTAACTGGTAATGTCCTTTATCATAAACAAAATTCCTGTATATACAGAGGTCTGTTTCTGTCCTCTAATCAGGGGTTAGCAAACATTTTAGGTGAAGAGTCAGACAGTACACATCACAACCAGTCAGCTCTGTCTTGTGGCACAAAGCAGCCATACACAATGTGTAAATGAATGAGTATAGTTGTAGTCCAATGGACACTGAAATTTGGACTTCATACAATTTTCATGTCACAAAGTATTCTTCTTTTCTTTTCTTCCCAAGCACTTAAAAATGTAAAAACCACTCTTAGGTCTCAGGCCATATTAAAATAAGTGGCCAGCCAGATTTGGTGACCCATGCTCTAAATCCTTACATTTGTTATACTCCCCCCAATTTTTATATTTCTAAAATTCCCTAAAATAAATACATGTGATTAAAAGGTTAAACATGTTATAAAGCAATACCACTGTATGGTATGGCCAATCTCTCCTTTCTATCCCAGAAGCACACTTCCCCTCTCCAGTTTTGTGTACCCTTCCAAATCTATTGCCACTATTACACATTTCAGCATAAATAATTTTATATATACATGACTTTCCACACATTATTTCATATAGGATAAATTCCTGGAAATGGAACTACTGGGTTATAGTTCCTCAAATAGTTTATTCTAACATGTAACTGGTCTGTATGCATAGCTTCTCCCTTGCATATGATAAGCCTTCCCAAGCAATTACAAATCACACTGAATGTTTGTTCCAAATTATAGTTTAGGCCCTGGCTAGGTAGCTCAGTTGGTTAGAGTGCTGTCCAGTTGCCCTGATGTGCAAGCAACCAATGAATGCATACATAAGAGGAACAACAAACTGATGTTTCTCTCCCTCTCTCTCTCTCAAATCAATAAATAAAAAATTTTTTAAAAATTATAGACTTTAAAACAATATCTACCCTGTTTTATAAATCCTTTCTTTGCACTGCATTGCATTCAATTTCTTAGCTGTAGTTAAAAATACCTCGGAGTTGAAAAATAAGTTTTACCATTTTCTTTGATCACTGTTTTTTGAATTCCACATCTATTTTTCTTGAATTATTTTTATTTGATATAGCCCATCTTAGAGTATTTCTAGTGGGTATGGGTAAAAATGACTTAATTTTGCTTCCACTTTGAATGGCAGTTCAGTTATGGATAAGTTTCTGAGTCCCATGAACACATTTTAGTTAAATGACTGTTCCACTGTCATTTAACATTCCAGGTCTAGATTAGAAGTCTAACTGCAAGTCTGATTTCCATTCCTTTATAGATAACCATATGCTTCTCTTTGGTAGCTTATGAGATTGTATACTTACAAAAATTTCATCAGAATGTATCTAGGTGAGTCTATCAATATTTTTTTAAGAGTCTCAGTATACCTTTCCATTCATAAACTCAAATACTTCTACTCAAGAAACATTTCCTTGATTTCTTCCATTAATCCTTTGACAATATCTTGGTTCCATTCTACTATAAAGTAGGAATGAGAAAGCTGGCATCTATTTTGAGTTGTGAGGGGAGGAAAATGGAGGAAAGGGGCTGCTAAAAGAGCCAGAACTCCTGAATCTGTGCCACATCTTTCCACAAGCTCTGAAAAGGTATATTTTCTGATCATTCCCACTGTACAGATGAAGAAACAGACAAGACATGGAAGGGTTGATTTATGTTTGCTAGTACTTTGTCTCATAACTGATACATCTTTCTGTTTGGGTTCCACTACCCAAGACTCTGCCTAGAAATTCCTACCCTCATGATCTCTGTTTTGTCTGCGGTTATTTCTCCTCTTCCAATTTCTATTAACTCCCGAAACTCCTATGAGATGTAAAATGGCTCTTCTGGATCTACATATCATGGCTATTTTTTCCTATTTTCTATGTTTTAATATTGAATAACTTACTGCTTATTTCCAGGGCAGCTTGTATGTGTTCAAAAGGCATAATATCCTCCTAAATCTAAGCATACTAATATTTATTTTGAAGTTTCTTCTGTTTCTTACATTAACTCCATTGTTTCAAGTCTAGTTCTTATATTTGTTCAGTCTGGGGTCTCTCTCACATGATACTGACTTCCCACAAATGCATAGTGATTTTTGTTGTCTGTTTCCATTATAAATGTATCAGTATCTTAGTACCCTGAAAATCACAGTACTCCTGTAGTAAATTAACATTTGTAACTAATCCTATAATTCATTTTTGTATTTATACCCATACTTGTGTAGTATGATGATAAAAGTGCAATAAGTTCTTTGATTTGCAATCCCGTATTTCTTCAATCCATTTTTTGTCATATCTTTTTGGTGTTTCATTTCCCCTAACAACGTCTAACTTGAGCAACATAGCTCTTACCTAACTGTTATACAACAGACTTCAGGGACATATCATCACCAGCTTTTACAGATTTTCCTCACAAACAATTAAAGACGTAATGATAGTCTGGTACAAGATCATCATAGATACTGCAATCCAAGGAGTAAATAATAAGATAATGAGCCACTTAAGTCTTGAAATCATAACAGTTACGCGTTTTACTAATCTTTAATGTTATAGAAGTTAAAATATGACATTCTATTTTATAAAAAGGAAGGCTTCATGTTAAAAGTAACTTCCACCTATCTTATGATTTAGCCATTCCACAGCTCACAGAAACATATACAGATGTTCACCAAGACATTACAAGAATGTTCACAGTAGTCTTCAAAATACATGATATACAAATATTAGAAACACAAATATAATATCCATTAACAGAAGAGTAGTCATGTAATCAATGCAAATGTGTACTGCACAACAATAAAGAATGAACTACTGTTACATGAAACATCATGGATGAATCAATCTCACAGTAGTGTGCTTGATTCATACTGCACAATTCCATTTACAAGAAGCCCAAAATAGACAAAACCAATAGACAAAAACAGAAATACAGATACTGATTACCGGGCAAGGGTATTACTGAGCTGGAAGCAGCAGAGGGAAACTCCTGGAATGATAGAAATGTTTTATTTATATATATAAAGTTCACCTAGCTGGTGGTTACACAAGTTAATAAATATATAAAAAATTCACTGAGCTGTACAATGAATATTTATGCCCTTAGTGACTTCGTATGTATTTCATACCTCAATAAAAAAGGTAAGAAAAAAGTGTAATTTTCAAACTCGTTTAAACTTAAACTGTGCTTATATACGTCAAAATTCTCTGAGCCATAAATACTGGAAATCAACATCCCTTTTTACATTTAGTCACATGACAATTTTAAACAAATGGTATAGAACAATAATACAAAGTGAACATTAACATTCTCAGTCATAAAATACCTGGTGAGTAACTCCCGGTTCCAAAGTACTATTTTAAATACAACATGAAAAGACAACATTAATACCACCATAAATTAAGAGCATACTCCTGAGAGCCTTCAATGATGGTTAACTGTCCAGAATGGTATATAATTCTCAATGAAGGATAAGAGTTTGATTTATAATCAAATTTTCGTTCTGCCAAAAGCATCGTCACAAACGAAAGCATCGCTAGTGCGTTTAAGAATTATTTCTCAGCAAATTGCTCTAAACTAGTGTAATTTTCAAGATGAACTCTGAAAATGCCTGCGGGATTTGGCCCTCTGATTTCCACACAACTGTCCATCTTTCACAGGTGCTGACGTCTGCCACGCAGGGCTGCTGTACAAGAACACTTGTGGTTTTTTTTTTAATGGATAGAAATAAACAAGCACACCAACGATCTCTCGCAGCATCGTTCTCTAAACTCAAACTGCACCGAAAACCCGCGGCTTTTCCTGACACTGAGACTTCTCCATGAGGCAATTCCACAAGAGTGATCCCACCCGGACGGAGACGCACAGCCCCCGAGCCGCGCCGGGGTCGTCTACAGTCGCAGGTGGGCCTGACCAAGTAGACTTGGTACTCACCACGCTCACGAGGTTGAGCAAGGTCCCCACGACCCCGCCACCACGCACCGGCCGCACGGCCTCCTCCGGGCTAGCGGAGAAAAGTCTAGCTGCCTGGGGGTCGCTTCACTGCGTCCACACCCGCCACTTCCGGCAAGCGTAAGGAAACGAGGCCTCTGCTGTGGCGCGTAGTGGATCCAGCCCCGCCCACTCCCCGCAGCCCCGCCCAAACCTGCGCCTGTTCGACTTACTTCCCTGCCGGAGCCCATTGCTGGGCTTGCAAAGCTCAATAAGTGGTCTACAGTACTAATTAATCGATTATCCGTTAAAAATATGAGTGTCCGTGTATATCCTAAAATGACATGTGGAGGCAGAGTGCTCGAAGCAGGAAAGCGAATCTGCCCAAGCAATCGTCTGCAGGAATAGAAATTTCAGTTCAGGCCCACCGCTGACTGTCCTGCCCCGGTGTCCTGTTCTGGCGCCTGGCAAGAGCGATGAGTGCCTGCCTGCGTGGGTACTAAGCTAAGGACTGACAGACTGCCAGAGATGTCTCACCATCCTCGGGAGCTGGACTGCCCATGAGACCCCAGCGAGGGGCCCTGGGCTGCCAGTAACCTTTAGGCTAAGTAGTCACAGCACTTCTTTGGACCTGAGTTTCTTTACATGAAAATGAGGTAGTTGAGGTAGATATTGTGGGAAACGGCTTCTTAGTCTCCCATTGTATGAATTTAGTGAAGGAAAAAAGAAAGGCTCTCTGTTCAACTACTTATTCCAGGAGTATCCCCAGGACATTTTGCCCCGTGCTGAGCAGGCGAGAGGATGCTGGAGGGCAACACCCTGCCTGTGCCTGGGTAGACTGGCTGTGCTGAGAATGGTCCTGTGATGTGCCATCCACTGCTCTGCTTTTCTTACCAAGTTGCCTTGGTAGGCTATTTGGGCTTAGGCTCTCTAAGCTTCAGTTTTCCTTGGCTGCCTAGTGGGGACAATAACAATAGCCTGTGACTCCTAAGATTGTTGAAAGGATTAAACACAATTTTGTATCTGAATGTTTGGTGTTTTGCCTAGCAGGAGGCGGGCAGTGAAAGCGCACTGTCATCATTAAGTGCATTAAGTATTAAGAACAGAAGGTTAAGGTGACTAGGGGTTGCGGTGCATCCAGTAGAACGGGTATTCCGGGAGGACAGTATTTGTTCCTAACAACACTTCTCCCAAGCTGGCCCAAGAGTAAAAAATTCACTAGTCATAGATTCCATGGGTATGTGAGCTCCTGAGGGTAAGGACCATGTCTTTTCATCTCCCAGTACTTCACAAATAGTAAGTGTCCAAAATATATGAACTGAATTGATTAAAATAAGAACATGGAAAAATCCCTCCATTGTCTCAAATATTTGCTGCTTGACCAGCTCCTCAAGGACACAGCATGCCTGATTAAATTTACTGCCTGTCACAATTAAGCTTTCTGTCTGGTTTCTAGTTATGCTCTACAGTGATTAGCCTTGTGCAAGTTTCCTGCCATCTCTATGGAATAGGTTATGGTCCTCAATTTACAATAGAGTAAACAGAAACTCAGAGCCTCTCCCAGCACAGGACCTGGTATGAAATTAAAGCAACAGGATTCAGGTTAGCTGTCATTTCTTTTAAACTGTTATTTGACTCCTCCATTAGAATTGTTTTCAAAATAATTGAGATTCCATCAATGGATTTAAATTGTTAGCTTATTATTATTTTGACTGCCAAATCAAATATTAAATGTGTGTAATTTGAATTTGGAGAGAAGATAATGCAGAATTCAAATTTTATGGAAGATAATGGATGACATACGGGGGTTTCTAAATTAGTAGTTCCCTTAGGGAAAATACTAAAGTACAATTATGGTATGAGTGATATCAGAAGAATGTAATTTTTCTTGAAAAAAAAAAGACATTTTCCTCCCAAATCTCTAATCTGATGCTAAAAAAACACAAAACATAAAGCTTTCCCACTTCCCTACCCTTCCTTTGTGTCTCTGCCGAAAGCAAGCAATGGGGCCTGACTCCATTGCTACAACAAACCTGTTTTCATTTCAGTGATTTTCCTACAGAAATTTATTCTCACAACAGGGCCACACTGTCTCCAAAGACTCTAGGAAAGGATCCTTTCTCAGCTCTTCTAGCTTCTGGTGGTTGCTAGCAATCCTTGGCATTCTTAGACTTGTACATGTATCACTCCAATCTCAACCTCCATCGTTATATGGTATTCTGCCCTGTGTTTTCTTTGTGTACAAATTTCCTTCTTTTTCTAAGGACACAACCCTAATCCAGTATAACCTCATCTTGACTGCATCTACAAAGACGCTATTTTCAAATGAGGTCGAATTCACAGGTTCTGAGGGTGAGAATTGGAACATATCTTTCTGTCAGACACAGTTCTACCCACTATATACTGCAACCTCATGAATTTCTGGTAGATACAAGTACTACTCTTTCTGCATTTAACCCTGACACCTTTGCTCAGTCTCTTTTTTGGGGAGTAAACATAAACAGACATAAACAGTAAACATTTCAAATAACCCACAGATTTTTCTCTATTTCTCAGCCTTTAACTGTAAGCCCAGAACCCTTGATTGCAAAACATTCCTTCTTGCTCTGTGACACCCTTCTACATATTTAATAAGCAGAGTCTTTGCAACTTTAAGTGAATTCCAAGAGTATTTGGGACTATTTGTGAGATTCCAGAGGACTCCTCTATTTATAAGCAAGTTGATTCTGTTCTGAATATATCTTTGCTTTCTCCATTATATTTGATGCATATGCCAGATAAGTTTTTGACGCTGTGACCAATACTGATATGGGAAAAGTAATCGGAACAGAACCTATTAAAATTCAGATAAAGCATATTTACCATCACTCAAATTTCTCCATATCTTTTGAAGCCAAAAGTAAAAGAAGGAGTCAAACCTGTAGTTGAAGCCTCAGATCCAAAGGTCTTCTCATGCCCTGCTCTAGCCCTTGTAATACATCCATCCTGGAAGTAAAGAAACCAAGTGCACAGGGACATCCATTTGTTTAAGACTAAAGAGCCACCAACAAAATTATTATTCCTCATTTCTTCAAACTCAAATACCATCCTGCAAACCACTTGCTGAAGACACTTGCTATAGTGAATTTTTCCTCAACTTTTTCCAGTGTGCTTATGTGCGGGGCGGGGGGGCCTGTCCTGGGCGCCAGATGTGGGGGGTACTGACCGCAGAAGCCCCCGTCCATCACGGATGCAAATAAAACTACCAAGACATGATCTGCTTGGGGAGGAGAGGTGGACAAACTCTCAAGAGGAGAATGACCCAGAGCCCCTTCCTCACTAGGCTTTTATTAAGTTCAAATACACAGGAATACAGGTTTAAGATTTCAAAGAAATCTGAGGGCTTAATCTGAGTCAGTGTCTGTCAGGAAAGGGGGTTGCAAAACTTTGGGAGACATACTCATTTCCTCCTCCGACCCTTACCATTTAAATGAGAGCACTCTTAGTAAAGCAGGTTTTACAGGACTTTACGAATTCCTTCTTATGCCCGATAAACGGGGGAACTGTTCTGGCCCGCACAGGGCTGCAGCCATCATAGTTTCAGGCTTTAAGCTGATTAGGCTCTGGAAGCAGAAGATATCTCCCAGATAGAAATGGGGACTCCGGCTATGTTAGAATAGCCGAAGGGTGAGGGTCCATCACCCTCTCTTTGCTGCAGCTGCCCGAGTCCTTGCATGAGGGCCTCCCAAGTGGTCATGTTTGGCTTAGGTTGCCCCTCCCATGAGGAGTCTTACCCGTCATTGACTAACCAACCAAGCATTGGGGCCAGAGATAGATGAGGTAGAAGCAGTGCTCCTGCCAGGGAGATAAGCTTTGTCTCCTTAGTAGGTCACATCCTCTTGACAGAACAGATCCAGGTGACGCGGGTCCCTAGGCTCTTACACAGCCCACCATGGGGTGAGGGTTACAACTCCTGAAACCAGGCCGAACGGTCCAAAACACTTATGGAACAGGACAGTCGATAACTTTGTGTGTGTGTGAGCATAAAATTTATCATTTTAACCATTTTTAAGTTTACAGTTCAGTGGCATTCACATTGTTGTGCAACCAGCACCAACATTCATCTTCAGAAATTTTTCACTAACCTAAACTGAAAGTCAATATCCATTAAACACTAACTTCCCACTTTCCCTTCTTCCAGCCCCTGCCAAAAACCATTCAACTTTTCTCTTTATGAATTCACTTATATAAGTATTTCATATAAGTGAGATCATACAATATTTGTTTCCATGTGTCTGGCTTGTTTCACTTAGCATGTTTTCAAAATGTATCCGTGTTATCATATGTCAGAATTTCATTCTTTTAAAGGTTGAATAATGACAGTCAATATCTGTTTGCTTTTATCTGGTAAAGACAACAGTCCTCCTGGACAGTCATGCCCGTAGGGTTGACTGAAGCTTACTGCTCTTTTAACTGGGTCTTTAATTAAGACTTAAATAATGAGCCCTGGTCAATGTGGCTCCATGGATTGAGTGCTGACCTGTGAACCAAAGGGTTGCCAGTATGATTCCCAGTTAGGGCACATGCCTGAGTTGCACGCCAGGTCCCCAGTTGGGGGTGCCTGAGAGGCAACCACATATTGATGTTTCACTCTTTCTCCCTCCCTTCCTCTCTCTAAAAATAAATAAATGATTTTTAAAAAGACTTCTATAATAAAAAACTTCCTTATGATTCAGTTCTTATACAATTTGTAGGTCTCCTGCTTTGCTGAAAGGATTCCATTTATTCTTACCCTCAGCAGAATACAGACATAAAGTTTCAAAAGATAAATTACAATTTTGCCAAAATACAGTCCATTTTCTAGGGCATGACTCTTCTAAAGGAAAATAAACACTTTCTTCTGATAGACTAAAAATTATCCACATCTATCCTAGGCCCCTCACAAGGCTACCTTTGAGAGGAATTTCAGGTTTACCTGGATATTATAGACAATAGGTACCAATTTTTTTCTGTGATTGTGCCACTTTTTAATTAAATTTTTAAATTAAAACAGTGTTTAATTACAGCTGGCATTCAATATATTTCAAATTAGTTTTAGATGTACAGCATAGTGGTCAGATATTTATATAATCTATTAAGTGATTCCTCTGATAATTCTAGTACTCACTTAGCCACATACATAGTTATTACATAATATTATTGACCATATTCCCTATGCTTTACTTTATATCCCCTTGACTATTTTGTAATTACCAATTTGTACTTATTAATCCGTTTACCTTTTCTACACAGTCCCCCATCACCCTTCCATGTGAAAATAGTCTGTTATCTTTATGAGTTTGTTTCTGTTTTTGTTTGTTTCTTTATTTTGTTCTTCAGATTCCTCATATGAAATCATATGGTATTTGTCTTTCTCTGCCTGACTTATTTCACTTAGCATAATACCCTCCAGGGTCTATCTGTATTGTCACAAATAGTAAGATTTCATTATTTTTTTAATGGCTGAGTATATCCAGTCATCTAATGATCAACACTTAGGTGGCTTCCATAACTTGGGTATTGTAAATAATGCTGCAGTGAATATAGGGGTGCATGTGTCTTTTCAAATTAGTGTTTTGCATTTGTTCAGATAAACCCCAGAAGTGAAATAGCTTAGGTCATATGGTAGTTCTATTTTTAATTTTTTTTGAAGACCCTCCATACTGTTTCCATAGTGGCTGCACTAACTTGCAATCCCACCAACAATGCACAAATGTTCCCTTTTCTCCACATCCTCCAACATTTGTTGTTTGTTGATTTATTAATGTTAGTCATTATGACAAGTGTGAGGTGATATCTTATTGTGGTCGTAATCTTCATTTCTCTGATGATTAGTGACATCAAGCATGTTTTCATGTGTCTATTGGCCATGTGTATGTCCTCTTGGAGAAATGTCTATTCAGAGCCTCTCCCCATATTTTAATTACATTGTTTGCTTTTTTTTTGGTGTTAAGTGGTATGAGTTTTTAAAAAGTTTTGCATACTAATGCCTATTGTATGTATCAGTAGTAGATATCTTATCCCATTTAGTAGGGTATCTTTTAGTTTTGGTGATGATTTACTTGGCTGCGCAAAATCTTTTTAGTTTAATGTAGTCCTATTTGTTTATTTTTTCTTTTGTTTACCTTGTCCAAGGAGATACATAAGAAAAAATATTACTAAGAGCAATGTCAGAGATTTTACTGTCCATGTTTTCTTTCTTCTAGAAGTTTATGCTTTTTGTCTTATGATTAAGTCTTTAATCCATTTGGAGTTTATTTTTATACATGGTGTAAGAAGGTAGTCCAGGGATCCAAGATGGTTGTAGAGTAGGTGGAAGCTACACACACACCTCTTCCTGGCACCAAACCAGATTTACAAAGCAATCAACCTGAAAAGCTAACTGAAGCACGATTGAACAGGAGTATTATATCCAAGGATTTATAGAAGAAGCTACACAGCAACTGGTAAGAAGGGCAGAGATATAGAGAGGGCTGGTCCCTGCACCCAGGAGTGGTGGGATATCTTGACAGCAAAAGTCCCCCCCAAGAAGCATGGGGTCTCAATCCCATGTGGGGACCCACAAAGAAGCACCAGGGCCAGGAAGAGGAACCTGTGTGTTGTCTGGCTGTGAAAATCAGTGGAGATTTTGCTGGGAAGAGGAGAGAATCTGTTAGAATCCCAGATACTCTGTTAAAGGACCAAAGCACAGGAGCTTGCTTTTATGTAGTCACCCTGGGCTCAGGTATAGGGAAGGCAACTTAGGGTATATGGAAGTCATAAAGAGAAGATCTTGGTGGCATGGCTCTGGAGAGAGATTTGGAGGGTCAGCTACTGAGGTCCAGGTCCTGAGTCCCTATCCCACACCATCCTCAGGCACTATCTCCTAGGGTCAGGTGTTGTATCCCGATTGCGAGACAAATGACCAAGTCAGATACAGGTGAAAATGAGGATGGGTTTTATTAACCTGCGCAGGGGCGAACTCCCGACTGCCTAAGCAGGAGATACAAATGGGAGTCACCCCCTGCACTTGTAGTGAGCTCCTTTTATGCATGATTAGCAAGCAAGCAGTTTACAGAAGCGGAGGTTATGGTTATTGCTAGGGTACACAAGGGTCCTGGCTTGTGTCCTAATTTTACCTTGGAAACGTCTAGTTCCTTAGTATTGTCGTGTCAACGTTTTTCATTTCTTAGGGTTACTGAGGCCATATCCTTGAGGTTCTGTTAGTTCTCCTTTGTTTCAAACCTAGGAGACCTTACCAAACTTCTTCCTCTATGGTCCTATGACTTCTATGAATGGGTCTTTTGTTTGGAGGTCTGACAGTCTTAAGTACTCATAAAACTGGCCTTCTACATCAGGCACTCCTATTCTTATGGTACCAGCTGGGGGAAATGCACTAATCTTCTCCTCCAAATATTGGCAACACCATACTGCCAACCTGGAGTCCAACAGAAAGGACTATTGGGTGTTGTTGGAAGATGTCCTGCCTGGTTTCAGAAACTTTAACTCTCTATGGCTAAGGCTGAGTAAGAGACCTTGGGACCATAAGCCACTAAGGAGATAAAGCTTACCTCCCTGGCAAGTGCACCACCTCTGCCCCCTTTTACTTCACCCTGCTTGGCCTTGGGCAGATGACTGGTTAGCCAATGACAGGTAAGATTCCTCAAAGGAGGGATGACCTAAGACAGGCATAGTCACAAAGGGACCCTCAGGGAAGGACTTAGGGGGCTACAGAAAAAGGGGGTGTTGGACCCTCACCCCTCAGCTTTGACATAGCCTGAGTCTTCATTCTGTCTGTGAGAAGTTTCCTAATCTCTTGGCTGCCTTACTTCCCCTGCCCGACTTAAGCCTGAAACAATGCTGGAGGTGGGTGTGGCCCTGTACTGGAAAGGGCAGGTTCCCTGGGTGATCAAGCCTAAGAAAGAATGCATAAAATCCTATGAAGTCTGCTCTGATAAGAATGCCCTCAATTTAAAAGATAAGGGTCCAAGCATAGAATGAGTTTGTTTCCCTAAAAGTTTTATGGCCCTTTGGCTATCTGACCCTGACTCAGAATAAGCCAGGCAGTGAAAGACAAATACCATATGATCTCACCTTTAACAGGAATCTAATCAACAAAAGGAACAAACATGCATAATATAACCAAAGACATGGAAATTGAAAACAGGCTGAAAGTCACCAGAGGGGAGAGGGGAAGGGAATTTCAAGGGAAAAGGGGAAGAATTTACAGGAACAAGTGTAAAGGACACATGGACAAAAACTATGGGGGGAGGGTGGAAATGGGAGGGATGTGGGGAGGGCTGGGGTGGTGGGTTGGGGTGAGAATAAAAGACAGAAAACTGTACAAGATCAACAATTAAAATAAAAATTAAAAAAAAAAAAGAATAAGCCCTCATAGTTCTTTGAATGTTAGCTATTGTTTGATTATTACTGCCTGACAATGATTGATGAGCTTTACCTGTATTCCTATGCAGATTGAACCCAATAAACGCCCATTGAGGAACAGGCTCCTTGCCCTTCTTCTTTCAGAGATCAGCCACCTTTCTTCCCCAAGCAGATCTGCAACACTCTCAGTGGAGGACTGCCAAATCCTGAATTCCAAATCCTGCTGGCCCCATCCTGCTTAGTCCAGCTTTGCATGGGAAGTGGACATAGCTCAGAGCTGGAACCTTCAGTGATAACACCATGGGCCTCCAGTCAGGGTATCTGGTGGCATGGCTGAGGAACTAGGGGAGGCATGCTGCTTGCTCCCCCCATGAAGCCTAGTGCCATCCCCAACTGAAGACTGCTTTGATGGATTCTTCTAAGTCCCTCTGGCTCTGTTCTGCTGGGCTAAGTTCCACAGGGGAGGATAGCTCTGCCCAGAGTGGGAACATTTGGAGTGCATCTCCTTCAGAGGCTCTAATCCAGAACTGAGCAAGTGTGGCTACAGAGCTGACAGGGGGAGTGCAGTTCATCTCACTTTCATGACACAGACAGTGCAATCCACAATGAAAAGCTTTCTTGATCTGTTTGCCCAAGTCCTGGTAGTCTCATCCTTCTGAGCTTGCTCCTGTAGTGAGGACAGCTGGTTACACCCAACCTGAACATGTGGTGCACTCCTCCTGGGGAGCTAAAGTTGGAAAATGGAGCAGAGATTAAGTGGTATGGCTCCGGAGTAGAGGCCACAACCTCCTAATTTAGTGCCTGACTATGCTCTCTCCAAGTAGAGAACCCACTACTCCTATCCTCCCAACCCTGTTACCCTGCCCTATATAGTTACACTATATAGCTTTTCTTTATAAGACTCTTGAGAAATTCCAGGCAACCTCAGGGAATGGCAGAATAGCTGACAGGTAGAGGATGACCACAGGAAGCCTTAGACATTTATTAATCTGTCCCCTAGTTCAGAACTTCAGAAAGCTGTCCCTGGAATACATCCTGGCCATAGTAGATGCAGACATACCCAGTGTGTCTGCATACCCAGGCCCAGTAGATGCAGACACAAACAGTGAATAGTGAGGTATCTCCAGACAGGTGGCCCAAGGCTGGTTACACACAGTGTTTGATATCAGCCTGCACCAGATCCCTGGCTAAGGGAGCTCAGAACCAACATAACCAGTGGTGGGCTTCAAACTACACTAGAGCTCGGCCCAAATAGCCACACAAGCAGTAGACCCAAAGGGGGACTCTGACAGACACCAGACCCTGCTGGAAACAACTTTGCTGCAGGGGGCAGCCCCTAAACAGTAAATCATACACACTGAGCAAGGACTATCTTTATAGTTACCTAGCCTGAGGGTTAACTCTTCCCACAAATGGACCAACGACATTCAAGATTCAGCTGCATGAGAAGAGTGCACATAACACACACAGGAATCACTTGTAGAGCACTTACCTCAGGTGACCAAGAATATTGTGCCACTGAGACAAACAAAGCACCTATATCAGAAAGACCTCATAACAAACCTGGGAGTCATAGTGGATCTACCTAATACCAGAGACAAACACTGATGCAGAATTTAGCCCACAGAGTCTGTGTGTTGTGGATGCTGTAAACAAATTCACATAGACTGCAGAAGTCCTGTGGAGAAAAAGGGATGGCATGGCCACTCTCTGAGAGAGAGAGCCTTGGCCACTCTCTCAAGGGGAGAGTGTGTTAACCCTTGCGTGGAGAGGCTTTTTTTGCTTTCCAGTTGCATTACATCAAAGAAGGTTCTCATTCATTATCCTTAGATTTATGTTAAGTGATTATTTTCTACAGATAATGAAAAAGAAAGAAATGTTGTAAATGCAAGGGAATGATAAAATGATTGATTTGGTTACATTTTGTTCTTGGGATGACTTAGTACAGACTTTAGGGAGTTGTTTCAGAGATATACATTAAACACCTGCAGTCTCTACTCAGGGTGAGGGATTTTTAGCAAAAGCAAGTCTTAAAGCATCCTAGGTACAATGCAGGCCTGATTCCCCACAGGAGAACCTATCCGTGGGTATGAGTCCTGTTGTGCTGGACCTTGCTCCCCACTTGTCTTTCCAAGTGGGGGCTGGGCTACATTTCCCATGCCACACGGAACGGTTCCCTATAAAATACATTAAGGCAGACAAAGTTGAGAGACAAAGAAATATGCCCCAAATTAGAGAACAAGAGATATGACCAGAGAGAGAAATAAATGAAACAGAAGCAACCAAAATACCAGAAGCAGAGTTTAAAACAGTGGTTATAAAGATGCTCAAGAATCTTAGGGGAAGAATGGGTGATCTCAGTAAGAGTGTAAACAATGAGATAGTAAGCATTAAAAAGGATGTAGAAAGCATAAAAAAGCACAAGTCAGAAATGAAGGATACAGTATCTGAAATGAAGAATACCTTAGAAGGAACAACAGCAGGTTACAATGAAGCAGAGGATAGAATCAGAGATTCAGAGGACAAGATAAAAGTAAGCACACCAGCAGAACATCAAAAAGAAAAGAAGACTTTTTAAAAGTGAAGAAAGTCCAAGGGCCCTCTGGGAAAACATCAAGCACAACAACATCCATATCATAATAGTACCAGAAGGAGAAGAGAATGAGCAAGGGATAGAGAACCTATTTGAAGAAATAATGGCTGAAAATTTTTTGTTAACCTGTTGGAAGACAAAGTCACACAAATTCAGGAAACACAGAGAGTCCCAATCAAGATGAACCACAGAGACCTACACCAAGACACATCATAATTAAAATGCCAAAGGTTAAAAACAAAGAGAATATTAAAAGCAGCAAGAGAAAAACAGTTAGTTATGTACAAAGGAGCTCCAATAAGGCTGTCAGCTGATTTCTCAACAGAAACATTTCAGGCTAGAAGAGATTGGCATGAAATATTCAAAGTAATGAAAAGCAAGAAGCTACAAGAGTAAGAACCTACAAGAACATAGAGTAATCTAAGACTACTCTATCCAGAAAAGCTATCATTTAAAATTGAAGATGAAATAAAGAGCCTCCCAAAGAAAAGCTAATGGAGTTTGTTACCATAAAACCAGTATTGCAAGAAATGTTAAAAGGCCCACTTTAAGAAGAATAAGAAAAAATACAGAAACTATAAAATAATTTAAAAAACTATACAAGACACATGGGCAAAACCAAGGTGGGGGTGGAAGAAACGGAGGGAGGTGTGTTTGGCTGGCAAGGTGGGGGGCAGTAAATTCAGACAAGTGTAATTGAACAACAATAAAATAATTAAAAATATATAGAGAGGAACATATGTATAAAGAAAAAATGGCAATAAATAAGTACTATCAATAATAACTTTAAATGTAAACAGATTAAATCCTTCAATCAAAAGACATAGGGTAGCTGAATCGATAAGATCACATTACCCATCTGTATGCTGTCTTTAAGAGACCCACCTCAGAACAAAATGTACACACAAACTGAAAGTGAAAGGATAGAAAAATATTCAATGAAAATGGAAACTAAAAATAGCTGGAGGAGCAATATTATAAGACAAAGATAGAAATCACATGATCATATCAACACATACATAAAAACATTAATTAAATTGCAGCATTTATTTATCATAAAATTTTTTTATTATAATGAGAAGCAGAGGGCGTTTACCTCAACATAAAAAGGCTATATGTGACAAAATCACAGCCAAGATCATATCTGATGAGCAAAAGTAAGTGTTTTCTTTATGATCAGGAACAAGAGAAGAATGTCCACTTTCACCACTTATTCAATTTAGTACTGGAAGTCCTAGCCACAGCAATCAGAGAGGAGGAAGAAATAAAAGGCATCCAAGTAGGAAAGGAGGAAGTAAAACTGTCTTTATTTGCAGATGACATGATATTGTACATATAAAACCCTAAAGAATCTACAAAAAAAAACCCTACTAGATCTAATAAATGAATTTGGAAAAGTAGCAGGAGACAAAATTAGTATTCAGAAATCAGTGACATTCTTATACACTAATAATAAATTATCAGGAAGAGACATTTTTAAAAATCTCATTTACTATTGCAACAACAACAACAAAATAAAATACCTAAGAATAAATTTAACCAAAGAGGTAAAAAATCTGTACTCAGAAAATTATGAGACATTCAAGAAAGAAACTGAGGAAGATATAAGTAAGTGGAAACATATACCATGTTTATGGATTGAAAGAATTAACATCATTGAAATGTCCATATTACCCAAAGCAATCTATAGATTCAATGCAATTTCTATTAAAATACCAAAGACATATTTCACAGATATAAAACAAATATTCCAAAAATTTATATGAAAGCTAAAAAGATCCCTCAACAATTAGTCTCAACAATCTTGAGAAAGAAGAACAAAGTCGGACGTATCACACTACCTGGTATCAAATTATACTACAAAGCCACCATAATCCAAACAGCCTAGTACTGGTATAAAACAATAGGCATATAGATCAATGGAACAGAACAGAGTGCCTAGAAATAAATCCACTTCTTTTATTTATTTATTTATTTATTTATTTTATCAGTATTTTTTAATTGTTGATATTGTACAGTTTTCTGTCTTTTACCCCGCCCCAGCCCACCACCCCAGCCCTCCCCACCTTCCTCCCATTTCCACCCCCCATAGTTTTTGTCCATGAGTCCTTTATACTTGTTGCTCTAAACCGTTCCCCTTTTCCCCCGAAATTCCCTCCCCTCCCACTTTGGACACTGTCAGACTGTTCTCAAATTCAGTGTCTTTGTTTATATTATGCTTGTTTCTTTGTTTTGTTGATTAGCTTCCTGTTAAAGGTGAGATCATATGGTATTTGTCTTTCACTGCCTGGCTTATTTCGCTAATCCCCAAAATATATAAAGAACTTACAAGACTCTACTCTAAGAAGACAAGCAACCCAATTAAAAAATGGGCAAAGGATTTGAACAGACACTTCTCCAAGGAGGACATACAGAGGATCCAGAGACACATGAAAAGATGCTCGATATCTCTAGCTATCAGAGAGATGCAAATTAAAACTACAATGAGATACCACTTGACACCAGTCAGAATGGCCTTCATAAACAAAGCAACAAACAGCAAGTGTTGGAGAGGTTGTGGAGAAAAGGGGACCCTAGTGCACTGTTGGTGGGATTGCAGATTGGTACAACCACTATGGAAAACAGTATGGAATTTTCTAAGAAAACTAAAAATGGACATACCTTTTGACCCAGCAATTCCACTGCTTGGATTATATCCTAAGAATCCTGAAACACCAATCCAAAAGAATCTATGCACCCCTATGTTCATAGCAGCACAATTTACAATAGCCAAGTGCTGGAAGCAGCCTAGGTGCCCATCAGTTAATGAATGGATCAAAAAACTGTGGTACATTTACACAATGGAATTCTATGCAGCAGAAAGAAAGAAGGAGCTCCTACCCTTTGCGACAGCATGGAAGGAATTGGAGAGTATCATGATAAATCCACTTCTTTATTGTCAATTAATATTTGACAAAGGAGGTGAGACTATATAATGGAGTAAAAACAGTCTCTTTAATAAATAGTGTTGGGGAAATTGGACAGATACATGCAAAAAATAAAACTAGACCACCAACTTACACCATATACAAGGAAAAAAACTCACAATGAAGCAAAGACAACTGTAAGTCAAGAAACCATAATAATTCTAGAAGAAAACAAAAGTAGTAAAAATTCAGCCTTTCCTTGTAGCAATATTTTCTAATGTTTCCCTTCCCTTGGACAAGGGAAACAAAGTAAAAAAGAATAAACAAATGGGACTACATTAAACTAAAAAGCTTTTGCAAAGCAAACAAAATCATTAACAAAATGTAAAGGGAACCCACTGAATGGCAGAATGGATTTGCCAATGATACATCAGATGAGAGGTTAATTTCTAAAATATATAAAGAACTTATATACCAGGAAGACCTACAAACCAATTAAAAAGTGGGCAAAGGACCTGAATAGATAATTCTCCAAAGAGGACATACAGATGGCATACAGGACATACATATAAAAAATGCTCAACATCACTAATCATCAGAGAGATGCAAATTAAAACTACAATGAGATATCACCTCACACTTGCCAGAATGTCTATTATCAATAAATCAACAAAGAACAAGTGTTGGTGAGGGGGTGGAGAAAGGGGAACCCTCATGCAAGAAACATTATACGTAGGACAATGATACCTCAGTCCCTTTCAAAATAGGAGTTTTGAGACCTCACACAGTTCTCCCAGTTGCTATCAGCTGTTCCACAGTGTTTTCCTGAATCTCGAGGGTCTGTAATCTGTTTCCTTTCAAAGGTGATTTTAATTTTGGGAAAAGCCAGTAGTTACAGGGTGCCAAATATAGGCTGTAGAAGGGCTGAGTTACCTGGATGATTTGATGTTTCACCAAAAAACTCTGTACAAAACGTGATGCATGAGTGGGTACATTGTGGTGATGATGATGCCAATCACCAGTTGCCAACAGCTGTGGCCTTTTGAGTCATCTGAATAGCTTCCATGGAGGAATGTTCAAACTTAATGCAAAATTTGATGAAGATTCATAGCTCTACTTGCTCAGTCATTTTGAATGTGATGGCTGCATAGTACACATGCTCACTCATAGTGTCTACTGCCCCCACTGACACGTACAGCAAGTTGTCACTGTTCACGCATACACATTCCAGTTCACTCTCCTTGGCTGCCAGCTTACATCAATGTCACACAAACTGTTCTCATTTTATTAACAATACCTGGACTTTATGTGATATATATATATCACATAGACACAGATAACAATGTTGTGATAGCTAGGGGGAAAATAGGGTGGGGGTAAATGGAGGCGGGCAAACGAAGGGGAATGGGGATGGAAAGAGACTTTGCTTGGGGCAATAGGTGCACAATGCAGTGTGCAGATGTTTTATTGAGTTATACACTTGAATTTTGTATGGTTTTGTGAAACAATGTCACCCCAATAAATTCAAGAAAAAATAAGGTGGTCCAGTTTGATTTTTGCATGTATTGGTCCAATTTTCCCAACACCATTTTAAAAAAGATTTTACTTATTTATTTTTAGACAGAAGGAAAGGGAGAGAGAAAAAGAGGGAGGGAAACATCAATGTGGTTGCCTCTTGCAAGCTCCCTACTGGGGACCTGGCCTGCAACCCAAGTATGTGCTCCAACTGGGAAACAAACTGGCAACCCTTTAGTTCAAAGGCCAGCACTCAATCCACTGAGCCACACCAGCCAGGGCCCAACACGATTTATTGAAGACACTGTCGTTACCCCTTTATATATTATTGCCTCTTTTGTCATATATTAATTGACCATATAGGCATAGGTTTTTTGTCTGGGCTTTCTATTCTGTTCCATTAATCTATGTGTTTGTATGTCAGTACCATGCTGGTTTGATTTCTGTAGCCTTGAGTATAGTTTGATATCAAGTAGCATGATACCTACAGATTTGTTCCTTCTCATGATTGCTGTGACTATTCAGAAACTTTTTCGGCTCCATATAAATTTTAGGATTATTCGTCCTAGTTTTATGAAAAATGCCATTGATTTTTACATAAGAATTGCATTCAATCTATAGATTGCTTTGGGTGGTATGAACACCTGAATGATTTTAATTCTTTTTATCCATGACCAGAGAATATGTTTTCATTTATTTATATATTCTTCAATGTCTTATAATTTTCTGAGAGTAGGACTCCTTGGTTAAATTTATTCCTAGATATTTTTATGCAATTTTAAATGGGATAATTTTCTTCATTTTCTCCTATTGATAGTTCATTACTGATGTATAAAAGTGCAACATATTTCTGAATATAAATTTTCTATTCTGCTTCATTACTGAATTTATTTATCAGTTATGCTAATATTTTGGTAGAATGTTTAAGATTCTCAGCATTGTATTATGTCAGCTGCAAATAATGAGAGTTTTACTTTCTTCTTTACAATGTGGATGCATTTTCTTTTTTCTTCTTTTATTTACGTTGTAAGAAATTTTATATTATGTTGAATACAAATGACGACAATGGACATCCTTGTTTTGTTCCTGATTTTAAGAAAAACACTTTCAGATTTTCCTATTGAGTATGATTTTAGTTGTGGATATTTTAGCTATGGCCTTTACTATTATGATGTCTGTTCGCTCTATTTCCACATCATTGAGAATATTTTTTTATCATAAATGGATGATGGATTTGTGAAAACTTTTTTCCATCTATTTTTTTAATTTATTTTATTTTAATTGTTCTTGTACAGTTTTCTGTCTTTTACTCCCATCCCAACCCACCACCCCAGCCCTCCTCACCTCTCTCCCATTTCCACCCCCTACTAGTTTTTGTCCATGTGTCTTTTATACCTGTTGCTCTAAACCCTTCTCCTTTTCCCCTGAAATTTCTTCCCCTCTCCCCTCTGGTGTGTGTAAGCTTGTTCTCAATCTCAATGTCTTTGGTTATATTTTGCTTGTTTGTTTGTTTGTTTTGTTGATTAGGTTCCTGTTAAAGGTGAGATCATATGGTATTTGTCCTTCGTTGCCTGGTTTATTTCGCTTAGCATAATGCTCTCCAGTTCCATCCATGCTGTTGCAAAGGGTAGGAGCCCCTTCTTTCTTTCTGCTGCATAGAATTCCATTGTGTAAATGTACTATAGTTTTTTGATCCATTTGTTTACTGATGAGCACCTAGATTGCTTACAACACTTGGCTATTGTAAATTGTGCTGCTATGAACATTGGGGTGCATAGGTTCTTTTCGATTGGTGTTTCAGGGTTCTTAGGATATAGTCCTAGCAGTGGAATTGCTGGGTCAAAAGGTAGATCCATTTTTAGTTTTCTTAGAAAACTCCATACTGCTTTTCACAGGGGTTATACCAGTCTACAATCCTACCAACAGTGCCTTAGGGTCCCCTTTTCTCCACAACCTCTCAAACACTTGTTGTTTGTTGCTTTGTTTATGATGGCCATTCTGACTGGTGTCAAGTGGTATCTCATGGTGGTTTTAATTCGCATCTCTCTGATAGCTAGAGATATTGAGCATCTTTTCATGTGTCTCTGGATTCTCTGTATGTCCTCCTTGGAGAAGTGGCTGTTCAAGTCCACTTCCCAAAACAATTTATAGATTCAATGCAATATCTATTAAAGTACCAATGGCATATTTCACGGACATAGAACAAACACTTCAAAAATTTATATGGAACCATAAACCACCTCCAATAGCTGCAGCAATCTTGAGAAAGAAGAGCAAAGTAGGAGGGATCACAATACCTGATACCAAACTGTATTACAAAGCCACTGTAATCAAAACAGTCTGGTACTGGCACAAAAACAGGCACATGGACCAGTGGAACAGAACAGAGAGCCCAGAAATAAACCCAAGTCTCTGTGGTCAATTAATATTCAACAAAAGGGGCAGCAACATAAAATGGAACAAAAATAGCCTCTTCGAC
This sequence comes from Glossophaga mutica, assembly GCA_039655065.1. NCBI lineage: Eukaryota > Metazoa > Chordata > Mammalia > Chiroptera > Phyllostomidae > Glossophaga > Glossophaga mutica. Next base: position 100,692,067 of record CM077307.1, on the reverse strand, counting down.
AAGTGGTGCTGGGAGAACTGGACAGCTACATGCAAAAAAAGGAACCTGGAGCACCAACTTACACCATACACAAAAATAAATTCAAGGTGGGTAAAAGACTTAAATATAAGCCGTGACACTGTTAAAATCCTAGAGGAGAACATAGGCAGGAAAATCTCAGATATTTCACACAGCAACATTTTTACTGATATATCCCCTAAAGCAAGGGACATAAAGGAAAGAATAAACAAATGGGATCTCATCAAAACAAAAAGCTTCTACACGGCCAAAGAAAACATCATTAAAAAAAAGAGAACGAATGGTATGGGAAAACATATTTACCAATGATACCTCAGACAAGGGTTTAATCTCCAAAATATACAAAGAACTTACACGACTCCACTCTAAGAAGAAGGTTTTTACTTTGATGAGATCCCATTTGTTTATTCTTTCCTTTATGTCCCTTGCTTTAGGGGACATATCAGTAAAAATGTTGCTGAGTGAAATGTCTGAGATTTTCCTACCTGTGTTCGCCTCTAGGACTTTACTGGTGTCATAGCTTACCTTTAAGTCTTTTATCCACCTTGAATTTATTTTTGTGTATGATGTAAGTTGGTGCTCGAGGTTCATTTTTTTGCACGTAACTGTCGAGTTCTACCAACACCACTTGTTGAAGAGGCTATTTTCACTCCACTTTATGTTGCTGCCCCCTTTGTCGAATATTAATTGACTGTAGAGACTTGGGTTTATTTCTGGGCTCTCTGTTCTGTTCCACTGGTCCATGTGCCTATTTTTATGCCAGTACCAGGCTGTTTTGATTACAGTGGCTTTGTAATACAGTTTGGTATCAGGTATTGTGATCCCTCCTACTTTGCTCTTCTTTCTCAAGATTGCTGCAGCTATTGGAGGTGGTTTATGGTTCCATATAAATTTTTGAAGTGTTTGTTCTATGTCTGTGAAATATGCCATTGGTACTTTAATATGTATTGCATTGAATTTGTAAATTGCTTTGGGCAGTATGGACATTTTAATGATATTAATTCTTCCAATCCATGCACATGGTATGTGCTTCCATTTGTTTGTGTCTTCCTTGATTTTTTTCTTCAGTGTTGTGTAGTTTTCTGCATACAGGTCTTTTACCTCCTTGGTTAGGTTTACTCCTAGGTATTTTATTTTTCTTTTTGCTATATAAAATGGGATTTTTTTCCTGATTTCTGCTTCTGCTGTTTCATTGTTTGGTATACAAAAATGCCTTTGATTTCTGGATATTGACTTTGTATCCCACTGTTTGGCCAAATTCATTTATTTGGTCAGGGAGCTTTTTGGCCAAGTCTATAGGTTTTTCTATGTACACTATCATGTCATCTGAAAATAATGATAGTTTTCTTTCCTAGTTTCCTGTTTGGATGCCTTTTATTTCCTTTTCTTGTCTAATAACTCTGGCGAAGCTTCCAATACTGTATTAAATACAAATGGTGAAAGTGGACAACTTTGTCTTGTTCCTGATCTTTGTGGAAAAGATTTTAGTTTTTGCCCACTGAATATGATGTTGGCTGTACATCTCTCATAAATGGCCTTTATTATGTTGAGGAATACTACCTCTATTCCCACTTTGCTGAGTGTTTTTATCATAAATGGGTGTTGTACCTTATCAAATGCTTTTCTGCATTTATTGCTATGATCATGTGATTTTTGTCTTTGCTTTTGTTTATGTGATGAATTACATTTACTGATTTGTGAATATTGAACCATCCTTGCATCCCTGGGATGAATCCCACTTGGTCAGGGTGTATGATCTTTTTAATGTATTGCTGGATGTGGTCTGCCAATATTTTGTTGAGGATTTTAGCGTCTATGTTCATTGGCGATATTGGCCTGAAATTTTCTTTCTTTGTTGTGTCTTTATCTGGTTTTGGGATTAGGATGATGCTAGCTTCATAAAAAGAGTTTGGGAGTCTTCCATCATTTTGGATTTTTTGGAATAGTCTGTGAAGGATAAGGGTTAGCTCTTCCTTAAATGCTTTGTAGAATTCTCCTGTGAAACCATCTGGTCCAGGACTTTGGTGTGTTGGGAGTTTTTTGGTTACTGCTTCAGTTTCATCTGCTGTTATTGGTCTGTTCAGGCTTTCTGCTTCTTCTTCACTGAGTTTTGGAAGACTATATTTTTCTAGAAACTTGTCCATTTCACCTAGGTTTTCAAATTTCTTGGCATACAGTTCTTCATAGTAATTTCTTACAATCCTTTGTATTTCTGTGGTGTCAGTTGTAATCTCTCCTCTTTCATTTCAGATTGTGTTTATTTGACCCCACTCTTTTTTTCTTCTTGAGCCTGGTTAAAGTCTTGTTGATTTTGTTTATCTTTTCAAAGAACCAGCTCCTGGATTCACTGATCCTTAGAATTGTGCTTTTAGTGTCTATGTCATTTAAGTTTGCTCTGATGTTGGTTATTTCCTTCCTTCTACTTGCTCTGGGCTGTTTTTGTTGTTGTTCCTCAAGTTCTTGTAGGCGTAGGGTTAAGTTGTTTGTTTGAAATGTTTCTATTTCTTTTAGGTAGGCCTGTACCTCTATGAACTTCCTTCTAAGGTCTGCCTTTGCTGTGTCCCATATGTTTTGGGTCATTGTGAGTTGATTTTCATTTGTTTCCAGAAAAGTTTGATTTCCTCAGTAATTTCATTCTTGACCCATTCATTGTTTAATAGTATGCTAGTCGATCTCTATGATTTTGAGGGTTTTGGGTTTTTCCCCTTGGGGTTGGTTTCTAGTTTCAGTCCCTTGTGGTCAGAGAAAATGCTTGGTATGATTTCAATTTTCTGGAATTTGTTGAGGCTTGTTTTGTGTCCTATCATGTGGTCTATCTTTGAAAATGTTCCATGTGCATTTGAAAAGAATGTGTATTAATTTCTTTGTTATGAAGGGCTGTATATATATCAGTTAAATCCATTTCATCTAGAGTATTGTTCAATGTCACAATATGTTTGTTTATATTTTGTTTGAAAAATCTGTCCGTTTTTGACCCTGGGGTGTTAAAATTGCCTACTATAATTGTGTTGTTATCAATATCTTTCTTTAATTCCTCTAAGATTTTCTTGATGTATTTAGGTGCTCCTATGTTGTGTGCATATATATTCACATTTATTCTTGGTGGATTATTCCCTTGAGTATTATGAAGTGACCTTGTGGGTCTCTCTTTATGGCTCTTCTTCTGAAGTCTATTTTGCCTGATATGAGTATTGCTACCGCAGATGTTTTTTTCTGTCCATTTGCTTGGAAAATTTGTTTCCAGTCCTTCACTTTGAGTCTGTGTATGTCTTCTGTCCTGAGATGGATCTCTTGTAGGCAACATATGTGTGGGTCATGCTTTCTTATCCATTCAGCTATTCTATGTCTTTTGATTGGAGCATTTAATCCATTTACATTTAAGGTTATTATTGATAGGTACTGATTCATTGCCATATTTGTACCTGTGTTTCTCTCTCTCTCTCTCTCTCTCTCTCTCTCTCTCTCTCTCTCTCTCTCTCTCTCTCTCTCTCTCTTCCCTTCCTTTCCTTAAAGCACTCCCTTTAGTATCTTTTGCAGAACTGGTTTGATAGAGGTGTATTCTTTTAGACTTCTTTTGTCTGGGAAGCTCCTTATTTGGCATTCTATCTTGATTGAAAGCCTTGCTGGGTAAAGTAGTCTGGGTTGCAGGCCTTTGGTTCTCATTATTTGGAATATTTCTTGCCATTCTCTTCTGGCTTGGAGTGTTTCTATTGAGAAGTCAGCTGCTAACGTTATTGGGGCTCCCTTGTATCTTACTTCCCTTTTCTCCCTTGCTGCCTTTAAGATTCTCTCTGTGTCTTGGAATTTTTCCTTTTTAATTATAATGTGTCTTTAAGTGGTCCTGTTTGGGTTCCTCTTGATTGGGACTCTGTGTGTTTCCTGGATTTGTGGGACTTTTTCTCTCACCAAATTAGGGAAATTTTCCATCATTACTTTTTCAAATAGGTTTTCTATGCCTTGGTCTTCTTCTTCTCCTTCTGGTATCACTATTATATGGATATTATTACATTTCATGTTGTCTTGCATTTTTCTTAATCCCTCTTCATTCTTTCTGAGCCTCTTTTCTTTTTCTTGCTCTTTCTGGTGTTTTTTTTTCTACTTTGTCCTCCAACTTGCTGATCCGATCTTCTGCTTCATGGATTCTGCTTTTGATTCCTTCTACTGTGTTCTTCAGTTCAGAAATTGTATTCTTCATTTCCTCTTGGCTCTTGTTGATAGCTTCTATTTCCTTTTTCATGTTGATATAGTTTGCAGTGAGTTCATCATAGCTTCTCTCTAGTTTCTGGTAGCTCATTGAGAGCTCACGGAGCTTCCTGACAATCATTGCTTTGAACTTGATATCTGATAGTTGCATTGCTTCCATTTCATTTAGCATTCTTTCTGGGGCTTCCTCCTTTCCTTTCATTTGGGGATTGTCTCTTTGTATTCCCATTGTTTGTGAGACTCTTCTTTTTATCCTCAGCTTCTTAAATTGATCTGTTCTGGCTCCCTGTGTTTATTGTGTGACCTTCTATGGTAGAATACTTGTGAGATTCAGTGGTGCAGTCCCCTTTGGGAATCCTGGTGTTCACATCTTGCACTGTCTCAGCTGTTGGGATGCCCCCTCTTTTGGACCACCTCTGTTTTTTTCACAGTTCCAGGTTTGTTTGTTTGTTTGTTTTGTCTCACTCATGGGTATTTAAAAAGAGAAAAGAGGGGGGAAAATGAAAAAAGAAGAAGGAAAAGAGGAAGGAAAAAGAGATAAAATTAGAAATAAAGGAAGAAGGAATAAAACAAGAAAGAAGTAAAGAGAAGCAAAGGTAGTTCTTTGGGGAAAAAGATAAAAATAATAAAAAATAATAAAAAATATTTTAAAAAAGAAAAAAAAACCTCTTGCTGTTTTCAAAATTGTCAAGCCAGTTTTTCTGTTTTTTCTGGCTGCAAGAGCCGAGGGGTGACAGTATCGATTTTCTCCCTGTTCAGCACTCAGTCATGTTTGTGCTACTCTCCCTAGGGCTAGTTTGGCACCTCTATGTGCAGGGCCTCGGGGCTTGGGCTCTGGGCCCGCTGCTGAATGCGCTCTTTCTCCAAGTTTATGGGTGTGAGCTTGAGTCTCCCATGGATCGAGCACTTCTGGGGTTTATGGATGTGAGCTCTGGTTCTCCTACGGGGTGCGTGCACTGTCCTTGGTTTACGGGTGTGGGTTCCGGGTTTTCTACAGAGCGTGTGTGTAGGAGTTTATGAGTGTGGGCTTCATGGGTTCCCTCCATTTTGCGCACTCACTCTGAGTTCATGTGGGTGAACTCCAGGTTTCCCACGGATTGTGCACACTGCCCGAGTTTACAGGTGTGGGTTCCTGGTTTCTGCTGTGCACGAGCTCACCCTAAAGTCACTGGTATGAGCTCCGTGTTTCCCACAGATCTTGCGCACTCCCTGGGTTCCCGGCGTGGGCTTCCACAAAGCCCCCTCCTCCGGTTGCGGGTGCCTGTGGTCGCATGGGCTCCTGCGTGCATTCCACCCAGGGCTATGCATGGGTTCTCACAGCCCCAGAGTGTTTGCCACTTGGACCTTAACTTCTCTCTCTGCGACTTCAAGCAACCAGGTCTCTCCTGTTGCTGCTCAACCCTTGTTTGTCCCGGGAGCAAGTGGTTGACCTGGTTCCCTCCCTAGAGCCCTGTGGCAGACCCAGCATGCACCGGGCCTGGGACTTCAGCAGCCCTGGTCTCTGCACTGATCTCTGAGCTCTTATTGTTCTGAAGTCCTCTTCTTACTGTCTGGTTTTTCAATGTCTGCTACAGATTTTGATCTCCTATTTTCATATAATGTTGTGGTACTGTTGGCTGTCCGCTCTGTTCCTCTGTAAATCAGCTAGTTTTTTCTCCTGTGTGTAGGAGGAAGTGGAATCTGCCTCCTCCTACTGTGCTGTCATCTTCCTTCCCAATCTCCGTCTATTTATATGATTGCATGATTTTCATTCTCTGTTTTTGTTTCTGTGTTGTATTATTTTAATTGATTTTCAGATATTCAACCAATCTGGCATCCCAGGAACAAATCCTGCTTGATCATTGTGTATGATCTTTTAACATATTGCTGATTTCAGTTTCCATATATTTTGTTAATTATTTTTGCATTTATGTTCAACAGGGATTTGACCTATAATTTTCTTTCTTTTATATTAATGTCTTTGTCTGGTTATGGAATGTGATGATGTTGGCCTTGTACAATGAGCCTGGGACCCTCCCATCCTTTTGGAATACTTTGAGAAGAAGACGTGTTAGTGCTTTTTTGAATGCTTGGTAAAATTTATCTCTGAATCCATCTGGTCCGGTACCTTTGTTTGTTGGGAGGTTTTTTTTTTTTTTAATTACTATTATGATTTTGTTAGTAAAAATTGGTCTGTTCAGATTCTCTATTTCTTTTTAATTCAGTCTTGGAATATTATATATTTCTAGAAATTTATTCATTTCATCTAGATTGTCCAAATTGTTGTCATAATTGTTCATAGAATTTTCTTTTTTAAAATTTTGCTGTTCGAGTGCAGTTGTCTGGATTCCCTGCCCCCCCCCACTGCTCTACCCCAACCTCAGTCATCCCCATCTGCCTCCCCTGATCCCACCCCCTTGGTTTTGTCCATGTGTACCTTATATTTGTTCCTGAAAACCCTTCCAATATTTCCCACCTTAATTCCCTCCCACCTCCCCTCTGATTACTGTCAGACTGTTCTTAATTTTAATGTCTCTGGTTATCTCTTGCTTGCTTGTTTGCTTTGTTGATTAGGTTATACTTAGAGGAGAGATCATATGGTATTTGTCTTTCACCACCTGGCTTATTTCACTTAGCATAATGCTCTCCAGTTCCATCTATGCTGTCACAAAGGGAGGAGCTCCTTCTTTCTTTCTGCTGCATAGTATTCCATCATGTAAATGTAGCATCATATTTTTATCCATTCATTTACTGATGGACACTTCAGCATGGCTATTGTACATTGTGCTGCTATGAACATTGGGGTGCATAGACTCTTTTGGATTGGTGTTTGAGGGTTCTTATGATATAATCCCAGCATTACAATTGCTGGGTCAAAAGACAGTTCCATTTTAATTTTTCTGAGGAAATTCCATACTGTTTTTCACAGTGGCTATAGCAGTCTGCATTCCCACCAATAGTGCACTAGTGTTCTCTTTTCTCCACATCCTCTCCAACACTTGTTGTTTGTTGATTGCTTATGATGGCTATTCTCACTGGTGTGAAGTGGTATCTCATTGTGTTTTTTTTTTTTTTTTTAATTTGCATTTCTCTGATTGCTAGTGATGCTGAGCAATTTTTCATATGTCTCCTGGCTCTCTGTATGTCCTCCTTGGAGAAGTGTCTGTTCATCTCTTTTGCCCATTTTTAATTGGATTGTTTGTCTTCTTGGAGTAGACTCATGTGAGTTCTTTATGTGTTTGGAGATCAAACCCTTGTCTGAGGTATCATTGGCAAATATGTTTTCTCACATAGTTGGTTCTCTTTTCATTTTAATGCTGTTTTCTTTAGCTGAACAGAAGCTTTTTATTTTGATGAGATATCATTTGTATACTCTTTCCTTTATATCTCTTGCTGTAGGGAGATATCAGTGAAAATATTGCTGAGTGGAATATCTGAGATTTTTCTGTCTATGTTTTCGTCTAGGACTTTTATGGTGTCATGACTCGTATTTAAGTCTTTTATCTGGTAGAATGGGTATTATGAACAAAACAGCTAATAACAAGTGTTGGAGAGATTGTAGAGTGTGGCAGACCCTTCCGCATGGCATGGGCCCAGTGCCCACTCGGAGATGCACAGGACCCATGCCCACAGATAGGTTCTCTTGTGGGTAATCAGATTTGCAATATACCTAAGTTGCTTTTTGCTGAAAACTCCTTCACACTGCAAATGCTTGTTGTAACTTCCTAAAATCCATGCTAAACCTTGCAGGGACCAGTGTAACCGGCTCAACCACTTTTTCTTTTTCATTTGCTAATATCCTTCTGTGATGTGATTAGAGGCATTGGCTCCTTTATTGTAACCTGTGTATAGTGAGTGAGGACCACTTATGATGTGAGGAGATATAGAATTAAGGCCTGTCATGGAGGAGGCCAGGGCTTTTGTTCCTCTTGAGAGAAAAGTCATGCTGTTGTCCTTTTTCCTCCACTGGACTCGGTAAAAAAAAAAAAAAAAAAAAAAAAAAAAAAAGTCTTTTATCTGCCTTGAATTTATTTTGGTTTATCATGTAAGTTGGTGATGGAGTTTCATTTTTTTTTTTTTTTTGCATGTAACTGCCTAGATCTCCCAACACCATTTATTGAAGAGGCTATTTTTATTCCATTTTATGCTCCTGCCCCCTTTATTGAATATTTATTGACTCTATTGACATAGGTTCATTTCTGTGCTCCCTATTCTGTTCCATTGGTCTATGTGTCTGTTCTTATGCCAGTACCAGGTTGTTTTGATTACAGTGGCCTTGTAACAAGGTTTGATATCAGGTATTGTGATCCCTCCTACTTTGTTCTTTCTCAAAATTGCTGCAGCTATTTGGAGACATTTAAGGTTAAATACAAAGTTTCTAAATGTTCATTCTATATCTGTGAAATATGTCATTGATACTTTAATAGTGATAACATGGAATATATAAATTGCTCTGGGTACTATGGACTTGCAGATAATATTAATTCTTCCAATCCATGAACATGGCAGATGTTTCCATTTGTTTATGTCTTCCTTAATTTCTTTCTTCAGTGTTGTATAGATTTCTGAGTACAAGTCTTTACCTCTTTGGTTAGGTTTATTCCTAGGTATTTTATTTTTCTTGTTGCTATATCAAATGGGATTTTTTCCCCTCATATTTGCCTCTGACACTTCATTGTTGGTGTATAAAAATGCCTTTGATTTCTGAATATTGACTTCGTATGTCTCCGTTTTGCCAAATTCACTTATTAGGTGGAGTAGTTTTTTGGTGGAGTCTCTAGGATTTTCTATGTACACTGTCATGTCATCTGCAAACAATGACAGTTTTGTTTCCTCCTTTCCAATTTTCATGCATTTTACTTCTTTTTATTTTCTGATTGCTGTGCCTGGACTTTTAATACTAGGTTGAATAGAAGTGGTGAAAGTGGACAACCTTGTCTTCTTTCTGATCTTAATGGGAAAGCTTTTATTTTTTGCTCATTGAGTATGATGTTGGCTTTATGTCTCTCATGTATGGCCTTTATTATGATGAAGTATGCTACCTCTATTCTCACTTGGCTGAGTGTTTTTTATCATAAATGGGTGGTATACCTTGTCAAATGCTTTTTCCACATCTATTGATATGACCATGTGGTTTTTGTCTTTCCTATTTTTTATGTGATGTATTATATTTATTGATTTATGAATACTGTACCATCATTGCATCCCTGGAATGAATCCCACTTGGTCATGGTGTATGATTTCTTTCATGTATTGCTGAATGTAGTTTGCCAATATTTTGTGGAGGATTTTAGCATCCATGTTCATCAGTGATATTTACCTGATGTTTTCTTTATTGTTTCTTTATCTGGTTTTGAGATTAGGATGATGCTGGCTTCATAAACAGAATTTGGGAATGTTCCATCTTACTGGACTTTTTGAAATAGTCTGTGAAGGATAGGGGTTAGCTTTTCTTTAAATGCTTTGTAAAATTCTCCTGAGAAACCATCTGGTCCAGGGCTTTTGCATGCTGAGAGTTTTTTTATTGTTGTGTCAATCTCGTGAGCTGTTGTTGGTACCTTCAGACTTTCTGCTTCTTCATTCAGTTTTGGGAGGTTATATTTTTTTAGAAATTTGTCCATTTCACCTAGGTTTTCAAATTTCTTGGCATACAATTCTTCATAGTAATTTCCTACAATGCTTTGTATTTCTGTGGTGTCAGTTGTAATCTGTACTCTTCATTTCTGATTGTGTTTATTTGTGTCCTCTCTCTTTTTTGCTTGATGAGTCTACTTAAAGGCTTGTCAGTTTCGTTTATATTTTCAAAGGACCAGCTTCTGGATTTATTGGTCCTTAGACTTGTGCTTTTAGTCTCTATGTCATTTAATTCTGCTCTGATCTTGGTTATTTCCTTCCTTTTACTTGCTCTGGACTGTATTTGTTGTTCCTCTAGTTCTTGTAGGTGTAGGGTTAGATTGTTTACATGAAATATTTCTATCTTTTTTAGGTAGACCTGTATCACAATTAACTTCCCTCTCAGGACTGTCTTTGCTGTGTCCCATAAGTTTTGCATTGTTGTGAGTTAATTTTCATTATTTTCCAGAAACTTTTTGATTTCTTCCTTGATCTCATTCTTAACCCACTCATTGTTTAATAGCATGCTATTCAATCTCCATGATTTTGAGTGTTTTTGAGTTTTTTCCTTGAGATTGGTTTTTAGTTTCAGTCCCTTGTGGTCAGAGAAAAATGCTTGATATGATTTCAATTTTCTTGAATTTGTTGAGGCTTGTTTTCTGTCCTATCATGTGGTATATGTTTGAAAATGTTCCATGTGCATTTGAAAAGAATGTGTAATTTGCTTCTTTGGGATGAAAAGCTCTATATATATATCTGAGAAGACCATTTGATCAGGACATTGTTCAATGCCGCAATATCTTTATTGATATTTTGTTTGGAAGATCTGTCCATTTTTGAAATTCGGTTGTTAAAATCCCCTACTATAATCATTTTGCTGTCAATATCTTTCTTAAAGTCCTACAAGATTTTCTTTTTGTTTTGGTGCTTCTATATTGGTGCATATATATTTACAATGTTTGTGTCTTCTTGATGGATTCTTCCCTTAAGTATTATGAAGTGACCTTGTGGGTCACTTTTTATGGCTCTTTTTTTTTTATGTATATTTTGTCTGGTATTAGTATTGCTACCCTGGCGTTTTTTTTTTTTTTTTTTCCTGTCTGTTTGCTTGGAATATTTTTTTTCCAGCCCATCACTTTCAGTCTGTGTAGGCTTTTTATTCTGTGGTAGGTCTCTTGTAGGCAGCATATGTGTGGATCATGATATATTATCCATTCAGCTATTGCATGATTGGAGCATTTAATCCACATACATTTAATTTATTATTATTTTCTTAAGTATATTTTATTGATTATATTATTACTGTTTTCCCAATTTCATCCCCTTTAACCCCCCTCCACCCTGCACCCCCCCACCCTCTAGCATTCACCCCTTAGTTCACATCCATGGGTTGATCATATAAGTTCTTTGAATTTTCTGTTTCCTGTAGCATTTTTGATCTTTCCCCTTCTATTTTATGCCTACCAATTACCCTTCTTCTTCCCTGTACCTTCCCCCCAATTCCTCCCTTACCCCTCCCCACTGAAATCTTTCCATGTGATATCCATTTCTGTCATTGTATTCCTGTTCTTGTTGTTTGCTTATTTTTTGTTTTCATTGTTTTTCTTTTCTTTTAGGTTAATTTGTTGATAGTTGTGAGTTTATTGTCATTGTTCATATTTTTATTTTCTTTTTCTTAGATAAGTCTCTTTAACATTTCATAAAGTAATGGCTTGGTGATGATGATGAACTCCTTTAACTTGACCTTATCTGGGAAGCATTTTATCTGCTCCTCCATTCTAAATGAAAGTATTGCTGGATAGATTAACCTTGGATGTGGGTCCTTGTCTTTTGTAACTTAAAAAACTTCTTTCCAGGTCCTTCTTGCCTGCAAGGCTTATTTTGAGAAACCAGCTGATAGCCTGATGGGCACCTCTTTGTAAGTAACTCTCTCTCTTCCTCTTGCTGCTTTTAGGATTCTCTCTTTATCTTTAATCTTGGGTAACTTCATGATGATGTGCCTTGATGTGTTCCTCTTTGGGTCCAACTTGTTTGGGACTCTCTGGTTTCCTGGAACTCTATTTCCTTTGCCGGATTGGGGAAATTTGCCTTCATTATTTGTTCAAATAAGTTTTCAATTTCTTGCTGTTCTCCTTCTGGAACTCCTATAATTCAGATATTGGAACATTTCAGGTTGTCCCAGTGATTCCTCAGCCTCTCTTCATTTATTTGAATTCTTCTTTCTTCATTCTTTTCCAGTTGGAAGTTTATTTCTTCCATTTGTTCCAAGTCATTGCTTTGAGTCCTGTTTTTTTTTCCCCCGTCACTGTTGGTTCCTGAATATTTTGCATTATTTCATTTTGGGTATCTTTCATTTTTTTTTTCATTTTTTGACCAAACTCAATCAGTCTGTGAACATTTTGATAACCAGGGCTTTAAATTCTCCATCAGATAGGTTGTCTATCTTCTCATCGGTTAGCTCTCTTTCTGAAGATTTGTTCTGTTCTTTCATTTGCTTTGTCTTGGTGCACCTGTAAGCTGTAAGAGTGTGGGGCCTTAGGTATTCACCAGGGCAGGGAAACCTTCCTTGCTGTGCTGATTGTGGGGGAGGGGCCAGAGAAGGAACAATGTAGCTCTCCTGCTCAACTCTAGCCCACTTTCCAATGAACTTTCATGTGAGATTGGACATTTCTCCCACTGCAGCAACTGCTGTAGTCCACAGTGAGCTCTGAGTCTCAGTTTCCTGTGCAGCCAGCCCCTCTGCCATGGTCCACTGCCTCGCAGCAGGTTCTTAGCAGTCTGAGTTTTGTTGTTGTTGTTGTTGTTGTTTGTTTGACTATTTCTTTAATTCCTTGGTTGTCAGAGCTCTATGCAGGTTGACTTTCTGGCACTTCTGGTTTATTGAGTTTAGATTGGTTGTTATCCTCCTTTTATTTTGGGAGGAAGCAAGGGTTGCTACCTATGCCTCTGTGTAGGCCAGAACTCCCACTTACGTTTAAGGTTATTATTGATAGGTAGTTATTCATTCCCATTTTACTTCCTTTCTACCTGTGTTCCTCTCCCTCTCACTCTTTTTTTTTTTTTCCTTTTCTCAAAGGACACCCTTTAGCATCTTTTGCAGTGCTGGTTTGGAGAAAGTGTATTCTTTGAACCTTCTTTTGTCTGTGAAACTCCTCATTTTGCCTTCCATTTTAACTGAGAGCCTTGCTGTATAAAGTAGTCTTAGTTGCAGGCCTTAGTTTTTCATTAGTTGGAATATTCCTTCCCAATCCCTTCTGGTCTTTAGTGTATCCATTGACAAGTCTGTCTTATCGGGGCTCCCTTGTATGTTACTTCCTATTTCTCCCTTGCTGCCTTTAAGATTCTCTCTTTGTCTTGGAATTTTGCCTTTTTAATTATGATGTGTCTTGAAGTGGGCCTCCTTGGGTTCCTCTTGATTGGGACTCTCTGTGTTTCCTGGATTTGTGTGACTTTTTCTCTCATCAAATTAGGGAACTTTTCCATCATTGCTTTTTGAAACAGGTTTTCTATCCCTTGCTCTTCTTCTCCTTCTGGTATCCCTATTAAATGGATATTATTATGTTTCGTGTTGTCCTGCTATTCCCTTAACACCTCTTCATTCTTCCTGAGTCTTTTTTCCTTTTCTTGCTCTTTCTGTTTTTTTTTTTTTCTGCTTTGTCCTCCAGCTCACTGATTTGATGCTCTGCTTCATCTAGCCTACTTTTGTTTCCTTCTACTGTGTTCTCCAACTCAGAAATTGTATTCTTCATTTCCTCTTGGCTCTTGTTGATAGCTTCTATTTCCTTTTTCATGTTGATATAGTTTGCAGTGAGTTCATCATAGTTTCCCTTTAGTTTTTCGGTAATTCTCAGTGAACTCATTGGACTTCCTGATAACCATTGTTTTGAACTCGATATCTGATAATTGACTGGCCTCTATTTCATTTAGCATTCTTTCTGAGGCTTCCTCCTTTCCTTTCATTATGGGGTTTCTTTCTTTGTCCTCCCATTGTTTGTGAGGACTTCTGGTCTTCTTGTTAGCCTCTGCTTCTTAAATGGATCTGTTCTGACCCCCTGGGTTTGTGGTATTAAATTCTATTGTAGGAGACCTGTGAGATTCAGTGTTGCAGTGTTCTTGACCTCCTGAACTTGCTGCTCTTGGGCTGTCATTTATATTGGCTGTCTGGATATCTTTGGGTTTTGATTGTTCTTGGGTCTTTCTTTGGTGGGTCCTTCCCTGTAGCTGGTTGACTGAGAGTCACTCTGCCAACCATGTCTTGTATGTTGTTGTGCAGTTGTGGACAGGCTGTGTCAAAGCTGCTTCTTCTGTCTATGTGATGTTATGAGCCTTCTCTCTCACTATTGTTCAGTTGTTTGTTCTGGTTAATTTCTCCACTGTTTAGTTGTAATTCCAGATTGGTCCTCGGTGGAGTTTAGTGTGGCTTCCACTCACTTCTTTACCATCTTCCTTTATTATCTGTTGGTGGTTCCTTTGTTGGTGGCTTCTCTCTTCCAGCGAGTATACTGGTGTTCATAGCTCCCACCCACTCTGTTATGTGATCAGTTGGATGGGGAAGGCAAAATGGATTAAGATAGCAGGGGTGTATTATGTGCAGGGGGGGGGGGGTTCTGCCCGCAGAACTCCATCCCTCCATCACGGATGAAAATAAAAACTACCAAGACATGATCTGCTTGGGGAGGAGAGGTGGTCAAACTCTCAGAGGAGAATGACCCAGAGCCCCTTCCTCACTAGGCTTTTACTGGGTTCAAATACACAGGAATACAGGTATGTCAGGCAGCAAGGATCAAACAATGGTTAACATTTCAAAGAAATCTGAGGGCTTAATCTGAGTCAGTGTCTGTCAGGAAAGGGGGTTGCCAAACTTTGGGAGACATACTCATTTCCTCCTCAGACCCTTATCATTTAAATGAGTGCATTCTTAGCAAAATAGTTTTCACAGGACTTTAGGAATTCTTTCTTATGCCCGATCACCCAGGGAACCATCCTCGCCGGCACAGGGCTGCACCGCTTGCCCTCATAGTTTCAGGCTTTAAGCCGATTAGGAAGCAGAAGACATCTCCCAGACGGAAATGAGGACTCGGGCTATGTCAGAATAGCAGGGGGGGTGCGGCGAGGGTCCATCACATTCTCTTTGCTGCAGCCCCCCCCTCCCCCCCGCACCGAGTCCTTCCCTGAGGGCCTCCCAAGTGGTCGTGTCTGGCTTAGGTTGCCCCTCCCATGAGGAGTGTTACCTGTCATTGACTACCGGCCAGAGATGGATGAGGCAGAAGCAGCACTACTGCCAGGGAGATAAGCTTTGTCTCCTTAGTAGGTCATGTCCTCTTGACAGAACATACCCAGATGAAGCGGGTCCCTAGGCTCTTACACAGCCCACCATGGGGTGAGGGTTCCAACTCCTGAAACCAGGCTGAACGGTCTGCAACAGTATTATAGTGTATTCTATGGGATTTAAAGTACCAACCCATAGAGAAGAGATAGGAGATCCTTTGGATAAGTATAATGCTCACCAGGATATTTCACCCAAGTAGCCACTTTTTTAAAAGGGTGGGAAAAGATAAGACTCTTGTTAGATCGGGGAAGGATCGGGAGTTGAATCTAGAAAACAGTGAGCTGTGGGAAGTCAGATTATGAGATATAGTGAGGGTAAAGAATAAAAAATAGGCATTGTGTTAGAGAGAATAGAGTTAACCACAACAGTAACAAAGTTCCAGAAGACAGTGAAATGGACTAAGATCTGGGTGGGGTGCTATGTAGTATTTAGAATTGTATGGAACAAGAATGATTTACAATAATACTAGAACAACAGTCATATGACAAAATCTATATGATCTGGATAACAAGAATAGGAAGTACACGACCTAGAGTAGTGTGCTATTAGAACACAAGTGAAGTGAAAGAAGGAAAATTAAAAATACACTATGAAAGAGAGAACAAGGAAGACCAGACAAATAATGCAATTAAACAAGCAAGTAAAATGAGGAAAGCTAAACAGAAAGAAGCAAAATAAAAAATACTAATAAAATGAAAGGAGTAAAAATAATGAATAAATAATAATAATACAATTAAACAATAACATGCAAGTTCTCTGGAATAACAAAGTGAAATTTGTCTCAGTTTCTCAGTTGTTGGGATTAGCCTTGTGACTCCCTCTTCGGGTCTTACTCTGGTCCTTTCACAGAGCTAGGTCTTATTATTTCACTTGTGCAAAAAAAAAAAAAGAAAAAAGAAAAGCCTCCTGCTGACTTTAAACAGGCCAGACAAGTTCTGCTGGTCTTAGTGGCTGCAGCAGGCTGAGGAGGGTTGGGATCGCTTTTCTCCTTTCCAATGGTTTTCTGAGGATGAGGACCAGGTCTGGGCCAAATTTTTCACAGTTGCCCATCCTCCAGCCCAGTTCCTTCACTGCTGGGCCTCCAGTGCCCTTCTGATCCAGGCTGGCACCTTCAATCTAACAGTTGTGCTGTCCTTGATGTGCCCCAATTAGGGACAACTCATACACCACATTCTAGTTCTTTGCTGTACGAGGTACTAGGCATTCTTGAAATCTCTTCAGGGTAGTTCAGTTCCCCCACTTAGTTAAGTCTTTCTGGGAACTGCTAAGTCCACGAGCCCTGCTGCTCTCATCTGCGGAGGCACCTCCTTATTCTTAGCAAGCCAGTCTGTCCATGCAGAGTGGAGGCGCTGCCACAGGTTGTGGCTTCGGGGGCATAGTTGAGGGGAGGCAGAGGTGACCGCTGCAGGAGAGTTCCCTAAACAGCTACCAAGAGCCTTTTTTTTTTTTTTTCCCCCAACAAAATCCTCTTGGTCAAGCCTGCCGCTCCTAACAAGCACCCAGCCTCTCACACAGCCCCACTTTCCAACCAGATCAGAGACTGTCCGGGTCAGGGTCTGTCATGGCCCAACTCTTCTCTCCTCTCCAGGAGTCACCTGGCTCCCTAATTTCTCTGGTAACAACCCAGTGGACACCCACAGTCCCAGGGGTGAACACTGCCCCTACATATCTGCCACTTCATCTTTATTTCCCCCAATGACTTCAAGCATCCAGGTTCATCCTGGTGACGCTCTATCCTCCCTGTTTGGCAGGGTAGGGAGCTTTTGATTTGGCTCTTTTCCAAGACTCCTGTGGCAGGCCCAGCATGTGCTGGGCTTGGGGCTGCAGCAGCCCTGGTCCCCACGCTGTTCCTAAGGACCTTACCATCCCAAAGCATTCTCCTTACCATCTTTTTCTTAGTGTCCTCTACAATTTTTGCCTCCAACCTTCATATATTCTGGGATTCTGTTGGCTGTTCACTCTGTTCCTGAGAAGATCAACTAGATGTTCCATTTGTGTATAGGGAGAAGTGGACATTGCTCCTACCTACCTCACTACCATCTTCTGACTCTCTAGATTGTTTATTTGAGATTTTTCTTGCTTCATGAGGTAGGCTTGTATTATTATGAATTTTTCTCTTAGGACTGCTTTGGTTATGTCCTATGGATTCTGGGTCATTTTGTGTTTGTTATTAGTTGTCTAAGGTATGTTTTTATTTCTTCCTTGGTCTCATTGTTAATCTATTCATTGTTTGGTAGCATGTTATTTAGCCTCTGTGTGTGTTTGTATTTTTCAGGTTTTTTTCTTGTTATTGATTTCTTGTTTAATACCACTGTGGTTGGAGAGATGCTTGATGTGATTTCAGTCTTCTCACATTAACTGAAATTTATTTTGTTCCCTGACATGCAGTATATCCTGGAAAATATTTCATGTGCCATTGAAAAGAATGTATATTCTGCTGCTTTGGGGCGAAATGCTCTAAAAATATCAATTAAATCCGTTTGGTTTAATTTGTCACTTAAGGCCACCATTTTGTTGTTGATTTTCTCTCTGGAAGACCTATCCATTGATGTCAAAGATTCTTACTCTGACTCTATTACTGTCTATCTCTGCCTTTATGCCCTTCAATATTTGTCTGTATACCTAGGTGCTTTGATAGCTCTTTATGAATTGACTAAGTTCTCAGAAATTGCTTCTCTCCTCTGAGAGCCAAATGTGAAATGACTTCTGGAAACTGAAAACAGCTGTTCAGTGGCCTCCTTCCCTGATCATCCATAACAAGTGAAGCTGTTTTGTCTGTTTGCCTGTGAGCAATCTCCACTTGCCCTTGGAGTTTCACAAGAATGATCCCAAAATTTGTTGCTTACAACAGCCCTCCTTTGACCTGGTTCAAAGGCCTAGTCCCCTTGTGATCAGCCACAAAATACATTGATTCTTCTGCTAAGCTATTTTTAAGCTTTTTCTTTTCCCTCTTTGTTCTTTCTACAGGACAGATATTACTATTGACTGAGAACATGTCATTTATTTTCCAGCTGATTAATCTCTTATAAAATTCTATTACTCTACCCCCCTCTTATACTGTTATTCTTACTATGAGCATGAAACACCCTGAATTCTGCCACTCTCCTTCACCAGTAGAAGGAGATCCTTGTGGTTATCTTACTTTAGATAATTAGGGAACTCTCTGTACCTCACTCAGATTTATTAGTATCCTGTTGAGAACCCTTACCCAATACTGTTTGTTGATATGTCAAAACTAAAGCTGAAAGTTATTAAACAGCATATACTTTCATTAATTTATGGTCTCTCTTAGAATATAGTCCTCTACCTGAGGTAAAAATCAGCCCAGATGGAAGAACTTATTGAATTTGAGCTGGTCAACTAGCTAAAGACTAGACAGTAAACATACATACAGATAGCATAAATGCTTTTGTGGTAATATATGACTTTGGGATGGTACAGCCCTCACCAAAATGGACAATAAGTTAAGCCTTCTATATCCTAGAGATGTATAAAGGTTGAGAACCATGTAAAAAAGAGATAATGTTAATGCTAAAAAAAAGTTTTAGCAGATTATCCTGACAAACAAGTAGCCTTAACCAAGGTCATGAACTTATCTAAACCCTCAAAGGTAGACTTTCGGCCAAGAGGAGGTGTAGGGAGACACACTGTGCCTCCTTGCACAGCCAAAAGAAGGATAACAACACATTTAAAAACAAAACAAAACAAACAAAAAAAAACAACCAGAACTTACAAAAAATTGAACCATATGGAAGTCCAACAACTGAGGAATTTTAGAAGAAACATTCATCCAGACTGGCAAGAGGGGTGGAGATGGGCAGCTAGGGTGGAGAGGACTCAAGTTTATTTTTGGGTTGTGTGTCACCAGTCAACAACATAATCCTGGAAAAACTATAGAAGTGGGTCATGGCCAGAATCCAAGTCCTCCAAGGTTTTTTGAACACCTTCAGATGGATTTTATTGTTTCTATCCTCCATTGGGTTTGAGTATGTTTTAGATTTGAATGTGTCACAGCAATGAAACTTTATGGCATCAATCCTTGGATTCGTGTTTATAGCTATAGAAGAAATCTTGAATTCCAGAGGGAGCAGTCCTCAACATAATAAAGGCAATATATGAAAGACCTAGAGCCAACATCATACTCAATGGGCAAAAATTAGAGCTTTCCCACTAAGATCAGGAATGAGACAAGGATGCCAGCTTTGACAACTCCTATTCAACACAGTACTGGAAGTCCCAGCCACAGCAATTAGACAAGAAAAAGAAATAAAAGGTATCCAAATTGGAATGGAGGAAGTAAAACTGTCATTGTTTGCAGATGACATAATAGTATATATAGAAAATCTTATAGACTCTACCAAAAAACGACTCATTCTTTTTTAATATATTTTATTGATTATTCTATTAAAGTTGTTCCATTTCTCCCCCATCATTCCCCTCTACTCTGCACACCCCTTCCTACCCACATTCCCACCTTTAGTTCATGTCCATGTGTCATAAGTTTTTTAGCTTCTACATTTCCCACACTATTCTTGCCCTCCCCCTGTCTATTTTCTACCCACCATCTATGCTACTTATTCTCTGTACCTTTTCCCCCTCTCTCCTCCTCCCACTCCTCTGTTGCTAACTCTCCATATGATCTCCATTTCTGTGGTTCTGTTCCTGTTCTAGTTGTTTGCTTTTGTTTTAGGTTTGGTTGTTAATAGCTGTGAGTTTGCTGTCTTTTCACTGTCATATTTTTGATCTTCTTTTTCTTAGATAAGTCCCTTTAACATTTCATATAATAAGGGCTTGGTGATGATGAACTCTTTGAACTTGACCTTATCTGAGAAGCACTTTATCTTCCCTTCCATTCTAAATGACAGCTTTGCTGGATAGAGCAATCTTGGATGTAGGTCCTTACCTTTGAAGACTTCAAATACTTCTTTCCAGCCCCTTCCTGCCTGTAAGGTCTCTTTTCAGAAATCAGCTTACAGTCCGATGGGAACTCCTTTGTAGGTGACTGTCCCCTTATCTCTTACTGCTTCTAGAATTCTCTCCTTCACTTTAATTTTGGCTAATGTACTGATGATGTGCCTTGGTATGTTCTTCCTTGGGACTTCTTTGGGACTGTCTGAGCTTCCTGGACTTCCTGGAAGTCTATTTCCTTTGTCAGATTGGGGAAGTTCTCCTTTATTATTTGTTCAAATAAGTTTTCCACTTGTTTCTCTTCTTCTTCCCCTTGTGGTACCCCTATAATTCGGGTGTTGGGATGTTTAAAGATGTCCCGGAGGTTCCTAAGCCTCTCCTCATTTTTTTGAATTCTTGTTTCTTCTTTGTTTTCTGTTTGGTTGTTTCTTCCTTTCTTCTGGTTCACTCCATTGATTTGAGTCCCAGTTTTCCTCCCATCTCTATTGGTTCCTCATGCGTCTTCCTTCATTTCACGTATTATAGCCTTCATTTTTTCATCTAATTTGTGAGCAAAATCAACCAATCCTGTGAGCATCCTGATAACCAGTACTTTGAACTGCGCACTGTTGTGCCTGTTGGCTATCTGTTTGTCGCTTAGAGGAATTGGCTTTGGGGCTTTGATTTGTTCTCCGGTTTGAGCCATTTTTGGTGTTTTTGTTTTGTTTTGTTTTTGGTCCATCTCAGCTGTTACTTATGGAGGGGTGGAGCCTTAGGTGTTCCCCAGTGCGGGACAGCCCAGTCGCTGTGTTGTGATGCTGCATGTGGGGGTGGGGTCCGAGAGGGAACAATGATGCCTACTCTGCTCTCTTCTGGATTCCAGTTCCCTCCGCTGCTTCCCCTTCACCTGGATTATCTGAATGCAAATGTGGGACCACCTGGTCAGCCAGCCACCTTGCGTGGCCTCACTGGGTCTGCACAGTTGTCACCCGTGCCCGGGGTCCACCAGCCACCACCTGTGGGCCTGGGGTCTGCCAGCCACCTGCGTGCTTGGGAACTGCCAGCTACTGCTGCCTGTGTTCCCAGGTCCGCACCTCTACTTTTTCCTGCCGCAACTCTGCCCCTCTTACTGGTCTGGATGAATGGTTGTTGGACTTCCGTACAGTTCAATTTTCTATCAGCTCTGGTTGTTTTCTTGTTTCTAAATATTTGTTGCCCTTAATTTTGGTTGTGAGAGGAGGCACAGTGTGTCCACCTACGCCTCCATCTTGGCCGGAAGTCCAAAAACTACTCTTCACTACTCATTCTAATGAATGAATTTGCCAAAACAGTAGGATACTATCAATATCCAGAAATCAAAGGCTTTTTTGTACACCAACAATGAAATATCAGAACCAGAAATCAGGAAAAAAATCCCATTTGCTATAGCAGCAAGGAAAATAAAGTAGCTAGGAATAAACCTAACCAAGGTGGTAAAAGACTTGTACTCAGACAACTACACAACACTGAAGAAAGAAATTAAGGAAGACACAAACAAATGGAAGCATGTACCATGCTCATGGATTGGAAGAATTAACATCATTAAAATGGTCATATTACTACCCAAAGCAACTTATAGATTCAATGCAATACCTATTAAAGTACCAATGACATATTTCAGAGATATAGAACACACATTTCAGAAATTTACATGGAAACATAAATGACCCCGAATAGCTGCAGCAATTTTGAGAAAGAAGAAGAAAGCAGGAGAGATCACAATACCCGATACCAAACTGTATTCCAAGGCTGCTGTAATCAAAGTAGCCTGATACTGGCATAAGAACAGACACATAGACCAATGAATGGTACAGAACAGAGAGCCCAGAAATAAACCCAAGCCTCTATGGTCAATTAATATTTGACAAAGGGGGAAGAAACATAAAATGGAGTAAAAATAGCCTCTCCAACAAATGGCATTGGGAGATCTGGACAGCTCCATGTAAAAAATTGAAACTTGATCACCAATTTACACCATACCCCAAAATAAATTCAAGGTGGATAAAAGACTTAAATATAAGTCGTGACACCATAAAAGTCCTAGAGGAGAATGTAGACAGGAAAATCTCAGATATTTCACACAGCAGTATTTTCACTGACATGTCCCCCAGAGCAAAGGACATAAAGGAAAGAACAAACAAATGGGATCTCATTAAAATAAAAAGCTTCTGCATGGCTAAAGAAAACAGCATTAATATGAAAAGAGAACCAACTATATGAGAAAACATATTTTCCAATGATACCTTGGAAAAGGGGTTGACCTCCAAAATATATGAAGAACTCACACATCTCCACTCCAGGAGAACAAAACAACCCCCCCCCCCCAATTAAAAAAGAGCTGAATAGACATGTCTCCAAGGAAGACATACAGAGGGCCCACAGACATATGAAAAGATGCTCAGCATCACTAACCATCAGAGAGATGCAAATTAAAACCACAATGAGATACCACTTCACACAAGTCAGAATGGCCATCATAAATAAATCGACAGACAAGTGTTAGAGAGGATGCAGAGAAAAGGGAACTCTAGTCCACTGTTGGTGGAAATGCAGACAGGTACAATAATTGTGGAAAACAGTATGGAATTTCCTCAGAAAGCTAAAAGTGAAATTGCCTTTTGACCCACCAATTCCACTGCTGGGATTATATTCTAAGAGCTCTGAAATACGAATCCAAAAGAACCTATGCACCCCAATGTTCATAGCAGCACAATTTACAATAGCCAAGTGCTGGAAGCAACCTAAGTGTCCATCAGTAAATGAGTGGATCAAAGAACTGTGGTACATTTATACAATGGAATTCTATACAGCCGAGAGAAAGAAGGATCTCCTACTTTTTGCCACAGCATGGATGGAACTAGAGAGCATTATGCTAAGTGAAATAAGCCAGGCGGTAAGGGACAAATACCATAGATCTCACCTTCAACTGGAACATGATCAACAAAAGAAAAAAGCAAACAAAATATATTCATAGACATTGGAATTAAGAACAATCTAACGATAGCCAGAGGGGAGGGGGAAGGGGACAGTGGGGAAAAGGGTTTTCAGGAACTACTATAAAGGTCATATGGACAAAACTAAAGTGGAGATTGCAAACGAGGAAGATGGGTTGGCTGGGGTGGGGGAGGAGTGGTGGGGAGAAAATGCAGGCAACTATAATTGAACAACAATAAAGTAATTAAAAAATAATGCAATGCCCTCAAAAAGAAAAATAAATAAATGCATATTAAGTGTTGGAAAAGAAAAAACAAAGGAAATCTTGAATTCCAAACAATTGCAAGGCTACTCCAATAGGCAACTTCAAAATGAGCATTCTCCCGATCAGGGCACATGCCTGGGTTGCCAGGCCGGTTCCCAGCAGGGGACATACAAGAGGCAACCGCACATTGATGTTTCTCTCCCTCTCTCCTTCCCTTCCCCTCTAAAGATAAATAAATAAAATCTAAAAGAAAAAAAAAGAGAGCATTCTTAGAGATCTTCTAAAACAGCCAATCTTCAGAAGCAGACAGCTGACTCAAGACTTGTAGAATGAGCACATGACCTAGGATTGTAGACAACTTTTACTCAAGATGTAGGTTGAAGACCCCTGTCCAATTTCTGTTTTGTTTTTTTTATCTGTTTCCATGTAAGAATTCTTCTTATTTTCTATAGAGTCCTTGTTGTCATCTACCATTTTCTCCTGTCTCTCTTCTCTATATAATTGTTAGATGGGACTATACTAATTCTAATGCCATTGTTAGTTTATCCCAAACAATATGCACTGCCCTGGATCTTAACAACTGCCAACCATTACCAAAACTCCACAATGAAAACCTCTGGGAAATTCTAATTTCATGAATGGCAACAATAGGGAATTATAGAGTATGGCAGAGTCATTTGCAGCAACATGGACAAATGACTTTAAAACATTAACCTGTGGCTTTGATAGTATCCTGCTTTCTCAGACAGAGAATCAATTATTATAGTCTATCACTCACACAGCCTTCAGAAGATGAGTCAAATACTTGCTGCCTGCATGAGACCAAGAGAGGTCCAAATATGTAACCAGCTAATGTAAGGTCTGGTCTGGCTTTCCATCATGAACCGGTTTTTGTTTTTGTTCCCCCCAGATCTCCATGTGTCCCTGCCAGATATTATTACATCTTTTGTGCTCAGGATGCCTGGTTCTGTTTGCTTCACACTAACATCTTATGCATGTAGGAAAAGTATTTCAAGACTTGTCTGTACACAGTGATCCTAATTCTATAAATCATCAAAGCTGAAAATTCTAATACACACACAAGTTTCAAAAGGGAACCCTTGAAACTGGAAAATTCAGCACTCAGGGTGGAATGCATACCTGGGGGAATGACTATTCATTGTTTAGCAGATTCTCATTAGTAGTAATTAAACATATGGGATTATAAGAAATTTATTACTAACTCTGGCAAAAAAGTCATTAATGGTACCACCTCTTCCCTGGATGAAACACAGATCAATCTCAGCTCTTTGCCATGGACCATGATGGACATTACTCTGGATTTCTTGTTTATTCGTCATGGTCTCTGTCATTCCTAATACTGTACTTGGTTCAGTGAAACCAGGAAGTTGGGACAGGTGATATAATGCTTTAAAGCAGGGGTGTCAAACTCATTTTCACCTGGGGCCACGTTAGCCTCACAGTAGCCTTCAAAGGGCCAAATGTAATTTTAGGATTGTATAAATGTAACTACTCCTTAACAGTTAAGTGAGAGCTTGGTGCTGCTGCCGGGTAGAAACAAGGTAGAAGGCTGGATTCAGCCTGCAGGCCTTGTGTTTGTCACATGTGCCTTAAAGCAAAAACTACCTGGCTCTCTAAAGTGGATCCTTGTATCCTATACAGAACTTGTTCCTTGCCTGGGTTGGAGTTCTTGATTCAAAGCACCTTACTAGAATTATTAATTGTTCTTGTCTTTGTTATGGTAATCATGACAGTGGTCCATTGCATTTTATCAAGGGTCTGAAATGCTCCTCATAGGTACTTTCTTGTCAGATGATCACCATGATGATATAATAGAAAGATAAAGACCTCATGATATAGTTGACCATGGAGATGACTGAAAAATCAATCTCTAAGTTGTGAATATCTGGATTTTTTTACTTCCTTGATTAATGTACAAGCCAAAAAAAAAAAAAAAGACCAAAATTGGGGACTGAGAGACTGAATATGCAAATAGACAATGGCTAAGCCATATAAAACCAAAGAACTTTGATTTGCAACCTGTGTAGTGATTGGCTCAGAACAATCAAGCCTTGGTCAATGACTGTCAGCTTCTGTATTTTTTACTCCCATTTGCAACTTGGAACAAGCCTAACAAAGCTTAATGTGTTCCCCAAGTGAATCACATAACATGCCTTGCATTTAGTTAGTCTGCCTCCAGTTTTACCATGCCAACCACCTCTGATGACAGCACACCTGAAGCCTCCCACCTCCTTTTATTTGTACTATCAAGGTCTCACAATCCCCTGTTTGCCTTTGAGTCTCTGCCAAAAATAAGTGATAGTAGTGGAGTCCCTTGCTATAGCAAGTTCAGAATAAATAGCTTCTACTTGTTCTCAGTTGGGTTTGGGTGGCCTCTGTTTCTATAACGCTAAGGGTTATAGATAACTGAACCTCTTAAAAAATACAATATTCTCCCACAACACTTCTTTTGCTTCTTTCAGTGACTGTCTTGAGAGAGACCAGAATCCTCCCCTTCTCTGTGTTATTCCTATTCTTAAGAATCACTTCTCATAATCTTCCTTCCCCCACCAGACATTCTTGAAGTCTCCCAAACCCTTGGGGTGTTCCTGGCCTCTCAGGCCCTGTGGCCACAGGGCCTCCAAGAAAACTTTCAAGCTCTTTAAATATCTCAGAAGGAAGGCATAAGGTATGGAGCATGTCATATGACCTTGGTGAGAGGAGCCTCTCAGGACAGAGGCTGTGACACAGGCACTATATGGACTCCCTGCAGTCCTCTGGACAAAGTCTCTTGCATCAGGCAGCAAGAGGTAGCTTTATATTCTTCTTCATTCAGGGCTAGACCCTTCCTCAACCCATAGGAATGACTTTCCTCAGTGGGTAAATATGACAAGTGCAGAAAAGGACTGGAGGGTAGGTGAGAAACAAGAGTAGCCAAAAGGATATGGTTTACTTTGGTACTGTTTAAAAAATTGACAAAGAACAATAAAAACATGGACACAAAATTAAAATGGACTTTGCATTTTTATTCAAAAACTTGATGGTGTTCCTGATAAATATTGTCTGTATGAAACATTAAAATGACTTCCTTCTCAAAAATATTAAGTAATTAATTAATTTAAAGTTTTAGAGTTCACTTTCTTTACCTTGCCTGCCCACATTTTGAACTTGAATTGTTCAGTGTCATTGGAAGGGATGCAGGATTATGCTCTTTCCTTGTGTGGAACAGAACTCCTAGAGTCACAGTTGTTGGGGTAGTCTCAGGTCATTGCTCCCTCCATGGGCATGGCCCAGTTCCTTGTGATGCTGATGTCCCTGTAGTCTGCAGCCACCATGGCCATATGTCCTCCCTGTCATGCTCCCTTGCCTGGGTTCTCACTGAGAGATCTTGGTTCGCCAGGCCCCATGATTTAGCACATCTCAGAAACATCTGCAAAAATAACTTGACACAACAATCAAAACCTGAGTTGTAAGGATTACCTGTAATTTTTTTACAGGGGGTTGTTCAAAGTGTGTGCCTCATCAGCTTGAGGACTGAAGCTTATTCTCCCAGCTGTTAAACAACCACCTATTCAGCTTCAGCTGCAGAACATGGCAGTGTGCCCTAAATTGAAAACTTCTCTACCTACAGGTTCTGGTTTCATATCATCTTAGCTAAGATAATTCTTCACATGAATGGTACCTTCCTAAAGATATGGGAGACTCTACAAAGTTCTAACAAGGCCACTGAGGCTGCTGTGGTGGAGAAGGGATGGGGACGTCAGACAGCCTAAGCAGTGAGAGTGCTTTCTGTATATAATGGCACATGAGCAGATAAACTCCACATGTGTCTTTTTTAAAAAAGATTTTATTTAGTTATTTTTAGAGAGAGGGGAAGGGATGGAGAAAGAGAGGCAGTGAAACATCAATGTGTGGTTGCATCTTGCACGCCCCCCACAGGGGACCTGGCCTGCAACCCAGGCAAGTATCCTGACTGGGAATCGAACCAGTGACCCTTTCAAAGGCCAGCACTCAATCCATTGAGCCACACCAGCCAGGGATCCACACATGTCTTTATGCTGAGATATGGGTGGGGGAAGAGCCCCATGCTGCACATGTCCCTCATACCCTCTCACTACATCTTCCAGAATGAAGCTGGAAGATCCAGGAAGAAGCTAAAAGCAGATGCAGGTACTGAGGGTCAGCAGCTGTAGGACCAAGGCCTGTGTAGCCCTTGGGTGAGGCACAGAGAAGCTATGTGTACATATGCATATGTATGCACCTAGGAATGACATAGGCCCTCAGCAACTTTATGTTGGTAACAACTCAGATTTATGTTGGTAACAACTCATGTTTGACAACTGGCCCACCTGCTCCTTGCCAGGCATTTTGAGGAGGAGCTCGTAGAATTCCTACATAGTCCAACAGGAGAGTGGAAACAGAAGCATTGCGAATTTTAAACTTCACAGTGGTTTGGGGCATAATTTTTCCAACTTCTAATGGACTTTCAGTCAAGACCATAGTCTTCTACTTCCTCTTTCCCACAGCTGTCCAACTCCAACTTCAAGAAATAAGCAGCAAGCAAATTGCCACAGAAGGGCAAACACCTGAACCTGACACTGGCTGTTGCTCTGTTCTTGAGAAGGAAACCTGAAGGAATTCTTTGAATGGCAGAACTAGTGAGATTTTATGTTTCTATAATGTGACTGTTCACATACTGTAAGGTAAACAGAAGCAGTCTGGTTTCCTCACCCAGATGTCTGGACAACTAAGGAAAGCAGTTTCACAGTGGTAGGGGTCGGATATGCCTGAATTTTATCTATCACTGCATCAGGGATGACTTTTGTCTTATCTGACCAGACAACCCCCAAGAATTTGACAGACAATCCAGGCTCTTGTAGCTTGGTTTCATTGACTGCCCAGCCACATGACTCAAAGTGGGATATCACTTGTGTCACTGCCTTGTCTAATTCTGCAAGAGAATCACTGGTTAGCAAAATGTCATCAATGTTGTGGAACAGATGCACTTCTGGAGGCCGTGGCCACTTAGTTGGGTCCTTTGCCACAAGCCCATAATAGATAGCCAGGCTGTGCAAGTACCCTTGAGGTAGCACTGTAAAAGTCCATTTCAGCCATCCCATGTGGAAGGCAAACTGATTTTGAATCTCTGGAGCAATATCAATGGAGAAAAAGGCATTTGCTAGATCAGCTACAAAGTGGTAAACTTCCAGCTCATTGGTTAACTGGTCCATGAAGTCCACCACAGAAGGGACTGCAGCATGTATTGGAGGAATGACCTTACTGAGATCCTGGTAATCAACGGTCATTCTCCATGTACCATCTGGCTTTTTCACTGGCCACACAAGAGAGTTAAAGGACTGTGGGCAGTCCTAATTATTCCCACCTTCTACAACTCTCATGTCCTCCAGGCAACTGGTATTGTCTCACCCCATTACTTGTAGTGGGGATGGCAATTGCGAGGGGTTTGTGGGGGGGGTGATGTTCAACATATCCCCACAAAATGGCTTTTACTACTTGTACCCGCAGGTGAAACTCTCCTGTGGTTGTGTATAGCCACAGACTGTGGAGTACATTGATACCCAGGATATACTCAGGAATGGGGGGACACCTAAACAATATATTCACAGGGGACAGTCACCCTTCATGTCCATCCCCACCTGTCCCCCATAGACAGGTTACTTTGGCCATTTCCCTATTCAAATTTTCAAAGGATATTTCCTCCCTCTTCTTGGGAGGTTGGCATAGCCATATGGTCTTTATTTTTTTTTCTAAAACTACTTCCTTTTCTTTTTTTTAAATTTTATTTTAATTGTTATTCTTGTACAGTTTTCTGTCTTTTACTCCCAGCCCACCACCCCAGCCCTCCCCACCTCCCTCCCATTTCCACCCCCCATAGTTTTTGTCCACGTGTCCTTTATACTTGTTTCTGTAAACCCTTCCCCTTTTCCCCTGAAATTCCCTCCCCTCTCCCCTCTGGTGACTGTCAGCCTATTCTCAATTTCAGTGTCTTTGGTTATATTATGCTTGTTTGTTCTTTTAGATGCACAGGAGGGACCTTTTCAGGTCACACCCCCAGGTTTTGCACAGATAATTTAGGCCTGCATCCGGTGCCAGTGTGTGGGCACTAGGAGCTCCCAACTTGTGGTGCCTGGAGACCCCGCGCGCTGGCCGCAGGATCTGGATCTTTTCACAGCTGTACTGCCTTTTCTGCCAGTGTACTTAGGCCCTGGCCACAGTGTCTGGAGCGTCTACTACATCCACTCAGCTCACCACCTGGGTGAGCGCTGGCTGCTGGCACCACCACTGAAAACCCTGGGGTTGCCCTCTTACCATTTCTGCTACTCCGGCAACTTAGGCCACCTGCTTCTCTGGGGCTCTGGCTGCTGCGGTCTTCTGGGGGTCATGCTGATGACCACCGAAATCACCTGCAACTGTGGCGGCAGCGCCATGGTCTCCACAGTTCCACAGGCCAGAAGCCCACCACCATCGCCCTTTTGGCTTTGGGCGTCACCATCGTCTTCTCTGTTTGTGCCAGCTCCAGCATGCTTCCTTGCAGTTCTCCTGGTCTCGCCAGCATCAGCACCTCCCTGGGAAGCCCTGCCTTCTGGAATGCCACTGCAAAGCTCAGGTCCACTGGCCCACCCAGGGACACCAAAAAACTGTTACAGAGCAGTCATACAGACAGGCATATGCCTCTCACACACAGAGCCAAAGGGCCCAGGGGGTCACAGTATACTATTACCGAAAGGAGCCCCTTACTGGGCTAAATCGTTTGTTGCCAGATGGAAAGATGTCTCTCAAAGCCAGAGATTTGTGAAAAGGAAAGGAAATGTTTATTTAATGCTATACAGACTTAAAGTAGCGACCTAACGTCTTCCTTAAAATATCAAAGTCCTGTAGGATACCCACAGATGCCCACAGTGCTTCCTTTCTTCCTCCTGCCCTAATTCAGGGTACCATAACTCAGGAAAAGAAGCAAACATCCGGGATCCAGGCTCCTGGCACCATCAGCTGTGTCGTCGTCCAGGCAGGATTCTAATTAATCCAAAGCCATGTGGCACCTTCTCATGGCCTACTGGCAAGAATTCTTTCCCCCTTCTTCCAGGCAAAGTCTCTCCTACTTCCCAGGCCATGCAGCCAAAAGGAGCACCCCAGAGCCGCATGGTCCTTTTCTACCAAAGTTGCAGGGAAGGGGTCCCCACTCTGGCAAAACTTCATGGCTCTCCCTGGCAAAGCTGCAAAGGGGTCTCCACTCTGCCAAAGCCATATGGCTCCCCCTTCACCTAAGTTGTGGGGAGGGGGTCGCTGCTCGGCCAGCCGAGTGGCAGTTCTCTGCTAAAGCCACATGGTGATTCTCCCTCACAGGGCTGCAGGAGTCTCTACTCTGCCAGAAGCATGTGGCTCTTTCTTTGGCCAAAGCTGCGGGGGTCTGCACTCTGGTGAAACCGCGTGGATCTCCCTCCAATGGCTTCTGCATCTCAGTTTAAATCCTCACGCCAATCCTCCTCTGCAGCCCCATTTCCGACTCCTAGAATCAGTTGTGCCTGCCAGCATTCCTGTATTATTCCAAGTTTACTGGGCTGCCATAGTGAGTCTGGGCAGGTGTGGCCCCATGTCCTGGAGTGCTGCAGACCGTTCAGCCTGGTTTCAGGAGTTGTAACCCTCACACCATGGTGAGTAAAACCTAGGGACCCTTTTCATCTGGGTCTGTTCTGTCAGGAGGACCTGAGCTACTAAGGAGATAAAGCTTATCTCCCTGGCAGGAGCACTGCTTCTGCCTCATTCATCTCTGGCCCCAATGCTTGGTTGGTTAGTCAATGACGGGTAAGACTCCTCATGGGAGGGGCAACCTAAGCCAGACACGACCACTTGGGAGGCCCCCATGGAAGGACTCGGGGGGGCTGTAGCAAAGAGGGGATGATGGACCCTCACCCCCTACCTATTCTGACATAACCCAAGTCCCCATTTCGGTCTGGGAGATGCCTTGCTTATCTCTTGCTTCCTGGGCCTAATCGGCTTAAGCCTAAAACTATAACGGCGAGCGGTGCAACCCTATGCAGGCCAGAGCGGTTCCCCACATGATCATAAGAAAGAATCCCCACATGGGCATAAGAAAGAATTCGTAAAGTCCAGTGAAACCTGCTTTGCTAAGAGTGCTCTCACTTAAGTGATAAGTGTCCGAGGAGGAAATGAGTATGTCTCCCAAAGTTTGGCAACCCCCTTTCCTGACAGACACTGACTCAGATTAAGCCCTCAGATTTCTTTGAAATGTTAACCATTGTTTGATCCTTGCTGCCTGACATACCTGTATTCCTGTGTATTTGAGCCCAGTAAAAGCCTAGTGAAGATGGGGCTCTGGGTCATTCTCCTTTGAGAGTTTGACCACCTCTCCTCCCCAAGCAGATTATGTCTTGGTAGTTTTATTTTCATCTGTGATGGACCGGGGCGGGGGCGGGGGCGGCGGGGGTGGTGGGGGGCGGGCTCTGCGGGCGGAGCACCACCACACTGGAGCCAATCTTCTCCAAGCTCCCACTCAGGTGCTGTAACTCGGGGGTCCTCCCCCTAGTTACATCTTGAGGGGAGTCCTTTCCATCCCCCTGGCTCAGAGCATGACCACAGCTATTTAACACATCTAAGCCACCAGCCAAAGGCGATGGATATGTTAAATGATGATGCCATGGATTAACTCCAAAACTGTGGTTGCACACAACAGCTCTGCATGTCCCTGCTCCATGTGTCCCTTCCCCCAACTCACGCCTGTGGAGGAAGGGTGAGGACATCTTGTATGTCCTTCTAATATTTCCTAGACACCCTGAGCTCTGGGCCCCATTCCAAATCCCTATTTTTGGGCCCTCCATCTTGGCTGCAGCCTGTATCATGGCCTTGACTGCCAGGCACAGCACTCGCTATTTGCCCACAGAGGTCTCCGCCTCTTAGCTTTCCGGTCTGGCTGAAGTCCTTCTTCCCAGTTGCTCTCCGCAACTGTGTTTCACATCTGTGTGGGGTAGGGGAGGGAAATGGATTCCCAGACCCAAACGTTCCCCATGCACCATAGGTTGTTGCCCTCAGGGAACCCAGTTCCTCTCTGCCCCACATTTTCCCCTGAATCGCTCAGGAGCGGGGAGGGGATTGCAGCAGCTCAGCCGCTTGGAGGCTTTAGGACAGCACACCGATTCAAGCCTTCAGGGCTTCATTTCTGACTTGGTGTTCAGGTAACTTTGCTGCATTGGGAAATGAAGTCTCCTCTTCTTCAGCTTTCAGGGCTTCTGCTCCCTCTGGGGAATCTTGGAACTTCCATGTGTCACAAAGCTGAAAGAAACACTCAGCCCACGGCCCCCGCAGCCACACAGGTACTAGGCTTTTCTAGGGTCTTCCCCACCACCTGCAGGGCTTTCTCTATTTGGGTATGCCACTAACATTGGACCAGTCCAAGGGTGGGAGGCCAAGCCACCAGGATCCTGGCCATCTGTCCAGGCCCCTTCT
This sequence comes from Glossophaga mutica, assembly GCA_039655065.1. Taxonomy (NCBI): domain Eukaryota; kingdom Metazoa; phylum Chordata; class Mammalia; order Chiroptera; family Phyllostomidae; genus Glossophaga; species Glossophaga mutica. The sequence goes on along the minus strand of CM077307.1, from coordinate 100,659,317 downwards.
GGTGACCCCAGAGGTTCCTCCATACCATTCTTTGATGAATCCTGCCATTAACACCAACTGTTCAAGGCTGGACAGATTCATGTAATTCGGGCAGACAGAAGAATATTCACAGAGCTGTTGGCAGTGCTTGCCATGCCTTTATTCAAGGGTGGGCAAGCTACACACACTGCAAGCTCTGTGTCCCCCTGCATGTCTCTGCATGTTACCTGTCCCTCTGTGTGGTAACCAGAATAGTACTTGTCCCCCAGCATGGCACCCAGTGGGGAGTCCTTAACGCCTTAAATACTGAGAAGAAAAAAAGCTGGCAGAGAGACAAAACAGGTTGTATAACGAAGCAAGATTCTGTGCATGTGAGCCCACTCAGGGCTATGAGAATACTTATCTGACCTACTCTTAAGGCTATGAGAACACTACTTATTAGGCTCATTCTCAAGGTTATGGGAAACTGCTTCCCTTAGTTACCCAGACATCTGGGTGAGGAAGCCAGACTGACTCCGTTTACCCTACACATACACACTGTGCAAGACATGTTGCTAATATCACCAAGAGCCTCCTAACCTTCCATCACTGTTAGTTCCTTAGTGGTTACTCCAATAGATTCCCTTGTGACATTTTTATCATTGCATTGAAACTTCAAAATCAAAAGGCTGATGTTTCCAACTAGGATGTTAAATAGAGAAAATTAGTTTACACATTTTATGATACATGATTTTATTCACATAACTGAAATTATTTTCTTAGTTATCTTGATTTACAAAAGCAAATTAACATGGTATGATTTAAATAACCTTTCATAAATAGATTTTACAAATTTTAATAACTGACAGATTGCTACTTAATATTCATAATACTTAATACTTAGTAACTTCTGCATATATGAAGGAGACTTCTGATAGGATTAGTAAGTATGAGTACTTTTATAGTTTAGGACTAGATGATTGGATTATTAGTTAAGAGTTAATCACTGAGTCAGCACTGAGACCCAAGGTTATCACACTGATAAAAACAAACCTGTTATAGCAACTCACTTATTGAGTAGGCATTTTTTAATAATTTGAGAGTTTATCCTTATTTAATAAGATTAGCACTAAGCACATCTGAAAACCAAAGCTTACAGCTAGATATTTGTAAAAGAACTAATTATTGTGTATCGGAAAAAATGGCCCAACTATAGCCATATTATATCTCCAGTAAGTTTTTTTCCAGCTCTTTCCCTAGGTGTGTATACAGAGGCATGCACACACACCATGAGGCTCCAATAGATGCTCAGCCAAGACTTTTGGTCACAAAAATGCCATAATTTTACTTCTTTTATGAAATGACAATAAAATACAGTATTGTAATAAAACTACACTTGAGTCCTTTCACAGTGCTTTATATCTGAAGACCAGACAGTGTTTTGGTAACCAATCTTCTCCAATAAAGTTACAGTGCTCAGACAACAGAAGAACCACCAGGACTTTCCAAAAGCTATTCCCACAAAATGGAAGGAATACAGTGTCTATGACCACAAACAAGTGGAGAAGAATGATAGGAAGCTTATGAATCATGGTCAGAATCTAAAAATGTCTTGCCATAGCAGCATTAAGTTACAAATGCAGGGAGCATGGATACACATACCTTTTCATATAAGCTCTCTATGAGCCAAAACACTGTCTTTTTCACATCAGAATTGTAATCAGAGGTGTAGTACTTTTTGGTCATTGTCAATGTTACTGCTAATACAACTAGCTAAACAGTCCCTTTTAAGCTGAGTACCAGCTCCACCCACTCATAATGTGCACCATGAGCCACTGAGTTTTGGTGCTGGCCATATAGTGTATTAAAAGCTGGGGATGGGTTCACAGCAGCCACATCTTTGCTGTCAGCAGTCTCTGAACTGGATGCCACTCACTCCAATGCCCTTTTTCTTCATACTGTTCTTGACAGGGTCGTGACCACTCAGTGATGGGGAAAATATGTCTGTGAGCTCTCTTCCTTTACACTGCCTGTCTACATGGCAAATATAGCATCAAATATCTCCATTGTGCTAAACCTAAGAATCATTTAATTAAAAAAATATTCTCAGGATCTTGAATGCTGAGCCGAGGCAGGTCCCAAGATCCCCTCTCCCACTCCAGCCCTGGCAGGGTTTTGACACCACCACTGGGCCTTGCCAAGGCTCCCATTCTTAATGAGGACAGGTTGTTTGGGCCAGTCTTTTTCCTTGCTGCCTTTGTGGGGGGTGTGTGTGCTTCATGTTTAAATATTGTTGCCAAATTTGGTGGCAACAAGAAAATTCAAACAGACCAGGTAATGAGTGAGGGAATCAAATGTATGAGCACAGAATATGGTGATCCCTGATGAACACAGACCAACGCTGGCGCTGCTGAGGGCCGAAGAGGAAGGAAGGACCTGAACACTGCACTAGCAGCTCAAATTCAGAGCACAACGTCTGCTAGGAGGGAAAGCCACCAGCCAAAGGAAAAGAAAAAATGAGGGACCGGTGATGGTCTTGGCATGTTTCCTCTCCTTGTGAGTCCATTACCTTTCACAAAGAAATGTTAACTATCAAATGAATCCATTAATTGTGCCGCTGAGGGTGAAACCATCCAGTTAGCATATACACTATCATTTGCATATCTTGGACACCCAGGGTTAGTGCCATCGGCTCTCGTGAGTGGTACGGGACTCTCTTCAGGCCAGTTCGGGTCTGACATGCCTAAAAATGAAAACAGATCATTTGTTCTGCACTGAAGAATCAAAATTTCATGTGCAGACAGTAAGGCCTTGGCAAAACTCCCTTTGAGGTTCAAACCAAACTTCTGGTTTCTGTGCCAATTATATGAATGGTTTCATGTTCCAGGTTTCCAAAACACATGTTTAGAGGAAATATTATGAGCTCTCTTGGTAACTGTAACTTAACAGAAACTACCAATTTTGATTTTTATAAGCTTTAAACTCTCGAACCTGACATATATTTAATGGCCTAACTCTTTTTCTAAGGAAGAATAAAGCACCAGCACATTGCTGTACTAAATGGCTCGCTGCAGCAGGCAGCTTCTATAAACTGTCTGTAATCCTGGGGGAGAAGATCTTCCAGATCAAGGGTGCACATAGGTGAGTCCCACAGCAGTGACAGAAGAAATGGCATGTAGCACTAGACCCAAAGTCAGCAAGGAATCAAGTGACTCAGAAGGCATGCAAAAAGAACAATCTAAGCTGCAAAATGCTTGAAACTCCAAGATTTCAAAAAACAATCAATGATGAAGTTAGGAAACAGAAAAAAAATTCAAGTATTTAATTGAAGACAAAAGAAGGAGTTTTGGCAAGAACCGCATTTACTGTCCATTGTAAGACCACAGCACCACAGACTACATTGTTTCAAAAAGCATTTACTCTAGCTTTTAGCACTGACTTCTTATGCGACAATTGTCATGACAGTGTGTAATGCAAAGGATGTGAAAACAGCAGCTTGTGTGTGACCTCCCCTATGTGGGACATGTAGCTGGGAACCCACCTACCAAGGGGTCTCCCAGAGCTGCCCGCCCACCCAGACAGGGTTGGGGGGACCACTGGCTGCGCTAAGTGCAGGCAGGGTGGTGCTGGCTCCTCCTTTCCAAATTACATGTCCCCCCAATTGGGTAAGTATATCCCCGTAGTTAAATTAGAAGTACTATGACTTGATACCCACCCCAGAAATGACTTATTCATTATTTTCTCAATATCCCCTGAGTGTTCTGCCCCGTTCTCTATCATCTTAAATTGCTGGGCAGTTTGGTAATTACACTTATTTTCACATCCTTTAAAAAAAACATAGCTGTAAAAATGCCTAAATGTAAACGGATACAAAGTCAGATATTACAAATAAAAAGGTTCAGAGTGGACTTTGGTTTCATTCAGACAAGAAAGACTCTTAAAAAGCATTCCAGAGAGTAAGGACAGTACAGAGAGGAGCAATGTCACTAGAATCTAGTAAATGCATGTGAAATTCTACCATAGAGTTTGTTTTCAATCCACGTGGAGGGGAGAGTTCGAGGGAGGGGAGCATTATTACAGTCCACCAGGGGTGTCTCCTCTTCTGAGAGGCCATCATCGTAAAGCAGGGAGTCAGATGGGGTAGACGCGGCCAGGTCCAAGTAGTCCTAAAAGACATAGATGGCTGGTCACCACCCCGCGACATGTGCCACTACTGGACATGTCCCTAGGCAGAAGCCCTGGCCACGTCCTATCCCATGCTGGCTTATCGGTTTCTTTGACAGATCTGAGCCCCTCACCAGATTACCAGCATGGGGGTCCCACAGCTCCTGCCTCACCAAGCCCTGTTCCATAGTCCTCATTGCTCCCCACTCTAGAAAGTCACCTCCTTGGGGGAAGAAATGTCTTCCACTATTATTCTGGTCCTATCTCTGCAGCACTGGGCAATATGCCCCACATTGGGGAACCAGTCTGTTTGTAAACCCTGAGGCTTTCTGGGGTGGGGGGCCCACTACAGCTGCATTACTCCTGCAGAAGTACCAAGATGCATCTTCCATCTGCGGGACACTTTCCAGCTTTCTTCCAAAGACTCCTGCCATCTAGAACATCATATCAGGACTCTGAAATCTGCATTCATTGATGTGCGTTTTTCATAGGCTTCAGGTCCCAAGCATGACAATCCTGCAGTGCCTGCTACTCCCACTGCTCTGGTTAAATGTGTAAAAAAACTCCTAGCATTTTCTTCACTGCCTCTCAGCACTGCTCTAGGAAAGTTCGTCTCTTTATATCAGCTATCACTTGTTTAGGGTGACCCTTCATTCACAGGATTTGGAGGCTTTGCCTAAGTGATACACTGATGTTAGGTTTTATTACAAATGGCCTAGACCATGCAGCTTGCTTTTCCTGTTTGAAGAAATTAAAACTGTCAGTAAATGTGTATATATGAGGATGAATAGTCTATGTATGCAATGCAAGGGCAGGGTCTTTGTTTACTTGCACTTCCACGGTCTAAGACAGAATATGGTGCACAGCAATTGTTCAATAAATATTAGTAGAAACTTTGTTAACTTTTTCATTTTCCTACAGAGTTGTAAACTGGAGGCACACATTGGGATTTTGAACATTTAAATGAGTTGCTAACATTAAAAACTGGGAAACTTGACATAAATATCCCTTAAAACTCAGAAGACCTGGCATGCTTAGTTCATTTTCCTATAGGTCACATGCAGCTACAGCAAGGAATCCTTTAGAGGGGGCTGGTGTCCTACCCTAGTCACGTCCCACCCTAGATGGGACTCTCAGAACATCTGAAGTTAGAACACTCACATCTACTCTTTCCTGTGATTTTGTTTGGCTTTGGAGTATTTTCCTCCTACACCTGTCTTTTGAGAGCTCTTCCTAAGTGCCAAACTGAGAATCTTGCTGTCCTCATGATTTGAAAAGAAGCCTATGAAACTTGGTGCCATCAGAAGTCAATATGACTATCTTCCCCTGTATAGCCTTGCTCTGTGCCTGCACAGAGACCTCCATGGACCTGTGTTGAGGCTGGAAACCACCCCTCCCATTTCCCACCCACCACACACACCCCGCTGCCACAGTCAGCTTGTAGGTAGCCTGCACTGGGAATCTGCTCTAGGTACTCACTCTTCTCTTAACCATCATCTTCTCCAGGTCTTTGCTGATGTCGGCAAACACTGGCCTCTTGTCTGGCTCCTGCTTCCAGCATTGCAGCATCAGACTGTACCTGGTGGGGAGTGTAGACAGGTAGCTACAACCCAGCAAGGACCACCCTGTCACAGTCACCACACCCAGCAGTGGTCAGTGCCTGGGGGCCTCTGTTCCCAAACCCAAAATCAGTTTCTGCATCATTGCATTCTTCTTCAAGCTGGGCCAGGGTCTGAGGGGTCATCAGGGGCTCAGGGTGGTCTGTACCATAAGCTTCCCTTTCCTTGAGAGAGATTTGTTTTTATGTCCCTTTCAGGTACACTGGTAGGTACATAGCTAACAAGATGTCATGCTCACTATGGTGGCTAAGTGGGAAATGCCAGTCCTTAAAACTCTTGTGAAGGATGAACTAGATGTGGAAACAAACAAAAACTTCTGCCAATCATATCTCTGTCTTATACTTTTATCACCTCCTCATTTCCATGCGGTCCCAGCCTGGCTGCAAGGCCCCCTGTGCTGCTGTGTGTGGAGCTCTGGGCAGCTGGCTGCCAGTCCAGGCTGCCAGGGTGGTGGTGCCATTCACCTTTTAGTCCTGAGTTAGGCACACGGCAGAAGCACACTGACTGTGGAATATATGGACCAGCATGTCTCTGCATGCAAGTAACTACTTTATGTGTTCTCAACCTGTCCTCCAAGAATCATCTGAGAGTACCTCTGTGTGTGAAACTTATGACCTTGGGCTGAAGTCTGGGCTCCTCCTGCTTACCCTTTGCCTGCCTTTGCACCTCCACTTGGGCATACCCCAGTAAGTGCCCCATGGGCCAGTCTGAATTACCTGCCCCTCCCCAAATGACCTGAAAGGACAGGTCTGTGGCCTTAGGCTCAGCTGCTCTCTTAGTGTGAAGTTCATCTCATTCTTCCCACAACCCCTCCCTGGGCCTTGCTCCCCCTTATCCTTATAGGTCCCCCAGGAAGCCTGCCCAGCCCCCAGTGAAGTTGGATCCCCAGCATCTGCCACCATGTCCAAGGGTGGTTCTGTGATGTCTGCCCTGCCACTACCCACCACCCAGCTCACCACAAACTGGCACCAAGGGCTGGTCAGGAGTGGAGAGGGAATGCATGTATAAGCCCCTCCCTTCTCAGACCCAGGTTGTCTGTATCAGGGAGGCTGGGCCCACACAGAGCCTGCTCACATCTCCTCACTGCAGTTGTCAGGCCTCTCCATCCGGTAGCCTGTCTTCAGAAGGTTGAAAAGCCGCTCAGGAGGAATCCCAGGGTAGGGGTTGCCCCCCAGGGTCACAATCTCCCACAGCAGGACACCAAAGGACCACCTACAAGGAGTAAGACAGCCAGTGAGTGGCTATACCAGGCCTGCAGTGCCCTCTGGGAAGCTCAGATATCTATCCTCCCAGCAGCAGCAGCCCAGAGTTCCTTGCTGCCACTTGCAGAGAGCAGGTCTCAGCTTGGATCCCACTGCACCAATTGATGCAGGATGGAGGTGCAAATAGCCATCTGTATGCCCTGTCCCTACTGCTGTGATGCTTCCCAGCTTAGTCCCCATACCCACAAGGGCACTGGGCAATGGTTCCCTGAAGCAGCAGGGATGGCCCAGCCCAGCCCAGCAAGTGCAGCAATATGCAGGCTGGACCCAGGTCAAGCGCCCAGGTGTCAGGTACACTTCCTTCACCTTCTTTTTGTGCTTGGAAATTTTCATAAAGTCTTAGAGGAAAAAAATTCACTGCTGCTGAAAAAATATTAGCTGTGGGGGAAATTTAATTGTAAAGTGGGAACAAAATCATATCACAAAATAGCATTATCACATGAACCCATTTACAGTGATAAAGAGAAAATACCTGCACACCACAGAAAACACTAGAAGGCCATGCTTACGAAGGCCTGCAGTAGTTATTTAGGGATCCAAGTGACTCAGTCTCTTCATCATGCTTTACTCTGAATTTTCTGATTGCCTTATAGTCAACTTCCATAATCAGAAAACAGTTTAATACTGTAAGAACTGCTTTGTCATAGCCCACATTATTCAAGATACGCACATCTGCTGATGTCAGAACACTCAGAAGAAACAAATTTGTTGTGTTTTTGAAAATTATCAAGTCTGTAATTTGACCTGGAAGACTGAGTTTTGGTTCCTGTCTTTGGGCAGTTTGGGGCACAGCAGCCTCGAAATTACTCAAGGCCATTCTCACCTGTGACAGGGAACAATCCCAGGGCCTCTGCCCGAGCCCTGTCCTGCTCAGGCCCACAGGATGGGAACTCTTTGACTGGACCTGGGTGTCACTAAGACTCCCACAGAAGGGAGGGGAGGGGAAGAGGGAAGAGAAGAGGAGGAAGAGAATGGTATTTGCAGTCACTGCTCACTGCTCTCATGGAACGCTACTGTGGCTTTCAGAACTACTGCCTGAGCCCTGGTCATCTGCTCAATGAAGACATGAAGCTCCCTCTTGTTGGAGCTCACTGCAGATGGGTGGCATGAGCTGAGAGGCACTCAGGGCTTGTGCTGTTCCTTAGCTGAGCTGCCCAGACAAGTATCATAGTCCCTTTCACATGTAACCTGCACCCCAGGAAGGCAACACCCGCACTTACACATCACTTTGGGTGGTGTAGATATGATCAAAAAGGGACTCAATTGCCATCCATTTGACTGGAATCCGACCCTAAAAAGGGAGTGAAAGAAGGGCATCAATGTTGCTCAGACACCTTTTTGAATTGGAGAAAAGTGGCCCTGTTCCAGGTGCTTCCAGCTCTGTGGGATACTGAGTAATGACACCCAGAATATTCCTGGGTATGCAACTGGTAGCACAGCTTCAGAGGGGCCAGAGATTTAGCCTAGCTTTTCCAGGCATGGTTGAGATGACAGAGGTAGTCAGCTGGCTTGCCCATGGATACACAGGGCTTGCTTGTCACATACCACATTACTGCTGAGAAGAAACCCAAGGAGTTGATAGCAAGCCAAAGGAAGGTTCCCTAGACCACATCTGGGGGGCTCTGAGGCATCCTGGGTGCTACTGTCCAACCAATGGGCCAAGGACATCATCCAGCAAGATCTACCCTGATATCCGAGGGTGAATGATTTTGGGAGACTTCTAAAGCAAACTAACACACAACAGGCTCTTGTGAGAAACTCTGAAGGAAGAAATCTGTTTATGTGCCTTGAGGCTGGTTTCTCCCTTTTATGCCAGGGCCCTTGTAGCATCCTCTAGAACAGTGCCCCCCACCGCAGGGGTACTGGGGTAAGACCTAACGAATCGTTTCCAATGCAATTTTTAAAGTTTTTAGTTTTCAGTCAAAGTTGCCATTCAATATTTTATTAGTTCCAGGTGGACAATATAGTGATTAGACATTTATATACCTTACAAAATGATCCTCTTGGTAAGTCTAGGATCCATCTGACACCATACATAGTTATTACAATATTATTGACTATATTTCCTGTGCTGTATGTAATTTACATCCCAGAAACTATTCTGTAGCTGCCAATTTGTATTTCTTAATCCCTTCACCTCTTCACCCAGTCCCTCAACCCTCCTCCCATCTGGCAACCATCACCTTGTTGAGTTTTCTTCTGTCTTGCTTGTTAGTTTATTTATTTATTTTATTTTTGGATTCTACACGTAAGTGAAATAATATAGCATTTATCTTTCTGTCCAAGCTATTTCACTTACTTCAATACTCTTTAGGTCCATCCATGTTGTTACAAGTGTTAAGACTTCATTCTTTTTATGACCAAGTAATATTCCATTGCATATATGTATCACCTCTTCTTTATCCATTCATTTTTTGATTGGAGCATTTAATCCATTTGCATTTAAACCAATTATGGTCAGGTATGTAGTTATTGCATTTTATTATTTTCTTATTGTTTTTTAGTTCTTCTGTGTTCCTTTCTTGTTCTCTTGCTTGCTTTCCTTGTATGTTAATAATTTTCTATAGTGTTGTGTTTGGATTCCTTTCTCTCTATTGTATCTCTTTTGAATTTTTGGTTTGTGGTTACTATGTGCTTCATATGTTCCAAGCTATGTTTATAGCAGTCTATTTTAAGTTGATGGTCACTTAAATTTGAACACATTCTATAATCATTACCATTATTACTCACCCCTTCCATATTTATGTTTTTGTCATTTTTTACTTCTTTTGTGTGTTTGCATGTATCCTTTAATTTATTGTAAGTACACATGATCTTGCTACTTTTGCTTTTTAACCTTTGTCATAGCTTTAGTGTTGGTTGATCCACTGCTTTTATTATATGTTTGCCTTTGTCAGTGAGATTTTTTTATTTGTACTTTTTATTTTCTTCTCCTCTTCCTTCTCTCCTCCTCCTTCTTCAAAAAGTCCCTATAACATTCCCTGTAATAATGGTTTCATGGTGACAAACTTCTTCAGCTTTTTCTTGTCTGGGAGGATCTTTATCTCCTTTGATTTTAAATTGTAGCCTAGCTGGGTAGAAAAATCTTGGTTGTAGGTTTTGCTTTTCATCACTTTGAATATTTCATATCAATCCCTTTTGACCTACAAAGTTTCTGTTGAGAACACAGCTGACAGTCTTATGGGAGTTCCCTTGCAGGTAATTAACTGCTTTCATCTTGCTTTTTTAAAAAAAGATTCTCTCTCTGTCTTTAACCTTTTGTATTTTAATTAAAGTGTGTCTTTGTGTGGCCCTCTTTGGGTTCATCTTACTTGGGACTCTCCATGCTTCCTGTAATTCTGTGTCTTTTTTCCTTCAACAGGTTAGGGAAGTTCAGTTATTATTTTTTCAAATAGGTTCTCAATCCCTTGCTCACTAGCTCTCTCCACTTTCTGGTAGCACTATGATGTGTATGTCCTTGTGCTTGATGTTGTGCCAGAGGTCCCATCCCTTAAAGCAGCCTTATTTTGAGGGATCCTCTCTCTCTCTCTCTCTCTCTCTCTCTCTCTCTCTCTCTCTCTCTCTCTCTCTCTCTCCTGTTCTGATTGGGTGCTTTCTGCTCCCTTGTTTTCCAAATTGCTGATCCAACACTTTGCTTAATCTAATTTGCTGTTGACTCCATCTAATGTATTCATTTCAGTTATGGTATTCTTCATTTCTGTTTTTTTAATTGTTTCTATCTCTCCTTTTATGTTTCTTTTCTCTTTGTTGAAGTTCTCACTGAGATAATCTATTCTTCCCCTAAGTTCAATTGAGCATCCTTATAACCCTTGTTTTGAACTCTGTATCTGGTAGATTGTTTGTCTCCAATTTGTTTTGTTTTGGTTCTGAAGTTTTGCACCATTCTTTTATTTGGGACATGTCTGTCTCATTTTGACAGCCTCCCTGTGTTTGTTTCTATGTATTAGGCAGATCTACATCTCCCAGTCTTGGCAGAGTGGTCTTATGTAGCAGGTGTCCTGTGGGATCCTGTGGCACAGTCTGCCTGTTTATCCAAGCTAGATGCTCTTGGGGTGTCCCTTGTGTGGGTTTTTGTGCTCTCCTGTTGTAGTTGAGCCTTAATTGCCATTAGCATGTAAATGGGTAGGAATTGCCCTCATGCTGATGAGCTGTGAGGACCAGGCATGACTACAGTAGACAAGCTACTGTGCAGGGACTTTCCCTAGGAGTGAGATTTGCCATAGTGAGGCTTAGGGACCTGCTGAGTTCACCTCTTGGGTATGATGTTTGTAGTGCTAATTGGGTGGTGTTCTGGTGTGGTATGAAGCCAGCCACCAGGTGTGTTGGTTTGGGGGCCTCTTGGAGAGGCTTCAGTGCAAGCCAAGGTCCATTGGTGCCTGTGTCTTGCCTGGAGCCACCTGTTAGAAACCACAAAGTGACTTTTGGTTGGTAGCTGCCTGTTCTGGGTTTGGAGGCATCTCAGAGTGGTTCACTTATGCTGTGAACCAAGGACAGTTACCACTACTACCAGGCTTGGGGCCACATAGTAAGAGGTACACTGAGGCCAGGGGATTCTTGTTTGGGTTTGTGGACCTTTGAGAGATTTTAGAAAATTCTGCAGTGCAAACACAGGCTAGCAGCTTGTGTGTATTATTCTCTGAAAGAGATTCGGGCCAGGCAGGGTATAAGAAAATCATCAGGGCGGGATGGAAACCATAGTAGACTGGTTAATGGAGACTCAGACTTTGTGCCAGGCTGCACTTGTAGGCTGGGTTGGTGGATGGCTCAATAAAGCAACAATGATGCTTGCAGACATTTTACTCCTGGAGAGAACTGCCCCTCCTACCCTTGCTCTGAAGCCAGACAATTCAGTTCCTCCTTGTTTGTCACTGGCAGTTTCTGAGCTATTATCTTTTTTCTGGAGCTTAGGGTGAGTATTTATGAGTGAGTGAATCTGTGCTTTGGCCCTTTACAAGGACTCTTGGGTCTACAGCAGCTCCTCTTCACCTGGAAGGAATCCCCACTGATTTTCAGTCATCTGTTGTGGCAATTCCTCTTCTCGGCATTGGTGATCTGAGCTGGAGAACCTGGTGTGAGGATGAGAACCCTTACTCCTCAGTGGGGATCTCCATAGCTGAGATGTCCCTCCTGATTCTTAATTGCCACACATGGGTAAGACACAAGCCCATTTTGCAACTCTGCCCCTCCTACCAGTTTCAATGTGGCTACTTCTTTATATTCTTGGTTATAGTCCCTTCAGGTGGTTCTGAAAGGTGATTGTTCTATAATTTAGTTGTAATCTTGATGTGGTTGTGGGAGGAGGCAAGCATAATTTACTTATTTTGCCGTCTTGACCAGAGGTGTCCCCAGTGCAGGTTGATAAATAGCTTTTCGGTAGGTAAGTCTTCAGGCATAAATCAATAAAAAAATTAGTGCACTGGATTTTAATGCAGCATTTACTGTAATTTCTTTTCCTTTAAAGCATTATTTAGGATTCATGTCCTTAATGAAGTGTGGCTGTTTCTGGGACACATGTTTGTAACAATGCTGCCTGCAGCCTGTGCTCTCCAGGGCCCTGTGTTTAGACTCCTTGTGTTTCTCTTTTCTGTGACACAGTGCCTTCTTGGAGGATCAGCGTGACAACAGGAAAGCTCTGTCCACACCCCTTCACAATGTGGGGCGTAGCCCCTCTCCACTTCTCCTTTGGCAACCTTGAGATATACTATCACAATGGAAACCCCAGAAAAAAATGAAACATTGTCCTTACAGCCCATGGCAACATAAGGGTTTTGCCCCACCCCTCAAAGTGAAGCTGAAGTATATGCAGTTACTTTTGGTGTTTTTTGTTTTTTGTTTTTTTGAGCAGCATCTGTTCCGAATGTCAAGTCAGATGTGACTCGAATGGCTTGTGAGCTGGCCCTGTCTTGTCTGTCACAGGGAGGCTGCAGGAGAGGGGCTAAGTGGGCAACAGAACTGAGAGGGCCAAGACAAATGCCATAGGAAACTGGCCAATGCCATGGGCCAGATTCCCCCAGAAGGGCCCAACCACTTACTTCAGAGATTTGAAGAAAGTTTTTTGAGGATGCTACAATGAGTCTCTGGATCCTAACTCTAGGGCCCTCCTTGAACCTTCCGACCTCGCCCAGCCAGGGATTCCCAGACCCCTGTCCCAGGGGAACCTCCACCTGTAATATGCTTCATCCTTTCCTGCAAAGAACAGCCCTTCACTCTCCTCTGGGAGAACAGGTAAATTACACAAAAAGGAAACAGTGACCTTCATTCTGTAGAAGGGAAAGGATCACTGTGGAGAAGAGGATGGCTATTTCTGAAGCATTAGGTGACCTTCAAAAATGATAGTGATTAAAAGCAATGGAAGCTTCAGGGCCCAGCTCAGGAAGGGCAGATATGGTCCTCAGGAAGAGGAGGAACAGACTCAGGGATCAGTCCTAAACTGGGTCTTTGGAGACCCAAGATCAGGAAAGAATTTAGGGATGAGGGCTAGAAGCTTATACTCTAAAAATCTGCTTGGTCTTCTCCAGGTATTCTAAGGGCTCTGCCTCCATCCTGTGGGCACTCTGACTGCTATCCCCACCCAGCTGAGGACAGCACATCCTAGAACCTGGAACCTGGTACCTTGCTCCTTTTTACATAGGAGTCCTCTTCATACACATCCCGTGACAGGCCAAAATCCGAAATCTTCATCTTCCGCCCTTCGGCTACTAAGACATTTCTGGCTGCTAAGTCCCGATGAACAAGCTGCAAGAAAGATAATAACAGGGACCTCTAACACCCAGGCCCATCATGGGCAGTAGGGATGAGGGCTGGGGCAGCACACACCTTCATCTCGGCCAGGTACCGCATCCCCCGTGAGATCTGCCAAGCGAAGGAGATGAGGTCACCCATGGTCAGAGCCCGCTCATCTGGGTTGTCCAGGTAGCTGGAGTTGCGGCTGCCTCTGCTGCCAACATAGCCAGGACCTGCTTTGCGGCTTTCTCGCAGGAAACCACGAAGGGAACCATACTTGGCATACTCCACGATGAGAAGAAGTGGCCCTGGGGGCAGAGGGAACTGTGGGCTGGCTGCCTGCCACGCTCTGAGCAGGTGGAGGTCAAGCCAACTCTGGCACCTCCCATAGCACAGGAAGGAGGGGATGCACACCTTCTCAGGATAGCTCCGCACCCTAGCAGTAAGTAGGCAGATGGACACAACCCTGCTCTGAGTGGCAAATGTCTGGGTTCTGGGCAGCTCCATGACTTACCATATTTTCCTGTGTATAATACACACTGTTTTGCCCAAATTTTTGAGGGAAAAAGAAAGATGTGCATTATACATGGGTAATACCTGAAATGCCTTTTATCTGTTCTTGTGTTTTGTAATTATTTGTTACATAAAATTTCTTGTACCATAATGTTCAAAAATAAATGCTAAAATTCATTTGTAATACAAAAAACAAGTATCTAAATATAAATAAATAAAATGTTAAATTAAAAAATTAAAATGAAAGATTTATTCCCTGAAAATCTGGGCCAAAAATGTGGGTGTGCATTATACACAGCAGTGCATCATCATGGCAAAATATGGTGAGTCCCAGGTCATTCTCACATCATTTGCTCTCCACCCTGTGAGGCCAGTGCTGAAGCCACTGCCTGGGTGGTTGAGCATGACCTTATCCCAGAGTGCTGAAGGCAGAAAGCTACTATATTCAGTGCCTCCTGGGGATGTACATCCCTGCTGCTAGGATGTCAAGCCTTTTTGTATCCTTGGTCCTGCCATAGCATGGCCTGAGAATGATTGATGGAGGCAGAGTTTGGATTGCACATGGCCCACCTGCTTTCTGTTCCCATCCTACACCCAACACTAGGACCAGCATCCCTGCTGTCCTCTCCCTATTGGCTTCCTGTCCCCTCACACCCCCAACACACACATGTACATAAACAGTGAGAGGTCCCTGGTGGCTGGTCTCCTGTGTCCTTATGTGAGAAACAGTGACATTGCCTTTGTCATGCAGGGCTGGGGTCACCTAGAGATCATAGCATGGCTAGTCCCCCATAGGTCCCTAGAAGGCACTATCCATTTTTGGAGTTCTTCGTCTAGGGCTCTGCCTGGAGCAGGGTGGTAACAACCAGAATGCTACCAGAGACCTTTGGACAGCCCCAGCAGGCCTATGGCTCCCAGAGCAGTGTCCTCATGCAGGCACTCCTGCAGCAGCCCCTTCTAGCCTTCTCACTGACATAGGAGGCTCTAGCCAGGAGCCAGAGCCAGAGATCATGCTTCCAGGAAGACCGAGAATAAAGGCCAGAGAAGAAGAGTCCAGGAGCGGGGAGGAAGAAGAGCACAGCAGCCCAGAGCTCCTGGCCTGTGGCAGGCAGCTGCTATCCTGTGGCTGGCCTTACCATCCTGGCTGCAGGCCCCATACAGCTTGATGACATTGGGGTGGTTGACCTGCTTCAGGAGGTTGAATTCTGAGAGTAGGTCCCGCAGCTCATTTGGGGAGGCATTCTCTGAAACACGAGTAAACAAAGAAGGTTGCAAACCCACCCATCTGGAGACCCCTTCTGTGACCATGCAGGGTCACATTAACCCACAGTGGGGCTCTGCAAGGACCCATTATCTCCTTCTGAAACACCTTACCCCAGGACCCCATAGCTTAGGGATACTCTCAGCCCATATGATGGTTGGCTTCTCCCACCTCTGGGGAATAAGAACCTGAGGACCCAAAGTCCATATAAATAGGATCTCTCCATGGACAGCCTCCCAGGGCTGGGCTATGTGTAAATGGAATAATATCCTTGCAATTGCCATCTTCCACAGACAGGAATGCACAGAGACTCCTCTCATTAATCCTCCTGGAAAGGTAAGGTGACTCCCTGATGCTTCTAAACACCCAATGACCAAGCACTCAATAAGTGGAGGCAAGGCCCTGGGGGAAGGTAAAGATCACAAGATTTCATAGAAGTCCTCTCACCATGAGAAGGATGTGCATCCTGACAGTGGGTGGAGCTGGGTTTGGTCTCTCATTAGGAGCCTGAGGTGGAGGTTTTGTGTGAGAAGCTGTGGCTTAACAGTCCTCCTGGCTCAGAGTCCCATGGCTCACTGCCCATCTGTGCCATGCCCTACCTCTGGTGGCAGAATTCTCTGGAAGTGAGAGGACAGCTTCTAGAGGAGATGGCACATCAGGAATCAGGACCCTCTGTATCACACATGGGAGATAACTGTGCCTTCTTAAGGTGTGGGTTCTCTTGGGTAAGGGGTGACCCTAGTCTGAGGGCCTGGGGAAGCATCCAGAAGCACTGTAATAAATGGCCCCACGATTGCTGCACTAGAATCTGTATGTGCACAAACCAACATCTGCCTACCGCACTGCTGCTGGGACCTTGGGTCAGTTCACTTGGGCCAGAGCCCAGGCACAGCAGAGGGCCATCTGCCCAGTCTCTGTGGAGAAACATGAATGTGTGTTTGTGTGACCACTCAGAGCCAAGCTTGTGGAACAACTAGTCACTCATAGCAAGACTGGGGAGGGCCAGTCTTCCAGGGACTCTGTGGGTAGGGCCAGTCTTCTCAGGTGGTCTTTTCACCAGGAACCCAGCAGTCAGTTAGCTGAGAGAAATGAACGGAGCAGAGTGAGGTGGGAAGAACTATCAATTCAAACCCAAAAGGGCTCTTAAATTTTTAAAAACTTGGATCTTTACCCAACATTGGTATTGAAGCAATACCACTCTAGAATGTTTTAAGGGAGGAAAGTCCTCACCCTCCTCCTGGAACCACTCTGACGCATGTCACCTATGGTAGGCAGGGCCCCCAGACTTCAGCCACTCAAGAACAACCATGGGAGACTCTTGAGCAGGTGTCAGGACAGCTGCCAGCATATTGGCTTCATTTACTCCTTGAGGCTCCCACAGGTGTGCATGGCAGAACTACCTGTGTGTGCTGCCTGGACATGTACCTTTCAGCATCTTCACAGCCACAGTCATGTATCCTGCTTTGCCTTTCAGCCGGAAGGCTGTTGCTTCCACCACTTTTCCAAATTCTCCTTCTCCCAGAGTTTTCCCAAGAACCAGGTTCTTCCGAGGGAATTCCCACTTTGGATCCTCCTATATTGGGGTTGAAGGAAGGGAGAGAAGAGATGCAGAGGAAGATGGTGAGGATAAGGGAAAAGGAATAAGGCAAGACCCATGAACAAGCTCTAATCTTCAGAGAACTGACCATGATTTGAACCAGTAGGTAAGTCACTCATGTCGATAAGGGCAGGATCCCACAATTGAGCCCTAAGGTGTCATTCCATGACAGGTCTCTACCATGGCAAGGTAGGTGTTGCCACAGGCTGGTCTGGGCTCCAGATATCTGTACCTTGTTTTACTGAACATACCCTGGGCTACCCTGGGCCCATGTCTCTCAAACAAGGTATTCAGGGCTTACTCAGCAATAAAGGTACTCATGTGGAAGCATGGTTTCTTCTGTGGGAGTCAGGACCAATTCTCCTGGCACTGGGTCTGCTTTAGACACCAGGCCCATAAGGCACTGACTGGGCTATAGCCCCAGCCCAGGTATACCTTCTCCAGAGATTCCCAGAAGACTCAATTGGCACCAGTGGCCCAAGTTGCCTCCTAGCCTAGGATCTGCACCTACAAGTGGAAGTGTCTAGGGCAACTTCCCTGTGTGGCAGCCTCTGGACAGGTACTACTATGCTCCTGAGGAACCTCCACATAGCTGTGTGGAACAGGCTGCTCCTCTTATGGAGTTGGCCATCATCATGAACCTGCACACACCTGCTTATCATGCTCCCTTTCACACACCTTGCATTCCAACTGAAGTCTTGTCCACACACTCAAGACCACTCTAGGATGCCTTCTCAGGCACCCAACTTGGCCTGTATACTTGAATTCTGACTGAGATGCTGAAGCTTGTTTGGACTCTCCCCTCCTATGCCAGAACTGGGCATCCATCTCTCCAAGTCTCCCTGCAGCTGGGCATGGCTATGACTTCTGGGAGCTGCTCACAATGTGCACTACCAGACTTGTCAAACCCATAGAGATGACACCACTGGGAATGTGTTTGCCTCTGAATGACCAAAACTATGCTGTTTGATGTTTGGGTACAGAAGCAGCTTCCTTTGGCCAGGAGCACCTTCCAGCCAGCTACTGGGTATCCTGGTGTTGTCTCAGGTTCCCTAGGAAATCAAAATCAGGGTCAGAGTTGACAACAGTATCATCACTGCCCTGGTATCCTCACCTCCACACTGGACTGGATAACTTCATTTACTACACAGAGACCGTGCTGGTGCTGAGCATATGTGGCTATCACCAATTTGATTCTCTTAAAAATATTAAATATCATTCTCCTTACTTTATATACGAGTAAATTGAAGCTGAGTGGTTGAGTAACACGTTTGAGGCCTCAGAGCTGATCAGTGTGGCCCTTGGGTCTCAGGCTGTGTTTTAGTTGCTCTGTATTCTGGGCAGGAGGTGACTACCAAGATATATAAAGGAATCACATGACTCATTCCAGAGGCCTACAGTGGAAGCTGATATGCTGCTGGCTTGGGTTGCAGGCCTTCCATCTGCTGAGTGGTTTGAACTAGAAAAGTTGG
Source organism: Glossophaga mutica (assembly GCA_039655065.1). Taxonomy (NCBI): domain Eukaryota; kingdom Metazoa; phylum Chordata; class Mammalia; order Chiroptera; family Phyllostomidae; genus Glossophaga; species Glossophaga mutica. Next base: position 100,640,748 of record CM077307.1, on the reverse strand, counting down.
AAGGGAGACTGCAGTGGCCACTGCACCTGCAAAAGACCTTCATAGCCCAAACCCTCACTAAGGGGAAAAGCTCTTCCTACAAACCCCAGCTACATTCCAGCCCTGGCTGGAGACTGCCACGGCCATGTAGCCACTGGATACTGAACTTCCTGCCTGGAGATACCTGGAGGTATACACACAGAACTCTCCCTTCCCAGACTTACGGTGGGACTTATTTCCATGTAACCTCCACTCTGAGAGCATTTTCCTGCCTCTCTCAAAATGTGGTTTCTACTTCTGGCAAAATGGAGGCATAGGTAAATACATTTGCCTCCTCACACAACCAAAAGAAGGACAACAATTAATTTGAAAACCAAAATAATCAGAACTTCCCCAAAATCAAACTGTATGGAAGTCTGACAACCAAGGAGTTAAAGAAGAAACATTCATCCAGACTGGTAGGAGGGGCAGAGACGGGCAGACGGAAGGAGAGGATGCGCAGCAAGGTGGCAACTGGAGGACCAGGCAGGAGGATGAGGCAGCAGCTGGTGGCAGCTGGTGGACTGGGGCTAGCAAGGCAGTGGTTGGCAGACCAGGCAGTCCCACATTTGCATGCCAATAAACTAGGAGGAACAACTGGGGAGCAAGACAGACGACCAACCCAGGATTCTAGCATGGAGAAACATAGCTTCATAACCTATGACTGGAAAAACCTGTGGGGGTTGCAGTGGAGGGAGAAACTCCCAACCTCACAGGAGAGTTCACTGGAGAGACCCACAGGGTCCTAGAATGTGCACAAAACTAGCCACCCTGGAATCAGCACCAGAAGGGCCCAATTTGCTTGTGGGTAGTGGGGGAAGTGACTGAAAGCCAGCTGAGAGCCAGCAAATGGCACTGTTCCCTCTCTGATTCCTCCCCCACAGACAGCACCAAAACACAGGGTTACCCTGCCCTGGTGAATACCTAAGACTCCACTCCTTACAACTTTTGTAATAGGTGCAACAAGACAAAAAAATATGGCCAGAATTAAAGAACAGATCAAAACTCCAAAAACAGAACTAAGCAATGAATAGATAGCCAACCTATCAGATGCGGAGTTCAAAAAACTGCTAATCAGGATGCTTACAGAAATGGTTGAGTATGGTCCCAAAATAGAGGAAGAAGTAAAGGCTATGAAAAGTGAAATAAAAGGAAATGTACAAGGAGCCAACAGTGATGGGAAAGAAACCAATGATTTGGACCAGAAGGAAGAAATAAGCATTCAAGCAGAACGGAATGAAGAAATAAGAATTCAAAAAAAAAAAAAAAAAAAATGAGGAGAGGCTGAGGAGCCTCCAGGACAACTTTAAATAGTCCAACATCCAAATCATAGGGGTGCCAGAAGGAGAAGAGGAAGAGCAACAAATTGAAAACTTATTTGAAAAAATAATGAAGGAGAACTCCCCCAATCTGACAAAGGAAATAGACTTCCAGGAAGTCCAGGAAGTTCACAGAGTCCCAAAGAATTTGGACACAAGGAAGCACAGGTCAATACACATCATAATTACATTAGCCAAGATTAAAGATAAGGAGAGAATCTTAAAAACAGCAAGAGAAGAGGAGTTACCTACAAAGGAGTTCCCATAAGACTATCAGTTGATTTCTCAAAAGAAACTTTACAGGCAAGAAGGGGTTGGAAAGAAGTATTCAAAGTCATGAAAGGCAAAGACCTATGACCTATCCAGCAAAGTTATCATCTAGAATGGAAGGATAGATAAAGTGCTTCCCAGATAAGGTCAAGTTAAAGGAGTTCATCATCTCCAAGCCCTTATTATATAAAATATTAAAAGGATTTATGTAAAAAAAGAAGATAAAAAATATGAACAGTAAAATGACAACAAACTCACAACTATCAACAACTGAACCTAAAAAAAAAAAGAAAAAAAAACTAAGCAAACATTTAGAATAGGAACAGAATCACAGAAATGGAGATCATGTGGTTTTATCAGAGGTGAGGGGGATGGGAGAGAATGGGGGAAAGGTATAGGGAATAAGAAGTATCAGTGGTAGGTACAAAATAGACGGGAGATTTAGAATAGTATAGGAAATGGAGAAGCCAAAGAACTTATATGTACAATCTATGGACATGAACTAAGGGTGAGAGGAATACTGGTGGGAGGGGGTGTTGCAGGGCAGAGAGGAATAAAGGGGAGAAAAAATGAGACAACTATAATAGCATAATCAATAAAATATATTTTTTAAAAATGTGGTTTCTAGCTCCTCCAACAGTTCCCAGTGAGAATGACTAAGGGGTGCTGCAGGCCAAGGGGAGACCTAGATGGGATGGGAGCTCTGAGGAACACTGGTGCCCACAGATCCTGGTGGCCACTGAGAAAGGGACTTGGACAACTGGGTCTGGCTGGCACTCTGTCCGCTGGCCAGTCACAGAGTCAAGGGGCTTGGCTCCCCATGGGTGGCTCACCCCTCAGCACCCCACCCTCCATGCCACAGATGGATTCTCTTTTCTGCTTCCACCTTAACCAAGCTCCTGCCTGCTGCCATCTCTCACCTGGATGAAAAGAATACCTCATCACTGGGCTCCCACTTCTGTACCCACCCTATAGACTCCCCAACAGAGTATCTTATGAAAATGAAGGCAGACCATAGGCTTCCTTTGAGCAACCCCAAACCTCCAGGGGTCCCACTCTTTAAGAAAAATCCATACTCTTCCTTGGGGCCCCCAATCCCCTGGCACATCTGCAGGAGCTCCCTGTCAGAACTCACTGTGTCCTCAGAACCCAAATCTCAGTCCACCTGGGTTAGAGCCCATCAGTATCCACTCTGTTACCTGATTCCATGTTCTCTGCCCCATGGCCTTCTGCCTTCCCTGGATGTCATTTTGATGAAGGCAGGGTGGCTGCTGGAATGCTCATGCATTAGCTGCTTGCCCCCTTCTCCTCTCTAGCTCCCAGAGGCCAGTGTCACCTGCAGGGCCTCTGGCAGCCAGATATAGAACCTCACCGGAATCTTGAAGGCATCCACAGAGACCTGGTTCTCCATGGAGTCCAGTGAGGGCCGGCGGGCACTGGATGAGGAGTAGCTGACCGGGAAAGACTGGGCTGGCCGACGGAAAGTCATCTCAGCCGAGGCAATGGGTGGTTTGTGGGCATTCTTGTGGTAGCGGTGGATGCAGAAGGTGGAGAGTAGCACAGAAATAATGAAGGAGAAGAGCACAGCCACTGCAATCACCATACGGCAGAGTTCATCACACAGTGGATCTGTGGGCAGGGGTGGTTTTAAGGGACAATGTTCCAGTAGGGTTCCCCCATATCCCAACAAAAATCCACATGGCACCATTCCCTAGCCTGCCATGCCCACAGCATAACAGTATGGGAATAACTACAAACTCCAACAGCACTGGCTCCATGGCAGGTATTGTTAGAGAAGTTTCCCTTATCTGGAGACTGTATCACCTTCTTACAGAGGAAAGAGAGACACAGAAAGTGTCAGCAGCCTGCTTGAGGCCACACAGCGGAAGTAGTGCCCACAGCACCAGCACCAGGCACCAGTCACTGCACTGAAGTCAGCTCGACTTGGAGGGCCACGGAGAGGTAAAATTCTTCTTCTATGTTTCCAGTATCTTTTGTGTTTTCTTTATAAAAAATGGGGAGGGAAGGAAAGTGGCTCAGGACCTAATGCCATGCAGTAACAACTCAAATACCAGAAAGTTGTCCCTGGGCTCAGGCAGGAAATCTTCCCATGTGTTCAGTGGGGCCCATGCTGCCCACCACACATGTTGTCCCAGAAAGAGCACCTGGAGGTTCTGGCTGGGAGAGTGGGGTCCTAGTCAAACAGTGCCAGGGACCAAGCCAAGGACCCTGCATGAAGACAATCTGAGCAGACACTCAGTTATTTGGTGGAAGAACTAATTTCCCAGCCTAACTTTTATCATAGAACCTTTGGGTCATAAGGTACTATTTGGAGGCCCTGATCCAGTTCTTTGTCTGCAAAGATGGGGGAACTGAGACCCAGATGTAAGGATGAGGGTCTCCTGGGTTTTAACTGCTTTCTTGCATTTTCCTCCCTGGCTTGCAGGGAGGTACAGGCAGCCCTGACCCTTGTGTGGCCCTGCTCCACTCACCCTGGCTGTCTTCTGGCTCACAGAAGCACTTCTTCTCTTCAGGGAAGCAGTTGCAGTTACCAAAGCCGGCTTTAATCCCCCAGCGTTCCCCTGGCTCATGTCCACCAATGATGCTGCCGCCCCCTGGTGACAGAGGAAGCCTACTTAGCTTCTTGGGTGACCTGACTAGCTAGCACTACCCAGAAAAGAGTGTGAGAGGTCCCTCCCCACCTGATGTCAACTGCTCACACCCAGGGTGGGAAGTTGGGGGGTGGGAGTGGGGGAGGCTGATAATGAGCTCAGAAGTCCAGATCATCTAGACAGGAGTCTTAGCATGACCTGTTCCCAAGCTAGTTCCCTGGTCATGGATGGAAGAAGGAGCCCACAGGCTGCCTGGGGCCTTTGTTAAGGCCCACACATGGCTGCTTTTCAGAAAGAAAGGGAAGCAGGGGTAACCAGCAGACTGGGGGGCAAGGAGCTGCACCCCTGTGAGTAGCCATGGTAACAATGAAGTGTGGGTCAGGGCACCAGCCTCCAATATTTTGTGAGGGAGACAGCTCTTCATTAAATAAAATGTTAAGAAAAGGCTGGGCACATAAATCCCAGGAACATGGTTGATTTGGCTAAATTTCAGGAGGAGTTCAAGCCTCTCTTACTTGCTATTCAACCTTCCTGTGCCCTGTCCCAGCTCACATGGGCTAGGTAGGCCCCACAGGGTGCTTACGGAGGCAGTCCTGGGGGCAGATGTTGTGGTTTCTGAGCTCCACAGCATCACAGTGGCCATCAGGGCAGGTCCTGATGCTGGGGGAGCAGGTGGAGAAGTTCCTGGATATACCTGCAACACACAGTGGGCTGGTCACTGCTATACACGGGGGTGCTGCTTTTACAATGCACTGTAGGCTGGTCACTGCCTCATTGTGGCACAGCCCTGGGCAGACTTTCAGACAGAAGGGAAGTACCTTAGGCCCTGAGGGCCAACCCTGCCCCTCCAAAGGCCTGAGCAGAGGAAAACCACATATGTAGCCTCACCAGCAGGGGCACCCATAAGTGCTTGTGGGTCCTGAATGCACAGGGCAGCCTGGGTGGTGAGGGATGGAGGGGCCAGCTGTCCCAGCGCTGTGCCTGCCTCACACCCAGAAGAGTCTAAACAACGCTAGGCCGGTCTCAAAGTTGCACCATGAGAGGGACCCTTATAGTGGTGGTTGCAGCTTGGAGTTAGCTGTTCTTCACACCTAAGCCAGCTTAGGTCCTTCCCACTCTCTGGCCTAGGACCTCCCAGGTAGAGCCTCTCTGTTTCCTTCATGTCTCAGCTTTGGCCCAGACCTTCCCAAGCCAAAAGGGATTCCAGCCATAAGGACCTTTGTTCTGTTAGCAATGGACAGCCTGAATGTCCTCAGGCCACCCATACCCTGAATTCATGCCCACCTCCAAGCATCAGGAGCTATGGTGGGATCAAGCTCTGGGGAATAGACAAGGATTGAGAAGGACCTGCACAGACCCCATTTCCACTTGGCTATTATCACCTCTCTTGCCTGGCCACATGGCCCTGCCTCTGTATGGGGCCTACCTTTGCCATCTCCCTGTCTCCACTCACACCTGCCCGTCAGAGAGCCCAGGCCACCGCACTCCTCACACTCAGACCGCCTCTTGCTGACTGCACAGGACAGGGGGCAGCCTGGCTCCTCAGCCATATCTAGGAGTAGAAGAAAACAGGTCACAGGGGCAAGCCTGGGTCCATGGCCCAGCCAGCACCCATGGACAGGGGCAACACTTGCTGAGCTGCCCCAATGGGTCGAACTCAAATGGGAGGGAGTAATTCAGCACCAGGTGAAGGGAGTGATGGGGCTGCTGGGAGATGGGGGTGGCACCGTGGTCACAAAGACGGCACAGCTATTGGGCTGGGATACTATGGAGGGAGGATGTGAGGTGGCCAGGCCTGGCCAAGGACACCAGAGATGCCCAGTTAATCCTGAATTTCAGATAAACAGTGAATACCTGCTCTGTGTAAGTATGTCCCTAATATTTCATTGATATATGTAGAAATTTGTCTTCCAAGAGACCGCAGAGGTTTCACGGGACATACACCAAGACATTGCTTTTTTTTTTTTTAACCTGAAATTCAAGTTTAACCAGGACACTATGTGTTTTATCTGGTAACCCCAAAGCAAGTGTATGTGTGGATCCTTTGATGGTGGTGATGGGGATCAGCTCTGTTTACTATGTAGTCTCTGGGTTGAGCTGATTCACACTCCCCGCTCTGTCATCCTTTCAATTCTGCTATTCGGGGTGCAGTGTTATTTCCATTTTATAGAGAAGGAGACTCAGGCTCAGGGAAGCCACCAGTCCATGAGAGGGAGTAGGACCAGGTCCCTTCTGTTGGGGGGAAGCCCATAGCAGTATCATGTCTCATCCATCCCCACCCTCCCTCTCTAGGGCCACAGAACTTACATGTCCCCTCCATGGTGACAAGCAATGGAGCCTGGGCCTGCCTGCGGGTTAGCCGGTCAGCAGCTACCACTGTGTACTGGAGCTGGGTACACTCAGGCCGTTGCAGGGCCTCCGTGTCATTCACGAACAGGGTCCCGGTGGCGTCCTCTACTGAGGTGACCACTGCCAGGGCGCTGCAGTTGGCACCAGAGAGCTGCAGTTTATACTGCACATGGATGCCGGTGAACTCCTGGCAGTGTTCCACAGAGACTTTCCCAACCTAGGCGTGGGGCAGAAGGGATGCCTTAGCTGGGTGGCTAAACAGCTTTGTGATATTGGCTAGAGGGACTTTTGGCAGTCTGAGTCCTGGAACAGTCCCCTGCTCAGAGAATGGCAGCCCCCCACCCCCTGAACTCCCCATCCTCCATGCCCTATCTACCTGCTTGGCCTTGCCCTGCTCTGCCCAGGCCATCATATCACCATATACCCCTGCTTCTAGGAGCAGCAAACTGAGGTCTGGTTTAGTGGCTGGCCCTCTAAGGAAAGGTTGACACACTGGCTCAATCCTCACTGGCTCCCTCATTCAGGCACAAAGGCCAACTGGCTCTCTCCTATGTACCATACTTTCTGTTTCTGGCCAGGCCAGTTTTGCCCTGGGGACCACCAGTTCCTTTTCTCACAGCATGTGGCTGGGATGGCCCACCCCTGCCAGGTCACCAACGTGGTCAGAGCACTGCAACTGGCCACATGATCATGTACAGTGGTTACCTGTCTCATAAAGGACCACGGGTCTTCCTGGGACTTTGGCTAAAACTCTTTGACTCTTTCTTGGGAAAGAGGGACTGCCTTGTCACATCCTACCATCCTTGATATCTTCCTCCAAGAAAGGCCCAGGGTAGTGACAATTCAGGGAGTTTGGATATGTACTGGGGAGGAGGAGGACTTCTCTTCCTGTGCTGGATCCAGGTGGCTGCTGGAAGTGAAGGGGTCAGGGGAACCAACCACAGAAACTACTACTAAGACAATAATATGTGGCCCTAAACATGACATCCACAGCTGCTCCATTAGGAGGAAGCAGCATGTTAAACCATATGCCTGCTGTAATTTCAAGTAACTTTAAAAGTGCTTACATTCGAGAAAGAACTGAACCAAAATGCTAAATACTGATTTATCTTCTTTGAAAAATACTGATTACTCTTATTTTTTCTACTTCTAATCATTATTCTCCTGACAAACATAAATATACTCACAGAAGAAAAGTGGAAGTGCTCCCCACCTACCCCCATCCCCCAGCAGAAGTCACCATTGTTCATAAATTCTCATTGATGAAGTTTTGTTTTTTAACATATGGAGCCAGGTGACATCAACATTTTTGCAAACCACTTTTTAATTTAATCTTCCTGGAACATCTTTCCAAGTTAGCATATGTATATTTACCTGGTTTTGCTCTTACATTAATACAAAACATGTCTTAAAAGATACCAAGAAGGGAGAGGACCTGTGTCCTTGCCTCTCTCTAGGCCACTCTGTGTACTTATTAGCTCAGGAATGGGGTGTCACCCACCCCCAGCCTAGCTTACAATCTGCTAGACTCCCCACCCCCAACTTCCCTCCCAGGATGGCAGTGGGCTGAAAGCTCACCTGGGCAAAGTGGCGAGCCCGTCTGTTCAGAGTGAAAGAGTAGGCACTGGGCAAGTGCAAGCTGACTGGCAGCACAGACACGTTGAAATGGAGGATGAGGGTGCCCTTCCCTGGGCCCTGGAAGTCTGAGTCGTTGACCAGCACAGCAAGCTGCAGGGTGCGGCTCTCTGAGATGGGGAGGCTGCGGTTGAGAACCAGCCCTGCGGGTGGGGGCATGGTGATGACTGCCCCATGCCACTGCATGCCTACTCCCAGATGCATGTCCTGCCCACACATGCACATGGGTAAAAACAGGTACTTTCACACAGAAAGAATACAGATAAAAGATCTAGCAGCTGGCAGTAAGTTAGAACCATTGTTTAAATGTTAGCTGTTATACTGAGCTGAAAGTCCAGAGTCCTTCTTAGCTGGGAGGTAATGCGTATGTGTGTTGTGTATGGGGTACATGTGTGTTTCTCTGTGGGGGGTATGTATGGAGCATGTATATATGTGAGGGTGTGTGTGTGGCATATGTATGTGGTATGCATGAGTGTATGTGCATGAGGGAATGTGTATGTGGTGTGTATGAGGTATATGTGCATATCTGTGTGGGGGTATGTATGGAGTATATATGTATGTGAGGGTATGTATGTGTGAGGTATGTGCGTATAAGTATGTGTGCGTGGTGTGTATGGGGTGCGTGTGTTGGGAGTGTGCATGTGTGATATGTAGGCACACAAGAGGTAAAGATATAATCCTTCCGAGGCCCTGGGAACAACGTGCTGGCCCTCCAGTTCCCCCAGAGAACTCTCAACAGTAGCAGCCTCCAGTGGAGCCTGGACTCCACAGCCCATCCCCACCCTAGCCTTGGATCTTGTATACCTCAGTGCATTGGCCATGAGCCAATGCTGTGGTTTTAGCTTCATGGAGACAGAAAGATGGAGGTAGGGGGCTCTGGTACAGAGTACAGGATGAGCATGCCAGGGCATGGGTGATGTTTGCCCCCACACAAAGCAGGAAGCCTTCAAAGGCTTGGTAGTGAAGAGAAAGATGTGAAATACACAGAATCAGGCCAGGTAAAAACGGTTAAAGGCACCAGTGACCTGGGTTCCCCCAGAAGTGGATCCCAAGACAAGGACCCAAGTATAAGTGAGGTATTTGGAAGGTGATCACAGAAAACATGGGCAGGAATGCTGGAAAGGGAGGCATGCAAGCCAAGCAGCTAATGAAGATGCCCTGTGCTGTAGGAGAACACTGCCAGCACCTGGTACCTAGCCCTACAGGTACATTCTAGGAGCCAGACAGAACAATTGCCCCAGGGTCTTCCAGCTCAAGGGTGTGGAGCTGCTACTGTACACCAACTGCTGTTAGTAGAGAGCTCCTGGAATGAGAGGGGTAGGGCAATAATCCCTGGGCACTTGGGCACCTGAGGTGCAGCAAAATTGGTGCCAGGGTCCAAGGAAGGACTCAGGCAATGACATACGTGTTTGCAGTGGGCGGTGAGCCCTGGTGTGGTCAGCATGGGGATGTGTGATAGGGTCCTGCCAGGGTCAGCCATGGGGTAGTTCAGGGAGAGAGGACAGCTTGTAAAAACCTGCCAATGTGACTGAGGTGAGCCCAGCAGAGACAAAGGGCTGGGCAGAGGGTGGAAGGAGCAGCTGCCTGGGGCTCAGAGGGCCAGGCTAGGTGTTGGTGTGTACAAGGTGCTTCTCTGCCTAGGAACAGGGGCTGCCAGTTTCCTGGGGGCCCAGCCAGGCCACGCTCAGCCCTTCTTACTGTAGTCATGCACAGTTGCTCGAATGAGGCTGCCGTTGGCCTGGACCAAGGTCTCATTGGGTGAGTGCTCCACACGAAAGGTCTGGAGGGCCCAGGCATCTCCAGGGAGCAGTGTGCTTGTGTACCGCCTCAGGAGCTCCCCAGACGATGGCACCACATCCGAATCAAAGACATGCAGTGTGGCCACCACAGTGCCCTGCAGAAAACAGGAGGTGCCAGTCAGATTTCCTTTAGCATAAGACTAAGAGAGGGCATGAGCCCTACAGGTGGACCAGATATTCACAGAATTGGCTCTAGGGACAGACTGACTTGGGATCAAGTCTCCACAGGGTCACTTGCCAGCTTGGCCCAGTCATCCTACTTGAGCCACTCTGCCACACCTACCCTGTGTAACAAGTATGATAGGTATCTATAGACTTTCTGTAAGGATGCGTTAGAGCAGGTGCCTGGTATTTTGCTGACAGGCCTCATCCAGGTCCCCACAGAGCAGAGTGAGTACTCCATTCTCCCCTGAGGCAGCCATGCCTCACAGGGTGGAGGGTTAGCTCAGTGTCACTTAGCAATACACAGCAGAGCCAGGATCCATGCCCAGGTGTATTTCAGAATGTTTTCCTTCAAGCTTCTGTACACTAGGCTGGAGATGTTTATAAGGAAGGTTCTAAGCAAAGTCACAGGGCACCTCTGCTCTCTTTGCTAACTGGGTTCCTTACAAGATGTGCTTTTTTCCCCACTGGCACACTCACCATCCTAGTCCTGGGGTACCCAGAGAGGCAAACAAAGACAGCATACCACCTGCCCACTCTCCCACTGCTACCTCCAGCTGGCCTGCTGCAGGACAGCCTAAGGCCCAGCAGGTGGCAGTTTGCTCCATTTATGTGACGAGAGAGTGTTGGGGCTAGGCTGGGTTGGGGGGTGACCCCTCAGATTTTCCAGTCCTGCCTTTTTCTACTCCCAGGCTACCCTCCAAGGAACCTCAAAAGCTCAACTGTGAAAGTTGAGAACTGGTGGAAGAAAGTGTCCTCCTGGACTGTTTCTATCCTCTACCCTCCTGGAGGGCACAATATATCCCCAGATGTGTGCCCTCAGCCTTGTCTGCTTGCTGGGACACAAGCTGGGCTCCCAGGGTCCTGGCTTCCCCAGTCAGGGGCCAGCTGGGAGCGCTTGACCTGGAGGCAGGCAGAAAGCCCTGAAAGATAACCAACAAATGAAAAACTAGAGGGATGGTCATCCTCATGGCTGGATGGCTAGACAGACAGCCAAATAGACCAAGGAATAAATGGTAGAGGCAGAGACAGACACTGAACAGACAGACGATAGACAATGGACAAGCACACGGGGTGGGGGCAGGCACCTCCTTCCGCTTGAACTCCACTATGGCGCTAGCGGTGTCATCACCCTTGAGGAAGGTAGGCGGTGAGTCGTCTTCATCATACACAGTCACGGGAAAGGGCACCATTACGTCCTCATTGCGTGTGCCCAAGCGTACTGTGCAGGCAGCCACCAGCTCATACTTCTCTTGGTGTTCACGGTCCAGGGCCCAGCGAATGCTCACCTCTAGGCTGTCTGAGGCGCAGTGGAAGGGCAGATTCTCACCTGCACACCAAGCAGACCAGGAACTGCCAGTGTGATTCTGGGCTGGTGACATGCTGAGCTGCCTTATTCAAGGGCCCGGCAGGACTGGTGGCATGGGAGGGGCTCTGTGGGGCTCCCCTGCTTGGCTAAGCAGGGGACACAGTACTCTAAGAACAGTCTGCAAGACTATATGCTAGTAAGCTTTCCTGTAGCTGCAGCCTTCTCTCATGATGACAAAGGGAGTAGAGACTGGGAGACCTGTATCAGGTCCTTACCCTTGTCACCTATGAGGATGCTGCATCCCTTGCCCACCTTGCCTCAGCTGTGGAGTGGCACTTGCTCAGCCAGGTTATGGGCCTAGAGATCCATCTGCCAGCATTTGCTGCTTTTTGAAAAAATGTTAAGTTTTTTAAATTATAGAAGCAATATGTGCTCATTTTAGAGGATTTGGGAAGTCATAATCCTACCACTTGAGAACAAACACAGAGGACATTTGGTGAATGATTTGATGTTAACACACAATACTTCTGACTGGCAGATTCTGCATTCCCTCTCTATAGCTCCTGGCTGTCTGGGCTAAGGCTGGTTGCTGTGCTCTTTGTGTCCATTTCCTCACCAGAAGGTGAGTGGATAAGAATAATGCACCTGTTTCTCACCAGGCACTTCTGAACATTTATCAACTCATATATCTTCCCACAACTCAGTGTGGGGAGAACCAGCAACAACAACACACTCTTTAATCCAAGCCTGTCCTGGAATTTCATCCCCCAGGAAAAACCCAGAAAAGGAGAAATGCCAAAGGCTTGAAGGTCAACACAGGAGGGTTATGTCAACTCCACTTGGTAGGAAATCACAAGACTCTCACATCACAGCCACATATTAACATATGGATTATACATGCAGGAAATGCTTATCACATAATGTTACCCTCTACTGTTGATGGCTACAAAAAAAACCCATGCTCAACAAAATTTAATTATGTAAATTTTAGCCGAATGAGCAGCATGATAAACCATATGCTTTGCAATAATCTTGCACAAAAAGAGCTATCCTTGCCACGGGGCAAACCAAACATGATGGGGAAAGGTGCATGACTACTTTTATTTTGAGATTTTTAAAATATTATTACTATGTGTGTGCAATAAACCTGTGTGTGCTATGTGTGTGCTATGTGTGTACTATGTGTGTACTATGTGTATGCAATGAATCCAGATTCCACATACTAGCAGTCTAGCCCCTGTGTCCTCTTTGAGTCCCAGGTCCTTGTCTTTAAATGGTGTTTCACGTGACTGCTCAGCTGCCTTTGCTCATCTCCACTAGGATCTAACCCTCTCCCCTCCCCTATACCACCCAGGACCAGCATGTGGCCATCTGAATGCTGGGCCATCTTGTCAAGTTGGCAGTCCTTGTAGCTGTTAGGGTAGAATCCTGGAACCTTGTTTGGTTTCCTTTTTCCCTCAACACCACACATTCAACTCATCAAGAAATTCTACTGGGTCTTTCTTCAAAACATGCCCAGAACATGGCTACTTCCCATTGCCCCTTGGCTTCTATCTTCCTCCAAGTCCTCATCCTCTTGCTCAGAAATTCCTCATGTAGACTCCCAATTTCTCCATGCTTCCCTCTCTAAACCACCCCACCCCACCAAAAATCATTCACATCAGGCAAACTAATCCTTTAAAGATAAGTTAGGTCCTATCAATGCCCTCCTTAAAACCCTCCTATGATTCCCTAGTCCCTCACTGGGAAGCTGTGCCTAATCCCCTGGAATTTCTCTGCCCTCATCCAATTCTACCCTCCCTTGTCACTCACAGTACTCCAGCTTCATGGGGTCCTGCCTTGGCACTCTCAAAGGGGCTAGCCCTGCTGCCTGGCACCCTCCTATCCTGGCTCCAGTGCCTTCTTCCTTGGCCACCCAATTGAAGACAGCGATCTCCACACTCCACATTTTCTTGACTTTACTTCCCGCCTGGCCCCTTTTGGAGGCCACCTGATTTACTAGTACATGTGTGCTTTCCATCGTTCCCAGGAGTGGAAGCTGCAGGCAGACAGGATTTCTGTTAGTTTTGTCGTATCCTTAGCTCTTAGACTATGTCAAGCCCACTGCAGGTATATGACAGATACTTCTGTAGTATTAAATGAATGATGTGGTGGTGAAGAATAAACTGCATGGCTCACATTGTGGGCTCGGAGCACTGCACATGGCACACAGTGGGCACTGAAGAATGGATCATGAGGCCGGCACTCACCTCCCAGGAGCCTATAGGCCATGCTGATATTGGGGCAGAGGAACTGCATGGGCAGCAGGCGAAACTGGTGGAAGGTGCCAGGAGGTCTGTTTTCCCGAATGCGGAAGGAGAGCCCTGTCTCCGTGAAACAAAGCTCCTTCGGTTTGAGGGAGCTACATGCTGGGAAGGTGGTGTTGATAAAGGAAAAGTAGACACGGGCACACCCTGGCCACTGGCATTCACCCTCACGCAGGGATGTGGGCAACAGGAAGACCTGGACATAGGCTGTAAGCAGGGGGAAGCCACCATCTGCAGAGAGAGAAAAGTCAGGTCCAGTGGGGTATCAGCCACACCTGTCAGGTTATGTGAAACAGAGATGGGAGGGGGCAGGAACTCCAGGGCTAGGGTAAAGCCCAGTCTTCATCATGGTCTGCAGGGCTCTGCTGGGCTCTCTGACTTAGCCAGTACCTCCTACTTGCCCCCTACTGACTAGAAGAGTATCACAGGCCCAGCCCTCTTGTCATTCAGGTTTCAGTTCACTCCTCCTCAGGAAGGTGCCCTGAGTGCTGGGTCTCAAGTCTACCCCCCAGCCCCCCACCCTGCTCTGTGTCCCCACTTCCCCTGTCCCCCGCACTGTCTCCCCCACCAGCCTCTTTATCACTCAGAGGGATGCCCTAAGCCTGGAGTCTAACACCAGGTCAGGAGCTTCTCCAGGGCCACTTCTGTTAATGTGGGCCTCCCCTTCACACCCTCCCCCAGGCAGTTTCATCATGGAGCACTTCTGCAGAGACATAACCTGTGGATGGAGTACCTAGCACCTAGAGGTGTGATTTCCAGCAAATTTCATCATGGGACACCACAGTGACTGCCCTTCCAATAAGGCCTAGACCTCAGCTAGAGTAGGGGACTCTTTTTGAACACTCTTTTCCGGCCCTAGGGTAGTGGTTGCTCCTCACATCTGCTTTTCCATATTCATTAGTTCTCTTTGCCTCTTACTAGCCTGTTTTTCATTGCTCCAATCCCCTGTCATAGTTACTAATTCTCTATACAAATTTTCCCTGTTTACATTACTGATTTCTCTCCTGACTCTACCAAACAGGTGCATGAAGCTGCTCTCCAATCATGAATAGAAGAATTCTCCTATGCAATGGTACCCTTAGCAAATTCTACTCTAGCCTCTACCCCAGGGACCCTGGCTCTTGAAGTTCCCACAGATGGGGATGAAGATGATGGCAAGTAAGTGCATGCATAAACAAAATCCATCTCAGATACCACCTCCTTCAGGAACCACCTAGGGTGTGCTCTTTACTTGGGAACCCTGATTTTACTTGACAAATGCACACAGTCATTCACAGCACTGAATATGGTGCCATCCACCTGCATTCACAGGCTGCCTGCCTCTTACCCACACAAGGAAACTCAGGGCTGATGTGAGGGTCCACTAGGGAGCTACTGGGTATACAATCACTGTTTTGTGCCACAAGGCCAAACTCTAATTAACACCCCTTCCTCCTTGCTGTGCCAGGGTCACACATAGCCTTCACTTAGGCTCTGTCCCCTGCTCTGAAGATCTGGCCAACTCTTCCTTCCACTCACTTTCCTCCCTGGCACTAGACCCAGATCCCCACCAGGCACCAAGGGTAGCTTTTCTTCAGCAAGTTCCAGATTATTTGTTAAATATAAACCTTGGGACTTTTTCCAGCCCCTATTAACCCCTCTCAAAGCCCTAAATCCTTGTTAACCCAACTGGTAAAGTCATCTGGGTCCAGCATGGAGAGAGTACCCACATCCTCCACACAGGTCCTTCAAAATGCTAGCAGCATCAGAAAGCCCCAGGGCCATCAACAGCCCCCAAATTTGCCCTGGCTCCCTTTCCAGGCTGGACACAAAGTCAGGCCAGCCTCTTTCATTCTTCAGCAGAAGCCCACCCTCTGAGCCTTAATGTAAGTGTGTCATTGGCTGTGGAAGGAGAAGAAGGGGTAGGTGCAGGGCTTTTGCTGCCTTACTTCGGATGCTAAGCTTTGCCCAAGAGCTGTGGTCCAGACTCCAGTTAAGGTAGAGAAGGCCTGTGTCTTCCTGGATGCGAATCCAGTTGTTCTCATGTAGCCGTGTGCCGTAGGCGCTGTAGAGGTGCTGGCCAAGACGGAAGCTGGGTACCTCCTCAGGGGCATCACGCAGGGCGTGGACATAGAGCAGGGGCATTCCGGCTGGCTGGTCCAGATACAGCTTCTCCCAGTAAGTGTCTCTGGAGAAGTAGAGTCCCAGTGGGGCTGCAGGGAACAGGGAATTGAGTGAGGGAGGAGAAGGGGATGATGACTGAGCCAGGAGCAGACCTCCTAGGTAGACTGGCATTCTGCAGTGGCTTTATTTCATACTTGGATAAAAGATTCGCATGGACCAAAAAAATTATTTTTCACTAATTTAAAACTCTGAACTTAGTAGTATTCTCATCTGTAGTTCCAAAGAACATTGACACAATTATTTGTATAGCTAAACACTGGCTAAAAATGTACTGCTTTAAAACAGGACATGGAGGAAAAGGAGCAGTATACAATTGTGAAATCATTCTCAATTCCCCAAGCTTGATAAGCACGTAAACAACACACCTGGGGAGTTCCTGCGGGCTTTGGAATACCACACCTGGAGCCAGATAAGCAGGGCAGGCAAGAATCGCCAAACATGAATCAAATAATTTTACTACAGCCCTGGCTGGTGTAGCTCAGTGAATTAAGCGCAGGCTGTGAATCAAAGGGTCACCGGTTTGATCCTTGGTTAGGGCACAAGCTTGGGTTGCAGGCCAGGTCCCTAGGGGAGGCCACATGAGAGGCAACCGTGCATTGATATTTCTCTCCCTCTCTTTCTCCTTCCCTTCCCCTCTCTCTAAAAATAAATAAATAAAATAAAATAAACTTTATTACAAAGCAACAAATTTTTATCTAAAGTTAAACACATTCTTACTATATGACCCAGAAATTCCACTACATTTGTCCAAGAGAAATAAAAATGACTTATTCACAAATGGCAGGGCTATTCACAGTCACAAACAGGAGGCGACCATGGTGACCTTCAGGAGTGAATGGATAAGCCAACAGCACAGCATCCTATGCACCAATGAAAAGAGATGAGCTATTCATACACACAATGACCTGAACAGGTCTCAGACATCAGGCCAAGCAGAAGTCAGGCACAAAAGAATACACATGGCACGATTCTAGACTGATTTTAGGTGATAGAAATCAAACTGGCTACCTGTTGTGAGTGGGGAGGCAACAGACTGGGTAGGGAAGGAAGGAATATTCTGAGGAATATAAAGGTTTCATATCATGATAGGGGTGTGGGTCACATGGGCACATCCATCTGTCAACAATGGATAGCCAAGATTTGTGCATTTTAACCTAAGTAAATTGTGCCTAAAAAACTGCTCACTGAGGGGCTGTGGGTAGGGTTAG
This sequence comes from Glossophaga mutica, assembly GCA_039655065.1. Lineage (NCBI taxonomy): Eukaryota > Metazoa > Chordata > Mammalia > Chiroptera > Phyllostomidae > Glossophaga > Glossophaga mutica. The sequence continues at coordinate 100,623,598 of CM077307.1, read as the reverse complement.
GAAACTGTCACGAGGAAGGCAGATGCTGACCACAGCCAGCAGCAGGGCATGCACTAAACATTAGTGATCTGAGATGCTGCCAGTAGGTCTCAAATCCCAAGGCTTGCAGGGAATCCTGCTGGGTGGTGGGAGAGAAGGGCAGCTGTGTATCCAGAAGATGACACTCAGACCTGGGCAGCCTGGGTCTTCCAGAAGCCCATGAGACTACCAGCTCTTCTCAGTTTTCCTGATACCTCCATAGAAGTGGGTCCTTCATTCTTGCTCCAGGGTACCAGCATGAGAACACTGTGTGACAATCTGACAAGTCAGCTTATGTCATGAGAGGCAACATAACCTTTGTGGGCTTGTTATCTTGGAACACATACCCCTGGCTCTGGTCACTGGAAGAACCTGCTGCCTTTAGATCCACCCTGAGAGGAGGGCCTTGAAGGTGGGTCTTGTTAAGGGAGAGATGCTTCACCCAGAGTTCCCCAGCTGCCAGGAAAGTAGGAGCATATCCAGTATGGGGCTCCTTCCCTGGGGAGTCTCCTTGAGTGCACACACATTCAGTGGTTCAGGGGTGGGAGGTGGGATGAGCCAAGCTCCTGAGAGCCCCTACCTCCAAAGTGATCCAGTCCCCTGCCCAACACAGACAACATTTGCCAGGGCAGAATAGGCTCTATCTGCTCTTGGCTCACAGAGCCCAGCCCTGCAGAATCCATATGGGGCCCAGTCTGTTGCTGCCAAGAGGGATTTGTGGGCCAGGTAATGACTGTGAGTTGAAACAAACTTAAGTTCACTTAAAATGCCTTTCAGATGGTCTCTGAAGCAGGGCATGGCTTCCTTAATGCTTCCCCTTGTCACACATTTTGATGGAAAAACACATGTTACAAGGTGGTGTTGGAGGATGGGGAGAGGATGCAGATGCAGGGCTGGTCTCAAGGGGGTATATTCTGGGCAGTCTGAAAGGGCCCACACTTGGTTTAATGCTCTGCTGTCACTGTCTTAAAATTCTTCATAATTTTAGAACAAGGGGTACAGATCTTCATTGTATACTGGATCCCACAAACAATGCACCTAATCTTGGTGGATGAATGAGGAGAACCTATGATGGGTCACTGGTGTCCATTACCACAGCCTGCAGAGTGCTGGCCTCCTATGGGTCTCAGTTTCTCCAGAGGAGGACATGCTGAAGACAGGAGCAGCCGGTGTCAGTGCAGATAGGCCTCACCTTTACATAGGTATGTATTCTATAAACCTCTCACTTCAGATCCAAAACCGCTGTGTGCATATCCCTTTACTCCCCCATTTCACAGTTAAGAACACTGAGACTGGGTGGTGAGGTATCACTGAAGTCAAATAGTTAGAGATTCTATGTCTTGGAGTTCAGTACGATGGCTAACAAAGTTGTGGCAGGAGTCAGAATAAAGGTAGCTGCTGAGACTATTGTGAGACCCAGGGCCATTCTGGATGACCACCCTGCCTCCACTGCTGGCACCTCCACTGCAGGGCTGCCTACCACCTGCCTCTGGTACTTTGGACAGATCAACACCAGGACATTTACCACCTCTGCCTTCCACCTCTGGAAGGCCATGTGGTGAAAGAATCCTCCCCTGATACCTAGTCTAACATCTTTTGCCTAGACAGTCTTGGCTAGCATCATCCTCCAGCAGCATGGAGGATGTTGTGCTGATTCCTCAGGTTGCCCTAAGGCCCTGGCATCATGCTAAGGGGTGAGGAGCTGGCCTTTGCTCACACAGAACAGGCAGGTCTTGCACACCTGACAAGAGACCACAGGATACTTCAAGACTTGTGTGTGCCTACACACACGAGTGTTATGTTGTTTGTGCACATAGGTGTGCAGGAAATAGAAACAGAGACAGGGCTCAGCAACCCAGGACCCCATCTTCTCTTACCCTGCCCCCACCTATAAGGAAAAGATGCAGAACTAACATTCAATGGGGTGAAGTGCCATCCTACTTCCAGCAGGGCCTTCTTCAGTGTCTCCTTTACAAGTAAACCTCACAGACTTTGTCAAGTGGGAACTGCAAGTTTCAGTCACCTAGCTACGGTTTTGCTTCTGCCTTTACCTTTCTGTAGCCTGGCAAGGCAGGTTCCAATTCTCCATACTTGGTTGGGATGTTTAATTGATTTATATTTGATGCAGATGGAACAAGGCCTGAGTCCTCTTATTATTTATTAAGTGCAACCATTCACGAGAGCATATGTGTGCGTGCACACATACACACACTCTCATGCCTTTCTTGGACTCTCTGAGTACCTCCTCTGCAGTGAACAAGATCCTAAGCCTCATCAGTGGAGGCCACTGTAGGCACATAAGGGCTTTGCTCATGCTTCTTGTTATCACACTGTGCTTTTTCTAGCTCCTGCTGCAGTGCCCCACTGGTTGGTTTTAGGTAACAGTAATGGTACCAAACATGGGGCCCTAGTTGGTCTTGGGAGGTCAATTCCCCACCTGGAGCCAAGTAATGGGACTGTGGGGTTTCCCAGTTGCTGGGAATTTCTCTGCATGCCCACTAGAGGTGTTAGTCACTTAAACACACCTGGCAGATAGAAAGGAAATGGGTCTGGGAAGAGAAAAAATTCTGGGAAGAAGAAAGGATCACCTGAGTTTTGAGGCTGCAAACCAGAATCTGGATGAAGACTGGCTGAGTTTTGGGTAGGCCATGCTTGGCGAACACTGTTTGTGAGATTGGTTGGCAGAAAAAAATTTTGTGAGCATTTGTTGAACTAATGAAGTCGTGGATGCCAGTTTTATCTATATGTTCCCAGGTTGCCTGGGTTCTTCTGGTCATAGGGTTAGGCTTGCTGTGTATCCATGCCAGCAGGGGTTGTTCTGGGTTGGTTCCTAGAGGGAGCCCAGTGGGTAGAATATTAATGGACTGGAGCATGTACAACCATTATCCAATGCCTAAAGAGGTATTGGCTTATTATTATAATACTTTGTGACCTTTGAATGTTTTGGATTGTGGGGAAAGTTTGCCCGTGGATGATTCTTTAGATTACTGTATCATGTAATTGTCACAGTATTGCCAACAGTTACACAAATAGGATGAAATCCATTATGTCAAGGGATTTACGTCATTGCATAACAGAGCTTCACCATAGACAGATGTTGGCTTGTTGGTGCAGAGGAGGGAGGGGGCCTGAAAACTTCTTCCTGATAGTAGGACACAGGAATAAAAGGAGGATGAGAAGATAAGCCTCATTAATGCCCTGAACCCAGGGGACAAAATTTGTAATGGGAAGATCTACTCCATCTCATCCCTACCATTAGCTACCCCAAAATAGGGCCCAGAGAGCCAACAGCCCCATCCTTATATGATGAATGATGGGTCTCCACCTTGAAGGTCCATCAAGGCTCCAAATTTGTCCAGGAAGCCTCCCAATCCTTAGCAATCCAGTTCCCTTTGAGGCAATATCCTATAGGTGCAGTAAATCAGGAAGGCCAGCCTGCTGGCTACTATTGGGCCTATACTCCGTTTTCCACTTCAGACTTACTGATTTGTAAGAATTCCAACCCCTCATAGGGAGCATCCACAGAAAATGGCAGATCTTGTCACTTCCATTTTTGCCACTCATCATCCAAATTGGACAGATGTACAGACTCTCCTTAACATCTTGTTAACTGCAAATGAGAGATGGCTGGTTATAAATAAGCTGAATGAAGAGGACCAATGCTTCCACCAAGAGAATCCCAATGGAACCCTCAACCTAGCCAGGGCAATTCCCTTGACAGAACCTGACTTAGACCCAAATTGTGGAGACTTAGTCTTCTGGGAACATTACAGAGGGTGTGTATTAGAGGTGCTTGGCAGGGGGGTGCCTAGGCAAAAGAGACTGAATATGATGCAGGCCCTCCAGAAGAAGGGTACCCTTCTGAATTTTTAGAAAGGATCTATCAGGCCAATAGAACTCACACTGATGCTGACCTGCAGGAACCAGATAATGTGAGGATGGTGAACATAAATTTTGTTGGGCAATATGCCACAGCTATCGGAAGGGGACTTGAGTTTAGATAGGGCATTGACAATGAATCTCTCTCAGCTGGTGGATGTAACATTTAAAGTCTATGGCACCCAGGGAGCAAGGAAGATAAAGCAAGCCACAGTGTTCCTGGAAACAGGGGGTGAGACCAGAAGAAGAGGCAGGATCCTAAGGGCAAAGAGAAGCCCACTAGGTACCAATGTGCTCATTGCAAGAAAGAGGGTCAGTGGAGAAGGGAGTGCCTGAAACTCAAAAGGGAAAACAGAGATGACAAAAACCCTAGCCAAGAAATGATTAAAATCAGAGGGGATTCTGATGAATTTGGAGGCCCAGGGATTCCCTTGGATATCTTCTGAACTATTACTATTTTCCCATAGGAGCCCTGGTTTCAGTTGATGATGGGGAACAAGCCAATTTATTTCCTTGTAGATATGGAAGCTACATACTCAGTGCTGAATACAAAATTAACCAATAAAAGTCCAGATGCAGCAATGGTAATTGTAATGACTGCATAATTATAGAAACAGGAGTTCCTTCAACCCCTAGAATGCCAGCTTGGGGATCAAAAGTTTGTACATAGTTTTCTCTACATGCCAGACTGCCTTATTCCACTGTTGGGCCAAGATTTACTTAGCAAATTGCATGCACAAGTCTTTTTCTCCTGAAAAGCAACAGTTATATTTGGAGGTACCACTGGAACAGGCTCTCAGCTCCAGACACTCCTAACTTGCCCAGAAAGTCCCAGAGGTGAACTCTTCCCACCTGAGATCTATGAACAGGTTTATCAAACTGTTTGGACTGATGGAACCACAGTTAAAGTGGTTAATATCCAACCCATAAAAATTAACCTAAAAGAAGGGGCACAGACCCCAAGGAAGAAATAGTACCCTCTTAAAAAGGAGGCTTTAGAAGCAATTCAACCAATACTACAAAAATTCTTAAAATAAGGACTAGTTTGGTAATGCCAGTCTCCCTATAATCCTCCCATTTTGCCAGTCAAAAGCCTCACTCTGATGAATATCGATTTGTACAGGATCTTATGGCCATAAATGACATTGTTCAGGATATTCATCCTATGGTGCCCAACCCCTATACTCTGTTGACCACAGTGCCTGGAAATAGCAAATAATTTTCAGTCCTAGACTTGAAAGAAGCCTTTTTCTGCATTCGAATACATCAGCAGGCTCAGCTACTGTTACCTTTGAATGGCAGGGCCTAGAAACAAAAGCCATGCTCCAATACTGCTGGACTGTGCTGCTACAAGGTTTTAAGAACTCCCCAACTACATGTAGGGAAGTAATAGCAAAGGACTTAAACAATGTTCTCTTGAAATCAGGAGTTCTTCTGCAATATGTAGTTGGCATACTGATAGCTAGCAATACCTACAAGGACCGTTTGCTCAACAAAATCACATTTGGCAGAAAAGGGATATAAGGTATTATCTCTCAAGGCCCAGATTTCAGAATTTCACACAGGAAGTGGCACACCTGGGATTTCAACTGAAATGGTACTAGCAGCTTGACGGCAGATAGAAATCAAGCCATTGCTACAATAAAAATACCAAAGAATTGAAGGCAGTTCTATGGGTTCTTAAGGATTAAAAGGTGTTGCTGAATTTGGGTTCCAAACTTTGTATATATGGAAAACCACCATACAATTCCTTGAAAGGCCTGGACTCTAAACCTTTCAAATGGACAAGAGAGTGTCAGGTAGCATTTGATATGTTGAAGGAAAGCTAGTTTTTGCTCCCACACTAAGATTGTCCAATTTACAGAAATCTTTCAAATGATACATTCACGAAAGGCAAGGGATTGGACTGAGTTTGCTAATCTAGGCCTTGGGAAACATCCCAGACCCATAGCCTATCTCTCAAAGAAGCTGGATCACACAACAAAGGGATGACTACCATGTCTTTGAGCAGTGGCAGCTACCTTTGACATCTCACAGGAAGCTCAGTTTACTTTGGGGCAGCCCAGTACAGTATTGGTTTCACACCAGGGCCTAACTCTACTGGAACAGAAAGGAGGGTTTGACTGATAGCAGGGCACATAGGAAAATACTGGCTTGGCAAAAATTTTGTTTTGTTTTTTTTCCATAATGTGATTTTGGTAATCCTTAGTTGTCTTTAACTTCATTCCAAACAATTTTGTTAGATTCTATTGTGACAGCTGTCACATCAGCATCCATTAAAAAAAAAAAACAACACATCAAAATTGGTGAATTTTTCTGTAGCCATTTTATTTATTTATTTTTGCTTTTTTTCAATTTTTATTTTAATTGTTGATCTTGTACAGTTTTCTGTCTTTCACTCCTACCCCAACCCACCACCCCAGCCCTCCCCACCGCCCTCCCATTTCCACCCCTCCCCTTTTCCCCTGAAATTCCCTCCCCTCTCCCCTCTGGTAACTCTCAGCCTGTTCTCAATTTCAGTGTCTTTGGTTCTATTATGCTTGTTTGTTTGTTTTGTTGATTAGGTTCCTGTTAAAGGTGAGATCATACAGTATTTGTCTTTCACTGCCTGGCTTATTTCACTTAGCATGATGCTCTCAAGTTCCATCCATGCTGTTGCAAAGGGAAGGAGATCCTTCTTTCTTTCTGCTGCATAGAATTCCATTGTGTAAATGTACCACAGTTTTTTGATCCATTCATTTACTCATGGGCATCTAGGTTGCTTCCAACACTTGGCTATTATAAATTGTGCTGCTATGAACATAGGGGTGCATAGGTTCTATTGGATTGGTGTTTCAAGATTCTTAAGATATAATCCAAGCAGTGGAATTGCTGGGTCAAAAGGTATGTCCATTTTTAGTTTTCTGAGGAAATTCCATACTGTTTTCCATAGTGGTTGTACCAGTCTGCACTCCCACCAACAGTGCACTAGGGTCCCCTTTTCTCCACAACCTCTCCAACACTTGCTGTTTGTTGCTTTGTTTATGAGGGCCATTCTGACTGGTGTCAAGTGGTAGCTCATTGTGGTTTTAATTTGCATCTCTCTGATAGCTAGTGATATCGAGCATCTTTTCATGTGTCTCTGGATCCTCTGTATGCCCTCCTTGGAGAAGTGTCTGCCCAAGTCCTTTGCCCATTTTTTAATTGGGTTGCTTGTCTTCTTAGAGTGGAGTCCTGTAAGTTCTTTGTATATGTTGGAGATTAAACCCTTGTCGGAGGTATCATTGGTAAATATGTTTTCCCACACCGTTGGTTCTCTTTTTATTTTAATACTGTTTTCCTTGGCCATGCAGAAGCTTTTTATTTTGATGAGATCCCATTTGTTTATTCTTTCCTTTATGTCCCTTGCTTTAGGGGACATATCAGTAAAAATGTTGCTGCATGGAATATCTGAGATTGTCCTGCCTATGTTCTCCTCTAGGACTTTAATAGTGTTATGGCTTATGTTTAAATCTTTTATCCACCTTGAATTTATTTTTGTGTATGGTGTAAATTGGTGCTCAAGTTTCATTTTGTTGCAAGTAGCTGTCCAGTTCTCCCAACAGCACTTGTTGAAGAGGCTATTTTTACTCCATTTTATGTTGCTGCCCCCTTTGTCAAATATTAATTGATGGTAGAGACTTGGGTTTATTTCTGGGCTCTCTGTTCTATTCCACTGGTCCACGTGCCTGTTTTTATGCCAGTACCAGGCTGTTTTGATTACAGTGGCCTTGTAATATATTTTGGTATCAGGTATTGTGATCCCTTCTACTTTGCTCTTCTTTCTCAAAATTGCTGCAGCTATTGGAGGTGGTTTATGGTTCCATATAAATTTTTGAAGTGTTTGTTCTATGTCTGTGAAATATGCCATTGGTACTTTAATAGGTATTGCATTGAATCTGTAGATTGCTTTGGGAAGTATGGACATTTTGATGATGTTAATTCTTCCGATCCATGAACACGGTATGTGTTTCCATTTGTTTGTGTCTTCCTTGATTTCTTTCTTCAGTGTTGTGTAGTTTTCTGCATACAGGTCTTTTACTTCCTTGGTTAGGTTTATTTCTAGGTACTTTATTTTTCTTTTTGCTATATCGAATGGGATTTTTTTCTTGATTTCTGCTTCTGCTGTTTCATTGTTGGTATACAAAAATGCCTTTGATTTCTGGATATTGACTTTGTATCCGGCTGTTTGGCCAAATTCATTTATTAGGTCGAGCAGTTTTTTGGCCGAGTCTATAGGATTTTCTATGTATACTATTATGTCATCTGCAAACAATGATAGTTTTGTTTCCTCCTTTCCAATTTGGATGCCTTTTATTTCCTTTTCTTGTCTAATCGCTGTGGCTAAGACTTATTTATTTATTTTTTATTATTGTTCAATGTATAGCCATTTTAACATTGAAAATGGAAGAAAATAAGCAACTTTTTCAGCATATTTTGTTTTATTATTTCAAAATAAGTAAAAACACAACTGAAATGCATAAAAAGATTTTTGCAGCAAATGGAGAAGTTGCTGTGACTGATCAAACAAGTCAAAAGTGGTTAGTGAAGTTTCGTGCTGGAGATTTCTCACTGGATGATGCTCCACGGTCAGGTAGACCACTTGAAGTTGATAGGAATCAAATGGGGACATTAATTGAGAAAAATTAGTGTTATTCCAGGGCGTACTCAAAATGTCCAAATCAATAAAGTTATTGGTGAAAATGGGAAATATGTCTTTTATTTATGGAAAAAACTACATGTATTTTTTTTTTGCCAACCCAAACCAGGCCATTCTGTTGGACAACCCCAACATTATCTTGTAGACTGCCACAAATCTGGCCACTCTGCTCCTGGACTCAGAGGAAGACTCAGCCCTCCCCTCCAGCATGACTGCTTAAAAATAATTGACCAGGTTTATTCTAGCAGGCTGGATTTACTGGACCAGCTGCTGGCAGCACCAGACTGGGAGCTATATACAGATGGGACAGTTTCATGGACAATGGCCAATAACAAGTGGGGTATGCAGTAGTCACCATAGACAAGGTAATAGAATTCCAAGAGCTTGTACTGGGAAGCTCAGCACAAAAGGGTGAGTTGATAGCCCTCACAAATGCCCCAGTACTGTCCCAGGGAAAGAAGGTTAATATCTACACAGACTCCAAATATGCCTACATGGTAGTCTATGCCCATGGAACATATAGGAGAGAGAGCTCTTAACCTTGGGGAACAAGAAACAATTTTCCTCTAGAGGTACTTTGAAATGCAGTGTTCACCTGTTACATACTGAGTGCTCAATGCTGATTCAATATCATTATTATCACTTTTTCAATATTTCTCATCCATTCTCACCACTGGTTTGTGCCGCCCCCTTGGGTGTGTATTCCCATTGGTCCCCTAGGGCACAGCACTGGACAGGACCACTCTCAGCTTAACCTGATGAGATTTTGGTGGGAGAACCTTTTCATAATGTCCAGGTGCCTTAAAACTGTACTTAACTAACTATTAAATGTCTGAGCATGTATTTATTAAATCACTGTATATATCTTATATATCAAGAAGTATGAAAAAAGTTCTATATATAGTGTCCACAAAACATTATATTTATCTAATCACTATACACATACAAATTCATACCTTTATCAACCTACAAAAATAGGTATGTATGTTTGCATATTTCTACTTTTCCCCTTAGAATTAATTTTTGCATTATGTGACACTTTTCATTCTTTCAATGTTTATATAACCACTACATTTGTTCAACCATTTTATGTATTTGTATGTAATTTTTATTAAACCAGTCTGCATTTCTTTTTTTAAACCAGTCTACATTTATATCTGTAGGAAGATAGATGTGTAATACATTTCTTGCATATATGCCATGTCAGATTTCCTCTTTATTAAAAATGTTCTATTTTTTATACTACATGTTCAGTATCATTAGTATGTGTGCTTTGTCAGTACTCTTCCCAAGGACCTTTTCCATGCAGGAAGTGAGCTTTCACCAGACACTGCTGCTTTTGACCACTTTGAGCAGTCATCTTCTGGCAGGACCTGGTGGCCACTATGACCAGGTCTTAGCCTGGGGGAAGTGATGACGAGCCTTGGTGTTCTCATCTGTAAAATGGGTCTGAGTTAGGATTATGATCATTATTCAACACCCAGGGGTTAGTATCTATAGACAGATGTTTATGCCCTCCTAATCCCCAATGTGATGGTACTGGGAGGTGGGTCTTTGGGAGGTCATTAAGTCATAAGAGTGGAACTCTCATGTTTGGGATTAGTGTCCTTGTAAAAGAGACACAGAAAGCTCCCTTGCCTCTTCTGCTGTGTGAGAAGGATATAGTGAGAACACAACAGTCTATGAACCAGAAAGTGGGCTCTCATCAGACACCATATCTGCCAGTACCTTGATCTTGGACTTTCCAGCCAACAGAATGGTGAGAAATAAATTTCTGTTATTCATAAACCAACCAGCCCATTGTATCTTTGTTATATCAGTCTGTACAGACTAAAAAGGTATCCATTTTGGCAAAAACTAGTCTAATTCTTCTTCTTCTTCCTCTTCCTCTTCCTCTTCTTCTTCTTCTTCCTCTTCCTCCTCCTCTCCCTCCTCCTCCTCTGCTTCTCCTCCCCCTCCTTCTCTCTTCTTCTTCTCCTTCCCTCCTCCTCCTTCTCCTCCTCCTTTTTCTTATTCTCCTCCTCCTCCTCCTTCTTCTTTATTTATTAAGTGGTTAAAGGCAATGTTATTACAGCAGCCTATACTTATTTTATTCTAAAGGAATAAAATGCATGAAGAGAAACAGCTTTTATTTTTGTTTGCTGTCTATAGAGTTGAGCTCTTTGCTGGTGTAAATTACCAATAACTTACTTGAGGACCATGCTACCTTCTGAAAATTCCACACACCTGCTTCTTAAACATTTCAAAGTTACAGCACATCTTAGACTTGCCTAGAGTTGAAACAACAAGCAAATTACTGTTCTTGGACTGCTCTTGGAGCTCTTGGAAAGCTCTAGGTGCTTTCCCATGTGCATTTGTGACTGTGCATTCACAGCTGCTTAGCTGTGAATCAAGAAAATGCAGACAGAGAGAAGAACTTTTTAAAGGCAAAATAACCAAATGGCTCTTTGGCATCTACTTTCAGTGATGCACACAATTCCCTAACCTTAATTTCATTTTTTTAAATTTTTATTTTTAGAGTATAATTATTAAAGCTGAAGACAATTAAACAAGGAAGGGCTTAGGGCAGAAAAAGCAATAGGAGAGCCTAAGCTGGGCTGCCTTAGCTCACTGAGAAATAAAAGTCACAGTGAAAGAAGTGAGCCATGGTGGGGTTGCTGTCAGCTTGTAATGGGGGGTGGTCTGGCTGAATCATCAGGTAGAGGAGAACAGGATCCCCAGAAGAAGCATGAGAGTGTGGACACCCCCTCCCAGGGATGGGGGAGGGGTTGGGAAGAGCTGAGGATTGCACATGAATAGATAACCCTGCAAACAGGCAGCACAGCATGATGGAGGGAAATACCCTCCTAGGTTCTTTCGCCACACAGAGAATTTTGGGCCAGACTATATACAGTGGAGTGTATGGAAATGCTGCCCTCTTTGTTCTCCCCTCTTTCCTGGACACTTGGGCCTGAGGAGGATTGACCGAGTTTTGGGCACGCCATTGCCTGCAGGCCACTGTTTGTGAGACTGGTTGGCAGAAAACTTTCTTGTGAGCATTTGTTGGAATAATGGAATCATGGATTCCAGTTTTGTTTATGTGTTCCCAGGTTGCCTGGATTCTTCTGGTCATAGAGTTGGGCATGCTGTACATTTGGGCCAATGGGGGCTGTTTTGTGTTGGTTCCTAGAGGGAACCCACGGGGTAGAATTTTAGCAGGCTGGAGTGTGTACAGCTATTATCCAATGTCTAAGGAGGTATTGGATTATTATTATAACACTGTGTGGCCTACATATGTTTCGGATTGCAGGGAAATGTGACCTATGGGTGGTTCCCTAGATTACTGTACCATTATGCAATTGGAACAATATTTCCAACCGGTATACAAATGGGATGAAATCTGTTATGTAAAGGAATTTATATCATTGGATAATAGATTTTCACCAGAAACAGAGGTCTGCTTTATGGTTCAGAGAATGGAGGGGGCCTCAAAACCTCTTCCTGAAAGTAAGACACAGGAGGAAAACAAGAATAAGGAAATAAGCCTCATTAATGCCCCGAACCCAGGGGATGCAGAGTTAGTAGCAGGAGGACCTCTTTCATCACCACCCCCACTGCTAGTTATTCCTGAAATAGGGCCCAGAAAGCCAAAGGTCCCACCCCTGCATGATGAAGGATGGGTCTCCCCTTGAAGACCAAATTTGGCCAGGAAGCCTCTCAAGCTGGAGCAAGACAGTTCCCTTGGAGGCAATATCCTGTGGATGTATTAAACCAGAAAGTTCAGCCTGCTAGCTACTATTAGGCCCACACTCTGTTTACCACTTCAGACTTACTGACTTGGAAGAATTTCAACATCTCCGATAGGGAGAATCCTCAGAAAATGGTAGGTCTTATTACCTCCATTTTTGCCATTCATAATCCAAACTGGGCAGATATACAGGCTCTCCTTAACATTCTGTTAAAGGAAGATGGGAGATGGCTGGTTATACATAAGGCTAACAAAGAGGTGAACATGACTTTTATTGGGCAGTGCCCTGGATATTAGAAAGAAACTTCAGCATTTAGATGCGGGCTTTCGAAATAAATCCTTTCCAATTGGTGGACATAGCATTTAAAGTTTATAACATCCAGAAAGCAAGAAAGATAAAACAGGCCACAGTGTTTTTAAAAATGGGGTGGTGAGACCAGAAGAAGAGTCAGGAAAAGGAGAGGCCCACTGGGTATCAATCAATGTGCCTATTGCAAGGAGGAGGGCCATTGGAAAAAGGAGTGCCTGGAACTCAAAAGGTAAAATAGAGATTAAAGATGAAAACCCTCACCAACAAATGTTTAAAAAGAGAAGGGAGGCTGATGATAAATGAGAAGGCCCAGAAACTCCTTTGGACATCTTCTGACCTATCATTATTTCCCCTTGGGAGCGCTGGGTACAGTTAATTCTGGGGAACAAGCTAGTTGATTTCCTTGTAGATACAGGAGCTACATACTCATTGCTAAAAACAAAGTTAACCAAAAAAGTTTAGATGTAGTAATGGTTAGTGAAGTGACTGGATAATTACAAAACAGGCATTTCTTCAACCTCTAGATTGCCAGCTTGGTGATCAAAAGTTAATGCATTGTTTTCTCTAAATGCCAGACTACATATTTTATTGCTAGGCTGATATTTAGTTATCAAATTGCATGCACAAGTCTTTTTCTCCTGAAAAGCAACAGTTATATTTGGAGGTACCACTGGAACAGGCTCTCCATCTCCAGGCACTCCTAACTTGCCCAGAAGTTCCTACAGGTGAACTCTTCTCACCTGAGGTCTATGAACAAGTCGTCAAACTGTTTGGCCTGATGGAACTGCAGTTAAAGTGGTTAATATCCACCCCATAAAATTAACTTAAAAGAAGGGGTGCAGACCCCAAGGAAGAAATAGTATCCCCTTAGAAAGGAGGTTTTAGAAGTGATTCAACCAATACTACAAAAATTCTTAAAATAAGGACTAGTTTGGTAATGCCAGTCTTCCTATAACACTCCCATTTTGCCAGTCAAAAAGCTTCACTCTGATGAATATCGATTTGTACAGGATCTTATGGCCATAAATGACATTGTTCAGGACATTCATCCTATAGTGCCCAACCCCTATACTCTGTTGACCATGGTGCCTGGAAATACCAAATAGCTTTCAGTCCTAGATTGAAGGATGCCTTCTCTGCATTCCAATAGGTGGACGGGCTCCACTACTGTTCACCTTTGAATGGCTGGGCCTAGAAACTGGAGCCATGCTCCAATACTGTGGATCTGTGCTGCCACAAGGACTCCGTGACTATATTTGGGGAGGTATTAGTAAAGGACTTAAGGGATGTTCTATTGGAATCAGGAGTTCTTCTGCAATACATAGATGACATATTGATAGCTAGCAATACCTATAAGAACTGTTTGTTCAACATCATCACAGTTCTAAATCATTTGGCAAAAAGGGGACAAAGACATTGCCTCACAAGGACAGATTTGCAAACAGGAGGTGGCCTACCTGGGATTTCAACTGAAAGAGCATACTAGGTGCTTGATGGTAAATAGAAAGCGAGCCAACCCTACAATAAAAATTCCTGGAAACAGAAGGCAACTTCATGGGCTCTTAGGGATTATTGGATTCTGTTGAATTTGGATTCCAAACTTTGGATTTATAGCAAAATCACTGTACAATTCCTTAAAAGGCCTAGACTCTGAACCTTTCGAATGGACAAGAGATTGTGAAGTAGCATTTGATAACTTGAAGGAAAAGCTAGTTTCAGCTCCTGCACTAGGATTGTCCAATTTACAGAAATCTTTCAAATTGTACGTTCATGAAAAGCAGGGCATTGGAGACCTGTAGCCTATCTCTCAAAGAAGTTGGATCACATGACAAAGGAATAGCCACCATGTCTTCAAGCAGTGGCAGCTATCTGTGACATCTTGCAGGAAGCTGAGAAGTTCACTTTGGGGCAGCCTACTATGGTATTGGTTCCACACCAGGTCCTAACTCTATGGGAACTGAAAGGAGGACATTGGCTGACACAAGGTGCATGGGTAAATACCAGGCCATTCTGTTGGGCAACCCAAATGTTACCTTTTAGACTAGCACAACCTTGAACCTGGTCACTCTGCTCCCAAACACGGAGGGAGATTCAGCCATCTAACATGACTGTTTGAGAATCATTGACCAAGTTCAGTCTAGTAGGTCAGGCCTACTGCACCAGCTTCTGGCAGCACCAGACTGGGAGCTATATACAGATGGGAGCAGCTTCATGGATAACAGCCAACAACAAGCTGGGTACATGGTAATCACCATAGACAAAGTTATAAAAGCCTAAGCCCTTGCACTGAGAACCTCAGCACAAAAGGCTGAGTTGATTGTCCTCACAAAAGTCTTAATACTGTTCAAGGGAAAGAAGGTTAACATCTACACAGACTCCAAATATACCTTCATGGTAGTCCATGACAATGGAGCAATATGGAAGGAGAGAGGGCTCATAATCTTGGAGAAAAAGGAAGAAGAGATGCAGAGAAGATTTTACAGGCAGTGAAATCTACTGGACCTTTTAGAGGCAGTGAATCTATTGGACCAGACTGACATAATGCACTGCCCAGGACACGAAAGGGACTGTTCATAAATGACTCATGGAAGCCAAACTGCTGATAAATCAGCAAGACAAGCAGCTGGAGGGCTGCTACACCAAGGGGTTGTAATTCCCTGCTTGGACTTGTCAGAATTTAAACCCCAGTATACAGAGCAAGACAAAGAATGGGCCTATGAATGGAGATTCAGTAACACTGACCCCAATTCCATATGGAAGTTCAACACCCATGGTATGCTCTTATTCCTCCACTCTCTAGTGTATCCCACCTCAAACACCTACATGAAGGAACATGGAAGGGCTATGGAAGGGATATTTTGATAGATCTCATTAGGCCACACTTGAAGGGCCTTAATTTGCAAAGGACCATTCACAAGATCACCCAAGCCTTTCAGATATATACCAAAAACAATCCTAAATCAGAACACGCCCCAGCAGAAAAGGGAGTACAATATGAAGGATTATGTTCATTTGAGGACTGGCAATTAGACTTCACGCAAATGCCTAAAACCAGAGGGAATTTCACATTTTTAATAGTTTTTGTGGATACTTTATCTGATTGAGTAGAGGCATACCCCTCTAGTACTGAGAAGGCAACTGAGGTAGTGAAACTTAAAGAAATAATTCCTAGGTTTGGGCTTCCTCACAGCATTTAGAGTAGCAATAGACCACTGTTCACTTTGGAGATCTCCCAGAAGGTTGGACAGGCACTGCAAATACAATGGAAATTATGTGCATCTTGGAGACCTCAATCTATAGCAGAGGTGGCAAACACAAGGCCTGCAGGTCAAATCCAGCCCTCCACCTTGTTTTATATGGCCTGGCACCATGCTTCTTCTTGGTGGCAGCACTGAGTTCTTCCTTAACTGTTAAGGAGTAGTTACATTTATACAGTCTTAAAATTGCATTTGGCCCTTTGAAGGTAACCATGAGGCTGATGTGGCCCCCGGTGAAAATGAGTTTGACACTCCTGATCTATAGGAAAGACCAAAAATATGAACTACACAATAAAGAAGACCCCCACAGAAATATGCCAGGAAACACATTTGAAGTGGGCCCAAGCACTTCCTTATTGTTTTTCTCTGGATTAGGGTAGCACCCAGAAGTAGCTTTGAGTTAAGCCCTTTAGAAGTAGTTTATGGGAGTCTCTTTCAAATCTCGATTTTGGGAGCACAGCCTCACAGATTTGGAGCATGAGTCAAAAATTAAGCAATATGTGAAACACTTGGGACAATCACTAACCATTCTGTATATGTTTACAATTACAGGTTTGCTTACACATGTGATGAGCCCTTAAACCAGTTCTAACCAAGGGACCGAGTCTTACTAAAGACCTGAAAAATTCAAGGCTCTGAACAGCAGCTCATTGAGCAAAGGACTAGTCCCTATGATGTCCTACTGACAATGCACTCTTCACTAAAGTTCACAGGAAGCAAGTTTTGGATCCACCACGCACACATAAAATGGGCACCACATGAGGAGGACTGGGAACCTGCTACTATGGTTGATGCTGAAAAGGACAGCTGGACCTGCATTCCAGAAGGAGATTTGAAATTTCTTTTTTGGAAGAAGACAACAAGCCCTAATAAAAAGTGATAATGTTCCTTTAACTTTACTTACATGTTTGGAGATTTGGAGATACCAACTGGCCACACAGCTGGCTGCTAGATGTAGTTAGGGTATGTTCCTTTTCATTGTTAACAAACACAAGGATTGAAAGTGAGTTTTGGTTATTCCTGTGTGAGTAAAAGGTCTATTAAAGTTGCAGAAGGTATGTAGAAAGTTGTAAGTTGTATACAAAGCTGAAAAAGTTTGTAGACAGTGTAGAAGAGTATGAAAGTTTTAAACCTGAAAGAAAGAAAACCTCAGCTCTTGGGTGTGGTTACTCTTTGCTTGCTTTGTTCTTTGCTTTGTTTCTGATCTTGTGGGGATTTGATTTGATCTTTGCTCTTTTGTGTATAATGGGAATCCTCTGTCTCTACCATAGGGGGCTTTGTGCCATTGGTACTGGTGAGAGTTTTGCTGAGGTGAGAGGTCACGCCTCTGCCATTGGGGCCTTAGAAAGGTTGTTGAGTGTCAGTTAGAGTCCACATGGGGTGAAAGAATGCCTCTTAAATTGGGGCTTTGTGACATTGGTTCCAGATACAGTCCAGGTGGGGTGAGAGGTCATGTCTCTGCCAGAAGACCAGTAGATGCACTGGTAAGTGAGAGGATGTCTCTGCCATTGGGGCTTTGTGCCATTTGGACAGCAGAGAGGTCATCTGTGAAACCAATTGGTATGACCAGTTGGTGTGAGACAAGTTTCTAAGGCTAGTCACAGTTGCCCTTTTTTCTGAAGCTCTTTCTTTGCTTTGAATTGTTTTGTTTCTGTTTTGAAAGGCAATTGAAGTTTCTAAAGGTTACAACTTCACATGAAGCTGTTAAGTAATGAAAAATAAGACATGGAACTGCAATTTTGGTGGCTATTGTAAGGACAAAGATTTTCCTCTTTGCTTTGTACTTTTGTTCCTACATGATTCCTCCAGAATTTGGCATTCATGTGTGAGTGATGGCATAGAGTTTCTTTGCATAAAACCAATAAGACCAGGAAGGACGGAAGATGGTGGCATGGTAGGGGGGAGCAGATTCCATTTCCTCCTACACACGGGAGAAAAACCTGGCCGATCTACGGAAGAACAGAGCAGACAAGGAACAGTAACACCGCATATTTGAGAATAAGACATCGAAAATTATAGCAGACATTGAAAAACCAGTTGTGAAACAAACAAAGAAACAAAAAAACCTGGAACTGTGAAAAAAAACAGAGTTGGTCCCAAAAAGAGGGTATCTAAGCTGATGAGACAGTGGAAGTTGTGAACAACACGATATCCAAAGGAGAATCCACCACTGAATCTCACAGGTATTCTACCACAGAAGGTCACACCATAAACACAGGGAGCCAGAACAGATCAGTTTAAGAAGTTGAGGCTAAAAACAAGAGTCTTACAAACAATGTGAAGACAAAGAAACAGTCCCAAAATGAAAGGAAAGGAGGAAGCGCCAGAAAGAATGCTAAATGAAACAGAGGCAACTCAACTATCAGATATTGAGTTCAAAGCAATGGTTGTCAGGAAGCTCCATGAGCTCTCAATGAGTTACCACAAACTACAGGGAAGTTGTGATGAACTCACTGCAAACTATATCAACATGAAAAAGAAAACAGAAACTATCAACAAGGGCCAAGAGGAAAAGAAGAATACAATTTCTGAACTGAAGAACACAGTAGAAGGAATGAAAAGCAGAATCGATGAAGCAGAAGATTGGATCAGCGAGTTGGAGGACAAAATAGAAAAAAACACCCAGAATGAGCAAGATAAGAAAAAGAGGTTCAGAAAGAATGAAGAGGAATTAAGAGAAATGCAAGACAACATGAAACAGAATAATATCCGTATAATGAATACCAGAAGGAGAAGAAGAAGAGCAAGGGATAGAAAACATATTTGAAAAAGTAATAACGGAAAGCTTCCCTAACTTGGTGAGAGAAAAAGCCACACGATTCCAGGAAACACAGAGAGTCCCAATCAAGAGTAACCAAAATAGGCCCACTTCAAGACACATCAGAATTAAAATGGCAAAATTCAAAGACAAAGAGAGAATCTTAAAGGCAGCAAGGGAAAAAAAGGAAGTAACATACAAAGGAGCCCCAGTAAGGTTAGCAGTGAACATCTCAATGGAAACGCTCCAAGCCAGAAGAGAATGGCAAGAAATATTCCAAGCAATGAGAACCAAAGGCCTGCAACCCAGACTAATTTATCCAGCAAGGCTTTCAATCAAGATAGAAGGCCAAACAAGGAATTTTCCAGACAAAAGAAGTCTAAAAGAATACACCACTACCAAACCAATTCTGCAAGAGATACTAAAGGGACTGCTTTAAGGGAAGAAAGGAAAAGACAGAGAGAGAAAGAGAGAGAGGAACACAGGCAAGAAAATGGCATTGAATAAATACTTATCAATAATAACCTTAAATGTAAATGGATTAAATGCTCCAATCAAAAGACATAGAATAGCTGAATGGATAAGAAAGCATGACCCACACATATGCTGCCTACAAGAAACCCACCTCAGGACAAAAGACATACACAGACTAAAAATGAAGGGCTGGAAACAAATTTTCCAAGCAAATGGACAGGTAAAAAAAGCTGGAGTAGCAATACTCATATCAGACAAAATAGACTTCAAAAGAAGGGCCATAAAGAGAGACCCAGAAGATCACTTCATAATACTCAAGGGAAGAATCCACCAAGAAGACATAAACATTGTAAATATATATCCACCCAATGGAGGAGCACCTAAATACATCAAGAAAATCCTAGAGGATGTCAAGAAAGATATTGACAGCAACACAATTATAGTAGGGGATTTGAACACTCCACTGTCAAAAATGGACAGATCTTCCAAACAAAATATCAACAAAAATATTGTGGCATTGAACAACACCCTAGAGGAAATGGACTTAACTGATACATATAGAGCCCTTCATCTCAAAGATATTAATACACTTTCTTTTCAAATGCACATGGAACGTTTTCAAAGATAGACCACATGATAGGACACAAAATAAGTCTCAACAAATTCAAGAAAATTGAAATCATACCAAGCATTTTCTCTGACCACAAGGGACTGAAACTAGAAACCAATCCCAAGGGGAAAAACTCAAAACCCTCAAAATCATGGAGATTGAATAGCATGCTATTAAACAATGAATGGGTCAAGAATGAAATTAGGGAAGAAATCAAAAAGTTTCTGAAAACAAATGATAATGAACTCACATCGACCCAAAACTTATGGGACACAGCAAAGGCAGTCCTCAGAGGGAAGCTTATAGTGATACAGGCCTATCTAAAAAAGACAAAAACATCTCAAACAAACAACCTAACCCTACGCCTACAAGAACTCGAGGAACAACAACAAAGACAGCCCAGAGCAAGTAGAAGAAAGGAAATAAGCAAGATCAGAGCAGAATTAAATGACATAGAGACTAAAAGCACAATCCTAAAGATCAATGAATCCAGGAGCTGGTTCTTTGAAAAGATCAACAAAATCGACAAGCCTTTAAGCAGGCTCATCAAGAAAAAAAGAGAGAGGACTCAAATAAACACAATCAGAAATGAAAGAAGAGAGATTACAACTGACACCACAGAAATACAAAGGATTGTAAGAAATTACTATGAAGAACTGTATGTCAAGAAATTTGAAAACCTAGATGAAATGGACAGGTTTCTAGAAAAATATAATCTTCCAAAACTCAATGAAGAAGAAGCAGAAAGCCTGAACAGACCAATAACAGCTGATGAAATTGAAGCAGTAATCAAAAAACTCCCAAAACACAAAAGCCCTGGACCAGATGGCTTCACAGGAGAATTCCACAAAACATTTAAGGAAGAGCTAACCCCTATTCTTCACAGACTATTCGAAAAAATCCAAAATAATGGAAGACTCCCAAACTCTTTTTATGAAGCCAGCATCATCCTAATCCCAAAACCAGATAAAGACACAACAAGAAGGAGAACTTAAGGCCAATATCGCTGATGAACATAGATGCTAAAATCCTCAACAAAATATTGGCAAACCGCATCCAACAACACATTAAAAAGATCATACACCACGACCAAGTGGGATTCATCCCAGGGATGAAAGGATGGTTCAACATTCACAAATCAGTAAGTGTAATTCATCACATAAACAAAAGCAAAGACAAAAATCACATGATCATATCAATAGATGCAGAAAAAGCTTTTGATAAAGTACAACACCCATTTATGATAAAAACATTCAGCAAAGTGGGAATAGAGGGAGCATTCCTCAACATAATAAAGGCTATATATGAGAAACCTACAGCCAGCATCATACTCAATGGGCAAAGACTAAATTCTTTTCCACTAAAATCAGGAACAAGACAAGGCTGTCCACTTTCACCACTTCTATTCAACATAGTATTGGAAGTCTTAGCCACAGCAATTAGACAAGAAAAGGAAATAAAAGGCATCCAACTTGAAAAAGGAGGAAACAAAACTATCATTGTTTGCAGATGACATGTTAGTATACATAAAAAATCCTATAGTCTCGGCCAAAAAACTGCTCGACCTAATAAATGAATTTGGCCAAACAGCCGGATACAAAGTCAATATCCAGAAATCAAAGGCATTTTTTGTATACCAACAATGAAACAGCAGAAGCAGAAATCAAGAAAAAAATCCCATTCGATATAGCAAAAAGAAAAATAAAGTACCTAGGAATAAACCTAACCAAGGAGGTAAAAGACCTGTATGCAGAAAACTACACAACACTGAAGAAAGAAATCAAGGAAGACACAAATAAATGGAAACACATACCGTGTTCATGGATCGGAATAATTAACATCATTGAAATGTCCATACTTCCCAAAGCAATTTACAGATTCAATGCAATACCTATTAAAGTACCAATGGCATATTTCACAGACATAGAACAAACACTTCAAAAATTTATATGGAACCATAAACGACCTAGAATAGCGGCAGCAATCTTGAGAAAGAAGAGCAAAGTAGGAAGGATCACAATACCTGATACCAAACTGTATTACAAGGCCACTGTAATCAAAACAGCCTGGTACTGGCATAAAAACAGGCACGTGGACCATTGGAATAGAACAGAGAGCCTAGAAATAAACCCAAGTCTCTACCATCAGTTAATATTTGACAAAGGGGGCAGCAACATAAAATGGAGTAAAAATAGCCTCTTCAACAAGTGCTGTTGGGAGAACTGGACAGCTACATGCAACAAAATGAAACTTGAGCACCAACTTACACCATACACAAAAATAAATTCAAGGTGGATAAAAGATTTAAATATAAGTCATGACACCATTAAAGTCCTAGAGGAGAACATAGGCAGGACAATCTCAGATATTCCATGCAGCAACATTTTTACTGATATGTCACCTTAATCAAGGGACATAAAGGAAAGAATAAACAAATCAGATCTCATCAAAATAAAAAAGCTTCTGCACAGCCAAAGAAAACAATATTAAAATAAAAAGAGAACCGACGGTGTGGGAAAACATATTTATCAATGATACCTCAGATAATGGTTTAATCTCCAACATATACAAAGAACTTGCAGGACTCCACTGTAAGAAGACAAGCAACCCAATTAAAAAATGGGCAAAGCACTTGGGCAGACACTTCTCCAAGGAGGGCATACAGAGGATCCAGAGACACATGAAAAGATGCTCAGTATCACTAGCTATCAGAGAGATGGAAATTAAAACCACAGTGAAATACCACTTGACACCAGTCAGAATGGCCCTCATAAACAGAGCAACAAACAGCAAGTGTTGGAGAGGTTGTGGAGAAAGGGGACCCTAGTGCACTGTTGGTGGGAGTGCAGACTGGTACAACTGTTGTGGACCATTCAGCCTGATTTCAGGAGTTGTAACCCTCACCCCATGGTGGGCTGTGTAAGAGCCCAAGGGACCCACTTCATCTGGGTCTGTTCTGTCACAAGGATGTGACCTACAAAGGAGACAAAGCTTATTTCCCTGGCAGGAGCACTGCTTCTGCCTTACCCATCTCTGGCCCCATAGCTTGGTTGGCAGTCAATGACGGGTAAGACTCCTCATGGGAGGGGCAACCTAAGCCAGAGGCAACCACTTGGGAGGCCTCAGGAAGGACTCGGGGGAGTTGCAGCAAAGAGATTGTGATGGACCCTCGCCCCCTGGTTATTCTGACATAGCCCGAGTCCTCATTTCCATCTGGGAGATGTCTCCTGCTTCCTAATTGCCTTAAAGCCTGAAACTGTGGGGGTGAGCGGTGCAGCCCTGTCCTGGCCATGACGGCTCCCTGGGTGATCTGGACATAAGAAGGAATTCCTAAAGTCCTGTGAAACCTGCTTTGCTAAGAGTGCTCTTCCTTAGGTGATAAGTGTCCCAGGAGGAAATGAGTATGTCTCCCAAAGTCTGGCAACCCCCTTTCCTGACAAACACTGACTCAGATTAAGCCCTCAGATTGCTTTGAAATGTTAACCATTGTTTGATCCTTGTCGCCTGACATACCTGTATTCCCGTGTATTTGAGCCCAATAAAAGCCTAGTGAGGAAGGGGCTCTAGGTCATTCTCCTCTGAGAGTTTGACCCCTTTCCTCTTCAAGCAGAAGATGTCTTGGTAGTTTTTATTTTCATTCGTGACGGAGGGATGGGGCTCTGTGGGCGGAGCCCCCCCACATCTGGCACCCAGGACAGTGTCCCCCATAGTACAACCCCTATGGAAAACAGTATGGAATTTCCTAAGAAAACTAAAAATGGATCTACCTTTTGACCCAGCAATTCCACTGCTAGTACTATATCCTAAGAACCCTGAAACACCAATCCAAAAGAACCTATGCACCCCTATGTTCATAGCAGCACAATTTACAATAGCCAAAGTTGGAAGCAACCTAGGTGCCCATCAGTAAATGTATGGATCAAAAAACTGTGGTACATTTACACAATGGAATTGTATGCAGCAGAAAGAAAGAAGGAGCTCCTATGCTCTGCAATGGCATGGATAGAACTTGAGAGCATCATGCTAAGTGAAATAAGCCAGGCAGTGAAAGACAAATACCATATGATCTCACATTTAACAAGAACCTAATCAACAAAACAAACAAGCATAATATAACCAAAGACACTGAAATTGAGAACAGGCTGAGAGTTACCAGGGGGGAGAGGGGAGGAAATTTCAGGGGAAAAGGGGAAGGGTTTACAGGAACAAGTATAAAGGACACATGGACAAAAAGTATGGGGGTGGAAATGGGAGGGAGGTGGGGTGGGCTAGGGTGGTGGGCTGGGGTGGGAGTAAAAGACAAAAAACTGTACAAGATCAACAATTAAAATAAAAATTAAAAAAAAAGCAATAAGACCAGTTTCCAATGATGGTTTTAATAACCAAGACTTTGACTGGAATGTCATGCCTGAAGGGGCATGCCTGGGCTCTGGCTGTTACCAGAAAGCTTTGAGGAACTGAGACTGACTTTTGAAGCTAATAAAAGCTCACTGATGAAATGGTGTGGTACCTTGTTAGGTCATATGGCTCATGACAGTCTTTCCAGGGAAGAAACAAAGGTTATTTTCCTGAAAAGATGGCAAAGAGGAACATTATTTTTCACACAGGGAGAACCTCAAGGACTTGAGGAATACCGGTACTGCAGGCAAAGCTGTATGGCAGGAATGGGGCTTGACTTCTGTGCTGTGAAGGGTGCACTAAGAGTCAATTTAAAGGTTCCTTATGTAAGTTCCAACAAGACTAGGTGTGGTCAATTGCTGCTCTTGTCTTTGTGCAAAAAATCAGGAAACAATTAGAACTGGCAGGCTTTTGTTGACAATATGGGTGATCTTAGGGAGAAGAATTGTTTTTTAAGGAAAATCACAACACTTAGTTGTTAATATTGTACTCTAGTGCAGCTGACTGTCCTCAAAGTTCATTTTCACAAGATTAAACTGGTGGAGGGTGAGGTATAAAGAGAAAAAAAAGAATTAAACTTATTTACCTCAACACCTGATGACATCACCAGAGATGTCTAATTTACAGACATGGAAAGATTCATCTAATTGTTACTGCTTGATATTATTCCAGCAAAGGCCCTACTATTGGACATCCTCTTGAAAGATAGTCTTTCAGACTCAGAGACTGGTTTGTGGTTGTTGTGTGAATTAACCTGTGTTCTTCCTTCTGTTTTCATGGGGTGCATGCCTATGATCTCATTACTGGGTGATTATTTACACAGTACAGACCTCACTGAGGAAGGCCATCTGCATCCTGAGACTCAATAGTTGGCTGGACTAAATGGTTAAGTTGGTGAAGTATGGGGTAGTCTATTGGCTTTGCTTAAAATTGGTTTCCTTTCTACCTTAATGGTTTAGACAGAAAGGGCCCAGAAGTGTTAAAGGGAGGAATCTCAGAATGTTCCCTTCTGCCTGATTTAAGTTAAAAGCATTGTCAATCAGTTTTTGGACAGGTGTGACACCCCTTGCACACCTTCCTTCAAGGAAGCCACCCTTTCTTAATTGGGATGTTATGGAACTGGTCCCCACCTTTGTCATTTAGTTGTGGTTTCTGATTGTGCCTTCTAACCCTGTTGCCAAATTTTTCACCTCCAGAATACAATAAGGTTACTAACCTGTCCAGTAATGCCATTCTTCAGACATCAAACATGACACTTTTCAGGGACAATCAACTGCCCTGGACTTTGTAAGATCCTTTTCCCTTGCATGAAGGCTTCCCTACACTCCAGACTCCCTTTTGTTAGGGACCTCTGGACCAGGGAATAGGTAGAACCACACTCCTTGGCCAGCAGGAAGTAGTTATAGGATGGGACTTTGTCCATTTGCCCTTGTAAGGTTACAAGTGTGAAGAGTGTTAAAGGGGGGAATTGTAACAGGAGGACACTGCCTCCCCCCCAGAAAAAATGGGGAAGGGGTTGGGAAGCACTGAGGACTGCACATGTATGCAGTAAGACCCCCACTGTCTGGTTTCAGTAACACTCTCAGATGCCTCACTGTGTTCTCTCATCATTGCTTAATAATGCTTATGTGAACTCCAATTTCAATTGCAGGGTAGGTTCTGTTTCCTGACTGGACCCAAACTGATACACAACTCTCTCTCTCTCCCACAACTCTCTCTCTCTCTCTCTCTCTCTCTCTCTCTCTCTCACACACACACACACACACACACGCACGGTTGCATAGTCTTTCTCACATAACACACACATTCACATTGTTGCACACTTCCTCCACCTCCATTCTCTTGCTCACTTAGTGCAGACACACTGAGCCCTGCCAGGCCCCGACTATGGGTTCACTTTCATCAGCTCTCCATAGTCCTGGCCAGCCTGGGCCATTAGGGGTCACATACAGCCACCTGAGGTTCCCTCAACCTCCTCACCTCCTTCTGTGGTGGATGCGTTACCATCTGATCATGCAGGCACCACCTGGCCAGATGCCCTTGGTCTCCCATCCCACCTCTGAGCCTGCCCTCCATGCTGTTCTGAGCATTGTCTCACTCTGCCATGGAAATTCATGGAGTCCCAGACAACTAAAAATGGTAACACAAAAGCCAGATCAGGGGGCTCATTAGAAAAAGAAATTGTGAAATAGTATTATCCAAGAAGTGTGTGTGGTTAGCAACAGCAAATGCATAATGTGTTGCATACAGGGCAGGGCCTTCCTGTAGATCCACTCACCAGGCAGCCCATTCCCACCCTTGCTGAATGCCAGATGGTACAGGTGACAGTTTTATTAAGGCCTAGCAGAGTCTCTTTAATGGGCTATTGCCTAATGCCATTATCTTTGTTAGATAGGACAAGAGTCTTAAGGTCTAGTAGGTTCTTATTAAATGCTACTCTTGCTAAATATTAAAGTGTAACACAGTATTTTGCAGATACAGCTGTAAACAGGATGAGCCTGACAGGAACCCAACCTGATAAGTGTAGCCAACTTCAAAGAAGAATTCAACCCCCCATAGTTTTTGTCCATGTGTCCTTTATACTTGTTGCTCTAAACTGTTCCCCTTTTCCCTGAAATTCCCTCCCCTCTCCCCTCTGGTCACTGTCAGACTGTTCTCAAATTCAGTGTCTTTGGTTATATTATGCTTGTTTGTTTGTTTTGTTGATTAGGTTCCTGTTAAAGGTGAGATCATATGGTATTTGTCTTTCACTGCCTGGTTTATTTCGCTTAGCATGATGCTCTCCAATTCCATCCATGGTGTTGCAAAGGGTAGGAGCTCCTTCTTTCTTTCTGCTGCATAGAATTCCATTGTGGAAATGAGAGGAAGGTGGGGAGGGCTGGGGCGGTTGGCTGGGGGCGGGGTAAAAGACAGAAAACTGTACAATATCAACAATTAAAAAATACTGATTAAAAAATCTGTTAGGTAGCCCTGGCTGGTGTAGCTCAGTGGATTGAGCGCGGGCCTGCGAACCGAAGGATCGCGGTTCGATTCCCAGTCAGGGCACATGCCTGGGTTGCCAGGCCAGTTCCCGGCAGGGGACATACAGAAGGCAACCGCACATTGATGTTTCTCTCCCTCTCTCCTTCCCTTCCCCTCTAAAGATAAATAAATAAAATCTAAAAGAAAAAAAAAGTACAAAAAAAGTCAAAGAAAACTAAAACATTTAAAAAATCTGTTAGGTAAACTGAAAGGAAAATGTATGCCTTCCTGCATTAAAAAATAAGCATTTGTTAAATGATTTGAAAAGTATTTAACTATTGACTATTTTTGACAATTATAATTTGTACTCCAAACAATAAAAAAAAAAAAATTTAAAAAAGATTTAAAAAAAAAGAAGAATTCAACATGTAATTAACTAAACAGTATATATAAGAAATGGCTAAGCCTCCCTTCAGGGAGGCAGGGCTTGGGTGTGCATCCAGTCTCTTTTACCGGATGCAAGTAGGTAAAACAACCTAACAACCACATCTCAATATGCCAAGTGGTATTATTGAACGCCTTGAGTTCAATATTACCTTCACTGGTAATGCAGATATCATGGGCTCTTCCCCAGAGTGGCCCTTCCCCCTGCAGGTCAGCTGTCCCTGTATGTGTATGTGTGTGTGTGTGGGGGGGTACCTCCAGCCTTTACTCAGGGCCCAGATACCAGTACTTGGCACCGTCAACCTCTTAGGATTTGGCCTCTTTACTCAGGGCCCCTCCTCCCATATCCCATTCATGTTTTCTTTTTATTCTAGTTGAATATTTGATTCATAGAAGGATTACATTTTGCATGATATTCACCCTGAAAGTAAACACTAGAACAAATAGCATGAACCCATGGCCAGCCTGAGTACTAAGCAAACTGCTGCCCTCACATCCCCATCATATACTCCAACCATGGCAAACATGGACCTGGGTCTTGCCCATCTCCTACCTTAAAAAAATACTTTTACCTACTCTAGAGTTATAGGGGTGGTCACTTCTTAAATTATATAAATGTCTAAGGTGAGCCAACAGCTAGGACTTGGCAGGGCTTAGTGTCATACTAAGTGATCAAGAGAATGGGGGTGAGGGGAGGGTCTACCTGAAACTCCTATAATATTGTATGACAACTGTAATTGAAAAAAAATTAAAAAATTAGTATTTTCATTGTATTCTTGGGAGGTACTTTAGCTGGGCAGAGCATTCTGTAGGACAGTTATTTTCTTAGTCCTATAAAGACATGATTCCAATGTCTTTTTGTTTCTGTGGTTTCTGAGAACTCCATGCTCATTGTAATTGTCACTCGTTGGTGTTCTCACTTCTCTTCAGTTGCTTTTAGGACCTCCTGTCTGGCGTTTTCCCATTTTACCACAATTAGCCAGCTTGCTCACCTCCCATGTGGTGCTCTTCCTCTAGGTGATGGGAGTTCCTGTTCTTTCTCTAAATTCTCCTCTAGAAAATGGTAGCTAGTCCTACTGTAATGGGAGGGGGCATTCTGGCTGGATTTCTGGGCAGAAGGCAGCGGGGACCCCAGGTATAGCATAAGAGGCTGCACTCTGCGCCCCCAACCCTGGATATGGGGGAAGGTTGGGAAGCTCCAGGGACTGCACATGAGCAGGTGCCTTGGCAACCCAACAGCACAGCATGATGGAGGGAATACTTTCCTATGTGCTGCCACACAGAGGATTCTGAGACCAGACTATGTAAGTGGAGAGTGTAGAACCGCTGCTATCTGTGTTCTCTTCTTTCCTGACTGACAGGGGCTTGAGTTCCTGGGCCAGTAGGCTCTGGAGACTGGTGGTCTTGGAATGTTCCTGGCACCTTTCCCTGAGCACTGTGAAGGACTGCCTGGCCAGGAGCACAGCAGACACTGGGCTGGTAGGGCAGAAGGGAAAGAAGTCCAAGCTGGTGGTCCCTGGAAGTTGTGTGGCTAGATGAAAAGCCCCATGCTCCACTCCCACATGGGAAGACATGGTGGCACTGGAGACTGGAGATGCACTGCATGGGTCCTGCCCAGACAGGCACAGATGCACCAGAGGACAAGCACCAGAGCAAGAGGGCAGTACGCTATAAGTAGGACACCTGGATACAAAGACTCGGAAAGATACCTGAAGCCAGACAGTGACTGGAAACCAGCTAAGCCACCTGCATTTCTTAAAGGATGGTACTTTTGGGTGGGTGAAGAGATTCCTGGTGCAGCCTTCAACTGAGCCAGCAGAGGGTGGCAGGGTGATTTTCTTTGGGTGTCTCAGAGGAAATGGGCTTTGAGGCAGAAACCTGCCATTATTTCAAACTGTATAGCCTTTGAATAAAAGATTACTTTCCATTTCCAATGAACTCTGACTCCAGATTTTTTGCCTGTTGGTGGTGAGTGTAGGACCCCACTGCTTGTTTGGTTACACTACAGCTCTAATTATTGCCTTTGCTGACACTGCAGTGTTCACCAGTCCACCAGCCCTGACAACTCAATCCCAAGTGCCAGATACATATCTCCATCAGCCTGTTCCACTGCCATGTCCTAGTCTGTCTCCTCCCACTCTTCTCACCCCACTCAAGGCCCCTCTTCCTTTCCCTGTTTAGCCCCAAAATCTCAGACTACCCTGAGCCCTTCCCTTTTCCACCCTTTAGACCAGCCCATGGACTGCCTTGTGCCACACCTTAGGCAAGCCACCATTCTCCCTCACCCTCCTCACCTGGACAATACGACAATGTCTCAACCAGTCTCCTTGAGCCCACTCTTAATGCCACAGTCCACTTTCCACTTGCCAAAGAGCAGCAGGCTCGGTTGAATCATGTCACCCTTTGTCTGCAGTGCAGCATTAACTGTCCACTGCTAGCAGAATACAACACAGCTTCTCATCAGGGAGAGGTTCCATCTGCCCCACACCAACTCATTCCTTTCTACTCTCTCAGGTGCCCCACCTTCTGGCCACAGTGGCAAACTCAAGTATGAGAGAACCAATGAATGAATCAATGAAGAATAAACTTGTGAATAAATCATTTCATGAACAGGGTGGGAAATGGCTGCACACTGTTAAGAAATGGTCAGAATTTGGGGTGGTACCAGGGATGTGGGTGAGATCAGACGCAGCTAACATACTCTGGCTTGGTCTGTTAGGTGGCTGGTCAGTAGCAGGATGAGGCACACAGAGTCCTGTGAATGGATGCTCCTTCTGCTCACAAATCTCATGTGGACGTGCAGTGCCCTCTAGTATCCTACCACCCTGGTGAGGCCAGCAAATAGCCATTAGGCTGAGAATAAAATCACTGACCCCAGCTCAGGAAATGACTTGCTGGTGACTGAAGTACAGTGACAGTACATGTGTGCTCACATGCACACACACATTTATGCACAGCAGGGTCACTTGGAGTGTGCTTCATACACCTTGCAATCACTAGGCATTGTCCCAGTGGGGGACTTCTTTTTCAAGGGATTGTAATATAATTTTGCTTTTAAGAAAAAGGCACAGATCAGGGAATGATCTATGGCAAATAACAAATTGGGGGGATTGGTGTTTAAAAGAAATCGCAGCTTTTTATATTAATTGTGATAAAATATAACACCAAATTTACTGTCTTTATGATTATGTGTACAGTTCAGGGGCATTAAATATATGCACATTGACCTGCAACCATCACTACCATTCATCCCCAGAACTCTTTCCATCTTGTAAAGCTGACGCTATGTACCTGTTAAACAATAATTCCCCATTACTTACTCCCTCCAGCCCCTGGTAACCACCATTTGATTTTCTGTCTCTGAACCTGATGATTCTAGGCATCTCAAAAAATGGAATCATCCAATATTTTTCTTTTTGTCACTGGCTTAATTTCACTTACCATAATGTCCTCAAGTTTCATTCATGTTATAGCATGTATCATAATTTCCTTCCTTTATAAGTTTGAATATTTCAATCGCATGTATATACCAACACTTTGTTTATCCACTCATCCATCAACAAACACTTGGGTTGCTTCTATCTTTTGGCTATTGTAAATAACACTGCTATGAATATTGGAGTACAAATATTTCTCTGAGGCCTAGATTTCAATTGTTTTGAATATATACCCAGCAATGGAATTGCTGGATCATATGGTAATTCTATCTTTAATTTTTGAGGAGCTTTCATATTGTTTTCCATAGTGGCCACAAATTTTACATGCCTAGCAGGTAGCGGTGCGGTGTTCCAATTCCTCCACATACTTGCTAATGGTTGTGACCTTCTGTGTTTTTAACAGTAGTCATCCTGTTATATGAGGATGTATACATACATCCTGATGTATGAGAAAATATCTCATTGTGGTTTTGATTTGTGGCATTTCCCTAATTATTAGTGATATTGAGCATCTTTACATGTGTTTATTGGCTATTTGTATGCCTTCTTTGGAGAAATATCCATTCAAGTTATTTGCTCATTTTTAAAAAATATATTTTATTGATTATGTTATTACAGTTGTCCCACTTTCCCCTTTCACTCCCCTCCACCCTGCCCCCACCCACCCACATCCCCCCCTTTAGTTCATGTCCATGTGTCATATTTATAAGTTCTTTAGCTTCTACATTTCCCATACTATTCTTACTCGCCTGTCTATTTTCTACCTACCATCTATGCTATTTATTCTCTGTACCTTTTCCCCCTCTCTCCTCCTTGCACTCTCCTGTTGCTAAACCTCTAGGTGATCTCCATTTCTGTGGTTCTGTTCCTGTTCTAGCTGTTTGCTTAGTTTGTTTTTCTTTTTATTTTAGGTGTGGTTGTTAATAATTGTGAGTTTTTTTGTTGTCTTTTTACTGTACCTGTTTTTTTTTTTATCATCTTTTTCTTAGATAAGTCCCTTTAACATTTCATACAATAAAGGCTTGGTGATGATGAACTCCTTTAACGTGACCTCATCTGAGAAGCACTTTATCTTCCCTTCCATTCAAATGAAAGCTTTGCTGGATAGAGCAATCTTGGATGTACATCCTTGACTTTCATGGCTTGGAATACTGCTTTCCAGCCCTTTCTTGCCTGTAAGGTTTCTTTTGAGAAATCAGCTGACAATCTGATGGAAACTCCTTTGTGGGTAACTGTCTCCTTTTCTCTTACTGCTTTTAAGATTCTCTCCTTATCTTTAACCTTGGCTAATGTAATTATGATGTCCCTTGGTGTGTTCCTCCTTGGGTCCAACTTCTTTGGGACTCTCTGAGGTTCCTGGACTTTCTGGAAGTCTATTTCCTTTGCCAGATTGGGGAAATTCTCCTTTATTATTAGTTCAAATAACTTTGCCACTTGTTGCTCTTCCTCTTCCCCTTCTGGTACCCCTATAATTAGGATGTTGCGACATTTAAAGATGTTCTGGAGGTTCCTAAGCCTCTCCTCATTTTTTTTTTTTTTTTGAATACTTGTTTCTTCATTCTTTTCTGATTGGATGTTTCTTTCTTCCTTCTGGTCCACTCCATTGATTTGAATTCCAGTTTCCTTCCCATCACTATTGGTTCCCTGTACATTTTCCTTTATTTCACTTAGCGTAGCCTTCATTTTTTCATCTAATTTGCAACCAAATTCAACCAATTCTGTGAGCATCCTGATCACCAGGGCTTTGAACCGTGCATCTGATAGGTCAGCTATCTCTTCGTCGCTCAGTTGTATTTGTTCTGGAGCTTGACCTGTTCTTTCATATGGGCCTTTTTTTTTTTTTTTTTGGTCTCAGTGTGCCTGCTCCGTAGTAAGGGGCGGGGCCTTAGGTGTTCACCAGGGTGGGTCAACCCAGTTGCTGCTTTGTGACACCGTACGTGGAGGAGGGGTTCAAGAGGGAACAATAATGCTTGCTCAGCTCTCTTGTCAGATTTCAGTCACTTTCCCTGCTTCCTACAAGCAAATTGGACCCTTCTGGTGCTGATTCCCATGTGGGTGAGTTTGCGTGCATTCTAGGACCCTGTGGGTTTCTCTAATGAACTCTCCTGTGAGGCTGGGAGTTTCTCCCAGCACCTCAACCCCCACAGGTGTTTTTAATTGGTCTTTTGAGGCTTTACTTCCCCGAGCTGGGACCCTGGGTTGCATGGTCTGTCTCACTCCCCAGTTTCGTCTGGTTTATCTGTGTGCAAATGTGGGCCCGCCCAGTCCGCTAGCCACCCTGTGAGCTGAGTCTCTGCAGGATCCACTGCCTTGCTGCTTCCACTAGCTGCTGCCTTGCTCACCTGGGGTCCACCAGTCACCGATTTGCTGCGGCCCCTCTCTTCCAGGCCGCCAGACTCCACCCCTCCTACCAGTCTGGATGAATGTTTCTTCTTTAACTCCTTGGTTGTCGGACTTCCATACAGTTCAATTTTCTGTCGGTACGGGTTGTTTTTTTGCTTCTAAATTGTTGTTGTCCTTATTTTGGTTGTGCAAGGAAGCACAGTGTTTGTACCTATGCCTCCATCTTGGCTGGAGGTGACTCTCCCTATTTGCTCATTTTTTAATTGAGTTTTTGTTGTTGAGTTGTAGGAGTTCTTTATATATTCTTAATATTAACCCTTATCAGATATATGATTGCAAATATTTTCTCCCATTCCCTAGGTTGCCTTTTCCCTTTGTTGATTATGACCTTTGATGAATAGAAATTTTAAATTTTGATGTAGTACAATTTATCTAGTTTTTCTTTTTTGCCTGTGCTTTTGGTATCATATATGGGGATTTCAGTTTTAAAGATATGCCCACTGTTCTATCTTTAGCCAGAACTAGGGCCAATCAGAACAGTATGTTCTTGCATCCCATCTGGCATTCCACCAGTGCTCCCTTGCCTGCCTGCCACACTTGGGGTAACTACTAGCACTGCTGGTTTCTTCTGTGCTTCCTGCCACTGCTACCATCACTCACAAGACCACAGCACCCAGCTACAGGAGAGGACTGAATGGCTGAGAAGCTCACCATCTCATGGGTGAGGGTACACACGGGCCTGGCCAAATGGGATAACCCCCAGTGCCAGGGTCCCAGGTGTCCTCCATTCCAGACAGGCACTGCAGCCACTGCTGTGTGTTCCCCCATGCCAACTGCCAAGCAAGCACAGTGGGCATGGTGCCTGCATCCTACACAAAAGTTTTAGTTTTACTTTAAATTCAGAAGAAAAAAAGAAATATAGTAAGAATATATAATAATAAAGTGGCATGGATTATATTTGTCTTCAAACCAACACAGTCATAAAACACAATTTTACTTTTTTTATGGGAAAGGAGCCCCATGGAGGTAACAGGGCCTGAACTCACAGTTGTCATGATGTGGCCATGGTTCTAGAGTCACTTGGTCCCCACAGAGAAGACAGAATCCAGACCCAGGCCAGTCAAGTTTGATATGGAGTACTTCCCTCTGCCTGTTGGCCATGGCTCCTCCCAATGTGTGCCAAGGTGCCATTCCCAAGAGCCCCATGTAACCACTCACTGCACCCTTCCTGACTTCTCACTGAACTCTCTATCTTCTTCCTTCCTTCCCTGAACTTGGGGGAGTTCAGTGGCCTCCCAGCCTCCCACTTGCCCTGGGCAGCCATCACATACACCTTTTCCCAGGTGTCTTTTCAACCACTTTATTGGGACTCCTGTGCCCGGCCTAATGCCTACAGCCATTGCCTGCCACTCCTGCTTTCAGACCCTGGCTCTGGGCCTTTGAGCTCACTCTGCCCAGCTTTGCCTATAGCTCACACATGCCCAGTCCTCCCCACCCTCTCTCCTGGATGAACCCATGTCCAGCTCAGCCCTTTTCCCCATTCCCCTGACAATGCTGGCCTTTGCTTCCTTAACTCTCAGGGCACTTACGTCATGCTAATAGAAGCAGTAGCTGATGCTTCCCAGTACCAGGTGTTGGCCTCAGCCTGGTGCCTGTTCTACCTCGTTGCTCCATCACAACCTTCCAGGGACTATTTTCATTATTCCAATTTCGGGTGAAGAAGCTGATCAGAGAGACTGGACCTGGCCAGGCTTCATGGAGGGGATAGGAGCAGCAAGGTGGGCCTCTGCTCAGGGGCAAACAGTGGATAGAAGGGCTGCTTCCTTAGCATCCCTGCCTGTGAGCACAGAGCAGGGCTCCATAGGCCATCCCTGTTGAGGCCCTGAGTAGGTGGTGCTGAAAAAATGCTCAGTGCTTCTCAGTGTGAGGCTATACTACCTCCATCATCATCAACACTATTCCCCAATACTCAAATTCCCATCATCACACCATCATCAACCTCTCCACAATCAACACCACACCATTACCACCTTCACCCCATCACTACTTCATCACCACCACCACCACCATCATCACTTTGCCAGCCATCCTGAGGCTTCTAAATGAAAGCAGCTTTGCCAAATTAGACCCATATAAGTTGTGGGAGAAAAACTAGGCTGTAAAGACCTACAGAGTCAGTACTAGGCCTTTCTTGCTTACTGTTGTATCCCCAGAACCTTGCCTGATGTCTGGCACAGAGCAAGTGTGAAGGGAAGGCTTGGGGCAGGCTCTAACAACTTGATGGTCCCCTAGGCACTTCAGTCTGTGAGCCAGCTATCCCTGTTCATAGCTCTCTGGCTTAGCTCAGCTGTACTTACTCACCAGCCAAAGCCTCCTTTGGGGAAATCTGATAGCTTGTCCCAATCCTGTTGCTCTGAATTTAAGCCTCTGGTTGCAAAATCATTGATAAAATAATTTTAAAATCTCTGGCCTCTGTGAGTATATGCCCAACAGATAGACTGCTTAGTGCATACAATGGGTGCTCAATAAGTGCCAGGGCCAGCTACTTTCCTCATGCCAGTAAGCACACTTGTCCCTACTAGTGCAGTCTGAGTCCAAGTCTTAAACTTCTTCTTCCCAGAATGTTGCCAGCAGCCCTCAGTGGGCAGCCTGTGTATAGGAAAAATGGAGTCAGTCAGGCTCTCTCACCCAGATGTCCAGGTAACTTAAATAAGCAATGTTTCTATAACCTTGAGAATGGGCCCACATGTGCAGAATCAGACTTTGTTATATAATATCTTGGCACCCTGCTGGCTTTGTGTGCACTTAGTATATAAGGGTGTTAGGACTTCCCACGACATGACACATGGCTTGTGGCATGTGTGGATCACCCCACTCCAGAATAAAGGCATGTCTGACATCCCAACAGCCCCATGAACTTTCTTCCATCTGCCTGAATCCCATGTGAATCTGCCCGGCCTTGAACAGCTGCAAGACAATTGGTGCCATCAGCAGGATTCATCACAGTACAATATGAACATGGAGGAGCCATTGGCTCCCTTGAACTCTGGAAGGATGGTCAGTCATTGGTATGTAGTATTTGGTGGTGAGTCTCCTGGCAGTGGGGGCTCCCCTCCAGAATTGGCCTGATGTTAGTGACACACCCAACATGGTAGAGAAGGCCCCGTGGGTGGTAGGGGAGACCCTGGAGAAGCCCAGTGCCTGGGCAGCCACAGTGCCACAGGCTGGGTATTTCTTTCATCTTTGCAGCTGAGATGGAGACTGCACTTCATGATGCAGCAAAGTTATGTGACCTCTTGGGAAGAGAGGAAGCCTTAGAGGTGAGGATCTACACACTGAAGAAAGACCTCCGAATGGTGAAGTAAGGGCAGTCTCCCTCCCTAGTCGTAGTAGAGGAGGGGGAGGAGGAACCAAGTTCCCTGCAGGCCTGCCCAGTAGGGCTACAGAAGATAAAGTTGCAGCAGCCATGGCATCTGGGGGAAACTCTGCCAGTCCTGCCCAGATGGTTGAGCACACAACCTATCACCCCTATTTAGACACAGTCTGAACAGATCAATCTTGCAAATCAGATTTGCCAGTGACCTAGGGAGCCCTTAGCAGCGTGGCTCTTATGCCTTTGGGATTTAGAGGTGGATAGCATCATGTGCACTGATAATAAGATGAAAAAGTTAGCTTTTATCAGTACTCACCCCTCTCTGTGCCAATGACTGCAGAATAGCCGGCAGCATGGAAGGGGCAGGGATTGTATTCTCTGTTGGAGTGAGTCATGGCAGCGATTCATACAGTATGGGCAGATGCAGGAGACATGCCAGACACTGTGAGCAAGTGGCAGTCCTTTGTGGACTTGGTAAAAATCCTGAGGGAGTTGGGCATTCTCCAGGCTATGTTCAATCCCCATGCTCAGGGCCCTGATGATGAATGCTTTACAGCAGGGATGCGGGATCTAGTGTTGCAAACACCCTTCTGCCTCTTTCGGATCCTTCAGAGAAATCCTGGCCCTGTACATCGTCCATCGCATTAATGATGTCACCACGATGGTGGCAATTCTAGGGGAGGCAGAGACACACCAGCAGCAGAAAGGAGTATGAGTGGTATCCTGAGCTTTCCCTCTCAAACAGTGCCCCCGTGTGGCTGACTAGGACACAGATGTGGTCAGATCTTTTAGGGGCTGGAGTAGATCGAACTAAGATCTATAAGATGCCAAATGCTTCTTATTAGAACTTTGGAAACAGCTGTGAGCTGATCATTTCCTGTGGCCCCAGAAGAAGAAGGTGATGAAGAGGAAGCCCAGGGACACAACCTGAGAGGCCCATCCAGTCTGGCTGGAAGACCACCTGGCTGTACCAACCTCCTGAGAAGAGGGAAGAGATATCTTTTGCACATTTGAATATGGAGAAGGCCGAGGAACCTGTCTACAGGGTACAGATAGGGATCAGAGGCCCTATATAGAATTGTCTATCCATTCATCCCCTACAAATGTCCCCAGGTCCTGGCTCTAGTGCACACAGGTGCTGAGTGTACTCTCCTATATGGAAACCCTGGCTAGCTCCTGGGGCCTGAGGCCTCTATTGATGGTTATGGGGTACTGAGTGTAAAGGTGAAGGCTGTGCTGCTCTTTCTGAGTATTGGGTGACTGCCCCCCTGTGTGTATACTGTTTATGTATTCCCTACTCCTGAGTATATCCTGGGTATTGATGTGCCCCAAGGATTGTGGCTACAACCACTGCAGGAGAGTTTTGTCTAAGGGTGCTAGAGGTAAAAGTCATTCTTTGGGGACATGCTGAGCATCCCCCCATTTGGTTGCTGTCCTCAAGGTGGGTGATGGCAATAGAGCAATACTGACTGCCCAGAGGCCATAAGGAGATCACAGCTACTACAGGAGAGTTGGAAAAGATGGGAATAAATAGGGCCACTCACAGTCCCTTTAACCCGCAATGGGGCCAGTGAAGAAGTCAAATGGCACATGGAGAATGATGGTAGATTACTGGGAGCTTAATAAGATCATTCCTCTAATACGTGCAGTGGTCCCTTCTGTGGTAGACATGGTGGCCCCAGAAGGGGTCACTTCATTAACTAATGAGCTGGGAACTTACCACATTGTAGCTGATCTAGCAAATGCTTTTTTCTCTATTGATATTGCTCTGGAGAGTCAAGATCAGTTTGCCTTCACCTGGGAGGGCCAACAATGGCCTTTTACAGTGCTCCCTTGAGGGTACTTGCACAGCCCAACTATCTGTCATGGACTTGTGGCGTAGGACCTGGTTAAGTGGCCATGGCCTGCAGAAGTGTCTGTTTCATTACATTTATGACATTTTGCTAACCAGTGATTCTCTTACAGAGTTCGAGAAAGCAGTGCCATAAATGCTGTCATACCTAAAGTCATGTGGCTGGGCAATCAACAAAGCCAAGCTGCAAGGGTCTGGATTATCTGTCAGATTTTGGGGGATTGTCTGGTCAGGTAAGACAAAAGTTATCCCTGATGCAGTGATGGATAAAATTCAGATGTATCCTACCCCTACCACTGTGAAACAGCTCCAGACATTTTTGGGCCTACTAGGGTACTGGAGAGTGTTCATGCTCCACCTTGCTCAAGTTAATCATCTCTTGTATGCTTTGGTAAAAAAGGAAGCAAGATGGGACTGGACCCCAATCTTAGAACAAGCATTCCAAGGAGCAAAGCGGTATGGTACTCCTTGATTGAAAAGCAACTGGCTGCAGTGTATGCTGCCCTGTTGGCCATGGAGGCTATAACAGGAACTGCCCCTGTGATAGTAATGACCACTTACCCCAATACCAGATAGATCCAAGACTATATGGCCAAGCCAGACATCCATGGTGGCTAAGTGAGGGGATTATCTGTAACAAAGGTGTACTCTGTCAACTAGCCCCCTATGGACTGAGCTGCAGGAAGTGTTGGGCCCTGTTATCTACATAGATGAAAAATCTACTACTTCTGCCCCTATAGAAGAAATGGTAGCTAGCTCCTTCCATGAAGGGTAGGCACCTATTCCCTCAGATGCATGGTATTCTGATGGGTCCAACAGGGGCCAGCCTGCTGCGTGGACGACTGTGGCAATTCAACCAGAAACAGACATGATCTGGTTTGATACTGGAGCAGGTCAGAGTAGCCAGCTGGCTGAACTGTGAGCCATGCAGCTCATGGATGCCAATGAAGCACTGCCCCTGACTATTTGCACAGATAGTTGGGCAGTGTTTTGGGGGCTAACACTGTGGATCTCTACATGGTATGCAGATAAATGGATAGTTATCCATAGGCCATTATTGGGGCAGGTCTATGGCAAGGCCTATGGGAATTAGGCCACCAGAAGCAAATCACTATATATTATGTGACTGGGCAAGCATCCCTTGCTTCCCCTGGAAATGATGTGGCTGACACACTAGCCAAGGTGCAATGGCTGGAAAAGGTGCCTGTTGGGCTGTCAGGAACAGAAGTCACTCTGTGGCTACACCATTGTCTCTTACATGCTGGACAGAAGACCATATGGTCTACTATAAAAGCTTGGGGGTTACCTGTCACCTTAGTAGGGTACAGAAAGCTTGGGAGACCTGTGTTATCTGCTTGTGAGAGCATCCCTGGAGGCCTGTGGGAACTACTAGTACAGGGACCGGGACTGCTGATCCGATAGCAGGTAGGTGTAATCAGGCCTCTACCTAGTTCAGAGCAGTATAAGTATGCAATCACATGTGTGGACATGGCTACTGGACTTTTAGCAGCATACCCCATATGCCACCCAGATCAGAAAGTGGTAATCGCTGTGTTAGAGCACTGCTTATGGGCAACACTTGATCATTGAAAGTGATCAGGGGGTGCATTTTACTGAGCCTTAGTGCAACAGTGGGCCTGAGACCTGCAGATTGACTGGAAGTTCCATGTGGCCTGTCACACCCAAGCTGCTGAGATGATTGGGTGGTATAATCATCTCTTAAAGCAGGGTCTGTGAGCCACAGCTGCTATCCCTATGCTGGGGGGCTAGATGAACACTTATGAACTGTTCTTTGGACTCTAAATGAGAGGAGTTGGAGGCGAGGCCCATCTCCCAGGAAGTGCTGCTCCATCGTACTGCTGCTCCAACTCAGCTAAAGTATAGACTAAGGATGCTTTGCTAAAACCAGGCATGGGAAAATAAGGAAATATTCTATTGCCTGCCCCTGAAGGCTTGGAGTGAGGGCAAACAGTCACTTGGACATGGTCTTGGGAAATAAAAGCCACCCCCCACACATTCATTATGTGGCTCTTGTTGCCCCTTCAGGACAAGGCAGTGGGAGAGAAACTTGCAAATAGTGCCCTGGGTGATTGGGATATGGCCCCCAATTTTAAAGGTAACATACCCAGGGTCAGCAGACCATGAAATGCTTCTGTGTAGCAGCTTGGTGATATCCTTATGGCCCATTAAGAGTCCTCCACTATTGTTGCAAATAGATGCTGAATCCCCAGTTGAGGTGCACAAGGTATGATATTCATGCCTAGGAAAGACTTCTCTGACAGCCAGTGTCTTATCAGTTGACCAGAAACTTGCTTGTATATTGCCTGAGTGTTGTGATTTGCCATTGTTAGTTCTGATAACTGCTTTGTCTTTCTGCCCCTAGGGTGCAAAATAACACCTTCATGGACTGGGTACATACCTATGCCTCAGTAGCTGACCAATAAGCATGCTGGGTCTGCACTGAAATCCCCTTGAATACATCTGCCAGCTTCCCATGGTGCATTTCTCCAACTTCTGTCTCAAATTGGACTCAGTTATCGAACCAGTGGAACAGTGCACGCCCCTTATGGAATGTGACCTGGACCGACATCTATGCTGGGGCAAAGCAGTGGTATGACCTGCCCTGGCCATTAGGCAGCTACTCCATGTGGGATGGCTAAGGGTGGATCATGGCTGAGGCTGTGGAGCTGGCTGGACCAGCTCCTCTTTGTATTGAGAACCTCAAAGGACAAGCCTAACTGGGCTAGATTCCAATAGGTTTGTGTCAGACTCACACTCTGAATCATTACTGGGAGGCACAGAATGGTATGTGGGCTGCAGTTTCCACTGGGGCCCTCTGGGTCTGTAGCTCACATGGGTGGCCTTAGCTGCCTGGAAATTGGACTGGCTGTTGTACCTGGGGATGGCCTTATTTGCATGCTTGAGTTCAGAAAACTCTTGCAATCCGGCCAGTCAAGTGGGAAGCATTTAAGGCACAACACCAGGTAAAGCATACTCCCTAGTGGTATTACCCATTAGCTATTTTTTCTCCTCAAGCTGCTTCAATAGTCAGAGACTGAGATAACTGCTTTGGCTTTGCAAACTAACCATGCATTGAATGCAACACATAATTCTTTAAGCTTCTTAGATGAGGAAGTGTGTCAATCAAGAAAAGTAGCCTTACAAAATCATATAGCCTTAGATATGCTAACTGCATCACAGGGTGGGGTATGTGTCCCAGGGGCTGAGTGCTATATATACATTCCAGATGTCTACCACA
Organism: Glossophaga mutica; assembly: GCA_039655065.1. Taxonomy (NCBI): domain Eukaryota; kingdom Metazoa; phylum Chordata; class Mammalia; order Chiroptera; family Phyllostomidae; genus Glossophaga; species Glossophaga mutica. The sequence continues at coordinate 100,581,820 of CM077307.1, read as the reverse complement.
ATGTTAGCCAAGCTCTACTGGCATTAGCTTCTGAGACCTATGCTATCGAATGTCTGACAGGTGCTCCCTCTCAGGAATGGTGGGCATCCCTAACCATTGAGTAGCAGTGGGTCCTTGCCGTCTTTAGTCGCAGCACTTGTGTTCTGGTTGCATGCTGTTTCAGTTTGTACTGCTGTTGCAGCATTTGGGTGAAGATCTCTACCCTCCTTGCCAAGGGACCCTAGTGGAAGACACCCTCATGTAGATTGTATGGTGAGGAACCCTGAAGGGGTGGATTTTAGGGAAAATGGAGTCAGTCAGGCTCTCTCACCCAGATATCTGGGCAACTAAGATAAGTAGTATTCCCATAACCTTGAGAATGGGCCCACATGCGCAGAATCACACTTCATTGTATACTATCTTGGCACCCAGCAGGCTTTGTGTGCACTTACTATATAAGGGAGTTGGGACTTCCCATGGCGTGACATATGGCTTGCGGCATGTGTGGATCACCCCATCCCAGAATAAATGCATGTCAGAAATCCTAATGGCTCCACAAATTTTCTTCCATATGCCCAAATTCTGTGTAAACCTACCTGGCCTTGAATGGCTGCAAGAAACTGTGCCACTGTGACCACAAGGTTGAGTGGACTTCCTGGGCTGGACACACAACAATAGCAAACTTGATGGGCCCAGCACATGGGAAAGAGGAAAATCCATCCTGGTACACATTGAGTACCTGGGCTTTCCAGAATGAGCAATAGAGCTCTCCACAGTCCACAACTAGCACAAAGCCCAGGTCTTCTACCCACCTGTCTGGTCTAGGGCTTTACACATAGCACAGCTCTCAAGGCCCTTCCCACCATCATCCCAGTGTCTTGAACCCCCATGGGGTGATCCATGGTGGGAGAAGGCAGGGGATGCGAGGTGTGTCCCCTGACACCTGTCCTCCTGGGCCCTGGCTGGGCAAGGTGGATGGCCATCGGGAAGAGCATCTGGTGGAGGAGGAGAGACCCAGGGCCAGCCCTTGCTTTAGAAACCCTACAGTACCTGCACACACAGGGACTCCTCTATGCTTGTGAAAAGTCCTTCACACACCTTGCTTGAGCTATCCATGTAAGTTAAGGACTTCACTCTCCCCATTCCACACTGTAAAACAGGTCTAGAGTTCACCTTTCACACTCATGGTGGTACTGAAAACAGGCCTTGTTCTCCCCAAATCCCCCATGTCATTCATGGAGCCCTCTGCCTAAGGTGAGGAAGGGGTTGAGCTTGGCTGAGGTTTGGGGGACTGAGATCTGCAGTCAGCATGGGACCTGGAAGCCCAGACTTATCCTCTGCCTACAGGTCCTGGCCTTCTGCTTCCAGGGTCCAGGGCCCCAGACTTCACCTAGCATATACCTGTGGCTACTACCTACACTCTCCCCACCACTGCCCAAACCAGCTGCAGTGGAATAAGATGATGGACACTCCTGCCCAAATGTAATTTCCCAGCTGCCAAGTTAATCACCAGCATCAATGGCTGTGCCTTCCAGCTTCTATGCAAAGGCAACTGTCAATTAAGTTACAATTAATTTATTACTCAGAGTAAGGCCTTTCTGGAAAAAGAATGGCCACTTAAGGGGTCTGCTTATGACCTTGTGCAGGTCACCAGGCCCCTTTGGCTCCAGGACTCTTGTGTCCTGCAGCCCCAGCAAACATTGGGTATACCAGCCCCAGCCCGCCCTTTTTTTGTCCCCTTGTCCCACACATCCTTCTCACTGGTGTTCAACATTAACTAGCAAGACTTCTACAGAGCATTCTTTGTGAGAGGCCCCATTCAAAGTGCTTCACATGCACTGTTCTACTTAATCAACACAACTGCCAGAGGTAGGAGCAATTATGATCCTTGTCTGATAGAGGGGGAAATCAAAGTAAAGAGAGAGGCTAAGTACATTGCACAAGGGCACACAGACAGTGAGGTGGGCCTTAAGCCCAGGGCCACCACAGAGCAGTGTGCAAAGCCACAGGGCTCCTGCTCAAGGTCAGCCATACACACATGTGCACTGTGACCTGGGAACCCAGGCCACCCACGTACCTGCTTGCAGATCAGGTGGAAAATATTACCATAAATAAACAACCACTGTTGCGGACCGTTCAGCCTGGTTTCAGGAGTTGTAACCCTCACCCCATGGTGGGCTGTGTAAGAGCCCAAGGGACCCACTTCATCTGGGTCTGTTCTGTCACAAGGATGTGACCTATTAAGGAGACAAAGCTTATCTCCCTGGCAGGAGCACTGCTTCTGCCTTACCCATCTCTGGCCCCATAGCTTGGTTGGCAGTCAATGACGGGTAAGACTCCTCATGGGAGGGGCAACCTAAGCCAGACACGACCACTTGGAAGGCCTCATGGAAGGACTCGGGGGGGGTTGCAGCAAAGAGGATGTGATGGACCCTCGCCCCCCGGCTATTCTGACATAGCCGGAGTCCTCATTTCCATCTGGGAGATGTCTCCTGCTTCCTAATCGGCTTAAAGCCTGAAACTGTGGGGGTGAGCAGTGCAGCCCTGTCCTGGCCAGGACGGCTCCTTGGGTGATTGGCATAAGAAAGAATTCCTAAAGTCCTGTGAAACCTGCTTTGCTAAGAGTGCTCTTCCTGAGGTGACAAGTGTCCCAGGAGGAAATGAGCATGTCTCCCAAAGTCTGGCAACCCCCTTTCCTGACAAACACTGGCTCGGATTAAGCCCTCAGATTTCTTTGACATGTTAAAAGCCTAGTGAGGAAGGGGCTCTGGGTAATACTCCTCTGAGAGTTTGACCCCTTTCCTCCCCAAGCACAAGATGTCTTGGTAGTTTTTACTTTCATCCGTGACGGAGGGATGGGGCTCTGCGGGCGGAGCCCCCCCACATCTGGCACCCAGGCCAGGGTCCCCAGCAAACCACAGTCTCCTTCACCTTCTAAAAGACAAGCGCCTCTAAATGTTTCTTCACATAAATTTGCTCTTTGACATTTTTGTGAAATAAGGTGAAGGCCTAGGAAAGGATAATTAGGCAGGGGTTTGCTCAGGCTGTTCCTGCCTGACAGAGAAAAGCACAATAATGGTTGTTGTGTGCACAGAGCCACCTGCCAAGGGCCCAAGGATGCTAGAGACGTGACGGACCCACCCTTGTTGGGCACAGAAGTGAGTCTTGAGGGGTCCTTCCTTATGGCCCTATCAGGTCCTAGTGCCACCAAACAATTAAGAAGGTAGATTCAGCAAAGTCTGCTTCTGCATGTCGATGGTAACTCATGACTATAACTTCTGTGTTGGGGGGATAGTCAGGCCAGCCCCTGGGAGAGCAGCACCCACACAGGGCCACCTATACATGGTGACTGGGACAAAGATGTCTCCATGAGCCCTCAGCACCCTGTTTGTTAGAGCTGGGCCTCGTTAAGACCACTGCAGTTTGGACATGCCTCCTTGTCATACTTGTGAGTCATCCCCCTCAAAGGGAGCCCCATCTTCTTGGGGGACTAGGGGACTTCTGCCAAGCCAACCTGCCCTCCTGCCCCCAGCAAACACTCCCTCCTTCTGTGGGCAGGGCGGGCTTAAGATGTCACAGTTCTGTTCTCTCTTTTCTCCACCCCTGCTGTGAACATGAGCACAGGGGACCCCAAAGAAGGCTTTAGGGTCTTCTTTGCTGGGATGGTGGAGGTAAGAGAGCTGGGGAAGACTCTGAGAGAGGTAGGTGCTGGCAGAATGTGGACCTAGGGCCAGAAAAGCCAGTGAGTATTGACAGCCCCAGTGCATACCAAGCAGACCAGTGGTGGGGCCCACGCCACTTGCATTTTGTTGCTGTCTTCAAGTCCCCTGGGGGCACCAGACCTTAAATACCTCAACTTTAAGAGTAAAAAAAGGAATCCAACTCCAGGGCTGGGGTGGCTGTGTGGAGAAAGGGTCATGGCAACCAAGTCCTCAACTGATACCTCCCCTGCATGTAACAATTCACACCTCCTTCTGGGCCTCAATTTCTCCATCTATAAAATGAGAAGGTAGTACCTACTGCTGAGGCTCCTTTCGAATCAAATTCTGATTCCCCTATGAGTCTATGTGACATCTGTGCAAGAGCAGTCATGGAATCAACTTCCTGACCAGGGGCCAAGAGGCATGATGGACCTTGGGGTGGACTTTGGCCTAGGTGGCCACTGTGGGGTGAGGGACATAGGGCTGAAATAAGATTGGAACCACACATATCCTCCTAGGCCATAATGATAAAGCAGGAAGACATCAGCCTAAATCTGAAGGAGAGATTTCAGCATGACAGGAGGAAGCAGGAAGAAAAGAGAAGAGCTGGCCCATGGTCCTTCACCCCCAGCTGTGTGACCTGATTGGCACTTGGCCTTTCTGGGTCTATTCATTCCCAGCTGTGCACTCCTTCCTGGAAGCACTTCTGGGAGGGCCCAGGCACAGAGCACCTGCTGACAGAAGCCAGTTTTCTTCCTTTCTCCCTCCCCTGACCTGGAATCAGATCTGTCCTGGCCTGTAAAGGCTTCCTGCTACTCCTTACAGTCAAGGCCTTCCTGCCTCTGTGCTAGGCTGTGGCGGTTGTGTAAGGTGGCAGCACTGCTTCAGTCAGCACCACTGTTCCCCAAAATTGCTTTAACAGATGGGCAGCATGATGTCACATAGTGGCAATTACAGTAATCCACCCCACCTGCCTGGTTGTTTTTAGAATCTGGACTGAGGGTTAGCAAGTCAGGGAAGCCAACCTCCCCAGCTGCAGAGCTCTGCCTTATCAGGTAAGCTGGTGGGTCACTGGTTCACAGCATCCCTCCCTTCCCATGTCCTCCACAGGGCAGTTTCTAGGCAACGGCATCTCTCACACACCATTGCTTCTGGGAAGTTTGCACTCAATGTGACTTTAGAGTTCAAGTCTTCTGAGAATGTCCTCAGGGTCCCAGCGTTGTCATGGTGACTCAACTCCCGTACAAAATATCAGATGAACTCATGTCCGTCCAAAGAGAGGCCTGCTTCCTCCTGGGGCTCAGACACTGGCACAAGTGCCACTGGATGAAACTGCTTCTCAGAAACACTTGCAGATTTGATACAGCAAAGTAAACCCCAAAACAAAAAGACAAATCATTCAAAATTAAAACATTGGCAAAGGACCTGAATAGATAGTTCTCCAAAGAAGATGTAAATGCTCAAGAAGTGCAAGAAAAGATGCTAAACATGACTATGAATTAGGAAAATGCAAATCAAAATCACAATGAGATGCCATTTAGTACCCACTAGGATGGTTATCATTAAGAAAAAACAACAAAAATAAACAGAAAGTGTTCGTGAGGATGTGAAATGGGAATGCTCACACACTATTAGTGGGAATGTAAAATGGTTTGACTATTGTGGAAAAGAGTTTGCAGTTCCTTAAAAAAGTAATAGGATTACCATATGAATCAGCAATTTCACTCTTAGAAATATACCTAACAGAAATGAAAACAGGGATTCAAACAGATGAATGTTCATAGCAACATTACTCACGATGGCCAAAAGGCAGATGCAACCCAAATGTCATGAAGAAATAAATATAATTATACATGAAATGGAAAATTATTCACCCTTCAGAAGTAATGCAGTACTGATACATGCTACAACGTGGATGTGAAATATCCAGAGTGGACATACCCACAGAGATATAACACAGAGTGGCAGTTACCAGAGGCTGGGGCTGGGGAAAATAGGCAGCACTGTTTACGGATATGTGTTAGGAACTGCTCTGCCTGGTTTCAGAAGCTGTAACCCCCATGGCTAAGGCTGAGTAAAAAGACCTTGGGACCATACACCACTAAAGAGATAAAGCTTATCTTCCCAGCCAGGGGCGCAACATCTGTCCCCTTTACTTCACCCTACTTGGCCCCAGGCAGATGACTGGTTAGCCAATGACGGGTAAGATTCCTCAAGGGAGGGACAACCTAAGACAGGCACAGTCACAGAGGGCCATTGGGGAAGGACTTAGGGGAATATAGAAACGGGGTGATGGACCCTCACCCCTCAGCTCTGTCATAGCCTGAGTCCTCATTCTATCTGTAAAAAGTCTCTTAATCTCTTGGCTTAAGAGATGCATCCCCCACCTGATTTTAAGCCTGAAACAATGACAGAAGGTGGTGCAGCCCTGTGCTGCAAAGGGCGGTTCCCTGGGGTGATCAGGCCTAAGAAAGAATGCAAAAAATTCTGCGAAACCAGCTTTGCTAAGAATGCCCTCAATTTAAATGATAAGTGTCCAGGCATAAAATGAGTTTGTTTCCCAAAGTTTTATGACCCTGACTCAGAATAAGCCCTCATAGTTCTTTGAATGTTATCTATTGTTTGATCATTACAGCCTGACAATATATACATTGTCAATCATTACAGCTTTACATATATACACCCTGTATTCCTATGCAAATTAAACCCAATAAAAGCCCATTGAGGAACAGGCTCAAGGCCCTTCTCCTCTGAAAGATTGGCTACATTTCTTCCCCAAGCAGATCATGTCTTGGTAGACTTGTTCTCATCTGTGGTGGTGGGCAGTGTGGAGGTGCTCTGTGGGCAGAGCCTCTCCATGGATATGGGGTTTCCTTTTGGGGTGATAAAAAAGTTTTTTAAGAACTGGAGGTGATGCCTATAAAACACTACCAAATGATACTGAACTGTTTACTTTAAAATCTTAAATTTTATGTTATGTGAAATTGACCTCAAAAAAAAAAAAAAAAACCCAGAAGGAAATGGTAATTATTTGCCACCTTGTCCCTCTCCCTTTCCTCCCCTAGTTGCTAGGCTCAGCACAGGTGCTTACTGTGTTGACTGGGAGAGGTTGACCTGGAAGAGCTGGTGTGTAGGGGCACATGTCCAGAGAAGAGACCCCCAGGAGGGCATGGAACATGGGCAGCTTGCCATGGGCCCCTCCAGGCCTGGCTGCTTAGAGCTCTGGGCCCCTCCCCCTGTACCCTCGGGTGTGGGTGTGGATTGGCTGATGAAGGTGTCGTGAGCAGGAGACACACAGACTGTTGAGTCAGTGAAACTTGCAGGGGTTTCACTTACCACGTGCAGTATCACCAGCCCTAGTAGATACAGCTAGGTGGAAGGGTAGGGAAGTAAAGAAAATCCCAGCTGATCCTTAGTCAAGATTTTTCAAGGTTCTGTGGGGTCATTTCTGTGGTCCAGCAAGGGTCACTTGCAGGCTGCCCACCTCAAAAGGCTCAACCCCTCTTAGTGGTGGTGCTAAGTGCCTGTTAATGCTTTTCTACACACAGGCACTACACCCACTCTGTGGCTAAGTGGTGGCTGGCAGATCCCTACTCCTGACTCCATCTTTTCTCCTCTCCAGAAAGGAGAGAAGGGGAAACAATAGACCCCACAGCCAGGGCTGGAAGGGCAGGCTAGAGAGCAGGCAAAGAGAGAGCCAGTGCCCAGGACCAACTGGCTCAAGTGTCTTTCATATTTCATTGTCTTTGCCTGTTTCACTGGCTAGAAAAGTTTGAGAAAGAAGCTCAATAAATTCTCTCCCTCTGCTCAGAGGCCCATCATCACTATGTATCCCCAGCTCAGCTCCCACATTCACCCCCACCATTGGATCCTGGCACAAAGAACACATATGCTTCCTAGCATGTTCAACTTATCAGTTAAACTTTAGGAAATTACATTTTTTTCTTTTTCCCTTTCTGGAAGAGTGAGAATCATTAGAATATTTTGGCAATCACATAGGTACATGTAGGGTAAGGGGTGGCTTAGAACCACTTTTCATGGCCATTGCCTTGCCAGAGGCTTTTGACTGTTTTAGCAGCCAGATACCTTTCTTCATTCAGAGCCCAAGTCAGGGATGGAGCTCTGGGCAGGGCTTGAAACTTCACCTCACTGCCTCCTCTTCCAGGGCCACACTGTCCCTTAGGCACTTCTCTGGAACTCTGGGCCACACAGAACCCAGACATGTGCACACATGTCACAGAGGAGTGAAGGCTCAAGATTGCAATGAGGTATGGCTGCCAGCACCTGAATCTGGGAGGGGAAACTGGGCCCCCTAGAACTTGAGCCTAGAGAGGCACAGGTGTTTCCCCTGAGCAGGTCTGAAGAGCCCTAGTGGACATTGCTGATGTCATCGAGAGCCTGCATTGGCCAGCCCTTTAGGTGAGCACACACCAGTATATGTAGATGTACAGGTGACCTTTCTGTGGTAGTACCCTGTCTGCTATACTTTGTGGAGCCACCCACAAGGCAAAAAGCAAACAGAGGTGTTTGCTTGAGGCTGGCCACCTGCTCTCCTTGAGGGTTCAGGTGTTGCCTGGCCTGCCTCCCTCAACATCCCATTGGTATAATCTTACTCCACAGCCACCCTTTTTTAGGGGCATCTATTCCAGCAGGGTAGGAGCTAAGGAAACAGTGGTACCTTGCTGCCACCTCCTGCCCCACCTCTGCCTTGCCCAAGGTTCTCAGGATGGACAGCTCAGAGGTCCACTGGATTCATAGCCTCTAGCCTTGGGGACAGACAGGGGTACCAGAGGATCCAACAAACACATGGCTGTGAGGCCTTAGTTCTCTGGAAGCCAAGGCCTTGTCCGGCTCCGGAGTTCAGGGAAAGTGGGTCATGGGAGAACCAGGTGGGGAGGGAGGGCAAGAGGAGGGCCAAGTCCACAGGGACTCCCAAATATCCTGGAGCCTCAGCCAGAAGAAGGCCTGTCTTCTAAGGTCCTCTGAGGTGAGGCTGAGCCCTGACTCAGGAGTCACAGCCTCCCCTAAACCCCTAACACTGGCCCTGGGCTGCTGTTCTTTGCCACTTGGGTGGGGGAGGGAAAGCCATGTAAGATCCTAGAGGCCGGAACTTTCTCACCCCTTCAAGTCCCCCAGGAGCACCCTCCCAGGCCCTTAGAGGGACACCCTGGGCCTGACCTCTCTGAGATTTACTGACCTCGCCACCTCCTGCTCAACCTACCTCTCTTCCATCTGAAATCATTCACACACACACACACACACACACACACACACTTGAGATCAATGACAGCTTCCTTTAGTGCCTACGTCTCTCCCTGCAGGTAACAGCTCTGAGGTAAAAGGGCCCTACTGTTGTGCCCTACTGTGCATCCCCAGGCCTTTAAAGTGCTCTGGACAGCAGGTGGTACCTTGGGGAGTATCTGTGGATTGATCACTATTACTGTGATTGTTACTATTGAGTCACTCAGAAAAACTGCAAAAATGAGGAGGAGAAAGATGATGATGATAACATGAGGAGGGGCCTGAGATGAGTGGCAGCCAAGGTAAGGAGCCTGCACAAGACCCCCACACTAAGAAGTGTCCTCCTCAAAACTCAGAAGAAGGAGGAAAAGGCCCCAAAGTGGATATGTAGCTACTTCCACAAGATAGAAGGAAGTACTACTTTAATGGGACACTTATCCAACTCTTCTGTTTTTTCTGGGTGCCAGGTTGGGTGCTGTCTTCTCCCAGTTTTCCCTGGAGCCCTAGGGGGGGAGGGCCTGACTACACCCATGCTCCCCACCCCAAAGCCCAGCCCCTTACATTTAGCCCCTCCCCCATCCTCTGAACCCTCTCTCTTCAGCACAGTTGCTTCTGTCAGGTGCTGGGTCCCTAAGCAGAAGATGGGTGCAGGAAACACACCCCAGTCCTATGCCACTAGCATGGAGACCTCTTCCTGTCACACCAGAGCACAGGTACCTTCTCCCCTGGGCCCATCTATGACAGGGCCATGACTGGTGGCAGTCCCCAGGCCTACAGGACTCCCAGACATCAGCTAAAGCAGTGGTTCCACCTGAGAAACCAGCTGGGACCCAGAGGGGTTCCTGTTTCAGGCAACTCAGCACAGAGCTACACTTTACTTCTGTACCTGGGGTCAGGCTGTCCCCAGGCCAGGCTGTCCCCAGATCCCTTGAAAGCCTGAGTAGGTGAGTCACAGGTGGGTGAGTAGGCTCATGACAACCTTCCTCTCCCAGAACACTTTCTCAGCCCTACCCATTGTCCCTACCATTGCTGGCCCAAAGAATAGGCTTGCTGAAAGCCAAAGGACCAGGGATGGGGAGTCACTAAGTCCTCTCTTTGGGTTCAAGTTCACAGGCTATGGGAGCCTCAGTTTCCTAACCTGTGAAATGAGGAAACAAGGCACCTCCTTCTGGGTTTCAGGAGGGCACAGTGAGCTGGCAGACAAGTAGTACTCAGCATAGACCAGCTTTGAGCCCCCTGTGGGGTGTGGCTACCGCTGGCATTATCCTTTTCCAGTTAAGACCAGAAGACTGGAGAGTTCTTTTCTCTCAGGTTGCAGAGAGGGGAAAAGCCTCAGGGGAGGTAGCAGCTTCAGGGTCCTCCCTTTACCTTGGCACTTCAAGCTCTGTTTTAACAGATACCATAATTTTTAATTAGTTCTCTCTTTCCCTGGCTAAAAGGCCATTAGCTTCCCATTAGGTAAATGCATCCCATTTTCTTCACACCAAAGAAACAGTGATTTACTTAGCCATCCCTAAAGCAATTCTGCAAAATAAAGGCAATTTAGTAATGTGCTCAATAAACTTCCATGTTTGTGCTCTGCTCTCAGGCCCCACCCTTAGGAGCCCACAGGCTGGCTCAAGCCCTCTGTTTCTGGGTAAGCTGAGTCTTGCTGGGGCCTAGAGCAGCCAGTGTGGGACACAGGCAGCTCCAAAAGGCCAGAGGGTCTTAGCAGGGTGGAAGAAAGAGGACAAGGCCTAGGTGAGCCTGGCAAAGCAGGATCCATTTTCTACTATTCCTTAGCCGAAAAGAGGAGAGAAACTGAAAGAGGAAGGAAGACTAGATGGAGCAGTCTTCCTGGCCAACTGGCTGCTCCGGTACCTGCTGGTCCAGGCAGGAGTGCCTGCCCAGGACCCACTACAGAGGACTGGGCCCAGCAGCCTGGGGAGGGGGCCTGCCAAGTCATGAAAAGTTTTCCCTTCTTTGGTGCCTGGGAGTCAAAGGCCTGGGGGTCCCCAGAAAGAGAGGGCAAGTGCTTCCTTCCAGCAATCGGTTATGAGTAAAATGAGACCTGTATGCATAGGCAGAATCCCTGTGTGTACGAGTGGCAGGGAGAGGGTCTGTGTTCCCTGGGTGAGGATGGAGTGTGAGTGTCCAGGCTGTGCTGTGGGAGTTGCCCATAGGCATCATGAGCATGTGTGCTTGAGAAAGGGCAGGAGTGTATCTTAGTGATGACTGAGTGTGAGTGTGAGCATGGATGCAAGGGTGTGGGTGAGAGGAGGAGTCCTGCCCTGTTCTTGGAGTCTGTGCCTGGGTTGGCACACTTTTCTGAAGGTGTACATGGTTACACATAACAAGAATGTACACATGTGGTGAGGAGGCAGGAGGATCAGTATTGGGAGTGGGGGTTGTCAATCTATATTCCATGACCTTGCTCTGGGCCTCTTTGGGTCCTTTGGCTCACCCCTACCAGCCCTGGAGCAGCGCTGCTCCTTTCCCTGCATTCTGGTCTTGGCCACTGCCTCTTTAACTCCTCCTGTCAGTGCCCCAGCACAGAAGGGAGTTTTCTGTCTTGGGGAGGCCTCTGGTCAGCTAGGGGCTGGCCTTCATCCTCTAGAGGCTCAGCCCACCCACCCAGGCAACAGACCAGGCCACTGGAGCACATATCCACAAGAGGGCACCGGCAGGCTGCGCCGGTCCCAGCCTCGGTGGGTATTGATGCAATGGCAATTTGGAGCAGCTCACAGAGAATCAGGATCTGTAGCTCCAAAGGACGCCCACAGGCCTCTCCAAAGGCCCCAGCCATCTCCTCTAGGGTGCTGTGGGGCCACTTGTCCACTTTCAGTGCCACCAATTGTGGTTTCTTGGTCATGGGAAGGGTGGGCAGAGTGGGTCTCACTTTCCCTTGGTTGGAGAGCCTGTCTTTGATCACCCAACTCCAAGGACCAGGGGTGTAGAAAAGCTCCCTGTCCCTGCCAAGTGCCAGAGGCCAGTGGCTGGCTGCCCACACTGCTTCTGGCTTACACCTGACTACAAGCCTACAATTACAAAGTTGCAACCCAAGAGTTACAAAAGATCTTTAAAACACCCTGTTTGTGTTTACTTCTGCTCAGCCTGTGTTTACACAGGTCTTCCTCCTGCAGCACTGTGACCCCCCAGCACCAGCACTGGAAAGAGATTCTCTCCTCCCACTCTTCCCCAGGGCAAAGAAAGGATGTCTCACCCTAGGGACAATTATGGCTTCAGTATCTGCTCCTTGATACTGAGATCCAGTCACAGAAACTAAGCCTCCAGCAGGCCTGTGAACCCATAGTTTATGCAGGACCTGGGACTAGAGGCAAGGTGTCACCCCCTCTTCTTTTCCCAAAGGCCACAGAGAGGGAAATCTCTTTGTAAGCAGTGGGGGAGGGTAGCCAGTGTTCCTTCTCTAAGGAAAAGTTGGTGCATACAGAGGTACTGCAAGAGCAGATCAGTCAGGGACTGTTTGAGGGAAACTAAAATGCTAAAACGCATGGCCAAGGGGGTCAGATTCTATAGCCTTGGTGTTCTTCCTATTAGGATTTGGGGGTGGGGGGCGGTGACCAGCCTTCACAAGGCCATATATAATACTCCTAGCACCTTGCACCGACGTGGTGGCACAGAGGTCTACAGCTCACTCCAAGATTGTCAAAAGCTCTTGGTAAAGGTTGGTCCAGGGCTGTCAATATGGACCCAAAGGCCGCACCTTCAGGTGGACTTGTGGGACAGTGGCGTTTTCTAAAGCAGCCTAGTGGGGCTCAATCATGGCAGGCTTTCCACCCCGTTGTGCTGGGCTAGTCTGCGCATGCCAACGAGGGTAGCCTACCAAGAAACTACAGGCTTTTAGGTTTTTTAAAGTGTTGGACGGCAAAAACCTCACAAGGTAAAAGCAACCTTTTATGAAAGAGCAGATGGCCTCCGCACCCACCGCGGCAGAGAGGATCCTACCGGGAGGAGGAATGCGTGGACGTGAAGCGCAAAAGGAAACCAGGGCTCAATCTTCTCCAGAAATAGAACTCCCTGCGCAGGTCGCTGGCTTTCTACGGCTACCTCGCCTGTCCTCCCTTACCTGGGCTGGGCTGGTACCGCAACAAGATACGTCCGCTTCGTTCCAAGAATCACCAGGCTGGGATGTGCGGCTGCAGTTCTGACTCTAGGCGCGCCGATCCCTGCAGCCCGGCCTAGCGCACTTCTTGCTCCAGCCCCGGATTCGCACAACTCGGAGCCCTCCCTAGGCTCCCTGCTCACTGCACTATCTCGTTCCCCGCAGGGTCCCTTCAGCCCGCAAAAGCGCTGCCTGATGCCCACTGCACACAGAACAGCGTTTTGGAACACGTCCACTCCGCTGCTCCGAACACGGGGCCAACTTCCCCCTGGACGCTGCGGGTACCGGCAGCCGGTAGGACTCACCTTCGCTGAGCAGCGGCAGCAGCAGCAGCCACCGCAGCCCCGCGGTGCCAGCCGTCGCCCTAGCCATCTCTAGTGCGTGACGGGGCCGCGGCAAGAGGGTTGGTGGCTGTGGCAGGAGCTGTCGGCAGCGGGATGCGGCGCTCAGCCGGGCCGCCCCATCCCGCCCCGGACACAGGTGACAACGAAGACCCCGAGCCGTTGGGGAATGACTCTGGGCGCTCTCCGGTGCTGTGCACCGGCCTCTGGTCGCGAAGCTTAAGCTCCGCGGTGGAGGGCTGCGGAAGAGGTGCTGGCAGGGGCGGGGCGGGGCGGGGCCAGGAGAGAGGGCTTGGCGCTGGTAGGGGTGGGACGGTGAAGCCCTGGTAGTAGACTAGCGCTGGACACCCGTTAGGGACCTGGGCTGGGCTGGGCTGGGCTGGGCAGGAGTAGGAGTAGGAGAGAGGTGCAGGGCTCCGGGTGCCGGCCTGCCATCCACAGCCTAATCTACGCCCCTTCTCAAGCACAGCCACTCTTTCTTAGCCTGTGCGCCAGCTTGCGGTCCCAGGGCTTCGCCCTTCCCCGCTGCCCACACAGGGGTGGGAAACTACGCGGGGATGTGGGGTCTGGGAGGCCTGGATAAGTTGCGCCAGAGTGGACATAGGGACTACAATGGTGCTCCGCTTCCAGGGCCCTGGCGCGGAGCGCATCCTCCGCCATTTCTCAGAGCGGGAGGCGCGCTGGGGGCTTGGCCTTTTGGAGCATGACACCGGAGGAGAAGAGCCAGGGCAAGGGCAGGGTAGCCGGGGCGCTTTTTGTGCTTTCTGAGCAACCCCAGGGACGAGCCTGTCGTGTGGCTTACAATGTCCGCGTCTGCGGTGGAAAAGAGGGTAGGGGTCTTCCAGGGTCAGTTTGTGATACCACCTCTGTAGGACTGGTGCAACCTATGGGAGCAGAAAACTGGGCCTCGGCACACCTTTCAGAGACTTGGAGCTGGTAGTCTAGCGAGGTGCTTGGAGGCTAGATTCTGCCAGACCTCCCATCCCCCAACAGAAGTCTTTGGATAAGGGACTGATTGGGTAGGAGAGCGAGTAGCAGGGTGGAACTGGGGCCCCAAATAATTTAATTTTCGTCCAAAGAAATGATGCCCACTAACACATATTGGCAATGTAATCCTAAAAGGGGGAAACTCAGGGACCTTACCAGGGGGTTCCTAAGGTGAGGTGGGTTCTATGTCTCTGTGGGAAAAGTCCACTGTTTCCCTCCCACCCTGTAGCTGCCTTTTGAGGTCTGGCCTCCACCTGGGTCAGAGGAAAAGAAACCTTGGGGTGGGAGGGTCCAGGGTAGCTAGGCCTGTGGGGGCCACTACTTTAGGGTCTTTTCTTCCTGCTGTGCACAGAGCTGGGCCCTCTTGCCTGCCTGAGCTCAGGGCTGATTAGGAGATCTGCACATCAGTCTGCAGGTATGAAGTCAAAGTGAAGTCATCCTTGCAAGCATGAGGAGGAGCTGCCAAGACAGACTAGCTGGGGGCTCTACCAACCAGGATATGTGGAGTGGGCCCGCTGTCAGGACGCCAGGACACAGAGTTGCTAGCTCAGTAGAGCCACCCTGAAGCCATCAGACCTGTTTGTTGCCTGCTACCTATGCCCGGGGCCTAAGCCCCTGGGATTTATGGGGCTGGAGTAGGCTGCAGAGGGCTCCCTTGGGTGTAGACAGGCCCTAACTCTGGTGCTAATGGCTACTATGGCTACACACTCATGGCTATGTGCAGGGAAGGAATCTGAGTAGGGAAGGAGGGATAAAGGGAGGACTTCTTTGTTACAACAGCCTCCTGTGGCAGGAGAATGCAGAAGGAAGAGGGATGGCTTGGCCTATTCTTCCAACCAGCCCCCACCCCCATCTCCCAGGGAGTACCCTGGCCAGGTCTTAGCTGATCTGGACAAGCTGAATGTCTGCTTGGCTCTGTGTGTCCTGTCTGAGGTGATGCTCTTGCCTGGGCTCCCTCTTCCCTTCCACTCTCTCTCTCTCTCCACCGTTTGTGGTCTTGAGTGGACACCTGACTCTATGGTGAGTGCATTGCCTCTTCTTACATCAGTATCTGGGGGTCCTCACATGCGTACCACTGTATATACATGTATATGCAAATATGTGGGCATACATATATGTTCACACACATGGATATAGTTGCATACCTTCCCCCTCATGCATGCCCAGGGACCTGACTGAAGGGGCACCCAGTAGAGGGCAGTTGTGAAACCCTGGGCTTGCTAGCCTTGGACTGTAGGCAGAAAGTGACTCTTCCCTGCCTGGTACTGTGCATTGGCTCAGGATCCAGAACATCAGAGCAATAGGAAGGTACTTCCTTCCCCAGCAGAGAAGAAATGAATGCCGCCTCCCTGAGGTCCCATAGGGCAAATTCAGAGCCCTGCTGGGACAGAATCCAAAGAGGCTAGTCTGGTTCCCTAAGAAATCTCTCCATTTTGTCCCAGAGACCCTGGAGAGAGTATGTAGGAGGTTCCCTGTCCTGTTGCTTGCCTAGTGGCTTCTCCTGCGGCTTCTCCTAGTCATCTCCCTCTGTGCCTCAGTTTCCAACTGTATACATACTCCTCTCAGAAGGAATGAAGATTTAAAAAAGGGAGTGTGAAGGTGGAGCTCAGTGTTGAGCACACAATAAGTGCTCAGTAAATCACAATCATCATCTTGCCCAGACTTAGGACTTGGCCTGGCCACATTGTTGAAGGGTGTGGGCTCTCACAGGCATTGAAAAGTTATATGGGAGCTGGGGGAGGAGGTGGGTCATAGTGTGGTTAATTCTCCCTACCCTTCCTTGCTCATAGCCCACCTTGGAGTATCACCAGGGCAGCTTTTATCAATAGATTCCTGGGCCCTACCTCTATAAAAAATCCACATCTAAAAAAATAGTACCACAAGAGGTTCTGATACAGGCATCTGCTAGAAGTAAGTCAGACCTGTGTTTGAATTTTGCCACTGATTGTCATGTGCCATTGCATAAGTCACTTTATCTCTCTGTGCCTCAGTTTTGTCATTTCTAAAATAGGGGCTGAAATAGTGTTCCCTCCTCTTGGTGGCTGGGAGGAGTGACTAAAATAGTGTTTGTGAGGCCCTGCCTCCAACACAGGGTAAGGTGTTCTGTGGGTGGGTAGCTCACATTATTCCTACAGCATTCCTTGCTTCTGAACAGATGAGGCCTACATGGAGCTCCCTTGGGTCTGGGTCTGAAACACAGCTTAAAAGGAAGGAAGGATAGAGATCAAGCCCAGTGGACAGGGATCCCATCTGGTATTTGGTGCAGGCTTGCCCAGGCATGGAAGAGCTGTTGGTGGGGGTAGGAGGTAGGGCAGGATGCCTTGTGACCATGGACCCAGGTGTCTGTCAGGACTTGGGGAGAACTACCTTTAGGAGTAGAGGCTGAGTACAAGGACAGGAAACAGGGCCCTGAGGCTTTACAGGGATGGAGAAACAAAACCAGGAGCACAGCCCAGTCCTGCAGGTACTAGAGGCCAGGCAGCATTCCAGGAACTGCGGATGTACGATGTAGGCCCCTCAGTCCCCTACTTGGGGTCAGATGTGGTCAGAGTGGGCATGGGATAGGATCCCAGTCCCTCCCTGCAAGTATTTTGATGTAGAGGCTGGAAGCATAGACTTTGAGGCTGATTGTGAGTGCTGTGGCTAATTGCTTTGTACCTCAGTTTTCCCTCTCTAAGCATAAGTAATGATAGTATTTACCACTCCACTGCTACCCCTGTGGATGTTTCTGTTTGCTTTCCTCTAGGTGCAGCTTCAAGGAGAGCCAGTTGGTTCTAAGGGCCCCCAGCAAGCCTTACTGCCCACCCACCCCCATGTCAAATATTCTGTGTCCGTAACACACTCACAACATGCCAGGCTTGGGCTGTAAAGGTGTGGACCAGGAAAACTCTTCCCCTGACTCTGTGGAAGCCCTGCCTGCCACATGCTCACAGCTAGTATCTGTAGACAGGGCTTCAGCCTGGCCAGTGAGAGGACCCTCCTTAGGCCTTACTAGGAACTGGGTGCCTGAGGCTTGAGCCCAAGGCTCTGGAGCATAAGTAACTGGATCCTGCCTATCTGCCAGAGACCCTTTGAGGCTCAGATAAGGTCCACCTCCACCCAGAAGGCCTGACTTCAACTCTCAGCCCCAACTCACCCTTCCAAGGGCCTCCACAACAAACTTATTTTTCTCCTCTGAATTTCCTTCCCCTTCCTTCTCCCTTTTCTTCTTTGCTGTTCCTTCTCTTTTCCTCTGCTCCCCCTTCTGTTAGAGAAATCTGTCCCTATTTCTGTCACCCAGCTCAAGAACTGGCTAACTGCATCACTGGGCCTTGGATTCTTAACCTGTAACATGGGAATGTCATATGGTAACTGCCTTGAAGTGCTGTGAGTCTAAACTCACCTGAAGCATCAACAGAATCAGCATAGTTCCTGGCTTAGCAGAAAGTGGGTGTTTTCCTCATTCTTCTTCCAAGATTTTCTGAAATCCAGGAAGCTGTCTGGATAGGAGGCTGGGGCAGTGGCATGGTGTGAAGGTTACAGGTAGCCCTGAGTTGTGTCCTGGCTGTGTCTTCTCTCTGTAAGAACCAACATATTCCCAGTATCTTTGCACCTCCTCTCCAGGTGCCTGACAACAAGTTTATCTCCAGGCAGCCAGGATGAGCTGTTACTACTGATGACCATTAGGTATAGGAGTTGAGGCCAACAAGTCACAGAGTTTAGCTAAGTTAGCATGGAGAACAGGTGGCCCCTAAACCTAAATGACTGCTTCCCTTGGGCTGGCTCCCCAACTGCACAGGTAACAATGCACATCTGTATAGGGATGGCAGCCAAACTGAGACTGAACTACCTGAGCCAACACCTGTCCCTCACCTTCATCACTGGACCTGCAGCCTTCTCAGTGGAAGAAGAGAGAGCCCTGCAACTTGAGAGTCCTCTTTGCCACAGCAGCACTTACTAACCATTTCATTACACATTTGGGAGCCCCACCTGGCTCCTAGGGGCTTTGCTCACACTGAGTCTGAGAGTGCCCAGCCTAAGGGTACAGCTGACCTAAGGTAGCTGCCTCTTGCATCATTGTGGCCAAGGAGAAGGTCAGTCCTGGCTCATAAGCAAGCTGTACAGATATTGGAGAACTTGAATTGGCAAGTACAGCAAATATGGCCTGAATGCTTTTTAGAAAAAACATCTCCCCAGGTGGTTTCATTATCTGCCTTGTAATGCAGATTTAGACAAGTTTTTACGAATGCACTTTTTAAAATAGGTCTTAATGGATCCTTTGCAGTAGTTACAGTCCATTGCATAAATGCAAACAGAAGGCTTTTTGAAAACATGTATTATTGATCAGAAGGGTAGCAGCAATTAGAAGCCAGTGTGTCATATCATTCAATACACACTTCCTATACAGCCCTGCTTGTATTTACTCATAACTTTCTGACAAATTATCCTATCACTAGGAAGCCTTTATTTTCCATTTTGCTTCTGGAATTGGAGAAGGACTGACTATTAGCTGGAGGAGAATGAAAAATTAAGCTCACTATTAACATCTAAAAACCTAATTAGGACTTCTCCAGTTTCAGAATAAAATGGCAAAACCATCAGGTAAGATGTGTGATGCTTCCTAATTTGGTCTATGGCCCACAATAAAAACAAACAAACAAACAAACAAACAGACAGACAGACAAAAACTGGTGACAAGATAGCTGGAGATCTTAGTTGGAGACTGCAGGGAAGCCCACTTTGTGGTAAGGATGCTGAGACAAAGGGGAGTAGTGACTCAACAGGGGTCCACAGATAGATGTGGACCCAATGGGACTCCCCCAGTGTCACCAATATTTTTGTTTCCCTCTCTTCAGTCATGGAAACTAAAATGATCAACTAGCATAAAGGTGTGACTTATTTTTGCTTAAAAACTCATATATGAGTTTATATTTCAAATTTCCAATTTATCCTTCTATATGAAGAATTCATCTATTTAACAAACATTTTCTGGGTGCTGACTATATTCCAGATGCTTTTTTCAGCAATGGAGATACTACAGAAAACAAAACAAAGACCCTTCCTTCATGGTGCTTCTCACAATCACCAACACACTATGCACATGTACAGTACATCTGTAAGTGACCCAGATGGTGAGGGATACAGGGCAGGGTGTCCATCAGGGTTGGGTGCCCTGGAGAGCTGATTTTGGGCAAAGAGGATGGAGCTGCAGGGATATCACTTCCCTCCCTGGAAACACTGGGATATGGGAAGGAGGCCATGGTTGGCCTTAGAGTTCCTTACACTGCCCCAGCAGGAACAGGATCCATCCTCTTCTCCATCTCCTCATGAGAGCATCTCCTTAGCAACCTTACCCTTGTCTCCATGGAAGCTGCAGCTCTGGTCTGAGACAGTTACAGCCATAGGAACTGCTGGCAAATATTCTGGCCTAGGTGGTCTTTTGGAGACAGGAAAACCTGCTGTGCTGTTGGCATGCTGACAAATAGAAAGTCCATTGACTTAATGTCCTGTAATGACTTCTGAAGGTTCCTTGCCCAGGACAGCGTGGGCTGCAGCTCAAAGCACAATGTGCAACTTTCAGATCCATCTCAGGCCTGGGTGCTGAGGTGGTGCGCTGTGAGCTGGAAGGGTGGGACAGAAGGAGACCACTGCTTGCCAGTGGGCAGGTACAACGTATAAAGGCACAGCCTGGGTGGCTGCTCCAGATCCCTGTGTTTGCAGACTGGGCCAAGAGTCCAGTACTTACTTGCCCCAACCCCCATTAGCCCCTGCACATAATACCCAGCTATTTCAGAAACCCTAGGGAGTTGGTCTCAGGTGAATCACAGGTGCCCTCATTGCTTCCTCTCCAGCACCTCCCTGAGGTAGCTACCTGAGCTTAGACACCACAGGGCTCCCACCCTTGCTGCATACCCATCACAGAGGCCAGATGGGTCTGGCTCCCTCCTTGCTGAGAAGCTGGCCAGTCTGACCTTTACCCATGGAAGAGTATTGTCTGATAGACTGTTCCCATTGATGGAAATATTCCACTCTGTGCTATTCAATATGATGGTCACTAGCCAATTATGGCTATTGAACACTTGAAATGTGGCTAATATGACTGAGGAACTGAATCTTTAATTTTACTAAACTTATAATAATGTAAAATTTAATAGTCACATGTGGCTAGTATACTTATTAGGCAGTGAAGTTTAAGAAACAGCTCCCCGGCCTCTCCCTGGAGCTCCTGGGGGTAGGATGGACTCCTGACACAAACCTGCCCCACTGAAGTGTGAACAGAGAAGCCAGAGACTGCTAAGGTTCCCAGCCCCAGGCCCTGTGGGCGCTGTGTGGCCCCAGTGGGCTCTCTGATCCAGCAGCTTTCACTCTTTCTGACTTCCTGGTGGTTTAAAGATCCACAGACCCAGGGAGAAGGGTGGCATTGATGGGGTATACCCTGGACACCCCAGCTGCCTTGGTGCATCTTTTGTTCCTCTCCAGGCCGTCGCTGTCCTGACCATGCCTCTTGAAATCCTTGCTCCTTGAAGGCAGAGCGAGTGCAACTCAGTAGAGGTAGGGCCCTCTTCTCATGGGCCTCTTTGGAAAGGGCTGATGAATTTGTGCATATTAAGATAAAGTAATGAAGGGTTGTCAGGGGACTCTAAGCAGCAGCCTGAGACTCAAGGTCCTGCTTGCTAATGCTGGGAGCTCAGCACTTGGTCCCCTCTCCATAGCCATCATCCCTCTGCTCCTGAGACCTTGCCTTCCAGTGGCCCCAGACTTAACATCTGCTCTCTGGCCACTGGCTTCCACCAGCTGTTCCTTCTGCCCAGAAAGCCCTTCCTGCCTCTTCCTGGCCCTTTCCAGGAAGGAGTTGTTCAACTCCTTCTCATCACTCAGAAATTTTGGCTCCAATGTACCTCCCTTCCCAGTCCATGCTAAAAATCTCCATAAAGACACTCCAAAGGGGGCTTGGTGTGCTTCCTGGTATAACTGTGCTGAATTTATGCCAAGTACCTGGAATGGGGACCTAGAGAGGATTCAGAATGCTGGTCAAATGTCTTTCAGTGATTAATGGACCTCCAGGGAGAGATGAGAGCTTGGCCAAGGCAAAGCAGTATGCTATGGACCACAAGGTAGGTTAGTAAGGGGTTATCTGTTGAGACCCTAAATGCATACTCATACACCCCTCTGTACCCCTTCTTCCTTTGGGCTACCCCTCTCAGGGGGAGAGAAAGATGCCCCAAATAAATTATTTAATGCCTGACTTTTGGAACATTTGCGTTTCAGACCAAATACAGATGCCCTTTAGATAAATTTCTTTTTGAGAAGGGTTTCATAGAAGTTTATGACTTTAGTAAAGTCATAGGTTTTCCGTGTAAGACAAGCATCGGGAAGTGTTTTGTTGAGAGACTTTCTCTTAAAAGTCCCACTCCTTTTTCCTCTGGCTTTTTAAACATAAGGATATAAGAATCCTCAGTGAAGGGAATATTTTCCTCCAGGTTCCCTGGGGATTTTCCCTGGGATGGCATTGCTCAAATAAGGAATGTTCTGGGAGGTTCTGGAGACTTCAGAGCTCTAAGCCAGTAGAGGTTGAGGGGGAGGTGTAGGAAGTGGGTCTCTCAGGAAGCTGATTTGGAAGCTGAGAAGTGTCTCCCTCACTCAGAGCAGTTTCTCTTCCCAATCCACCCCAAGAGGAGCCTAGGCAGCTGTTCCTTGAAGATGAGTAGGGCTCCGTGTGGAGAATGGGGTGCCTCCAGAGGCTGGAAATATTTTATGGACTGGAAACTACAAATTTCCCCATGCTGAAGCCCAGGAGTGTGCAGGAGCTGAGCTCACTATGGGCTCTATGCCAGAGAAGAGACATAAGGAGAAGGTCAGATGCAATCATGTCTGGAAGCTTCTGCCTTCTAGCTTAGAGACAGGCTCCCACCTGCTTATCTTGGGCTCTGTCTGGTCTAGGACCAGCAGAAAACCCTGGGTCCTGCAGCCACCCTCTGCCCAGCTCTGGCTTAGTTAATAAGCCCTGGGTGCTGCTCTATTTTCAGCCCCCACCTGCTTCCTCCAGGATGGAGGCTTCATTGTGAAAGGGGGGATGCCCTCTTTGAATTGCAACTCATCCTGTCAAACGAAGCCAGCACCGAAGAACTATAGCCCATATTGTCTGCGCTGTGGCTCCAGGCCACCTGGTAGTAGAGGGATTCCCCTGGCCAAGCTGGATTGGTCTTGTCTTCCCAGTAAAGTGGGTGTGGGTGGGGAGGTGGCATGTGGAGCCCAGGCAGAAGCAGAAGGAGCTGCCGTGGAGGCCCAGGATCTGGTTCACAGAAAACATACAGAAGGAATTGAGGAAATCCATGGGGGCTTAGTGGTGGTGTGGGCTCCAATGGCACAAGTAGGCAGGCCTCCCCCTAACATAGCTTTGTGACAAGCACTGGGGGTAGTGAGGATCTGGACAGAAGTATCCCTAGGCAGGATAGCACCCCTCCTGAGGAACACAGAAATATCTAATCAACCAAGACTCAATGTTGGTTGCAGGAAGCAGCCTCACATTTCATCAGGTGAATTATGTGAACACCTAGAACCATGCTTTCAACAGCTCCAGCTGCTGTAACAGAGAAACTCAACTTCATTTTTTCCGTTTCTGTGGCTATTCTGTCCTCCCATCCTGCCCCTCCATCTTGTACCCTTAGCTGTGGCCCTCAGGGTCTGGGCTCAGAATTTGCCCCAATCCTCACTTGTAAAGATCTTGGCATCTTCCTGAACAGGAGTTTGCATGTGAACAGGATCCAGTGTGGTCAACAGTCCCAGTCATTTTATCCCACTTGTCTCAGGCAGTGGATGCTGAGAGGCCTGAACCTGGTTCCCCTTTCCCCACCCCAAGTTTCTGCTCACTTACTCCTCCCCTACTGTTAACCCCCTCCTGCATTAGCCCCTGGGACTTGCTAAGACCCTCATCAGGCATCCACAATCTTCTAAATTTTTGTTCCTGCTTTGTGATTCATTTCCTTGTAGGATCTGGATACTTGGATGTGGCTGATTTCTTGTACTATTCACAACAATCTTTTCTGCTTTCTCACAGTGTGTCTTGGGAGCAGCTGCCCATACATTGGAAGCACAGTCCATCAACTATGAACCATCTTTGGGGGCTCTCATGATTTTGATTGTGTGGGGGGCAGGAGGGAATAACCTGTTTTATTTCTCAGGCTCGGGGGAGGTATTGATTGATTACCCATTTGCACCTGTAATTTATCAGCTTTCTCCAAATCCTAAAGACTTAGGGTTTAATTATACATGTCTGACCCTTGGAAGAAAGTACAAGTGAGGTCACTCTAGGGCAGACCTTTCCAACCTCAGATCATCTCTCCTAGAAAAAAGGCAAGCCTGGGGCAGGTAGACTTAAGTGAGAAAAGCTCACAGCTGTTGGCTATGGACAATGTACCTAGGGGTAGTCCTGGATAGAAGTGTCTTATTCAGAGTTACAGTTCCTGCTCAGGTGGTAACAATGTCCTATTTTACAGGTGAGCTTACTGAGATGCCAGCCCAGGTATTCTTTTTCTGGAGGCTTTGCTCCATACTACTAGGTAGAGGGCTTGTTAAGAACAATTTGAGCCTGATCCCCAGGTTCTAACTCTGAATGCAGGGTGAGATGAGAGACTTCACTTGGAACACATTACCAGGAGCTGCAGATGCTGCTGGTTCCAGGCCCAGACTGTGAGGTCTACTGGGGTGCATGGTTGGACAGAAGAAAGGCTGTGAGGGTCTCAGGGGTGAAGGTGCCCACTCACTTCACCCTCAAGCCAGCATACCTTTCTTCTTCCTCCGTATCTGCTCCATGTTCCCAGCCTTCATCCACTCCTGATTTATGCCCATGGCCCTGGATTTGCTGGGAGCCCACACAGAGCTCACCTGCTGTGCTCCTTTACAGGGATTCACCTGTGGTTGCAGACAGTTCTATCTCCTTCTAAGACCCATTTCTTCAGCTGGATCCCTCATGTGAGGCTCAGACTCCTCAGAGTCCAATGGACAGTCCAGTGTCCTCAGTACACAGGCACACAGAGTGGCCATTCCCATGACTGGGCCAAATTCAATCCCAAATCTGTGACGCAACCCTTGTACAATACTGAGCTTTAGGGAATCTACAGAAAATACATTTCTCTTATCTGTAAAGCAAGTCAGCTATTGATATCATCTTGATGACCATATGCTCAGCTTTAGGGGAGCTGGTCTTTGCCAAGCTATAGTCACTTGGCTGACTCCAGACTTCTGTATGACCAACAGGGGCCTGAGGAAGCTGGGGGAAGAAGAGAAGCCATGGGGATGTCAGGGGACCCTGTGTCCTGGGTTGGGGACCTGCACACCCTTCCAGACTGTTCAGCCTGGTTTCAGGAGTTGTAACCCTCACCCCATGGTGGGCTGTGTAAGAGCCAAGGGACCCACTTCATCTGGGTCTATTCTGTCATGAGGACGTGACCCACTAAGGAGACAAAGCTTATCTCCCTGGCAGGAGCACTGCTTCTGCCTCATCCATCTCTGGCCCCAATGCTTGGTTGGCAATCAATGACAGGTAAGACTCCTCATGGGAGGAGCAACCTAAGCCAGACACAACCACTTGGAAGGCCCTCATGGAAGGACTCGGGGGGCTGCAGCAAAGAGGATGTGATGGACCCTCGCCCCCCGGCTATTCTGACATAGCCCGAGTCCTCATTTCCATCTGGGAGATGTCTCCTGCTTCCTAATAGGCTTAAAGCCTGAAACTGTGGGGGTGAGCGGTGCAGCCCTGTGCTGGCCAGGATGGCTCCCTGGGTGATCGGGCATAAGAAAGAATTCGTAAAGTCCTGTGAAACCTGCTTTGCTAAGAGTGCTCTCATTTAAATGATAAGGGTCCGAGGAGGAAATGAGTATGTCTCCCAAAGTTTGGCAACCCCCTTTCCTGACAGACATTGACTCAGATTAAGCCCTCAGATTTCTTTGACATGTTAAACCTGTATTCCTGTGTATTTGAACCCAATAAAAGCCTAGTGAGGAAGGGGCTCTGGGTCATTCTTCTCTGAGAGTTTGGCCACCTCTCCTCCCTAAGCAGATCATGTCTTGGTAGTTTTTATTTTTATCTGTGACGAACGGGGGAGTCTACGGGTGGAACCCCTCGCACCAGACAGCACACACAGGTGGCAGTGGCAGTGGTGGCAGTTACTATGGTTGGCCTATGTATTGCTATTTACCAAGACAGCCTTTGGAGCAAAGGAATTTTTAATTTTCAATGAAAACCATGCAGCCAGAGGATACTTAACAAGATATGCACTGTTGATAAATGTTTCCTAGACAATGAAGAAAATAGTCAGTCAAATAAAAATTAATCTGCCCCTTTAGGGATCAATATAAAAACACCAGATGCAGAATTTCTAAGGGAGGCCACTTCCATCTAACACTCTCTGGGTTAAATACCTTGGGACAATGATTTACATTTTGTGCTTCAGGGCTCTGCCAGCATAATTCACAGGGATAAGAAATGGGGCCATCTGGTTGTGCCTGCCCAGGTGCTTGGGGTGAAGGGAGCCGAAGGGAGCCAAAGGGACATTATGGGCTGCCCTGGAGGCTACTGGGGTCCATTTGAACCCACCCAGTCTCCTCTTTCCCCCTTTTTCTACCTCCCTGGTGAGCTCCAGGCCACTGGCTGACAAGTTTACGAAGGCCTGGTCCATGGCACTGTCTCACTAGGCCTCACCCCTGTCTCCCCTTCCCCTTCCCCTTCTAACAGGCTGCAGGAGGTGACCAGAAAAAGGGGGTAGGGAAGGCTGGACCAGGCACTGACTGAGACTAGAGCAGTGAGACTGCCATGGGCTCAGGGAATCTCCTGGTGGTAATCGTATATAAACACCCATCTTTCCTCTGTGACTACTGCTCTAAACTCCTGGTTTCGGTGAAACTTGCCTAAGCAAGCATGAATTCTCACCATTACTAATCTGGGATCTTCTGTTTTCTTCAAGGAGATGTAAGTCTAAGCACTTCCTAGCTAGTGCCTGGATGATTCTCAACAGGGAGTTTCAAGCTGGGGCTCATGCACAGAAGCAGATGGGTATCTTGCAGCTACAGGTCTGGCCTTCCTGCTGTGCCAGATGAGTCAGGTAAGAGGAGAGGTACTCCCCTGTGGTGAGGGCTATGCTTGCTCATTCCACCTCCAGACCCCCATGCACGTGCTATACCTGGGCAGGATGGACAGTGGGTGGGCAGGCAGAGCCAGGGCCAGTGAGCCCGGCCTTCTGCAGAGGTGTCTGCCCTGGACCTGGTCCTGGGGGAAGAAACACATTGTCATCTGTCTCTCAATATTGAGGCCCTGGAGGAGATACTCAATACTGAGTGCCAGGAGACAGAGTGTTTGTCCCCCAACCCCTCCCTGCCAAGCCCCAACTTTCCCCTGGGGGTTTCTCTTCATTAGCCATGCTCCCTGCCAGGTCTGGAGTTCCAACAACTGCAGAGGGTAGAGGATACCAGCTCCTCTTTGTGCCAGCCTCTCCCCATGTCCTGCCTAGACCTCTGCTCTTACACTAATCCCTACTTACTGCCCTACTTACCAGGTGTGCCCTCTGCTTCTGTTGGGCTCTGACCATACAGCACCCAGGGAAAATTTCTGCAGGGATTAGTAGTGAGGAGACTCTCAGGGAAGTATTGGTTCCCTGTTCTTGATGATATAAGAATCTAGCACTTCCAGGGAGGCATTTGATGACATCTTTGCATACCCTTCCCTGAGCAGCCAAGGGGAGCAGCCTGTGTAATCTCAACACTGTTGTCCACACCCACATGGGGCCTGTTCCAGGGTCTAAAGCCAGGAACAAGAACCCTACACAATCTCAGGGATAGAAAGGCCCCGATGGACCACCCAATCTAAGCCTCAGAATACAGTTGGAGATCCTGCGGCCCCAGAGAGACTGGTCAAGGCCACAGAGCACAGCAGCCTTCTCAGCCTCTGGCTTCAGTGTTACCCATGGTGCTGGTCTGGGCACCACAGAGTGGTATTGAATCCTATTGAGGAGATAAATGTAAACCCAGACATCATTCTTTTCATTGTGTGACAGGTTGAATTGTGTCCCCCAAATCCAGACATTGGAGTCCTAACTCCTAGGACTTCAGCTTGTGACCTTAGTTAGAGATAGGGTTTTTACAGATGTAATCAAGCTAAAATGAGGTCATTGGGGTTTTTATAAAAAAGGAAAAATTGGATACAGAGACAGGTACTGAGGGAAGACGATGTGGAGAGACTCAAGACAATGAGTAAGTCCTTGGACAGATTCTTCCCTCAGAGCCCACAGAAGTAACCAACCCTGATGTCAGACTCCTAACTTGCAGATCTGTGAGGTAACACATTCCTGCTATTTAAGCCACCCAGTGTGTGGTACTTTGTTGTGGTAGCCACAGGAAACTAATATAGACTGTAAAGAACTTCATGATAATGAACTTGAAGTGCTAATAACTTTGTTTGTTTTTTATTTTGGGGGTTGTGGTGTTTCAGATTTTATTTTGCTTTTAATTAGTTTGTTTTGTTTTTATGGATCCATATGTCAAAATGTATTGATTAACAATAACAGGTTTAGGAGTAGATGCTGATGAGAAAGGCTACCTGGTACATCTTGGGGCAGTGGCCCTTAAGGGAGGATGGTTCCAAGGTTGTTGGAATGGAGTCAGAGATTTGCTGGAGGCACAGACTGGGCAAAGGAACCATAGCCCACATCTCCTGCTCTCTTGGTGATGTTTTGCCATCTCTGTTGGTGATAGTGACATTGATCAGGAACCCCTTGGCACCCCAACTAAGGCACTTCCCTCCAGTCAAAGAGATGGAGGAATGAGCTTCTGAGTGCTTGCTTGTCCTTTTACATAATAGCCTAGTGTTATTTAAATAGAAAGGATTTCCTGGACATTGTTGGTGTGGGTGTAATCATACAATATGTATTTTAAATAAAACTGTTACAGAACAGACACGGGGCAGGGGGTGAATTATATACTATTACTAAATAGACCCACCCTTATGCTCCGGGGTCCACCTGCCCCTGTACTAGGTTCACCTTGCCCACTGCCAGGGAAAGATATCTCTCAATGCCAGAGAGACTGGTGAAAGGGAAAGGGATTATTTATTTAAAAATTTATATAGACTTAGAATAATGACTTAATGTCTTCATTAAAAATACCAAAGTCCTTTAGAATACCCACAAATGCACAGTCCTTACTTCTCTCCTTTGCCCAGTCCGGGGTACCATATCTCAAGAAAAAAAGTAGAAATCCATGGTTCAGGCAGCCCCTGGGTTCCAGCACCATCAGCTGTGTTGCTGCTGTGATCTCCAGTTAATCTAAAACCATGTGGCACCTTCTCATGTCCCACCAGCAAGAATCCTTTTACCCCTTCTCTTCCAGGCAAAGTCTCTCCTGCTTCCTAAGCCACGTGGCAAAAAAGGAGCACCTTAAAGCTGCCTGGTCCCAACTTTTGCCAAAGCCACATGGTCCCAAAAATCCCCAGCATGGCTGCCATGCCTGGGTTTAAATCCCAGCACCAATCTTCCTCTGCAGCACCATTTCTGACTCCTCCCACAATCCGTTACATCTGCCAGCATTTCGGTATTCTTCCTGCTCTACTGGGTTATAGTAAGTCTGGGCAGGCATGGCCCCATGGCATGCCAGTCATCTGTAAACTTTTATGCAGGTGCTGTACCTAGAGGGAGTTGCCTCCCAGTTACATCATGAGTTGAAGTCACTCCCATCCCCCTGGCTCAAAGCAGGGCCACAGCTATTTAACATATCTATGAAACCAGTTAAAGGTTACAGATATGTTAAATGACCATTCTGGAGGTATCTGCAAAACTGTAGCTATTCAGAACAACTCTCAATGGCCCTTCTCCATGCATTCCATCCCCCAGCTCAGATTTGTGAGGGTGAGGACATCTTATATATATATTTTTTCTAATATTTCCTGGACACCCTGAGTTCTGGACCCCATTACAAATCCCCATTTGGGGCCCCACCCTTGGCTGCACCCTGTTACAAAATCATATACTTTCACTTGGTAAAATTTATTCCAGAGAATTGCAGAGTGTTGTTTAGTACTCTTTGATCTACGCTGCTCAGTGCAAGTTTTGGTGCTCGCAGCAGCCCTGTTACTGCTGCTTTTCAGTAGAAGCTTAGTAAAAGCAATATCTCTACAGGTCAGAACTCAGCTTGCTGCAAGTTCACAGGAGGGATTCAGAAACATCACAACCTCAGGTCCTTTGTACTGCTATCTGGGAGGTGCTAGCAGCCCTGATGCCTGTGGCCTCTCCCTCACTTCGCACAGGTGTCTACTCACATGTAGTTTCTTAGCAGGCCTTACCTGGCCATGCTAAATAAATCAATGCCTATACAATATCTCTGCTCTGCTTTGTTCTACTTAGAACTCTCTTAGATTTGCACCGTTGCATGTGTTTGCATATTTATTTGTGTATGTGTGGTTTTCCACTATAATATAAGCTTCCGATGTCAGGGAGTTTGCTCTTCTGTATCCACCAGTGCCTAGATCAATGCTTGGAACATTAGATTCTCAACAAATATTTGTGGAATAAATGAATAAATGAGATGGTGATGCTTCCACATCAGGACAAATGGCTTACCTTGGGTTTCCTGACACTTCTTGTGTGGATGTGCTGAGGTTTAATTACCCGCCTTCCTACTGGAGAACATTTAGCCTTTCTATTCTTTTGCTATTATAAACAAAGTTGCGCTGTACATCTATATATGAGGGGGGACCCCAACCCCCCAGAATTTATTTATTAAAAATTGTGTATTTATTCTTTCATTTTTAAACTTCAGTTTCCTCCAAAGTACTCTCCATTTAATGCAATACAACTATCAAGATGATTGTTCCACTGCTCAAAACAGTTTTTGAACTTGTCAATTTTGATGCCTTTTAGTTCTTCTGCCATTTTATGTTTCATCTCTTCTGCATTAGCAAAATGTTTCCCTTTGAGGACATTTTTTAACCTGGTGAAACAAAAAAAAAATAACTCAGGGTGAGATTGGGTGAATAGGGAGGGTGGGGAATGGGGGTCATGCCATTTTTGGTCAAAAACTGCTGAACACTCAGCATAGTGTGGACAGGTACACTCAGAAATCACCCATCATGAAGTGGGCAAACATGTTGAAAGAGTCTTCAAAAAAATTCACTGAAGCTGAACTCAGCCTCTCACAACAATGCCAGCTGATACACTGATACAAATAGGTCCTGAGAACACTCACCTAGTTGGGGAAGCCTGTGCTACAAGGGGCCCACCCTTCAAAAGATGATTCCATCATTTTGGGGTTCCACCTTCATGTACTGATCTTTACATTCATGTATGAATATAGTGAAAAAAATCAATAATTCCAGGCTGGGTTAAGGAGTTAAAGCTTTGGTAAATAGTGCCAAACTTCCACAAAAATATTTTTTTTAAAAGTCTCCAAGGAGTGCATAGAGAGCCCATAGACACAGAAAAAGTGCTCAACATCACTGGCCATCAGAGATATGCAAATTAAAAGCACAATGTGGTATCACTTCACATCAGTCAATGGCCATCATTAACAAAACAAACAAGAAGCACAGGAGAGGTTGTGGGGAAAAAAGAACCCTAGTACACTGTTGCTGAGAAGGCTGACTGGTGCAGCCACTGTGGAAAACATTATGGAATTTCATAAAAAAAACTAAAACTGGAACTGTCTTTGGGCCTGGCAATTCCACTGTTGGGATTATTAGAATTTTAAACACCAATTCAAAAGAACCTATGCACCACAATATTCATAGCAGTATTATTTACAATAACCAAGTGCTGGAAATAGCCTAAACACCCATCAGTAAATGAGTGGATCAAAGAATTGTGGTACATTTACACAATGAAATAATATACAGCAGAAAGAAAGAAGAAGTGCCTATCCTTCAAGACAGAATGAATGGAACTGGAGAGCATTATGCTAAGTGAAATAAGCCAGGTGGTGAAAGACAAATACCATATTATCTCTCCTATAAATGGAACCTAATCAACAAATAAGACAAACAAATGAGCAAAATAGAATTGGCCAAGTTCAGAGACTTGGACGTAAAGAACAAACTGATAAGAACAGATACTACACTTGTTCTTAGCCAAAAGGCTGAGAAATGATATGTCACTTCTCATGTGATAAAGAGATGTGAGAAAGAGATATTGATCAGTTGCCTTCTTGTATACACCCTGAATGGGAATCAAACCTGCAGCTTTTTGGTCTATAGGATGATGCTCCAACCATGGTTGTATATAGTTGCAAAATAGAGGAAGAAGTGAAGGTTATGCAAAGTGAAATAAAGCAATATATATAGGGAACCAACAATGAAGGGAAGGAAACTGGGACTCAGATCAATGATTTAGAGCAGAAGGAAGAAGTAGACATTCAACCAGAACAGAAAGAAGAAACAAGAATTCAAAACAATGAAGAGAGGCTTAGGAACCTCCGGGACAGCTTTAAGTGTTCCAACATCTGAATCATAGGGGTACCAGAAGGAGAAGAGGAAGAGCAACAACTTGAAAACTTATTTGAAAAAATAATGAAGGAGAATTTCTCCAATCTGGCAAAAGAAATAGACTTCCAGGAAGTCCAGGAAGCCCAGAGAGTCCCAATAAAGTTGGAACCAAGGAAGCACACACCAAAACACATCATAATTACACTACCCAAGATTAAAGATAAGGAAAGAATCTTAAAAGCAGCAAGAGGAGAGAGTTACCTACCAAGGGGTCCCATCAGACAAGCAGTTGATTTCTCAAAAGAAACCTTGCAGGCAAGAAGGGGCTGGAAACAAGTATTCAAAGTCATGAAAGGCAAAGACTTATGACCCAGATTACTCTATCCAGCAAAGCTATCATTTAGAATTGAAGGACAGATGAAAGTGATCCCCAGATAAGGTCAAGTTAAAGAAGTTCATCATCACCAAACTCTTATTATATGAAATGTTAAAGGGATTTGCCTAAGAAAAAGAAGATGATCAAAACTATGAACAATAAAGTGACAACAAACTCACAACTAGCAACAACTGAACCTAAAAAAAACAAACAAACAAAAACCCTAAGTAAACAGCTAGAACAGGAGCAGAATCACAGAAATGGAGATCACATAAGGGTTATCAGTGGTGAGGGGTAGGGGAGAGAATGGAAGAAAAGGTACAGTGAATAAGAAGCATAAATGGTAGGTACAAAATAGACAGGGGGAGGTTAAGGATAGTATAGGAAATGGAGAAGTCAAAGAACTTATATGTAAGACCCATGGACATGAACTAAGGAGAGGGAATTTTGGTGGGAGGGGGTGTAGGGAGGAGGAGAATAAAGGAGAGAAAAAGTGGGTCAACTATAATAGTATAATCAATAAAATATATTGAAAATAACACTATAAACAAACAAACAAAAGGACACACTGACAAGTGACCAGAGCGGAGCGGGAAGAGGGATAATGGGGGAAGGAGGGGGAAGGGCAAATAAGGAAAATGAATAGAGGATTCATGGGCACAGAAAATGGAGGGGGATTGACTTTGGGAGTGGGGGGGGGGTTGGGGCGAGCAAGGAGGAAAAAGAGGACAGCTGTAACTGAACAACAATAGATTTAAAAAACATGATTTTAAATATTTTGACAACACATGTTTAAAAGAACAAAATTAGCACCAGTTCTCTTTGAGGTCTTGAGACTGTCAGATCACTCTCTGGGTCTAGGTGTCATTTCACAGTGGTGATGCTGAGTCTGTAGAGGGTGTGGGACTGTGATTTCTTGGCCACTGTGGCTGTGGTAATCAGGATGGCCTCAGCATGGGGTCTCACACACCAGCTTTTCTCATTCTTATGGAAATCAACCCTCAGTGTTGGTCACTTGATCACTTTTGTGACACAGGGAAATAAAAGTGCAATACTGGGGTGAATGGTGGTAAATGATCCTAAAGAACTTCCTGAAGTTCACCTGCACCAATCTAAAAGCTCTTATTCAGCACAAGCTATGTGCTATGATGGTGTTCTTGTAGATGGTAAAGATACAGTCTGCAATAACAGAAAAACTCTGCCTGCAAAGAGCTTGTATTCTACTTGGGGAAATAGACAATGAACAGAATATATGAGTAAACTGTAGTATATTAGATGGAGAGAAATGCTATGAACAGTGTGATAGCCCACCCTGTTAAGCCAGTTTTGGAAGTGGCTTCAGGTGCTCACACTCTTGTGCAATCCCCTTCCTTTGACTGTAGGCTGGACCTATGACTTGCTTCTAATGACTAGAAAAGAAATAAATAATGAGATACCACTTCTAAGATTATGTTTAAAATGGTTGTGACAATCTTTCTGGCACTCTCCCCCTCTCTCCCTTGCACACTGTGTTGTTTTGAGCAGCACAATTGTGGGCCTATGTGCCAGGGCCTACACCAACAGCTCTCTAGGAACCAATTTATGCCCACAGTCTCCTGACAGAGCTCAAAGCAGATCCAGCCCTGAGATGATTGTAGCCCAGCAGGCACCTTGGCCAAAGCCTGTGAGAGGCACATAGCCAGAGGAACAGCTAACCCACACCCAGATTCCAAACCATTGGAACTTTGAGATAACAAATGTACAAATATAGTTGTCTTCAGACACTAAATTTAGGTTAATTTGTTACTCAGCAATAGCTAACTAACACAAAGGGGAATAGAGAGTGCCAGGGCAGGAGTGTAGTTTAAAGCAAGGTGGGAAAGGTGTTATTTGACAAAAGGCTCGAAAAAGAGAGAGCCATAGGACCTCAGGAGCAGAGCTGGATTTGGAGACATAAATCTGTGGGAGTTCAGGACAAGGGTGGCTGGAATGGATGGAAGAAGTGAGAGGCATGGGGGAGGGCAGAGAGGGGAGGTAGCTAGCATTTGGGCTTCAACTTTGCATTTGGGGAAAGGGAGCCTTTAAATAGGACTTTGAGAAATTGCATATTTTAACAGGGTCCAGGTGGACAGTAAGAGTGTTTGGGAAGGTGGGGGTAGAAGAGAGATGAGCAGCAGGAAGTAAGGTCCTGGGTTTACTTTAAAGGAGACCGCAGGATTAGATATGGGATATGAAGGAAGAAAGCTGTTCTTACATCAAAAGGAAGGAGGGGTAGCAGGCAGGTCTGGGGAGACCTGGAGGTCAGGGTTCACAGCTTAAGTCCTAGAGGCCTGTCTGACCTGGAGGCAGAGAGCTGGGCCAGGCATCTTGTAGAGTGATTAGAGCCCCGAGGCAGGAGTGAATATGGAAAGGTGAGTAGAGGGCTGAGGGAAAGAGGGGCTAGGATAGGGAGTCTGGATACAGATGAGGACAATGTGAGAAACAGGAGAGTCACTGCTGACAGGTCTGTAAGGTGAGGCCAAGCATTGACTGGGGTTTAGCATCTCAAGGGTCAGTCAGTGGCAATGAGAGTGTCTCAAGCCTTTGTAGAGGGCTCGAGAGATTCTACAAGGGACACAATTTGAACCAGTTTTATTGTCAAGAGGAGCAAAGAAATAGGGCTGCAGCTGAAGGGCAAAGTGAATCCAACAGAGGGATGTCTTCGATGGAGAAGTAACAGTATGTTTGAACCCAACAAAACTATTCACCTAGACTGGGGAAACACCAGGATGCAGGGACCATTTAGACTGAGGGGAGGAAACTACAGTGGGAGCCAGTGGGAAACGAATGTCTGGTGCTCAGGAAGTCCCGAAGGGTGCAGGGACCCTGCAGCATGTTCTGGTGCCCTGACATTCTGCCACACTGGTGAAAAAATGACGCTGGGGGTGACTGAGAGAACTGGAGCTGAGCTGGGAGACTGCACTCAGAATTTTCTGACCTGGACAAGGTTCAGCCTTTAATCTTTTGTTACATTTACTGCCTTGTTTCATGTAGTTTGTGAGAAGCTGGGGTAAAAATGATGATTAGCTTTACAGAAGAAAGGAGAGACCAACCCAAGACACCCTTGACTGACCCTCCAAGATGCTGGGGGCAGGACAGAAGCCTTGGGGGAACAGCTGTCATTCACAGCTGAGGGTGCAGCTGGGTGGTGGAGCATCCCAAGTTGCAAGACCAGGCTCAGGTCCAAGCTCTGTCTACACTTTCAAGCAAGGCATGGCCTTCCAATGCCTCCTTTTCTTCATCTGAGAAATGGAACAAATAAGCACAGACTCACAAATTGTGTGAGAGGAGCAGAAGGGAGGCCCCCAGTGGGACAATGACTTTGTATAGATGCATCCTTGCATCAGCAAGGTACAAGGTGACACTCACAGGATGAGAAAGTGCCTTAAAGACAAGTATTGTTCTGTGTGGGGGCCAAAATCTCTGTGAAAGTGGAAACATGCTCCTGAACTAGAAACCCCCTTGTCTGATGCTTTTTTTCCTCTTCCTCTGGGCCCATGAGGATTTGTTGTCTCTCGGTGGCCAAAACACAGGTAGTAAGAGCAGGACCTGAGGGCTGGATGTTTAAGCAATTTGAATTTTTCTTCTTTTCTGGTCTCTTGGAAGAGATATTATTTCTTTCATCGATGCAAAATGTTCAAAGTGTACTTCCCACAAATTCAGAAATAATGAACTGCCTCTCCTCCAAGGCCTGGGACTGTGGCCATGGCTTTCCTGCCAAAGGTGGCCTATGGCTAGCCACAGAGCCAGTGTCTGGTTCTGGTGTAAAATCCAGTGATGAGTGAGTCAGAGGAATCTTCCAACTGAATATTTATGGAAGAAAACAACCAGAAAATATCTGATCCACCCCCTTGCCTGCTAAATGAGGCACACAGGCCCAGAAAAGGCATTAAGTTTCCTGAGGCAGGCAGGGAGACCTGGGTCCGCATCCTGCCTCTCCACTGTCTGTCTCAGACCAGGTTCATTTCTGGGAAGCAGCAAAAAGTATTCTGCCAGGAGTTGGTATTTAGCCAGGAGTTTGGGTTTTAGCCAGAAGTTGGTATTTGTTAAAACACATGAAAAAGTTTAAACTGTTATCAAGAAAGTGTATCTGGGGTCTGAGTTCACTGTGGGGTCTCAGGAACTAGATACCATCAGCCTAACCTGCCCAGTGGACATGAAGGAGGCTGTGGTGTTACACATGGGAGCTGCCAAATCCCTGGCTGGCCTGCCTGAATGCTCACAGAGACCAGAGATGGAAAACAAGTTAACAACCTGGGAGGAAGTGAGCAGAAGCACTCCTGCTGACTTGCAGCTGTCAGCAACAACCATCCAGACAGAGAGGTGCCTGAGTTTGGAAATTGGTTTGGGCACCCTGGAAGCACTGGATCTGATCTAGTGCTGGATTACAGCTCTGAGCCTTGCTAAGTCCCATGAGAATGTAAGCTTTCAGCTGGCCCTCACAGCTGGAAGTTCCCCTCCTGTTTCACAATAGGGGGACCTCTGTATAAATGAACCCCATGAGTTGGAGAGGGATAGAAACACCATAATGGTCCTACTGCTGAGAAAACGTTTGGTGAACTTCATCACTCACTCCCAATTCACTACAATATGGCCACATAGATTTTTCTTTAATTGGGTAAAGAAAATAGTAGAAGGCTCTGTGAAGTTATTCCTAACCTCCTTTCCTTTGTGATCTGCACTAGTGAGGCCAAAAAGGTACTACAATATATCCCAAGCCTGTCTTGAACTAAGCGTGGTCAAATGACACAGTTCTGGTGAATGCGACATAATGTCAGTCAGCTGGGGGATTTTAGTAAGGCTTCTTTTTCTCAGTAAAAGAGCCAAATGTGACTGGTATTTCCAGTTTTATTTCCATTTCCCTTCTTCCTACCTTGAAGGTGGGTATGATGCCAGGAGTTGGGCAGCTATGTTTCAACACTGAGGCAAAGTGCAAGAAAGAGAGGCTAAGCATTTGCTGGCACAAGACCTCTACATGGCTGAGCTGCTGAACCTGAGCCAGCAGCTGTCTACTTTGTAGGTCTCTTGTAAACTGAGGCAAAATAAAACTGTATTGTTTAAGCTGCTGTGTTGGAATTCTTGCAGTTGAAAGCATTCCTAGCTACCGCACACAGCTATGACAAACTATCAGCCAGCACCACACGTAATGGTGAAAACTTAACGGCATTTCCATTACATCTGAGATAAGACAAGGATGTGTCACTGTAACTGCTAAGAATGATAATAATATAAATAATGTTTTTTGAGTGTTCTTTACATGCCAGCTCCTATCCTAAGCATTTGATATATTTACTCACTTGATCTTCCAAAAACTCTACAGGGGACACTTTATAGGTGTCAAAACTAAGACACAGAGAGGTGGAGGGAACTTGCTCAAGTTTGTGTGCAGTGAGCCATATGAAAGGAAGTGTGGCTCCAGAATTGGTATTCATAATATTACGCAGTATTCTCCATCTAGCCACAAGTTCAGGAGGTGAGAAGAACAGCCAATGTCTGAGGCCTCTTCTCCTCTCTTCTAGCCCCCACTTTTTCTTCTCTGTGCACCACTCTAGGGAAGCTAGTTACATTCCTAAGGAGGGTGGGAAGCCAGGATCTGAGGTGGGAGCTGACACCTGGAATATTTGAGAGCCTTAAAGCTGGGATAGTCTGTAGAGCCACTTCACAGAGCCAAGACTTTGGGCCAAAGCCTCTCTTCTCTACTTCAGGGCACATATGAGTGAACGCTGCTGAGATTTTCTCTTCCTTCTTTTCTTCCTGTTTTCAAGGCTGTTAACCCCACTCCTAATAAACATTATTATTATTATTATTATTATTATTATTATTATTATTTTTTTTAAAGCTACTTTAGT
Source organism: Glossophaga mutica (assembly GCA_039655065.1). NCBI lineage: Eukaryota > Metazoa > Chordata > Mammalia > Chiroptera > Phyllostomidae > Glossophaga > Glossophaga mutica. The sequence continues at coordinate 100,543,786 of CM077307.1, read as the reverse complement.
ATTCGATAATATTGATGAGTCTTGTAGGCTGGGGAGCTGGCTGTCTCTTTTTCACCTACTATCTCTTTTTTTTAATTACAAAAGAAATACATGGGTATATAAAGTGTTCAAATAGTTCCAAAATATATGAAGTAAAAAGTATAATTTTTGTTCTCATATTTTTAGCCAACACCCTCCCTTTCCCTCCACCCCCAATTCTAAGGGATAGCATTGCTTTGGAGATTAGAGTATGTCCTACACAAACACACTCAACTATGTCAGTCTATACATAGAATTCTGTAAGTTGTTTCTTCTCTATTAAGAATTTATTGGTAGGTAAAAAATAAGAGGAGGTTAAGAATAGTACAGAAAATGGAGAAGCCAAAGAACTTACATGTATGACCCATGGACTTGAACTAAGAGGGGGAGTGCTGGAGGGAGAGGGGTGCAGGGTGGAGGGAGGTAGAGGGGAGAAAAAAATGGGACAACTGTAAGAGCATAATCAATCAAATATACTTAAAAAGTCTGGCTTATTGTTTTTAACATATGCAGAGTGCTCTTTAGAAAGGAAGTACTATGATTTCTAGTTGACCTTGTGTTAATGGACACTGTGGTTGTTTCCAATGTATAGCTTTTGCGCACTGGTGTGCTAATTTGGGTTGAAGAGATTCCTACAAGTGGCATGGATGTGCCCAAGTGTGCACATAACAGTGCTTGACAGGTGTGGTTAAATAGCATTTCTCAACTGCTGCACCAATAACCCTCCTATAGACTGAGAACAAGCATGCCCCTTACCCATGCCCTCCTTAATCTTGGATATTTTTAATCTTAAAAAATTTTTCACCCTGGTTGGTGTGGCTCAGTGGATTGAGTGCCAGCCTATAAACTGAGAGATCACTGGTTTGATTCCCAGTGAAGGCACATGCCTGGATTGTGGGCCAAATTCTTAGTTGGGGGCATGTGAAGGTAAGAGGAAAGAGATTGATGTTTCTCTTCTTCTTTCTTCCTATCTTCCCCTCTCTCTGAATAAAATAAAATAAATTAAAAAAAATTCACCTCAGTAACATCTAGTACCCAAATTTTGTTTTTTAAATACAATCTACACTAAAAGGAACAAGAAACCAACTCTCCTTGGAAAAATTACTGGTCCCAGGGTTGGCAGAAGGAACAACAACAAAAAAGAGGTTAGAAGAGTTTTCTGTAACATAAAATAGGGAAGTTCTCAAAGAACGACGGGGACATGTCAAAGGGATGCAGAAGCCAACCTGAAGGGGGTGCCCATTGACCAAATTGGGAGATTTTGAACATCAAAATAAATACAATAATAAATTATAATGATTGAAATGGAGTTTTCTCCATGAGCCTATAGTAGTAGTAAATAAGTAAAAAGAGAAGGAGAAGCTTTTCCAATAAATATAGATAGATTTTTTTTTAAAAAATCATTATTTGGCAGTAATTTGAATAATGATTGATTCAAACAAGAATCATCAACAGATGCTAAATTTGTGGATGAAAGTTTCAATAGGAAGAGTGGAATCACAGCCTCAAGTTATCTTCCCACAAAAGAACTTGTTTATTACACAAGAGCAAATAGCAATTTTACAATTGAGAAAGTTTAATCAATTGATCACTATTAATATTATCAGTGATGGAACAAGCTCCCATGTCCATCTCAATGTGATACATTGAGAGGGAACAGTAACACTTCTCCAGGACTCCCACCAAAAATACATGATCTGAGCCTAATCCTGAGGAAGCATCATACAAACCCAAATAGAGGAACATTTGATAACTAACCAGATAGTTCCTTCAAAACTGTCAATGTTATAACAAGCAAAGAAAGGTGTGGCCAAGGGTGTCCAACCTGCAGCCCAGGATGGCTGTGAATGAAGCCCAAAACAAAATCATAAATTTACTTAAAACTTTATGACATTTTTTGTGATTATGTGTCGAAATGTGTGGCCCAAGACAGCTCTTCTTCCAGTGTGGTGCAGAGACTCCAAAAGGTCAGACACTTTTGGTGTAGGCTGTTTCAGTTTACAAGAGAATCCTGGGTCATAACAATACATGATCCTGGACTGGAAAAGATTGTTATTAAAGACACTATCAGGACAGCTGACAAAATGAAAGTATGATTTCAGATAATATATTAAAGTATGACTAATAGATGACAATTATATCAATGTTAACTTTCTTGCATTTGATACTGTACCATGGTGAAGTAGAAAAGTGTCCTTGTTTGCAGAAGAAAAAGGTATAAATACTTAGGGTTATGGAGGCATGAATGTATGCAACTTATTGTCAAATGATTCAGAAAAGAAATTATATATACTTCCATACATATACATACATGTACGCATGTATATGAGAGAGAGAGAGAGAAAAAGTAGAGAAAAGAAAACAAATATGGCAAGATATGAAAGTTGGTGAATCTGGGTCAATGGTATAAGGGGGTTCTTTGCACCCAGTTTGGAGTTATTTCCAAATAAAAGGTTTAAGAAAAAAAAATTAGGAGAAGAAGATGGTGGCATGGTAGGAGGGAGCAGATTCCACTTCCCCCTACACACGAGAGAAAAACCTGGCCAATCTACAAAGGAACAGAGCAAACAGCCAACAGTACCCCAGTATATATGAAAATAAGAGACCAAAAATTGTAGCAGACACTGAAAAACCAGACCGTAAGGAGAGTGAGTTGGGACAGTAGGGTCCCAGAGGCTGGTGTGGGGACCAGGGCAGCTGAAGCCCCAGACCTGATGCCCAGGGGTCTGCCACAGGGTCCTTAGGAGAGAGTCAGGTCAGCTGCTCCCTCCTCTGCCAAAAAAGGTTTGAGCAGCACTGGGAGAGACCTGGCTGCTTGAAGTTGAAGAGAGGGGAATAAGGGCTAAATGGCAAGCACAGAAAGAGCACCCATGGAGTATGGACACTGGTTGGGGAGAGTTGGGAGTCGTGCAGTGACGGGCTCTGACTCCGATAGTCGCTGGTCTGGCTGGAGAGTTGGGCTGTGCCAGAGACCAGGCAGCTGTACCGAGCAGCAGGATTGAGTAGGAGGAATTTCTCAAAAAGAAAAAGTGAAGAGAGAGACACAGTTTGAGGAATTCTCCTGTAGCAGTCACTCCAGCTAGCTCCCCACCCACCCAGGCAGCGATCCCAAGGTTGAGCGGAAGGCCCTGCACACCCCCATAGCACTGGGAAGGAAGGGTGCGCTCTCAAACATGTGGGACTGAGGCAGCCCGGTGAGCGTGCACCAGAACCCCAGCCCACAGTGGTAACCTGGTCCCACACCTAAGGCATGGGGGGTGGGGTGGGGGGGTGATAGGCACCACCTATCTGAAGGGAGAAAAGCCATACCAATTGCCCTTCAGCCTGCTGCAGCCAAAAAGACCAAAAAAACTGGTTTGGCCAGTTTCAAACCAACAAGACTCTCTTGGGTATGTTTGTTGTAATTTTCTAAGTAATTTTTTATTTTTCAATTTTTATTATTTTTAATCTCTAAATTCCTTTTTCCTCTCTTTCCTTCTTTCTTGTTTTCTTCTTCCCTTCTCTCCAACTTCATTTCATCTTCCTTTGTTCTTCTGCTTTTTTTTTTTCAATACACTCAAGTGAGAAAACAAACCTGGAACTGTGAAAAGACCAGAATTGGACCAAAAGAGGGGGCATCCCAACAGGTCAGACAGTGAGACAAATTTCACTTTGCTATTACAGAGAACCTGCATGTTATTGCATATTCATATTACTATTTTTTATTATTCTTACATCTTTTATTTTAATAGTATTTTTGTATTCCTCTTCTTTCTGTATAGTCTTCTTTGCTTGGCTGGTTACATTGTATCATTTGACAGTTTTCTCCTGTTCTCTCTTTCATACTGTATTGCTAATTTACTGTCCTTCACTTCACTTGAGTTCCATTAGAACACTACTCAAGGTCCTATACTCCCTATTCTTGTTATTTAGATCTCATAGAGTCTGTCATAGGATGGTTGCTCTAATATTATTGTAAATAATAGCTGTTCTATACAATTGTAAATACTTTACAACAGCCCTCCCAGATCTTAGCCCACTTCACCATTTCCTGAACTCCATTGCTATAGTGGTTAACTCTATTCTCTCACATACTATACCTATTTACTATACTTTACTCCCACCTTAATTCAGAATCTGACCTCCCACAACCTCACTGCTTTCTAGATCCAACTCACAATCCTTCCCTCCCCAACAAAAGTCTCATCTTCTTCTATCCTTTCTAAAAAGTGGCTAGTTGGGTGGAAGATCATGGTTAACACTATTCATAGTCAAAGGATCTCCTATCCTTTCTCTACGAGCTGCTACTGTAAATATCATACAATATGCTCTTCCTGTCTTAAACCATTTTGCTTTCCCCTTCCAACTGATCACAAAAAGTAGGTGGAAATGGTGAACACCAGGATAATCACTAGAAGAGGAAAACCAACAACAAAGGAACCACCAACAGATAACAAGAGAAGAAGACGAAGGAGGGAGTGGAAACTACACAAATCTCAATCGAGGACCTATCTGCAAATACAACTAAATAATGGAGAAACTACCTAGTGCAAACAACTGAACAAGAGAAGGAAAGAATCCTCAAAACCTTGTACACATGGAAGAACAAGCCTAAACATAACCAGCCCTAACCAGCAGAACAAAATACAAGAGGTGATGCACAGAGTCACCCTCAGTTAACCAGCTGGTGGGAAGGACCCACCAAAGAAAGACCCAACAACAATCAAAACCCAAAGACAAGCACAGAGCCAACTTAAATGACAGCCCAAGACCAGTGAGATAGGGAGATCAAGGAGAATGCACCAATGAATATCACAGGTACACTACCACAGAAATTCACACCATAAACCCAGGGAGCCAGAAGAGATCAATTTAAGAAGCTGAGGCTAACAAGAAGAGTCTCACAAATCATGGGAAGACAAAGAAACAATCTCCAAATGAAAGGAAAGGAGGAAGGCTCAGAATGAATGCTAAAAGAAACAGAGGCAACTCAACTATCAGATATTGAGTTCAAAGCAATGATTATGAGGAAGCTCAATGAGTTCACAGAGAATTACCAAAAACTACAGGGAAACTACAATGAACTCACTGCAAACTATATCAACATGAAAAAGGAAATAGAAACTATCAACAAGAGCCAAGAGGAAATGAAGAATACTATTTCTGAACTGAAGAATACAGTAGAAAGAATGAAAAGCAGAATCGATGAAGCAGAAGATCGAATCAGCGAACTGGAGGACAAAGTAGAAAAAAATACCCAGAAAGAGCAAGAAAAGGAAAAGAGGATCAGGAAGAAAGAAGAGGGATTAAGAAAAATGCAAGACAATAGGAAACGTAATAATATCTGTATAATAGGGATACCAGAAGGAGAAGGAGAAGAGCAAGGGATAGAAAACCTATTTGGAAAAGTAATGATGGAAAACTTCCCTAATTTGATGAGAGAAAATGTCACACAAATCCAGGAAACACAGAGAGGGCCAATCAAGAGGAACCCAAACAGGCCCACTTCAAAACACATCAGCATTAAAATGGCAAAATTCCAAGAAGAAGAGAGAATCTTAAAGGCAGCAAGGGAGAAACAGAAAGTAATACACCTGGGCGCCCTGATAAGGTTAGCAGCTAACTTAGTGGAAATGCTCCAAGTCAGAGAGAATGGGAAGAAATATTCCAAGTAATGAGAACCAGAGGTCTGCAACCAAGACTACTTTACCCATCAAGGCTCTCAATCAAGATAGAAGGCCAAAAAAGGAGCTTCCCAGGCAATAGAAGTCTAAAAGAATACACCTCTACCAAACCAGTCCTGCAAGAGATGCTAAAGGGACTGCTTCAAGGAAAGGAAGGGGGGAGAGAGAGAGAGAGAGAGAGAGAGAGAGAGAGAGAGAGAGAGAGAGAGAGAGAGAGAGAGAGAGAAACACAGGTATGAAAATGGCAATCAATAATTACCTGTCAATAATAACCTTAAATACAAATGGATTAAATGATCCAATGAAAAGACATAGAATAGCTGGATGGATAAGAAAGCATGACCCACACATATGGTGCCTACAAGAGACCCACCTCAGGACAAAAGACCTACACAGACTCAAAGTGAAGGGTTATAAACAAATTTTCCAAGCAAACACACAAGAAAAAAATCTGGGGTAGCAATACTCACATCAGACAAAATAGACATCAAAAAGAGGGTCATAAAGAGAGACTCAGAAGGTCACTTCATATTACTCAAGGGAAGAATCCACGAAGAAGATATAAATATTGTAAATATATATGCACCCAACAAAGAAGCACCCAAATACATCAAGAGAATCTTAGAGGACTTCAAGAAAGATATTGACAGCAACACAATTATAGTAGGGGATTTTTAACACCCCACTGTCAAAAATGGACAGATATCCCACACAAAATATCAACAAAGATATTGTGGCATTGAACAATACCCTAGAAGAAATGCAGTTAACTGAGATACATATATATAGAGAGAGCCCTTCATCCTAAAGAAACTACATGCACATTCTTCTCAAATGCACATGGAACAATTTCAAAGATAGACCACATAATAGGACGCAAAACAAGCCTCAACAAATTCAAGAAAATTGAAATCATACCAAGCATTTTCTCTGACCACAAGGGACTGATACTAGAAACCAACCCCAAGGGGAAAAACTAAAGACCCTCAAAATCATGGAGATTGAATAGCATGCTATTGAACAATGAATGGGTCAAGAATGAAATTAGGGAGGAAATCAAAAAGTTTCTGGAAAGAAATGAAGATGAACTCACAACAACCCAAGACTTATGTAACACAGCAAAGGCAGTCCTGAGGGGGAAGTTCATAGCAGTACGGGCCTCCCTAAAAAAGACAGAAACATTTCAAACAAACAACCTAACCCTATGTCTACAAGAAAGCAAGGAACAACAACAAAGACAGCCCTGAGCAAGTAGAAGGAAGGAAATAACCAAGATCAGAGCAGAATTAAATGACATGGAGACTGAAAGCACAATTCTATGTATCAATGAATCCAGGAGCTGATTCTTTGCAAAGATAAATAAAATCGACAAGCCTTTAAGCAGGCTCATCAAGAAAAAAAGAGAGAAGGCTCAAATAAACACAATCAGAAATGAAAGAGGAGAGATTACAACTGACACCACAGAAATACAAAGGATTGTAAGACATTTCTATGAAGAACTATATGCCAAGAAATTTGAAAACCTACGTGAAATGGACAAGTTTCTAGAAAAATACAATCTCCCAAAACTCAATGAAGAAGAAGCAGAAAGCTCGAATAGACCAATGACAGCAGATGAAATTGAAGCAGTAATCAAAAAACTCCCGACACACAAGAGCCCTGGACCAGATGGTTTCACAGGAGAATTCTACAAAGCATTTAAGGAAGAGCTAACCCCTATCCTTCAGAGACTATTCCAAAAAATCCAAAATGATGGAAGACTCACAAACTCTTTTTATGAAGCCAGCATCATCCTAATCCCAAAACCAGATAAAGACACAACAAAGAAAGTACACTTCAGGCCAATATCACTGATGAACATAGATGCTAAAATCCTCAACAAAATATTGGCAAACCTTAGCCAACAATACATTGAAAAGCTCATACACCATGACCAAGTGGAATTCATCCTGGGGATACAAGGATGGTTCAACATTCGCAAATCAGTAAATGTAATACATCACATAAACAAAAGTAAAGACAAAAATCACATGATCATATCAATAGATAGGCAAAAAGCATTTGATAATGTACAGCACCTCTTTATGATAAAAACACTCAGCAAAGTGGGCACAGAGGGAGCATTCAACATTATAAACACCATATACGAGAACCTACATCCAACATCATGCTCAATGGGCAAAAACTGAAATCTTTTCCACTAAGATCAGGAATAAGACAAGGTTGTCAAATTTCACCACTTCTATTCAATATAGTATTCGAAGTCTTAGCCACAGTGACTAGACAAGAAAAGGAAATAAAAGTCACCTAAATCAGAAAGGAGGAAACAAAAACTATCATTGTTTGCAGATGACATGATCGTGTACTTAGAAAATCCTATAGACTCGGCTAAAAAACTGTTCAACCTAATAAATGAATTTTGCCAAACAGCTGGATACAAAGTCTATATCCAGAAATCAAAGACATTTTTGTATACCAACAATGAAACAACAGAAGCAGAAATCAAGAAAAAAATCCCATTTGATACAGCAAAAAGAAAAATAAAATACGTAGGAATAAACCTAACCAAAGATGTAAAAGATCTGTATGCAGAAAACTACACAACACTGAAGAAAGAAATCAAGGACGACACAAACAAATGGAAACACATACCATATTCATGGATTGGAAGAATTAACATCATCAAGATGTCCATACTACCCAAAGCAATTTACAAATTCAATGCAATACCTATTAAAGTACCAATGGCATATTTCACAGACATAGAACAAACACTTCCAAAATTTATATGGAACCATAAACGACCCCGAATACCTGCTGCAATTTTGAGAAAGAAGAGCAAAGTAGCAGGGATCACAGTATGTGATACCAAACTGTATTACAAGGCCACTGTAATCAAAACAGCCTGGTACTGGTATAAAAACAGGCACATGGACCAGTGGAACAGAACAGAGAGCCCAGAAACATACCCAAGTCTCTATCATCAATTAATATTCAACAAAGTGTGCAGCAACATAAAATGGAGCAAAAATAGCCTCTTCAACAAGTGGTGTTGGGAGAACTGGATTAGCTACGTACAAAAAAATGAAACTCGAGCACCAACTTACACCATACACAAAAATAAATTCAAGATGGATAAAAGATTTAAGTGTAAACCATGACACCTTTAAAGTACTAGAGGAGAACATCGGTAGGAAAATCTCGGATATTTCATACATTGACATTTTTACTGATAAGTCCCCAAAAGCAAGGGACATAAAGAAAAGAATAAACAAATGGGATCTCATCAAAATAAAAAGCTTTAGCACGGCTAAAGAAAACAGTATCAAAATAAAAAGAGAACGAACTGTATGGGAAAACACATTCACCAATGATAACTCAGACAAGGGTTTAATCTCCAAAATGTATAAAGAACTTACACGATTCCAGTCTAGGAAGACAAGCAACCCAATTAAAAAATGGGCAAAGAACTTGAACGGACGCTTCTCCAAAGACGACATACAGAGGATGCAGAGACATATGAAAAGATGCTCAGTATCACTAGCTATCAGAGAGATGCAAATTAAAACCACAAGGAGATACCACTTGACACCAGTCAGATGGCCCTCATAAACAAAGCAACAAACAGCAAGTGTTGTAGAGGTTGTGGAGAAAAGGAGACCCTAGTGCACTGTTGGTGGGAGTGCAGACTGGTACAACCACTATGGAAAGCAGTATGGAATATTCTAAGAAAACTAAAAATTGATCTGCTTTTTGACCCAGCAATTCCACTGCTTGGATTATATCCTAAGAACCCTGAAACACCAATCCAAAAAAACCTATGAACCACAATGTTCATAGCAGCACAATTTATAATAGCCAAATGTTGGAAGCAACCTAGGTGTACATCAGTAAACAAATGGATCAAAAAACTATGGTACATTCACACAATGGAATTCTATGCAGCAGAAGAAAGAAGGAGCTTCTACCTTTTGAGACAGAATGGATGGAACTGGAAAATATTATGGTAAGTGAAATAAGCCAGGCAGTGAAAGACAAATACCATATGATCTCACCTTGCAACAAACCTAAACAACAAAACAAACAAACAAGCAAAATATAACCAATGACACTGAAAATGAGAACAGGCAGACAGCGACCAGAAGGGAGAGGGGAGGGACTTTCAGGGGAAAAGGGGGAGGGTTTCCAGGAACAAGTATAAAGGACACATGGACAAAACTAACAAGAGAGGAAATGGGTGGGTGGTGGGGAGGGCTGGGGCAGTGGGCTGGGATGGGAGTAAATGACAGAAAACTGTACAAGAACAATTAAAATAAAATTAAAAAAATAAATAAATAAAATAAACAGGAAAATTATATCTAATCCTTCCAAGAAAAGAAAAAACTTATTTTACCAACGTGTTAGGTACAGTATAATATGTCACACATTATTTGAATTTGCATTCACTTCATCACTACAAATGCTGAGCCTAGTTTTGTATATTAGCCACTTCTAATTATTTTGTGAATTGTTTTTATAAGCTTTGCGCATTTTTCTATTACATTGTTTTTGTTTTACTTGGTGGAATGCTTCTAAATATTTAGTAAATTTATTTTCTAATTCATAATGGTGAATATTTCTTCTATTTTTCATTTGTCTTTTGATATTTATAGTATTTTTAGCTGTGCAGATGTTTTACATTTTTATCTAGTTAGACCTGTCATCTTTTCCTGCCCTCCTGTAAGAGTATAAAATATATGTAATCTTAAGCAATTAAACATTATGGCTACTGCTCAAATCTGCTTCTAATTTCATCTTTTTTTTAGTATTTATAAAACCATTTAAAACAGTTTTTAAATACAGTCACCTTCAACATTATTTTGTATTGGTTTCAGGTATACAGAACAGTGGTCAGACAGTCACATACCTCAAAAAGTGTTCCCCCTGATGCCTCCATCCAGCACATGCACAGAATCTCACGTATCATTGCAACACTATTGACTATATACTTTCCATGCTGTACCCCACATCTCTATGACTATTTTGTAAGTACTAATTTGTACTTCTTAATCCCTTCATCTTTTTTACTGAGTCCTGCTAAGCCCCCTCCCATCTGGCATCTACCAGTACAATCTCTGTGTCTATGAGTCTATTTCAATTTTGTTTGTTTTTTCTTTGGATTCCACATATAATGAAATGACATGGTATATATCTTTCTCAGACTGACTTATTTCATTTAGCATGGATAGACCCTCCATGTCTATCCATGCTGCTGCAAATGGTAAGATTTTATTTTCTTGTTTTATGGCGGAGTAATATATTGTATATATGCATTACCACTTTTTATCACTTGTTTATTGATGGGCACTTGGGTTGCTTCCAGATTTTGGCTATTGTAGGTAATACAATAGCCAAGCTTCAGTGAACATAGGGGTGCACATATTTTTTGAATCAGTGTTTTAGGTTTCTTCAGATAAATATTCTGAAGTGTAAACATAGGTCATAAGACAGTTCCATTTTAAAATTTTTGAGAAAACTCCATACTGTTTTTCACAGAGGCTGTATCAATCTGCATTCCCAACAATAATGCATGAGAGTTCCTTTCTCTCCACATCCTTGGCAATACTTGTCATTTGTAAATTTATTGATGATAGCCACAAAGTGCATGGAAGGGGCCAGGCTGTGAACCAGTTTTGGCTTCCTGAAGTTCTGCTCTGGGAGCAGATCAATAAAAGTCCAAGGCTCTCTGAGGTCCACCTCCACCTGTCAGCTATTCTGCCTCACTTTGATGTTGCCAGATCTTCCTCCAGAGCCTTCTGAAGAAAGACTGTAAAATGAGACCGACAACCCCTTCCACAGGTCATGAGCTTGGTAGGGTGGAGCAACCAGAGTCAGGAGGTGGGGCTAGTGGGTCCCTACTTGGAGGTTATGCAGTCAGGGATTCAATGAGGGGAAGTGGCCCCTTCTCCAGAGTCAAACCACTCAGTTTCTGCCAGAGTCTCCAACTCTAACTCCACCAGGAGGAGCAACCCACAGGTTCAGGTTTGGTGCAGGTGGCCATCCTCGCTGCAGGATCCAGCTAAACAGAATGGAACCATGAGGACTCAGGAGAACAGATCAAGAGTCACTCATAGAGTTTGGTACCTGCCAAGACCACAGGAGGGGCCCAAACATTTTATCCTAGTTCCAGACAATGGCCTCTGAGGGACACAAGTCCAAAATGCCCCAGCTCTGAGCAGCACCCCCTTTTCCCTGGAGAAACTGAGCTCAGCAGGACAAGGTATCTGGGACATGGAAGGGCAGATCCAAACAGTATTTTGTTGTAGACTTGCTTTCAAGTCTGTAGGAGCAGGGCCAGTACTTCTTTCCCTCTCCAGGATAGGGTTGGTTGAGTTCACAGGGGAAATAGAAGTGCCTCAGCCCATGATGTAGCTGTACATTCCAACACCAGCCTGTCTAATTCCTGGACAAAAGCCTCCCTAAGAGACATACTCCAAAAGTCACAGATCTGTGTGGCACAGTGATCCCCGGTGTAGCTGAACTCAACAGGATGGGGCTGGCAAAGTGATGCCACAGGTGTGCGTGTGGAGGTGGGTGGTGCTAGCTCTGCACTCAAGGTGGGGAATACAGGTCCACTTTGCAAAGCCACACAGTTTAGTTACTGTCTGAGTCTCTGCCAAGAGCCTCCCCAGAAATCGAGTCCCCCAAAGGTCACTGCTATGGGCAGCCAGCAGACACCTCCACAGGACCTAATCACAGCAGAGTGATGTTGTCAGCAGTTGGGGGGCTGGGCAGTGCACTCCCAATGCTGGTGCTGTAACAACAGGAGTGCTCAAGCCTAGTAAATTGACCTCTGAGTCTCTAGCATACTCCTTTTTTCGCCAGGCAGACTGAATCCCCACTTTTTTCACCACCAGATGCTATGTGGGCTCTTCTTCCCATCTATGTTGCTTTGGGTTGGTGATCTCTGCATGAATGAGACTCCACATTCCTTGTGGGAGGAAGTTTTTCAGCTGAGATATTCCTCTGGCTTCTCATCCACCACACCTGGGTGCTGGGATCAGCCCTTTCTGCAGCTCCATTCTTCTTACCAGTCTCTATGTAGCTTCTTCTGTAAATCTTTGGTTATAGTGTTTCAGTTCAGCTAATCTTCAGATGATTTTTCAGGTCAATTGTTTTATAATTTAGTTCTATATCTAATTTGGTGCCAGGAGCATGTGAATGTAGCTTCCACCAACTTTGCAAGCCATCTTGGAATCTCTATATGTTTTTATGTGAGTACCATGCCGTTTTTATTACTATAGTCTCGTAGCAGTCTTTGATATCAGGTGGCATGATACCTTCAACTTTGCTCTTCCTTCTCCAGATTTCTGAGGCTGTTCAAGTCTTCTGTGGTTTCATATCAATTTTTGGATTATTTGTTCTCATTCTGTGAAATACATGATTGGTTTTTTGATAGATATTGTGTTGAATCTGTAGATTGCTTTGGGTAGTATGAACATTTTAATTATGTTAATTCTTCCTATCCATAAACACAGTAAATGCTTCCTCTTGTTTGTATCTTCTTCAATTCTTTTCTTTAGTGTGTTATAATTTCCCAAGTGTAGGTCTTTTATCTACTTGGTTAAATTTATTTCTAGATATTTTATTTTATTTTATTTTAGTTATTTTATGTTATTTTATTTATTTTAATACAATTGTAAATAAAATTGTTTTCTTAGTTTCCCTTTCTGATATTGATTGTTGATGTATAAAAATACAACCAATTCCTAATATTAATTTTTCATCCTACTACTTTATTGAATTGATTTATCAATTCTAGTAGTTTTTTGGTGGAATATTTTTTTTAAAAGATTTTATTTATTTATGGAAGATGGCATCTGAGTAGGTGGAAGCTGAGTACACTTGCTTACACTCCCAGCATAGATTTTCAGCTGATCTTCTGACAAGTGACCTGAACAATCAATGGAATCTTATATGATATGAATTTTTGAAGCCAAGGAGTACAGAGGAAGCTTTGCACTGTCTGATAAGATATTTTACAAGTTGAAGGGGAAATATCCTGTGTAAGGTATCTACAGCACAGGAGAGAATAGGGGAGAGAAAAATGCAGCTTATTATTTCCCATCCCTCCCTGAGCAGGGTCCTTGGTCCTGCACATGGAACCCCAAAGCCTAACTGGGAGAGACTTGAGGGGATATACAGCATCTGGGAAACTCAGGCTGTGTGCAAACAGTGAGCAGCATGTCTTTGGCTGCAGCACAGACTGGGAGAGTCCAAGAGAGAAATTCTATCTGCTAAAATTGGTGGAGGCACCAGCAGGCTGCATCCGGCCCTGATCAAGAAGGATATTTTGCCTTTTGGGGAGGTGGAGTGTGAGGAGAGCCAGGCAGTGGCTCAGAGCTGAAGTGTGGGTTCTACATATGGACTTTTTAAAAAGAGAGAAACAGAGGCATGGCTGAGCAGGGACCCCACAGTGCGTGTGCAGCCCCCCTGCCAACAAAGAGGCCAGATTCAAAGTGTAGTTCATGCCCACCAAACACAGCTGGCCAGGAAGAGTAGAAGGCTTCATGGCATAGGGATTGCAGAGACCCACCCAGCAGGGCTGGCAAGCAGTGGGGCTGTGCTCAGAATGGAGATTTTGGGTCTGAGCTTCCTGTGAGAGCAGTGAGATAGGAACTGAACAGACAAGAGCTGAGCACCTGAGATTCTTTGCTGCCAGGCAGGGCCACTCAAACCATGGAGTACAAACCTCTGGGAGGGGAAGGATTACAAACTCCACAGAACAGTAAGGCCAGGCTCAAGAAACCACTGCCAGGCACATATCTGCAGGGGAAAGAAAGAGAAACTCCAAAGGATCCCTTTACAAACTTTTATCAGATGCTATGGTGGATCCTCTTCAGGCCCTATTCCACTGAAAACAGCAGAGCAGAGAGATTAGAAATTGGTGCAGCAAGAGGTATTCAGGGCCCTGCCCAGTCTCAGTTCTCACACAGAGCTGCCATCAGCACCAAGCAGGAAAAAGCTAATGCTTTTACACAGATTTGTCCCTCACATGAAACAGACAGCTAATTCATCAGAAACTATACATTACTGGAAATAAACCAGGATAGATCAAGACATGTGGCACAGTGGGAGGAAACACACCCACCACCTTCTCTGAAGACTGCAAGCACCTCCTGAGAGTTGATAGAGGGATCCACTCTCCTGATTACATCACACCCCCCCTCTGGAGGCAGGTGAGGTGGTACATGTGATGCTGTGGGACATTTGATGAACCACCCTTGGGTCTTGCTCTGACAGAAAGCCAGCAGGACAGAACAGCGAGGACCAGCCAAGCCTGAAGGAGATAGCCACAGACTGTGGATCACTTACAGCCTCAAACAGGCTGCCTAAAGCTAGACTGAGACACAAGCTGACATCAGGGACAGATCCTGAAGGAGAAGACAGTAGGCCAACAAACACTAGACTCTCCTGAAATGAATTACGCTTCGTTCTTTTTTTATTATTTGTATTATTTTTTCTCCAGCATAGCTTTATAACATTGTTTCTTTGTCTTCAAATTTTTCCTATTATTTTAGTATTTTTAATTTTATTTTATTCTTTTTATGTATTTTTAATTATTATTATCTTTTAAATTATTGTTTTAGTTTTAATTCAAGTCTCATATTTTACTTTCCCTTTCTCTCACTCTATTTTGCCTTCATCCTTCTCTTTCTTTTTTGTTTTAATTTTTATTTTTCCTTTTCTATACATTGTTTCTATTCCTCACCCTTACTATTTGTCCTCCCTCCATCTTCTCAAAAGCACTTTTCTTTCCATTAGTCATCTCACATTATTTTCCCCTTTCTCATAATATCCTTATTGTCCTTTCACTTTTATTAATATTTACTCACTTGTCATTGATATTGGAGTTGCTGTTGCATTTCTTCAATTTTATTCACAGTTGTTCACTTTTTAACTTTAAATCTCATATTTCACTGTTCCGCTGTCCTACTCCATGTCACCTTACTCCTGCACTGATCCCTACCAATAAACCATGTGTAGTTTTATTTTGCATTGGTTATTTTAATCACAGACATTCATTATCATTTGGCTAGAATGTTTTATAGCTAATCCATGAGAAAATTGTAAACATTCTTTCTAAAATATTCCAGGCTCAAAAAATAAATAAATAAATAAATAAATTTTATTTCGTCCTTTTATTATCCTTGTTTCTAACCTTACACATATTTTTTTATCCTCCCAAAACCATTTTTCTTTCCTTTAGACATCTCACAATTTTTTTCTCTTCTTATAATATTTTTATTCTTTTTCCAGCTCTATTAACCTTTGCTCATTTGTCATGGATATAGCTTCAGTGGTTGTTTTTCTTCAATTTGAAGCTTAGTTTTCTCCTATTTTTTCTACAAACCTCATATTGCACTCTTCCCTGTTCTGACACCATTTGCCCTATTTCCTTCCTATTTTACTTACATTGCAGATTTTTTCCTTTCTTTGCCTTGTTTATACTCCCTACTCTTCTTATTTCTCCTCCCTTTACCTTCTCAAAATCATTTTTTCTTTCCATAAGTCACCTCATATCCTTTTTTCCTTTCATATAATATTTGCATTCTCTTTCCACCTTTATTAATCTCAGCTTGTTTGTTATTATTACTGTGGTAGTGGTTGAGGGTATTTTTTTCTGGGGTGGGTTTTGTTTGCTGGGTTGTTTTGTCTTGTTCTGGTAGCTCCTGTACAATAGCATATAAGATGTAGTGGGGGTTGTGACTCTCAGGCAGCCAGATGGAGGGGAGAACACACCAATGAATGAGACAACAGCCGAAACCTAATTACAATGAGAGACCCCACATAAACTGCATAAAGAGGTTCTAGAGAATTCATCCCAGTAGTTCAAGGAGGCTGCACCACTGACTCCCACAAGACTCCTATCACAGAAGGCCACCCCATAGAGACAAGGAGTCAAAGCATATCAATTTAACATGTAGAAGCGAACAAAAAGAGTCTCCTAACATGGGGAGAAAAAGAAATAACACCCAATAGAAAGGAAAGGAGGAATCCACAGAAAGAGTGCTAAATGAAGTCTAGACAAGCAATGTATCAGGCACAGAGTCCAATGTAATGGTTATAAGGATGCTAACAGAACTCAGTAAGAACTACAACAAACTTAGTGGGAACTACATCAGATGTAAAAGGACGCAGAGCCCTAGTTGGTGTGGCTGAGTGGATTGAGTGCTGGACTATAAACCAAAGAGTCACAAGTTCAATTCCCAGTCAGGACACATGCCTAGATTGCTGGCCAGGTCCCCAGTGGGGGGTACATGAGAGGCAACCATACATTGATGTTTCTCTCCCCCTATTTCTCCTTCTTTTTGCCTCTTTCTAAAAATACATAAAAATCTTAAAAAAGGAAAATTTAAAAATAAATAAATAAAAGGACATAAACACTATGAATAAGAACCATAAAGAAATGCAGAATATGATATATGAAATAAAGAATATACTAGAAGAAATTAAAAGCAACTTATATGAAGCAGAGGATCAAAATAGTGAGTTGGAGAACAAAGTAGAAAAAAACACAGAGGAACAAAATGAAAAAAACACTAAAAAAGAATGAGGATAGTTTAAGGAAGATGCAGAACAACATGAAATGTAACAATATTCACATTATAGGGATTCCAGAAAAAGAAAAAAGGGGGAAAGGGATGGAAGACCTGTTTGAAAAAATAATAGCATAACATTTCCCTAACTTGGTGAGGAAAAAAGCCACACAAGTTCAGGAAGCACAGAGGTCCCAATCAAGATGAACCAAAAGAGGCCCATTTCAAGACACATCATAACTAAAAAGGCAAAATTTAAAGACAAAGAGAGAATCTTAAATGCAGCAATGGAGAAACAGCTGGTAACACATAAAGGAGTTCTAATAAGGCTATCTGCTCTCTTCTCAGAGAAATACCACAAGCCATTGGAGTGGCAAGAAATATTCCAAGTAATGAAAAGCAAATACCTGAAACCAAGACTACTCTACTCAGTAATGCTGTCATTTAAAACAGAAAGTGAAATAAGGAACTTCCCAGACAAAAATAGGTACAAAGACTACATCTCCACCAAACCAACATTGCAGGAGATGCTAAGGAATGGTTTTACAATGCAGAAGAGAGAGAAGGGAGGGAAGAGAGAGAGAGAGAGAGACAGGTACAAAGGAGGAAAATGGCCAAGGAATAAATAATTATCAATAATAACCTTAAATGTAAATGGATTAAGTGCTTTAAACAAAAGATATAAGGTAGCTGAAAGGATAAGAAAACAAGGCCTACATGTATGCTGTCTACAAAAAACACAACTTAGGGAACAATATCTACACAGGCTAAAAGTGAAGAGATAGAAAAAGTATTCCAAGCCAATAAACATGGAAAAAGGCTAGGGTAGCAATACTTAAATCAGACAAAATAGCCTTCAAAACAAAGGCCATAACAAGAGACAAACAATGTAACTACGTGATACTTAAGGGAGTTGTCCGACAAGAGGATATGATCCTCTTGTAAATATATATACACCCACCAAAAGAGCACCTAATACATAAGGAAAATTTTGGAGGACTTTAAGTAAGTGATCAACAGCAATGTAGTCATGACATGGGATTTTAACATCCCACTGTGAACAATGTCCAAACATTGTCCAAACAAAAAGTCAACAAGGATATTATGGCTTGAATGACACCATGGATCAAATGGGCTTAATTAATATTTATAGAGCATTTCACCCCGCCAAAAAAGCAAAATATACATTATTTATAAATGCACATGGAGTATTTTCTTTTTTTTATAGTCCTAATCACCTGTTTTTTTTTTTTTTTAAAGATTTTTATTTATTTATCTTTAGAGGGGAAGGGTAGGAGAGAGGGAGAGAAACATCAATGTATGGTTGCCTCTCATGAGTCCCATGCTGGGAACTGGCCTGCAACCCAGGCATGTGCCCTGACTGGGAATCGAACTACGAAATTGTGGTTCGCAGGCCCGCGCTCAATCCACTGAGCTACACCAGCCAGGGCACATGGAGTATTTTCAAAGCTGGACCACATTGTAGGACAAAAAACAAGCCCCAATAAATACAAGAAGATGGAAATCATGTCAAGCATCTTCTCAGGTCACAATGGCTTGAAACTGAAAACCAACTTCAAGGAAAAAATCTCAAAAACATTTAAATACATGGAGACTGAATTACATGTTATTAAATAATGCATGGATTAACAATGAGATCAGGTAAGAAATCAA
This sequence comes from Glossophaga mutica, assembly GCA_039655065.1. Lineage (NCBI taxonomy): Eukaryota > Metazoa > Chordata > Mammalia > Chiroptera > Phyllostomidae > Glossophaga > Glossophaga mutica. The sequence goes on along the minus strand of CM077307.1, from coordinate 100,524,852 downwards.
AAAGTACCTGGAAGCAAATGAAAATGAACATGCAACACTGAAAACCTATGGGACATGGTGAAGGTAGTCCTAAGAGGGAATTTCATAGCAATACAGGCCTACCTAAAGAAGATAGAAAAATCTCAAATGAACAACCTAACCCTACATCTAAAAGAACTAGAGAAAAAAATAACACACAAAGCCAAAAGTGAGTAGAAGGAAGGAAATGATTGAGATCAGAGCAGAATTAGATGACATAAGATTTTTTTAAAAATCAAAGGATTAAATAATTCAGGAGATATTTCCTTGAAAAGATAAAAAATATTGACAAATTGTTAACCAGACTTATGAAGAAAAAAAGAGGGAGGATCAAAATAAATAAAATCAGAAATGAAAGAGGATGTATGAAACCAATACCACAGAAATACAAAGGATTGTAAGAAATTACTACGAACAACTATATGCCAAGAGATTGGGAAACCTGGGATAAATGGTTAAATTTCTAAAAATATACAGTCTTCCAAAACTGAATCAAGGCAAAGCAGAAAGCCCTCATATACTGATAACAAATAACAAAATTAAAGAGGTAATAAAAAAGCTCCTGACACAAATTCCTGGACCAGATAGCTCAACAGGAAAATTTTACCAAACATTCAAAGAAGAACTAACTCCTTCTCAAACCATTCCAAAAAAATTCAAGAAGATGGAAGACTCACAAACTCTTTTTATGAGGCCTGTATTATCCTAATTCCAAAACCAGGTAAAGAAATAACAAGAATAAAACTACATGCCAATATCTTTGATATAGTGATCCTAAAATACTCAAAAAAAATATTAGCAAACCACATACAGCAATACATCAAGAAGATCATACACCATGATAAAGTAGAATTTATCCTGGTTATACAAGGATGGTACAATATTCACAAATTAATAAACAGAATATGCCACATAAACAAAATAAGGAAAAAAACTACATGATGATATCAACAGATGCTGAAAAATCATTTGATAAAATCCAGCACCTATTAATGATAGAAACATTCAACAAAGTGGGAATAAAGGGAACGTACTTCAACATAATAAGGTCATATACAAGAAACCTACTGTCAACCTTATACCCAATGGGAAAAACCAAAACCCTTTTTCCTTAAGATCAAGACAAGGATGTTTGCTTTCACCACACTTGATCAAAAGTGTACTTGAAATGCTAGCCACAGTGCTCAGACAAGAAAAAGGAAGAAAAAGGCACCTAAATTGGAAAGGAAGAAGTAAAACTCATTATTTGCAGATGACAGGATAGTGTATATAGAAAACCCTACAGTCTCCATCAAAACACTACTTGACCTTATAAGTGAATTTGGTAAAGCAGTAGGATACAAAGACAATACTGAGAAATCAATGGCATTTTTGTACAGCAACAAGGAACTACCTGAAAGAGAAACAAGGAAAACAATTCCATTTACTATAGCAAAAATTAAAATGAAGTATCTAGTAATGAATTTAACCAAGGAAGTAAAAAACCTGCACTCACAAATTTATAGAACACATAGTAAAGAAATTGAGGAAGCTACAAATAAATGGGTGCATATACCATGCTCACGAATTGAAAGAATTAGCATCATTAAAATGTACATACTATCCAAAGCAATCTATAGATTCAACACAATCTCTATTAAAATACCAATGGCATATTTCACTGATCTAGGACAAATACTCCAGAAATTTATATGGAACCAAAAAAAGACCCTGAATATCCTCAGCAATCTTGAGAAAGAAGAATAAAGTTGGAGTGATCACAATACCTGATATCAAACAATACTACAAGGCCACTGTAATCAAAACACACTGGTAGTGGCATAAGAACAGATACATAGATCAATGTAGAGTATAGAGAGCCCATAAATAAACCTATGCTTCCATAGTCAGTTGATATTTGACAAAGGGGGCATAACCATACAATATAATAAAAATAGTCTCTTCAATAAATGGTGGTGGGAAAATTGGACTGGTACATGCAAAAAACCCTGAAACTAGAGCAGAAACTTACACCATACACTAGAATAAACTCAAAATGGATACAAGACTTAAATATAAGTTTTGATACCATGAAAGTCCTAGAGGAAAACATAGACAGTAAAATTTCAGCTGTCCCACGTAGCATTATTTTTGCTGATATATCTCCTAGGGCAAAGGAAATAAAGGAAAAAATAAACAAATGGGACTACATCAAATTAAAAAGCTTCTGCATGGCTAAAGAAACCTACATCAAAATGAAAAGGGAACCAACCATGAAAAGGGAGAACATATTTACTGATGATACATTGGACAAGGTTTAATATCCAAAATACATAAAAAAAAACTCATGTGACTGAACATCATGATAACAAACAACTCATTAAAAAATAGGCAAAAAATCAAAACAAAACAAAACAACTGAATAGACACTTCTCCAATCAGGACATACAAATGGCTCATAGACAAATGAAAAGAAGCTCAACATCACTAGCCATTACAGAGATGTAAATTAAAACTACACTGAGCCCTGGCTGGTGTAGCTCAGTGGATTGAGCGCGGGCCTGCGAACCAAAGGATCGCGGTTCGATTCCCAGTCAGGGCACATGCCTGGGTTGCCGGGCCAGTTCCTGGCAGGGGACATACAAGAGGCAACCGCACATTGATGTTTCTCTCCCTCTCTCCTTCCCTTCCCCTCTAAAGATAAATTTAAAAAAAAAAAAAAAAAAAAACTACACTGAGTATCACCACACCCCTGTCAGAATGGCTATCATTAATAAATCATCAGAGAACAAATGCTGGTGAAGATGTGAAAGAAAATGAGCCCTAGTGCACTGTGGGTGGGAATGCAGACTGGTGCAGCCATTGTGGAAAACAGTATGGAATTTCCTCAAAACAATTAAAAACAAAACTATGTTTTGACTCAGCAATTTCACTGGTAATATATCCTAAGAATCAGAAACACCAATTCAAATGAACATATGCACCCCAAAGTTCATAGCAGCACTATTTACAATAATCAATGCTGGAAACAGCCTAAGTGCCCATCAGTAAATGGGAGGATCAAAAAACAGTGGTACATTTACACACTTGAATACTATGCAGCAGAAAGAAAGAGGGAAATCCTACTTTTTATGTCAACATGGGTAGAACTAGAGAATATTATGCTATGTGAAATAAGTCATCCAGTGAAAGACATATACCATATGATCTCATGTATAAGAGTTATCTAATAAAATAAACTAATGAGCAAAATAGAACCAGAGACATGGAAACATGGAACAGACTGATTGTGGCCAGAGAGGGGAGTGATGAGGATAAAGGTGGAAGAAGGGGCAGTGACTAGTCAAAAAATATGTACTAATGACATATGGACCTGGACAATGTGTTGGGACTGACTGTAGGAGTGGGTGATAGTCTGTATGGAGGATGACAAAGAGGGAAAAATTGAGACAACTGTAATAGAGAATAACAATATAAGATTTCATTTATTTATTTTTAGAGAGGGGGAAGGGAGGGAGAAAGGAAAAGAATCATCAATGTGAGAGAGAAACATTGCATTCTTTGATCAGGAACCAAACTCACAAGTTAGGCATGTGCCTCACCTGGTAATCAAACTGGTGACCTTTTGTTTGAGTGTAAGTTTCAATTGTTTATTTGACTTTTTTTTTCCTTCTAGAGATAGGCCTGTATTGCTATGAATTTCCTTTTTAGGACTGTATTTACTGTGACTCATACTTTTTTTTAAGTTAAGCAGATATAGAGACAATTTTTAAAAATATTTTCTTTCTTTATTTTTAGAGAGAGGGGAAGGGAGGGAGAAAGGGAAAGAAACATCAATGTGTGGTTGCCTCACACATGGCCCTCAATGGGGACCTGGCCCGCAACCCAGCATGTGCCCTGACTGGGAATCGAACCATGACCCTTTGGTTCACAGCCCGCGCTCAATCCACTGAGCTACACCAGCCAGGACACTGTGACTCATATATTTTGTTTTGTTGTGTTTTTATTTAATTTGTCTCAAGGTATATTTTGATTTCTTCTGTTCTCTTTGTTAACCCATTCATTATAACAGGGTCTGGCAGAAGTAATGCCTGCAAGAGTGTGGTTTTTAGGGTGATAATATGGGTGTAATAATTTACAGTTTTAATTTGAACATTTCACCTAAAATGTCACACAGTGTGCTTGAGTGTGATATTATGTTACAGAATTACACATTTCTGACTTTGTAATAAAAGATTTTGTAATGAAAAGGGGGACTTATTTGTGCCAAACCCTGTATAGTAACATGTTACTTATAGCCTTGATGTGTTTGTGGGTTTTTTAAGTTTTTTTCCTCTGTGATGGATTTCTAGTGTTATACCATTATGGTTGGAGCAGATACTTGATATGATTTCAATCTTCTTAAAAATTTGAGACTTGTTTCTTGACTTAACATATGGTCTTTTATAGAACATGTTTTATTTGCTCTTGAATGTATATTTTGTTGCTTTGGGGTGAAATACTCTCAAAATATCGATTAAATCCATCTGATCTACTGTATCACTTAGGACCACTCTTTCCATGTTGATTTTCTGTCTGGAAGATCTATCCATTAATGTTAATGGGATGTTAAAAATCCCTTACTATGACTGTATTGCTTTCAATCTCTCCCTTTATGTTTAGGTGATTATATATTTATATATTTATTATTATATCTTTTGGTTATAGGTATGTATTTATTGCCATTTTATTCTTTATAACTATGTTTTTTTTTTTTTTTAAAGAAGATCCTTTAACATATCTTGTAATACATGGTTTGGTGGTAATAAATTCCTTTTGGTTTTTCTTGTCTGAGAAGCTGTCTTTTTCACATTCAATTTTAAAAAATAGTTTTGCTGGTCTATTTTTCACATTCAATTTTAAAAAATAGTTTTGCTGGTCTATTTTTCACATTCAATTTTAAAAAATAGTTTTGCTGGTCTATTTTTTAAAATTGAATGTGAAAAAGACAGCTTCTCAGACAAGAAAAACCAAAAGGAATTTATTACCACCAAACCATGTATTACAAGATATGTTAAAGGATCTTCTTTAAAAAAAAAAAAAAAAACATAGTTATAAAGAATAAAATGGCAATAAATGCTGGAAGCAACCTAGATGCCCATCAGTTAATGAATGGATCAAAAAACTGTGGTACATTTACACAATGGAATTCTATGCAGCAGAAAGAAAGAAGGAGCTCCTACCCTTTGCAACAGCATGGATGGAATTGGAGAGCATCATGCTAAGCGAAATAAGCCAGGCAGTGAAAGACAAATACCATATGATCTCACCTTTAACAGGAAGCTAATCAACAAAACAAACAAACAAACAAGCATAATATAAACAAAGACACTGAATTTGAGAACAGTCTGACAGTGTCCAAAGTGGGAGGGGAGGGAATTTCGGGGGAAAAGGGGAACGGTTTAGAGCAACAAGTATAAAGGACTCATGGACAAAAACTATGGGGGGTGGAAATGGGAGGAAGGTGGGGAGGGCTGGGGTGGTGGGCTGGGGTGGGGTAAAAGACAGAAAACTGTACAATATCAACAATTAAAAAACACTGATTAAAAAAAATTAAAAAAAAAAGGACATATAACCAAGAGTAAACAAAATGTTCTTGTTTTTAAAGAACTATCAATCTCAATTAAAGATCCTTAAATAAAAAAAAATAAAAATAAAAAATAGTTTTGCTGGGTAGAGTAGTCTTGGTGGTAGGTTCTTACTTTTCATCACTTTGAATATTTCATGCAAATCCCTTCTGGCCTGAAATGTTTCTGTTGAGAAATCAGCTGAGAGTCTTATCAGACCTCCCTTTTAGGTAGCTAACTTTCTCTTGCTACTTTTGGGGTTCTCTTTATGTCTTTAACCTCTGTCATTATAATTTTGATGTGTCTCCATGTGGGCCACTTTGGGTTCATCTTATTTGGGACCCTCTGTGCTTTCTGGACGTGTGAGTATTCTTTCTTTGCCAGGTTAGGAAAGATTTCAGCCATTATTTTTAAAAATAGGTTCTTTTTTTTAATTTAAAATTATTATTTATTTTTTATTATTTTTAAAATATATTTTATTGATTATGCTATTACAGTTGTCCCATTTCCCTCCTTTATTCCCTGCTGCCCTGCACACATCCTCCCACTCATATTTCCCCCACTTTAGTTCATGTCCATGGGTCATACATATAAGTTTTTTGGCTTCTACATTTCCTATACTATTCTTAACCTCCCCCTGTCTATTTTCCACCTACCATCTATGCTATATTATTCTCTGTACCTTGTCCCACTCTCTCCCTTTCCCACTCCCCCACTGATAACCTTCCATGCGATCTCCATTTTTCTGATTTTGTTACTGTTCTAGCTGTTTGCTTAGCTTGTTTTTGTTTATGTTTTTGTTTTGAGGGGCTCAGTGGTGCAGTTTCCCTGATCACTTGAACTAGGCTTTCAAAGAATGTTCCTTGTGTGGGTTATGTGAGGTCTTCTGTTGTAGTTGAGTCTTGATTGTTGTTGGCCTGTTTGTGGGTTGGGTTGACCTCCCACCTGGTTATGAGGATCAAACTGATCACAGTGTATGGGTGCTGTGCAGGGGCTAACTTCGCAAAGTAGAATTCACCCAAACAGGGCCTGGTGCCCACCAAGATCTCTTTTTTAGGATGTGTGTCTGTGGAAATAATTGGGTTGTGCTCTGATATGGTATGAAATTTACCACCCAATGTGTTGCTTCCGGGACCACTTGGGAGGGGCTCCAGTGTGGACTGGCTTTGGGCTACCTGTTTGGAGCTACAAAATTACACATAGTATGTGGCTGCCTCTGCTGGTCTTGGGTGTATATGAAAGGTGCCAAACTGCATTCCAAGGCTGGCTTCCACCAATACCAAGCCTGGGGTTGGTATGCAAAAGGCTTCAGGGTTTCTGAGCTCTGCATTTGCCTGCTAGCTGCCTGTTAGGTTCAATCACTTAAAAGGCTTATGATGATATGTAAATTATGTGAGGCAGGTTCTCAGTGACTCAACAGGTAGTGATGAATTGTGCTCACTAGATTGATACAGTTCAAATCTTTGTGGCAGTTTGACATCTGATGCCACTCAGCAACAGTTTCATAGTACACCAAGGTCTGATGCCGTCTGCCAAGATACCTGTGGACCTCTGTGGTGACCAACACAGTTCATCAGACCCAAAAACATCAAGATTTTGTCATGTGAAGGGGGCATTTTACATGGAAACAGTGGCCCCAGTCTGATGTGCAAGTGAAAAAATGGCCCCTGCCAAAGAGCACACAATTCTGTTTCTCCCTGAGTCTGCCTGGACTTCCTGGAGAGTCTTCTGAGCAGTGGATCCAGGCTGGCTACAATATGCTGTCAATATTTCAGAATACAAGTTTGGTAGGGCAGGACCACTGGGAGTTGGGAGGGTGGAGCTATCGGTTCTCTGTGGTTGAACTGTTGAATCTCTTGTGGGAGGACAGGCACCACTCTTTTTGCTATGAGGTTCTACTGCTCTGGTATGCAGGTTGAGGAACTGCTGCTCTAGTGCACAGGGCAGTGGGGAACCCTTTTCTCCAACTCTGGGGGCTTCTGCTCTAGCACATGAGGCAGGAGAAACTACCACTCTGGCACTCAAAGGGGCAAGGTACAGATGCTCTGGTACATGGATGGTGGTTACCACTTATGTGGCATGTTGGGGGCAGGAGTGCTCCTGCTCTGGCACTGATGGGTGCATGGAGCTACTCTGGTTCCCAGGGTGCCATTGCTCTGGTGCAGTAGCTCTGGACTGGCCTCTTACCCCAGAGCCACACAACTCAGTCTCTGACTACCCCCTGACTTTGCCCTCAAGACCCCTTTTAAAAAGTCTACACCAGAGGCTCCTGCTCCACACTCCACTGCAGGGTCTGAGCTCAGCAGGGTGGTGGGGATACAGGGAGTCAGGAATAAGGGGCTAGTGTAGACCTCTAGGATGATTCAGTATGGAGGGGAGTGTTGACCTTGGAAGGATGGCATTTGTGGGATATTCAGAAAAGGGAATCAGCCCAAGGACCATGGTGTCTGTTCCTTCAGCAGTTTCCTTGGAGCCACACAATGCAGTCTGTCTTCACAGAACTCCAGTTTGGTCTGATTCACCCTTCCTCTGCTGAAGGTCGTGGTTAGTGGCTGTGAATAAGATTTTGTGTGCTGGCCCTTTAAGATGGCACCTGGGTGTCTAGCAGACTCTGGTCTTCTCCCAGCAGAGTTCTTGCTGATTTTCATAGCCAGATGTTATGTGTGTGTTTCTTCCCAGCTTTGATGCTTTGGTCTGGAGAGCCCAGTGTGGGATTGAGACCCCTCACTTCTCGGGAGGGACCTTTGAAGCTGAGATATCTCTCCAGAATCTAAGCGGCTGCATGTGGGTGCAGGGCCAGCCTTATTTGCATCTCTGCCCTTCTTACCAGTCTCGACATGGGTTATGCTGTAAATCCTTGATTATAAGACATATGTTCAAATAGTGTTCAGTTGGTTATTTAGGTTGATTGTTGTATAATTCAGTTGTAATTTCAATTTGGTCCTGGGTGGAGGTGAGTGTAACTTCCACCTATTTTGCCAACATCTTCCTCTCTCCTGTAATTTCATCATTTTTAATATTAAAATATTTGGTTTGAAGTAATTGTAGATTCACATGCAGTTTTAAGAAATAATACAGAGATACCTCATATAATATTTACCCAGTTACACACTGTGGTAATATTTTGTAAAACTCTAGTGCAATATCACAAACAGAATATTGATGTTAAGGCAGTCAGCATACAAATTATTCCCATCACAAGGCTCACTCATGTTGTTTTTTATAGCTACCCCCACTTTCCTCTCACCTGAATTCCTTGTTAACTCCTGGAAACCACCAATTTGTTCTCCATATATACATTTTGTCACTTTAAGAATGTTATATAAGCCCTGGCTGATGTAGCTCAGTGGATTGAGCGCGGGCCTGAGAACCAGAGGATCGCGGTTCGATTCCCAGTCAGGGCACATGCCTGGGTTGCAGGCCAATTCCCGGCAGGGGACACACGAGAGGCAACCATACACTGATGTTTCTCCCTCTCCCTCTCTCCTACCCTTCCCCTCTAAAGATAAATAAATAAAAATCTTTAAAAAAAAAAAAAGAATGTTATATAAATAGTGAGTAACCATTTGGGGTCAATATTTTTTCACTCAGCATAATTCCCTATACATTTTCTCAAGTTGTGTTCTGTATCAATAGTTTGTTTCTTGTTTTTACCAAAAAGTGGTATTCCATAGTAAAGATGTCCTGAAATTTGCTTAACCATTCACCCAATAAGAGACATTTGGAGTCTTTCCAGAAGTCTTCAGAAGTCTTAATTTTTTGTGGGATAAAGAGCCATGAGTACAATTGCTGAGTTGTATGGTGCTTGCATGTTTAGTGTTTTTTTAAAGAAACTGTCAAATCATTTTTCAGTGTGGCTGTATTATTTTATATTTTTAGTAGTTACATATGAGTAATCCAATTTTCCCACAACATCATCAGCATTAGGTGTTGTCATTTTTAAATAATTTTAGACTTTCTGATAATAATGTCATTGTGGTTTTAATTTGCATTTTCCTAATAACTTATGCTGTCAGATATCTTTTTTTTTCTTTTTAAAAATCTTCATATGAGGATATATTTATTGATTTTATTTTACTTTAAAATTACTTTATTGTTGTTCAATTTCAGTTGTCTGCATTTAATGCATATTTGCCAACTATATATCATCTTTGGTGAAATGTCAGTTCATTTGTTTTGCCCATTTTTTTATTGAAATTTTTGTTGAGTCTTGAGATATTTTTAAGTATGAAAATTTCCTACAAAATGGCACATTTTAAAATAATACCTTTTAGATACCAGTTCTTTTTGGATATGTGGTTTACAAATATTTTCCCACTCCATTGCTTATAACAAAGTTTTGCAAAGCAAAAGTTTTAAATTTTGAGTAAACTCAACATACTATTTTTTTAAGAATTATGCTTTTGATTTCAAGTTTATGAACTCATTGACTAATCTTATAGCTCAAAGATTTTTCTCTTATATTTTTCTATATTTTCTCTGTTTTACATTTAAACTCTTTCTCATTGAATTCTGTAATCTTTGTAAAATTAAGTTTTGCCTAAGATATGAAAGGTCACGTCTTCGTTTTTTGACAGTGGGCATCGAATTGCTACAGTACTTTTTGCTGAAAAGTCATCATTCTTTCACCAAATTGTTTTTCACCATTGTCAAAAATCAGTTGAGCACATTTGTGTAGGTCTATTTCTGGGCTCTCTGTTCTGTTCCATAGATATATGTACCTCTCCCTTTGCCAATATCACAGTGTTAATTACTGTAGAAATATAAATCTTGAGGGGGCTCAAGATGGCGGCATGGTAGGAGGACGCAGATTGTCCTTCCTCCTGCACATGGGAGAAAAACCTAACTGATCTACAGAGGAACAGAGCAGATAGCCAACAATACCACAGTATATATGAAAATAGGAGATCAAAATCCGTAGCAGACATTGGAAAACTAGACGTGGCAGCCGAGCGACCGGAGGTGGCCCTGAGACAGGACAGAGGCGACCCGGCGACCGGAGGCAGCTCTGCAAACGACCAGAGGAGGCCGAGCGACCGGAGGGGCCTCTGCAACCGACCGGAGGCGGCCCGGCGACCGGAGGCGGTTCTGCAAAGGACTGGAGGCGGCCGCGCGACCGGAGGGGCCTCTTCAACCGACCGGAGGCGGCCCGGCGACCGGAGGCGGCTCTGCGACTGGGTTGGAAGCAGCCCTGCAGCCAGAGGCGACCCTGCAACTAGAGAAGGGGACTCTGGAAGACCCGGAGCTCACATCTGTGATCCTGGGGTGAGTGCGCGCAACTCGGAAAACTCTCGGAGCCCACGCCCGTAGTCTCAGGTGGGCGCCTGCGCCCTGTAGGAGACCCGGAGCTCACAGCAATAGGCTCGGGGAGGGATGGATCTGTAAGAGATTCCAGCTGAAACCCATAAACTCTGGAAAGCTCGCCCCCTGCAGGAGGCTCAGAAATTACACCCAAGGCCCTGCATGGAGAGTACGCCATTAGCCCTGGGGACAGTGCTGGGCTGGCACTGAGGACAGTAGCCCAAAGCTGACTGAGTGAGGAACAGGGAGAAAAGCGGTACGAGTCGCCTCGCAGCCTGCTACAGCCAGCAAGTCCAGAAAATCCAGTTTGGCCTGTGTGAAAATAGCAAGAGATTTTTTTTTCTTCTTATTCTTTTTTTTGGGGGGGTGTTTTGTTTCATTTTGTTTTGTGGGTTCTTTTTTTATAGTTGTTTTTTGTCTGTTTAGTTGGGTTTTTTGTTTGTTTGTTTGTTTGTTTTTGGTTCGTTTTCCGTTTTTGTGGGGTTCTTTTTGTTTTGTTTTGATTATATATTTTTTATTTTTTTATTACTTCTACCTTTTTTATCCCTCAATTCTTTTTGCTTCTCTTTACTTCTTTCTGGCATTATTCCTTCTTCCTTTCTTTCAAATTCTATCTCTCCTTCCCTCCTCTTTTGTTTTTTCTTTTTTCTCTCTCTTCTTTTTTCACTTTATTCTTTTCTCTTTTTGAATACCCACGAGTGAGGCAAAGAAATCCTAGGACTGTGAAAAAACCAGAGTTGGACCAAAAGAGGGGGTATTCCCACAGCTGAGACAGTGGAAGCTATGAACACCAGAATACCTGAAGAAGACTATAACACTGAATCTCACAGGTATTCCACCACAGAAGTTCACACCATAAACGCAGGTAGCCAGAACAGATCGACTTAAGAAGCAGAGGTTTACAAGAAGAGTCTCACCAACAATGAGAAGACAAAGAAACAATCCCCAAATGAAAGAAAAGGTGGAAGCCCCAGAAAGAATGCTAAATGAAACAGAGGCAACTCAACTATCAGATAAGGAGTTCAAAGAAATGGTTGTCAGGAAGCTCCATGAGCTCTCAATGAGCTACCAGAAACTACAGGGAAGCTACGATGAACTCAGTGCAAACTATATCAACATGAAAAAGGAAATAGAAACTATCAAAAAGGGCCAAGAGGAAATGAAGAACACAATTTCTGAGCTAAAGAACAGAGTAGAAGGAATGAAAAGCAGAATCGATGAAGCAGAAGATCGGATCAGTGAGTTGGAGGACAAAGTAGAAAAAACAGCCAGATAGAGCAAGAAAAGGAAAAGAGGCTCAGAAAGAATGAAGAGGGTTTAAGAGAAATGCAAGACAACATGAAACGTAATAATATCCATATAATAGGAATACCAGAAGGAGAAGAAGAAGAGCAAGGGATAGAAAACCTATTTGAAAAAGTAATGATGGAAAACTTCCCTAATTTGGTGAGAGAAAAAGTCACACAAATCCAGGAAACACAGAGAGTCCCTATCAAGAGGAACCCAAGGAGGCCCATTTCAAGACACATCATCATTAAAATGGCAAACTTCCAAGACAAAGAGAGAATCTTAAAGGCAGCAAGGGAGAAAAAAGAAGTAACATACAAGGGAGCCCCGATAAGGTTAGCAACTGACTTCTCAATGGAAACGCTCCAAGCCAGAAGACATTGGCAAGAAATATTCCAAGTAATGAGAACCAAAAGCCTACAACCAAGACTACCTTATCCAGCAAGGCTTTCAATCAAGATAGAAGGACAAATAAGGAGCCTCCCAGACAAAAGAAGTCTAAAAGAATACACCTCTACCAAACCAGTACTACAAGAGATACTAAAGGGACTGCTTTAAGGAAAGAAAGGAAAAGAGAGAGTGAGGAACACAGATACGAAAATGGCAATGAATCAGTACCTATCAATAGTAACCTTAAATGTAAATGGATTAAATGCTCCAATCAAAAGACATAGAATAGCTGAATGGATAAGAAAGCACGACCCACACATATGCTGCCTACAAGAGACCCACCTCAGGACAAAAGACCTACACAGACTTAAAGTGAAAGGCTGGAAACAAATTTTCCAAGCAAATGGACAGGAAAAAAAGGCCGGGGTAGCAATACTCATATCAGACAAAATAGACTTCAAAAGAAGAGCTATAAAGAGAGACCCAGAAGGTCACTTCATAATACTCAAGGGAAGAATCCACCAAGAAGACATAAACATTGTAAATATATATGCACCCAACATAGGAGCACCTAAATACATCAAGAAAATCTTAGAGGACTTCAAAAAAGATATTGACAGCAACACAATTATAGTAGGAGATTTTAACACCCCACTGTCAAAAATGGACAGATCTTCCAAACAAATTATCAACAAAGATATTGTGGCATTGAACAGTACTCTAGACAAATTGGACTTAGCTGATATATATAGGGCCCTCCATCTCAAAGAAACTAAATACACATTTTTTTCAAACGCACATGGAACATTTTCAAAGATAGACCACATGATAGGACACAAAACAAGCCTCAACAAATTCAAGAAAATTGATATCATACCAAGCATTTTCTCCGACCACAAGGGACTAAAACTAGAAACCGACTTGATGGGGAAAATCCCCAGATCATCAAAATCATGGAGATTGAATAGCATGCTATTAAACAATGAATGGGTAAAGAATGAAATTAAGGAGGAAATCAAAAAGTTTCTGGAAACAAATGAAAAGGAACTCACAACAACCCAAAACTTATGGGACACAATGAAGGCAGTCCTCAGAGGGAAGTTCATAGCAATACAGGCCTACCTAAAGAAGACAGAAACATTTCTAACAAACGACTTAACCCTACGCCTACAAGAACTCGAGGAACAACAACAAAGACAGCCCAGGGCAAGTAGAAGGAAGGAAATAACCAAGATCAGAGCAGAATTAAATGACATAGAGACTAAAAGCACAATCCTAAGGATCAATGAATCCAGGAGCTGGTTCTTTGAAAAGATAAACAAAATCGACAAGCCTTTAAGCAGGCTCATCAAGAAAAAAAGAGAGAGGACCCAAATAAACACAATCAGAAATGAAAGAGGAGAGATTACGACTGACACCACAGAAATACAAAGGATTGTAAGAAATTACTATGAAGAACTGTATGCCAAGAAATTTGAAAACCTAGGTGAAATGGACAAGTTTCTAGAAAAATATAACCTTCCAAAACTCAATGAAGAAGAAACAGAAAGCCTGAACAGACCAATAACAGCTGGTGAAATTGAATCAGTAATCAAAACACTCCCGGCACACAAAAGCCCTGGACCAGATGGTTTCACAGGAGAATTCTACAAAACATTTAAGGAAGAGCTAACCCCTATCCTTCACAGACTATTCTAAAAAATCCAAAATGATGGAAGACTCCAAAACTCTTTTTATGAAGCCAGCATCATCCTAATCCCAAAACCAGATAAAGACACAACAGAGAAAGAAAACTTCAGGCCAATATCACTGATGAATGTAGACGCTAAAATCCTCAACAAAATATTGGCAAACCGCATCCAACAATACATTAAAAACATCATACACCATGACCAAGTGGGATTCATCCCAGGGATGCAAGGATGGTTCAACATTCGCAAATCAATAAATGTAATACATCACATAAACAAAAGCAAAGACAAAAATCACATGATCATATCAATAGATGCAGAAAAAGCTTTTGATAAAGTACAACACCCATTTATGATAAAAACACTCAGCAAAGTGGGAATAGAGGGAGCATTCCTCAACATAATAAAAGCCATATATGAGAGACCTACAGCCAACATCATACTCAATGGGCAAAAACTGAAATCTTTCCCACTAAGATCAGGAACAAGACAAGGCTGTCCACTTTCACCACTTCTATTCAATATAGTATTGGAAGTCTTAGCCACACAATTAGGCAAGAAAAGGAAATAAAAGGCATCCAAATTGGAAAGGAGGAAACAAAACTATCATTGTTTGCAGATGACATGATAGTGTACATAGAAAATCCTATAGACTCGACCAAAAAGCTGCTCAACGTAATAAATGAATTTGGCCAAATAGCTGGATACAAAGTCAATATCCAAAAATCAAAGGCATTTTTGTATACCAACAGTGAAACAGCAGAAGCAGAAATCAAGAAAAATATCCCATTTGATATAGCAAAAAGAAAAATAAAATACCTAGGAATAAACCTAAACAAGGAGGTAAAAGACCTGTATGCAGAAAACTACACAACACTGAAGAAAGAAATTAAGGAAGACACAAACAAATGGAAGCATATACCATGTTCATGGATCGGAAGAATTAATATTATCAAAATGTCCATATTACCCAAAGCAATTTACAGATTCAATGCAATACCTATTAAAGTTCCAATGGCATATTTCACAGACATAGAACAAACACTTCAAAAATTTATATGGAATCATAAACGATCCCGGATAGCGGCAGCAATTTTGAGAAAGAAGAGCAAAGTAGGAGGGATCACAATACCTGATACCAAACTGTATTAGAAAGCCACTGTAATCAAAACAGCCTGGTACTGGCACAAGAACAGACACGTGGACCAGTGGAATAGAACAGAGAGCCCAGAAATAAACCCAAGTCTCTACAGTCAATTAATATTTGACAAAGGGGGCAGTAACATAAAATGGAGCAAAAATAGCCTCTTCAATAAGTGGTGCTGGGAGAACTGGACAGCTACATGCAAAAAAATGAAACTCGAGCACCAACTTACACCATACACAAAAATAAATTCAAGGTGGATAAAAGATTTAAATATAAGCCATGACACCATTAAAATTCTAGAGGATAATATAGGCAGGAAAATCTCAGATATTTCACGCAGTAATATTTTCACTGATACGTCCCCTAGAGCAAGGGACATAAAGGAAAGAATAAACAAATGGGATCTCATCAAAATAAAAAGCTTCTGCACAGCTAAAGAAAACAGTATTAAAATAAAAAGAGAACCAACTGTATGGGAAAACATATTTGGAAATGATACCTCAGACAAGGGATTAATCTCCAAAATATATAAAGAACTTACAAGACTCTACTCTAAGAAGACAAGCAACCCAATTAAAAAATGGGCAAAGGATTTGAACAGACACTTCTCCGAGGAGCACATACAGAGGATCCAGAGACACATGAAAAGATGCTCGATATTTCTAGCTATCAGAGAGATGCAAATTAAAACTACAATGAGATACCACTTGACACCAGTCAGAATGGCCTTCATAAACAAAGCAACAAACAGGAAGTGTTGGAGAGGTTGTGGAGAAAAGGGGACTCCAGTGCACTGTTGGTGGGTTTGCAGATTGGTACAACCACTATGGAAAACAGTATGGAATTTTCTCAGAAAACTAAAAATGGACATACCTTTTGACCCAGCAATTCCACTGCTTGGATTATATCCTAAGAATCCTGAAACACCAATCCAAAAGAATCTATGCACCCCTATGTTCATAGCAGCACAATTTACAATAGCCAAGTGCTGGAAGCAACCTAGGTGCCCATCAGTTAATGAATGGATCAAAAAACTGTGGTACATTTACACAATGGAATTCTATGCAGCAGAAAGAAAGAAGGATCTTCTACCCTTTGCCACAGCATGGAAGGAATTGGAGAGTATCATGCTAAGCGAAATAAGTCAGGCAGTGAAAGACAAATACCATATGATCTCACCTTTAACAGGAAGCTAATCAACAAAACAAACAAACAAGCATAATATAAACAAAGACACTGAATTTGAGAACAGTCTGACAGTGTCCAGAGTGGGAGGGGAGGGAATTTCAGGGGAAAAGCGGAACGGTTTAGAGCAACAAGTATATAGGACTCATGGACAAAAACTATGGAGGGTGGAAATGGGAAGAAGGTGGGGAGGGCTGGGGTGGTGGGCTGGGGCGGGGTAAAAGACAGAAAACTGTACAATAACAACAATTAAAAAATACTGATTTAAAAAAATAAAACAAAAAATGGAAAAAAAATATATAAATCTTGAGACTGGGTAAAGATTTTTTCCACTTACTTTTTCAAATCTGTTTTAATTATTTTAGTTTTTATGCCTTTTTATATAAATACTTTAGAATAATCTTTACCATATCTAGAAATATTATGCTGAGATTTTTATAGGAATTGTACTAGACATATATACCAATTTGTGAAGTTGACATATGTATTTAGTTTTAAATACTTTTTACTGTTGTTCAAACACAGTTCTCTCTATTTTTCCAGGACCACTATCCCTCACACCACACACTCCCACTTCCCACCCTATATCCCACCCCTCTTTGGCTTTATCCATGGGTCCTTTATAGATGTGCCTTGACAATCCTTCCCCTTCTTTCCCCCATTATCCCTCTCTGCCCCCCTTATGGTTTCTGTCAGTTTGTTCTTTATTTTAATCTCTTTGGTTATATTTTGTTTGCTTGTTTATTTTATTGATTAGATTATACTTATAGGTGAGATCATATTGTATTTGTCTTTCACCACCTGGCTTATTTCACTTAGCATAATGCTCTCCAGTTCCATCTATGCTGTGGTGAGGAGTAGGAGTTCTTTCTTTCTGCTGCATAGTATCCCATTGTGTAAATGTACCACTGTTGTTTTTTTTTTTTTTTTAAGATTTTTTAAATTTATTATTTATTTATCTTTTAGAGGAGAAGGGTAGGAGAGAAGGAGAGGGAGAGAAATATCAATGTACGGTTGCCTCTCGTGTGTCCCCTGCCGGGAACTGGCCTGCAACCCAGGCATGTGCCCTGACCGGGAATCGAACCGCGATCCTCTGGTTCGCAGGCCCGCGCTCAATCCACTGAGCTACACCAGCCAGGGCTGTACCACTGTTTTTTGATCCACTCATTTACTGATGGGCACTTAAGAAGCTTCCAGCACTTGGCTATTGTAAATTGTGCTGCTATGAACATTGGGGTGCGTAAGTTATTTTGAATTGATGTTTCAGGATTCTTAGGGTAAAATCCCAGCAGTGGAATTGCCTGGTCAAAGGGCCGTTCCATATTTAGAATTTTGAGGAAATTCCATAATATTTTCCACAGTGGCTGCACCAGTCTGCATTATAAGCAACAGTATACTAGGATGCCCTTTTCTCTGCATCCTCACCAGCACTTGTTGATTTCTTTATGATTACCTTTGTGATTGGTGTGAAGTGGTATCTCATTATGGTTTTAATTTGCATCTCTCTCATGGCTAGTCATACTGATCATCTTTCATATATCTCTGGGTCCTCTGTGTGTTCTCCTTGGAGAAGCATGTGTTCAGGTCTTTCGTCCCTGTTTTAATTTGATTATTTATCTTCTTGGTGTGGAGTCATGTGAGTTTTTTATATGTTTTGGAGATCAAACCCTTGTCTGTGGTATCATTGGCAAATGTTTTCCCATACAGTTGGTTCCATTTTTATTTTGCAGATGTTTTCTTTAGCCATGCAGAAACTTTTTAATTTGCTGTAATTCCATTTGTTTATTCTTTCCTTTTTATCCCTTGTCCTGGGGCACATATCAGTGAAAATATTGCTGCATCAGATATTTGAGATTTTCTTGCCTATGATGTCCTCTAAAACTTTTACAGTTTCTCAACTTATATTTAAATCTTTTATCCATCTTGAGCTTATTTTGGTATATGGTGTAAGTTGGTGGTCAAGTTTCATTTTTTTTCATGTACTTGTCCAGATCTCTCAAAACCATTTATTAGAGAAGCTATTTTTACTCCATTTTATGTTCCTACCCCTTTGGTCAAATATTAAATGACCATATTGCCATGACTTTATTTCTGGACTCTATATTCTGTTCCATTGGTCCATGTGTGTGTTCTTATGCCAGTATCAGAATGTATTGATTATAGTGGCCTTGTAATATAGCTTGCTATCAGGTATTGTGATCCTTCCTATATTGTTCTTCTTTCTCAAAATTGCTGAGGCTACCAAGATTGTTCAGTGTTCCATATAAACTTCTGAAATATTTGTTTTGTATCTGTGAAATATGTCCTTGGTATTTTGATATGGATTGCATTAAATATAAAGATTGCTGCCTTGGCTGGCATGGCTCAGGGGATTGAGTGCCAGCCTGTGAACCAAAGGGTTTCTGGTTTGATTCCCAGTCAGGGCATATGCCTAAGTTGTGGACCAGATCTCCATTTGGGAGTGTGTGAGAGGCAACCACTCATTGATATTTCTCTCCCTCTCTTTCTCCCTCCCATCCTCTCTCTATAAAAATAAATAAATAAAATAATTTTAAAAACTATACATTGCTTTGGGTAGCATGGACATTTTGATGGTGTTAATTCTCCCAATTCATGAACATGGTATATGCTTCTTCCACTTATCTGTGTCTCTCTTCAATTTTTTCTTCAGTGTTTTATAGTTTTCTTTTTTCTTTTTTTAAAATATATTTTATTGATTATGCTATTACAGTTGTCCCATTTCCCCCCATCATTCCCCTCCACTCTGCACACCCCCTCCCACCCACATTCCCCCCTTTAGTTCATGTCCATGTGTCATAAGTTCTTTAGCTTCTACATTTCCCACACTATTCTTGCCCTCCCCCTGTCTATTATCTCTCTACTGTCTATGCAACTTATTCTCTGTACCTTTCCCCCCTCTCTCCTCATCCCACGCCCCTGTTGCTAACCCTCCGTATGATCTCCATTTCTGTGGTTCTGTTCCTGTTCTAGATGTTTGCTTAGTTTGCTTTTGTTTTAGGTGTGGTTGTTAATAGCTGTGAGTTTGCTGTCTTTTCACTGTCCTATTTTTTATCTTCTTTTTCTTAGATAAGTCCCTTTAACATTTCATATAATAAGGGCTTGGTGATGAGGAACTCCTTCAACTTGACCTTATCTGAGAAGCTCTTTATCTTCCCTTCCATTCTAAATGACAGCTTTGCTGGATACAGCAATTTTGGATATAGGTCCCTGCTTTTCAAGATTTCAAATATTTCTTTCCAGCCCCTTCCTGCCTGGAAGGTCTCTTTTGAGAAATCAGCTGACAGTCTGATGGGAACTCCTTTGTAGGTGACTGTCCCCTTATCCCTTGCTGCTTCTAGAATTCTTTCCTTCATTTTAATCTCGGCTAATGGAATTACGGTGTGCCTTGGTGTGTTCCTCCTTGGGTCCAACTTCTTTGGGACTCTCTGAGCTTCCTGGACTTCCTGGACGTCTATTTCCTTTGCCAGATTGGGGAAGTTCTCCTTTATTATTTGTTCAAATAAGTTTTCCACTTGTTGCTCTTCCTCCTCCCCTTCTGGGACCCCTATAATTCGGATGTTGAGACATTTAACGATGTCCCAGAGGTTCCTAAGCCTCTCCTCATTTTTTTGAATTCTTGTTTCTTCCTTGTTTTCTATTTGATTGTTAGTTTCTTCCTTCTGGTCCACTCCATTAATTTGAGTCCCAGTTTTCCACCCATCTCTATTGGTTCCCCATGTATCTTCCTTCATTTCACATATTGTAGCCTGCATTTTTTCATCTAATTTCTGAGCAAAATCAACCAATTCTGTGAGCATTTTGATGACCAGTGCTTTGAACTGTGCATCTGATAGGTTAGCTATCTCTTCACAGCTTAGAGGAATTGGCTCTGGGGCTTTCATTTGTTCTCTGGTTTGAGCCATTTTTGGTGGGTTTTGTTTTGTTTTGTTTTGGTTTTAGTCTGGTCGCGGCTATTACGTAGTGAGAGCAGGGCAGCCCAGTCGCTGGGTTGTGTTGCTGTAGGTGGGGGTGGGGTCCGAGAGGGAAGAATGGTGCCTGCTCTGCTCTCTCCTGGATTCAGTCCCTTCTGCCACTTCCCCTTTGCCTGGACTGTCTGCGCATGCAAATGTGGGACCACCTGGTTCGCCAGCCACCTTGTGCGGCCTCACTGGGTCTGCACAGTTGCCCCCCTGTGCCCGGGGTCTGCCAGCTGCTGCCTGTGGGCCTGGGGACAGCCAGCCACCACCTGTGCACCTGGCAACTGCCAGCCGCTGCTGCCTGCGTTCCTGGATCCGCACCTCCACTTTTTCCTGCCTCAACTCCGCCCCTCTTACCGGTCTGGATGAATGGTTGTTGGACTTCCGTACAGTTCAATTTTCAATAAGTTCCGGTTGTTTTCTTGTTTCTAAATATTTGTTGTCCTTAATTTTGGTTGTGAGAGGAGGCACAGTGTGTCCGCCTACGCCTCCATCTTGGCCGGAAGTCGTGTTTTATAGTTTTCTGAGTACAGGTCTTTTATTTCCTTGGTTATGTTTATTCCAAATTATTTAATTTTTCTTTTTGCTATAGCAAATGGGATTTTCTTCCTAATTTCTATTCCTGATATTTTGTTGTTGGTATACAAAAATGGCTTCAATTTCTGGTTGTTGACTTGTATCCCACTGTTTTTCCAAATTTATTTATCAGGTGGAATAGTTTTTTGGTGGACTCTATAGGGTTTTCTATGTGCACTATCATGTCATGTGCAAAGAATGATAGCTTGAATTTCTCCTTTCCAACTTAGATGCCTTTTATATCTTTTTCTTGCCTGGTCGCTGTGGCTAGGAATTCCAATACTATGTTCAATACAAGTGATGTAGGTGGACACCCTTGTCTTGTGACTGATTTTAGGGGGAAAGCTTTTATTTTTTGCCCATTGAGTTTTATGTTGGCTGTAGGTGTTTCATATATGGACTTTATTATGTTGAAGTATGCTACCTCTACTCACACTTTGCTGAGTGTTTTTATCATAAATGGGTGCTGTACTTTACCAAGTGCTTTTTCAGCATCTATTGATATGATCATGTAGGTATTAGCATTCATATTGTTTATGTGATGTATTACATTTATTGACTTGTGAATATTGTACCATCCTTGCATCTGTGGGATGAATCCCACTTGATCACATTGTATATTTTTAATGTATTGCTAGATGCAGTTTTCCAATATTTTGTTAAGGATTTTAGCATCCATGTTCATCAGCGATATTGGTCTGTAGTTTTCTTTCTTTGTTGTGTCTTTATCCAATTTTGAATTAGGATAATACTGGCCTCATAAAAAGAGTTTAGAATTCTTCCTCTTCTTAATTTTTTTGGAATTGTTTTAGGAGAATCAGGGTTAGCTCTTCCCTAAATGTTTGGTAAAATTCTTCTGTCAATCCATCCAGTCCAGGGATTAAATGTGCTAGTACTTTTTTTATTACTTCCTTAATTTCACTAGCTGGTATCAGTCTATTCAGGATTTCTGCTTTTTCCTGACTAATTTTGATGATTATATATTCCTAGAAATTTGTCCATTTCACCCAGGTTTTCAAATTTATTGGCATATAGTTGTTTGTAATAAGTTCTTACGATCCTTTGAGTTTCTGTGGTATCAGTTGTAATTTTGTCTCATTTTTTAAAATTATTTGGGTCATCTGTCTTTTTTCTTGATAAGTCTGCTTAAAGGCTTGCCAATTTTGTTTATCTTTTCAAAGAAGCAGTCCCTGGATTTATTGATCCCTTGGATTGTTCTTTTAATCTCTATGTCATTTAACTCTGACCGGGTCTTGATTATTTCCTTCATTGTGTATGCTATAGGCTATGTTTGTTGTTCCTCTAGTTTTTGTAGATATAAGGTAAGATTATTTATTTGAAATGTTTCTATCTTTTTTATTTTTTGGTAGGCCTGTACTGTGATGAATTTTCCTCTTAGGACTGCCTTTGTCATGCCCCATAGCTTTTAGTTTGTTGTGTGTTCATTTTCATTTGTTTCCAGAAACTTTTTGATTTCTTCCTTAATCTCATTATTTACCCATTCAATGCTTAATAACATGTTATTTAGTCTCTATGTATTTGAATGTTTTTGAGATTTTTCCTTGAGGTTGATTTCTAGTTTCAAGGCATTCTTATCTGAAAAAATGGTTGATATGATTTCAATTTTCTTCAGTTTGTTGAGGCTTATTTTATGTCACGTTTGTGGTGTTTCTTTGAGAATATTCCATGTGCACTTATAAAGAATGTATGCATTGTTTCTTTGGGGTGAAGGCTTCTGTATATATCAGTTAAGGCCATTTGGTCTAGCATATTGTTCAGTGCCACAATGTCCTTGTTGATTCTTGTTTGAAAGATCTGTCCACTGTTGACAGTGGAGTGTTAAAATCCCCTACTATAAGTGTGTTGCTGTCAATATCTTTGTTAAATTTATCCAATATTTTCCTTATATATGTGGGTGTTGCTATGTTGGGTTCATATATGTTTATAATGTTTATAGCTTCATGGTGTAATCTTCCCTTTAGAATTATATAATGGCCTTCTTTGTCTTTTTTTTCATGGTCTTTGTTTTGAAATCTATTTTGTCTGATATAAGTGTTGCTACCCTGGCTTTTTTTTTTTTCCTGTCCATTTGCTTGGAATATTTTTTTCCAACCCTTCACTTTCAATCTCTTTAGGTCTTTTGTTCTGAGGTGGGTCTCTTGTAGAAAGCATATATACATGTCATGTTTTCTTTTTTTTCATAATTTTATTTTAATTGTTGTTCATGTACAGTTTTTTGTCTTTTACTCCCATACCAGCCCACTGCCCGAGCCCTCCCCACCTCCCTCCCATTTCCACCTCACCTAGTTTTTGTCCATGTGTCCTTTATACTTGTTCCTGTAAACCCTTTCTCTTTTCCCTTGAAATTCCCTCCCCTCTCCCCTCTGGTCACTATCAACCTGTTCTCTATTTCAGTGTCTTTGGTTATATTTTGTTTGTTTGTTTGTTTTGTTGTTTAGGTTCCTGTTAAAGGTGAGATCATATGGTATTTGTCTTTCACTGCCTGGCTTATTTCACTTAGCATAATGCTTTCCAGTTCCATCCATGCTGTCTCAAAGGGTAGGAGCTCTTTCTTTCTGCTGCATAGAATTCCATTGTGTAAATGTACCATGGTTTTTTTGATCCATTCATTTACTGACCCAAATAGCTGCTGCAATTTTGAGAAAGAAGAGCAAAGTAGGAGGGATCACAATACCTGATACAAAACTGTATTACAAGGCCACTGTAATCAAAACAGCCTGGTACTGGTGTAAAAACAGGAACATGGACTGCTGGAATAGAACAGAGAGCTCAGAAATAAACCCAAGTCTCTATGGTGAATTAATATTCGACAAAGGGGGCAGCAACATAAAATGGAGTAAAAATAGCCTCTTCAACAAGTGGTTGTTGGGAGAACTGCACAGCTACATGCGAAAAAATGAAACTCGAGCATCAACTTATACCATACACAAAAATAAGTTCAAGGTGGATAAAATATTTAAATATAAGCCGTGATGCCATTAAAATCCTAGAGGAGAACATAGGCTGGAAAATCTTAGATATTTCATGCAGCGACATTTTTACTGATATGTCCCCTAAAGCAAGGGACATAAGGAAAGAATAAACAAATGGGATCTCATCAAAATAAAGAGCTTCTGCACAGCTAAAGGAAACAGTATTAAAATAAAAAGAGAACCAACTGTATGGGAATACATGTCATGTTTTCTTATTCATTTGGCTACCTTATGTCTTTTGATTGGAGTATTTAACTCATTTATATTTAAGGTTACTAGTCACTGATATGTATTCATTGCCATTTTTTCTTTTGTACATGTGTTCTTCTTCTCTTTCTCACTCTATTACTTCTTGTTCTGAATACAGACCCTTTAGCATGACTTGCAATGCTGGTATGATGGAAGTGTATTCTTTCAACCTTATTTTGTCTTGTAAACTCCACATTTCTCCTTCCATTTCAAATTACAGCCTTGCTGCGTAGAATATTCTTGGTTGCAGGCCTTTGCTTTTCATTACTTGGAATATTTCTTGCCATTCTTTTCTGCCTGTTTCTGTTGAGAGTTATCAGCTAGCTTTATTGGAGTTACCTTATATGTTATGATTCATTTCCTCTTACTACTTATAAAATGCTCTCTTTTTCTTTAAAACTTGGCATTGTGATTATGATGTTTCTTGGTATAGCCTCTTTAGGTTCATCTTGATTGAGATCCTCTGTGCTTCCTGAAATTGCAGTTTTTCCTCTCTCCATGTTGGGGAATTTTTCTGTCATTATTTTTTCAAACAGGCTTTCTAGCCCTTGGTCCTTTACTTCTGCTTCTGGTATTCCTATGATTCAAATGTTGTTGTCTTTCATGTTTTCCTGAAGTTCCCTTAAGCTATCACATATTTTTCAGTCTTTTTTTCATTTTGTTACTCTACCTGGGTACTTCTTTCTATTTTGTCTTCCAGCTCACTGATTTGATCCTCTGCTTTATCCTGCCCGCATATAGTTCCTGCTAGTGTATTTTTTATTTTGGATATTGTATTCTTCGTGGTTCTTGTTCATCATTTTTATTTCCTTTGTCATGTGATTGTAGTTCCCACTCATTCCTTGTAGTTGTCAGTGAGTTCCTTGAGCATTCCTATAACCATTTTTAAAAAATTCTATGTCTGATAGATTGCTTGCATCAATTTCATTTGGCTCTTTTATTGGGGATTCTTCCATATCTTTCAATTGGGGTTTATTTCTTTGTCTCCCCATCTTAGGTGACTCTTTTGATTTGTTTCTACATGTCAGAATGCTTTGCTTTGCCTGCCTGTTTTTGTGGGTTGGACTTCTGTGGTAGGATTTCTGTGGGACTTAGTGGTGCAGTCTCTGATCTCCTTGTCTGGATTCTCTCGGGTTGCTTTTTCTTCAGCTTGTGTGGTCTCTCTTGTTGTGCTTGGGCTTTACTTGTTGGTGGCTTCTTTGTCAGTGTGTTTTCCCCTCCTGCAGGCTTACTGGTAGTCACAACTCCCACCTTTTCTTGTATGCTGTTGTACAAGACAAAGAAAGCTGTATTACAAGACAAACAAATCTATGTCAAAAAAAAAACCCCTATCACATCACTAATTTCAAGCACAATTGAGAAAAGGTTAATAAAAGTGAAAAGAGATTATTAATATTACATTATGACAAAGGGGGTATGAGATGACTTAAGCAGGGAAAATATTATGGAATGGTAAGAGAGAGGAGAATTGATATGAGTAGGGATAGAACTAATGTTAAGAAAGGGAGAAAACAAAATGTAAAACGTAAGTAAAACACAGATGGGCAATTTCCTATTGCCCACGGGGTAAAAAAAAAAAAAAAAAAAGGAAGAGTATACTATGAAGGTGGAAGTAAAATTGAAAAGGTAGTTGACCAATGGCAGCAAAATTTCAGAAAAACCATAGCAGTGTCAATAGCAATGGCAGCTGAATGAAGTTTAACAAAGGTGAAATAGTAATAATATTGAAGAAAAGCAAAAAATGAATATGAGATTTCTACAGTAAAGAAAAATGATTTTGAGAGGATGGGTGAAGCAAACTAATAAGATTAAGGAGTAGCCCTAGCTGGTGTAGCTTAGTGGATTGAGCGCAGGCTGGTGAATCAAAGGGTCACTGGTTTGATTCCCAGTCAGAGCACATGCCTGGGTTGTGGGCCATCTCCCCAGTGGGGGGTATGCTAGAGGCAACCACACATTGATGTTTTACTCCTCCTCTTTCTTCCTCCTTTCCCCTCTCTCTAAAAATAAATAAATAAAATCTTTAAAAAAAAGATTAAGGAGTAAGCCCAGGTTGAGAGAGGGGACACAAATAAAATCTTCACTCAGCTGATCAGGGGCAGAAAGAAGGCAAAATGGAGTAAGAGCTTGGGAGAATATTTTATGGGATTTAAAGTACAAACAAATAGTGAACAAATAGGAGTTCCATTGGGAAAGTACAGCAATAACCATGTTATTTCACCCAAATAGCCACTGTTTATAAATGCTGGAAAAGAAATAAGACTCTTATGAGAGGGGAAATGATAGTGAGCTTATTTGAGAAAGAAGAGCGTTTATGCGAGGTTAGTTGGAGGAGAAATAGTGAGTTAGGGATAAGAATATGATGTAAGAAAAAGTTTACAACAGCAATAAATCTCAGGAAGATGGCGAAATGGAGTAAGACCAGGGGAGGGTGCTGTGTGGGATTTGGAATAACAATAATATGATAAAGAATATAACCTGATTTAAAAGGATAAAAAATAAAAGACTAAGAGTAGTGAGTTATTTGGAATATGAGTAAAGTGAAAGAAGAAAAATTAAAACACAATATGAAAGGGAGGAAGAAAACAACCAACCAAACCAAAAAAAGAAGAAATAACAAAAACAAATGAAAAACTAAAAAATTGAAGAAAAGAAAGAAAAATAAAACACTGCAAGTTTTGATGACAAGTAAAGTGAAATTTGTCTCAGTTATTGGAGTTCACCTTCTGACTTCTTTCTGGATTTGTCTCTGGTTTTCCATCAACTCCAGATCTTATTGATTTACTCTTGGGGGGGAAAAAAAAAAAGCAAGTTCCCTGCCTGTTGTTCAGCCTGCCCAGCAGGTTTAGCAGATCTTCTAGGCTCCTGCAAGTGGTGGGACTTGGGCTCAGTTTTCCTTTTTTGTTGTTTCTGCCAAGGAAGGGAGCTCAGTCTGGATTACAATAATCACAGTTGCCCAGTTACCAGCCCACTGCCCTCAGAGCACTGTGTAACCTGCACTTTTCCATGCTGCAAAGTTACACCGGAGCAGTGCCAATAAACTCCCTTACTTTGCAACCCTTTGATCAGTCTGCAAGGTGCACTGGGTGGGAGCATATAGCATCCAGAGTCCTCCCTCCTTGTTGGCTGGGCAGCTGTGCACACGTGGTTCTTGCCCAACATTCCTCAGTTCCTTTTTTGAAAAAAGTGTGTGTGAGCCACTGCCACTCCAAGCCACTGCCCAGATTTCCACACATTCCAACTCTCTGAGAAGTCCAGTGTCTATCTCAGTCATGGACAGTCACAGCCCACTTCTCCCAGCTCCAGGTGCCACCAGTTTTGCTCCCATTCTCTGGCACTGTCTCTACTGGTGACCACTGCCCTGGCTTGGGGGCATAGCCACTGGTGTGCATGAGTGCTGACACTTTTGTTCTGATGACTTTATGAGTTCTAGTCTCTCCTGGTGCAGGTAGGCAATTTGGCTTCCAAACTTCATATCAGCTAAGATTCTGTTTACTATTCACTATATTTTTGAAAAGATCAGCTAAGTGCCCCAGTTGGGTGCATGAGGAAGTGGGCTCAGCTTCCACCTACTTTGCTGCCATCTTCCTTTCCACTATCTTCCTCTTCTTTCATTTCTGATTTCATTTATTGGTTCCTCTCTCATTTTTTAATGCGTCTGGCTAAAGCTTCATCAATATTGTTTTTCTTTTTAAAGAACCAGTTCTTGGATTCACTTATCTTTTTTTAAATTTTATTTTAATTCTTGTTCTTGTACAGTTTTCTCTAGTTTACTCCTATCCCAGCCACCACCCCAGCCCTCCCCACCGCCCTCCTATTTCCACCCCCCCTAGTTTTTGTCCATGTGCCCTTTATACTTGTTCCTGTAAACACCTCCCATTTTCCCCTGAAATTCCCTCCCCTCTCCGCTCTGGTCACTGTCAGCCTGTTTGCTATTTCAGTGTCTTTGGTTATATTTTGCTTATTTGTTTCTTTTGTTGATTAGGTTCCTGTTAAAGGTGAGATCATATGGTATTTGTCTTTCACTGTCTGGCTTATTTCGCTTAGCATGATGCTTTCCAGTACCATCCATGCTGTTGCAGAGGATAGGAGCTCCTTCTTTCTTTCTGCTGCATAGAATTCCATTGTGTAAATGTACCATAGTTTCTTGATCCATTCATTTACTGATAGGCACCTAGGTTGCTTCCAACACTTGGCTATTATAAATTGTGCTGGTATGAACATTGGGGTTCATAGGTTCTTTTGGATAGGTGTTTCAGGGTTCTTAGGATATAATCCTAGCAGTGGAACTGCTTGGCCGAAAGGTAGATCCATTTTTAGTTTTCTTAGAAAATGCCATACTGTTTCCCATAGTGGTTTTTACCAGTCTGCAATCCCAAAAATAGTGCACTAGAGTCTCCTTTTCTCCAAACATCTCCAACATTTGTTGTTTATTGCTTCATTTATGATGGCCATTCTGACCGATGTGAAGTGGTATCTCACTGCAGTTTTAATTTCCATCTCTCTGATAGCTAGTGATACTGAGCATCTTTTCATGTGTCTCTGGATCCTCTGTATGTCCTCCTTGGAGAAGTGTCTGCCCAAGTCCTTTGCCTATTTTTTAATTGAGTTGCTTGTCTTCTTAGAGTGGAGTCGTGTAAGTTCTTTATATATTTTGGAGATTAAACCCTTGTCTGAGGCATCATTGGCAAACACGTTTTGCCATACAGGTGGTTGTCCTTTTATTTTAATGCTGTTTTCTTTAGCTGTGCAGGTTTTTATTTTGATGAGATCCCATTTGTTTATTCTTTCCTTTATGTCCCTTGCTTTAGGGGACATATCAGTAAAAATGTTGCTGCATGAAATATCTGAGATTTTCCTTCCTATGTTCTCCTCTAGGACTTTAATGGTGTCACGGCTTACATTTAACTCTTTTATTCACCTTAAATTTATTTTTGTGTATGGCGTAAGTTGGTGCTTGAGTTTCATTTTTTTTACACGTAGCTGTCCAGTTCTCCCAACACCACTTGTTGAAGAGGCTATTTTCACTCCATTTTATGTTGCTGCCCCCTTTCTTGAATATTAATTGACCATAGAGATGTGGATTTATTTCTGGCCTCTCCATTCTATTCCACTGGTCCACGTGCCTGTTTTTATGCCAGTACCAGGCTGTTTTGATTACAGTGGCTTTGTAATACAGTTTGGTATCAGGTATTGTGATCCCTCCTACTTTGCTCTTCTTTGTGAAAATTGCAGCAGGTATTTCGAGTCATTTATGGTTCCATATAAATTTTTGAAGTGTTTGTTCTATGTCTGTGAAATATGCCATTGGTACTTTAATAGGTATTGCATTGAATTTGTAAATTGGTTTGGGTAGTATGGCCATTCTGATAATGTTAATTTTTCCAATCCATGAACACGGTATATGCTTCCATTTGTTTGTGTCTCCCTTAATTTCTTTCTTTGGTGTGTAGTTTTCTGCATACAGATCTTTTACATGCTGGGTTAGGTTTATTCCAAGGTATTTTATTCTTCTTTTTGCTATATTGAATGGGATTTTTTTTTCTTGATTGTCCAAATTTGTTTATTAGGTTGAGAAGTTTTTTGCCCAAGTCTATAGGAAATTCTATGTACACTATTATGTAATCTGCATACAATGATAGTTTTGTTTCTTCCTTTCTGATTTGGATGCCTCTTGTTTCCTTTTCTTGTCTAATCCCTGTGTCTAAAACTTCCAATACTATGTTGAATAAAAGTGGTGAAAGTGGACAACCTTTTCTTGTTCCTGATCTTAGTGGAAAAGATTTTAGTTTTTGCCCATTGAATATGCTGTTGGCTGTAGGTCTCTCATATATGGCCTTTATTATGTTGAGGAATGCTCCCTCTGTTCCCACTTTGCTGAGTGTTTTTATCATAAGTGTGTGTTATACCTTATCAAAAGCTTTTTCTGCATCTATTGCTATGATCATGTGATTTTTGTCTTTTCTTTTGTTTATGTGATGTATTACATTTATTGTTTTGTGAATATTGTACCATCCTTGTAACCCTGGGATGAATCCCACTTGGTCATGGTGTATGATCTTTTTAATGTACTGTTGGATGCATATGGCCAATATTTTTTATTGAAATACATTTTTAATATATTTTATTGATTATGCTATTACAGTTGTCCCATTTCTCCCCCATCATTCCCCCCACCCTGCACACCCTCTCCCACCCACATTCCCCCCTTTAGTTCATGTCCATGTGTCATAAGTTCTTTAGCTTCTACATTTCCCACACTATTCTTGCCCTCCTCCTGTTTATTTTCTACCCACTGTCTATGCTACTTACTCACTGTATCTTTTCCCCCTCTCTTCTCATCCCACTCCCCTGTTGCTAACCCTCCATGTGATCTCCATTTCTGTGTGTCTGTTCCTGTTCTAGCTGTTTGCTTAATTTGCTTTTGTTTTATGTGTGGTTGTTAATATCTGTGAGTTTGCTGTCTTTTTACTGTTCATATTTTTATCTTCTTTTTCTTAGATAAGTCTCTTTAACATTTCATTTAACAAGGGCTTGGTGATGATGAACTCCTTGAACTTGACCTTATCTGAGAAGCTCTTTATCTTCCCTTCCATTCTAAATGACAGCTTTGCTGGATAGAGCAATTTTGGATGGAGGTCCTTGCCGTTCAAGACTTCAAATACGCCCTGGCTGGTGTAGCTCGGTGGATTGAGCGCGGGCCTGCGAACCAAAGGATCGCGGTTCGATTCCCAGTCAGGGCACATGCCTGGGTTGCAGGCCAGTTCCCAGCATGGGACACACAAGAGGCAACCATACATTGATATTTCTCTCCCTCTTCCTCTCTCCTACTCTTCCCCTCTAAAGATAAATAAATAAAAATCTAAAAAAAAAAAAAAAGAAAAGAAACCTTTAAAAAAAAAAAAAAAGACTTCAACTACTTCTTTCCAGCTCTTTCTTTCCTGTAAGGTTTCTTTAGAGAAATCAGCTGTCAGTCTGATAGGAACTCCTTTGTAGGTGACTGTCCCTTTATCCCTTGCTGCATCTAGAATTCTCTCCTTCATTTTAATCTTGGCTATTGTAATGATGATGTGCCTTGGCGTGTTCCTCCTTGGGTCCAACTTCTTTGGGACTCTCTGAGCTTCCTGGACTTCCTGGACGTCTATTTCCTTTGCGAGATTGGGGAAGTTCTCCTTTATTATTTGTTCAAATAAGTTTTCCACTTGTTGCTCTTCCTTTTCCCCTCTGGTACCCCTATAATCTGGATGTTGGGATGTTTAAGGATGTCCCAGAGGTTCCTAAGCCTCTCCTCATTTTTTTGGAAATCTTGTGTCTTCATTATTTTCTGATTGGTTGTTTGTTTTTTCCTTCTGGTCTCCTCCATTGATTTGAATCCCACTTTTCCTCCCATCCTTGGTAGGTCCCTGGGCATTTTCCTTCATTTCATTTATTGTAGCCTTCATTTGTTCATCTAATTTGTGACCAAAATCAACCAATTCTGTGAGCATACTGATCACTGGTGCTTTGAACTGTGCATCTGATACATAGGCTATCTCTTTGTTGCTTAGATGTATTGACTCTGGGGCTTTTATCTGTTCTCCCATTTCAGCCTTTTTTTTTTTTTTTTTTTTTTTGGTCTGGTCGTGGCTGTTATGTAGTGAGGGGCAGAGCCTTAGGTGTTCCCTGGGCCGGGGCAGCCCAATTGCTGTTTTGTGATGCTGTATATAGGGGCGGAGTCCAAGAGGGAACAATGGCGCTTGCTCTGCTCTCTCTTAGATTCCAGTCCCTTCAGCCACTTTCCTCAAGCAAATTGGGTCATTCTGGTGCTGATATCCATGTGGGTGGGCTTGTGTACATTCTATGACCCCAGAGGTCTCTCCAACGAACTCTCCTGTGAGCCTGGGAGTCTCTCCTGGCACCTCAACCACCACAAGTGTTTTCAATCGGTGTTTTTACGTTTTATTTCCTGGCACTGGGACCCTGGGTTGTGAGGTCTGCCTTGCTCTCCATTTTCACCTGGATTATTTGCACACAAATGTGGGACTGCTTGGTCAGCCAGGCGCCTTGCGTGTCCTCACTGGGTCTGTCTATTGCCAACCTGTGCCCGGGGTCAACTAGCTACCACCTGCAGACTCGGGTCCACCAACTTCCCCTTATTCCTGCCGTAACTCTGCCCCACTTACCAGTCTGGATGAATGGTTATCGGATTTCCATAAAGTTCAATTTTCTACCAGCTCAGAGTATTTTCTTATTTCTAAATCTTTGTTGTCCTTAATTTTGGCTGTGGGAGGAGGCATAGTGTGTGCACCTATTCCTCCATCTTGGCCAGAAATCCTCTGGCTTGACAATATTTTCTTGAGGATTTTAGCATCTATGTTCATCAGCGATATTGGCATGAAGTTTTCTTTCTTTGTTGTGTCTTTATCTGGTTTTGGGATTAGGATGATGCTGGCTTCATAAAAAGAGTTTGGGAGTCTTCCATCATTTTGGATGTTTTCAAATAGTTTGTGAAGGATAGGCGCTAAGTCTTCCTTAAATGCTTTGTAGAATTCTCCTGAAACCTCTGGTTGAAGGCTTTTGCGTCAGGAATTTTATGATTACTGCTTCAGCTATATCTGTTATTGGTCTGTTCAGGCTTTCTGCTTCGTCTTCATTGAGTTTTGGAAGATTATATTTTTCTAGAAACTTGTCCATTTCACCTAGGTTTTCAAATTTCTTGCCATACAGTTCTTCATAGTAATTTCTTACAATCCTTTGTTTTTCTGTGGTGTCCTTTGTAATCTCTCCTCTTTCATTCTGATTGTTTTTATTTGGGCCCTTTCTCTTTTTTTCTTGATGAGCCTGCTTAAAGGCTTGTCGATTTTGTTTATCTTTTCAAAGAACCAGCTCCTGGATTCTTTGATGCTTAGAATTGTGTTTTTAGTCTGTATGTCATTGAATTCTGCTGTGGTCTTGGTGATTTGCTTCCTGGTACTTGCTCTGGGCTGCGTTTGTTGTTGTTCCTAGAGTTCTTGTAGGCATAGGTTTAGGTTGCTTGTTTGAACTGTTTCTAACTTTTTTAGATAGGCTTGTACTGCTATGAACTTCCCTCTCAGGACTGTCTTTGTTGTGTCCCATAAGTTTTGGGTTGTTGTGAGTTCATTTTTGTTTGTTTCTAGAAACTTTTTTATTTCTTCCCTAATTTCATTCTTGACCCATTCATTATTTAATAGCATGCTATTCAATCTCCATGAGTTTAGTGTTTTGTTTTTTTGCCCTTAGGATTGGTTTCTAGTTTCAGTGACTTGTGGTTGGAGAAAATGCTTGGTATGATTTCAATTTTTTTGAATTTGTTGAGGCTTGTTTTGCATCCTATCATGTGGTCTATCTTTCAAAATGTTCCATGTGCATTTGAAAAAATGTGTATTTAGCTTTTTTGGGATGAAATGCTCTATATATATCATTTAACTCCCTTTCATCTAGGGCCTTGTTCAATGCCACAATATCTTTGTTGATATTTTGTTTGGAAGATCTGTGCATTTTTGACAGTGGGGTGTTAAAATCCCCTACTATAAATGTGTTGCTGTCAATATCTTTCTTAAACTCTAAGATTCTCTTCATTTATTTGGGTTCTTATATGTTGGGTGCTTATATATTTACAATGTTTATGTCTTCTTGGTGGATTTTTCCCTTGAGCATTATGAAGTGGCCTTCTGGGTCTCCCTTTATGGCCCTTTTTTCAAATTCTATTTTATCTGATATGAGTATTGCTACCCCAGCTTCTTTTTCTGTTCGTATGCTTGGATAATTTGTTTACAGCCCTTCACTTTCAATCTGTGTAGGTCTTTTGTTCTGAGGTGGGACTCTTGTAGGCACCATATGTGTGGGTCATGATTTCTTATCCATTCAGCTATTCTATGTCTTTTCTTTGGATCATTTAATCCATTTATATTTAAGGTTATTATTGATAGGTAATTATTGATTGCCATTTTCATACCTGTGTTCCTTTCTCCCTCTCCCTCCCCTTCCTTCCTTTCCTTAAAGCAGTCCCTTTAGCTTCTCTTGCAGAACTGGTTTGGTAGAGGTGTATTCTTTTAGACTTCTATTGTCTGGGAAGCTCCTTTTTTGGCCTTCTATCTTGATTGAGAGCCTTGATGGGTAAAGTAGTCTTGGTCGCAGACCTCTGGTTCTCATTACTTGGAATATTTCTTGCCATTCTCTCTGGCTTGGAGCATTTCCATTAAGTTAGCTGCTAACCTTATCAGGGCGCCCGGGTGTATTACTTTCTGTTTCTCCCTTGCTGCCTTTAAGATTCTCTCTTCTTCTTGGAATTTTGCCATTTTAATGCTGATGTGTTTTGAAGTGGGCCTGTTTGGGTTCCTCTTGATTGGCCCTCTCTGTGTTTCCTGGATTTGTGTGACATTTTCTCTCATCAAATTAGGGAAGTTTTCCATCATTACTTTTCCAAATAGGTTTTCTATTCCTTGCTCTTCTCCTTCTCCTTCTGGTATCCCTATTATACAGATATTATTACGTTTCCTATTGTCTTGCATTTTTCTTAATCCTTCTTCATTCTTTCTGAGGCTTTTTTCCTTTTCTTGCTTTTTCTGGGTGTTTTTTTTTCTACTTTGTCCTCCAGCTCGCTGATCTGATCTTCTGCTTCATCGATTCTGCTTTTCATTCTTTCTACTGTATTCTTCAGATCAGAAATAGTATTCTTCATTTCCTCTTGGCTCTTGTTGATAGTTTCTAATTCCTTTTTCATGTTGATATAGTTTGCAGTGAGTTCATTGTAGTTTCCCTGTAGTTTTTGGTAATTCTCTGTGAATTCATTGAGCTTCCTCATAATCATTGCTTTGAACTCAATATCTGATAGTTGAGTTGCCTCTGTTTCTTTTAGCATTCTTTCTGAGCCTTCCTCCTTTCCTTTCAATTGGTGATTTTTTTTTTGTCTTCCCATTGTTTGTGAGACTCTTCTTGTTAGCCTCACCTTCTTAAATTGATCTCTTCTGACTCCCTGGGTTTATGGTGTGAATTTCTGTGGTAATATACCTGTGATGTTCATTGGTGCATTCTCCTTGATCTCCCGATCTCACTGGTCTTGGGCTGTCATTTAAGTTGGCTCTGTGCTTGTCTTTGGGTTTCAATTGTTGTTGGGTCTTTCTTTGATGGGTCCTTCCCACCAGCTGGTTATCTTAGGGTCACTCTGTGCACAACCTCTTGTGTTTTGTTGTGCTAGTGTGGGCAGGTTGAGTTGAAGCTTGTTCTTCCATGTGTACAAGGTTTTGAGGATTCTCTCTTGCTTATTTACAGTTTTTTGTTCTGTGTCATTTCTCCACTATTTAATTGTATTTCCAGATAGGTCCTGGACTGAGGTTAGTGTGGCTTCCACTCCCTTCTTCATGTTCTTCTGTTGTTATCTGTTGGTGGGTCCTTGGTTGTTGGGTTTCCTCCTCCAGGGGGTACCCTGGTTCTCGCAGCTTCCACCTACTTTGTTTTGTGCTTAGTTGGGGCAGGAAGGCAAAATGGTTTTAGACAGCAAGAGAATATTCTATGATATTTACAGTAGCATCTGATAGAGAAGAGATAGGAGATCCTTTGGCTATGTGTAGTGTTAATCGTGATATTCTACTTTTTAGAAGGGATGGAAAGAAGATAAGCTTTCTGTTTTGGAGGGAAGGTTTGTGAGTTGGATCTAGAAGTCAGTGAGGTTGTGGGTGGTCAGATTCTGAGGTAAGGTTAGAGTAAAGGATAGTAAATAAGTATAATGTGTGAGAGAATAGAGTTAACCACTACAGTAATAGAGTTCAGGAAATGGTGAAGTGGGCTAAGATCTGGGAGGGGTGTTGTAAAGTATTTACAATTGTATGGAACAGCTATTATTTACAATAATATTAGAAAGACAATCATATGACAGAATCTATGTGATCTGGATAACAAGAATAGGGAGTATAGGACCTTGAGTAGTGTGCTAACGGAATACAAAGGAAGTAAAGGACAGTAAATAAGCAATACACTCTGAAAGAGAGAACAGGGGAAACCTGTCAAATGATACAATATATCCAGCCAAGCCAAGAAGCCTAAACAGAAAGAAGAGGAATACAAAAATACTATTAAAATAAAAGATGTAAGAATAATAAATAATAATAATACAAATATTCAATAACGTGCAGGTTCTCTGTAATAGCAAAGTGAAATTTGTCTCACTGTCTGAGCTGTTGGGATGCCCCCTCTTTTGGTCCAACTCTGGTCTTTTCACAGTTCCAGGTGTTTGTTTTTTTTCTCACTTGTGGGTATTTAAAAACAAAATAAGCAGAAGAAGGAAAAAGGAAGAGTTAAAATTGGAAAGAGAGGAAGAAGGAATAAAACAAGAAAGAAGGAGAGATGGGGAAAAGAAATCGATAAAAAATAATAAAAATTTAAAAATAAAAAATTACTTAAAAAAAAGCCTCTTGCTAATTTCAAACTGGTCACACCAGTTTTTCTGGTGTTGCTGGCTGCAGCAGGCTGAGGGGCTTTTCTCCTTTCCCTATTGGCACTCAGCCTCCCATGCACTCTTCCCAGGGCTACTCATGCAAGCTCTCCATGGCTAGTCTGGCGCCTTTCTGAGGGGCCTTGCGTGTGGGATCCAGGCCTTCCTCAGAGCACCCTCTCCCTGTGGTTACCATTGTGGGCTGGGGTCTTCCTCAGAGCTCACTCTCCCCAGGTTGCGGATTCACACCCTGGGCCTCTCACCCTACAGGTTGGGGTGTACACCCTTCCCAGTGCTACGGGGGTGCACGGGGATTCCCTGCCTCCTCGGAAGTGCTACCTCACTGGGTGGGGGTGGGGGGGCCCGGAGCAATTGCTGCAGGAGAATTCCCCAAACAGTATCCCTTTTTTTACTTTTTCTTTTTGAGAAATTCCTGCTACTTAAATCTGCCACTCCTTTCAGAGGCCTGGCCTCTGGCACAGCCCAATTTTCCAGCCAGACTGGGGACTGTCCGGATCAGGACCCATCCTAGCCCAACTCTCAACTCTCCCCAACCAGTGTCCACAGACTCCATTGGTGCTCCCCGCCCCTGTGTGTTTGCCACTTAGTTCTTATTCCCCTCTCTGTGACTTCAAGCAACCAGGTCTCTCCTGGTGCTGCTCAAACCTTATTTGGTGGGGGAGGGAGCAGTAGACCCAGCTTTCTCCCAAGAACCGTGTGGTAGGCCCAGCGGGCGCCAGGCCTGGGGCTGTAGTGACCCTGGTCCCTGCACTGGTCCCTGCTCTGGTCCCTGCGCTGGTCCCTGCTCTGGTCCCTGCTCTGGTCCCTGGGATCTTATTGTCCTGAAGCACTCTCTTCACCATCTGGTTTTTCAATGTCCACTACAATTTTTGTTCTCCTATTTTCATACATGCTGGGGTACTGTTGGCCGTTTGCTCCATTCCTCTGAAGATTGGCTAGGTTTTTCTTTCATGTGTAGAAGGAAGTGGAATCTGCTCTCTCCTACCTCACCACCAGCTTCCTCCTCCCCTTCAATTTTAAATGTTAACCTTACTGGATAAAGTATTCTTGGATTCAGATACCTGCTTTTCATCTCTTTGAATATTTTGTGCCATTCACTTCTGTCTTGTAGTGTTTCTAATGAGAAATCTGCTGAAAGCTTTATGGAAACTCCCTTGCAGGTAACTAATTGCCCCTCTCTTGATGCCTTTAAGATTCTCTCTTTTTCTTTAATTTTAGCTATTTTAAATATGATGCATCTGGTTGTGGGCTTCTTTGGGTTCATCTTGATTGGGACTCTCTGTGCTTCACGAACTTGTGTGACTTTTTCTTTCACCAGGTTAGAGAAGTTTTCTGTCATTATTATTATTTTTTAAGTTCTCTATCTTTTGCTCTCTTTCCTCTCCATCTGGTATCCCTATGATATGGATGTTGTGTTTCATGTTGCCCCCCAAACTCATAAACTATCTTTCTGCTTTTTAATTATTTTTTCTTTGATGCCCTGATTGAGTGATTTTTTTCTACCTTTTATTCCATTTTGCTGATTTGATTCTCTGCTTTATGCAAGCTACTGATTATTTTTCTAGTGTGTGTGTTCATTCATTCAGATATGTTACTCTTTATTCTGGTTATTTTTTCATGATTTCTTTTTTAATGGTGTGGAGCACCCATATAACCATTACTTTGAACTATGATTCTGATAAATTGCTTACCTCCATTTTATTTATCGCTTTTCTTCTGGAGATTCCTTCTGTTCTTTTATTTGTGATATGTTTCTTCATTTCTCCAATATGGCTGTCTCTTTATGTTCATTTCTATATATTAAATAGAGCTACTATGACTCCTAGAATTGGTGAGGAGGCTTTCAGTTGTAGGTGTCCTGTGAGAACCAGTAATGAAGTCTCCTTAATAACCCGAGCTGGATGCTTTAGGAATGACACTTGTGTGGGTTATGTGTACCCTCCTTTTGTGATTAGTTCTTTATTGCTGTTGTCCCATTTGTGGATGAGCTTGACCCTCATGCTGGTTGACTATGAGGCTCAATCTCAACCATGTTGTGTAAATTGTTGTACAGGTGTTCACTGAAAAAAACAAGACGAACCAAAATGAATCTGAGAACAATTCAACAACAACAACAACAAAACAAAATCACAACAACAAAAACATCAGAAATGAAGAGACAGAAAAGAAAAAAAAACAAAATAAAATAATAAACAAGAAACAAATAATTAGAGAAGAGAAAACAAAAAAGAGAATATAGAAGAAAAGGAGGAAGAGAAAGAAAAATAATTATGACAAAAATATATATACAGAAAAAATAAAATAAAATACAAAATAGGAAAAAAGAAGGAAAAAGAGAAAAATAGAGTAAGAATAGAAAAGAATAACATATGAACAAAAGGAGAACCAAGATGGCAGCACAGTAGGAGGAGGCAGATTCCACTTCCTCCTACACATGGGAGAAAAACCTAGCCGATCTACAGAGGAACAGAGCAGAGAGTCAACAGTACCACAGCACATATGAAAATAGGAGATCAAAAACATAGACGGTGGGTAGAAAATAGATGGGGGTGGGAGCAAGAATAGTGTGGGAAATGTAGAAGCTAAAGAACTTATGACACATGGACATGAACTAAAGGGGGGAATGTGGGCAGGAGGGGTTGTGCAGGGTGGAGGGGAATGATGGGAGAGAAATGGGACAACTATAATAGCATAATCAATAAAATATATTTAAAAAACTGTAGCAGACCTTCAAAACACACACGGTAAGGAGAATTTTTCAGGAATCTCCTGAAAAATTAAGGAGAGCCCAGGGATCAGTGCAGAAACCAGGGTGGCTAAAGCACCACCCAGCGCTTGCCAGGTCTCCCACAGAGTTCTAGAGAGAGAGCCAGGTCAACCGCTCCCTCCAGGCCAAACAAGGATTGAGCAGCAAAAGGAGAGAACTGGTTGCTTGAAGTCACAGAGAGAGAAGTTAAGGTATGAGTGGCAAACATGCTGGGGCTGTGAGCACCCATGCATAGACCTGGGTGGACTGCACGCAGGGGAGTGCTGGATCCGAGGGACACCCAAGCTCACACCCATAAACTTGGGGAAAGCGCTTGCTAGGCAGCAGGCCCAGAGCCCATGCACTGAGGCCCTGAGTAGAGACGCACCAGGCTAGCCCTGGGGAGAGTAGCCCAAAGCTGACTGAGTGCAGAACTGGGAGAAAACCTATACCACCAACCCTTGGCCCTTGCAGCCAGCAAGACCAGAAAAAACAGCTTGACAAATTTGAAAATAGCAAGAGTCTTTTGTTATTGTTGTTGTTTTTGTTTTCTTGTGTGTGTGTGTGTGTTTAATAATTTTTTAATACTTTTTTATTATTTTTATCTTTTTTACCCCTCAATTTCTTTTGCTTTTCTTTACTTCTTTCTTCTTTTATTTATTTTTATTTTTAAAAAAGATTTTTTTTATTTATCTTTAGAGGGTAAGGGAAAGAGAAAGGAAGAAAGGGAGAGGGACAGAAGCATCAATATATGGTTGCCTCTTGTGTATCCCATGATGGGACCTGGCCTGCAACCCAGGCATGTGCCCTGAATGGGAATCGAAATGCGATCCTTTGGTTCGCGTTTCCTCACTCAATCCACTGAGCTATACCAGCCAGGGCATACTTCTTTCTTCTTTTATATCTTCTTCCTCTCTTTCCAAATTTTATCTCTTCTTCCTTCCGCTTTTTTTCTTTTTTCAGTTTTTTCCTTCTTTCCTCTTTTTAAATACCCACAAATGAGACAAAAGAAACACAAAAACCTGGAATTATGAAAAAAACAGAGTTGGACCCAATGAGGGGGCATCCCAAAGCTGAGACAGTGGAAACTGTGAACTGCAGGATACTGAAGGAGACTGCACCACTGAATCTCACAGGTATTCTACCAGAGAAGTTCACACCATAAACCCAGGAATCCAGAACAGATCAATTTAAGAAGCTAAGGCTAACAAAAAGAGCCTCCCAAACAATGGGAAGACAAAAAAAAAAAAAAAAAAAAAACAACCTCCAAATGAAAGAAAAGGAGGAAGCCCCGGAAAGAATGCTAAATGAAACTGGGGCAACTCAACTATCGGATATTGAGTTCAAAGCAATGGTTCTCAGGAAGCTCCATGAGCTCTCAATGAGCTACCAGAAACTACAGGGAAGTTATGATGAACTCACTGAAAACTATATCAACATGAAAAAGGAAATAGAAACTATCAACAAGGGCCAAGAGGCAATAAAGAATACAATTTATGAACTGAAGAACACAGTAGAAAGAATGAAAAACAGAATCTATGAAGCAGAATATTGGATCAGCGAGTTGGAGGACAAAGTAGGAAAAAAACACCCAGAAAGAGCAAGAAAAGGAAAAGACGCTCAGAAAGAATGAAGAAGGATTAAGAGAAATGCAAGACAACATGAAATGTAATAATATAAGTATCATAGGAATACCAGAAGGAGAAGGAGAAGAACAACGGATAGAAAACATATTTGAAAAAAGTAATGATGAAAAGTGTCCCTAATTTGATGAGAGAAAATATCACACAAATCCAGGAAACACAGAGAGTACCAATCAAGAGGAACCCAAACAGGCCCACTTCAAGACACATCATAATTAAAATGGCAAAATTCCAAGACAAAGAGAGAATCTTAAAGGCAGCAAGGGAGAAAGAGGAAGTAACATACAAGAGAGCCCCGATAAGATTAGCAGCTGACTTCTCAATGGAAATGCTCCAAGCCAGAAGAGAATGGCAGGAAATATTCCAAGTAATGAGAACCAAAGGCTTGTAACCAAGACTACTTTACCCATCAAGGCTTTCAATCAAGATGAAAGGCCAAATAAGGAGCTTCCCAGAAAAAGAAAGTATACAAGAATACACCTTTACCAAACCAGTTCTTCAAGAGATACTAAAAGGACTGCTTTAAGGAGAGTAAGTAGAAGAGAGAAAGAGAGAGAGGAACATAGGTAGGAAAATGGCAATGAATAAGTACCTAACAATAATAACCTTAAGCCTAAATGGATTAAATGCTCCAATCAAAAGACATAGAATAGCTGAATGGATAAGAAAGCATGACCCACACATATGCTGCCTACAAGAGACCCACCTCAGGGAAAAAAGACCTACACAGACTCAAAGTGAAGCACTGGAAACAAATTTTCCAAGCAAATGGACAGGGAAAAGAAGCCAGGGTAGCAATACTCATATCAGACAAAATAGACTTCAAAAGAAGGGCCATAAAGAGAGACCCAAAAGGTCACTTCATAATACTCAAGGGAAAAATTCACCAAGAATACATAAACATTGTAAATATATATGCACCCAACGGAGGAGCACCTAAATACATCAAGGAAATCTTAGAGGATTTAAGAAAGATATTGAGAGCAACACAATTACAGTAGGGGATTTTAACACCCCACTGTCAAAAATGGACAAATCTTCCAAACAAAATATCAGCACAGATATTGTGGCATTGAACAAAACCCTAGAGGAAATGGACTTAGCTGATATATATAGAGGCCTTCATCCAAAAAAAAAAACACAAAAAAACTAAATACGCATTCTTTTCAAATGCACATGGAACATTTTCAAAGAAAGACCACATGATAGGACACAAAATAAACCTCAACAAATTCAAGAAAATCAAAATTATACCAAGCATTTTCTCTCTGACCACAAGGGACTGAAACTAGAAACCAACCCCAAGGGGAAAAACCGAAGACCCTCAACATCATGGAGATTGAATAGCATTCTATTAAACAATGAATGGGTCAAGAGTGAAATTAGGGAGGAAATCAAAAAGTTTCTAGAAACAAATGAAAATGAACTCACAACTACCCAAATCTAATGGGACACAGTGAAGGCAATCCTCAGAGGGAAGTTCATAGTGATACAGGCCTACCTAAAAAGGATAGAAACATCTCAAACAAACAACTTAACCCTATTCCTACAAGAACTCGAGGAATAACAACAAAGACATCCCAGAGAAAGTAGAAGGAAGGAAATAAACAAGATCAGAGCAGAATTAAATGGCATAGAGACTAAAAGCACAATTCTGAGGATCAATGAATCCAGGAGCTGGTTCTTTGAAAAGATCAACAAAATAGAGAAGCCCTTAAGCAGGCTTATCAAGAAAAAAAAGAGAGAGGGCTCAAATAAGCACAATCTGAAATGAAAGAGGAGAGATTACAACTGACACCATGGAAACAGAAAAGATTGTAAGAAATTACTATGAAGAACTGTATGCCAAGAAATTTGAAAACCTAGGTGAAATGGACAAGTTTCTAGAAAAATATAATCTCCCAAAACTCAGTGAAGAAGAAGCAGAAAGCCTGAACAGACCAGTAATAGCAGATGAAATTGAAGCAGTAATCAAAAAACTCCCGACACACAAAAGCCCTGAACAGGATGGTTTCACAGGTGTATTCTACAGAGCATTGAAGGAAAAGCTAACTCCTATCCTTCACAGACTTTTCAAAAAAAATCCAAAATGATGGAAGACTCCCAAACTCTTTTTATGAAGCCAGTATCATTCTAATCCCAAAACCAGATAAAGACACAACAAAGAAAGAAAACTTCAGGCCCATATTGCTGATGAACTTAGACCCTAAAATCCTCAACAAAATATTGGCAAACCTTATCCAACAATACATTAAAAAGATTATACACCATGCCCAAGTGGGATTCATCCCAGGAATGCAAGGATGTTTCAATATTCACAAATCAGTAAATGTAATACATCACATAAAAAAAAAAAGCAAAGGCAAAAATCACATGATCACATCAATAGATGAGGAAAAAGCATTCAATAAGGTACAACACCCATTTATGATAAAAGCACTCAGCAAAGTCAGAATAGAGGGAGCATTCCTCAACATAATAAAAGCCATAGATGAGAGACCTATAGCCAACATCATAC
Source organism: Glossophaga mutica (assembly GCA_039655065.1). Classification (NCBI taxonomy): domain Eukaryota; kingdom Metazoa; phylum Chordata; class Mammalia; order Chiroptera; family Phyllostomidae; genus Glossophaga; species Glossophaga mutica. The sequence goes on along the minus strand of CM077307.1, from coordinate 100,481,098 downwards.
TCAATGGGCAAAAACTAAAATCTTTTTTACTAAGATTAGGAAGAAGTCGAGGTTGTCCACTTTCACCACTTCTATTCAATATAGTATTGGAAGTCTTAGCCACAGCGATTAGATAAGAGAAGGAAATAAAAGGCATCCACCTCTGAAAGGAGGAAATAAAACTATCATTGTTTGCAGATGACGTGATAGGGTACATAGAAAATCCTATACATTTGGCCAAAAAGTTGCTCTACCTAATAAATGAATTTGGCCAAATAGCCAGATACATACTCAATATCCAGAAATCAAACCATTTTTGTATTCCAACAATGAAACAACAAAAGCAGAAATCAAGACAAAAAATGCGATTCAATATAGCAAAAAGAAAAATAAAATACCTAGGAATAAACCTAATCCAGGAGGTAAAAGACCTGTATGCAGAAAACTACACAACACTGAAGAAAGAAATCAAGGAAGACACAAACAAGTGGAAGCATATACCGTGTTCATGGACCGGAAGAATTAACATCATCAAAATGTCCATACTACCCAAAGCAATTTACAAATTCAATGCAATACCTATTAAAGTACCAATGGCATATTTCACAGACATAGAACAAATACTTCAAAAATTTATATGGAACCATAAATGTCCCTGAAGAGCTGCAGCACTATTGAGAAAGAAGAGCAAAGTAGGAGGGATCACAGTACCTGATACCAAACAGTATTACAAGGCTACTGTAATCAAAACAGCCTGGTACTGGCATAAAAACAGGCACGTGGACCAGTGGAATAGAATGGAGAGGCCAGAAATAAATCCACATCTCTATGGTCAATTAATATTCAAGAAAGGGGGCAGCAACATAAAATGGAGTGAAAATAGCCTCTTCAACAAGTGGTGTTGGGAGAACTGGACAGCTACGTGTAAAAAAATGAAACTCAAGCACCAACTTACGCCATACACAAAAATAAATTTAAGGTGAATAAAAGAGTTAAATGTAAGCCGTGACACCATTAAAGTCCTAGAGGAGAACATAGGCAGGAAAATCTCAGATATTCCGCCCAGCAACATTTTTACTAATATGTCCCCTAAAGCAAGGGACATAAAGGAAAGAAAAAACAAATGGGATCTCATCAAAATAAAAACCTTCTGCACAGCTAAAGAAAACAGCATTAAAATAAAAAGAGAACCAACTGTATGGGAAAACATATTTGACAATGATACCTCAGACAAGGGATTAATCTCCAAAATATATAAAGAACTTACAAGACTCTAAGACAAGCAACCCAATTAAAAAATTTTGCTGTCTTTTTTAGGTAGGCCTGTATTGCGATGAACTTCCCCCTCAGGGCTACCTTCATTGTGTCTTGTAGGTTGTGGTCTGTTGTGTATTTAATTTGCATTTGTTTCAGAAACGTTTTGATTTCTTCCTTGGTCTTATTGTGAACCCATTCATTGTTCAATAACATCTTATTCAGTCTCCATGAATTTGACTTCTTTTGCATTTTTTCCTTTATTTTGCTTCTTTGGGGTGAAAGGATCTGAATATATCAGCTAAGTCCATTTGATCTAGTGTGTTCTTCAGTGCCACAATACTCTTGCTGATATATATTTTTTGACAATCTGTCCATTGTTGAGAGTGGAGTGTTAAAATCTCCTACTATAAGTGTGTTGTTATCTATAGCTTTCTTGAAGTTATCTAAGATTTTCCTTATATAGTTGGGTGCTCTTATGTGGAGTACATATGTGTGTACAATGTTTATGTTTTCTTGATGGATTCTTCCTTGAATAGTATGAAGTGTCCATCTGTGTCTCTCTTTAAAAATATATTTTGTTAATTATGCTATTACAATTGTCCCATTTCCCCCATTTATTCCCTTCTGCCTTGAACCCCCTTATCCACATCCCCCACTTAGTTCATGTCTATGGGTTGTACATATAAGTACTTTAGCTTCTACATTTTCTATACTATTCTTAACATCTCCCTGTATATTTTGTACCTATCATTTATATTTCTTATTACCTGTGCCTTTCCCCCCATTCTCCTCCTCCTCCTACCCAAATGATAACCCTCCATGTGATCTCCATTTCTGTCATTCTGTTCCTGTTCTAGCTTTTTGTTGAACGTTTAATTGTTGATAGTTGTGTTTGTTGTCATTTTACTGTTCATAGTTTTTGGTCTTCTACTTTTTTGTACATAAGTCCCTTTAACATTTCATATAATAAGGGCTTGGTGATAATGAACTCCTTTAGCTTGACCTAATCTGGGAAGCACTTTATCTGCCTTTCTATTCTAAATGATATCTTTGCTGGATCTAATGTTCAGTGTAGGCCCTTGCCTTTCATGACTTGGAATCATGTCTTTTCAGCCCCTTCTTGCCTGTAAGGTTTCTTTTGAGAAACCAGCTGATAGGCTTATGAGAAATCCTTTGTAGGTAACTGTCTCCTTTTCTCGGTTCTTTTTTTTTTTAATTTTTATTTTAATTGTTGATCTTGTACAGTTTTCTGTCCTTTACTCCAACCCCAGGCCCCCACCCCAACCCTCCCCATCTTCCTCCCATTTCCATCGCCCATAGTTCTTATCCATGTGTTCTTTACAATTGTTCCTATAAACCCTTCCCCTTTTCCCATGAAATTCCCTCCCCTCTCCCCTCTGGTGACTGTCAGCCTGTTCTCAAATTCAGTGTCTTTGTTTATATTATGCTTGTTTGTCTGTTTTGTTGATTAGGTTCATGGTAAAGGTGAGATCATGTGGTATTTGTCTTTCACTACCTGGCTTATTTCGCTTAGCATGATGCTCTCCAGTTCCATCCATGTCGTTGTGAACGGTAGGAGCTCCTTCTTTCTTTCTGCTGCATAGAATTCCATTGTGTATATGTACCACAGTTTTTTGATCCATTCATTTACGGATGGGCAACTAGGTTTCTTCCAACACTTGGCTATTGTAAATTGTGCTGCTATAAACATAGGGGTGCATAGGTTCTTTTGGATTGGTGTTTCAGTGTTCTTGGGGTATAGTCCTAGCAGTGGAATTGCTGGGTCAAAAGGTATGTCCATTTTTAGTTTTCTTAGAAAATTCCATACTGTTTTCCATAGTGGTTGTACCAGTCTGCATTCCCACCAACAGTGCACTAGGGTCCCCTTTTCTCCACAACCTCTCCAGCACTTGCTGTTTGTTGCTTTGTTTATGAGGATCATTCTGACTGGTGTCAAGTGGTATCTCATTGTGGTTTTAATTTGCATCTCTCTGATAGCTAGAGATACTGAACATCTTTTCATGTGTCTCTGGATCCTCTGTATGTCCTCCTTGGAGAAGTGTCTGCCCCAGTCCTTTGCCCAATTTTTAATTGGGTTGCTTGTCTTCTTAGAGGGGAGTTGTGTAAGTTCCTTGTATATGTTGGAGATTAAACCCTTATCTGAGGTATCATTGGTAAATATATTTTCCCACACAGTCGGTTCTCTTTTTATTTTAATACTGTTTTCTTTGGCCAAGCAGAAGCTTTTTATTTTGATGAGATCCCATTTGTTTATTCTTTCCTTTATGTCCCTTGCTTTAGGAGACATATTAGTAAAAATGTTGCTGGGTGGAATATCTGAGATTTTCCTGCCTATGTTCTCCTCTAGGACTTTAATGGTGTCACGGCTTATATTTAAATCTTTTATCCACCTTGAATTTATTTTTGTGTATGGTGTAAGTTGGTGTTCAAGTTTCATTTTCTTGCTTGTACCTGTCCAGTTCTCCAAACACCACTTGTTGAAGAGACTATTTTTACTTGATTTTATGTTGCTGCCCCCTTTGTCAAATATTAATTGACTGTAGAGACTTGGGTTTATTTCTGGGCTCTCCATTCTATTCCACTGGTCGTGCTTGTTTTTATGCCAGTACCAGGCTGTTTTGATTACAGTAGCCTTGTAATACAGTTTGGTATCAGGTACTGTGATCCCTCCTACTTTGCTCTTCTTTCTCAATAGTGCTGCAGCTCTTCAGGGACATTTATGGTTCCATATAAATTTTTGAAGTGTTTGTTCTATGTCTGTGAAATATGTCATTGGTACTTTAATAGGTATTGCATTGAATTTGTAAATTGCTTTGGGTAGTATGGACATTTTGATGATGTTAATTCTTCCCATCCATTTCCTTCTTCAGTGTTGTGTAGTTTTCTGCATACAGGTCTTTTATCTCCTTGGTTAGGTTTATTCCTGGGTATTTTATTTTTCTTTTTGCTATATCAAATGGCATATTTTTCTTCATTTCTGCTTCTGTTGTTTCATTGTTGGTATACAAAAATGCCTTTGATTTCTGGATATTGACTTTGTATCCGGTTGTTTGGCCAAATTCATTTATTAGCTCAAGCAGTTTTTTGGCCGAGTTTATAGGATTTTCTATGTACACTATTATGTCATCTACAAATAATGATAGTTTTGTTGACTCCTTTCAGAGGTGGATGCCTTTTCTTTTCTTTTCTTTTTTTTTTTTTTTTTTTTTTTTTGTCTAATCACTGTGGCTAAGACTTCCAATACTATATTGAATAGAAGTGGTGAAAGTGGACAACCTTTTCATGTTCCTGATTTTAGTGGAAAAGATTTTATTTTTTGCCCGTTGAGTATGATGTTGACTGTAGGTCTCTCATATATGGCCTTTATTATGTTGAGGAATTCTCCCTCTATTCTCATTTAGCTGAGTGTTTTTATTATAAATGGGTGTTGTACCTTATCAAAAGCTTTTTCTGCATCTATTGATATGATCATGTGATTTTTGTCTTTGCTTTTGTTTATGTGATGAATTACATTTACTGATTTGCGAATGTTGAACCATCCTTTCATCTGTGGGATGAATCCCACTTGGGCATGGTGTATGATCTTTTTAATGTATTGATGGATGCGGTTTGCCAATATTTTGTTGAGGATTTTAGCATCTGTGTTCATCAGCAATATTGGCCTGAAGTGTACTTTCTTTGTTGTGTCTTTATCTAATTTTGGGTTTATGATGATGCTGGCTTCATAAAAAGAGTTTGGGAATCTTCCATCATTTTGGATTTTTTGGAATAGTCTCTGAAGGATAGGGGTTAGCTCTTCCTTAAATGCTTTGTAGAATTCTCCTCTGAAACCATCTGGTTCAGGGCTTTTGTGTGTCAGGAGTTTTTTGATTACTGCTTCAATTTCATCAGCTGTTATTGGTTTGCTCAGGCTTTTTGCTTCTTCTTCATTGAGTTTTGGGATATTATATTTTTCTAGAAACTTGTCCATTTCATCTAGGTTTTCAAATTTCTTGACATACACTTCTTCATAGTAATTTCTTACAATCCTTTGTATTTCTGTGGTGTCACTTGTAATCTCTCCTCTTTCATTTCTGATTGTTTTTATTTGAGTCCTCTCTCTTTTTTCTTGATGAGCCTGCCTAAAGACTTGTCGATTTTATTTATCTTTTCAAAAAACCAGCTCCTGGATTCATTGATCCTTAGGATTGTACTTTTAGTCTCTATGCCATTTAATTCTGCTCTGATCTTAGTTATTTCCTTCCTTCTACTTTTTCTGGGCAGTCTTTGTTGTTGATCCTCGAGTTCTTGTAGGCATAGGGTTAGGTAGTTTGTTTGAGATGTTTCTGTCTTTTTTAGGTAGGCCTGTACTGCTATCAACTTCCCCCTCAGGACTGCCTTTGCTGTGTCCCATAAGTTTTGGGTCGATGTGAGTTCATTATCATTTGTTTCCGGAAACTTTTTGATTTCCTCCCTAATTTCATTCTTGACCCATTGATTGTTTAATAGCATGCTATTCAATCTCCATGATGTTGAGGGTTTTGGGTTTTTCCCCTTGGGGTTGGTTTCTAGTTTCAGTCCCTTGTGGTCAGAGAAAATGTTTGGTATGATTTCCATTTTCTTGAATTTGTTGAGGCTTGATTTGTGTCCTATCATGTGGTCTATCTTTGAAAATGTTCCATGTGCATTTGAAAAGAACATGTATTCAGTTTCTTTGAGATGAAGGGCTCTATATACACATCTGTTAAGTCCACTTCATGTAGCGTGTTGTTCCATGCCATAATATCTTTGTTGAGTTTTTGTTTGGAAGACCTGTTCATTTTTGACAGTGGGGTGTTAAAATCCCCTACTATATTTGTGTTGCTGTCAATATCTTTCTTGACATCCTCTAGGATTTCCTTGATGTATTTAGGTGCTCCTCCGTTGGGTGCATATATATTTACAATGTTTATGTCTTCTTGGTGAATTCTTCTCTTGAGTATTATGAAGTGACCTTCTGGGTCTCTCTTTATGGCCCTTCTTTTGAAGTCTATTTTGTCTGATGTGAATATTGCTACCCCAGCTTTTTATCCTGTTCATTTGCTTGGAAAATTTGTTTCTAGCCCTTCACTTTGAGTCTGTGTATGTCTTTTGTCCTGAGGCGGATCTCTTGTAGGCAGCATATGTGTGGGTCATGCTTTCTTAGCCATTCAGCTATTCTATGTCTTTTGATTGGAGCATTTAATCCATTTACATTTAAGGTTATGATTGATAGGTATTTATTCATTGCCATTTTCTTACCTGTGTTCTTCTCTCTCTTTCTCTCTCTGTCTTTTCCTTTCTTCCCTTAAAGCAGTTCCTTTAGTATCTCTTGCAGAATTGGTTTGGTAGAGGTGTATTCTTTTAGCGTTCTTTTGTCTGGGAAGCTCCTTATTTGGCCTTCTATCTTGATTGAAAGCCTTGCTGGATAAAGTAGTCTTGGTTGCAGGCCTTTGGCTCTCATTGCTTGGAATATTTCTTGCCATTCTCTTCTGGCTTGGAGCGTTTCCATTGAGAAGTCAGCTGCTAACCTTATAAGGGTTCCCTTGTATGTTACTTCCTCTTTCTCCCTTGCTGCCTTTAAGATTCTCTCTTTGTCTTGGAAATTTACCATTTTAATTCTGATGTGTCTTGAAATAGGCCTGTTTGGTTTCCTCTTGATTGGGACTCTCTGTGTTTCCTGGATTTGTGTGGCCTTTTCTCTCACCAAAATAAGGGAATTTTTTCATCATTACTTTTTCAAATAGGTTTTCTATTCCTTGCTCTTCTTCTTCTCCTTCTGGGATCCCTATTCTATGGGTATTATTCTGTTTCATGTTGTCTTGCATTTCTCTTAATCCTTCTTCATTCTTTCTGAGCCTCTTTTTCTTATCTTGCTCATTCTGGGTGTTTTTTTCTATTTTGTCCTCCAACTCGCTGATCCAATCTTTTGCTTCATCGATTCTGCTTTTCATTCCTTCTACTGTGTTCTTCAGTTCAGAAATTGTATTCTTCATTTCCTCTTGGCCATTGTTGATAGTTTTTATTTCCTTTTTCATGTTGATGTAGTTTGCAATGAGTTCATCATAACTTCCCTGTACTCTCTGGTAGCTCATTGAGAGTTCTTGTAACTTCCTAACAACCATTGCTTTGAACTCAATATCTGATAGTTGAGTTGCCTCAGTTTCATTTAGCATTCTTTCTGGAGCTTCCTCCTTTCCTTTCATTTGGGGATTATTTCTTTGTCTTCCCATTGTTTTTAAGACTCTTGTTGTTAGCCTCAGCTTCTTAGATTGATCTGTTCTGGCTCCCTGGGTTTGTGGTATGACCTTCTGTGGTAGAATACCTTTGAGATTCAGTGGTGGATTTTCCTTCTTATATCCTGTTTTTTACCGGGACCAACTCTGGTTTTTTTCACAGTTCCAGGTTTTTAGGGTTTTTTTTTTCGTCTCACTCGTGGGTATTTAAAAAGAGAAAGAGGAAAAAAATGAAAGTAGTAGAAAGAAGAAGAAAAGAGGAAGGTAGAATAGATAAAATTGGAAAGAAAGGAAGAGGGAATAAAACAAGAAAGAAATAAAAAGAGGCAAAAGGAGTTGTGGAGTAAAAAAGAAGATAAAAATAATAAAGAAATAATAATTTAAAACAATTATATAGACAGGCACACAAACAAACAAAAAACAACAACAAGTGAAACAAAAAACAAACAAACAAACAAAAAAAGAAACAACCAAAAAAAGGGGGGAAAAAACCCAAGAACAAAAAAAGAAAAAAACCTGTTGTTGTTTTCAAACTTGCCGAACCAGTTTTTCTGGTTGCTGGCTTCGATGGCCGAGGAGTGATCGTTTTGCTCTTCTCTGTGTTCAGTACTCAGTCATCATTGTGCTATGGTCCCCAGAGTTAGTAGGCACCTCTCCCCACATGGCTTCTAGCGTGTGTTCTGAGACTCCTCATGTGCGTTTACTTCCTCGAGTTTATGGGTGTGAGCTCGGTTCTCTGGTCATGCACAGCTGCCTGTGTTGGCCGCTGCACAGCTTTCTGTGGTGGCTCTGGGCCTATGATCCCGCAGCCATCTCCCACCTGCGCCTATGGCCCTGAGCTGTCTGCATTCTCGCACCCGCCCGTGCACTGGTGAGTATGGTCCCACAGCTGTTTCCAGTGGCCAGCGCCTATGCTTTCGCTCGTGCCTATGATCCCACAACCGTGTAGGTTCCTGTGTGGGTGCCTATTTTCTTGCAGCTGTCTCACGTCACACAAGCCTCCATCTGCAGTCGGGGCAACTATGATCGCTCAGCTCATAGTAGTCTGGCGACCACGAAAACTCAGTTCAAGGTTGTGCAGTGACCTGGCGAGGAGCAACCACTATTGCTTGGCCCGTAGTTGCATGGTGGCCCCTAAGGTCTCTCAGCCCATTTCAGTGGCTGACCCAGTTCCCTCCCTAGAGCCCTGGGGCAGGTTTGGCAGAACTCCAGGCTGGGACCTCAGCCTTCCTGCTCTCTGCGCTGATCCCTGGGCTCCTATTGTTCTGAAGTACTCTCCTTACTGACTGGTTTTTCAATGTCCGCTACAATTTTCGGTCTCTTATTCTCAAATATGCTGTGTTACTGTTCCTTGTCTGCTCTGTTCTTCTGTAGATCAGCCAGGTTTTTCTCCCATGTGTAGGGGGAAATGGAATCTGCTCCCTCCTACCATGCCACCATCTTCCCTCCTCTGTCTCCTTTTCTCTCACTGCTGTTAAGATTCTCTCCTTATCTCATTAAGATATTACATCCTTTAGTTCTCTGGATTTAATCTTGGGTAATGTAATTATGATGTGCCTTGGCATGTGCTTCCTTGTGTCCACCTTCTTTGGGACTCTGTGAGCTTCCTGGACTTCCTGGAAGTCTATTTCCTTTGCCAGATTGGGGAAGTTCTCCTTCATTATGTTTTCAAATAAGTTTTCAACTTCTTGCTCTTCCTCTTCTCCTTCTGGTATCCCTTTGATTCAGATCTTGGAACACTTAAAGTTGTCCCAGAGGTTCCTAAGTCTCTCCTCATTTTTTAAAATTCTTGTTTCTTCATCATGTTCTGGTCGAATGTCTACGTCTTCCTTCTCCATACCATTGACTTGAGTCCTCATTTCCTTCCTTTCACTGTTGGTTCCCTGTGCATTTTCCTTTAATTCACTTTTCCTAGCCTCCACTCTTTCCTCTATTTTGCAATCATATTCAACCAGTTCTGTGAGCATCCTGATTACCAGTGTTTTGAACTGTGCATCTGAAAGGTTGGCTCTCTCTTTGTTGCTTAGGTGTATTTTTTCTGGAGCTTTGATCTGTTCTTTCATTTGGGCCAGTTTTGTTGTTGTTGTTGTTGTGTTTTGTTTTGTCACAGTGTGCCCTTTATGTTGTAAGGGGCAGAGCCTTATGTATTCACATGGCAGGGCAACCCACATTGCTGCGTTATGGCACTGTGCATGAGGGACAGATCAACAAGGGAATATTGTCACTTGCTGGGCCCTCTGTCAGCTTTAAGACACTTCCTTTGCTACCCACAAGCAAATTGGGCTCTTCTGGTGCTAATTCCTGGGTGGGTAGTTTTGTGTTTGATCTAGAACACTGTGGTTCTCTCCAAAGAACTCTGCTGTGAGGCTGGGAGTTTCTCCTGCCCCTGCAACCCCCCTCAGGTTTTTCTAGTCTGAGGTTTTAAGGTTTTATTTCCCCACAGTGGAACCCTCAATTGCACAGTCTGTCTCACTCCCCAGTTGTTCTTCCTGGTTTATCTGCATGCAAATATGGGACCATCCACTCTACTAACCTCAACTTAACCTGGTTCATGAGCCGCCACCTTCCCTGCCTTGCTCCACCACCGACCGCCTTCTCCACCCTGGTTCTCCATCCGTGATCTTGACATGAGTCTTCTCCACCCCTACTGCCTTTCTCTTCCCCTCTTACCAATCTGGATGAATGTTTCTTCCTTAACTCTTTGGTTGTCTGAGTTCCATACAGTTCGATTTTCTGACAGTTCGGGTCGTTGTTGTTATTGTTTTTAATTTCTTGTTGTCCTTTTGGTTGTTTAAGGACACAAATTGTATCTACCTATACATCCACCTTGGCTGGAAGTCCTGTGTCTCTTTTTATGGCCTTTATTTGTAAGTCTTTTATTTTCTGATATAAACATTGCTACATGGTTTTTTATTTCTATTTGTTTGGAATATTTTTTCCAACCCTTTACTTTCAGTCTATGTAGGTCTTTTGTTCTTAGTTGAGTGTTTTGTAGGCATCATATGTGTGGCTCATGTTTCTTATCCATTCAATTATCTTATGTCTTTTCATCAGACTTTTAATCCATTTACATTTAAGGTTATTATTGATAGGTACTTATTCATTGTCATTCCCCCCTTTGTGCCTCTGTTCCTCTCTCTCTCACACTTTTTTTCTCTCTTCTTAAAGCAGTCCCTTTAGCATATCTTGCAGTTTTGGAGGTGTATTCTTTTAGAATTCTTTTGTCTGAGCAAGTCCTTATTTTGCCTTCTATTTTAAATGGCAGCCTTGCTGGGGTAGAGTAGTCTTTGTTCCAGCCCTTTGCTTTTCATAACTTGAAATATTTGCCATTCCCTTCTGGATTGTTGTGTTTCTGCTGCGAAATCTGCTGCCAGCCTTATCAGAGATCCCTTGCACATTATTTCCTGTTTTTCCCTTGCTGCCTTAAGATTCTCTATCTTCAAATTTTGTCAGTTTAATTATGATGTGTCATGGAGTAAGCCTCTTTGAGTTCATCTTGTTAAGACCCTCTGTGTTTCCTGGATTTGTATGACGTTTTCTCTCATCAAATTAGGAAAGTTTTTTGTTGTTACTTTTTCAAACAGATTTTCTATCTCTTGTTCTTCTTCCTCTCCTTCTGACATCCCTATTATATGGATATTTTTATGTTTCATGTTGTCCTGCATTTCCCTTAACCCCTCTTCATTCTTTTTGAGTCTTTTCTCCTTTTCTTGCTCTCTCTGGTAGATTTTTGTACCTTGTCTTTCAGTTAGTTGATTTGATCCTCTGCTTCATCTAACCTACTGTTGATTCCTTTGACTGTGTTCTTCAATTCAGAAGTTGTATTCTTTATATCCTCTTGGCTCTTGTTTACAGTTTCTATGTTCATGTTGTTGAAGTTCATAGTAAGTTCCTTGTAGCTTCCCTGTGGGTTTATTTATTTATTTTTGTAATTTTCACTGAGCTCATTAAGCTTCCTTGTAACCATTGTTTTGAACTCAATATTTGATAGTTTACTGGCCTTTATTTCATTTAGAAATTCTTAAGGGTATTCCTCCTTTCCTTTGTTGGGGTTGCTTGTTTGTCTCCCCACTTTAGGGGAGACTCTTCTTGTTTGATTTTGCACCTTAAATTGATCAACTTTGACTCACTGTGGTTATGTGTGAACTTCTATGGTAGGAGACCTATGTGATTCAGTTGTGCAGTCTCCTTGATCTCCTGAACTTAATGCTCTTGGGATTTACTTTATGCTGTTTAGGTTGGCTCTCGGAATATAGTTGGTTTTGATTGTTGTTGGATTATTATTTGGTTGGCCCTTTCCTGCAGCTGGTTGACTGAGGGTTACTCAACCCATCACTCCTTGTATGCTGTTGTACAGGTGCTGCCAGGACAAAACTATAAAGCCTAGGAACAAACCCACACCCACAAAAACAACTCCTACCTGCAATCCTACTATCAACAGCAAATGAACCAGTATTAATAACGTTGTAAAGAGATTAAGACTATTAAAAGAAAGGAAAGTGAATATAAGATGACCTACTGAAACAAAAGTGCTTTTGAGAGGGTAGAGGGAGAAACAGTAATAAGAATTAGGAATTGGAGCAATGCAAATAGAGAAAGTGAAATTTACGTCATAAATAAAAAAGATAATGAAGAAGGCAGAATTGAGTAAAAGGGAAGCATATAGTGTTAGGTTTAAATAAAAATTTAAAGAAATAAAATAAAATAAAGTGAGAGAGATAAAAAGGAAAAGTAAGTAAATAATAAATAGGAACCAAATTGGAGAGAAAGGTACACCACAGCTCTATTAACAAAAAGTGAACTAAAACTAATGTAGATTCACCCTGGCTGGTGTGGTTCAGTGGATTGAGCAGGGGTTTGTGAAGCAAGGAGTCACTGGTTCAATTCCCAGTCAGGGCACATGTCTGCATTGTGGGTGATGTCCCCAGTACAGGGTGCGTGAGAGCCAACCACAAATTAATGTTTCTCTCCCTCTTTTTCTTCCTCCCTTCCCCTCTAAAAATAAATAAATAAAATCTTTAAAAATTAATATAGGTGGGATGGGCATAAGAGGGAAAAAGAAAGAAGAAAAACTTAAGAGATGTTATAGAGGAAAGGGAAGTGATTTTGAGATGATAGAGGCAGAAGTAATACTAAAAATGAGGAATGAAAGCAGCCTAAGAAAGGGAAACATTAAAATCTGAGGTGAAAAGAAAAATAAAAAAGGCAGGATGAAAGAGAAAAAGAAAAAGAAAAAAAATGAGCCCAAGACAGGGTAAAATTAAAATCTGAGATGCAAAAATGAGTAGGACACGGGGAATAGTAAAATGTGAAATTTGAAATACAAAAATAGTGAAGATCTAGAGATAAAATTGAAAAAATGCAACAATAACTAGCCTATCCACAACCTATGAGCAAAGATAGCTAAAGGTGGAGAGTGAATGTGGGTATTTTAAGAGTGGAAAAAAGAATGTGGCATCTCACATTGACCATTGACAAGAAAATTGCTTTTGAGAGGCTGGACAAGGAGAAATTGTAAGAGTGCGGAATGAAACAAGTTGTTGGACGAGAGAAAAAAATAAATAAAAATAACAAAAGGAAAGAAGGTAAAATGGGGTAAGTGAAGGGAGGAGCAAAATATGTGAATTGAAAAACTAATATAAAATCTACTGATAATATGCACAAACTTGAAGGATAAGAAAAGAATGTTAAAAAGCTATGCAGGAAATGAAATATCACAAATCATGGAGGAGACTACAGTGGATTTTGTCTCGGTAGCATCTAGCATTTACCACTGTTTTTTCTTTCTGGATCTGCCTCTGGTGATGTCAGATGGTGACCCGATCTTCCCTTAGGCAGCCTGTTCAAGACAACCAGGGATTGACTGTCCGTGGCTGGCTCTTTCAGTTGTTAATCTAGTCACTCTGCACTCAGCATTCAGGCTTAAGCACCATAGGTGGGGCAGAGATCCTCCTGGGGTTGGGGATTTGCTTTCAGTGGGGCTGCTGCCACTCAGAGGGGAGTGGTCTGCCTGAGCAAGATCACTGCTGCAGTATGGGGGATGACTCAGCACCAGGACTCTAGCAGCTACTCTCTCAGTTCACTCCCCAATGTCTCCATCCCCAGTCTCTCTTCAAGGATCTCTAGTTCAATCTGCACCCCACTTTGCTGGAGCCCAGGGTAAGTGGCTCCCAATGAAAATGTATGTGTTTGCCCTTTAAATGGTTCTTTGCATCTCTAGCTGTCTATCTCTGGCAGAAAGCAGCCCTGTTGCTTTTCACAGCTGGATGTTATCTGTATACTTTTCGAGCTCTGTTGTCTAAGCTATGGATTCCAGTTTAGGGCTAAAACTCCACACTTCTCAAGGGGATTGAACCAGCTTTTTAAATATCCCTCTGGCACTTCAGCTGCCACCTGTGGGCACTCAGCCAGCCCTCTCACCTCTCCACCATACTCCCTATCAATAATGTTTTGCTGAAGCTATTTCTTCTGTCTATGGTTATAAGGCTTTTTACTCACTATTGTTTAGTTGTTTGTTCTGGATGATTTTGCCACAATTTACTTATAATTCTGAATTGCTCTGGGGAGGAGGTTAGTGTAACTTCTATGCACTCCTCCACCATCTTGGATATCTTTTGTTTGTTTATTGTAGTACTTCTGACATCTAGAGAAGCCCCTAGGACATAAAAAGCTTTCAAAAGTTGTTTTCTTTGATTAAATGTTTCCTTCACTGAAAGTTACTCATTCCATTTTTGTTTTTGTAATAGTAACTCTTAATACAAATATTAAGGTTTATCTATTTCTTATCAAATCTAATTTAATCAGAAGTTATAGTTCCTCTGTGAAGAAATAAACATTGTGAAGAGTTAGAAGATGGCAGCAAGGTAGGTGGGAGCGGAGCCCACTTCTCCTTGTGCCCAACTGGAACACTTAGCTGAGCTTCTGAGGAATAGAGTGAACAGCCAACTGAATTCCAGCTTATATGAAGTTTGGAGGCCAAAAATTGCAGAGGGCATTGAAAGGCAGATGGTAAGGAGATTGTGCTGGAAAGGTTAGGTGCCTGGGATCTGTGTGGGGACCAAGGGTGCTGCGGCTCCTGGCCCAGCACCTGCTGCAGGATACGGGGAAGAGAGTTAGAACACCAGCTCCCTCCCCTACCAGAGTAAGGAGGGCAGACCGGCACCAGGAGGGACCTGGATGCTGGAAGTTGCTGGGAGGAATAGAGACAAAGTGGGAGACAACAAAGGCAGTACAAATCCTCTGGGACTGTGGACACTGGCACTAGACAAATTGTGGTATAAGGTGACACCTACAGAAAGGAGGAACTGGGCCATGTCAAACCCTGACTCAGATGGTCCACAGACTGGATGGAAAGTTGGGCTGTGTGAAAAACTTTGTGCTTGTTAAGAATAGCAGGCAGCTTCTTTGAAAGGAACTCTCAGCAGTGGCTTGTGTGCTCTGAGGTAGATTTCTGCTGCGTGCACCCAGAGACAGTAGCTGAGCAGAGCCATTCACGCCCAGCTTGGCTCAGGCTCTGTGCCCAGCAACTGAATGGCTGATTTGAGCCTGGTAGCTCACAGAGGACCTGGGCCAGCAGAGGCTGGGAAATTGTGATGCAGAGCTGGTCCCCAGCCTCTCAAAACCATAGGAAGGGAGAAAAGCAAAGTCAAGCCCCTCTCCTTCTGTGGCATCTAGGAAGACCCACAGAACTCACAGAACTCGCTGAACAAGTTTAAAGTCAGTAGGAGGCTTTCTTTTTCTTCTTAGATCCTCTCTCTCTTTTTTCTTTTTTTCTTTTCTTCTTACCTCAAGTGACACAATAAGACTTGGAGTTATGAAGGGTCCAGACACAGGTGGAAAGGGGGAGCACCAGGCTAATCCCAAAAAACTGAGAAATTAAGACAAATGTCACTTTGCTATCCCAGAGAGGTGGCATTTTATTGTTTATGTGTATTGTTATTATCTTTTCATTATTTTTACCACTTTTATTTTATTAACATTTTTAAATTTCTCTTCCTTATGTTTAGTTTTCCTTGTTTTATTTCCCTGTTTAATTGCATCGCTTGAATGTTTTTTCTCATTCTCTCTTTATTATATTTTAATTTTCATTCTTTCACTTCACCCTTGTTCCAATAACAAACAACTCATCATTGCGTACTTTCTGTTCTGGTTATCAAACTCACATATTTCTTGTCATATTATTGTTGTCCCAGTACTATTGCAAATAATGGTTGCTCCATACAATCACATATACTACACAAAAACCCTTCCTGATCACAGCCCACTTCACTTTAATCCTGAGCATTACTCCACTCTCTCACACACTACACCTAATTTCTATCCTTTATTCTCACTATATCTCATCATCTAACCATGCACAAGTGCTCAGTTTTCTGGATTCAGCTCACAATCCTCCTCTCCTCTAACAAGAGTCTTATCTCTCTTTCACCTTTTATAAAAAGTGGCTACTTGGGTGATATATCACAGGTAATGCTATAGTTGTCCAAAGAATCTCCTATCTCTTCTCTACTTGCTGGTGCTTTAAATCCATAACATACTCTCACACTGTCTTTATCCATTTTGCCTACTCCCTGCCACTGATCACATACAAGAATAGGTGGGAGTTGTGAACATCAGTATACCAGATGAAGGAGAAAACCCACCAACAAAGGAACCACCAAAAGGTAAAAACCCAAGTACAACAAGAGGGCCCACACAAACAGAAGAAAGGGAAAACCTAGAGCATCCAGACAAGAAGATCAAAGAGACCACAACGCTGAACCCCATAGAATTCCCACCAGAGAAATTCATCCTACAAGGACAACTAGCAAAGTGAAATCAGGAAGTGCTGAAACAAACAAAAAGAGTCATCTAAAATGGGGACACAAAAAAGAGCATGTAATCAAAAGGAATGAAAAACTCACTAAAAGAGCTAAATAAAATGGAGGTACCCAAAGTATCAGATATAGAATTCAAAATAATGGTTATAAAGATGCTCAAGGAACTCACAGACAACTGCAAGGGTCTGAGTGAGAACTACATTAGCATGAAAAAGTGAATAGAAACTATAAACAAAAATCAGGAAGAAATGAACGATAAATTCTCAGAAATAAAAACCACATTGGAAGGAATTACAAGCAGGCTGGATGAAGCAAAGGGTTGAATCAGCAAGCTGGAGGACAAGGTAGGAAAAAAACACCCAGAAGGAGACAGAAAAGGAAAAAAGACTCAGAAAGAATGAGGTGGTAAGGGAGCTGCAAGAAAACATGAAATGTAACAATACCCATATAATAGAGATACCAGAAGGAGAAGAAAAAGAACAAGGGATAGAAAACCTGTTTGAAAAACTAATGATGGAAAACTTCCCTAATTTGATGAGAGAAAAAGTCACACAAATCCAAAAAACACAGAGAGTCCCAATCAAGAAGAACCCAAAGAGGCCCACTTCAAGACACAGCATAATTAAAATGGCAAAATTCCAAGACAAAGAGAGAATCTTAAAGGCAGCAAGGGAGAAATAGGAAGTAGCCTACAAGGGAGCCTCAGTAAGGCTAGCAGCTGACTTCTCAATGGAAACCCTCCAAGCAAGAAGAGAATAGCAAGAAATATTGCAAGCAATGAGAACCAGAGGCCTGCAACCAAGGCTATTCTACCCATCAAGGCTCTTATCAAGAAGACCAAATGAGGATCTTCCCAGACAAAAGAAGTCTAAAAGAATGCACCTCTACCAAACCAGTGCTGCAAGAGATGCTAAAGGGACTGCTTTAGAAAAGGAGGGGAAAGAGTGAGAGAGAGAAGGACAGAGCTATGAAAAAATGGCAATGAATAAGTACCAATCAATAATGACCTTAAACATAAATGGCTTAAATGATCCAATCAAAAGACATAGAATAGCTGAATGAATAAGAAAGTGTGACCTACACATTTGCTGCCTACCAGAGATCCATCTCAGAACACAGACTGAAAGTGAGGGCCTGGAAACAAATTTTCCAAGCAAATGGACAGGAAAAAAAAAAAAGCTGGGGTAGCAATACTCATATGAGACAAAATACACTTCAAAAAAAGGGCCACAAAAACAGACCCAGAAGGTCACTTCATAACATTCAAGGGAAGAATCCACCAAGAAGACATAAACATTGTAAATATATATGCACCCAAAATAGGAGCACCCAAATACATAAAGAAAATCTTAGAGGACTTCAAGAAAGATATTGATAGCAACACAATTATAGTAGGAGATTTTAACACCCTACTGTCAAAAATGGATAGATCTTCCAAACAAAATATCAACAAAGATATTGTGGCATTGAGCAGCGTCCTAGATCAAATGGAATTAAGTGATATGTATAGAGCCTTTCATCCCAAAAAAGCAAAATACACATTATTTTCAAATGCACATGGACATTTTCAAAGATAGATCACATGATAGGACACAAAACAAGCCTCAACAAATTCAAGAAAATTGAAATCACATCAACCATTTTCTTGGACTACGAGGGACCGAAACTAGAAACCAACCTCAAGGAAAAAATTCAAAAACACTCCAACTCATGGAGATTGAATAGCATGCTATTAAACAATGAATGGATCAAATGTGAGATCAAGGAAGAAATCAAAGTTTCTGGAAACAAATGAAAATGAACTCACAAGAACCCAAAACTTATGGGACACAGTGAAGGCAGTCCTGAGAGTCAAGTTCATAGTGATACAGGCCTACCTGAAAAAAAAAATAGAAACATTTCATTATCCATTCATCTAGTGATGAATGCCTGGGTTGCTTCAATAACTTGGCTAGTGTAAATAATGCTGCAGTAGATAGAGGTGCATATATTTTTTGAATTGTTCCACTTCTGGGGGCTAATCTGAAGAAAACAATTGCTGGGTCCTTCTTTGTCTCTTGTCATTTAAAGTATTTTTGTCTGTTTTTTTTTTTGTAAGGTTTTTGTAAGGTTTGTCTGATTTTTGTAAGGTTTGTTATCCCAGCTTTCTCTTTTTAAGTTCTATTTCCATGAAATATCTTTTATATTTATTTATTTCCAGTCTCTGTGTGTCTTTCAATCTGGAGTCTCATGTGGGCAGTATATGTAGGGGTCTTGTTTTTTTTTTAATGAATGGTTAAATAAGTGGATGTGTTTGTGCACGTACACACAATGCATTGGAATGTTACACATCTCTAAAACAAATGCATGTTGCCATTTGCAACAACATAGATAGACCTAGAGAGTATTATGTTAAGTGATTAAGTCAGAGAAAGGCAAATACTGTATCATTTCACTTACGGGTGGAAAATCTAAAATGAACAAACAAAACAAACTCATAAATACAGAAAAACTGATAATTTTCAGAGGGTTGGGTGGTGGAGGTATGGGCAAAAATGCTTACTGGATTAGGATGTACAAACCTGTAAATAAGTCATGGGGATGTAATGTACAACATAGGAAATGTTAATAATCTCAATATCACAATAACTTTGTATGGTGACAGATGGATAGTGGACTTTTTGTAGTAATTACTGTGTAAGGTATATAAATGTTAAATCTCACTATATCCTACACCTGAAATTAATACAATATTATATGTCAACTGTACTTTAATTCAGAAGAGCTTTACATTTCAGAATAAAAATTAGACATGGAAAAAATAGAAACATTTCAAATAAACAACCTAACCCTACACCTACCAGATCTCTAAGAATAACAACAAAGACAGCCCAGAGCAAGTATAAGGCAGGAAATAATCAAAATAAGAGCAGAATTAAATGACATAGAAACTAAAAGCACAAGTCTAAAGATCAATAAATCCAGGAGCTGGTTCTTTGAAAAGATAAATGAAATTGACAAGCCTTTAAGCAGACTCATCAAGAAAAAAAAGGAGATGACCCAAATAAACACAATCAGAAATGAAGGAGGAGAGATTACAACTGATACCATAGAAATAAAAAGGATCGTAATAAATTACTACAAAGAGCTGTATGCCAAGAAATTTGAAAACCTAGGTGAAAAGAAGTTTCTAGAAAAAGTATAATCATCTAAAACTCCAAGAAGAAGAAGTAGAAAGCCTGAACAGACCAATAACAACAGCTGAAATTGAAGCAGTAATAAAAAAACTCCTGACACACAAAAGTCCTGGACCAGACAGTTTCACAGGAGAATTTAACAAAATATATAAGGAAGAGCTGACCCCTATTCTTCACAGAATATTCCAAAAAAATACAAAATGATGGAAGACTCCTAAACTCTTTTTATGAAACCAGAATCATCCTAATCCCAAAACCCAATAAAGACACAAAAAAGAAAGAACACTTCAGGCCAATATTGCTGATGAACATAGATGCCAAAATCCTCAACAAAATATTGGCAAACTGTATCCAGCAATACATTAAAAAGATCATACACCATGACCAAGTGGGATTCATCCCAAGAATACAAGTATGGTACAATATTCACAAATCAATGCATGTAATACATCACATAAACAAAAGTAAAGACAAAAATCACATGATCATATCAATAGATGTGCAAAAAGCATTTGATAAGGTACAGTACACATTTATGATAGAAACAGTCAGCAAAGTGGCAATAGAGGGAGTATTCCTCAATATAATATAGATCATATAGGAGAGACCTACAGTTAGCATCATACGTAATGGGCAAAAACTAAAAACTTTCCCACTAAGATCAGGGAAAAGATAAGGTTGTACACTTTTGCCACTTCTATTCAACATAGTATTGAAAGTCCTAGCCACAGCAATTTGACAAGAAAAGGAAACAGAAGGCTTACAAATTGGAAAAGAGGAAACAAAACTGTCGTTGTTTGCAGATGACATGATAGTGTACATAGAAAATCCTATAGACTCCACCAAAAAACTGGTCAACCTAAGAAATAAATTCAGCAAAACAGCAGGATACAAAGACAATATTCAGACATCAAGGGCATTTCTATATACCAAAAATGAAATATTAGGCAGTGAAATCAGGAAAAAAATCCCATTTGATATAGCAACAAGAAAAACAAAATACCTAGGAAGAAACCCAACCAAGAAAGTAAAAGAACTGTACTCAAAAAACTACACAACACTGAAGAAAGAAGTTAAGAAAGGCACAAACAAAACTCAACTCATGAAAACATATACTATGGTCATGGATCAAAAGAATTAACGTTACCAAAATGTCCAAACTACCCAAAGAAATTTATGGATTCAACACAATTCCTATTAAAATACCAATGGCATATTTCACAGATACAGAACAAACACTTCAAAAATTTATATGGAACCATAAATGACCCCAAATAGCTGCAGCAATTTTGAGAAAGAAGAGCAAAGTAGGAGGAATCACAATACCTGATACCAAACTGTATTACAAGGCCACTGTAATCAAAACAGTCTGGTACTGGCATAAAAACAGGCACATGGACCAGTGGAACAGAACAGAGAGCCCAGACGTAAACCCAAGTCTCTATGGTCAATTAATATTTGACAAAGGAGGCAGCAGCATAAAAAGGCATAAAAATAACCTCTCCGACAAATGGTGTTGGGAGAGCTGGACAGCTACATGCAAAAAAATGAAACTTGGTCACCAGTTTACATCATACACAACTTACACATACACTTTTTTTTAAAGAGAAATAGACCCTTTTTATTTAATTAATTAAATAATTCATTAATTTATTTATTATCAGTATTTTTTAATTGTTGATATTGTACAGTTTTCTGTCTTTTACCCCACCCCCCCAGCCCACCGCCCCAGCCCTCCCCACCTTCCTCCCATTACCACCCCCCATAGTTTTTGTCCATGTGTCCTTTATACTTGTTGCTCTAAACCGTTCTCCTTTTCCCCTGAAATTCCCTCCCCTCTCCTCTCTGGTCACTGTCAGACTGTTCTCAAATTCAGTGTCTTTGGTTATATTATGCTTGTTTGTTTGTTTTGTTGATTAGGTTCCTGGTAAAGGTGAGATCATATGGTATTTGTCTTTCACTGCCTGGCTTATTTCACTTAGCATGATGCTCTCCAGTTCCATCCATGTCGTTGTGAAGGGTAGGAGCTCCTTCTTTCTGCTGCATAGAATTCCATTGTGTAAATGTACCACAGTTTTTTGATCCATTCATTAACTGATGGGCACCTAGGTTGCTTCCAGCACTTGGCTATTGTAAATTGTGCTGCTATGAACATAGGGGTGCATAGGTTCTTTTGGATTGGTGTTTCCAGGTTCTTAGGATATAGTCCTAGCAGTGGAATTGCTGGGTCAAAAGGTATGTCCATTTTTAGTTTTCTGAGAAAATTCCATACTGTTTTCCATTGTGGTTGTACCAATCTGCAATCCCACCAACAGTGCACTAGGGTCCCCTTTTCTCCACAACCTCTCTAACACTTGCTGTTTGTTGCTTTGTTTATGAAGGCCATTCTGACTGGTGTCAAGTGGTATCTCATTGTAGTTTTAATTTGCATCTCTCTGATAGCTAGAGATATCGAGCATCTTTTCATATGTCTCTAGATCCTCTGACACATACACATTTTACAAAAGTAAATTCAAGGTGGGTAAAAGACTTAAATATAAGCCATGACGCCATTAAAGTCCTAGAGGAGAACATTGACAGGAAAATCTCAGATATTCCATGCAGCAATATTTTCATTGATATGTCACCTAGAGCAAGGTTTGTAAAGGAAAGAATAAACAAATGGGATGTCATCAAAATAAAAAGGTTCTACATGGCTAAAGAAAACAGCATTACAATGAATAGAGAACCAATGGTATGGGAAAACATATTTGCTAATGATACCTCAGACAAGGGCTTGGTCTCCCAAATATATAAAGAACTCACATGACTCCACTCTAAGAAGACAAGCAACCCATTTGAAAACCTGGCAAAGGACTTGAGCATGCATTTCTCCAAGGAAGACATACAGAGGGTCCAGAGACACATGAAAAGATGCTCAGTATCACTAGCTATCAGAGAGATGCAAATTAAAACCACAGTGAGATACCACTTCACACTGGTCAGAATGGCCATCATAAACAAAGCAACAAACAAGTGTTGGAGAGGTTGTAGAGAAAACGGGACCCTAGTACACTGTTGGTGGGAGTGCAGACTGGTACAACCACTATGGAAATCAGTATGGAATTTCCTCAGAAAACTAAAAATGGAACTGCCTTTTGACCCAGCAATTCCACTGCTGGGATTATATCTTAAGAACTCTGAAACACCAATCCAAAAGAACCTATGCACACCCATGATCAAAGCAGCACAATTTACAATAGCCAAGTGCTGGAAGAAACATAAACACCATCAGTAAATGAATGGATCAAAAAACTATGGTACATTTACACAATGGAATTCTACAAAGCAGAAAGAAAGAAGGCGCTCCTACCATTTGAGATGGCATGGATAGAACTGGAGAGCATTATGCTAAGCGAAATAGACCAGGTGGTGAAAGACAAATACCATATGATCTCACCTTTAACAGGAACCTAATCAACAAAATCAACGAGGAAGCAAAATATAGCTACAGACATTGAAATTGAGAACAGGCTTACAGTGATCAGAGTGGGAAGGGGAGGGGTTAATAGGGGAAAAGGGTGAAGGGTTTTTAAGAACAATTATAAAGGACACATGGACAATGATAAGGGGTCCTGGAAATAGGGGAGAGAGGTGGGGAGGTTTGCAGTGGTGGGGAGGGGTGGGTGGAAAAGGCAGAAAACTGTACTTGAACAATAAAAAATGTTTTTTTTTAAAAAAAGAAATAAAGATTGTAGTATGCATCTATGTTCCTCTTCTCCGTCTAACAACCTCTCTGTTGCAAAGATCTGGGATATTAACTTCATCATTTATTCATTCATCTTTCTTTATTCATTCATCTAGAACTTATCGAGCATCTAATGAGTTTTCTTTTTTAACAGTTAAAAATTATCTACACATTTTTTATATCATGTCAGGAGTATGTGTTACATGGGTGTACCCATTTATTACAATTGTTGTGCTAATAGTTATATATCTCAATTGGGAGATAAATGGACAATGGCCAGACAATATATAAAAATAGAACTCTGGCCCTATAACTGGCAACAATGTGCCCAGGAAACCAATTTCTTATCCACAGTAACCAACCCATGAAGCTAGCCTGCTATGTTAGACTTGGAGAAAGCCAGACTGCTATCTCCAGTGCCAATTCAGGAAGCTAAACAGTAACCTATATAACAGTTGTTCCCCAGATGGCCAGCCCCTGAGTAATTACTGATAATTCCCTAATTTTGGCCCCTACTTTGAACTTAGGACCAATCAGGGAAGTCATATATCTCCCTAACCAATCACAGAGGATGCCTCATTTGTAGTTAGCTCACCTACAGCTTCCCCAGGCCAATGGCTCCCAATAAAAACATACCTGAGGCTTTCTCTTTTATCCATTATAGTGTCCTCATTTTTTGTCCTGCCAAAAGCAAGTGACTCCCTTGCTCTAACAAGAAAGGCAAAATAACCTTTGCCTTTATGAGTAGTCTCTATTTATTTCTACACATGGATGCAAATTTTACCTGTAAAAATAGTAATTGAGTAGAGTAAGGAATTGATGGGGGTATAGATAGCACAAGAATGACAATAAGTTGATAATTGTTGAAGCTGAGTCATGGTACATGATAATTTATTACAATATTCTGCTTATTTTCTATAGGTTTTGAATTTTTCTCATAATAACTGTGATTAATGTTGTTTTTCTTGTTCTACATTTTCCCTTTGGGATAAATTTTACATTCTACTGGAACTTATTCACTTGTTCAATCAAGAGATGTACTGAGTGCCTCCTGTGTGGATATGCGCTCTAGGCACTAGGGTAGTAACCAAAACAGAGCCAGTCTCACTCTTAGGAGCTTGTGTTCTAGTGGGTGAGGCTGGTAGCTAAACTTGTAAATATGTACTACATCCATCAGGAGGTGATAAGAGTTGCTCTCGTAACTCTGTTAATACTGAATTAGGAGGATGGAGGATGTGCCAACAGGCCTTCTCCATCCATAGGGGCTCAAGGACAACTCTGGATGAATGACTTTCAAGCAGGGATCTGAAGACAAAGTGAGTACAGAGCATGCTACTAGGGGAGGTAGTACATTCCAGGCCAGGCTCTGAGGCAAAAACCCAAACAGCAAAGGCCTCAGGTGTTCTGAATATGGCCGTTGGCCTCCTGTCTTTATTCACAGCTGTGGGGATAGTTCTACTGGCTCAGGTTCCCCTCCACCTCAGTGTTCCCCTTGGGCCATACCCTAGGTCTTTTGCCTTTCTGCTTTGGGGTACAGAGAGGTAAAACTACAGCAACTCTTATGCAGTGGGATGGGAGTATGGATGATGCCCATCTGCATGTCTTCTCTGTGGATGATTCTGGAAACTTCTCAGGGAGTCCCAGAAGCCTCCAGCCCCCATTGAGGACACATCCCATTACTTGCTTTTCTCTTTCTCACTCCTGCCTTCTGGCATTTTCTCTCAAATTAACTGCATGTCCAAAGTCCTTGTCTCAGACCCTGCTTTGGAGTGACTAAGACAGCCTGCTTAGTGGGCTCCAGGAGACCCAGGGAGGCCACTGTGCCTAGAACATGGGGAACAGGGAGGGCTTAGGAGATGAGGTTGGTGAGGTTGCAGGAGCTGGGTGCTGTGGGCATTGAAGGCCATGGCAAAGGTTATGGGTTTTCCTTAGAGGAATAGAGATGAAGGACATAGGAATATAGTGAGCCAAGAGTAAGTGGTTACCTTCTGCTTTCTCAGGACTTGCACTGAAAATCATTGGCAGAGGCTAAGTGTAGGGGGAAGAGCAATTCCAGTGGTCTAGTTGATGCCTGCATGGTTGGAGACCCCCATGTGGATTAGAAGGTTTACCTATGGAGGGTAGGGGACCATAGCAGAATCAAGGTGGCTTAGCTCTTAGTCTTTTGAATTGAACACCTGAATGGACCAGTTTGCCACCTGCTGTGAGGGAAAGAAGGTCTGGGGGTATCAGTGTGAGTGCTGGGGATGGATCAGGAGTTGGTACAAGTTACCCTTGAAGTGCCTTTTGAAGGGTCAGAGTGATCCTCACAGGCAGCATCAGCATATAGGCACTCTAAAGCCACAGCCCAGAAGAGATCGCCCAGGAGGTAGTGCAGAGAGAGAAGAGGACAGAGGGGTGAGAATCCTAAGACCAAGGGATGGAGGTGTCTGGCAAGTGAAGTGAGACAGAGCATTGGGTATGTATGGTCTAGGACTCCCCTGCAGCCATTCATTGCTGTTCTGCTATCTCTGGCCAGGGAGGGGGATGACTCACAGCCTCAAGGACAGCCAGCAGCATGGGTGTACTCCAAGACAAACTGAGATGCAGGGCAATATGGTCCATTCCCTTCTAAACCTTCATATATCTAAAATGTCCCCACTTCCCCCCACCATGTCACCCACACTAAGGGCAGAAGAACAAGTGGCATTTTTTTCTTTATGTTTTTTTTTTCTCAGCTTTGAACAGACATTATTTTTGTAGAGGCAAAAGAACCCATTGCATTTTACTTTATTTAATATTATAGTTAGTTTCTAGAGACATTGTAGATCTCATAGGCACGGTGGTGGTCTTGTGACAGCCATTTGGTTCCCATGTTTATTTGAAGGCTTTACACCCAGATGAGGAAAGGTCACCTGGGCACTGATTCATTGTGATTGGACCTCCAGGTGATCCTAAGAAGTGTCCCCTGAGCAGAAAACTAGACCCCTGTTTCAGACAGACTGTGTGGCCTCAGCGAGTCTCTTGTCTCCTCTGTAGCCATTGCCATCTATGTCCATGGGTATGTCACAGTGGCCTTTATGCACAGGCTAGCATGAGATAAGAGGGGAGCTGCCATCCATTATTTTTTACATCTGCCATGACCTTCCTAAGGGGACAGGCATCTAGCTCATTGTCTCATGTCTCCAGGGCTGGCTCAGGACTGTTTTGGCAGCCATTGTGAGTGTTCATAATTAACATGGATTTATTCATCATTCACATGTCACATAGTCATTGAGTACTCAGCATGTGCCACTCACTGTTCTGGTTGCTGAGTATGTAGCAGTTAATAAGAGGTAAGGTCAGAGTGGAATCAGGAACAGTGGAATGGCTATGACTGTGGATTTGAAAGATGGAAGCACAGAGCTGAGTTGGTGTTGGATCCCCCATTTACCATGTTTCCTCATGGCTGAGAACTGAAAGTGGCCCTAGAGATTTCCTTGCAGCAGCATGAAGCTCTCTGAGTGAGCAGTCTGAGGTAGGAGAGGTAAGTGGCAGCCAATGGCCACCCCCTGCCTAAAACTCTACTCTCTCTCACTCTAACTGTCCACGCCTAGTCCATGGTCCTGTGTATTGGCACTGCCTGAGGAAGATGACCTTGGTTTTTTGACGTAAGGTCAGGTCACAAGCAGTGGATCCTCTACAGGATATGTGTCCAGGAGTCACTGATAAACAACTTTAAAGGTTAATGCAAGTCACAGGACCTCTCCACACCAGCCAGATACCAGTATAGTAAAGCAAAAACCAAAACCAAAAGCCCATTTATATGGTAGCCAGGAGCAGCTTTCTCTGGACCATGGGACTCAATCAGTTTCTATAGTGATGCTTCTCTGAGGCCTCGGGACCCCTGGGAAAGTAGAAATCAGTCCTGCAGTTTCTTCTCACAGGGTTTCCATTACCTGCCTTCTCAGACCCCAGGCTAAAAGTCTTATTGCTGTTTTGTGTTTGCTTATTTGTGTTTTGTTAGATTTGCCTGTCTTTTTCAAATTGTGCATGAAGAATAAGTTACTTTTACAATGTAAAAACCAATACTTTTATTTAAATGCAAAGGAAAGTTTACAGTTCACTTTTAAAAATGATAGAAGCAGCTCTGGCTCAGCCTGCATTGCGCAAAATGTGTTCCAATGGCTCCTTGCCCAGGCCCAAGGGTCCCTCTGGCTAAAGCCTGGCTCACTGCTAGAGCTTCTGGGTGTTGACAGGGAAGATGGTGAGCAGTTTGCTGATTCAGTTATTACAGGGCCTATCAGTTTGGGTCTGTAATCCTCTTGTCCTCTGGGTCTCCCCTGTTCTTGCCCCTTTCTATTTTTATTCTTATAAAGTGACCAAAAGAAATACAACCTCTGATTTCAGTGAAAAAAAAAAAATCATCTAAGTAGCCTTTTAATAAAAGCAGGGGCTCTTGCTTGATCAAATAATCAATTAGGTGATGAAGAATTTTATTAGTTAATCATGTAAGTAATTAAAAATATTGATTGGTGAGGGCGCTGAAAATGTGGAGCAATGGCTGCATTTGGACATTGCGAAGTGATCTAGAGGAGGAGCTTCTAAATCACTCTCTATTCTGCCTCTTGCAAGGTTAAACCAGGACACATTATGCAAGAGACTTGGCTGATCCTGGAGCCTCCATTTTCTCATGTGAAAAATAATAGTCCTGAGTACGCAGGGCTCTCTTTTGTATTAAATGAGACAGAGTTTGAACAGTGAGTAGCACAGCTCTAGCTCATGATACATGGGGCCATATTCCTGAGAGTCAAGAAATTCTGGATTCTAAGTCTAGTTTTGTCCTGAAGTCTTGGGCTGAGAGGGATGGAATAGTCACTGGGGGCTCATCTTCTGAGACAGGACTCTCTGGGCAGGGGCTCTTCCAGGACTGTCTGAGAGATGAAGAGCATGACGTTGGTACTCAGCCTGTCATACTCAGCCAAACTAGGAGAACTCAGGAGGAAAGGCCCAGCTCCAGATATATAATGCTCTGTTATTATCTTGCTACATTTCAAACTACCACATACTTTAGTGGCTTAAAGAACAATGTTGGTTTAGCCCACAAAAGTTCAAATTAGCCAGGGTATTATTGGAACAGTTGATGACTGCCCCATTCAAAGCAGCTGGGGTGGCTAGTCATCTGAATACTTGCTGCTCCAAGGTCTGGCTGTGGATGCTATTGGTGGTTTCTGCTGAGACTGAGACTGAATACCTTTACATGGTTCCTCAGAGTCCTGGTCTTCCTCACGACATGGTGGCTGGGTTCCTAGGGTGAACCTACTGAGAGAATTGGGCAGAAAACAAATCACCTTGTCTGATCTAGTCTCTGATTTCACTCAATGTCACTTCTGCTGAATTCTATTTATCCAAGCAGCCATTAAGGCCCCTGCCACTCACTATCCCCTCCCTTGCCACTGCTCTCTGCATCTCAGTGCTTCTGGGGTTTCAAGGGGAGAGGAAACAGAATCCCTCTTGTTGGGTGAGTGTCAAGATTCTGAGAGAATGTGTAGGACTAAAAATACTTTTGTGTCCATATTTGGAAAATACCAACTGCCACACTGTACCCCCTCTCCTGGAGGCCTTAAGGATGACATCTCCTGAAATGTGAAGAGTCTGCCTTAATACCCACTTCGGAGGGATTGGTGAACCTCCATTGAGTACCAAACCATGTACCTGGTACCCAAACACTGCCTAACAGCATGTGAGGTGGAAATAACTTCTCACTTCATGCATGAGGAAATGGAGGATCTTAGAGGCTCCATGACTTACTTGTCCAAGGTCCCCTGATGCACATTAGGGGCAAAGCTGAGATTCAAGCCTGGCCCACAGGACTCCAGAGCTTGTATCCCTCTCCCCATGCTATGATGCTGTGACCCCCAAGACTTAACCTTTGCTGGGAAGCTGACCACAGGTTTCAGTAGCCCTGACTATGGTGGGCATGACCTCCTGCCTCAGTGATGGGGAAGTATGGGTGTCAGTAGTGAGATCCCAAGGCCAAGTGGACCACCTTCCTGCCACCCTAAAGGTAGTCTGCTAGGCCTCTGAAAAGCAACAGACTTTGTACAGAGACCAGGCCTCACTCTCCTGAGCTGGCACTGACTTATGAGTCTCCCCACATGTGGCTCTTTCCTGGACACAATTTACAGAGGCCATCTGAACCCATGCAGGGCCCAGCATCCTGAAAACCTTCCTAGATTGTGGCAGGAGCCTGGGCCCTGCCCATCCCTGTCCAGCATGTACCTGCTCTTTAATGAATATGGGTACCCATGGCTTACTGTGCAAAGCAGGATCTTGGGGACACCCTGAACCCTGAATGGATTCAGCTCTGTGGGTGCTATTGAGGACAGAGTTGTTAGTTGCTCACCCAGCCCTTGGCCATGCACAGACCCCAATTTGTCAGGCACTGGATGTAAGTTCTCTCCCCGTTCTGGACGCTTTCTCACAACATCCAATGGATGTAGTGAGGGATTGGAGGACCTTCCACATCACCTTGGCAGACCCCTCAGGATCAGACCCCACCAAGGTCTCCCCTAACACAGAAATTTGCATAATGGACAGAAGGAATATGGGGCTTCAGGAAGTGGGGGGAGGGGAAGGAGGGACACCAGGACTGAGAGATATCTGCTGTCAGCCTCCTCTTCCCCACCCCTGCCCTGTTGTTCTCAGGGTCCTTCTCAGTATTCAGGATGAAGTCCCTGTCTGATGGGAACCTGCTCCTTCCTCCAGAGACATTGAAAACCCTGTCTTTCTGGACTGAGTCATCAGGACCCTAAATATTCACCCCACCAGGAAGAATCCCGAGCTTCGTTTCTGGCACACAATTTTCCAAAGCCTCAAAAAGCAGACCTGAAGGTGCTTGTACTCAGGCTGTTCATCCTCAGTAAAACTTGGCTATTTGTTTAGACTAGCTGACATTTCCATGTGTGTTTTTTTTTTTATTAAAGAAAATATCCTGAGGAGAAAGTAGTATGTTTGCACAGAGCTTATGCCTTCTGCCTCTGGCCCTCTGTGTCGCAGAGCAGCTGGGTCTGAACATCATAGGTGGGGGAGCAGGTGGGCCAGTGAGGAGGCTGGGGTGCCTGCTTCTCTTTTGTCCTTTCCTGAGAAGGAGGGATGGTAGCCCCCCTGGCAGGTGGAGAGATCCTCTAATCCAGGGGTGTCAAACTCATTTTTACGGGGGGCCACTTAAGCCTCACAGTTGCCTTCAAAGGTCCAAAATAATTTTAGGACTGTATAAATGTAACTACTCCTTAACTTTTAAGGAGTTGAAACTACATTCGGCCCTTTGAAGGCAACTGTGAGGCTGATGTGGCCCCCAGTGAAAATGAGTTTGACACTCCTGCTCTAGTTTCTGCTTGGCCCTGTGCTGGGCTCTGAGAGGAAGGGTGGATGGAGGGCCAAGTGATACCACTGCCTTCCTCCTCAATGGCACTTTGGTTCATGAGCCTCATACAGACCCTCCTGTTCCAGTTCCACTGGCTGTGCCCTGTGTTAGCCTTCCTTGCATTTTGGTGCACTGTGCCTTTTCTCTCCTTTGCGCTTTTTTGACCAGCATCTGCCAGGAGTGGTATGGCTGCTGGTGGACATTATTTTAAACAAATAATCACGATTGTTATTTAGACTCTACCTCAAAGGCTACATCTTCTCTGAGGTATGCTCAGACAGGCCCACCCTCAGCCACCCTCAGCCCTCTCTCGGGGTTTGAGATCCTGCCCCCACCTCAGAATTAGGCTATGGTGTCACAATCATTGACTGGGTGTGGGTCCCCGTCCTGCCATTTACTGGCCCTGTGACTTCTCAGTCCTCTGTGAAGCTGCCAACCTAGGCTTCTGTGAGGCAAAATGAGTACTGTATGAAGAGCCATAGACTGTTTACTGTACATGCTGGACCCTCCCTAAGCAGCACAGTAGAATCCCCAACTCCCCTACTGTGCCTGGAATGCAAACCAGGTACCAGGTCTTGGGGTACCACCTGTTAAGTAGGAGTATTGTGAATTCCAAGAGTGTGTTCCAACCCTCATGGTCTTGGAGAAAAGGGGCCACTCAACACAATCCATCTGGCTAGGAGAGTCAAAGATCATATGTGACTTGACCTTAGTTAAATCACTACACAGGCCTGGATTCACTGTCATGATTTGCTTTCAATCCCAGAGACCCTTTTCAGCCAATATCCTTTCTTTATTTTATTCAGATTTTTTTATTGTCATGCAAGTATAATTGTCTCCATTGCCCCCACCACCACCACTCCCACCCACCTCAGCCATCCCCACTTCCCACCCTTGATCCTACTCCTCTTTGGCTTTGTCCATGGGTCCTTTGTACATGTTCCTTGACAACCCTTCCCTCCTTTCCCCCCATTATCCCCACCCACCTCCCCTCTGGTTACTGTCAGTTTATTCTTAATTTCAATGTATCTGGTTATATTTTGCTCACATGTTTGATTTGTTAATTAGGTTCCACTGATAGATGAGATCATAAGGTACTTGTCTTTCACTGCCTGGCTTATTTCATTTAACATAATGCTCTCCAGATCCATCCATGCTGTCACAAATGGTAAGAGCTCTTTCTTTCTTTCTGCTGCATACTATTCTATTGTGTAAATGTACCACAGTTTTTTGATCCACTCATTTACTGATGGGCACCCAGGCTACTTCCAGCACTTGGCTATTGTAAATTGTACTGTGGAACATTAGGGTGCATAGGTTCTTTTGAATTGGTGTTTCAGGATTCTTAGGGTATACTCCATCAGTGACATTGCTGGGTCAAAAGGCAGTTCCATTTTTAGTTTTTTGAGGAAATGCCATAGTGTGTTACACAGTAGCTGCACCAGTATGCAATCCCACCAACAGTGTACTAGGTTTCCCTTGTCCCACAACCTCGCCAGTACTTGTTGCTTGTTGATTTATTAATATTGGACATTCTCACTAGTGTGAAGTGGTATCTCATTGTGGTTTTAATTTGCATCTCTCTGATAGCTAGTGATGCTGAGCATCTTTTCATATGTCTCTAGGTCCTCTGTATGTCCTCCTTGGAGAAGTGTCTGTTCAGGTTCTTTGCCCATTTTTTAATTGGGGTGTTTGTGTTCAGTATAGTGGTGTGAGTTCTTTACATATTTTGGAGATCAAACTCTTGTCCGATGAATAATTTGCAAATACATTTTTCCATGTGGTTTGTTCCCTTTTTGTTTTGCTGATGTTTTCTTTAGCTATACAGAAACATTTTACTTTGATGAGGTCCTGTGGGGGCCCCTGTCCTGGGTGCCAGATGTGGGGGGGCTCCACCCGCAGAGCCCCATCCCTCCGTTACAGATGAAAATAAAACTACCAAGACATGATCTGCTTGGGGAGGAGAGGTGGACAAACTCTCAGAGGAGAATGACCCAGAGCCCCTTCCTCACTAGCTTTTATTGGGTTCCAATACACAGGAATACAGGTTTAACATGTCAAAGAAATCTGAGGGCTTAATCTGAGTCAGTGTCTGTCAGGAAAGGGGGTTGCAAAACTTTGGGAGACACACCCATTTCCTCCTGGGATCCTTATCATTTAAATGAGAGCACTCTTAGCAAAGCAGGTTTCACAGGACTTTAGGAATTCTTTCTTATGCCTGATCACCCAGGGAACCATCCTGACTGGCACAGGGCTGCACTGTTTGCCCTCATGATTTCAGGCTTTAAGGAAGCAGGAGACAATTAGGAAGCAGGAGACATCTCCCAGATGGAAATGAGGACTCCGGCTATGTCAGAATAGCCAGGGGGCGAGGGTCCATCACATCCTCTTGGCTGCAGCCCCCTGAGTCCTTCCATGAGGGACTCCCAAGTGGTCGTGTCTGGTTTAGGTTGCCCCTTTCATGAGGAGTCTTACCCGTCATTGACTACTGACCAAGCGTTGGGGCCAGAGATGGATGAGGCAGAAGCAGCGCTCCTGCCAGGGAGATAAGCTTTGTCTCCTTAGTGGCTCATGTCCCCTTGACAGAACAGACCCAGGTGAAGCAGATCCCTAGGCTCTTGCACAGCCCACCATGAGGTGAGGGTTACAACTCCTGAGACCAGGCTGAATGGTCCGCAACAAGGTCCCATTTGTTTATTCTTTCCTTTATGTCCTTACTCTAGGCAACATATCAACAAAAATATTGCTGCATTTTCCTGCCTATGTTTTCCTCTAGGTCTTTTACGGTGTCACAACTTATATTTGTCTTTTATCCATCTTGAATTTATTTTTGTGAATGGAGTAAATTGGTGATCAAGTTTCATTTTTTCTCATGTAGCTATCCAGATATCATTTCAACACCATTTTTTGAAGAGGCTATTTTTACTCTATTTTATGCTTCTGCCTCCTTTGTTAAATATTAATTGACCATCGAGAACTGGGTTTATTTCTGGGTTCCCTATCCTCTTCCATTGATGTATGTGTCTGTTGTTATGCCAGTACCAGACTCTTTTGATTACTGTGGCCTTGTAATATATTTTGATGGCAGGTATTGTGATCCTTCCTACTTTGTTCTTCTTTCTCAAGATTGCTGTGGCTCTTTGGGTTTTTTTTTTTTTCTGGTTCCATATAAATTTTTAAAATATTTGTTATGTATCTGTGAAATATGTCATTGTTATTTTAGTAGGGATTGCTTTGAATCTACAGATAACTTTGGGTAGTATGGACATTTTAATGATATTGATTCTTCCAATCCCTGAACATGGAACATACTTCCATTTGTTTGTGTCTTCCTTAATTTCTTTCTACAGTGTTGTGTAGTTTTCTGACTACAGGTCTTTTACCTCCTTGGTTATGTTTATTCCTAGATACTTTACTTTTCTTGTTATATCAAATGGGATTTTTCCTGATTTCTCTTTCTGATGTTTCACTATCTGTGTACAAAAATGCCTTTCATTTCTGAATATTGACTTTGTATCCTGATGTTTTGCCAAAGCCATGTATTAGGCCTAATAGCTTTTTGGTGGATACTATAGGATTTTCTGTGTACACTATCATGTCATCTGCAAACAAGACATTTTTGCTTCCTCCTTTCCCATTTGAATGCCTTTTACCTCTTTTTCTTCTCTGATTGCTGTGGCTAGGAACTCCAATACTATGTTGAATAAAATACTATGTTGAACACGACATCTCTGTCTTGTTGCTAATCCTAGTGGGAAAGTTTTTAGTTTTTGTCGATTGAGTATGATGTTGGCTCTAGGTCTCTCATGTATGGCCTTTATCATGTTGAGGAATGCTCTCTGTACTCCCACTTTGCTAAGGGTATTCATCATAAATGGGTGAACTACCTTATAAAATGTTTTTTTAGCATCTATTGATATGATCACATGATTTTTGTCTTTCCTTTTGTTTATATGATGTATTACATTTATTGATTTGTGAACATTGTACCATCCTTGCATCCCTGGTGTCAATCCTAATTGATCATGGTGTGTAACCTTTATAATGTATTGCTTGATATAGTTTGCCAATATTTTGTTGAGGACTTTAGCATTCATGTTCATCAGCAATATTGGCCTGAAGTGTGCTTTCTTTTTTGTGTCTTTATCTGGTTTTGGAATTAGGATGATGCTGATTTCATAAAAAAAGGTTAGAAGTCTTCCCTTTTGTTGGATTTTTTTGAATAGTTCGTGAAGGTTAGGGGTTAGCTCTTCCTCATATATTTTGATAAATTCTCTTGTGAAACCATCTGGACCAGGGTGTTTGTTTGAGGGGAGTATTTAAATTACTGCTTTTATTTCATCAGCTTATATTGGTCTGTTCAGGTTTTCTTCTTCACTGAGTTTTGGAAGATTATGTTTTTCTAGAAATTTTTCCATTTCACCTAGGTTTTCTTTTTTAATTTTTGAAAGATTTTATTTATTTAGTTTTAGAGAGCAGGGGAGAGAGATTAAAGAGGGAGGGAAATGTGAATGTGTGTTTGCATCTCACATGGCCCCTGTGGGAGAACTGGTCTGCAACACAGGCAATGCCTTGACCGGAAATCAAACCAGCAACCATTTGATTCCAGTCTGCACTCAATCCACTGAACTACACCAGACAGGGCATTTCACTTAGGCTGTTGAATTTTTTGACATATTTTGGCATATAAGAAATTACATCGTATTGACAATTCTTTGTATTTCTGTGGTATCACTTGTAATCTCTCCTATTTCTTTTCTTATTTTGTTTGTTTGGGACCTCTCTCTTCTTTGCTTGACATGTCTGCTTAAAGGCTGGTTAATTTTTTTTAATCTTTTCAATTAAACAGCTCCTGGATTTATTGATCTTTAAAATTATTCTTTTATTCTCTATGTTATTTAATTCTCTTCTTATCTTGGTTATTTCTCTCCTTCTCCCTGATCTAGCTTTGTTTGTTGTTATTCCTCCAGTTCTTGTTGATGTAGGGTTAGTTGTTTATTTGAAATTTTCTCTCTATTTTGGGTGGGCATGTATGGCTATGAACTTCCCTCACAGGGCTGTCTTTGCTGTGTCCCAAAAGCTTTGGACTGTTGTGAGTCCATTTTCATTTGTTTCCAGAAACTTTTTTATTTCTTCCTTGATCTCATTCTTGACCCATTTATTGTTTAATGAGTTGGAGTGTTCTTGCATGTTTTTCTTGAGGTTGGTTGCTATTTTCAGGCCTTTGTGGTATGAGATAATGCTTGATATGATTTCAGTTTTGTAGAATTTCTTAAGGTTTGTTTTACATTTTATATTGTGGTCTATCTTTGAAAATGTTCTGCATTGGAACATGGTGGCATGGTAGGAGGAGGTAGATTCCACTTCCCCTTACACAGGGGAGAAAAACCTAGATGGTCTACAGAGGAACAGAGCAGACAGTCAACAGTACCACACCACATATGAAAATAGGAGATCAAAAACTGTAGCAGACATTGGAAAACCACACGGTAAGGAGAATTCTTCAGGATAATAAGAGCCCAGGGATCAGCATGGAGACCAAGGTGGCTGAAACCCCAGACCATGCACTTGCAGGGTCTGCCACAGGGCTCTAGGGAGGAAGCCAGGTCAACTGCTCACTCCCAAGCTGAACAAGGATTGAGCAGCAACAGGAGAGACCTGGTTGCTTGAAGTCGCAGAAAGAGAAGTTAAGGTATGAGTGGCAAACACACTGGGGCTGTGAGCACCCATACATAGCCGTGGGTCGAGTGCATGCTGGAACCTGGGCAACCAGAGGTGCCCACAACCAGAGGAGGGGGCTTTGTGGAAGCACACGCTGGGAATCTGGGGGGTGCAAATGATCTGTGGGAGAACCAGAGCCCACGCATGTGAACCCAGGGAGTGCACAAAATCTGTGGGAAACCTGGAGCACAAGCCCATGAACTTAGGGTGAGACTGTGCACTGCGGAAACCTGAAACCCACACCAGTAAACTCAGGCAGTACATGTGCTATGTAGGAGAGCCAGAGCTCACACCCATAAACCCAGGGAGTGTGCAGGATCCATGGAAAACCTGGAGCTCACGACCGTGAACCCAGAGTGAGTGTGTGCAAAGCAGAAAACTGTGGAGCCCACACTCATACACTCCGGCAGCACACATGCTCCGTAGGAAACCCAGAACCCATACTGGTAAATCACAGATGGTGCACACACCCTGTAGGAGACCCAGAGCTCACACATGTAAACCCCAGGGAGTGCTCGATCTATGGGACACCCAAGATCACACCCATAAACTTGGGGAAAGCACTTGCTAGGCAGCAGGCTCAGAGCCCACACACTGAGGCCCTCAGCGGAGAGGCACTAGACTAGCCGTGGGAAGAGTAACCCAAAGCTGACTGCATGCAGAACAGGGAGAAAAGCTATACCATCACCCCTCGGCCCTTGCAGCCAGCAAGACCAGAAAAAAACAGCTTTGCAAGTTTGAAAACAGCAAAAGTTTTTGTTGTTGTTGTTTTTGTTTTCTTTTGTGTGTGTGTTTAATAAATTTTTTAATTTTTTATTATTATTTTTATCTTTTACACCTCAACTCCTTTTGCTTTTCTTTAATTCTTTCTTCTTTTATTCGTTCTTCCTTTCTTTTGAATTTTATCTTTTCTTCCTTCTAATTTTTTCTTTTTTCATTTTCTCTTATTTCCTCTTTTTAAATATCCATGAGTGAGACCAAACAAACACACAAACAAAAAACCCTGCAATGCTGAAAAAACCAGAGTTGGACCCAAAGAAGGGGCATCCCAACAGATGAGACAGTGGCAGCTATGAACACTAGGATACCCAAAGGAGATTGCACCACTGATTCTCACAGGTATTCTACCACAGAAGTCCATACCATAAACCCAGGGAGACAGAAGAGATCAATTTAAGAAGCTGAGCCTAACAAGAAGAGTCACACAAACAATGAGAAGACAAAGAAACAATCCCCAAATGAAAGAAAAGGAGGAAGCCCCAGAAAGAAGCCTAAATGAAACAGAGGCAACTCAACTATCAGATAAGGAGTTCAAAGAAATGGTTGTCAGGAAGCTCCATGAGCTCTCAATGAGCTACCAGAAACTACAGGGAAGCTACAATGAACTCACTGCAAACTATATCAACATGAAAAAGGAAATAGAAACTATCAACAATGGCCAAGAGGAAATGAAGAATACAATTTTTGAACTGAACAACACAGTAGAAGGAATCAAAAGCAGAATTGGTGAGCAGAAGATTGGATCAGTGAGTTGGAGGACAAAGTAGAAAAAAAAAAAAAACCAGAAAGAGCAAGAAAAGGAAAAGAGGCTCAGAAAGAATGAAGAGAGGTTAAGAGAAATACAAGACACTATAAAAAATAATAATATATGTATAGTAGGGATACCAGAAGGAGAAGAAGAAGGGCAAAGTATAAAAAACCTATTTAAAAAAGTAATAATGGAAAACATTCCTAAACTGTGGAGAGAAAATGTCACACAAATCCAGGAAACATAGAGAGTCCCAATTAATAGGAACCCAAACAGGCCCACTTCAAAACACATCATCATTCAAATAGTAAAATTCCACAACAAAGACAGAATCTTAAAAGCAACAAGGGAGAAAAAGGAAGTAATGTACAAGGGAGCCCCAATTAGGTTACCAGCTGACTTCTCAATGGAAATGCTCCAAGCCAGAAGAGAATGGCAAGAAATATTCCAAGCAATGAAAAACAAAGGCCTGCAACCAAGACTATTTTACCCAGCAAGGCTTTCAATCAAGATAGAAGGCCAAATAAGGAGCTTCCCAGACAAAAGAAGTCTAAAAGAATAAGACCTCTACCAAACCAGTTCTGCAAGAGATTCTAAAGAGACTGCTTTAAGGAAAGGCAGGAAAAGACAGAAAGAGGAACACAGATATGAAAATGGCAATGAATCAGTACCTATCAATAATAACCTTAAATGTAAATAGATTAAATACTCCAATCAAAAGACATAGAATAGCTGAATGGATAAGAAAGCATGACCCACATATATGCTGCCTACAAGAGACCCACCTAAGGGACAAAAGACCTACATAGACTCAAAGTGAAGGGTTGGAAACAAATTTTCTAAGTGAATGGACAGGAAAAAAAAAGTCTGGATAGCAATACTCATTTCAGACAAAATAGACTTCAGAAGAACAGCCATAAAGAGAGATCCAGAAAGTCACTTTGTAATACTCAAGGGAAGACTCCACCAAGAAGACATAAACATTGTAAATATATATGCACCCAATATAGGAGCACCTAAATACATCAAGAAAATCTTACAGGACTTCAAGAAAGATATTGACAACAATACAATTATATTAGGGTATTTGAACACCCCACTGTCAAAAATGGACAGATCTTCCAAACAAAATATCAAAAATGATATTGTGGCATTGAACCACACTCTAGATGAAATGGACTTAACTGTTATATATGTATAAAGAGAGTCCTTCATCCCATAGAAAATAAATACAAATTCTTTTCAAATGCACATGGAACATTTTTAAAGATAGACCACATGATAGGTCACAAGACAAGCCTCAACAAATTCAAGAAAATTGAAATCATACCAAGCATTTTCTCTGACCACAAGGGACTGAAACTAGAAACCAACCCCAAGGGGAAAAACCCCAAACCCTCAAAACCATGGAGATTGAATAGCATGCTATTTAACAATGAATGGGTCAAGAATGAAATTAGAGAAGAAGTAAAAAAGTTTCTGGAAACAAAGGAAAATGAACTCCCAACAAACCAAAACTTATGGAACACAGTGACAGCAGTCCTGAGAGCGAAACTCAGAGTGATACAGGCATAGTAAAAAATATAGAAACATTTCAAACAAACAACCTAACCCTACGCCTATAAGAACTCAAGGAACAACAACAAAGACAGCCCAGAGCAAGTAGAAGGAAGGAAATAATCAAGATCACAGCAGAATTAAATAACACAGAGACTAAAAGCACAATTCTAAGGATCAATGAATCCAGGAAATTGTTCTTTGAAAAGATAAAATTGACAAGTCTTTAAGCAGGCTCATCAAGAAAAAAAGAGAGAGGACCCAAATAAACACAATCAGAAATGAAAGAGGAGAGATTACGACTGACACCATAGAAATACAAAGGATTGTAAGAAATTACTATAAAGAACTGTATGCAAAGAAATTTGAAAACCTACGTGAAATGGACAAATTTCTAGAAAAATATAATCTTCCAAAACTCAATGAAGAAAAAGCAAAAAGCCTAATAGACCAAGAACAGCAGATGAAATTGAAGCAGTAATCAAAAAACTCCAGACACACAAAAGCCCTGGACCAGATAGTTTCACAGGAGAATTCTTGGAAGCACTTAAGGAAGAGCTAAGCCCTATCCTTCACAGACTATTTGAAAAAATCCAAAACTATAGAAAACTCCCAAACTTTTTTTATGAAGCCAGTATCATCCTAATCTGAAAACCAAATAAAGACACAACAAAGAAAGGCCAAATATTGCTGATGAACATAGACATTAAAATCCTCAACAAAATATTGGCAAACCGCATCCAACAATACATTAAAAAGATCATACACCTTGACCAAGTGGGATTCTTCCCAAGGATGCAAGGATGGTTCAACATTCGAAAATCAGTAAATGTAATACATCACATAAACAAAAGCAAAGACAAAAATCACATGATCATATCAATAGATGCAGAAAAAGCATGTGATAAAGTACAACACCCATTTATAATAAAAACACTTAGCAAAGTGGGAATGGAGGGAACATTCCTCAACATAATAAAGGCCATATATGAGAGACCTACAGCCAACATCATACTCAATGGGAAAAAACTAATATCTTTTCCACTAAGATCAGCCACATGACAAGGTTGTCCACTTTCACCACTTCTATTTAATAGAGTATTGGTAGTCGTAGCCACAGTGATTAGACAAGAAAAGGAAATAAATGGCATCCAACTCAGAAAGGAGGAAACAAAGCTAAAATTGTTTGCAGATGACATGATAGTATACATAGAAAATCCTATAGACTCAGCCAAAAAGCTGCTTGACCTAATAAATGAATTTGGCCAAACAGCCAGATACATGCTCAATATACAGAAATCAAAGGCATTTTTGCATGTCAACAATAAAAGAGCAGAAGCAGAAATCAAGAAAAAATCCCATTCTATATAGCAAAAAGAAATATAAAATATCTAGAAGTAAACCTCACCAAGGAGCTAAAAGACCTGTATGCAGAAAACTACACAATACTGAAGAGAGAAATCAAGGAGACCACAAACAAATGGAAACATATACCATTTTGACGGATGGGAAGAATTAATATCATCAAAATGTGTATACTACCCAAAGCAATTTACAGATTCAATGCAATACCTATTAAAGTACCAATGGCATATTTCAGACATAGAACAAACACTTCAAACATTTATATGGAACCACAAATGACCCTGAGTAGCTGCAGCAATTTTGAGGAAGAAGAGCAAAGTTGGAGGGATCACAATACCTGATACCAAACTGTATTTCAAGGCCACTGAAATCAAAACAGCCTGGTATTGGCATAAAAACAGGCTCATGGACCAGTGGAATAGAACAGAGATCACAGAAATAAACCCAAGTCTCTACAGTCAATTAATATTCGACAAAGGGGGCAGCAACATAAAATAGAGTAAAAATAGCCTCTTCAACAAGTGGTATTGGGAGAACTGGACAGCTACATGCAAAAAAAAAAGAAACTTGAGCCCCAACTTACACCATAAACAAAAATAAATTCAAGGTGGATAAAAGATTTAAATATAAGCCATGGCACCTTTAAAGTCCTAGAGGAGAAGAATGGCAGAAAAATCTCAGACATTTCACACAGCAACATTTTTACTGATGTGTCCCCTAAAGCAAGAGACATAAAGGAAAGAATAAACAAATGGGATCTCATCAAAATAAAAAGTTTCTGCTTGGCCAAAGAAAATAGTATTAAAATAAAAAGAGAACCAACTGTATAGGAAAACATATTTACCAATGATACCTCAGACAAGGGTTTAATCTCCAAAATATACAAAGAACTTACATGACTCCACTCTAAGAAGACAAGCATCCCAATTAAAAAATGGGCAAAGGACTTGAACAGACACTTCTCTAAGGAGGACATACAGAGGATCCACAGACACATGAAAAGATGCTTAATATCACTAGCTATCAGAGAGATGCAAATTAAAACCGCAATGATATACCACTTGACACCAGTCAAAATGGCCATCATAAACAAAGCAACAAACAGCAAGTGTTGGAGAGGTTATGGAGAAAAGGGGACTGTACTGCACTGTTGGTGGGATTGCAGATTGGTACAACCACTATGGAAAACAGTATGGAATTTTCTAAAAAAACTAAATATGGATATACCTCTTGACCCAGCAATTCTACTGCCAGGACTATATCCTAAGAACCCTGAAAGACCAATCCAAAAGAACCTATGCACATCCATGATCATAGCAGCACAATTTACAATAGCCAAATTTTGGAAGCAATCTAGGTGCCCATCAGTAAATGAATGGATCAAAAAACTGTGGTACATTTACACAATGGAATTCTATGAGGCAGAAAGAAGGAGCTCCTACCATTTTCGACAGCATGGATTGAACTGGAGAGCATTACGCTAAGTGAAATAAGCCAGGCAATGAAAGACAAACACCATATGATAGTACCTTTAACAGGAACCTAATCAACAAAACAAACGAACAAGCATAATATAACCAAAGACACTGAAATTGAGGACAGGCTGACAGTCACCAGAGGTTAGAGGGGAGGGATTTTCAGGGAAAAGGAAGGGTTTAGAGCAACAAGTATAAAGGACACATGGACAAAAACTAGGTGGAGTGGAAATGGGAGGGAGGTGAGGAGGGCTGGTGCGGTGGGCTGGGATGGGAGTAAAAGACAGAAAATGGTACGAGAACAATTAAAATTTAAAGAAAGAAAAAGAAAAAAACGGACTTCTGGGCCAAATGGAGGCATAGGTGGACAAACTGTGCCTCCTCTCACAACCAAAATTAAGGAC
Organism: Glossophaga mutica; assembly: GCA_039655065.1. Classification (NCBI taxonomy): domain Eukaryota; kingdom Metazoa; phylum Chordata; class Mammalia; order Chiroptera; family Phyllostomidae; genus Glossophaga; species Glossophaga mutica. The sequence continues at coordinate 100,438,452 of CM077307.1, read as the reverse complement.
AACAAAGATTTAGAAACAAGAAAACAGGGGGTTCAAATGGCAGCATGGTAGGAGGACGCAGATTGCCCTTCCTCCTGCACATAGGAGAAAAACCTAACTGATCTACAGAGGAACAGAGCAGACAGCTAACAATACCACAGTATATATGAAAATAGGAGATCAAAATCTGTAACAGACATTTGAAAACTCGACGTGGCAGCCAAGTGACTGGAGGCGGCCCTGAGACCGGGACAGAGTTGACCCGGCGACCGGAGGCAGCTCTGCAATTGGGACGGAGGCAGCTCTGTGACCAGAGCTGGCTCTGCGACCCACTGGAGGTGGCCCTGGGTCCTGAGAGAGCTCTGCAACCAACCGGAGGCGGCCCTGCGACCTGAGGCGGCTCTGCGACCGTGTCGGAAGGGGCCTTGGGGCCAGAGGCGACCCTGCAACTAGAGAAGGGGACTCTGTGGAAGACCCGGAGCTCACATCTGTGATTCTGGGGTGAGTGCGCGCAACTCAGGAAACTCGAGGAGCCCACGCCAGTAGTCTCGAGTGGGCACTCTCGCCCTGTAGGAGACCCGGAGCTCACAGCAATAGGCTCTGGGAAAGATGGATCTGTAAGAGATCCCAGCTGAAACCCATAAATTCGGGAAAGTGCGCCCTCTGCAGGAGGCTCAGAAATCACACCCAAGGCCCTGCATGGAGAGTGCGCCATTAGCCCTAGGGTCAGGACTCGGCTGGCACTGAGGACAGTAGCCCAAAGCTGACTGAGTGAGGAACAGGGAGAAAAGCGGTACGAGTCACCTCACAGCCTGCTACATCCAGCAAGTCCAGAAAATCCAGTTTGGCCTGTTTGAAAATAGCAAGAGATTTTTTTTTGGGGGGGTGATTTTTGCTTTTTTGGGGGGGGTTTGGTTTTTGGGTGTTTTGTTTCATTTTGTTTTGTGGTTTTTTTTTTTTGATAGTTGTTTTTTGTCTGTTTAGTTGGGTTTTTTTGTTTGTTTGTTTTGTTTTTTTTTTCGTTTTGTGGGGTTCTTTTTGTTTTGTTTTGATTATATATTTTTTATTTTTTTATTACTTCTACCTTTTTTATCCCTCAATTCCTTTTGCTTCTCTTTACTTCTTTCTGGCTTTATTCCTTCTTCCTTTCTTTCCAATTCTATCTCTCCTTCCTTCCTCTTTTTTTTCTCTTCTTTTTTCACTTTATTCTTTTCTCATTTTAAATACCCACAAGTGAGGCAAAAAAATCCTAGAACTGTGAAAAATCCAGAGTTGGACCAAAAGAGGGGGTATTCCAACAGTTGAGACAGTGGAAGCTGTGAACACCAGGTAACCTGAAGGAGATTACACCACTGAATCTCACAGGTATTCCACCACAGAAGTTCACACCATAAACCCAGGTAGCCATAACAGATCAATTTAAGAAGCTGAGGTTTACAAGAAGAGTCTCATAAACAATGAGAAGACAAAGAAACAATCCCCAAATGAAAGAAAAGGAGGAAGCCCCAGAAAGAAGCCTAAATGAAACAAAGGCAACTCAACTATCAGATAAGGAGTTCAAAGAAATGGTTGTCAGGAAGCTCCATGAGCTCTCAATGAGCTACCAGAAACTACAGGGAAGCTACGATGAACTCAGTGCAAACTATATCAACATGAAAAAGGAAATAGAAACTATCAACAAGGCCAAGAGGAAATGAAGAACACAATTTCTGAGCTAAAGAACAGAGTAGAAGGAATGAAAAGCAGAATCGATGAAGCAGAAGATCGGATCAGTGAGTTGGAGGACAAAGTAGAAAAAACAGCCAGATAGAGCAAGAAAAGGAAAAGAGGCTCAGAAAGAATGAAGAGGGTTTAAGAGAAATGCAAGACAACATGAAACGTAATAATATCCATATAATAGGAATACCAGAAGGAGAAGAAGAAGAGCAAGGGATAGAAAACCTATTTGAAAAAGTAATGATGGAAAACTTCCCTAATTTGATGAGAGAAAAAGTCACACAAATCCAGGAAACACAGAGTCCCAATCAAGAGGAACCCAAACAGGCCCACTTCAAGACACATCATCATTAAAATGGCAAACTTCTAAGACAAAGAGAGAATCTTAAAGGCAGCAAGGGAGAAAAAGGAAGTAACATACAAGGGAGCCCCAATAAGGTTAGCAGCTGACTTCTCAATGGAAACGCTCCAAGCCAGAAGACAGTGGCAAGAAATATTCCAAGTAATGAGAACCAAAGGCCTACAACCAAGACTACTTTATCCAGCAAGGCTTTCAATCAAGATAGAAGGCCAAATAAGGAGCTTCCCAGACAAAAGAAGTCTAAAAGAATACACCGCTACCAAACCAGTACTGCAAGAGATACTAAAGGGACTGTTTTAAGGAAAGAAAGGAAAAGAGAGAGAGAGGAACACAAGTATGAAAGTGGCAATGAATCAGTACCTATCAATAGTAACCTTAAATGTAAATGGATTAAATGTTCCAATCAAAAGACATAGAATGGCTCAATGGATAAGAAAGCATGGCCCATACATATGCTGCCTACAAGAGACCCACCTCAGGACTAAAGACCTACACAGACTCAAAGTGAAAGGCTGGAAACAAATTTTCCAAGCAAATGAACAGGAAAAAAAGGCGGGGGTAGCAATACTCACATCAGACAAAATAGACATCAAAAAGAGGGTCATAAAGAGAGACTCAGAAGGTCACTTCATAATACTCAAGGGAAGAATCCACCAAGAAGACATAAACATTGTAAATATATATGCACCCAACATAGGAGTACATAAATACATCAAGAAAATGTTAGAGGACTTCAAGAAAGATATTGACAGCAACACATTTATAGTAGGAGATTTTAATACCCCACTGTCAAAAATGGACAGATCTTCCAAACAAAATATCAACAAAGATATTGTGGCATTGAACAGTACTCTAGATGAATTGGACTTAGCTGATATATATATAGAACCCTTCATCCCAAAGAAACTAAATACACATTTTTTTCAAATGCACATGGAACATTTTCAAAGATAGACCACATGATAGGACACAAAACAAGCCTCAACAAATTCAAGAAAATTGAAATCATACCAAGCATTTTCTCCAACCACAAGGGACTAAAACTAGAAACCGACATGATGGGGAAAATTCCCAAATCATCAAAATCATGGAGATTGAATAGCATGCTATTAAACAATGAATGGGTCAAGAGTGAAATTAGGGAGGAAATCAAAAAGTTTCTGGAAACAAATGAAAATGAACTCACAACAACCCAAAACTTATGGGACACAATGAAGGCAGTCCTCAGAGGGAAGTTCATAGCAATACAGGCCTACCTAAAGAAGACAGAAACATTTCTAACAAACGACTTAACCCTACACCTACAAGAACTCGAGGAACAACAACAAAGACAGCCCAGGGCAAGTAGAAGGAAGGAAATAACCAAGATCAGAGCAGAATTAAATGACATAGAGACTAAAAGCACAATCCTAAGGATCAATGAATCCAGGAGCTGGTTCTTTGAAATGATCAAAAAAATACACAAGCCTTTAAGCAGGCTCATCAAGAAAAAAAGAGAGAGGACTCAAACAAACACAATCAAAAATGAAAGAGGAGAGATTACAAAGGACACGACAGAAATACAAAGGATTGTAAGAAATTACTACGAAGAAGTGTATGCCAAGAAATTTGAAAACCGAGGTGAAATGGACAAGTTTCTAGAAAAATATAATCTCCCAAAACTCAATGAAGAAGAAACAGAAAGCCTGAACAGACCAATAACAGCTGGTGAAATTGAAGCAGTAATCAAAAAACTCCCAACACACAAAAGCCCTGGACAGGATGGTCTCACAGGAGAATTCTACAAAACATTTAAGGAAGAGCTAACCCCTATTCTTCACAGACTATTCGAAAAAATCCAAAATGATGGAAGACTCCCAAACTCTTTTTATGAAGCCAGTATCATCCTAATCCCAAAACCAAATAAAGACATAACAAAGAAAGAAAACTTCAGGCCAATATCACTGATGAACATAGACACTAAAATCCTCAACAAAATATTGGCAAACCGCATCCAACAATACATTAAAAAGATCATACACCATGTCCAAGTGGGATTCATCCCAGGGATGCATGGATGGTTCAACATTCGCAAATCAGAAAATGTAATACATCACATAAACAAAAGCAAAGACAAAAATCACATGATCATATCAATAGATGCAGAAAAAGCTTTTGATAAAGTACAACACCCATTTATGATAAAAACACTCAGCAAAGTGGGAATAGAGGGAGCATTCCTCAACATAATAAAGGCCATATATGAGAGACCTACAGCCAACATCATACTCACTGAGCAAAAACTGAAATCTTTCCCACTAAGATCAGGAACAAGACAAGGCTGTCCACTTTCACCACTTCTATTCAATATAGTATTGGAAGTATTAGCCACAGCAATTAGACAAGAAAAGGAAATAAAAGGCATCCAAATTAGAAAGGAGGAAACAAAACTATCATTGTTTGCAGATGACATGATAGTGTACATAGAAAATCCTATAGACTTGACCAAAAAGCTGCTCGGCATAATAAATGAATTTGGCCAAACAGCCGGATACAAAGTCACTATCCAAAAATCAAAGGCATTTTTGTATACCAACAGTGAAACAGCAGAAGCAGAAATCAAAAAAAAAAAAAAAAAATCCCATTCGATATAGCAAAAAGAAAAATAAAATACCTAGGAACAAACCTAACCAAGGAGGTAAAGGACCTGTATTCAGAAAACTACACAACACTGGAGAAAGAAATCAAGGAAGACACTAACAAATGGAAGCATATATGGTGTTCATGGATCGGAAGAATTAATATCATCAAAATGTCCATACTACCCAAAGCAATTTACAGATTCAATGCAATACCTATTAAAGTTCCAATGGCATATTTCACAGACATAGAACAAACACTTCAAACATTTATATGGAATCATAAACGACCCCAGAGAGCGGCAGCAATTTTGAGAAAGAAGAGCAAAGTAGGAGGGATCACAATACCTGATACCAAACTGTATTACAAAGCCACTGTAATCAAAACAGCCTGGTACTGGCACAAGAACAGACACATGGACCAGTGGAATAGAACAAAGAGCCCAGAAATAAACCCAAGTCTCTACAGTCAATTAATATTCGACAAAGGGGGCAGCAACATAAAATGGAGCAAAAATAGCCTCTTCAACAAGTGGTGCTGGGAGAACTGGACAGCTACATGCAAAAAAAAATGAAACTCGAGCACCAACTTACACCATACACAAAAATAAATTCAAGGTGGATAAAAGATTTAAATATAAGCCATGACACCATTAAAATTCTAGAGGATAACATAGGCAGGAAAATCTCAGATATTTCACGCAGCAATATTTTTACTGGTACGTCCCCTAGAGCAAGGGACATAAAGGAAAGAATAAACAAATGGGATCTCATCAAAATAAAAAGCTTCTGCACAGCTAAAGAAAACAGTATTAAAATAAAAAGAGAACCAACTGTATGGGAAAACATATTTGACAATGATACCTCAGACAAGGGATTAATCTCCAAAATATATAAAGAACATACAAGACTCTACTCTAAGAAGACAAGCAACCCAATTAATAAATGGGCAAAGGATTTGAATAGACACTTCTCCAAGGAGGACATACAGAGGATCCAGAGACACATGAAAAGATGCTCGATATCTCTAGCTATCAGAGAGATGCAAATTAAAACTACAATGAGATACCACTTGACACCAGTCAGAATGGTCCTCATAAACAAAGCAACAAACAGCAAGTGTTGGAGAGGTTATGGAGAAAAGGGAACCCTAGTGCACTGTTGGTGGGATTGCAGATTGGTACAACCACTATGGAAAACAGTATGGAATTTTCTAAGAAAACTAAAAATTGACATACCTTTTGACCCAGTAATTCCACTGCTAGGACTATATCCTAAGAACCCTGAAACACCAATCCAAAAGAAACTATGCACCCCTATGTTCATAGCAGCACAATTTACAATAGGCAAGTGTTGGAAGCAACCTATGTGCCCATCAGTTAATGAATGGATCAAAAAACTGTGGTACATTTACACAATGGAATTCTATGCAGCAGAAAGAAAGAAGGAGCTCCTATCCTTTGCTTCAGCATGGATGGAATTGGAGAGCATTATGCTAAGTGAAATAAGCCAGGCAGTGAAAGACAAATACCATATGATCTCACCTTTAACAGGAAGCTAATCAACAAAACAAACAAACAAGCATAATATAAACAAATTCATTGAATTTGAGAACAGTCTGACAGTGACCAGAGCGGGAGGGGAGGGAATTTCAGGGGAAAAGGGGAACGGGCTAGAGCAACAAGTATAAAGGACTCATGGACAAAAACTATGGAGGGTGGAAATGGGAGGAAGGTGGGAAGGGCTGGGGTGGAGGCCTGGGGCGGGGTAAAAGACAGAAAAGTGTACAATATCAACAATTAAAAAATACTGATTAAAAATAAAAAATTTTTTTATGCAGATTCAAAAAAAAAAGAGAGAGAGAGAAACAAGAAAACAATCAGAACTGATAGAAAATTGACCTGTACTGAAGTCCAACAACCATTCATCCAGACCGGTAAGAGGGGCGGAGTCACGGCAGGAAAAAGTGGAGGTGTGGACCCGGGAAAGCAGGCAGCAGCGGCTGGCAGTTGCCAGGTGCACAGGCAGCAGCTGGTGGACGCCAGGCATGAGGTGGCAACTGTGCAGACCCAGTGAGGTTGCACAAGGTGGCTGGGTGACCTGGTGGTCCCACATTCCGGCGTGCAGACATTCCAGGTGAAGGGGAAGCAGCGGAAGAGACTGGAATCCAGAAGAGCATGGAGGAGTCGCCATTGTTCCCTCTCAGACCCCGCCCCCAGAACAGCGTCACAACTCAGTGACTGGGCTGGCCCGCACAGGAGAACACCTAAGGCTCCACCCCACACTATGTAACAGCTGCGACCAGACCAAAACCAAAACAAAACCAATAAAAAAATCATCAAAAATGGCTCAAACCGGAGAACAAATGAAAACCTCAGAGCCAATTCCTGTAAGCGACAAAGATATAGCCAACCAATCAGATGCACAGTTCAAAGCCCTGGTGATCAGGATGCTCACAGAATTGGTTGATTTTGCTCCCAAATTAGATGAAAAAATGCAGGCTACAATATGTGAAATGAAGGAAGACGCATGGGGAACTAATAGAGATGGGAGGAAAACTGGGACTCAAATCAGTGGAATGGACCAGAAGGACGAAAGAAACAACCAAACAGAAAACGAGGAAGAAACAAGAATTCAAAAAAATGAGGAGAGGCTTAGGAACCTCTGGGACATCTTTAAATGTCCCAACATCTGAATTATACGGGTCCCAGAAGGGGAAGAAGAAGAGCAACAAGTGGAAAACTTATTGGAACAAATAATAAGGAGAACTTCCTCAATCTGGCAAAGGAAATAGACTACCAGGAAGTCCAGGAAGCTCAGAGAGTCCCAAAGAAGTTGGACCCAAGGAGGAACACACCAAGGCACATCAGAATTACATCACCCAAGATGAAAATGAAGGAGAGAATTCTAGAAGCAGCAAGGGATAAGGGACAGTCACCTACAAAGTAGTTCCCATCAGACTTTCAGCCGATTGCTCAAGAGACCTTGCAGGCAAGAAGGGGCCGGAAAGAAATATTTGAAATCTCGAAAGACAGGGACCTACATCCAAAATTGCTGTATCCAGCAAAGCTTTCATTTAGAATGGAAGGGAAGATAAAGTGCTTCTCAGGCAAGGTCAAGTTCAAGGAGTTCGTCATCACCAAGCCCTTATTGTATGAAATGTTAAAGGGACTTATCTAAGAAAAAGAAGATAAAATATGACAGTGAAAAGACAACAAACTCACAGCTATTAAGAATCACACCTAAAACAAAAGCAAACTAAGCAAACAGCTAGAACAGGAACAGTACCACAGAAATGGAGATCATAATGGAGGGTTAGCAACAGGGGAGTGGGAGGAGGATAGAGGGGAAAAAGTAACAGAGAATAAGTAGCATAGACAGTGGGTAGAAAATAGGGGGAGTGCAAGAATAGTGTGGGAAATGTAGAAGCTAAAGAACTTATGACACATGGACATGAACTAAAGGGGGGAATGTGGGTGGGAGAGGGTGTGCGGGGTGGGGGGAATGATGGGGGAGAAATGGGACAACTGCTATTAAAATCACAGCTATTAAGAACCACACCTAAAACAAAAGCAAACTAAGCAAACAGCTAGAACAGGAACAGAACCACAGAAATGGAGATCATATGGAGGGTTAGCTATATATATATATATTTTTTTATTTTTTTAAAATATATTTTATTGATTATGCTATTACAGTTGTCCCATTTCTCCCTCATCATTCCCCTCCACCCTACACACCCTCTCCCACCCACATTCCCCCCTTTAGTTCATGTCCATGTGTCATAAGTTCTTTAGCTTCTACATTTCCCATACTATTCTTGCCCTCCCCCTGTCTATTTTCTACCCACCGTCTATGCTACTTATTCTCTGTACCTTTTCCCACTCTCTCCTCCTCCCACGCCCCTGTTGCTAACCCTCCATATGATCTCCATTTCTGTGGTTCTGTTCCTGTTCTAGCTGTTTGCTTAGTTTGCTTTTGTTTTAGGTATGGTTCTTAATAGCTGTGAGTTTGCTGTCTTTTCACCGTCATATTTTTATCTTCTTTTTCTTAGATAAGTCCCTTTAACATTTCATATAATAAGGGCTTGGTGATGATGAACTCCTTCAACTTGACCTTATCTGAGAAGCACTTTATCTGTCCGTCCATTCTAAATGACAGCTTTGCTGGATACAGCAATTTTGGATGTAGGTCCCTGCTTTTCAAGATTTCAAATATTTCTTTCCAGCCCCTTCTTGCCTGCAAAGTCTCTTTTTAGAAATCTGCTGACAGTCTGATGGAAACTCCTTTGTAGGTGACTGTCCCCTTATCCCTTGCTGCTTCTAGAATTCTCTGCTTCATTTGAATCTTGGCTAATGTAATTACGATGTGCCTTGCTGTGTTCCTTTTTGGGTCCAACTTCTTTGGGACTCTCTGAGCTTCCTGGACGTCCTGGTAGTCTATTTCCTTTGCCAGATTGGGGAAGTTCTCCTTGATTATTTGTTGAAATAAGTTTTCCACTTGTTGCTCTTCTTCTTCCCCTCTGGGACCCCTATAATTCAGATGTTGGGACGTTTAACGATGTCCCGGAGGTTCCTAAGCCTCTCCTCATTTTTTTGAATTCTTGTTTCTTCCTCGTTTTCTGTTTGGTTGTTAGTTTCTTCCTTCTGGTCCACTCCATTGATTTGAGTCCCAGTTTTCCTTCCATCTCTATCAGTTCCCCATGCATCTTCCTTCATTTCACGTAATGTAGCCTGCATTTTTTCATCTAATTTGTGAGCAAAATCAACCAGTTCTGTGAGCATTTTGATGACCAGTGCTTTGAACTGTGCATCTGATAGGCTGGCTATCTCTTCACTGCTTAGAGGAATTGGCTCTGGGGCTTTGATTGGTTCTCCGGTTTGAGCCATTTTTGGTGGGTTTTTTGTTTTGTTTTGTTTTGGTGTTAGTCTGGTCGCAGCTATTACATATGAGGGGTGGAGCCTTAGTTGTTCCTCAGGGTGGGGCAGCCCAGTCGCTGGGTTGTGATGCTATAGGTGGGGGCGGGGTCCAAGAGGGAACAATGGTGCCTGTTCCACTCTCTCCTGGACTCCGGTCCTTTCCACTGCTTCCCCTTCACCTGGATTATCTGCGCACGCTCGACTGCTGTTACGTAGTGGGGAGTGGAGCCTCTGGCGCTCCCCAGTGCGGGGCAGCCCAGTCTCTGGGTTGTGATGCTGTATGTGGGGGCGGGGTCTGAGAGGGAACAATGGCACCTGCTCCGCTCTCTCCTGGATTCAGTCCCTTCCGCCGCCACTTCCCCTCTGCCTGGACCGGCTGTGCGCGTGAATGTGGGACCACTTGGTCAGCCAGCCACCCTGTGCGGCCTCAGTGGTTCTGCACAGTTGCTCCCCTGTGCCCGGGGTCTGCCAGCTGCTGCCTGTGGGCCCGGGGATCACCAGCCGCCGCCTGTGCACCTAGTAACTGCCAGCCGCTGCTGCTCGCGCTCCCGCACCTCCACCTTCTCCCACAGGGACTCCGCCCCTCCTACCGGTCTGGATGAATGGTTGTTGGACTTCTGTACAGTTCAATTTTCTATAAGTTCTGGTTGTTTTCTTGTTTCTAAACATTTGTCGTCCTAATTTTGGTTGTGAGAGGAGGCAGTGTGTCTGCCTACGCCTCCATCTTGGCCGGAAGTCTATATATATAATTTTAAAGATTTTATTTATTTATTTTTAGAGAGGCGAAGGGAGGGAGAAAGAGAGAGAAACCTCAATGTGTGGTTGCCTCTTGCATGGCTCCCCCTGGGGACCTGTCCCACAACCCAGGCATGTGCCCTGAGTGGGAATCGAACCTGCGACACTTTGGTTCGCAGCCCGCGCTCAATCCACTGAGCTATGCCAGCCAGGGCTCAATAAAATATACTAAAAAAAGAAAAAGAAAATAAAATGAAGCTAGTAGCTAAATTAAAAAAAAGAAAATGTTCTACGTGCATTTGAGAAGAATGTTTATTTTGCTTCCTTGTGATGAAATATTCTACGTATATCAGTTAAGTTCATTTGATCTAGGGCATTGTTCAATGCTGTGATATCTTTATTAACATTTTGTTTGGAAGATGGACCCATTTTTGACAATGGGGTGTTAAAAATCCCCTAGTATCAGTGTGTTGCTGTCTATATCTTTCTTTTTTTTTAAATACTCAAATACGTTTAATGAAAGTTAAACCAATTTTTTAAAGATTTTATTTATTTATTTCTATACAGAGGAGAAGGAAAGGGAGGGAGAGAAACATCAGTGTGTGGTTGCCTTTTGCACACCCCGCACTGGGGAGCTGGCCCACAACCCAGGCATATGCCCTGACTGGGAACCGAACTGGCAACTATTTGGTTTGCAGGCCTGTACTCAATCCACTGAGACACCCAGCTCTATATTTTTCTTGAAGTCCTCCTAGATTTTCCTCATGCATATGGTTCTCCTATGTTGGGTTTGCATGTGTTTATAATGTTTATGTCTTCTTGATGGATTCTTCCCTTGAGTATAATGAAGTGTCCTTCTGAGTGTCTTTTTTTATGGCCTTTGTTTTGAAGTCTATTTTATCTAATACAAGTATTGCTACCTTGGATTTTTTTTCTCCCTGTCCATTTTCTTGGAATATTTTCTTAGAAAACTTCACTTTCAGTCTGTGTAGGCCTGTTGTTCTGAGGTAGCTCTCTTGAAGGCAGCATATGTGTGGGTTATGTTTTCTGATCCATTCAGCTACTCTGCGTCTTTTGATTGGAGCATTTAGTCCACTAACATTTAAGGTTATTATTGATAGGTACTTGTTCATTGTAATTTTATTCCCTTCGTACCTGGATTCCTCTCTCTCACACACTCCTTTTCTTGCTTTCCTTAAAGCAATCCCTTTACCATATCTTGTAGTGCTGGTGTGGTGGAGGTTTATTCTTTCAAACTTCTTTTGTCTTGGAAACTCCTCATTTCACCTTCCATTTTAAATAATAGCTTTGCTGGGTAGTTAGTCTTGGTTGCAGCCTTTGCTTTTCATTATTTGGAATATTTTTTACCATTCCCTTCTGGCTTGTAGTGTTTCTATTGAGAAGTCAGCTATTAGCTTTATGGGGATCCCTTGTATGTTGCTTCCTGTTTCTCCTTTGCTGCCCATAAGATTCTTGCTTTGTCTGGGAATTTTGCCATTTTAATTATGATGTGTCTTGGAGTGGGCCTCTTTGGGTTTCTCTTGGTGGGACCCTCTGTGGTTCCTGAATTTGTGTGACTTTTTCTATCATCAAGTTAGGGAAGTTTTCTATCATTATTTTTTCAAACAGGTTTTCTATCCCTTGCTCCTCTTGTTCTCCTTCTGGTATCCCTATTATATGGATATTATTCCTTTTCACGTTGTCCTGCATTTCCCTTAACCCCTCTTTGTTCTTTTTGAGTCTTTTTTTCTTGCTCTTTCTGTTTTTTTTCCTACCTTGTCCTCCAGCTCACTGATTTGATTCTCTGCTTCACCTATCCAGATTTTTAATCCTTCTACTGAGTTTTGCAATTCAGAAATTGTATTCTTCATTTCCTTTTGGCTCTTACTAATAATTTCTATTTACTTTTTCATGTTGATATAGTTTGCAGTAAGTTCCTCATAGTTTCCCTGTGTTATTTGGTAATCATCAGTGAGCTCATTGAGCTTCCTTATAACCATTGCTTTGAACTCAATATCTGATAGTTGACTTGCCTCTATTTCATTTAGAATTATTTTGGAGGCTTCTTCCTTTCTTTTCTTTTGGGGTTTGTTTCTTTGTCTTTCCATTGTTTTTGACACTCTTCTTGTTAGCCCCTGCTTCTTAAATTGATCTGTTCTGACTTCCTCAGTTTGTGGTGTGAACTTCTATGGTAAGAGACCTGTGAGATTCAGTGGTGCAGTCTCCTTGATCTCCTGAACTTGCTACTATAGGGATTCCATTTTTGTTGGCTCTCTGGCTGTAATTGGGTTTTGATTGTTTGGTTGCTCTTTGGTGGATCCTTTCCTCCAGCTGGTTGACTGAGTGTGACTCCACCCACCACATCTTGTATGCTGTTGTGCAAATGCTGGCAGAAGAAAACCACAAAGCCCAGGGAACAAACCCACATGTGCAAACTCCCCCACCCCCAATCTCAGTATCAACTGCAAATGAACCAGTATTAATAAGGCTGTAAAGAGATTAAGACTATTATTTAAAAAGGAGAGAAATAAACTATAGTATAAATTCTAGTGACTTAATGTGTACAACTTGCTGAACATGAAATGAATGTTAAAAGCTATGCAAGAAAGAAAATATTGCTAATCATGGAGAAGACCACAATGAATTTTGTCTCAGTGGCCTCTAGTGTTTACTACTGTTTTTCCTTTCTGGATCTACCTCTGGAGATATCAGATGTTGACCTTGTCTGACCTTAGGCAGCCTGCTCTGAGACTTCGAGGGATCCGATGTTTGTGGTTGTCTCCTTCAGTTGTTAATTTAGTCACTCTTCACTCAGCAGTCAGGCTCAAGCCCCATTGGGTTGCGCAGAATCTCTCCTGGGGTGGGGGTTATTTTTTTTTCTGCATGCTTCTGCTGCTCATATGGGAGTTGTTTGTCTGAGCAGTATGGCTGCTGCCTTAGGGGTGATGACTCAGTACCAGGATCCTGGTAGGTGCTCTCTCAGTTCGCTCCCCAAATCCCCTGTCCCTAGTCTCTCCTCAAGCATCTCTAGTCCACTCTCTGCCACCCATTTGCCAGAGATCTACTGTCTGTGGCTACCTCCATCAGTTGTTAATCTAGTCACTCTGCACTCAGCAGTCAGGTTTAAGCACCACAGAGTCGGGGCAGAGTTTCTTCTGTGAATGGGGCTGTTGTTTCCCCTCAGGCTGCTGCTGCTCAGAGCAGAGTAGTCTACTTGAGCACTGTAGCTACTGCAGTGTGGGGGATGACTCAGAACTGGAATCCCTGCTGCTACTCTCTCTGCTGTCTCCCCAAAGTTTCCATTCCCTGTCTCTCCTCAGGCATCTCCAGCTCATTCTGCCTCCACCTTTGCTGAAACCCAGGGCAAGTGGCTACAAGTGAACTTTCGTGCGTTAGTCCTTTAAATGGCTCTCTGTGTCTCCAACAATAGTTCTCTGGCAGACAGCAACTGTGCTGCTTTTTGCCTTTGGTTGTTATCTGTGTACTTTTGGGGGCTCTGGTGCTCTAGGCTGGGGATCTCAGCTTATGGTTTAGACCTCATTTTTCTCAGGGGGATCCAATCAGTTGCTTCATATCCCTACAGAACTGCCACCTGTGGGCACCTGACTAGCCTTCTTGAGCCTCCACCGCACTCCTTATCAAACAGGATGTGCTGAAGCTGATTCTTCTATCTTTCCAAAGCTATAAGTCTTTCCTCTCATTATTGTTCAGTTGTTTGTACTATGTGGTTTCTCCACAATTTATTTGTAATTCCAGATTGGTCCTGGGAGAAGGTTAGTGTGGCTTCCATTCACTCCTCTGCCATCTTGCCTCCCCCATTTCAGCAATGTTTAAGTAATACTATAGCTACTTTGAACCACCTAGCATCTTGAGACTATAAATTATCAGCACAGAAGGTCCAGTTTTGCCCACAAGTGGTAAGGTTTCTTGGGTTCCTGCTTGAACTTGGCAAAAGGAGTCTTATTGCAAGGAGAAAAGAAAACATAATTCAAGTGAGAATTCCCAATACCAGGAAACAATTAAGAGGACTCCTGGGATCATTGCTAAACTTTTATATGAAGATCTGAAAGGAAAACCTTTAGAGTGGATGAAGGAGTGCACTCAAGCTTTTGAATCCCTAAAGGCTCACCTGGCCTTGGGTCTTCCAAACCTACTAAAGCCCTTTTAATTATATGTTCATAAAAGCCAGGGCATTGCCCTAGGAGTCCTCATCCAAATGCTTAGTGACATTCCATAATCTATAGCATACTTGTCAAATAATGTAGATCACAATGTCCAGGGGTAGCCAGCTTGTTTGAGAGCTGGAGCAGCCATATGTGTGAGCTTTTACAGGAAGATGAAAAGTTTTCCTTTGGACAGATATTCACCATTTATGAACTTCACCAAGTGTTGAGCTTACTGGAGCAAAAAGGAAATTTGTGGCTCACTGCTGGAAGAATGAGCAGGTACCAAGCAATGCTTCTTAGTAATCTCAGTGTCTTCTTCAAAACTCTAAGTAAGTTAAATCCTACCTCCCTTCTCCCAGAACCTGACTCAGCTTTGCTAATGCATGGTTGTACTGAAATAATTAATGAAGAGTATTCTAGCAGAATTGATTTACAGGACCATACTCTAGAAGAGGCAGACTATACTTTATATGTAGATGGAAGCAGTTATATGGACATAAGAAACAGAAAGGCTATATATGCAGTTGTGACTCTTGGAGGAATAGTAGAGACCGAGGCCTTAATGCCAGGAACCTCTGCTCAGAAAGCAGAAATGATTGCACTGATGAGAGCACTAGATTTGTCATGCAAAAAGAAAATAAGTATGTATGTTGACTCAAGGTATGCTTTCTTAATTTTGCATGCACGTGGTTCCTTCTGGAATGAAAGAGGATGATTAACCTCCAATAAAAAGGAAATGAAGCATGCAGCAGAAATTTTAAAATTGTTAGAAGTTGTCCAGGTACCTTTATAGGTGGCAATTATGCACTTCCTGGGGCATCAAAAAAAGGACACTGAAGTGGCTAGGGAAAAAAATCTGGCTGATCAAGCAGCAAAAGAGGCTGCTAAAGGGATGTTTATAATGCCTTTGGTATCTGTTCTAGACTTGTCACAATTCTATCCTGAATATTAGGCTGCAGACTTAGAGAATGGAAAGGGTTGGGGTTTTGATGAAGAAGGTTGACGCAGACACTGGCCCACAGTGTCCACGGTGTTATGGATGAGACAAAACATTCACATGGACTACCGAGTCCTGTGGAGGAAAAGGGATGGCATGGCTACTCTCTCAAGGAGAGTGCGTGCTGACCCTTGCCTTGACAGGCTTTAATTGGCTTTCAATTTGCACAGGAATACAGTTAAAGCTCATTAATCATTGTCAGGCAGTAAGGATCAAACAATAGATAGCATACAAAGAACTATGAGGGCTTATTCTGAGTCAGGGTCTGTTAGCTAAAGGGCTACAAAGCTTTGAGAAACAAACTCATTTCCTGCTCGGACTCTTATCATTTAATTGAGAGCATTCTTAGCAAAGCAGGTTTCATGGTATTTTGTATATTCTTTCTTAGGCCTGATCACCTTGGGGAACCTGCCCTTCCTAGCACAGGGCTGCACCACCCTCTGTCATTGTTTCAGGCTTAAGTCAGGCAGGGGAAGTAAGGCAGCCAAGAGATTAGGAGACTTCTTGCAGACAGAATGAGGACTCAGGCTATGTCATAGCTGAGGTGTGAGGGTCCATCATTCCCTTTTGCTATAGCCCCCAAGTCCTTCCCTGGGGCCTCCCTGTGATCATGCCTGTCTTAGGTCATTCCTCCCTTGAGGAATCTTACCCATCACTGGCTAACTGATCAAGAATTGGGGGCCAGGCAGGGGGAAGTAAAAGGAGCAGATGCAGCACCCCTGCTAGGGAGATAAGCTTTGTCTCCTTAGTGGCTTATGGTCCCAAGGTCACTCACTCAGCTTTAGCCATGGGGGGTTTACAGCTTCTGAAACCAAGCAGGATGGTTCCCAACAGAAGGTCCTGACAGTGTATGGAAAGAGAATAAGAAAGAAGTTATACTGCTTTCCTAAACCTTTAGTAGAACCAGTCATGAAGCATTTGCATAAGGCCACACACTATGGAAGAGACTCATTAACCACCTATGTCAAACTGTGATTCACAGGTCCTGGAATTTCTAAAGCCATACAAAAATTAATTGCTAGATTTGTTGTGTGCCAGAAGAACAACCTCAGAACAGATCCCCATCAAAGGAGAGAAAGGAAGCAGTACCAAGGACTGCCCATTTGAGGACTGGCAAAAAGACTTTACCAGTTGCCAAGGGTCAAAGGGTGGGAATATTTGTTAATCTCTGTTGACATCTTTTCAGGATAGCTAAAGGCCTATTCTACTAGGACTGAGAAATCCTTGGAGGTAGTGAGTGAAATAATTCCTTGTTTTGGCTTACCCAGCAACATCCAGAGCAATAATGAACTTGCTTTTGTTTCATAAATTACACAGAAGTTCCACAGAAGTTCAGTAAATATTTTAGGAATCAAGTGGAGCCTTGACATGCATGGAGGTATTGGGCTTCTGGGAAGGTGGAGAAGAATAGTCACACCTTGAAGAAAAATATAGCGAAGCTGTGTCAAGAAACTCATCTTCATTGGGATCAAGCTTTACCTATTGCCCTACTGAAGATAAGGGTGGCTCCTCAAAGTGGGATTCAATGAGCCTTATGAAATTATGTACAGGTGACCATTTCAGGCTATGATTGGTGTGGAAGATATGTATATAGATCAAGAAGTTAAGGTAAAGAACTATGTATAATATTTAAGTCAGACCTTAGCTGTCATTAATGACCTTGCTTTTATTAGAGACCTTTCTCCCATAAGTTCCCTATATTTATTTGAACCTGGAGATAAGATGCTACTCAGGACTTGGAAGACAGGATCTCCAGAAAGCCAACTAGAAGAAAACTGATCTGAACCTTGGGATGTACTCCTCACCACCCCAACCATGATGAAATTGTCAGGAAAAAACCTTGGATTCATCACATGAAAGTAAAGAATGCACCAAAAGAACAATAGACCACTGAAACACAAGAAGATCTGAAAGTCATCTTTTGAAAAACAATGACATTCTTTTTTTTTTTTTTTTTTTTTTTTTACTTTTTTGTTTAATACCATGTTATGGAAAATTTATTCCTTTCAAACAAGATGAAAATATTTGGGTCTATTCAGGAAGAAGTGTTCTAAATATCTCTCACTTTTTTCTTGCAGGAGGAACTTATGTTGAACAATCTTTCACTTCATGTCTTATAGGTGTTTGTATTCCCCTAGAGAGCCTTTGAAATTACAGTTTGTTTGGGGTATATCGATAAGAACATAACCTACTCTGATATTTATAACTGGGGACCTGTGGTAACTTTAAAGGACAAGGAAATGTTTTTCTTCAAAGTCACTAATGTAGCCCCAGCTGGAGAGTGTGCAACTTGCAAAAAATATTTTATGTTTTCAGAAGACATGGAGATAAATTGTACCACCACTACTGTATTTTATAACTTTGGTCACATCAAATTGCCAAAAGATGGTTTCTAATATGTGGAAGGACTGTGTATTCCTATGTTCCAGCAAACAGTTCTGGGAGACCATGCTTTCTAGGAAGACTGATGATCTTTATGTCTCCGAAGCCCCATATCACTCAGGCTCTAAGAGCACTCTCCCTTGCACTTGAATATAACAGTGATTTACACTTTTTTAGTCCCAGTGAATATATATTTTTGACCATGTTTGTAATGTCAGTCATGGTATCCTCTTTGAATATAAAAATAAGTAGATTAGCCTGCACTATAACAAAAGCTTTGATGCCACCACTCAAGCCATTAGTGCCATCAGTCAAGAACTAGGATAAGTTAGAGAAGTGGTATTAGAAAATTGCACAGCTATAGACTACAGCCTTTTACGACATAATCATGGATGTGAAGAATTTAAAGGACTCTGCTGTTTCAACTTAACTGATAATTCACCACTCATAGAGCATAAAGTAAAGTAAATGAATGGTGTAGTGTCCAAGATAAAACAAAAAAAGGGATTCTTTGGTATTAATTTGTCTAAACTAACTTCCTAGCTGCCTAGTATCACTGGTCTTAGGGAGGCATTTGTTTTATTTCTTTTCATTTTTTCAATATCATAGTTTCTTGTTGCATACAATATGCCCCCTTATGTGGATCTGCAATTAAGTGTATACCTAGCCCCTTATCAGACTTTCTAATGCTAAGATACACGCTCAACAGCAAAATGATTATTTCCATATGAAACTGATCTCAAATAAGATAGTTTAAACTAACAGTAGTGGTTTGATGGGGGAACTCAAGAGTTGGAAAGTTTTTAGTTTTAAGTTATAGTTAATAAGCTTAGTAATCAATGCATGTAAAAACTATTGTTCCCAGAAATGGGATGTATAACTGGACCCACCCTGACTCCAGTAGATCCACAAGCAATTTTAACTTTGTGCCCCAGAAGAACTGAGAGCAATCAAGGTGGTATCTGAGCCATTATGTTCCAGGGAGAGATGTCCGCAGCTCAGGGCACAGGTAAAGAATCACTGGTGAACAGATGGAAGGATGCTAGGAAAATTGTTGGACTGCAACTTTTATATGATTAACTTTTGCCCTGAGTTCAAAGACCCTTGCTTACTTTTTTCCTGAATTCTAAACCCCTTACCTATACTTTTCTTCTCTTTATAAAAAAGGTCAACTTGAGATGAAATGTAAGATGGTCTTTTAGGATACATAACCCACTGTATTCTCAGATCACTGCCCATCTGAATAAAGCACCCATAAAGAGACAATCTTTGGCTCTATTAACTGGTTCTGGTAGTGACAGGCAGCATGAATACCAACTTCTAGTTTCATTTCCTTCTCCATGTCTGTCCCCTTCATCATGCCTGCTCATCATAATCAGCTAGCATATTTTTTTGTTGACTTGTTGTCCACTATCTCCTAAGAGAGTCAGGGAATCACTAGTCTGGCATATACAGACTAGTGATTGTGGCTGTTGTGTCAGTTGCCTCATCTCTGCAGTCTGTCAGCTAGTTGTGGTTGGAGAGTTAGTGTCCACTTGTCATGAACACCATTCCTTGTACCTCTGTGGGGCACTGTGTTATAGCTTCACACATGTGGCTCGCTTCACTGAAGGTCACAGTGCTAATGTTTTCCTATTGTACAGGTAGGACACACTGCCTCAAAGTGGGAAGCCTGTGACCCAGATGGGCTCTCGGAGTGGAGAAGTTCTGGCTTATTGCCCTCTGGGCCCTGACTAGACCCTATCCTGCATGAGCTGCATATGGCCTGGCACTGGGCTGTCCCCCAGTGTCATTACAGCAAGGCCTGGTGTGTGCTCTGCTGTGGACCTCCACTGTGCACATCCTGATGATGTGACAGTGTGATTTCTTGTGATGTATTTGGGTCCCCAGAGGCTGGGGAGTGATTCCTGTGGGCCTTGGCTGCACAGTGGGGTCCCTTACAGGTTTGTGTGTGCATGCATGCATATTTGTGTAAGTGGCTTCTCCTTTTGTACTTGAGGTCTGGTGCAGAGACAGCAGAGGTCAGTCTGCTTTTTAAAGAGATAGTGTCAGGTGCTGCCCAAGTGCTTTGGAAACTCAGAAGCCTTGCTTGCTGGTGTGATACCCTAACCAGTGACCCAACTTTTCTAGGGTCGCAGTTTGCTCATCCATAAAACAGGATAACAATTCTACCTCATTCTCAGACTCTCCATGAGGACTAAAATGAGAAGCTACCCAGAGAAGGTGCTGGAGAGTGTTGCTGAGCAGTGAGTGACTGTCCTGAGTAGGCTGAGGTAGAGGCAGGAGGGGATCTTCAAGTCCATTCATCCCACTGAGTGAAGAGACACAGGCATTCTAGTAACATTGGAGGTAACCTTTTCTTCCCTGAGTACCTCAGAAGGCAATTGTGGAAATCCTGTGTTTTGACATGGGCCCAAGAAGCCCAACCCAGGGCCAGGAGTTAGAGGGACAGTTACTCTCATGGCTGAAATCTATCTCTGTTCAAGCTTCATCTGCTGGATGTGGGCATATCTGTGGAACTTGCTCTTTTTCCTAGAGCCTGCTAAGATTTTTTCAGCCTCGGAAGATTGAGAGTACCAGCCCTTGGGAACCCTGAGAGATTCTCTGGGAGCTGGAGAGGAGGAAGAGAGTTTAGATGCTACCCATGCTTCAGGGAGAGTGTGAATGAGCCTGTGTCCCAGGATGAGGGATTTTCCAGGGCTCTCTGGGGAGGGCACCTCAGCTTCCTCAGAAGTGAAGGGTTAGTGCCCTATCATGCTACACAAAGCCCCCACCTTGTGTCTGGCCCATGGCCCAGATCTCTCTCATTGCAATCCTGGGACACCCCATTCTCTCAACCTTCTGTTTGTCCAGGGCTTATGCCTTGTCTGTGCTGTGCCCTCTTCTTAGGCTGCTTATCCCATCTGTGCCCTGAGGTATCCTTCCTCTGTGAAGTCGCCTGTGAATGCTGTGCAAGGAAGGGGTCAGCTTCCTGCTCCTCAGTGTCTTCTAGCTGTTTTCCAGGAAGGGGCTGTGGGTCACCTGCCCTATCCCCAGGCCAATGCTGGTAGGTTGAATGAATGAGTGCCCAGTAGTCAAGTCCCTGTCCCTCCAAAGTCCTGCCATGCTGAACTGGTGGGCCAAAGATCTGGTGATAAGGTTAGAATAACCGAACCCATCACTGGACCAAGCTCCTGGTCCCCACCTGGGAGCTTGTGGATGAGCAGCTCAGTTCCTTGTTAGCAGGAGGCACATGGCACTCTCTGCTCTTGGATAGTCCCAGTGCTCTGAGCTCCCAGCTCAGCCTGCTCTGGAGCTCAGCTGACTACAGGATACTCTTGATGGAATAAATTATTCACTTTGTGCCTATTGTTGGATGTACCATGACAATCTCCTCTGAGAGACTGGGGGAAAGCAGTGAGACTGGCCTCCAGTGGAGAAGATGGAGCTTGGAGACAGCAGAACAATACATGTGGGGAAGGTGTATAGGCAGTCCACCCTCCAGTGTGTCCCATGGAAAACAAAGAGGTCTGTGACTCAAGATATCTGGGGCTGTCATTGCCTGTCCCATTCTTGGAGATTCATATGAGGAGTTCTGAGGAGCCCTGAGATGAAAACTACACATAGGAGAAAAAGCCTGAGTATCTTTATAGACCCCAACACATCCCAATTGACTGGGACCCCCAAGAATTTTTGTTGAATGTGATGATTAATTTTATGTGTTAAGTTGACTGGGCCAAGGAATACCCAGATTAAACATGATCTCTGAGTGTGTCTATGAGGGTGTTTCTGGGTGAGATTATCATTTGAACATATAGTCTAGCAAATAACCCCCCCAATGTGGATGGGAAGTTCCAATCTGTTGAGGCCCTGAATAGAACAAAAGGTGGAGGAAGGAGAAATTACCTCTTTTTCCTTCTTACCTGACTGCTGAGCTGAAACATTTGATCTTTTCCTGTTCTCTGCTCCACTGGCTCTCAGGTCTTTGGACTCAACTGAACTGTACTGCCAGCTTCTCTGAGTTTCCAGCTTGTAGACAGCAGATTGCATGAGCCAATTCCTTATAATAAATTTCTATCTATGTATATATGCTATTAGTTTCATTCTTTTAGAGAACTCTAACTAATACAATGAGACTGACACCACACCTGTTAATACCCCACAAAGCCAGCAATCCTGGAGATCCCCTTGGGAAGCACTGGGCTGATGGTGTTACGATGTTATGAGTCTAAGGGCATCCATGCCCTGCCTGAGAAGAGCATAGCTTGTTCTGGATGACCAGTAAGGCCTATCATAGTTCCTTCTGATTCCCAACTCCAGGCTCAGGGACCATCAAGAAATCCTCATAGAACTTCATTTCTTCACTCCTTTCTATTATCCCCAACACAGCTTCCAGGATTAACAATAAATTTATATTTGAAAAATTGTTGTTACACAGCCAGCCCATCATAAATACCATAATTTAATAAACAGCAAAAAATGAACTCCAGATCATTGACTATTTTCCTCTATGAAGATATATACCAAAAAATTTAAGTAAATTGTTAGCAAATAGAATCCATCAGACATTAAGAGAATGACATCTTGCAGTGTCCCTGGTGAGTTCCTCTGGTGAGTAACAGTGTGTAGTGTTAAGAAAGGTATTAGCAGAGTTCACTCACTACTGGGTAAGATGGTGGGTAGTGAGTGGAGGGGTGTTAAGGGGCTTCAGAACGGCAGTGCTTTGACCAGCATGGACCACATGGACATTTGCACTGTGAAAAATTCATGGAACTTCACATCTAGGAGATGTGCAGTCACTGTAAGGTGTAACACTTCAAAAATCATTTAAGAAGAAAACCAACCAGTGTGGAAAAGATGTTTGCTGCATATATAGTAAACTGAGGGATTAGCCACTTAAAAATCAATAAGAAAAAATATAAACAACCTATATGAAAAGTGGTCAAAAGGTAAAAAAAAAAAACAACAAAGAACAATTCACTAAAGAGGGAACATGAATGGCTAATAGAAACATGAAGATGTTCAACATCACTAATAATCAAGAAAATACAAATAATGAAGAATATTTTATATCATCACTTTGGAAAAAAACTTGTGTCAAGGGTATATAAAATACTAGGCAGTGGGAAATTTAACACCCATGGGCAGGGGTGTAAATTAATCCAATCACTCAGAGGAGCAGAGCACAAAACGTGAATTTGAAAAAGTGTATTCCTGAAGATGCTGCAATTCCACTCTGTGTTCATACGTTTGGGTACAGCTGGGAGGCTGAATAAGGATATCCATTGCAGTATAGTTTGTTATAGCACAAAACTGGCAATAGCTTCAATCATTAGGGAAATAGATAAACAAGTGAGATATTTATGAGTTAGAATACTTATGGAGAAGTTAAAATGAGCAAATTAGATCTATTTGTATTGATATAGGTAAGATAAAAAATAAGTTATAGCTTGAAGCACCTGTGGACCTTCACTGTTCACTGGTGCTCATGGACCCCATATGCATATGGGCTTGGAAATTAGACTGCAAAGATGCCCCTGAGGCTATGCCAGCCTTTGCTTCCCGTGGGGAGGGAAAGCACCTTGAGTCAGGAGGGAAGGTCTCTTTTAATATTGTATTGCTTTCACATGAATTTAAGCTTCTGAAGTATACATGAATAGGTATCAACATTTATAAAGTCTGACACTGCTATCTATTATATTCTGTACTTTTACATAGTTATAAAACTAAGCAGGAAACAGAAAAGAACACAAAAGAAAACAAATGGAATTACTACTACTCCCAGAATAGTACAGGCCCTAGGCAGCCCAGATCTCAGGCACTCACACTCATGAACTTGCCCAGTGCAAATGACTGAGCTGAGCCCATAAAGGTTCCTGTAAGACAGTGCTCATGAATGCCTTGGATTATAGTTCTGGTCACTGCTCACTCATGCTGTGCAGGTCCTCGTTTTAGGTCCAGCTATGGCCTCTGGGAAGTCCCTCTGATCTCTAGCTTATCCTCATCCAGCAAGCTGCTTGTGTCTCAGGTACAGCCAGAGGTCAGCACTGTCCACTCCCATACACAACTGACTCCAGAACCCAGGCCAACTCAGAGCTCCATGCAGCTCTCCACAATCCCCTTCTATTCCAGGCTGGATAAGAGTTAGGTTTATACCAGAGATATAAAAATAACAGCACTCACTTATCATGTGCTTAAAATTCACCAGACTGGCACTGGCCACTTGCTGCCATCATCTGTTTTACCTCTCACAACCAACTGCTGTGAAAAAGAACACCAGAAGACCAAGACATTTCACAAAGGAAATCTATGTTTCTTTCAGCCTAGCCAAGATCCAAGAGAGAAGAAAGAACCTGGAATAGGCAGGGAGAAGGGAAAGGCTGAGAATACTATTGTTATAACATGTTTTGATTTTCATTTTTTAATTCTTTTTATGTATGTATGTATGTATGTATGTATTTTTTATTCCTTCAGGCTTCTTCTTCTTTTTTTATTGTTCTATTATAGTTGTCCTAATTTTCCCCACTTCTTCCCTTCCCCACCCACCACTGGCTCCCACAGTCAATCCCCACCCTGCTGTCCATGTCCTTGGGTCATTTATACCTACCTGTTCCTTGACTAGACCCTTCCCCTTCTTTACCTGTTGTCCCCAACCTACTTCCCTTCTTGTTGCTGTCAGTCTGCTCCTTTTTTCCATGTATCTGGTTCTATTTTACTCATTTGTTTATCTTGTTCATTAGATTCCACTTACAGGAGAGATCATATAGTATTTGTCTTTCACCACCTGGTTTATTTCACTTAGCTTAATACTCTCCAGTTCCATTCATGCTGTCGTGAAGGGTAGCAGTTCCTTCTTTCTTTCTGCTGCATAGTATTCCATTGTGTAAATGTACCAGTTTTTTGATCCAATTATTTACTGATGGGCACTTAAGCTGTTTCCAGCACTTGGCTATTGTAAATAATGCTGTTATGATCATAGGGGTGCATAGATTCTTTTGAATTGCTGTTTCAGAATTCTTAGGTTATAATCCCAGCAGTGTAACTGCCAGGTCACAAGGCAGTTTCATTTTTAGTTTTTTTTTTTTTTTTTTGTGTGTGTGTGTGTGTGTGTGTGTGTGTGTTTGTATGCACTTTGCATATTCTTTTTTTTTTAATTTTTATTTTCATTGTTGATCTTGTACAGTTTTCTGTCTTTTATTCTCACCCGAACCCGCCACCCCATTTTTAGTTTTTTGAAGAAATCCTATACTGTTTTCCACAGTGGCTGCACCAATCTGCATTCCCACCAACAGTGTACTAGGGTTCCCTTTTCTCCACATCTTTTCCAGTACTTGTTGTTTGTTGAAATGTTAATGATGGCTAGTCTGACTGGTATGAGGTGGTATATCATCGTGGTTTTAATTTGCATCTCTCTGATGGCTAGTGATATTGAGCACCCTTCTTTCATATGCCTATAAACCCTCTCATTTCATTTTTGGAAATGTGTCTAGTGTTTATTCATGTCCATTGCCCATTTTTAAAAAGGTTTTATTTATTTTTAGAGAGAAGGGAAAGGAGGGAGAAAGAGAAGGAGAGAAACATCAATGTGCAGTTGCCTCTTACATGGTCCCCACTAGGGACCTGGCCTGCAACCCAGGCATATGCCCTGACTGGGAATCAAACTGGTGACCATTTGGTTCACAGCCCATGCTCAATCCACTAAGCTATGCCAGCCAAGGACATTGCCTATTTTTTAATTGGGTTGCTTGTCTTCCTGATGTTGAGTCATATGAGTTGTTTATATATTTTGGAGATCAAACCCTTGATAGGGTATCATTGGCCAATATGTTTTCCCACATAGTTGGTTCTCTTTTTGTTTTGTTGATGTTTTCTTTAGCTGTGCTGAAGCTTTTTAATTTGATGTAGTCCCACTTGTTTATTCCTTCCTTTATTTCCCTTGTCCTAGGGGATATATCAGCAAAAATATTGCTGGGTGGGATATCTGAAATTTTCCTGCCTATGTTTTCCTCTAGGACTTCTGTGGTGTCACAGCAATCAGACAAGAAAAAGAAATAAAAGGCATCCAAATTGGAAAGAAGGAAATAAAATTGTCATTATTTGCAGATGACATAATAGTGTACATAGAAAGTCCTATAGGCTCCACTGGAAAACTACTCAACTTAATAAGTGAATTTGGCAAAATAGTAGGTTATAAAGTCAATATTCAGAAATCAAAGGCATTTTTGTACACCAACAGTGAAATATCAGAAACAGAAACTTGGAAAAATTCCCATTTATTATAGCAACAAGAAACAGAAAGTAGCTAAAAATAAGTTTAATCAATGAAATAAAAGACCTGTACTCAGGAAACTATAGAACACTGAAGAAAGAAATGAAAGAAGACACAAGTAAATGGAAGCATATACTATGTTCACGGATTGGAAGAATTAATGTCATTAAAATATCCATACTACTCAAAGCAATCTAGAGATTCAATGCAATCCTTATTTAGGGGGAGGATTGAATGTAGTTGAGGGGGTGGGCAAGGCAGGGGAGAGTAATGGGGGATAAAGGCGGACAACTGTAATTGAAGAACAATAAAAAACTTTTAAAATACCAATGGCATATTTCACAGATTTAGAACAAGTATTTCAAAAATTTATATAGAGCCATAAACAACCCTGAATAGCCTCAACAATCTTGAGAAAGAAGAACAAAGTAGAAGAATTAACAATACCTGATATCAAACTATATTACAAGGCCAGTGTAAACAAAACAGTCTGGTATTGGCATAAGAACAGACATATAGATCAATGGAACAGAATAGAGAGCCCAGAAATAAACCCATATCACTATGTTCAAGTAACATTTGACAAACGGGGCAGAAACATAAAATGGAGTAAAAATAGTCCCTTTAACAAATGGTGTTGGGACAACTGGAATGGTACATGCAAAAAAAAAAAAAAAAAAATGAAACTAGATCACCAACTTATACCATACACTTAAAATGGTTAAAAGACTCACACATTCTTTGTTTTTGTCTCTGACACACAGAAAACAGGATGACCTCATATCTGAGTGAATGTAAAAAATGTATGAGAGCCATCATTTGGGTCTCCCGGTGCTGACCCCCTTCCCAGGGTTGGATGTCTTCCTCCTCCTCCCTTCTCCCTTGAGAGAAAGGGCCTTGAGAAAGGGAAGGATTTGCCTTATGGTCAGAAGAGGAAGGGTCCTGGCCAATGCAGCCAAGGGTGCCCCTGGATTACTAATGTGGGCATTTCAAGTGTCCTGGGATGTCACCTACTGATACCTTGCCTGCCAACTCCAGTCTTTCTTCACAGCTCCATGGCAGACACCTGGAGGTTCTGCTTGACCCTAGCCTTCAGCTGGTCCACTCAAGTTGCAGGGGTCAAGGCTAGAAGTATGCCCCCACAACAGTGATCAGTTCCAAGGACTACTCTAAGTTCCAAAGACCCAGCATCATAATATGCTGTCCACAGGCTGTGACTCTCTCTGGATTCACAGAATTCTGTGGTGAAGTCTGCTTCCTCCAGTTGGAGCCCTTCCATATTTGAATGTCAGAGCTGCTGTGGTGACAAAGCTGGGGCTGCCTTTCTGGGGCCTGCATTCACTGTCTACACCCCCTCCCCCAAGAAGCTGCCATGCTATCTGCTCACAGTTGACCCCAGAGAGGGAGGCTCAGAGCTGTTGTGCCTGCTGGGAAGAATCTGAAAGGATAGTAATGCAATCACCACCTCAAAACTGTATGCTGAGAGCTTTCACCATGGTATCATATTCATGCCTTATGACCCTAGCACAGGCTAGACTAGGAGCTCAGGGCCTCTGAGTCTGGCTCCATCCATCTGTCCAGCATTGCCTTCTGCTGTGCCCCCTTAGAACATTTTTAGACAACCCTTGTTTATTCCTACCTTCACACCTCTGCTCTTACAGGTTGCCCTTTCTACTCTGCCTTCCCCTAAGCCAGGGAACATGCTCCAAGCCACTTTTCCCAGGATGTCTGCTTGGCTGATTGCCCTTGCAAGAACAAACTCTAATCTCAGATAGTTCCTATACAAGCCTGGTGTCTGACTAACACATGTTAGTATGCTCAGTGTCAAATAATATATTAAAGATAGTCATAGTCATCTTTGGGAAAACAAAATTGTACTACAAATAAGTATAGGGTCAGGAAAAAAGAACAGCTGAGCACCATCAGGTGCTCTACCAGTAAACGCCAATCCTTTGCAAAATCCTGGCTAAGCCTTATGTTCTGATCTGCACAGGCTTGAGAGCAAACCTGTGACCTTCTGGCTCATCACCAAGAAAGACCTGGGTAGAGCCACACAAGGTGGCCCTGGGTCCCTTGACTCTGCAACTAATGCACCTGACTCCGGGTGGGGCATAGGCTTGCAGCACAAGGAAGGTGGCACAGAGGGGCTGCCCGGGCATCAGATTGATGGGGGCTGGGCTTGGTTTTGGTGTGTAAGTCTGTGTGCACATATGAGACCTCCAGAGGCACTGAGGCCCATCCTCACAGGTTGACCCAAAAGGTCACCTCAAGCACATTATCATGAATGGACTGGTAGCCCTCATTATTATTATAGGCTAGGATGTGGCCCAAAAGCTTGTGATTTAAACTGGGCAGTGTCACTCTATTAGGGTGTTTTCCCCTTTCCTGTGTTAAGGAGGGGAAGGCCTCCTCTTCCATGCTTTACCTGGATGACAAGTATGGGCAGACCTGGCCTTTCTTTGCCTTGGGTGGGCTTCATGCAGCTGTTTGATAGGCTAGACTCTGAAGCCTAAAGCTGCAGAGCACGTGGGTCTAGGACCCTGGCCCTTGTGTGGTCCTGCATGTGTGAGTGTGCACAGTCAGGAGGTCTGCAGAGAAAGGGGCCATGATTACAAGGCCTGGGAGCCTCTTGAGAGACCTTTTTGTCAGGGCAGGAGTTGACTCCTGGCCTCAGGAGGTACAAAGAGGAAAGGGGTTCAGTTGCTTTGAGTGCTTAAGTGACTTGGGACAACACACCCACTCTGGGTTCTGTGCTTCCCCTCAGCAGGGGAAAAAAGGGGATAATGGCAATGGAGGTGGCCAAGGTTTATTGAGTTCCTAATACATCTATTTCCAGGAAAATGGGAAGAATATTTTTTCTTTTTTTTGGATTATTATGGATAAAGCTACTAGGAACAAATATGCAGAGATTTTCTCAGGCATATATTTTCTTTTCCCTTAGGTAAATGCATAGAGGTGGAATAAGTTTATACTAAACTTTACAAGAAGCTATTATTTTTCAAAGTGATTGTAATTATTATATTTTTATCTGTATCATACAAGCATTACATGCTTGCTAACTTACGGTATTCTGATTTTTAAATGCTATCTCCGCTAATTGGTATACCCTGGTTTTAAATTACATTTTTACTGATAACCATTTTATGTACTTTTTGGTCATTTTTTATATCTTCTTTTGTGAAAAGCTGTTTGGAATATTTTTAATATAGTTTATTTATTATGCTATTACAGTTGTCCCATTTTCCCCACTTCACTCCCCTCCACCCTACATACCCTCTCCCACCTACATTCCCCCCTTTAGTTCATGTCCATGTGTCATACTTATAAGTTCTTTAGCTTCTACATTTCCCACACTATTCTTGCCCTCCCCTCGTCTATTTTCTACCTACCATCTGTGCTACTTATTTTCTGTCCCTTTCCCTCCTCCCCCTCCCACTTCCCTGTTGCTAACCCTCCATGTAATCTCCATTTCTGTGGTTCTGTTCCTGTTCTAGCTGCTTGCTTAGTTTGTTTTTGTTTATGTTTTAGGTGTGGTTGTTAATAATTGTGAGTTTCCTGTCATTTTACTGTACATGTTTTTTATTTTCTTTTTCTTAGATAAGTCCCTTTAACATTTCATACAATAAGGGCTTGGTGATGAGGAACTCCTTGAACTTGACCTTATTTGAGAAGCACTTTATCTTCCCTTCCATTCTAAATGAAAGCTTTGCTGGATAGAGCAATCTTGGATGTAGTCCTTGCCTTTCATGACTTGAAATACTTCTTTCCATCCCCTTCTTGCCTGGAATGTCTCCTTTGAGAAATCAGCTGACAGTCTCATGGGAACTCCTTTGTAGGTAACTATCTCCTTATCCCTTCCTGCTTCTAGGATTCTCTCCTTCATTTTAATCTTAGCTAATAAAATTATGATGTTCCTTGGCATGTTCCTCCTTGGGTCCAACTTCTTTGGGACTCTCTGAGCTTCCTGGACTTCCTGGAAGTCTATTTCCTTTGCCAGATTGGGGAAGTTCTCCTTTATTATTTGTTCAAATAAGTTTTCCACTTGTTGCTCTTTTTCTTCTTCTTCTGGTACCCCTATAATTCGCATGTTGGAACATTTAAAGATATCCTGGAGGTTCCTAAGCCTCTCCTCACTTTTTTGAATTCTTGTTTCTTCCTTGTTTTCTGTTTGGTTGTTTCTTTCTTCCTTCTGGTCCACCCCATTGACTTGAGTCCCAATTTCCTTCCCATCACTGTTGGTTCCCTGTACATTTTCCTTTATTTCACTTAGTGTAGTCTTCATTTGTTCCTCTAATTTGTGACTGAAATCAACCAATTCTGTGAGCATCCTGATCATCAGTGCTTTGAATTGTGCATCTGATAGGTTAGCTATCTC
The DNA here is from genome assembly GCA_039655065.1 of Glossophaga mutica. Lineage (NCBI taxonomy): Eukaryota > Metazoa > Chordata > Mammalia > Chiroptera > Phyllostomidae > Glossophaga > Glossophaga mutica. The sequence continues at coordinate 100,407,956 of CM077307.1, read as the reverse complement.
TTCATCACTTAGTTGTATTATATCTGGAGCTTTGATCTGTTCTTTTGTTTGGGCCATTTTTTTTTTTTTGCCTTGACGTGCCTGTTACATAGCGAGGGGCAGAGCCTTAGGTGTTCACCTGGGTGAGGCAACCCACTCACTGAGTTGTGATGGTGTATGTGGGGGAGGGATACAAGAGGGAACAAAAGTGCTTGCTCTGCTCTCTGCTGGATTTCAGTCACTTCCGCCACTCCCCCCAAGCAAACTAGGCCCTTCTGGTGCTTATTCCCAGGTAGGTGGGTTTGTGTATATTCTAGGATCCTGTGGGTCTCTCCAACAAACTCTCCTGTGAGGCTGGGGGTCTCTCCCAGCACCTCAGCTCCCACAGGTGTTTTCAATCAGTGTTTTGAGGCTTTATTTCCCTATGCTGAGACCCTGAGTTTTGCAGTCTGTCTCACTCCCCAGTTTTACCTGGTTTATCTGCATGCGAATGTGGGACATGCAGGTCCACCAGCTGTCTTGTGCACCCTGATCCTCCACAATCTGCCACCTGGCTGGATCTGCCTGCTGCTGGCTGTGTTCCCGGGGTCTGCTAGCCTCCAGCTGCCACTTTGCCACAAGTCCTCTCCACCTGGCTGCCAGTCTCTGCCCCTCCTACCGGTCTGGATGAATGGTTCTTCTTGAACTCCTTGGTTGTTGGACTTCCATATAGTTCAATTTTCTGTAAGTACTAGTTGTTTTTTTGTTTCTAAATTGTTGTTGTCCTTCTTTTGGTTGTGCGAGGAGACACAGTGTATCTACCTATGCCTCCATCTTGGCTGGAAGTCCCTGTTTGGAATATTTGATTATTCTAAATCTTTACTGCTCTTAATTGAAATATTCATCTTCTAATTGTTGTATTGTTATAGTTGTTAATATATTCTAAATACAAATCTTATGTTATATATATGTATTGAGAATGCTTTCTCTCAAGCTGTGGCTTGCCTCCTCATTTTCTTAATGGTGTTTCTTAGTTTTTAATTTTGAAGTAGTCTTTTTTTTTAATTTTAGTAATGTATTCATTTTTATTGTTGTTCAAGTACAGTTGTCTGCATTTTCCCACTACAACTCCCCCCATGCCAACCAAACCCACCTCCCTCCCTTGCTTCCACCCTCCCCCTTGGTTTTGTCCATGTATGTGTCCTTTATGGTAGTTCCTGAAAACCATTCCCCCCATTATGCCCTCCCACCTCCCATCTAGTTACTGTCAGATTGTTCATAATTTCAATGTCTCTGGTTATATTTTGCTTGCTTTTTTTCTTTTGTTGATTAGGCCCCAGTTAAGGGTGAGATCATATGGTATTTGTCTTTCACTGCCTGGCTTATTACAGTTAACACAATGCTCATAAGATCCATCCATGCTGTCCTGAAAGGTAGTAGCTTCCTCTTTCTTTCTGCGGTGTAATATTCCATTGTGTAAATGTACCACAGTTTTTTATCCACTCATTTACAGATGGGCATTGAGGTTGCTTTCAACACTTGGCTATTGTTATTTGTGCTGCTGTGAACATTGGGGTGCATAGGTTCTTTGGGATTGGTGTTTCAGGGTTCTTAGAATATAACTCCAGAAGTGGAATTGCTGGGTGAAAAGGCAGTTCCATTTTTAGTTTTCTGAGAAAATTCAATTCTGTTCTCCACAGTGGCTGCACCAGTCTGCATTCCCACCAACAGTGCACTAGGGTTCCCTTTTCTTCACATCGTCTCCAACACTTGTTGTTTGTTGATTTGTTTATGATGACCATTCTGACCAGTGTGAAATGGTATCTCATGTGGTTTTAACTTGCATCTCTGTGATGCCTAGTGCTGCTGAGCATCTTTTCATATGTCTCTGGGCACTCTGTATGTCCTCCTTGAAGAAGTGTCTGTTCAAGTCTTTTGCCCATTTTTTTTTTTTTTTTGTCTTCCTGGAATGGAGTCATGTGAGTTCTTTATTTATTTTGGAGATCAAACCCTTGTTTGAGGTATCATTGGTAAATATGTTTTCCCACACTGTCAGTTCTCTTTTAATTTTAATGCTGTTTTCTTTACCCATACATGTGGGGGGCTCTGCCCATAGAACCCCCCGTTCGTCACGGATGAAAATAAAAACTACCAAGACAAGATCTGCTTGGGGAGGAGAGGTGGCCAGACTCTCAGAGGAGAATGACCCAGAGCCCCTTCCTCACTAGGCTTTTATTGGGCTCAAATACACCGGAATACAGGTTTAACATGTCAGAGAAATCTGAGGGCTTAATCTGAGCCAGTGTTTGTCAGGAAAGGGGGTTGCAAAACTTTGGGAGACATACTCATTTCTTCCTCGGACCCTTATCATTTAAATGAGAGCACTCTTAGCAAAGCAGGTTTCACAGGACTTTAGGAATTCTTTCTTATGCCTGATCACCCAGGGAGCTGTCCTGGCCACTACAGGGCTGCACCACTCACCCCCACAGTTTCAGGCTTTAAGCCAATTAGGAAGCAGGAGACATCTCCCAGATGGAAATGAGGACTCGGGCTATGTCAGAATAGCCAGGGGGCGAGGGTCCATCACATCCTTTTTGCTGCAGCCCCCCGAGTCCTTCCATGAGGCCTCCCAAGTGGTTGTGTCTGGCTTAGGTTGCCCCTCCCATGAGGAGTCTTACCCGTCATTGACTAACCAACCAAGCATTGGGGCCAAAGATGGATTAGGCGGAAGCAGTGCTCCTACCAGGGAGATAAGCTTTGTCTCCTTAGTAGCTCACGTTCTTGTGACAGAACAGACCCGGATGAAGTGGTTCCTTTGGGCTCTTACACAGCCCACCATGGGGTGAGGGTTACAACTCCTGAAACCAGGCTGAATAATCCACAACACATACAGAAGCTTTTTATCTACCAGAAAGTGCTTATTGGTATTTTAATTGAAAATACATTAAAATTATATATCAATTTGGGAACAATAGCTATGTTGACAATATTGATTTTCCAATCCATAAAATAAATTATTTCACATATTTAGGCCTTGTTTAATTTTTTAAAATGTCTTATAGTTTTCAGTGTATAGTTTCAAACGATTTCATTGTTTTGAATGCTATTGTAAAGGGTATTTTTTAAATAGAAAGAATTTTTTGAATCTGGTCTTATTTAACTTTGACATAATAGACAACATTACTTCCATTTACTGGACGGGAAAAGTTGAAGTTTGTCAAGGCCAAGGGACCTACCAGAGGTCACACATAGCTGAGACTATCAGAATCACTTGGACACTACCACCTTCCATTAGTGTGGAGACTTCTGCCTCCTGTAAGTCAGGGGAACTTCTGTGTGACTCAGACTTATACCTTCTGTCATGAGACGTACCTGGGAGGAAGGTCTATTAAGGTAGGCCAGCTGGCCCTGAACAAGGCTGGCCTGGATTGGCACACCAATGGTAGGGATGACTGGGCCCTAACTCCAGAGGAAGATTACTCAGAGAGACCCCCTCACAGTCCAGCAGGAATCACGAGATGTAGGATTATTCCCTCCTTCTTTGGAAAAATTTACAAACAAATAAAGCACAGCACATCTACCATGGGTACCATCATGTGGCCACCAGGAAGGGCTTAGGAGCCATGACTTCCCCATGGGGTAATTTGCAGAGAAGATGGTGGCCAGAGGGCCTGGCATGCAGACTTCAAGAACCCACCCTGGGCAGGTGTGCATGTCTGTGTATGTAAGAGCTTGGGCATAACAATAAGGATAGGGGACTGTCAGGGTGGCAAAGCTGTGACTACTCTTTTTTATCTGAAAATGTTCTTAATGAAGGGACATGATAAGTAAGTGACATGCATGATCTGGACTTGGATCCTGAATTAAGAAACAAAAATCCCCCGTGCAATAAAGGTCGATGTTAGTACATGTGTAAAAATTGAATATGAAATGAATTTTAGAAAACAGTTTTGGCACCAGCCAGCATGGCTCAGTTGGATGGGCATTTTCCTATGATCTGAAAAGTTACTGGTTCAATTTCTGGCCAGGGCACATCCCTGGGTTGCAGGTTTGGTCCCCTGGGACATGGGCTGAAGGCACACAATTGATATTTCTCTCTCACATTGATGTTTTTTGCTCTCTTATTCTTCCTCCATTTCCCACTCTCTAAAACAAAAAATAAAATAAAAGATTTTTGAAAATGAAAACAATGTTGTATCATTGTTAAATTTCCTGGCTTTGATAATGATACTGCATTCATGCAAGAGAATATCTTGTTAACAGTTGTTGAATTTAAGGGTAAACAGAAACATATGGTACTCCTCTTCAACTTCTTTGTTGGTTTGCAATTATTTTCCAGTACAAAGTTAAAAAAGCAAAATATTTATTTATTTATTTATTTATTTATTTATTTTCAGTTTTATTTTATTTTTTAATCACTATTTTCTTTAATTATTGATCTTGTACAGTTTTCTGTCTTTTACTCCCCCCCCCCAGCCCACTGCCCTAGCCCTCCCCACCTCCCTCCCATTTCCACCCCCTATAGTTGTAGAGAGTATTGAAAGAGACATAATGCTATTGAAACAAATAAAGATTTAGGACCTGAAACTTTGAATAATGGCTTTGGCAGAGGAAGGGAGAGAATTATAGACCAAAGAAAAACTAAAAGTATCTTTTGGCCACCCTAGTTAAAAGGTTCTAAGTGGGGAAAATAATTGATGTGAAAACCCCACAGTACAGTATTTGTACATAAAGCATTTATTGAATTAATGTATAGCAAAATATGTAATTTTATAGGGAAGATTCAATCACAATCTAGAAACAGATCATTACTCCAACATTAACTTTTCACTGTATTGTATGAAAGGAATATATGTCCATTTTTGGAGATATAGCAAAAATAAAGAAGGCAAAGACAAAAAAAAAAAGCAAAATACCTTTTTGTCATTACAATGCTATTTGTATAATTGACAAGGAATGGAAGGAAAAGAAGTCCTGATTTGGGCATTGACAACTGAAGGTCTGAGAACCCCTCAGGAGGTAAGGAAGGGACTGTGCCCTTTGACCCAGGTGTATAGTTGGTCTTCCCAGAGTATTGAAGGCTTATTCAGGGAGGTTTAAGTTTGCAGAGCCTTTGAAGTATAAAGTGGGAGGTGGAGGGAGGTCAATTGAAAATCAATGTGCACTAAAATGACAGCAAACTCACAATTATTAACAACCACACCTAAAACAAAAACAAACCAAAAAAACAGCTAGAACAGGAACAGAACCACAGAAATGGAGGTCACATGAAGGGTTATCAATGGGGGACTAGGAGGGGGAGAAAAAGGGGGAAAGGGACAGAGAATAAGTAGCATAGATGGTAGGTAGAAAATAGACAGGGGGAAGCTAAGAATAGTATGGGAAATGTAGAAGCCAAAGAACTTATGAGTATGACACATGGACATAAACTAAAGGAGGGGAATGTGGGTGGGAGGGGGTGTGCAGGGTAGAGGGGAACAACTGTAATAGTATAATCAATAAAGTATATTTAAAAAAAAGAAAATCAATGTGCATAACCAGCGAGTCTGCTCTAAGGCAGAGAGGCTTCCTAGGACAGGCTGCTCCTCCCCACCCTGGCAGCCCCAGGGCTTTGGGTAATGCCAGGTGATGGGATTTGGGCTGGGCCAAGGGTCTGCCCAGCTTTCTCATTCCCAGGCTCCAGTGGGCCTGGCTCTTGAGCAGCCATCAGACATCCTGTGTCTGCTCCTGGCAATCAGGTCACTGCAAACAAGTCTCACCTGCTTGGCCTCAGGTTGTACATCAGCAAAATGGGTCAACCCTATGGACCCTACTTGAAGTTAGAAATTTTCCAGATGGGAATGAGCCTGGGAATCCCTGAGCAGAAGCTATTGTGTTGTCTGTATCTCTGGGCCCTGGAAGTGCCTGTCCCATCTTAGGTGCTCATCAAATACTCAGTAGGTGGTTGATGTGTTTATTCAGCAAATATTTATTCAGTGTCTGTGCCAGGATTGGGACTGGGGTCAGTGGCCAACTGCCCCTAGGAGCTGGTATTCTAGTGAGAGAGATAAACCCAGAACTAGAACAGTCTGGGCAGCATGAGGAGCCCCTGTCCCATGAGGTCCCAGTGGTGTGTACACCGTGTCAATCAAGGAAGAAAGTAGGGGGACAGTCACAGCCTCATGGTGTTGGCAACCTCATAGTTCCACAGGCTGCCCATGCAGAAGGGCTCATCTGTAGCCATCTTGAAATTCTTAATTATTTTATTTTTGAACTTGTGTTCTCTAAGTGATGTTCTAGGAAAGCAAAGTTCACATGATCAGGGGACATACATGAATATATGTGTAGCCCCATTCACATATACCTTCATGAAATCTCATGAGCACCCAGTGCTTGTGGACTGCAAGGGGCCAGCAACTCAGGGAAAACAAAGAGAGTTTGTCATGTTGACGACTGAGTAAGGGTGTGGGTGAGACAGCCCCAAGAGGTCACACTTTCTGTTATAACCAGGATGTGCTGGACAGTGGCATTCTAAGAATCACAAACAAGGAGGCCTATTATATACTGTCTCACTCATGTCACTTCCCTATATCAGCTAACCATTTATAATGAAAACGATGACACAGTTGGAAAGGGAAAGAGAATGACCTTCCTTCTTTCCAGGACAGTAAGCTAAAATTAACAGTGTTAGTAGAATAAACCCTGGAGTCAAGACATAAAATGAAAACAGCTAAGTTAGTTGTGTGAAGTGTTTGTACTGTTCTGATGAGAAAAAAGTACATATGTATGTATGAGTTATAGTAATTTTGGTGATTCACATGAGTTAAACACTATGTTTGCATTCAAAATTGGCATTGAACAATGGAAAGATAAATGGTAAAATTCATGCTAAAATTTTAAATTTTTCTTTACTTTGTTTTATGTTAAATAGCAAATTAAAACACTATGAAAAAAAGGAAGCCTGAGGAAAAAAGGAAGAAGCTTCACCCTTCAGTACCTTTAACCTCACATTTCCCCTGCCCTTTGAAGGTAGGGCCCATGCCTGATTCTGTACTGGGCCTGAGTGAGTGTCCTAGCATGGCCACAGCCTTTGCAAAGAGCAGGTGGAATAATGTAAGGGAAGGCAGGTGGTCAGAGAGGAAGCTGTGAGAAGGGGCCATGTGGTCTGGGGAGAGGTGGGCTCCCCACCAGGTTTGGTCCCTGTAGGGAGGAGGGGCAGGGTGGAAGTAAATCACTCAAGTCATGCTATTTAGTACCCCCTTAGGAATAGCCTGGGAGTAGGGGTGCAGAGCAGAAAGAAAGCAAACTCTTGCTTGGTGTAAACCAGACCAACTTTACGCCTTAGGCTTCCAATGTAACATTTCACTTGAACAAGATTCTGAGGCCAAGAAATGTTTGGAGAACTGTGGAATAGGTGGTCTTTGGTCTTTGGGCCTACTTCACAACTGGCCTTGAGCCTTGTCAGCCTTTGCCCCAGAGTTCTATGGAGGTAGGGAAACCCCCTCTCAACAGACATCTGCTGGAGCTGTGGTTAAGGGAAACATTTGATTTCACTGCCTCTGGCTGTTGTTCACCACCTTACCCCACCCCCAGCCTAGAGGCAATCTTGGCCCCCAATGGGATCTGCCTGCCAAGAAGGTCCAATGTCTTTCTTTTCACTCATCAGCCCTTCTGTACGTGCTAGTTGAAAGATGATGGCCTGTCTTGTGTCTGGGGAGTGCTGCCTTCCACTTGAAAGCATGGATGATTAAAGCCTAGACTGGTGGTGATGGAAGCAGCTCCATTAGCTTTGGGGGCAGGTGTCACATGGCTTTCTCCCTAGTGAGCTTGCTCTAGGTCCTCTACAGGGGTCCTCAACAGACTCCTGGGGGAGGCACCCATCACACACACATGCACAAAAACATGTGCTGCCCCAGGACCCCTAGTGATACTAACAGCAGCTCTGTGAGGTCAGCAAGGTGAGACTGGGCTGGAGGGTTAGGAAAGTGGGAATCAAGTGAACTCAGGCTTCCTGTGTGGTCGTGCTGGACTGGGCTGTTTAAATGTATTACCTCCCTTGTTTAATCCACACATGCATTTTTCAGAACCATCACCATATCAGCTTCTGTTTCCAGTGTATTGACTCTGTGCCAGGGAGTTTCCATGTTTCATCTCAGATTTTCATGTGACTTGAATCTGACCAAGGGTTGGTAGGCACAGAGTTCATGTATGTGTGCTCTGAAGCCAGACTTCCCCATCTGTTCTTGATCACCCTTTGAGACCCTAAGCTTTCCTCCCCTTCTTGCTTCATTTCCTGCCTTTCTCACCCACTGTGCTTCCTGAAAACCCTTCTCAAATAAGTGCCTTGAACCAAATCCTCATCTCAGGATCTGCTTTTTTGGGAATCTGAACTCAGACGTCTAAGCCCCTGCTCTTCAGAGAGGAAACAGGCCCAGTAAGTGTGTCAAGGTCTGAGGTATCCATGAGAGTCCTCAGCATAGCTGGCTTAGATCCCTGACCCTAAGCCCAGGTCCACCCTTAGCAAGCAGAGTTGCCCAGGGTGTTCACTTACCTACAGTCCTATTATGTTATCAGAACAGAGTTGGCAAATTGTTCTTTCAGCAACTTGGCCTATTCTATCACTAGATCTCACCTCTTAATGCCACAGGCAGATGCCACAACCATTAATTAGGGGAAAATGAGGATTTTCAAGAAAGATTTCTAAGAAATGTGGACATAGATTCTTTGGTATTAGTGCTAGAAGGTCTTGGGTTTAGCCACTCTGGGTGCACAGATCACAGGAGAAGTGGGCACTTAGGGCTGTTCATGGACCTTGGGTATGATGGGTTTGGGGAATTGGTATTGCCTGGGGACATGGCAGAGGCTCACGGAGCCTGCAGAATGGAAAGATTGGTTAGAGATCTCCAAACTCCTAGGTTTTGTGAGGGTTTTTTTTTGTTGGTTTGTTTTTGAAGTCTCCAGTGGCCTGGTCTGGCCTAAAAAAGCAAAGTGAAAAGGAGGAATTATGAGTTGGAGTATATCAACACCCACTGTACTCTAGTCAGATACCAGGAAACCACTTTTAAACAAAGCACCATGGAATTTTAAACTAATTACTGAAACACATGACATTTTAAAAATAATACTGATATTGGGATATAGCTCATATCATACAAATTGGCTTTTAGTATATTCACAGAATTGTACAACCAGCAGCACTAATTCCAAAACATTTTCATCAATCCAAAAATAAGCACCAGGACTTCCGGCCAAGATGGAGGCGTAGGCGGACACACTGTGCCTCCTCTCACAACCAAAATTAAGGACAACAAATATTTAGAAACAAGAAAACAACCAGACTTATAGAAAATTGAACTGTACGGAAGTCCAACAACCATTCATCCAGTCCGGTAAGAGGGGCGGAGTCGCGGTAGGAAAAAGTGGAGGTGCGGACCCAGGAACGCAAATAGCAGCGGCTGGCAGTTCCCAGGTGCAAGGGCGGTGGCTGGCGGTCCTTGGGCCCACAGGCAGCATCTGGCGGACCCCGGGCACAGAGGGGCAACTGTGCAGACCCAGTTAGGCTGCACAAGGCGGCTGGCTGACCAGGTGGTCCTACATTCCCACGTGCAGACGGTCCAGGAAGAGGGGAAGTGGTGGAAGGGACTGAATCCAGGAGAGAGCGGAGCAGACACCATTGTTTCCTCTCAGACCCCGTCCCCACAAGCCAGCGACTGGGCTGCCCCACACTGGAGAGCGCCTGAGGCTCCTCTCCTCACTACGTAACAGCACGCTCGTGCGCAGATAATTCAGGCGAAGGGGAAGCAGCAGAAGGGACCAGAGTCCAGAAGAGAGCGGAACAGGCGCCATTCTTCCCTCTCAGACCCCGCCCCCACCTATAGCGTCACAACCCAGCGACTGGGCTGCCCTGCCCTGAGGAACACCTAAGGCTCCACCCCTCATACGTAATAGCCGCAACCAGACTAAAACCAAAACAAAACAAAACAAAAAAAAACCCACCAAAAATGGCTCAAACCGGAGAAAAAATGAAAACCCCAGAGTCAATTCCTCTAAGCAATGAAGAGATAGCCAGCCTATCAGATGCACAGTTCAAAGCACTGGTCATCAGGATGCTCACAGAATTGGTTGATTTTGCTCATAAATTAGATGAAAAAATGCAGGCTACAATACGTGAAATGAAGGAAGATGCATGGGGAACCGATAGAGATGGAAGGAAAACTGGGACTCAAATCAAGGGAGTGGACCAGAAGGAAGAAATTAACAGCCAAACAGAAAACGAGGAAGAAACAAGAATTCAAAAAAATGAGGAGAGGCTTAGGAACCTCCGGGACATCATTAAACATCCCAACACCCTAATTATAGGGGTACCAGAAGGCAAAGAAGAAGAGCAACAAGTAGAAAACTTATTTGAACAAATAATTAAAAAGAACTTCCCCAATATGGCAAAGGAAATAGACTACCAGGACGTCCAGGAAGCTCAGAGAGTCCCAAAGAAGTTGGGCCCAAGGAGGAACACATCAAGGCACATTGTAATTACATTAGCCAAGATTCAAATGAAGCAGAGAATTCTAGAAGCAGAAAGGCATAAGGGGACAGTCACCTACAAAGGAGTTCCCATCAGACTGTCAGCTGATTTCTCAAAAGAGACCTTACAGGCAAGAAGGGGCTGGAAAGAAATATTTGAAATCTTGAAAAGCAGGGACCTACATCCAAAATTGCTCTTTCCAGCAAAGCTGTCATTTAGAATGGAAGGGAAGATAAAGAGCTTCTCAGATAAGGTCAAGTTGAAGGAGTTCATCATCACCAAGCTCTTATTAAATGAAATGTTAAAGGGACTTATCTAAGAAAAAGAAGATAAAAAATATGACAGTGAAAAGACAGCAAACTCATAGCTATTAAGAACCACACCTAAAACAAAAGCAAACTAAGCAAACAGCTAGAACAGGAACAGAACCACAGAAATGGAGATCATATGGAGGGTTAGCAACAGGGGCGTGGGAGGAGGAGAGAGTGGGAAAAGGTACAGAGAATAAGTAGCATAGATGGTGGGTAGAAAATAGACAGGGGGAGGGCAAGAATAGTATGGGAAATGTAGAAGCTAAAGAACTTATGACACATGGACATGAACTAAAGGGGGGAATGTGGGTGGGAGGGGATGTGCAGGGTGGGGGGAATGATGGGGGAGAAACGGGACAACAGTAATAGCATAATCAATAAAATATATTAAAAAAAAATAAGCACCAAACACATTAGTGGTCATTGTCCATTCCCATCTCCTCCAGCCCCTGCCAAACACTGATCTACTTTCTGTCTCTATAGACTACCTAACTGGATTTTTGTGCATACCTTTTTCACTTAGCAAACTATAAATGAAAAACTTCTTTAATTTGATGAGGCCCCATTTGTTTATTAGTCCCTTTATCTCCCTTGCCATAGGAGATTTATCAGTGAAGGTGTTGCTGGGTGGGATATCTGACATACTTATGTTTTCTGCTAGGACTTTTATGGTGTCCTGACTTATATTTAAGTCTTTTGTCCATCTTAAGTTCATTTTGGAGTATGGTGTAAGTTGGTGGCCTACCTTCATTTCTTTTGCATGTACCTGTCCAGATCTCCCAACACCATTTGCTGAAGAGGCTATTTTTACTCTATTTTATGCTCTTGCCCCCTTTGTTGAATATTACTTGACCATAGAGATATGGGTTTATTTCTGGGTTCTCTATTCTGTTCCATTGATCTATGTGTCTGTGCTTATACCAGTACCAGACTGTATTGATTACAGAGGCCTTGTAATATATTGTGATATCAAGTATTGTGATCCCTTTTACTTTGTTCTTCTTTCTCAAGATTGCTGCAGCTATTTGGGGTAATTTATGGTTCCATATAAATTTTTGAAATATTTGTTTATAACAGTGAAATATATCATCAGTATTTAAAGGAATAACATTGAATCTGTAGATTATTTTTAGTAGTATGGACATGTTAAAGATATTAATTTTTCAACCCATGAACATGATGTATGATTCCATTTATTTGTATATTTGTAATTTCTTCAGCGTTGTGTAGTTTTCTGAGTACAGGTCTTTTACTTCCTTGGCTAAGTTTATTCCTAGCTACTTTATTTTTCTTGTTGCTATAGTAAAAGGAATTTTTTCCTGATTTCTGGTTCTGATATGTCATTGTCAGTGTACAAAAATGTCTTTGATTTCTGAATATTGAGTTTGTATCTTGCTGTTTTGCCAAATTCACTTATTAGGTTGAGTAGTTTTCTGGTGGAGTCTATAGGGTTTTCTATGCACACTCTCATGTCATCTGCAAGCAGGGACAGTTTTTCTTCCTCCTTTCCAATTTGGATGCCTTTTATTTCTCTTTCTTGTCTGATCACTGTAGCTAGAACTTCCAATACTATGTTGAATAGAAGTGGTGAAAGTGGACATGCTTGACTTATTCCTGATCTTAGAGGGAAAGCTTTCAGTTTTTGCCTGTTGAGTATGAAGTTGGCTGTAGGTTTCTTGTATATGGCCTTTATTATGCTGAGGTAAGCTTCCTCTACTCCCTCTTTGCTGAGTGTTTTTATCATAAATGGGTGCTGTGCTTTATCAAATGCTTCTTCAGCATCTATTAATATGATCATGTGATTTTTGTTTTTCATTTTGTTTATGTGATATATTGCATTTAGTGATTTCTGATATCGTACCATCCTTGCACCCCTGGAATAATCCCATTTAGTCATAGTGTATGATGTTTTTAATGTATTGATGAATGCAGTTTGCCAAGATTTTGTTGAGGATTTTAGCGTCTATGCTCATCAGCGATATTGGTCTGTAGTTTTTTTTCTTTCTTTGTTATGTCTTTAGCTGGTGTTGGAACTAGGATATTACTAGCCTCATAAAAAGAGTTTGGGAGTTTTCCCTCCACTTGAATTTTTTGGAATAGTTTGAGAAGGATGGGAGTTAGCTGTTCCCTAAATTTTTAGTAAATTTCACCTGTGAAACCATCCAGTGCAGGACATTTGTGTGCCGAGAGTTTTGTGATTACTGCTTCAATTTCACCAGCTACTATCAATCTATTCAGTCTTTCTGCTTCTTCTTAATTCAGTTTTGGAAGATTATATGTGTCTAGAAATTTGTCCATGTCACCCAGGTTTTCAAATTTCTTGGCATATATTTGTTCATTGTAATTTCTGACAATCCTTTACATTTCTGTCATATTGGTTGTAATCTCTCTTCTTTTGTTTCTGATTTTATTTATTTGGGTCCTCTCATTTTTTCTTGGTGAGTCTTGTTAAAGACTTGTCAATATTTGTTTATCTTTTTAAGGAACTATTTTCTGGATTTATTAATCCTTTGAATTGTTCTTTTAGTCTCTGTGTTATGTAATTCTTCTCTGATCTTATGTCCTTCTTTCTACTCACTCTGGGTTTTGTTTGTTTTTCCTCTAGTTCTTGTAGATTTAGGGTTAGGTTGTTTATTTGAGATGTTTCTGTCTTTTTAGAGTAAGCCTATATTGCTATGAACTTTCTTCTCATGATTGCCTTTGCTGTGTCCTATAGGTTTTTGGCTGTTGTGTGCTCATTTTCATTTGTTTCCAGAAACTTTTTGATTTCTTCCTTAATCTCATTATTAACCCATTCATTGTTTAATAGTATGCTATTCAGTCCGCATGAATTTGGATGTTTTTGAGTTTTTTCCTTGAGGTTCATTTCTAGTTTCAGTCCATTGTGATCCAGAAAAATGTTTGGTGTGATTTCAATTTTCTTGTATTGAGGTTTGTTTTGTGTCCTAGCATGTGGTCTATTTTTGAAATTTTCTCATGTGTATTTGCAAAGACTGTATATTGCACTTCTTTTGGGTGAGAGGTTCTGTATCTATCAGTTAATTCCATTTGATGCAGGGTGTCGTTCAGTGCCACAATATTCTTGTTAGTTCTTTATTTGGAAGATCCGTCCATTGTTAATAGTGGGGTGTTAGAATCCCCTGCTTTAAGTATGTTGCTGTCTATATCTTTGTTAAAGATTATCCTTATATTTGAGTGCTCCAGTGTTAGGTGCATATATGTTTACAAGGTTACATCTTCTTGATGACTACTTCCCTTCAGTATTATGAAGTGCCCTTCAATGTCTCTTTTTATGGCCTTTGTTTTGAAATCACTTTTGTTGATATAACTATTGCTACCCTGGATTTTTGTGTGTGCATTTGCTTGGAATATTTTTTCCGATCCCTTCACTTCCAGTATATGCAGATCTTTTGTTCTGAGGTGGGGCTCTTGTAGACAGCATATATGCAGGTCATGTTTTCTCATCTATTCAGCTACCCTAAGTCATTTGATCAGAATATTTAATCCATTTATATCGGTTATTATTTATAAATACTTAATCGTTGGCATTTTTCCATGCCTGTCTTTCTCTCTCTCTTGCTTTTCCTCTCTGTCCCCCTCTCCCGTATTTCTTTATCTTTCTTTTTTTTTTTTTTTTTTTACAGCATTCTCTTTAGTATCTCTTGCAGTAGTGGCTTGGTGGAGACATACTGTTTTCTCCTCCTTTTGTCAGGAAAGCTCTTTATTTCACCACCTATTTTAAATGAGAGCCTTGATAGATAGAGTAGTCCTGGTAGTAAATACTTGTTTTTCATTATCTGGAATATTTCATTCCAATACCTTCTGGCTTGTAGTGTTTCTGTTGAGAAATCTGCTGAAGGTTTATTGCAGTTCCCATATATATTATGTGTTTGTTACCCTTGATGCCTTTAGGGTGAGGTTTTCTTATCCATTCAGCCACAACATGTCTTTTGATCAAAGCATTTAATTCACTTACATTTAAGGTTATTATTATTTTCTGAAGTATATTTTATTGATTTGCTATTACAGTTTTCCCAATTTTCCCCCTTTATTACCCCTCCACCTAGTATCCCCCCAACCCTCCAGCATTTCCTCTCTTAGTTCATGTCCATAGGTTGTACATATAAGTTCTTTGAGTTGTCTATTTCTTATGCCATTTTTTGACTTCTCCCTGTCTTGTTAATGACTACCAATTATGCTTCTTCTTCCCTGTACATTTTACCCCCATTCCTCCCTTCTCCCTCCCCACTGAAAACCCTCTATGTGATATCCATTTCTCTAATTCTCTTCCTCTGCTAGTTGTTTGTTTAATTTTTGTTTTCATCTTTTGTGCTTTATTTTAGGTGCATTTGTTGATAGTTGTAAGTTTGTTGTCATCTTACTCTTCATATTTTTCTTGTTTTTTCTTAGATAAGTCCCTTTAATATTTCATATAATAATGGTTTGGTGATGATGAACTCCTTTAACTTGACCTTATCTGGGAAGCACTTTATCTGCCCTTCCATTCTAAGTGATATCTTTGCTGGATAGATTAATCTTGGATGTAGGTCCTTCCCTTTCATGACTTCAAAAACTTCCTTGCAGCCCCTTCTTGCTTGTAAGGTTTCTTTTGAGAAATCAGCTGATAGCCTTATGGGCACCTCTTTGTAGGTAACTCTCTCCCTTCCTCTTGCTGCTTTTAGGATTCTCTCTTTATCTTAAATCTTCGGTAACTAAATGGTGGTGTGCCCTGGTGTGTTTCTCTTTGGGTCCAACTGCTTTGGGACTCTCTGGGCTTCCTGGACTTCCTGGAAGTCTATTTCCTTCACCAGATTGGGGAAATTTTCCTTCCTTATTTTTTCAAATAAGTTTTTGGTTTCTTGCTGTTGTTCTTCTCCTTCTGGCACCCCTATAATTCGATTATTGGAACGTTTCAGGTTGTCCCCGTGATTCCTCAGTCTCTCGTCATTTTTTTTTTGAATTCTTGTTTCTTCATTCTGTTCTGGTCGGATGTTTATTTTTTCCTTTTGTTCCAAATCATTGCTTTGAGTCTTGGTTTCCTTCCTGTCACTGTTGGTTCCCTCAGTATTTTGCTTTATTTCATTTGGTTTTTCATTTTTTGACCAAGCTCAATCAGTTCTGTGAGCATTTTGATAACCAGGGCTTTAAATTCTCCATCAGAAATGTGGGTTATCTCCTCATTGCTTAGCTCTTTTTCTGAGGTTTTGTTCTGTTCTTTCATTTTGGCCCTATTTCTTTGTTCAGGGGCCCCTGTTAAATTGTAAAGGGGTGGGGCCTTAGGTATTCACCAGGGCAGGGCAACGCTCCTTGCTGTGCTTTGGGGCTGCTTGTGGGAGAGGGGCCAGAGAGGGAACAATGCAGCTCCCCTGCTCGTCTCTAGCCCACTTGTCAACGATCTCTTGTGTGAGACTGGGAGTTTCTCCCATCGAAGCAACCACTGTAGTCCACAGCAAGCTCTGAGTCTCAATTTCCTTTTAAGTCAGCCCCTCCCGTGCAGCCTGCTGCCTCAGCGCAGCTAGCCCCACCCAAACAGTCTGGAGCCTTGCCAGGGCTTTCAGCCAGCCCCGACCCCACAGTCTGCAGCCTCTGGCGGGTTCTCTCTGTCTGCTGCCTTACCAGTCTCGCTGTTCTGTTTAACTATTTCTTTAATTCTGTGGTTGTCGGAGTTCCATGCAGTTTGATTTTATGGCACTTCAGTTTTTTTTTTTTAATTGATTTTAGATTGGTTGTTATTCTCCTTTTGGTTGTGGGAGGATGCAAAGGGTTTCTACCTATAATTCCATCTTGGCCAGAACTCTATGCGTTTGTTCTTATACCAATACCAGACCGTTTTGATTATAGTGGTCTTGTAATATAATGTGATCTCAGGTATTGTTACCCCTCCTACTTTGTTTTTCTTTCTCAAGATTGCTGAGGCTGTTCGGAGTCATTTATAGTTCCATATAAATTTTCTTTTCTTTTAAAAATATTTTATTTATTTATTTTTGGAGAGAAGGGAAGGGAGGGAGCAAGAGAGGGAGAGAAATGTCAATGTGTTGTTGCCTCTCACCTGGCCCCCACTAGGGAGCTGGCCTGCAACCCAGGCATGTGCCCTGACTGGGAATCAAACCTGCGACCTTTTGCTTCTCAGGTCCGTGCTCAATCCACTGAGCTACACCAGCCAGGGTTAAATTTTCAAAATATTTGTCCCAAACCTGTGAAATATGCCATTGGTACTTTAATAAGGATTGTGTTGAATCTATAGATTGCTTTGGGTAGTATGGGCATTTCGATGATGTTAATTCTTCAATCCACGAACATTGTATATGCTTCCATTTATTTGTGTCTTCCTTAATTTCTTTCTTCACTGTTGTGTAGTTTTCTGAGTACAGGTCTTTTAACCTCCTTGGTCAGATTTATTCCTAGGTACTTATGTTTATCATTGCTATCACAAATGGGATTTTTTTCCTCATTCCTGTTTCTGATATTTCATTGTTGGTGTATAAAAATGCCTTTGATTTCTGAATATTGACTTTATATCTCACCGTTTTGCCAAATTCACTTATTAGGTTGAGCAGTTTTGGGTGGAGTCTATGGGCTTTTCTGCATACACTATCATGTCATTGGCAAACACTGATAGTTTTGTTTCCTCTTTTCCAATTCAGATGCCTTCTATTTCTTTTTCTTGTCTGATCGCTATGGCTAGAATTTCCAATACTGTGTAGAATAGAATTGGTTAAAGCAGGCACACTTGTCTTGTTCCTGATCTTGATGGAAAAGCTTTTAGTTTTTGCCTGTTGAGTATGATGTTGGTTTTGGGTTCTAGTATATGTCCTTTATTATGTTGGGATATGCTTCCTCAACTCCCACTTTCCTGAGTGTTTTTATCATAAAGAGGCGCTGTACCTTATCAAATGCTTTTTCCACATCTATTGATATGTCATGTGATTTTCGTCTTTCCTTTTTTTTTGTGCGATGTATTACATTTGTTGATTTGCAAATGTTGTAACATCCCCTACTGTAAGAGTGTTGCTGTTTATATGTTTCTTCAAGTCCTCTGAGATTTTCCTTATATGTTTGGGTGTTCCTATGTGGATTGCATATATATTTACAATGTTTATGTCTTCTTGATGGATTCTTCCCTTCAGTATTATGAAGTGTCCTTCTGTGTCTGTTTATATGGCCTTTCTTTTGAAGTCTATTTCATCTGCCATAGCATTGTTACCCTGGCTTTTTTCCCCCTGTCAATTTGCTTGGAATAATTTTTGAACCCTTCACTTTCAGTTTGTGTAGGACTTTTGTTCTGAGTTGGGTCCCTTTCAAGGCAGCATATGTGCGAGTCACATTTTCTTATCCATTCAGTGACCCTACATCTTTTGATTGGGGCATCTAATCCATTTACAGTATTATCGATAGGTACTTAATCATTGCCATTTTCCTCTTTGACCTTGTGTTCCTCTCTCTCACTCTTTTTCCTCATCTTCTTAAATCAGTCCTTTTAGCATATCTTGCAATTTTGGTTTGTTGTGGTTGTATTCTTTTAGCCTTCTTTTAGCCTTCTTTTGCCTGGGAAACTCCTTATTTTGACTTCCATTTTAAAAAGTGGCCTTGCTGGGTACTGTAGTCTTGGTTCCAGGACTTTGCTTTTCATTACTTGGAATATTTCTTGCCGTTCCTTTCTGGTTTGTAGTGTTTCTGTTCAGAACCCAACTGCTAGCCTTTTCGGAGCTCCCTCATATGTTACTTCCTGTTTCTCCTTTGCTACCTTTATGATTCTTTCTTTGTCTTTGAATCTTGCCACTTTAATTATGTGTCTTGGAGTAGGCCACTTAGGGTTTATCTCGTTTAGGAACCTCTGTGCTTCCTGGAGTTGTGTGACTTTTCCTTCATCAAATTAAGAAAGTTTTCTGTCATTACTTTTTCAAGCAGGTTTTCTATCTTTTGCTCCTCTTCTTCTCCATCTGTTATCCCTATTGTACTGATATTATTATGTTTCATGTTGACCTGCTGTTCCCTCAACCCCTCTTCATTCTTTCTGAGTCTTTTATTCTTTTCTTGCTCTTTTTGGGAACTTTTTTCTACCTTGTCCTCGAGCTCGCTGATTCAATTCTCTGCTTCGTATAGCCTACTTTTGATTCTTTCTACTGTGTTTTTCAATTCAGAAGTTGTATTCTTCATTTCCTCCTGGCTCTTGTGGATAGTCTATGTCCTTTATCATGCTGATGTAGTTTGTGGTCAGTTTCCTTATAGCTCCTCTGTAGTTTCTTGTAATTCTCACTGAGCTCATTGAGCTACTTTATAACCATTGTTTTGAACTTAATATCTAATAGTTTACTTGCCCCTATTTATCAGTCTTTCCGGGGACTCCTTCTTTCATTTTGATCGGTGGACTTTTTCTTTGTCTTCCATTTCTTGGAAGATTCTTCTTGTTTGCTTCTGCTTCTTTTTGTAGTTTTAATATATTTTATTGATTATGCTATTACGTTGTCCCATTTTTTTCTCCCCTTTATTCCCCTCCACCCTATACCCCACCTCCCACCATCATTCCCCCACCCTTAGTGCATGTCCATCGGTCATACATATAAGTTCTTTGTCTTCTCCATTTCCCACACTATTCTTAACCTCTCCCTGTCTATTTTGTACCTACCATTATGCTTCTTATTCCCCTTTTTCCCTGTTCTCCACACTCCCCCACCCCTCTGGTAACCCTCCATGTAATCTGTATTTCTGTGAATCTGTACTTGTTCTAGTGATTTGTTTAGTTCATTGTGTGTGTGTGTGTGTGTGTGTGTGTGTGTGTGTGTGTGTGTTTGGTTTAGTTGTTGACAGTTTTTAGTTTGTTGTCATTTTACTGTGACTATTTTTGATCTTCTTCTTCTTAGATAAGTCCCTTTAACATTTCATATAATAAAGGCTTGGTAATGATGAACTCCTTTAACTTGACCTTATCTGGGAAGCACTTTATCTGCCCTTCCATTCTAAATGATAGCTTTGCTGGGTAGAGTAATTTTGTAGGTAGGTCCTTGCATTTCAGGACTTTGAATACTTCTTTGTAGCTGCTTCTTGCTTGCAAGGTTTCTTCTGAGAAACCTGTTGGAAATCTAATGGGAACTCTTTTGTAGGTAAATATCCCTTTTCTTTGGATGCTTTTAAGATTATCTCTTTCTCTTAACCTTGGGTAATGTAATTATGATGTGCCCTAGTGTGTGCTTCCTTGGATCCAACTTCTTTGGGATTCTCTGAGATTTCTGGACTTCCCGGAAGTCTATTTTCTTTGCTAGGTTAGGGAAATTCTCCTTCATTTTATTTGCAGATAAGTTTTCAATTTCTTATTCTTCCTGTTCTCCTTCTGGCACACTTATGATTCAGATGTTGGAATGTTTAAATTTGTCCTGGAGATTCCTGTACCTCTCCTCATGCTTTTTCATTCTTGTTTATTCATTCTGTTCTGGTTGAATGTTTATTTCTTCCTTCTGTTCCAAACCATTGATTTGAGTCCCGGTTTCCTTCCCAACACTATATATATTGTGTGCTAACACTACACACATACACACACACACACACACACACACACACACACATTGTCTTAGCAACCTGCTACTTTGTAAGGGGTGGAACCTTAGGTACTTGCCAGGGTGGGGCAACCCATGTCACTGAGTTGTGGTTCTTTCTCTGGGGGAGGGGTCTGAGAGGGTATGATGCCACTTGCTCAGCTCTCAGCTGGCTTTCAGTCACTTCCTGTGCTATTCAAAATCAAATTGGGTCCTTTGGGTGTTGATTCCCCAATGGGTTGTTTTGTGTACACTCTAGCACCCTGTGGATCTCTCCCTATTGATCTCTCCTGTGAGGATGGGAGTTTCTTCTGCCATCTCAACCACCACAAGTTTTTTTCAGTCAGAGGTTTTGAGGCCTTATTTCCCCACACTTGAACCCTGGGTTGCATGGTCTGTCTCACTCCCCAGTTGTTCCTCCTGATTTATCCACACACAAATGTGGGATGGCCCACTGTGTCAGCCATTGCCTAACCTACTTCAATAGCTGCCACATTATTATGTGAGCTCTCCACCTGTTTCTGCCTCTCACACTGGTCTGGATGAATGTTTCTTCTTTAATTCCTTGGTTTTTGGACTTCCACACAGTTCAATTTTCTATAAGTTTTTTTTTTTTTAATTTTTAATCTTTTTCTTGTCCTTCTTTTGGTTGTGTGAGGAGCCAAGTTGTATCTACCTATGCCTTCATCTTACCTGGAAATCTGCTTCTGCTTCTTAAATTGATCTGTTTGGCCATGTCTTTGTGCTGTGAACCTCTATGGTAGGAGACCAGTGTGATTTAGTGGTGTAGTCTCCTTGACCTCCTGAACTTGATGCTCCTAAACTTCCCCTAATTCCACTTTTATGGGCTTTCCATAATTAAATGGGTTTTGATCATTTTGGCCTTCTTTATATCTTGTTGATGGAGCATCATTTCACCCATGATGTATTGTATGCCATTATGCAGGTGCTACCAGACTGAAACCACAACACCCAGGAAAGAAACTTACACCCACAAAAATAACTCCTATCCAAAACCCCTCTATCAACATCAAATGAGCCAGTATTAATAAGGATGTATACAGATTAAGTGTATTATAAGAAGGGAGAGTGCATATAATATGACCTGCTGAAAGACATTGATATGGAGTGGGTAGAGGGAGGAACAATAATAGCAGTAGGGAATCAGGGTGACAAAAAAGAACATGCAATCAAAAGGAATGGAAGACTCCACAGTAAAAAGGCTAAACAAAATGTAGGTAACAAAACTATCAGATATAGAATTCAAAATAATTGTTATAAAGATGCTAAGGAAACTCACAGACAACTACAAGGAACTGAGTGAGAACTACATCAGCAGGAAAAAAGAAACAGAAAGTATAAACAAAAACCAGGAAGAAATGAAGAATAAATTCTCAGAGATAAAAAAAAAACACTTTAGAAGGAATTAAAAGCAAGCTGCATGAAGGAGTGGATTGAATCAGTGAGCTGGAGGACAAGGTAGGGAAAAAAAACCCAGATAGAACAAGAAAAGGAAAAGAGACTCAGAAAGAACAAACAGTTGGTAAGGGAGCTGCAAGATAACATGAAAGATAATAATATTCATATAATAGAGATAGCAGAAGGAGAAGAAGAAGAGCAAAGGATAGAAAACGTGTTTGAAAAAGTAATGATGTAAAACTTCCCTAATTTGATGAGAGAAAAGGTCACAGGTTAAATGGACTTATCTAAGAAAAAGAAGATAAAAAATATGACGGTGAAAAGACAGCAAACTCACAGCTATTAACAACCACACCTAAAACAAAAGCAAACAACTAGAACAGGAACAGAACCACAGAAAAGGAGATCATATGGAGGGTTAGCAACAGGGGAGTGGGAGGAGGAGAGGGGGGGGAAGTTACAGAGAATAAGTAGCATAGATGGTAGGTAGAAAATAGACAGGGGGAGGGCAAGAATAGTGTGGGAAATGTAGAAGCTAAAGAACTTATGACACATGGGCATGAACTAAAGGGGGAGAATGTGGGTGGGAGGCAGTGTGCAGGGTGGAGGGGAATGATGGGGGAGTAATGGGACAACTGTAATAGCATAAGCAATAAAATATATTTTAAAAAAGAATACATAAACAAGGTTCAAGATGGCAGCACCATAGGAAGAGGTAGATTCCACCTCCTCCTACACACAGGATAAAAACCTAGCCGATCTACAGAGGAACAGAGCAGACAGCCAACAGTACCGCAGCATATATGAAAATAGGAGATCAAAATCTGTAGCGGGCATTGGAAAACCAGATGTGGCGGCTGAGCAACTCTAGGTGGCCCTGTGATCGAGACAGATGTGACCCTGTGACTGACTGGAGGTGGCCCTGCAACTGACTTGAGGTGACCCTGCGACCAGATGCGGCTCTGCGACTGACCAGAGGTGGCTCTGTGACCAACCAGAGGCTGCCCTGCTACTGACCAGAGGTGTCCGAGTGCCCAGACGTGGCTGGGACCAGAGGATGGGGCTTTGTGGAAGAACCGGAGCTCACACCCGTGATCCTAAGGCGAGTGCTTGCAACTCAGGAAACTTGCGGAGACCACACCTATAAACTCAGGTAGGCATGTGTGCCCTATAGGAGACCCGGAGCTCACAACAATAAACACAGGGAGTGCTCAATCCATAAGAGACCCCAGCTCAAGCCCATAAACTAGTAAAAGAGCAAGCTCTGCAGGAAGCTCAGAAATCACACCCAAGGCACTGCATGCAGAGTTCACCGCTAGCCCAGGGAAGAGTGCATGACTAGCCCTGGGGAGAGTGTGCAGCTGGCACTGAGGAGAGTAGTCCAAAGCTGACTGAGTGTGGAGCAGGAAGAAAAGCGATACCAGTCGCCCCTCAACCTGTTGCAGCCTGTAAGACCAGAAGAACCAGTCTGGCAGGTTTGAAAACAGCAAGAGGTTTTTTGTATTTTTTTGTTCTTGGGGATTTTTGTTTGTTTGATTGTTTGTTTGTTTTGTTTTTCTGTTTTGTTTTAACTATACATTTTTTATTTTTTATTGTTTTTATCTTTTTTATCCCTCAATTCCTTTTGCTTCTCTTTATTTCTTTCTTGTTTTATTCCTTCTTCCTTTCTTTCTAATTTTATCTCTGATTCCTTCCTCTTCTTTCTCTTTTTTTTAAAAATATTTTTGCTTGTCTCTTTTTAAATACCCACAAGTGAGACAAAAAAACCTGGAACTGTGAAAAAATCAGAGTTGGACCTAAAGAGGGGACAACCCAACAGCTGAGACAGTAGACGATGTGAACACCAGGAAAGCCGAAGGAGACTGCACCACTGAATCTCACAGGTGATCTACCACAGAAGTTCACACCATAAACCCAGGGAGCTGGAACAGATCAATTTAAGAACTTGAGGCTAACAAGAAGAGCCTCCCAAACAATAGGAAGACAAAGAAACAACCCCCAAATGAAAGGAAAGGAGGAAGCCTCAGAAAGAATACTAAATGAAACGGAGGCAATTGAACTATCAGATGTTGAGTTCAAACCAATGGTTGTCAGGAAGCTCCATGAGCTCTCAATGAGCTACCAGAAACTACAGGGAAGCTACAATGAACTCACTGCAAACTATATGAACATGAAAAAGGAAATAGAATCTATCAACAAGGGCCAAGAGGAAATGAAGAATACAATTTCTGAACTGAAGAACACAGTAGAAGGAATCAAAAGCAGGATCAACAAAGCAGAAGATCGGATCAGTGAGCTGGAGGACAAAGTAGAAAAAAACACCCAGAAAGAGCAAGAAAAGGAAAAGAGGCTCAGAAAGAATGAAGAGGGACTAAGAGAAATGCAAGACAATATGAAACATAATAATATCTGTATAATACGATACCAGAAGGAGAAGAAGAAGATCAAGGGTTACAAAACCTATTTGAAAAAGTCATGATAGAAAACTTTCCTAATTTGATGAGAGAAAAGGTCACACAAATCCAGGAAACACCGAGAATCCTAATCTAGAGGAACCCAAACAGGCCCACTTCAAGACACATCACAATTAAAATGGCAAACTTCCAAGACAAAGAGAGAATCTTAAAGGCAGCGAGGGAGAAAAAGGAAGTAACATACAAGGGAGCCCCGATAAGGTTAGCAGCTGACTTCTCAATGGAAACATTCCAAGCCAGAAGAGAATGGCAAGAAATGTTCCAAGAAATGAGAACCAAAAGCCTGCAACTTTACCCGCCAAGGCTTTCAATCAAGATAAAAGGCCAAATAAGGAGCCTCCCAGACAAAAGAAGTCTAAAAGAATACACCTCTACCAAACCAGTTCTGCAAGAGATACTGAAGGAACTGCTTTAAGGAACGGAAGGAAAAGATAGACAGAGAGAGAGAAGGAGAGAGAGAGGGGGGCAGACAGAGAGAGAGGGAGGGGGGGGAGAGAGAGAGAGAGAGGGAGAGGGAGAGGGAGAGGGGAGGAGGAAGATAGGAAGATAGGAATATGGGAATGAATCAGTACGTATCAATAATATCCTTAAATGTAAATGAATTAAATGCTCCGATCAAAAGACATAGAATAGCTGAATGGATAAGAAAGCATGACCCACACAGATGCTGACTACAAGAGACCCACCTCAGGATAAAAGACCCACACAGACACAACTTGAGGGGTTGGAAACAAATTTCCCAAGCAAATGGACAGGGCAAAAAAGTCAGGGTAGCAATACTCATATCAGACAAAATAGACTTCAAAAGAAGACCCATAAAAAGAGACCCAGAAGGTCACTTCATAATACTCAAGGGAAGAATCCACCAAGAAGACATAAACATTGTAAATATATATGCACCCAACATAGGAGCACCTAAATACATCAAGAAAATCTTAGAGGACTTCAAGAAAGATATTGACAGCAACACAATTAGAGTAGGCGATTTTAACACCCCACTGTCCATAATGGACAGATTTTCCAAACAAAATGTCAATAAAGATATTGTGGCATTGAACAATACTCTAGATGAAATGGACTTAACTGATATATATAGAGCTCTTCATCCCAAAAAAACTAAATACACATTCTTTTCAAATGCACATGGAACATTTTCAAAGATAGACCACATGATAGGACACAAAACAAGCCTCAACAAATTCAAGAAAATTGAAACCATACCAAGCATTTTCTCTGACCACAAGGGACTGAAACTAGAAACCAACCCCAAGGGGAAAAACCCAAAACCCTCAAAATCATGGAGATTGAATAGCATGCTATTAAACAATCAATGGGTCAAGAATGAAATTAGGGAGGAAATCAAAAAGTTTCTGGAAACAAATGATAATGAACTCACATCGACCCAAAACTTATGGGACACAGCAAAGGCAGTCCTCAGAGGGAAGTTTATAGTGATACAGGCCTACCTAAAAAAGATAGAAACATTTCAAACAAACAACCTAACCCTATGCCTACAAGAACTCAATTAACAACAACAAAGACAGCTCAGAGCAAGTAGAAGGAAGGAAATAAGCAAGATCAGAGCAGAATTAAATGACATAGAGACTAAAAGCACAATTCTAAGGATCAATGAATCCACAGCTGGTTCTTTGAAAAGATAAACAAAATCGACAAGCCTTTAAGCAGGCTCATCGAGAAAAAAGATAGAACCCAAATAAACACAATTGGAAATGAAAGAGGAGAGATTACAACTGATACCACAGAAATACAAAGTATTGTAAGAAATTACTGAATTCGGGGTTCAAGATGGCGGCATGGTAGGAGGACGCAGATTGTCCTTCCTCCTGCACATGGGAGGAAAACCTAACTGATCTACAGAGGAACAGAGCAGATAGCCAACAATACCACAGTATATATGAAAATAGGAGATCAAAATCCGTAGCAGACATTGGAAAACTAGACGTGGCAGCCGAGCGACCGGAGGTGGTCCTGAGACGGGACAGAGGCGACCCGGCGACCGGAGGCGGCTCCGCAACCGACCGGAGGTGGCCGCGCGACCGGAGGCGGCTCCGCAACCGACCGGAGACGGCCCGGCGACCGGGGGCGGATCTGCAACGGACCGGAGGAGGCCGCGCGACCGGAGGCGGCTCTGGGACCGGGTTGGAAGCAGCCCTGCGGCCGGAGGCGACACTGCAACTAGAGAAGGGGACTCTGGAAGACCCGGAGCTCACATCTGTGATCCTGGGGTGAGTGCGCGCAACTCGGGAAACTCTCGGAGCCCACGCCGGTAGTCTCAGGCGGGCGCCTGCGCCCTGTAGGAGACCTGGAGCTCACAGCAATAGGCTCAGGGAGGGATGGATCTGTAAGAGATTCCAGCTGAAACCCATAAACTCTGGAAAGCTCGCCCCCTGCAGGAGGCTCAGAAATCACACCCAAGGCCCTGCATGGAGAGTACGCCATTAGCCCTGGGGAAAGTGGTGGGCTGGCACTGAGGACAGTAGCCCAAAGCTGACTGAGTGAGGAACAGGGAGAAAAGCGGTACGAGTCGCCTCGCAGCCTGCTACAGCCAGCAAGTCCAGAAAATCCAGTTTGGCCTCTGTGAAAATAGCAAGAGATTTTTTTTTTTTTCTTTCTCTCTCTCTCTCTTTTTTTTTTGGGGGGGGGTGTTTTGTTTTGTGGGTTTTTTTTTTTTTTGATACTTGTTTTTTGTCTGCTTAGTTGGGTTTTTTGTTTGTTTGTTTTGCTTTGTTTTTCGTTTTTGTGGGGTTCTTTTTGTTTTGTTTTGGTTATATATTTTTTATTTCTTTATTACTTCTACCTTTTTTATCCCTCAATTCCTTTTGCTTCTCTTTACTTCTTTCTGGCTTTATTCCTTCTTCCTTTCTTTCCAATTTTATCTCTCCTTCCCTCCTCCTTTTTTTTTTCTTTCCTTTTTTTTTCTTTCTTTTTTTTTCTTTTTTTCTCTTTTTTCTCTCTCTTCTTTTTTCACTTTATTCTTTTCTCTTTTTGAATACCCACGAGTGAGGCAAAGAAATCCTAGAACTGTGGAAAAACCAGAGTTGGACCAAAAGAGGGGGTATTCCCACAGCTGAGACAGTGGAAGCTGTGAACACCAGGATACCTGAAGAAGACTATAACACTGAATCTCACAGGTATTCCACCACAGAAGTTCACACCATAAACGCAGGTAGCCAGAACAGATCAACTTAAGAAGCAGAGGTTTACAAGAAGAGTCTCACCAACAATGAGAAGACAAAGAAACAATCCCCAAATGAAAGAAAAGGTGGAAGCCCCAGAAAGAATGCTAAATGAAACAGAGGCATCTCAACTATCAGATAAGGAGTTCAAAGAAATGGTTGTCAGGAAGCTCCATGAGCTCTCAATGAGCTACCAGAAACTACAGGGAAGCTACGATGAACTCAGTGCAAACTATATCAACATGAAAAAGGAAATAGAATCTATCAAAAAGGGCCAAGAGGAAATGAAGAATACAATTTCTGAGCTGAAGAACACAGTAGAAGGAATGAAAAGCAGAATCGATGAAGCAGAAGATCGGATCAGTGAGTTGGAGGAGAAAGTAGAAAAAAACAGCCAGATAGAGCAAGAAAAGGAAAAGAGGCTCAGAAAGAATGAAGAGGGTTTAAGAGAAATGCAAGACAACATGAAACGTAATAATATCCGTATCATAGGAATACCAGAAGGAGAAGAAGAAGAGCAAGGGATAGAAAACCTATTTGAAAAAGTAATGATGGAAAACTTCCCTAATTTGGTGAGAGAAAAAGTCACACAAATCCAGGAAACACAGAGAGTCCCTATCAAGAGGAACCCAAACAGGCCCACTTCAAGACACATCATCATTAAAATGGCAAACTTCCAAGACAAACAGAGAATCTTAAAGGCAGCAAGGGAGAAAAAGGAAGTAACATACAAGGGAGCCCCGATAAGGTTAGCAACTGACTTCTCAATGGAAACGCTCCAAGCCAGAAGACAATGGCAAGAAATATTCCAAGTAATGAGAACCAAAGGCCTACAACCAAGACTACTTTATCCAGCAAGGCTTTCAATCAAGATAGAAGGCCAAATAAGGAGCTTCCCAGACAAAAGAAGTCTAAAAGAATACACCTCTACCAAACCAGTACTACAAGAGATACTAAAGGGACTGCTTTAAGGAAAGAAAGGAAAAGAGAGAGTGAGGAACACAGATACGAAAATGACAATGAATCAGTACCTATCAATAGTAACCTTAAATGTAAATGGATTAAATGCTCCAATCAAAAGACATAGAGTCGCTGACTGGATAAGAAAGCATGACCCACACATATGCTGCCTACAAGAGACCCACCTCAGGACAAAAGACCTACACAGACTTAAAGTGAAAGGCTGGAAACAAATTTTCCAAGCAAATGGACAGGAAAAAAAGGCCGGGGTAGCAATACTCATATCAGACAAAATAGACTTCAAAAGAAGAGCTATAAAGAGAGACCCAGAAGGTCACTTCATAATACTCAAGGGAATAATCCACCAAGAAGACATAAACATTGTAAATATATATGCACCCAATATAGGAGCACCTAAATACATCAAGAAAATCTTAGAGGACTTCAAGAAAGATATTGACAGCAACACAATTATAGTAGGAGATTTTAACACCCCACTGTCAAAAATGGACAGATCTTCCAAACAAATTATCAACAAAGATATTGTGGCATTGAACAATACTCTAGACGAGTTGGACTTAGCTGATATATATAGGGCCCTCCATCCCAAAGAAACTAAATACACATTTTTTTCAAACGCACATGGAACATTTTCAAAGATAGACCACATGATAGGACACAAAACAAGCCTCAACAAATTCAAGAAAATTGATATCATACCAAGCATTTTCTCCGACCACAAGGGACTAAAACTAGAAACCGACTTGATGGGGAAAATCCCCAAATCATCAAAATCATGGAGATTGAATAGCATGCTATTAAACAATGAATGGGTAAAGAATGAAATTAAGGAGGAAATCAAAAAGTTTCTGGAAACAAATGAAAATGAACTCACAACAACCCAAAACTTATGGGACACAATGAAGGCAGTCCTCAGAGGGAAGTTCATAGCAATACAGGCCTACCTAAAGAAGACAGAAACATTTCTAACAAACGACTTAACCCTACGCCTACAAGAACTCGAGGAACAACAACAAAGACAGCCCAGGGCAAGTAGAAGGAAGGAAATAAGCAAGATCAGAGCAGAATTAAATGACATAGAGACTAAAAGCACAATCCTAAGGATCAATGAATCCAGGAGCTGGTTCTTTGAAATGATCAAAAAAATACACAAGCCTTTAAGCAGGCTCATCAAGAAAAAAAGAGAGAGGACTCAAACAAACACAATCAAAAATGAAAGAGGAGAGATTACAAAGGACACGACAGAAATACAAAGGATTGTAAGAAATTACTACGAAGAAGTGTATGTCAAGAAATTTGAAAACCTAGGTGAAATGGACAAGTTTCTAGAAAAATATAACCTTCCAAAACTCAATGAAGAAGAAACAGAAAGCCTGAACAGACCAATAACAGCTGGTGAAATTGAATCAGTAATCAAAACACTCCCGGCACACAAAAGCCCTGGACCAGATGGTTTCACAGGAGAATTCTACAAAACATTTAAGGAAGAGCTAACCCCTATCCTACACAGACTATTCCAAAAAATCCAAAATGATGGAAGACTCCCAAACTCTTTTTATGAAGCCAGCATCATCCTAATCCCAAAACCAGATAAAGACATAACAAAGAAAGAAAACTTCAGGCCAATATCACTGATGAATGTAGACGCTAAAATCCTCAACAAAATATTGGCAAACCGCATACAACAATACATTAAAAAGATCATACACCATGACCAAGTGGGATTCATCCCAGGGATGCAAGGATGGTTCAACATTCGCAAATCAATAAATGTAATACATCACATAAACAAAAGCAAGGACAAAAATCACATGATCATATCAATAGATGCAGAAAAAGCTTTTGATAAAGTACAACACCCATTTATGATAAAAACACTCAGCAAAGTGGGAATAGAGGGAGCATTCCTCAACATAATAAAAGCTATATATGAGAGACCTACAGCCAACATCATACTCAATGGGCAAAAACTGAAATCTTTCCCACTAAGATCAGGAACAAGACAAGGCTGTCCACTTTCACCACTTCTATTCAATATAGTATTGGAAGTCTTAGCCACAGCAATTAGACAAGAAAAGGAAATAAAAGGCATCCAAATTGGAAAGGAGGAAACAAAACTATCATTGTTTGCAGATGACATGATAGTGTACATAGAAAATCCTATAGTCTCGGCCAAAAAGCTGCTCGACGTAATAAATGAATTTGGCCAAATAGCTGGATACAAAGTCAATATCCAAAAATCAAAGGCATTTTTGTATACCAACAGTGAAACAGCAGAAGCAGAAATCAAGAAAAAAATCTCATTCGATATAGCAAAAAGAAAAAGAAAGTACCTAGGAATAAACCTAACCAAGGAGGTAAAAGACCTGTATGCAGAAAACTACACAACACTGAAGAAAGAAATCAAGGAAGACACAAACAAATGGAAGCATTTACCATGTTCATGGATCGGAAGAATTAATATTATCAAAATGTCCATATTACCCAAAGCAATTTACAGATTCAATGCAATACCTATTAAAGTTCCAATGGCATATTTCACAGACATAGAACAAACACTTCAAAAATTTATATGGAATCATAAATGACCCCGGATAGCGGCAGCAATTTTGAGAAAGAAGAGCAAAGTAGGAGGGATCACAATACCTGATACCAAACTGTATTACAAAGCCACTGTAATCAAAACAGCCTGGTACTGGCACAAGAACAGACACGTGGACCAGTGGAATAGAACAGAGAGCCCAGAAATAAACCCAAGTCTCTACAGTCAATTAATATTCGACAAAGGGGGCAGCAACATAAAATGGAGCAAAAATAGCCTCTTCAATAAGTGGTGCTGGGAGAACTGGACAGCTACATGCAAAAAAATGAAACTCGAGCACCAACTTACACCATACACAAAAATAAATTCAAGGTGGATAAAAGATTTAAATATAAGCCATGATAGCATTAAAATTCTAGAGGATAATATAGGCAGGAAAATCTCAGATATTTCACGCAGCAATATTTTCACTGATACGTCCCCTAGAGCAAGGGACATAAAGGAAAGAATAAACAAATGGGATCTCATCAAAATAAAAAGCTTCTGCACAGCTAAAGAAAACAGTATTAAAATAAAAAGAGAACCAACTGTATGGGAAAACATATTTGGAAATGATACCTCAGACAAGGGATTAATCTCCAAAATATATAAAGAACTTACAAGACTATACTCTAAGAAGACAAGCAACCCAATTAAAAAATGGGCAAAGGATTTGAACAGACACTTCTCCAAGGAGGACATACAGAGGATCCAGAGACACATGAAAAGATGCTCGATATCTCTAGCTATCAGAGAGATGCAAATTAAAACTACAATGAGATACCACTTGACACCAGTCAGAATGGCCTTCATAAACAAAGCAACAAACAGCAAGTGTTGGAGAGGTTGTGGAGAAAAGGGGACCCTAGTGCACTGTTGGTGGGATTGCAGATTGGTACAACCACTATGGAAAACAGTATGGAATTTTCTAAGAAAACTAAAAATGGACATACCTTTTGACCCAGCAATTCCATTGCTAGGACTATATCCTAAGAACCCTGAAACACCAATCCAAAAGAAACTATGCATCCCTATGTTTATAGCAGCACAATTTACAATAGCCAAGTGTTGGAAGCAACCTAGATGCCCATCAGTAAATGAATGGATCAAAAAACTGTGGTACATTTATACAATGGAATTCTATGCAGCAGAAAGAAAGAAGGAGCTCCTACCCTATGCAACAGCATGGATGGAATTGGAGAGTATCATGCTAAGCGAAATAAGCCAGGCAGTGAAAGACAAATACCATATGATCTCACCTTTAACAGGAAGCTAATCAACAAAACAAACAAGCATAATATAAACAAAGACACTGAATTTGAGAACAGTCTGACAGTGTCCAGAGTGGGAGGGGAGGGAATTTCAGGGGAAAAGCGGAACGGTTTAGAGCAACAAGTATAAAAGACTCATGGACAAAAACTATGGGGGGGTGGAAATGGGAGGAAGGTGGGGAAGGCTGGGGTGGTGGGCTGGGGTGGGGTAAAAGACAGAAAACTGTAAAATATCAACAATTAAAAAATACTGATTAAAAAAAATTTTTTTTAAAATAAAATAAAAAAGGAAATTACTATGAGTAACTATATGCCAAAACATTTGAAAACGTAGATGAAATGGACACATATCTAGAAAAACATAATCTTTCAAAACTGAATGAATAAGCAGAAAGTCTGAACAGACTAGTAATAGCTAATGAGATTGAATCAGTAATCAACAAACTCCAAACATACAAAAGCCCTGGACTAGACAGTTACAGAGGAGAATTCCACAAAGCATTTAAGAAAGAGCTAACCCTTATTCTTCACAGACTATTCCAAAAAATCCAGGAAGATGGAAGACGCCGAAACTATTTTTATGTAACTAGCATCATCCTAATCCCAAAACCAGATGAAGCTACAAGAAAGAAAAAAATGAGACCAATATTGCGGGGGGCTTCGCCCGTAGAACCCCCCGTTCATCACGGATGAAAATAAAAACTACCAAGACATTACTGCTTGGGGAGGAAAGGGGTCAAACTCTCAGAGGAGAATGACCCAAGGCCCCTTCCTCACTAGGCTTTTATTGGGTTCCAATACACCGGAATACAAGTTTAACATGTCAAAGAAATCTGAGGGCTTAATCCGAGCCAGTGTTTGTCAGGAAGAGGGATTGCCAGACTTTGAGAGACATGCTCATTTCCTCCTGGGACACTTGTCACCTCAGGAAGAGCACTCTTAGCAAAGCAGGTTTCACAGGACTTTAGGAATTCTTTCTTATGCCAATCACCCAAGGGGCCGTCCTGGCCAGGACAGGGCTGCACCACTCACCCCCACAGTTTCAGGCTTTAAGGCAATTAGGAAGCAGGAGACATCTCCCAGATGGAAATGAGGACTCCGGCTATGTCAGAATAGCCGGGGGACGAGGGTCCATCACATCCTCTTTGCTGCAACCCCCGAGTCCTTCCATGAGGCCTTCCAAGTGGTTGCATCTAGCTTAGGTTGCCCCTCCCATGAGGAGTCTTACCCGTCATTGACTGCCAACCAAGCTATGGGGCCAGAGATGGGTAATGCAGAAGCAGTGCTCCTGCCAGGGAGATAAGCTTTGTCTCCTTAATAGGTCACATCCTTGTGACAGAACAGACACAGATGAAGTGGGTCCCACTGTCTCAGCTGTGGGAATACCCCCTCTTTTGGTCCAACTCTGGTTTTTCCACAGTTCTAGGATTTCTTTGCCTCACTCGTGGGTATTCAAAAAGAGAAAAGAATAAAGTGAAAAAAGAAGAGAGAGAAAAAAGAGAAAAAAAGAAAAAAAAAAGAAAGAAAAAAAAGGAAAGAAAAAAAAAAGGAGGAGGGAAGGAGAGATAAAATTGGAAAGAAAGGAAGAAGGAATAAAGCCAGAAAGAAGTAAAGAGAAGCAAAAGGAATTGAGGGATAAAAAAGGTAGAAGTAATAAAGAAATAAAAAATATATAACCAAAACAAAACAAAAAGAACCCCACAAAAACGAAAAACAAAGCAAAACAAACAAACAAAAAACCCAACTAAGCAGACAAAAAACAAGTATCAAAAAAAAAAAACCCCACAAAACAAAACACCCCCCCCCAAAAAAAAAGAGAGAGAGAGAGAAAGAAAAAAAAAAAAATCTCTTGCTATTTTCACAGAGGCCAAACTGGATTTTCTGGACTTGCTGGCTGTAGCAGGCTGCGAGGCGACTCGTACCGCTTTTCTCCCTGTTCCTCACTCAGTCAGCTTTGGGCTACTGTCCTCAGTGCCAGCCCACCACTTTCCCCAGGGCTAATGGCGTACTCTCCATGCAGGGCCTTGGGTGTGATTTCTGAGCCTCCTGCAGGGGGCGAGCTTTCCAGAGTTTATGGGTTTCAGCTGGAATCTCTTACAGATCCATCCCTCCCTGAGCCTATTGCTGTGAGCTCCAGGTCTCCTACAGGGCGCAGGCGCCCGCCTGAGACTACCGGCGTGGGCTCCGAGAGTTTCCCGAGTTGCGCGCACTCACCCCAGGATCACAGATGTGAGCTCCGGGTCTTCCAGAGTCCCCTTCTCTAGTTGCAGTGTCGCCTCCGGCCGCAGGGCTGCTTCCAACCCGGTCCCAGAGCCGCCTCCGGTCGCGCGGCCTCCTCCGGTCCGTTGCAGATCCGCCCCCGGTCGCCGGGCCGTCTCCGGTCGGTTGCGGAGCCGCCTCCGGTCGCGCGGCCACCTCCGGTCGGTTGCGGAGCCGCCTCCGGTCGCCGGGTCGCCTCTGTCCCGTCTCAGGACCACCTCCGGTCGCTCGGCTGCCACGTCTAGTTTTCCAATGTCTGCTACGGATTTTGATCTCCTATTTTCATATATACTGTGGTATTGTTGGCTATCTGCTCTGTTCCTCTGTAGATCAGTTAGGTTTTCCTCCCATGTGCAGGAGGAAGGACAATCTGCGTCCTCCTACCATGCCGCCATCTTGAACCCCGAATTCAGTAATTTCTTACAATACTTTGTATTTCTGTGGTATCAGTTGTAATCTCTCCTCTTTCATTTCCAATTGTGTTTATTTGGGTTCTATCTTTTTTCTCGATGAGCCTGCTTAAAGGCTTGTCGATTTTGTTTATCTTTTCAAAGAACCAGCTGTGGATTCATTGATCCTTAGAATTGTGCTTTTAGTCTCTATGTCATTTAATTCTGCTCTGATCTTGCTTATTTCCTTCCTTCTACTTGCTCTGAGCTGTCTTTGTTGTTGTTAATTGAGTTCTTGTAGGCATAGGGTTAGGTTGTTTGTTTGAAATGTTTCTATCTTTTTTAGGTAGGCCTGTATCACTATAAACTTCCCTCTGAGGACTGCCT
This sequence comes from Glossophaga mutica, assembly GCA_039655065.1. Classification (NCBI taxonomy): domain Eukaryota; kingdom Metazoa; phylum Chordata; class Mammalia; order Chiroptera; family Phyllostomidae; genus Glossophaga; species Glossophaga mutica. The sequence goes on along the minus strand of CM077307.1, from coordinate 100,372,698 downwards.
TTGCTGTGTCCCATAAGTTTTGGGTCGATGTGAGTTCATTATCATTTGTTTCCAGAAACTTTTTGATTTCCTCCCTAATTTCATTCTTGACCCATTGATTGTTTAATAGCATGCTATTCAATCTCCATGATTTTGAGGGTTTTGGGTTTTTCCCCTTGGGGTTGGTTTCTAGTTTCAGTCCCTTGTGGTCAGAGAAAATGCTTGGTATGGTTTCAATTTTCTTGAATTTGTTGAGGCTTGTTTTGTGTCCTATCATGTGGTCTATCTTTGAAAATGTTCCATGTGCATTTGAAAAGAATGTGTATTTAGTTTTTTTGGGATGAAGAGCTCTATATATATCAGTTAAGTCCATTTCATCTAGAGTATTGTTCAATGCCACAATATCTTTATTGACATTTTGTTTGGAAAATCTGTCCATTATGGACAGTGGGGTGTTAAAATCGCCTACTCTAATTGTGTTGCTGTCAATATCTTTCTTGAAGTCCTCTAAGATTTTCTTGATGTATTTAGGTGCTCCTATGTTGGGTGCATATATATTTACAATGTTTATGTCTTCTTGGTGGATTCTTCCCTTGAGTATTATGAAGTGACCTTCTGGGTCTCTTTTTATGGGTCTTCTTTTGAAGTCTATTTTGTCTGATATGAGTATTGCTACCCTGACTTTTTTGCCCTGTCCATTTGCTTGGGAAATTTGTTTCCAACCCCTCAAGTTGTGTCTGTGTGGGTCTTTTATCCTGAGGTGGGTCTCTTGTAGTCAGCATCTGTGTGGGTCATGCTTTCTTATCCATTCAGCTATTCTATGTCTTTTGATCGGAGCATTTAATTCATTTACATTTAAGGATATTATTGATACGTACTGATTCATTCCCATATTCCTATCTTCCTATCTTCCTCCTCCCCTCTCCCTCTCCCTCTCCCTCTCTCTCTCTCTCTCCCCCCCCTCCCTCTCTCTCTGTCTGCCCCCCTCTCTCTCTCCTTCTCTCTCTCTGTCTATCTTTTCCTTCCGTTCCTTAAAGCAGTTCCTTCAGTATCTCTTGCAGAACTGGTTTGGTAGAGGTGTATTCTTTTAGACTTCTTTTGTCTGGGAGGCTCCTTATTTGGCCTTTTATCTTGATTGAAAGCCTTGGCGGGTAAAGTTGCAGGCTTTTGGTTCTCATTTCTTGGAACATTTCTTGCCATTCTCTTCTGGCTTGGAATGTTTCCATTGAGAAGTCAGCTGCTAACCTTATCGGGGCTCCCTTGTATGTTACTTCCTTTTTCTCCCTCGCTGCCTTTAAGATTCTCTCTTTGTCTTGGAAGTTTGCCATTTTAATTGTGATGTGTCTTGAAGTGGGCCTGTTTGGGTTCCTCTAGATTAGGATTCTCGGTGTTTCCTGGATTTGTGTGACCTTTTCTCTCATCAAATTAGGAAAGTTTTCTATCATGACTTTTTCAAATAGGTTTTGTAACCCTTGATCTTCTTCTTCTCCTTCTGGTATCGTATTATACAGATATTATTATGTTTCATATTGTCTTGCATTTCTCTTAGTCCCTCTTCATTCTTTCTGAGCCTCTTTTCCTTTTCTTGCTCTTTCTGGGTGTTTTTTTCTACTTTGTCCTCCAGCTCACTGATCCGATCTTCTGCTTTGTTGATCCTGCTTTTGATTCCTTCTACTGTGTTCTTCAGTTCAGAAATTGTATTCTTCATTTCCTCTTGGCCCTTGTTGATAGATTCTATTTCCTTTTTCATGTTCATATAGTTTGCAGTGAGTTCATTGTAGCTTCCCTGTAGTTTCTGGTAGCTCATTGAGAGCTCATGGAGCTTCCTGACAACCATTGGTTTGAACTCAACATCTGATAGTTCAATTGCCTCCGTTTCATTTAGTATTCTTTCTGAGGCTTCCTCCTTTCCTTTCATTTGGGGGTTGTTTCTTTGTCTTCCTATTGTTTGGGAGGCTCTTCTTGTTAGCCTCAAGTTCTTAAATTGATCTGTTCCAGCTCCCTGGGTTTATGGTGTGAACTTCTGTGGTAGATCACCTGTGAGATTCAGTGGTGCAGTCTCCTTCGGCTTTCCTGGTGTTCACATCGTCTACTGTCTCAGCTGTTGGGTTGTCCCCTCTTTAGGTCCAACTCTGATTTTTTCACAGTTCCAGGTTTTTTTGTCTCACTTGTGGGTATTTAAAAAGAGACAAGCAAAAATATTTTTAAAAAAAAGAGAAAGAAGAGGAAGGAATCAGAGATAAAATTAGAAAGAAAGGAAGAAGGAATAAAACAAGAAAGAAATAAAGAGAAGCAAAAGGAATTGAGGGATAAAAAAGATAAAAACAATAAAAAATAAAAAATGTATAGTTAAAACAAAACAGAAAAACAAAACAAACAAACAATCAAACAAACAAAAATCCCCAAGAACAAAAAAATACAAAAAACCTCTTGCTGTTTTCAAACCTGCCAGACTGGTTCTTCTGGTCTTACAGGCTGCAACAGGTTGAGGGGCGACTGGTATCGCTTTTCTTCCTGCTCCACACTCAGTCAGCTTTGGACTACTCTCCTCAGTGCCAGCTGCACACTCTCCCCAGGGCTAGTCATGCACTCTTCCCTGGGCTAGCGGTGAACTCTGCATGCAGTGCCTTGGGTGTGATTTCTGAGCTTCCTGCAGAGCTTGCTCTTTTACTAGTTTATGGGCTTGAGCTGGGGTCTCTTATGGATTGAGCACTCCCTGTGTTTATTGTTGTGAGCTCCGGGTCTCCTATAGGGCACACATGCCTACCTGAGTTTATAGGTGTGGTCTCCGCAAGTTTCCTGAGTTGCAAGCACTCGCCTTAGGATCACGGGTGTGAGCTCCGGTTCTTCCACAAAGCCCCATCCTCTGGTCCCAGCCACGTCTGGGCACTCGGACACCTCTGGTCAGTAGCAGGGCAGCCTCTGGTTGGTCACAGAGCCACCTCTGGTCAGTCGCAGAGCCGCATCTGGTCGCAGGGTCACCTCAAGTCAGTTGCAGGGCCACCTCCAGTCAGTCACAGGGTCACATCTGTCTCGATCACAGGGCCACCTAGAGTTGCTCAGCCGCCACATCTGGTTTTCCAATGCCCGCTACAGATTTTGATCTCCTATTTTCATATATGCTGCGGTACTGTTGGCTGTCTGCTCTGTTCCTCTGTAGATCGGCTAGGTTTTTATCCTGTGTGTAGGAGGAGGTGGAATCTACCTCTTCCTATGGTGCTGCCATCTTGAACCTTGTTTATGTATTCTTTTTTAAAATATATTTTATTGCTTATGCTATTACAGTTGTCCCATTACTCCCCCATCATTCCCCTCCACCCTGCACACTGCCTCCCACCCCCATTCTCCCCCTTTAGTTCATGCCCATGTGTCATAAGTTCTTTAGCTTCTACATTTCCCACACTATTCTTGCCCTCCCCCTGTCTATTTTCTACCTACCATCTATGCTACTTATTCTCTGTAACTTCCCCCCCCTCTCCTCCTCCCACTCCCCTGTTGCTAACCCTCCATATGATCTCCTTTTCTGTGGTTCTGTTCCTGTTCTAGTTGTTTGCTTTTGTTTTAGGTGTGGTTGTTAATAGCTGTGAGTTTGCTGTCTTTTCACCGTCATATTTTTTATCTTCTTTTTCTTAGATAAGTCCATTTAACCTGTGACCTTTTCTCTCATCAAATTAGGGAAGTTTTACATCATTACTTTTTCAAACACGTTTTCTATCCTTTGCTCTTCTTCTTCTCCTTCTGCTATCTCTATTATATGAATATTATTATCTTTCATGTTATCTTGCAGCTCCCTTACCAACTGTTTGTTCTTTCTGAGTCTCTTTTCCTTTTCTTGTTCTATCTGGGTTTTTTTTCCCTACCTTGTCCTCCAGCTCACTGATTCAATCCACTCCTTCATGCAGCTTGCTTTTAATTCCTTCTAAAGTGTTTTTTTTTTATCTCTGAGAATTTATTCTTCATTTCTTCCTGGTTTTTGTTTATACTTTCTGTTTCTTTTTTCCTGCTGATGTAGTTCTCACTCAGTTCCTTGTAGTTGTCTGTGAGTTTCCTTAGCATCTTTATAACAATTATTTTGAATTCTATATCTGATAGTTTTGTTACCTACATTTTGTTTAGCCTTTTTACTGTGGAGTCTTCCATTCCTTTTGATTGCATGTTCTTTTTTGTCACCCTGATTCCCTACTGCTATTATTGTTCCTCCCTCTACCCACTCCATATCAATGTCTTTCAGCAGGTCATATTATATGCACTCTCCCTTCTTATAATACACTTAATCTGTATACATCCTTATTAATACTGGCTCATTTGATGTTGATAGAGGGGTTTTGGATAGGAGTTATTTTTGTGGGTGTAAGTTTCTTTCCTGGGTGTTGTGGTTTCAGTCTGGTAGCACCTGCATAATGGCATACAATACATCATGGGTGAAATGATGCTCCATCAACAAGATATAAAGAAGGCCAAAATGATCAAAACCCATTTAATTATGGAAAGCCCATAAAAGTGGAATTAGGGGAAGTTTAGGAGCATCAAGTTCAGGAGGTCAAGGAGACTACACCACTAAATCACACTGGTCTCCTACCATAGAGGTTCACAGCACAAAGACATGGCCAAACAGATCAATTTAAGAAGCAGAAGCAGATTTCCAGGTAAGATGAAGGCATAGGTAGATACAACTTGGCTCCTCACACAACCAAAAGAAGGACAAGAAAAAGATTAAAAATTAAAAAAAAAAAAACTTATAGAAAATTGAACTGTGTGGAAGTCCAAAAACCAAGGAATTAAAGAAGAAACATTCATCCAGACCAGTGTGAGAGGCAGAAACAGGTGGAGAGCTCACATAATAATGTGGCAGCTATTGAAGTAGGTTAGGCAATGGCTGACACAGTGGGCCATCCCACATTTGTGTGTGGATAAATCAGGAGGAACAACTGGGGAGTGAGACAGACCATGCAACCCAGGGTTCAAGTGTGGGGAAATAAGGCCTCAAAACCTCTGACTGAAAAAAACTTGTGGTGGTTGAGATGGCAGAAGAAACTCCCATCCTCACAGGAGAGATCAATAGGGAGAGATCCACAGGGTGCTAGAGTGTACACAAAACAACCCATTGGGGAATCAACACCCAAAGGACCCAATTTGATTTTGAATAGCACAGGAAGTGACTGAAAGCCAGCTGAGAGCTGAGCAAGTGGCATCATACCCTCTCAGACCCCTCCCCCAGAGAAAGAACCACAACTCAGTGACATGGGTTGCCCCACCCTGGCAAGTACCTAAGGTTCCACCCCTTACAAAGTAGCAGGTTGCTAAGACAATGTGTGTGTGTGTGTGTGTGTGTGTGTGTATGTGTGTAGTGTTAGCACACAATATATATAGTGTTGGGAAGGAAACCGGGACTCAAATCAATGGTTTGGAACAGAAGGAAGAAATAAACATTCAACCAGAACAGAATGAATAAACAAGAATGAAAAAACATGAGGAGAGGTACAGGAATCTCCAGGACAAATTTAAACATTCCAACATCTGAATCATAAGTGTGCCAGAAGGAGAACAGGAAGAATAAGAAATTGAAAACTTATCTGCAAATAAAATGAAGGAGAATTTCCCTAACCTAGCAAAGAAAATAGACTTCCGGGAAGTCCAGAAATCTCAGAGAATCCCAAAGAAGTTGGATCCAAGGAAGCACACACTAGGGCACATCATAATTACATTACCCAAGGTTAAGAGAAAGAGATAATCTTAAAAGCATCCAAAGAAAAGGGATATTTACCTACAAAAGAGTTCCCATTAGATTTCCAACAGGTTTCTCAGAAGAAACCTTGCAAGCAAGAAGCAGCTACAAAGAAGTATTCAAAGTCCTGAAATGCAAGGACCTACCTACAAAATTACTCTACCCAGCAAAGCTATCATTTAGAATGGAAGGGCAGATAAAGTGCTTCCCAGATAAGGTCAAGTTAAAGGAGTTCATCATTACCAAGCCTTTATTATATGAAATGTTAAAGGGACTTATCTAAGAAGAAGAAGATCAAAAATAGTCACAGTAAAATGACAACAAACTAAAAACTGTCAACAACTAAACCAAACACACACACACACACACACACACACACACACACACACACACAATGAACTAAACAAATCACTAGAACAAGTACAGATTCACAGAAATACAGATTACATGGAGGGTTACCAGAGGGGTGGGGGAGTGTGGAGAACAGGGAAAAAGGGGAATAAGAAGCATAATGGTAGGTACAAAATAGACAGGGAGAGGTTAAGAATAGTGTGGGAAATGGAGAAGACAAAGAACTTATATGTATGACCGATGGACATGCACTAAGGGTGGGGGAATGATGGTGGGAGGTGGGGTATAGGGTGGAGGGGAATAAAGGGGAGAAAAAAATGGGACAACGTAATAGCATAATCAATAAAATATATTAAAACTACAAAAAGAAGCAGAAGCAAACAAGAAGAATCTTCCAAGAAATGGAAGACAAAGAAAAAGTCCACCGATCAAAATGAAAGAAGGAGTCCCCGGAAAGACTGATAAATAGGGGCAAGTAAACTATTAGATATTAAGTTCAAAACAATGGTTATAAAGTAGCTCAATGAGCTCAGTGAGAATTACAAGAAACTACAGAGGAGCTATAAGGAAACTGACCACAAACTACATCAGCATGATAAAGGACATAGACTATCCACAAGAGCCAGGAGGAAATGAAGAATACAACTTCTGAATTGAAAAACACAGTAGAAAGAATCAAAAGTAGGCTATACGAAGCAGAGAATTGAATCAGCGAGCTCGAGGACAAGGTAGAAAAAAGTTCCCAAAAAGAGCAAGAAAAGAATAAAAGACTCAGAAAGAATGAAGAGGGGTTGAGGGAACAGCAGGTCAACATGAAACATAATAATATCAGTACAATAGGGATAACAGATGGAGAAGAAGAGGAGCAAAAGATAGAAAACCTGCTTGAAAAAGTAATGACAGAAAACTTTCTTAATTTGATGAAGGAAAAGTCACACAACTCCAGGAAGCACAGAGGTTCCTAAACGAGATAAACCCTAAGTGGCCTACTCCAAGACACATAATTAAAGTGGCAAGATTCAAAGACAAAGAAAGAATCATAAAGGTAGCAAAGGAGAAACAGGAAGTAACATATGAGGGAGCTCCGAAAAGGCTAGCAGTTGGGTTCTGAACAGAAACACTACAAACCAGAAAGGAACGGCAAGAAATATTCCAAGTAATGAAAAGCAAAGTCCTGGAACCAAGACTACAGTACCCAGCAAGGCCACTTTTTAAAATGGAAGTCAAAATAAGGAGTTTCCCAGGCAAAAGAAGGCTAAAAGAAGGCTAAAAGAATACAACCACAACAAACCAAAATTGCAAGATATGCTAAAAGGACTGATTTAAGAAGATGAGGAAAAAGAGTGAGAGAGAGGAACACAAGGTCAAAGAGGAAAATGGCAATGATTAAGTACCTATCGATAATACTGTAAATGGATTAGATGCCCCAATCAAAAGATGTAGGGTCACTGAATGGATAAGAAAATGTGACTCGCACATATGCTGCCTTGAAAGGGACCCAACTCAGAACAAAAGTCCTACACAAACTGAAAGTGAAGGGTTCAAAAATTATTCCAAGCAAATTGACAGGGGGAAAAAAGCCAGGGTAACAATGCTATGGCAGATGAAATAGACTTCAAAAGAAAGGCCATATAAACAGACACAGAAGGACACTTCATAATACTGAAGGGAAGAATCCATCAAGAAGACATAAACATTGTAAATATATATGCAATCCACATAGGAACACCCAAACATATAAGGAAAATCTCAGAGGACTTGAAGAAACATATAAACAGCAACACTCTTACAGTAGGGGATGTTACAACATTTGCAAATCAACAAATGTAATACATCGCACAAAAAAAAAGGAAAGACGAAAATCACATGACATATCAATAGATGTGGAAAAAGCATTTGATAAGGTACAGCGCCTCTTTATGATAAAAACACTCAGGAAAGTGGGAGTTGAGGAAGCATATCCCAACATAATAAAGGACATATACTAGAACCCAAAACCAACATCATACTCAACAGGCAAAAACTAAAAGCTTTTCCATCAAGATCAGGAACAAGACAAGTGTGCCTGCTTTAACCAATTCTATTCTACACAGTATTGGAAATTCTAGCCATAGCGATCAGACAAGAAAAAGAAATAGAAGGCATCTGAATTGGAAAAGAGGAAACAAAACTATCAGTGTTTGCCAATGACATGATAGTGTATGCAGAAAAGCCCATAGACTCCACCCAAAACTGCTCAACCTAATAAGTGAATTTGGCAAAACGGTGAGATATAAAGTCAATATTCAGAAATCAAAGGCATTTTTATACACCAACAATGAAATATCAGAAACAGGAATGAGGAAAAAAATCCCATTTGTGATAGCAATGATAAACATAAGTACCTAGGAATAAATCTGACCAAGGAGGTTAAAAGACCTGTACTCAGAAAACTACACAACAGTGAAGAAAGAAATTAAGGAAGACACAAATAAATGGAAGCATATACAATGTTCGTGGATTGAAGAATTAACATCATCGAAATGCCCATACTACCCAAAGCAATCTATAGATTCAACACAATCCTTATTAAAGTACCAATGGCATATTTCACAGGTTTGGGACAAATATTTTGAAAATTTAACCCTGGCTGGTGTAGCTCAGTGGATTGAGCACGGACCTGAGAAGCAAAAGGTCGCAGGTTTGATTCCCAGTCAGGGCACATGCCTGGGTTGCAGGCCAGCTCCCTAGTGGGGGCCAGGTGAGAGGCAACAACACATTGACATTTCTCTCCCTCTCTTGCTCCCTCCCTTCCCTTCTCTCCAAAAATAAATAAATAAAATATTTTTAAAAGAAAAGAAAATTTATATGGAACTATAAATGACTCCGAACAGCCTCAGCAATCTTGAGAAAGAAAAACAAAGTAGGAGGGGTAACAATACCTGAGATCACATTATATTACAAGACCACTATAATCAAAACGGTCTGGTATTGGTATAAGAACAAACGCATAGAGTTCTGGCCAAGATGGAATTATAGGTAGAAACCCTTTGCATCCTCCCACAACCAAAAGGAGAATAACAACCAATCTAAAATCAATTAAAAAAAAAAAACTGAAGTGCCATAAAATCAAACTGCATGGAACTCCGACAACCACAGAATTAAAGAAATAGTTAAACAGAACAGCGAGACTGGTAAGGCAGCAGACAGAGAGAACCCGCCAGAGGCTGCAGACTGTGGGGTCGGGGCTGGCTGAAAGCCCTGGCAAGGCTCCAGACTGTTTGGGTGGGGCTAGCTGCGCTGAGGCAGCAGGCTGCACGGGAGGGGCTGACTTAAAAGGAAATTGAGACTCAGAGCTTGCTGTGGACTACAGTGGTTGCTTCGATGGGAGAAACTCCCAGTCTCACACAAGAGATCGTTGACAAGTGGGCTAGAGACGAGCAGGGGAGCTGCATTGTTCCCTCTCTGGCCCCTCTCCCACAAGCAGCCCCAAAGCACAGCAAGGAGCGTTGCCCTGCCCTGGTGAATACCTAAGGCCCCACCCCTTTACAACTTAACAGGGGCCCCTGAACAAAGAAATAGGGCCAAAATGAAAGAACAGAACAAAACCTCAGAAAAAGAGCTAAGCAATGAGGAGATAACCCACATTTCTGATGGAGAATTTAAAGCCCTGGTTATCAAAATGCTCACAGAACTGATTGAGCTTGGTCAAAAAATGAAAAACCAAATGAAATAAAGCAAAATACTGAGGGAACCAACAGTGACAGGAAGGAAACCAAGACTCAAAGCAATGATTTGGAACAAAAGGAAAAAATAAACATCCGACCAGAACAGAATGAAGAAACAAGAATTCAAAAAAAAAATGACGAGAGACTGAGGAATCACGGGGACAACCTGAAACGTTCCAATAATCGAATTATAGGGGTGCCAGAAGGAGAAGAACAACAGCAAGAAACCAAAAACTTATTTGAAAAAATAAGGAAGGAAAATTTCCCCAATCTGGTGAAGGAAATAGACTTCCAGGAAGTCCAGGAAGCCCAGAGAGTCCCAAAGCAGTTGGACCCAAAGAGAAACACACCAGGGCACACCACCATTTAGTTACCGAAGATTTAAGATAAAGAGAGAATCCTAAAAGCAGCAAGAGGAAGGGAGAGAGTTACCTACAAAGAGGTGCCCATAAGGCTATCAGCTGATTTCTCAAAAGAAACCTTACAAGCAAGAAGGGGCTGCAAGGAAGTTTTTGAAGTCATGAAAGGGAAGGACCTACATCCAAGATTAATCTATCCAGCAAAGATATCACTTAGAATGGAAGGGCAGATAAAGTGCTTCCCAGATAAGGTCAAGTTAAAGGAGTTCATCATCACCAAACCATTATTATATGAAATATTAAAGGGACTTATCTAAGAAAAAACAAGAAAAATATGAAGAGTAAGATGACAACAAACTTACAACTATCAACAAATGCACCTAAAATAAAGCACAAACGATGAAAACAAAAACTAAACAAACATATAGAAGATGGCGGCGTGGTAGGAGTGAGCAGACCCCATTTCCCCCCTACACATGGGAGAAAAGCCGAGTCAATGTATGGAAGAACAGAGCAAACAAGGAACAGTAACACCGCATATCTGAGAATTAGAGGTCGGAAATTGTAGCGGACATTGAAAAACCACCGGTAAAGAGAGCTCTTCAGAACAATAGGAGCCCAGGGATCAGCTCGGAGAGCAGGGTGGCTGAGGCCTCGGTCCAGAGCTGCGCCAGGCCTGCCCCAGGGCTCTGGGGAGGGAGCTGGGTCAGCTGCTGAACTGGCTGGGAGATCTCAGGGGCCACAGCTCCACTGCAGCCAAGCTAAACTGGGTGCCCCGCGCCAGGTCACTGCGTGACTTTGAACAGAGTTTTCATGGTTGCTGGGCAACTGCGAAAGCACAGTCGCCCCAACCGCAGACAGAGGCGAGTATGAAGTGAGACAGCTGCATGAAAATAGGCACCCACACGTGACCGCCCACGGTCGGAGGATAGTGGACACTCGTGAAAACATAGGCGCTGGCCACTGGAGACAGCTGTGGAGCCAAAGTTGCCAGTGCACAGGCAGGTGCTCGAACTCGGACAGCTCAGGACCATAGGTGCAGGCGCAAGATAGTTGCTGCAGTGTAGGCCCCTCGCAGGGGCAAAGGCAGGCGGCTGCTCACGACTGGAGAACCGAACACACACCCATAAACTCGGAGAAGTGCGCACACACCAGGAGGCTCAGAACACACACTGGAAACCCTGTAGGGAGAGGCGCCCACTAACACTGGGATACATAGCACAATGAGGACTGAGTTCTGAACACAGAGAAAAGCAATAAGATCACCCCTTGGCCGTTGCAGCTAGCAAGATCAGAAAAACCAGCTCGGCAAGTTTGAAAACAACAAGAGAGTTTTTGGGTCTTTTTTTTTAATATATATTTTTAAATATTTTGTTTTGCTTTGTTTGTACCTTTTTTTTTTTTTTTGCTGTTTGTATTTTGTGCATGTGTGTTTGTTTTTTGTTTTTAGTTTTGCTAGTTTGTTTGTGCGCCTGTCTATTTATATGAGTTTTTAATTATTCCTTCTTCATTATTTTTATCTTCTTCTTTACTCCCCAACTCCTTTTGCCTCCCTTGAATTCCTTCTTGTCTTATTCTCTCTTCCTTTCTTTTCAATTTTATCTCTTCTACCTTCCTCTTAATTCTTCTTTCTTCTTTTTTTCATTTTCTCCCCTCTACTCTATTTAAATATCCACAAGTGAGACAAAACAAACAAACAAGCCTGGAACTGTGAAAAAAAAAACAGAGTTGGCCCCCAAAAGAGGGTATTGCAGCTAATGAGACAGTGGAAGCTGTGAACAACAGGATATCCGAAGGAGAATCCACCACTGAATCTCAAAGAGATTCTACCACAGAAGGTCATACCACAAACCCAGGGAGCCAGAACAGATCAATTTAAGAAGTTGAGGCTAACAACAAGAGTCTTACAAACAACGGGAAGACAAACGAACAATCCCCAAATGAAAGGAAAGGAGGAAGCTCCAGAAAGAATGCTAACTGAAATGGAGGCAACTCAACAATCAGATCTCGAGTTCAAAGCAATGGTTGTCAGGAAGCTCACTGGGCTCTCAATGAGCTACCAAAAACTACAGGGAAGTTATGATGAACTCACCGCAAACTATATCAACATGAAAAAAGATATATAAACTATCAACAAGGGCCAAGAGGAAATGAAGAACACAATCTCTGAACTAAAGAACACAGTAGAATGAATGAAAAGCAGAATCGATGAAGCAGAGGATCGGATCAGCGAGTTGGAGGACAAAATAGACAAAAACACCCAGAATGAGCAAGAAAAGGAAAAGAGGCTCATAAACAATGAAGAGGGTTTCAGAGAAATGCAAGACAACATTAAACGGAATAATATCCATATAATAGGGATACTGGAAGGAGAAGAACAAGAACAAGGGATAGAAAACCTGTTTGAAAATGTAATGATGGAAAACTTCCCTAATTTGGTGAGAGAAAAAGCCACACAAATCCAGGAAACACAGAGAGTCCCAATCAAGAGGAAACCAAACAGGCCCACTTCAAGACACATCAGAATTAAAATGGTAAAATTCCAAGACAAAGAGTGAATCTTAAAGGCAGCAAGGGAGAAAAAGGAAGTAACATACAAGAAAGCCCCGATAAGGTTAGCAGCAGACTTCTCAATGGAAACGCTCCAAGCCAGAAGAGAATGGCAAGAAATATTCCAAGCAATGAGAGCCAAAGGCCTGCAACCCAGACTACTTTACCCAGCAAGTCTTTCAATCAAGATAGAAGGCCAAATAAGGAGCTTCCCAGACAAAAGAAGTCTAAAAGAATACACCGCTACCAAACCAGTACTGCAAGAGATACCAAAGGGTATGCTTTAAAGGAAGAAAGGAAAAGACAGAGAGAGAAAGAGAGAGAGGAACAAAGTTACGAAAATGGCAATGAATAAATACCTATCAATAATAACCTTAAATGTAAATGGATTAAATGCTCCAATCGAAAGACAGAATAGCTGAATGGATAAGAAAGCATGACCCACACATATGCTGCCTATAAGAAACCCACCTCAGGACAAAAGACATACACAGACTCAAAGTGAAGGGATGGAAACAAATTTCCCAAGCAAATGGACAGGAAAAAAAAGCTGGGGTAGCAATCATATCAGACAAAATAGACTTCAAAAGAAGGGCCATAAAGAGAGACTCAGAAGGTCACTTCATAATACTCAAGGGAAGAATCCACCAAGAAGACATAAATATTGTAAATATATATGTACCCAATGGAAGAGCACCCAAATACATCAAGAAACTCTTACAGGACTTCAAGAAAGATATTGACAGCAACACAATTATACTAGGGGATTTTAACACCCCACTGTCAAAAATGGACAGATCTTCCAAACAAAATATCAACACAGATATTGCGGCATTGAACAACATTCTAGAGGAAATGGACTTAACTGATATATATAGAGCTCTTCATCCCAAAGAAACTGAATACGCTTTCTTTTCAAATGCACATGGAACATTTTCAAAGATAGAGCACATGATAGGATACAAATCAAGCCTCAACAAATTCAAGAAAATTGAAATCATACCAAGCATTTTCTCTGACCACAAGGGACTGAAACTAGAAACCAACCCCAAAGGGAAAAACCCAAAACCCTCAAAATCATGGAGATTGAATAGCATGATATTTAACAATGAATGGGTCAAGAATGAAATTAGGGAAGAAGTAAAAAAGTTTCTGGAAACAAAGGAAAATGAACTCCCAACAAACCAAAACTTATGGAACACAGTGAAGGCAGTCCTGAGAGCAAAACTCATAGTGATACAGGCATAGTAAAAAATACAGAAACATTTCAAACAAACAACCTAACCCTACGCCTACAAGAACTTGAGAAACAACAAGACAGCCCAGAGCAAGTAAAAGAAAAGAAATAAGCAAGATCAGAGCAGAATTAAATGACATAGAGACTAAAAGCACAATCCTAAAGATCAATGAATCCAGGAGTTGGTTCTTTGAAAAGATCAGCAAAATAAACAAGCCTTTAAGCAGGCTCATCAAGAAAAAAAGAGAGAGGACTCAAATAAACACAATCAGAAATGAAAGAAGAGAGATTACAACTGACACCACAGAAATACAAAGGATTGTAAGACATTACTATGAAGAACTGTATGCCAAGAAATTTGAAAACCAAGGTGAAATTGACAGGTTTCTAGAAAAATATAATCTTCCAAAATTCAATGAAGAAGAAACAGAAAGCCTGAACAGACCAATAACAGCTGGTGAAATTGAATCAGTAATCAAAACGCTCCTGACACACAAAAGTCCTGGACCAGATGGCTTCACAGGAGACTTCTACAGAACATTTAAGGAAGAGCTAACCCCTATTCTCCGCAGACTATTCGAAAAAATCCAAAATGATGGAAGACCCCCAAACTCTTTTTATGAAGCCAGCATCATCCTAATCCCAAAACCAGATAAAGACAGAACAAAGAAAGAAAAGTTCAGACCCATATCTCTGATGAACATAGATGCTAAAATCCTCAACAAAATATTGGCAAACCGCATCCAACAATACATTAAAAAGATTATACACCATGACCAAGTGGGATTCATCCCAGGGATGCAAGGATGGTTCAACATTCGCAAATCAGTAAATGTAATTCATCATGTAAACAAAAGCAAAGACAAAAATCACATGATCATTTCAATAGATGCGGAAAAAGCATTTGATAAGGTACAACACCCATTCATGAAAAAAACACTCAGCAAAGTGGGAATAGAGGGAGCATTCCTCAACATAATAAAGGCTATATATGAGAAACCTACAGCAAGCATCATACTCAACAGCCAAAAACTGAATTCTTTTTTTGTTTGTTTGTTTGTTTTTTTTTGTTTTTTTTAAAATATATTTTATTGATTATGCTATTACAGTTGTCCCATTTCTCCCCCATCATTCTCCTCCACCCTACACACCCTCTCCCACCCACATTCTCCCCTTTAGTTCATGTCCATGTGTCATAAGTTCTTTAGCTTCTACATTTCCCACACTATTCTTGCCCTCCCCCTATTTTCTACCCACCATCTATGCTACTTATTCTCTGTACCTTTTCCCCCTCTCTCCTCCTCACACGCCCCTGTTGCTAACCCTTCATCTGATCTCCATTTCTGTGGTTCTGTTCTTGTTCTAGCTGTTTGCTTAGTTTGCTTTTGTTTTAGGTGTGGTTCTTAATAGCTGTGAGTTTGCTGTTTTTTCACTGTCATATTTTTATCTTCTTTTTCTTAGATAAGTTCCTTTAACATTTCATATAATAAGAGCTTGGTGATGGGGAACTCCTTGAATTTGACCTTATCTGAGAAGCTCTTTATCTTCCCTTCCATTCTAAATGACAGCTTTGCTGGATAGAGCAATTTTGGATGTAGGTCCCTGCTTTTCAAGATTTCAAATATTTCTTTCCAGCCCCTTCTTGCCTGCAAAGTCTGTCTTGAGAAATCAGCTGACAGTCTGATGGGAACTTCTTTGTAGGTGACTGTCCCTTTATCCCTGCTGCTTCTAGAATTCTCTGCTTCATTTGAATCTTGGCTAATGTAATTACGATGTGCCTTGCTGTGTTCCTTTTTGGGTCCAACTTCTTTGGGGCTCTCTGAGCTTCCTGGATGTCCTGGTAGTCTATTTCCTTTGCCAGATTGGGGAAGTTCTCCTTGATTATTTGTTGAAATAAGTTTTCCACTTGTTGCTCTTCTTCTTCCCCTTCTGGGACCCCTATAATTCGGATGTTGGGACGTTTAACGATGTCCCGGAGGTTCCTAAGCCTCTCCTCATTTTTTTGAATTCTTGTTTCTTCCTCGTTTTCTGTTTGGTTGTTAATTTCTTCCTTCTGGTCCACTCCATTGATTTGAGTCCCAGTTTTCCTTCCATCTCTATCAGTTCCCCATGCATCTTCCTTCATTTCACGTATTGTAGCCTGCATTTTTTCATCTAACTTGTGAGCAAAATCAACCAGTTCTGTGAGCATTTTGATGACCAGTGCTTTGAACTGTGCATCTGATAGTTTGGCTATCTCTTCACTGCTTAGAGGAATTGGCTCTCCGGTTTGAGCCATTTTTGGTGGGTTTTTTGTTTTGTTTTGTTTTGGTTTTATTCTGGTTACGTCTATTACGTATGAGGGGTGGAGCCCTAGGTGTTCCTCGGGGCGGGGCAGCCCAGTCGCTGGGTTGTGATGCTATAGGTAGGGGCGGGGTCCAAGAGGGAACAATGGTGCCTGTTCCACTCTCTCCTGGACTCCGGTCCTTTCCATCGCTTCCCCTTCACCTGGATTATCTGCACACACTCGACTGCTATTATGTAGTGAGGAGTGGAGGCTCAGGCGCTCCCCAGTGCAGGGCAGCCCAGTCGCTGGGTTGTGACGCTGTATGTGGGGGCGGGGTCTGAGAGGGAACAATGGCACCTGCTCCGCTCTCTGCTGGATTCAGTCCCTTCCGCCTCTTCCCCTCTGCCTCGACCGTCTGCGCGTGTGCAAATGTGAAACCACCTGGTCTGCCAGCCACCCTGTGTGGCCTCACTGGTTCTGCACAGTTGCCCCCCTGTGCCCGGGGTCTGCCAGCTGCTGCCTGTGCACCTGAGAACTGCCAGCCGCTGCCGCTTGCGCTCCCGCACCTCCACCTTCTCCCACCGCGACTCTGACCCTCCTACCGGTCTGGATGAATGGTTATTGGACTTCTGTACAGTTCAATTTTCTATAAGTTCTGGTTGTTTTCTTGTTTCTAAATATTTGTTGTCCTTAATTTTGGTTGTGAGAGGAGGCACAGTGTGTCTGCCTACGCCTCCATCTTGGCCGGATGTCCAAAAACTGAATTCTTTTCCATTAAAATCAGGAACAAGACAAGGCTGTCCACTTTCACCACTTCTATTCCATATAGGATTGGAAGTCTTAGCCACAGCGATTAGACAAGAAAAGGAAATAAAAGGCATCCAACTTGGAAAGGAGGAAACAAAACTATCATTGTTTTCAGATGACATGATAGTATACATAGAAAATCCTATAGTCTCGGCCAAAAAACTTCTCGACCTAATAAATGAATTTGGCCAAATAGCTGGATACAAAGTCAATATCCAGAAATCAAGGGCATTTTTGTATACCAACAATGAAACAACAGAAGCAGAAATAAAGAAAAAAATCCCATTTGATATAGCAAAAACAAAAATAAAGTACCTAGAAATAAACCTAATCAAGGAGGTAAAAGACCTGTATGCAGAAAACTACACAACACTGAAGAAAGAAATCAAGGAAGACACAAATAAATGGAAACACAAACCGTGTTCATGGATCAGAAGAATTAACATCATCAGAATGTCCATACTTCCCAAAGCAATCTACAGATTCAATGCAATACCTATTAAAGTACCAATGGCATATTTCACAGATATAGAACAAACACTTTAAAATTTATATGGAACAATAAACGACCCAGAATAGCAGCAGCAATCTTGAGAAAGAAGAGCAAAGCAGGAGGGATCACAATACCTGATACCAAAATGTATTACAAGGCCACTGTAATCAAAACAGCCTCATACTGGCATAAAAACAGGCACGTGGACCAGTGGAATAGAACAGAGAGCCCAGAAATAAACCCTAGTCTCTATAGTCAATTAATATTCGACAAAGAGGGCAGCAACATAAAATGGAGTAAAAATAGCCTCTTCAACAAGTGGTGTTGGGAGAACTGGACAGCTTCATACAAGAAAATGAAACTCAAGCACCAACTTACACCATACACAAAAATAAATTCAAGGTGAATAAAAGATTTAAACATAAGCCATAACACCATTAAAGTCCTAGATGAGAACATAGGCAGGAAAATTTCAGATATTCCATGCAGCAACATTTTTACTGATATGTCCCCTAAAGCAAGGGACATAAAGGAAAGAATAAACAAATGGGATCTCATCAAAATAAAAAGCTTCTGCATGGCCAAGGAAAACAGTATTAAAATAAAAAGAGAACCAACTGTGTGGGAAAACATATTTGATGATGATACCTCAGATAAGGGTTTAATCTCCAAAATATACAAAGAACTTACATGACTCCACTCTAAGAAGACAAGCAACCCAATTAAAAAATGGGGAAAGGACTTGGGCAGACACTTCTTCAAGGAGGACATACAGAGGATCCAGAGACACAGGAAAAGATGCTCAATATCACTAGCTATCAGAGAGATGCAAATTAAAATCACAGTGAGATACCACTTGACACCAGTCAGAATGTCCCTCATAAACAAAGCAACAAACAGCAAGTGTTGGAGAGGTTGTGGAGAAAATGAAACCCTAGTGCACTGCTGGTGGGAGTGAAGACTGGTACAACCACTATGGAAAACAGTGTGGAATTTTCTAAGAGAACTAAAAATGGATATACCTTTTGACCCAGCAATTCCACTGCTAGGACTATATCCTAAGAACCTTGAAACACCAATCCAAAAGAACCTATGCACCCCTATGTTTATAGCAGCACAATTTACAATAGCCAAGTGTTGGAAAGAACACTTCATTTACTGATGCCCATCAGTAAATGAATGGATCAAAAAACTGTGGTACAGTTTTATAATACACAATGGAATTCTATGCAGCAGAAGGAAAGAAGGAGCTTATACCCTTTGCAACAGCATAGATGGAACTTGAGAGCATCATGCTAAGCAAAATTAGCCAGGCAGTGAAAGACAAATACCATATGATCTCACCTTTAACAGGAAGTTAATCAACAAAACAAACAAACAAGCATAATATAACCAAAGACATGGAAATTGAGAACAGGCTGACAGTCACCAGAGGGGAGAGGGCAGGCAATTTAGGGGAAAAGGGGAAAGGTTTACAGGAACAAGTATAAAGGACACATGGACAAAAACTATGGGGGGGTGGTAATGGGAGGGAGGTGGGGAGGATTGGGGTGGTGGGTTGGGGTGAGAATAAAAGACAGAAAACTGTACGAGATCAACAATTGAAATAAAAATTTAAAAAAAAAACTAAACAAACAACTAGCACAGGACCAGAATCAGAGAAATGGACATCACATGGAGGGTATTCAGTGGGGAGGGAGAAGGAAGAAATGGGGGTAAAATGTACAGGGAAGAAGAAGCATAATTGGTAGTCATTAATAAGACAGGGAGAAGTCAAAAATGGCATAGGAAATAGACAACTCAAAGAACTTATATGTACAACCTATGGACATGAACTAAGGGGGGAAATGCTGGAGGGTTGGGGGGATGCTAGGTGGAGGGGTAATAAAGGGGGAAAATTGGGAAAACTGTAATAGCAAATCGATAAAATATACTTCAGAAAATAATAATATCCTTAAATGTAAATGGATTAAACACCCCAATCAAAAGACATAGAATATCTGAATGGATTAGAAATCATAACCCACACATATGCTTCCTACTAGAGACAGCTCAGAACAAGAAAACTACATCGACTGAAACTAAAAGGCTGGAAAACATATTCCAAGGAAATGGACAGTGAGAAAAATGCCGGGATAGCAATACTCATATCAGCCAAAATAAACTTTAAAAAAAGGGCCATAAAAAGACCCAGAAGGTCATTTCATAATACTCAAGAAAATAATCCAAGAAAGAAACACAAACATGGTATGTGTGTGTATACATATACATACATATACATATATACGTGTGTGTGTGTGTGTGTGTGTGTATCCAACAAAGGAGCACCCAAACACATAAAGAAAATCTTGGAGGACGCAAGAAAGATATTGACAGCAACATAATTACAGTGGGGGATTTTAACACCCCACTATCTACAATAGAGAGATCTTCTGAACAAAATATCAACAAAGAAATTGTGACATTGAATAATGTCCTAGATCAAATGGAAATAAGTGATACATATAGAGACTTTCATCCCAAAGAAGCAAAATACACATTATTTTCAAATGAACATGGAACATTTTCAAAGATAGACTACATGACAGGATACAAAACAGGCCTCAACAAATTCAAGAAAATTAAAATCATATCATTTTCTCTGACCACAAGGGACTGAAACTAGACACAGACCTCAGGGAAAAAAAACTCAAAAACACTCCAACTCATGGAGATTGAATAGCATGCTATTAAACAATGAATGGGTTAAGAATGAGATTAAGAAAGAAATCAAAAAGGTTCTGGAAACAAATAAAAATTAACTCACAACAATCCAAAACTTATGGCAACCAGGGAAGGAAGTCCTGAGAAGGAAGTTCATAGTGATAGAGGCCTACTAAAAAAAGACAGAAATATTTCAATTAACAATCTAATCCTATGCCTACAATAACTGGAAGAACAACAAAAAAGACAGCCCAGAGCAAGTAGAAGAAAACATCCAAGATCAGAGCAGAATTAAACAACATAGAGACTAAAAGCACAATTCTAAGATCAATAAATCTAGGAGCTGGTTCTTTATTATATATATAAACATGACAAGCCTTTAAGCAGACTCATCAAGAGAAAAAGAGAGAAGACCCAAATAAACACAATCAGAAATGAAAGATGGGAGATTGCAACAGATACCACAGAAATACAAACAATTGTAAGAAATCACTACAAACAACTATATGCCAAGAAATTTGAAAACATAGGTAAAATGGACAAATTTCTAGAAAAATATAATCTCCCAAAACTGAATGAAGTAGCAGAAAGCTTCAATAGACCATTAACAGCTGACAAAATGGAAGCAGTAATCAAAAAATTCCTGGCACACAAAATCCCTGGACTGCTTAGTTTCTCAGGAGAATTTTACAAAGCATTTAAGGAAGAACTAACCCCTTTCCTTCACAGACTATTCCAAAAAATTCAAGAAGGTGGAATACTCCCAAACTCTCCCTATGAAGCTGTCATTATCCTAACTCAAAACCAGAAAAAGACACAACAAAGAAACAAAATTTCAGGCTCATATTGCTGAGGAACATAGATGCTAAAATCACCCACAAAATATAGGCAAACTGCAACCAGCAATACATTAAAAGTATCATACTCCATGATCAAGTGGGATTCCTCCCAGGGATGGAAGGTGGTACAATATTCACGAATCATTAAACATAATACATCACATAAACAAAATGAAAGACCAAAATCACATGATCATATCAATAGATGCAGAAAAAGCTTTTGATAAAGTACAACACTCATTTATGATAAAAACACTCAGCAAAGTGGGAATAGAGGGAGCATTCCTCAACATAATAAAGGCCATATACGAGAGACCTAAAGCTAATATCATATTCAATGGGCAAAAACTAAAAGCTTTCCCATTAAGATCAGGAACAAGACAAGGTTGTCCAGTTTCACCACTTCTATTCAACATAGTATTGGAAGTCCTAGCCACAGCAATCAGACAAGAAAAA
The DNA here is from genome assembly GCA_039655065.1 of Glossophaga mutica. Classification (NCBI taxonomy): domain Eukaryota; kingdom Metazoa; phylum Chordata; class Mammalia; order Chiroptera; family Phyllostomidae; genus Glossophaga; species Glossophaga mutica. The sequence continues at coordinate 100,351,226 of CM077307.1, read as the reverse complement.
GAAATAAAATGCATCCAAATTGCAAAGGAGGAAGCAAAACTGTCATTGTTTGTAGATGACATGATAGTGTACATAGAAAATCCTATAGACTCCACCAAAAAAACCACTCGACATAATAGGTGAATTTGGCAAAACAGCAAGATACAAAGTCAATATTCAAAAAATCAAAGACACTTTTGTACACCAACAATTAAATAACAGAAACAGAAATCAGTAAAAAAAATTCTATTTGATATAGAACCAAGAAAAATAAAGTACCGAGGAATAAACCTAACCAAGGAGGTAAAAGATCTCTACTCAGAAAACTAGCCCTGGCTGGCATAGGTCAGTGGATTGAGTGCAGGCTGCAAACCAAAGGGTCACAGATTCAATTTCCAGTCAGGGCATGTGCCTGGGTTTCAGGCCAGGTCGCCAGTGGGGGCCACTCGAGAGTCAACCACACATTGATGTATCTCTCTCTCTCTTTCTCCCTCCTTTCCCATCTCTAAAAATAAATAAAATCTTTAAAAAACCCTACACAACACTGAAGAAAGAAATCAAGGAAGACACAAACAAGTGGAAGCATGTATCATGTTCATGGATTGGAGGAACTAATATTGTCAATGTGTCCATACTAACCAAAGAAATTTATATATTCAATGTTAACCCTATTAAAGTACAAATGACATATTTCACAGATATAAAACAAACACTTCAAAAATTTATATTTAACCATAAATGACCCCCAACTAGCTGCAGCAATTTTGAGAAGAGGTACAAAGTAGGAAGGATCACAGTACCTGATGTTACATTGTATTACAAGGCTACTATAATCAAAGTAGCCTGGTACTGGCATAAAAACACACAGAGAACAATGGTATAGAATAGGGAGCCCAGAACTAAACCAAAGTCTCTATGGCCAATGAATATTTGACAAAGGAAGCAGAAGCATAAAATGGAGTAAAAATAGCCTCTTCAACAAATAGAATTGCGTGATGTGGACAGTTACATGCAAAAAAATGAAACTTGATCACCAACTTACACCATAAACACAAAAAAAAATTAAAGGTGGATGAAAGAGAAATAGAAGTTGTGACACCATAAAAGTCATAGAGGAAAACATAGGCAGGAAAATCTCAGATATTCCATGCAGCAATATTTTCACCGATATGTCCCCTTGAGCAAGGGTCATAAAGGAAAGAATAAACAAATGGGACCTCATCAAAATAAAAAGTTTCTGCAGGGCTAAAGAAAACAGCATTAAAATGAAAAGAGAACCAACCATTGAGAAAACATATTTACCAATGATATCTCACACAAAGGTTTGATCTCCAAACATATTAAAACTCACACAACTCTACTGCAGGAAGACATACAACCCAACAAAAAATGGGAAAAATCTTAACAGATATTTCCCCAAGGAGGACATATTGAGATCCCAGAGACATATGAAAGGATGCTCAGCAACACTAACCATCACAGAGATACAAATTAAAACCACAATGAGATACCACTTCACACCATTGAGAATGGCCATCATAAACAAATCAATAAATAACAAGTGGTTGAGAGTATGTGAAGAAAAGGAAACGCTAGTGCATTGTTGGTGGGATTTCACACTGGTGCGGCCACTGTGGAAAACTATGGAATTTCCTCAGAAAACTAAAACTGGAACTGCCTTATGGCTTGGTAATTTCACTGCTAGGATTATATCCTAAGAACCCTGAAACACCAATCCAAAAAAACCTATGCACCCCAATGTTCATAGCAGCACAATTTACGATATCCAAGTGGTGGAAGCAACCCACATGCCCATCAGTAAAAGAACTTATCAAAAAACTCTGGTACATTTACATGATGGAATACTATGCAGCAGAAACAAAGAAGGAGCTCCTACCCTTTGCAACAGTTTTTATAACTGGAGAGCATTATGCTAAGTGAAATAAGCCAGGCATTGAAAGAAAAATACCCTATGATTTCACCTTTAATTGCAATCTAATCAACAAAGCAAACAAGCAAGCAAAATATAACTAGAGACATCGAAATTAAGCAGAATCTGACAGTAACCACAGAGGACTTAGAAAGGGATAACGGGAGGAAAGAGGAAAAGGTTTTCAGGAGCAACTACAAAGGACATATGGACAAAACCAAGGTGGGGTGGAATCAGGGTAGGGAGGTGGAGGTGACAGGTTTGGCAGGAGTGGTGGGGAGTGAATGCAGACAACTGTACTTGAACAACAATAAAATAATTTTTTAAATGGAATTTGATCACCAATTATACACAAAAATAAAGTCAAGATGGATAAAAGATATATAAAGTCATGAGAACAAAAATCCTAGAGGAGAAAATAGGTGGGAATATTTCAGATATTCCATATAGCAATATTTTCATTCATATGTTCCCTGGAGCAAGAGCTATAATGGAAGAAAAAATGGACTACATCAAATTTAAAGGCTTTTGTGGGGCTAAGGAAAACATCAGGAAAATGAAAAGGGAGTCAACTGTATGGAAAATATATTTGCCAATGATGCCTTAGACAAGGGTTTGAAC